>PUFA01000032.1:9050625-11470000 GCA_003508835.1 Eonycteris spelaea
CTTACAGTTTTTTTGGGCGGAATTTTTAGGGCTCTCTATATTTAGTATCATGTTATCAGCAAATAACAGGAATTTTACTTCTTTCTTTCCAATCTGGATACCTTTTATTTCCTTCTTATTGCTGTAGCTAAGACTTCCAATACAATGTTGAAGAGGAAGTGGTGAAAGTGGGCACTGTTTTCTTGTTACTGATCTTAAGGAAAACATTTATAGCTTCTTTCCATTAGGTATTATGTTAGCTGTAGGTGTATCATATATGGCTTTTATTATATTGAGATATTTTCCCCTCTATTCCCACTTTGTTGAGAGTTTTTGTCATAAATGGTTGCTAGGTTTTGTCAAATGCTTTTTCTGCATCTATTGATATGATCGCATATTTTTTATCTTTCTATGTGTTAATGTGGTGTATCATATTAATTGATTTGTGGATATTGTACCAACCTTGCATCCTAGGAATAAATCCAACTTGATCATGGCATATGATAGTTTTAATGTATTTGCCGAATTGGTTGCTATTTTTTTTGAGCATTTTGATATATGTCTTGAATGTTGAAAAATTAAATCATTTGTGGCCCATAAATATAATGCAAGTCAAAGTTGCATTCCTGTAATTTTTATCTATGTATTTGTAAACAATAGGCAAATTGAAGAGAGGTGATATTTAAATTTATATTTTGCATTGAGCTTAGACACCAAGACAATGACCAAGAAAAAAAAAATCTTTCTGGTAAAGATTTTGCAGATAAACTTTTATCAATAAAAATGTACTTTTTTTTTTCTCTAAATACATATAAAGTCATGTAATGTTTTGATTCACCACTTTAGAATAGGAAATTTGAAAACTAGGACATTTTATAGTGAGCCTAAAGAGAGTTGGTGCTCAATAAATACTTGTTTTGTAAGTGAGTAAGTAAAGGAATAAATTATTGACATCATAGATATCTGACAAATTTGATTCAGAAAACCTCTCTGATGTCTCCCATCAAGAACCTAATACTTACATGCACCTTTTTTTACAAGGGCAGCTCTAAAAATATCCTAACAATTTGAATCTAATTTAGTCCTCTCGCTCTCCCTCTCTTCTCTGTAAACCATAAACAAATAGGAGACTCTGTTTTTCTCAAAGTTTCAAATTCTATAATTGCTTTAAATTGAGATCACTTGACCAAATGCCTGAACATTACCTGATCCATTTAATATAACTTGTTTAGCTGAATCAATTTAATTTCTAGGCCATATGTTCACACAATTATTTCATTTAATCAATTTCAAGGTGGCTTCCTCTTTTGCGCCTTGCTGATTCACCTCCCTTTGATTGATCCAACTCTAGAATAAGTAATGACCTACATGAGAATTTTAAAATAACACTCCTGAAAATCAAAAGACACATTCTATTCATCTTCTCAGGCCAAGCATTCCAGGGATAATAAGTCTTTAAATTCTGTGTCTTGCCTTTTCATTTCATAGAAAATGAAAGGCTTCAAAAGGTATGTCCTGGTCATATCTACAAATTAAAGTATGAATATTGGATTATCACTGAAGGCACAATAAATTTCAGTTAAATCAAAATATGATCCATTACATTTTCTACAGTAATTTATCAAAAGTCTCCTTTCACTTTTACATATACTATTCAAAACTGAACATTTAATAACTATGACAAGAGACGATGTAATTAACTATTTTCCTCTTAGAAACTTAGACAATTTGTTATCTTGTCTTTCACATTAATTTGATTTTTAAAGTTTTTTTTAACTGTACCTGTCTTTCAGTAGTTTTAGCTAGATTATCAAGTTTTGTTTCAAAATATAATTTTCTTAGGAAAAATAATGGAGATTCAAATTACACTATTCTGTTCTGTATAAATTAAGCCCAAGTTTCCTTTGTCTACCTTAAGTCCACATTGAGGTGGTCTTTATAAATAAAAAGAAGTAGAAAGATATGGAGGGATACTATATCTTTGAATTAATTTTATTTTTCTCTTCTTTCCCTTTTTTAGAATTATGATTCAACCACCTTATACTTTTCTTATATGAGGTTTTCATAGTATCAGGTAATTCATTATGTCTGCTTCTCTTTTTATTAGAGAGAGAGAGAGAGAGAGAGAGAGAGATGAAAAATGCCAATTTTAGAAGATTCTGACTTATCTTTGATAACCTCTTCTTTACTCATTAACTGGAATAGTCTATTTCAGTTTTCCTTTCAGATCATTGACAATTTATTGTTTCAAAAGGGTAAATTACTTATGCAGAGTGACTTTCAGTAAGAAATACTAGCTCCAGCTCTGGGAATACTAGAACATAACTATGTCCGTAACCCACTAAATCTAACAGATGGGTGAAATATTCATTAATTTTTCATCATGGAGTATTATGTCATTCGAGCTCTAAACAAATGTGAATATGTGAGACCCATCAACTCCTATTGATTTACCTCTTTACTCCTGACTGTTCTAGGTGTTTTTTTTTTGTTAATTATTAATTCAACAAGTACTTGTTAAATGCTCAATACGTATGGAATAGTTTAAGGATATATGTAATCAATGCTGTCACCTTGATCATTTCACTGTGTTTGTGCCAACTAACAACTATTAGCAGTTACATTCTTTGTCTTAGGACTTTCTCTAGTTGACTGGTGATATTACTACCTGTGGGACAGGTTGGGCCACCATCTCTCTAGAGGCAGCCTTCACCAAAGACTGTTGGGATTGATATATAAATATCCATCTCCTTGCCCTTCAGGTGGGAAACTTTTGAGGCACACATTTTATACTGAGTCTTAGATTTCTTTTGCAGAATTCAGTTTCATTTACTCACAGTAGTAAGTTGCTTACAAATAAATTCTTATCTTCTCTGCCTTGCCTCTCATTCCTCTGGGTTATTCCCAGTGATGATATTCCAGAATAATTACTTGCGATTGAATCCTTGCATAGGGTTTGCTTCTCAGGAAACCAAACTAATACAGGTAGATATAGATGACATATATAATATATAGATTTATATAATTCGTTATTATTATCATGAGGAAAAAATGCTGATCATTAATTCTAAATTGTATTTCAAGTATAATTCATTGTACACATGAGGCCTCATTTTATAGTTAGCATCTCTTCATGTTTAAAGTCCACTAGTAAGTTTCAGTAGATGAAATGATAGTAATTCAAGGGAGATTTATTTTATAAAGGAATAAAAAGAGGAACATAAAGTAAGGAATTTTCATTGATCATTTATTAGTGAATTAGTAGTTTATATATTTTAGACTTTAGATCGGTAACAAGCATTTGTCTCAGTCTTTAAAAATAAATATTTCTTCTGTTGCTAAATTATTCTAATTCTAATTTAATTCTAACTAGTAATTTTTTAAAAAAAATCAGATTAATGTTTATAACATTAAAAAATATCAGAATATTTATCAAGCTACAAAAGATGTTACCAAAGAAAATGAAACTGAAGCTCTGGATACTGTGTCCATATTTAAATGCTTTACAAAAATAACTAAAAAATATTTTGACTCAAAGCAATTAAAAAAAATAATAGAGTCTATACGTACACTCAATGTACACTGTGCCCAGCTACCCCGAATGACAGTCTCTTACATATCCATAGTATATTGTGAGAACCAACCAGGAAACTGGCATTGGTATGATACATTAACTAAAACATGGACTTAATATAGATTTCATTAGCTTTTACATGGATTGTGTATTTATGTGCGAGTGTGCATGTGTGTATGCTTCTGTGAAATTTTATCACAGGAGTACCTTTGAGTACTCCAGAAACAATCCGGAAACAGAACTGTTTTATCACCCAAAGGAACTATTAATGGTATTCCTTAATAATTATATCAAACGTGGGCTGGACATGGAAGAATGATAACAGTTAGCTTGTTGGAATTAATTTTTCTCTGCTAAAGTTAATTTTGGGTAATTTTTAAAGTGGGGGGGGGAGAGACCAAGCCCTCTCAAATATATTTAAAATATAAAGATCAAGACATTCTTGTCTTGTAAAGAAGAATGAACATTTTAATTAAATATATGTCTCAAATATATGCATTTATTTCAGTGATACCAGCAAAAACAGTAACTGAGACATGATTCTCTCTACATTAAATTTGAACATTATATCTTATAGCAGAAATATCTTGTCGAAGCTAAACTTTCCAGTCAAGGGCTCCTATGAGTATCAATCAGATAATCAAAAGACTTAATCTCATTCAAGATAAAACATTTTTAATAGAAAATAATTGAGTTTTCTATTGCTTGCCATTGACCGAGGAATGATGTTATATGTTTGCTTAATATAACAAGTTTCCTATTTAAGCGACATTTGTAAACATTTGATGTACAGAATGATGTTGGATTTGTACTCAGTTTTTGCTGACATGTTAGCATCTGTTTTCAATCTGTTTAGAGAAATGAGCTCCCAGGTTGTTGTTTGTTTTTTTATAATATTGCAGCTTTTCCCCAGGCAACAGGGATACTTATCAGAAAATATGCTTTCTTCTAACCTTAAGAATTATAGTTTAAAATACTAATTTGCAGACTCAACTTTTAATCTAGATGTACACCTAAATTACCTAGCCTTGAGCAGTAAGGTAATGTGTCATCATACAAATGCAATCATTCTCGAAGAAAAATACTATTACTTAACATAAAAACTACATCTTAAATGCAAAATCTTTGCCCATCTTCTACCCCTAGGGTTAAATATGGATGTTAACCAACTCCATCCTAACTACTAGTAACCCAAAGGATATTTATAGGCTGTATTTTCTTCCATTTGCAGGTGTACTTTTGATTTGCTCCTTACAGAACCCAGGAAGAATGGTGAAACTTGCTACAATTAATTTAATTAGATAGTGCAGAGTGTAAATATTAATCCAGCCCAACTGAGTCCTTACTCATAACCCTATGATATTTGAGAAATATGTACTGTAACATCAGACATGTTCCAGCTTCCACATAGCTCTAACTTCATTCCTCTCAAATCTTCATTTATTGATCCTGGTCTTCTCTTGGGCTTTCAAGTAGGCAAAACTTTTTCCTGCCTCATGAAACCCAGTTACTGAATTGCTCTTGCTGAAAACTCCAGCTGACCATTTCAATGCATTTCTCATGCTTACATCCTCAGACTTCCCAATCAACATCAATAGTCCAATTATACTCTCTCATATATCCTCTAGTTTTAGTTCATAGATATAATTACAAAACATGATAAATATTATTTTGTGAGATTATTTGTTTAAAGGCTGACTGACTTCTCCATTAAAGTGGAAACTGCATCAGGGAAGGACAAAGCTTTCTTTACATATTTAGTACTTTTCTTGATCCCGGTTCTAGAGGAAGAGTTTAATAAGTATTTGTGTGAATTATCTGCCCAAATATCTGCTCTGCTAGCTTACAAATAATTTTCTAAAGATTGCTATTTAACAAAGCTTGAGGTTTAAGACAGAATCTAAGGTCAGATTCAATCAAGGACCAAGTTTCCAAGTTAAGTATCCATTACCTTTGAACAAAACTCTCCTATAGCTCTCTTTCTAGAAATAGATATTTCTTAATCTGCCTCACGGACAATATTATAATGATTAGTATAATTATATGATCCGGCTAAGGTTTTATGTACAAAGCTCAACAGAGGGATTCCCTCTGACAAAGTAAATGTGTTGATGACCATCCAGGATTTGCTACAATTCATTCTGCAAAAATTAGTGTAAGTTCAACTGGGATTAAAAAATATATATCTATATATCTATATGTAGATATATAGATATATAGATATACATTTGCTACAATTCATTCTGCAAAAATTAGTGTAAATTCAACTGGGATTAAAAATATATATCTATGTATCTATATGTAGATATATAGATAAATATATATCTATATATCTATATGTAGATATATAGATATATAGATATATATCTAGGTCAGATATCAGCCTTTTATTTCATTAGACTTTTGTCTTACATAGAAGATTTCACTTCTGCCTTCACATATTTGGAATGTTATGACAGTAATTTACACTTTGGAAAAGTAACATTACTTGCATTCTTTGAACAATGAAGTGTGTTCTTAGGGGAAAAATCTGATTAGATTTGGTAGGATATTGCTGTGACAAAGATGACTATTCAGATTTTACCTGACTAGTAGATTGGGGGTAAGAAAGGCATTAATTATTTTATTTGAGTGATGAAACGTTTTAACTGTCTACAGATTTTAAAGGTTTAATGATTTGGTTCAATTGACATTATTTTTAATACAATATTTTGCTAGCTTTCTCAAATGTATAACATTAACATAGTTTTGATTTGGTGTTATATTTTTCTGATTTAAAGCAGTAGTACAGATATTTAAAAATTTATTTAACATTTTACCCTAAAATAATCTGTGGGTATTTTAAAGATCAACTTAAAATGATACCTTCTCTTAGACCGCGATCAGAACACTCAGCCACCTGAAAGTAATGAGCTTTCATTGGCACAGTTAGAAATCCTAGATTTCAACTTAGAAAATTGATAATTTTGCTACTTAAAGGCATGTTTAAAATATAGTTACAATTACTTAATAAACACAAGCAGGACTCTAAATGATTCCAAATATATATAACATACACACACACACACACACACACACACACACACACACACATATATAACATATATATATTTAATACAGATTTTGTATATAAATATGTCTTTTATATTTAGTCTCTAAAATATGCTAGAATATGATCTTAAGCCATAATTATATTATGATATGAATCTGTGATTACCTACAATAACATAAAGTTGATACAAATATTTATTTAGGTTAATGTTCATTAAAGCTTTTCTTCCCAATAGATAGAATACCTTTTTATTAAAATAAAGGATAATCTGACATAGTAACATTTCAGTTTCCTAAAAGATGCAACCAAAATAAAATATATTCTTGTTTTTAGTTCTCCTAAGGTACAGTTATATATTTTTCTATAAGAAAATAGACAACTGGATCAAAATTTTTAATAGATAATTGATTTTCTTACATATTGTCTATTCTGAAGTATATAGACCTATATAATAAATAAAAATAAATTTAATTTTCCTGTCTGTAACTACATCGACTGAAAGTAGCAACAAATCAGAAGGTACTGAGGGCTCTTGGAATTAGATTATGGTCAGTATGCTGCATATGAAAATCATTTTGCGGAACAGCAAGAAAGAGCTTCAAAAACGCAGGCATTCACCAGAACACTTGCATGTGTTAATTAGAATACTGGAACCATCTCGAGCGAGTAGTTCCATAGAATATGTGCCAGGGTCAGGGCAGCAGAAACTGATACATGTAACACTCGTCAGCAATTGTAGCATCAAACAGAACCATTCCTGGAAGGGTACAGTCCCAGCATGGCTGCAGCAGTGTGAAGCCTCCGCTATTATGGTCATTTTAATGATGTTCAGAAAAGAGAAGAGATGTCAGCACTTCACCAAACCATCACCCAAAAGTAGGGCCTCTACTGCCACTCTGGCTTCTGTCAGAGGGACATATCTCCCAAGTAATGCTGGAGAGTCCATATAACAGATAAGCACATAGATGATCAATATTCTTCTCATGTTTCATACAACCTTCAACTCAGCATGCATCTATCATTCAGAGTTTATTGAAAGTTAGCTGAAAATTAATGCATGTTTTTCTATCATTTCAAACCGGTGAACTTGGAGAGCACGTTGCTTTTAAATTAAATTCAAGGGAGACCAACTTTTGCATTAAAAAAATATATATCATAACTGGTGTTAAGAAAATAGAATTTAGATGAGGAAGACAAGTAGATGTTTTAAAAATTTGCACTGACTCACAACAATCAGAATACAACTAGCTGTAGCTTGGGGATTAGCTTTAAAGATGATGATGACTCTGTCATGCTGATGTGTACAAGCATCTCCCAAGAATTGACTGGCTTGTGTTTGCTTAGTAAAGATTTCCTACAGGTTATTAACAAAGAGTCTCTGCCCAAGGGCACCTCACAGACATTTCACATTGTATTAAATAGCAACATAAAATTTAAACTTAGACAGAAAACAGTCTGTTTATCAAATATTCCTGAGTTTCCCACTTTAGTTGCTTATTTGCAAACCAAATTTCCAGTGCATCACGGATCAGTTCATGTCTCAGATACCAGGACAATGCAGCAGGTGAAAATCAGACAGCAGTAAAAAAGACGTTTACATCTAAGTGTAATTTTTTTTTTTGTAATTAATATAAACTCAGAACAATTCTGTCACTTTTTTGGGGTAGGCTAATAATTCTTAATTAGCATATACTGTAAAAGATGCTTTGCTGCCAAAGATTGGTGTAGCGATGATTTTGTGAAAGAGGAGATATTATACTATTGTCCTACTTTAAGGAAAAAAAAAAGTGTTATTTTCAAATATTCATTTGTTTTACACTTTTAAACATGTTAACACAAACATGTCCAGCCTGCCAAGTTTATAATTTGTTTAATTTTTTTTTTTTACCCTCTAAAAGAAGTGGTCCTTTCAACAGAGATTGGCAATACATATTAATAGACATAGTTTCATGAGGATTTATTACATGCACATACATACACTGTAAATGCAAAGGTTAAATAACCTATTGCTTGCTTAAAATTTTAATTCATAAAATCTATATTTTAAAGAGTTCTCTGTGTAGTGGCATAATATTTAAAAGAGAGTTAGGAAAAAAGAAAATAGCAAAGATCACTAGTTAAGCTGAAGATATAAGTCAGTTAGAGGCGAGATTAGTTTTTACAAGGTACCTTAAAAATAAAATACCCCCCCCCGAAAATGTAACAATTATGAAATTCTTCTAATTTAAAGAAAGATGATAAAGTGGATTTCAAAGTGAAGAACGTTTGTAAATACTATAAGGGCAAAAATACAATTGAACATAATGTTATTCTAGACTCTAATCACTTAACTGCCATACACAGAAAATTTTTTGATTTGCAAAATGAAACCTATATCCCTAATCTCACAGTTTAACCCATGGTTTTACCACCATCACCACCACCAAGATCATCACCATAACTATTACCATCACCACTTCTATTTCCTACTCATTCTCAACCTGCTCCTCAAATATTTGAAAGTAAATTATGTGCCTACCATTTACCTAAGGTGATGGCACTTAAATAAAAGGTGAGTGTTGGCTATAGCGTCAAGTCTGTGTCTCCTGAGTTCTTAACTGCTTATAGATGTTCTTACTGAAAACTGTACCTCTCCAATTCCATATGTGCAAAAAACATTTTAATAAATGGTTTTGAGCCATATAGAGAACAAAAAGGAAAAAGGTATTTTAATTCTTAAGCACATTGGCTAGATTTATATAAGATAGCATTTGATGTCTTTATTTTTGAATACAAAATTCATTTTTAACTAAACTCTTTATTTTGAGATTATGGTAGATTCGCATGCATTTGTAAGAGGTGATACAGAAAGATATCTTGTACCATTTTCCTACTTTATTCACTATGGCAAAATTAATAGTAAAATGTCACCACCAGCATATTGACATTGGTAAATTCAAGATTCAGAGTAATTTAATCACATCAATCTCTCCCATTGTCCTTTCATAACCACATCTCCTTCCCTGCCCTCCCTCCCTCCCTCCCATCTCTTCTTTCATCTCTGACAACCACCATTCTGTCTTTCATCCCATCACTTTGTCATTTAGATATCATATGGATGGGATCATACAGGACTGGCTTTTGTATTCTTCCCAATGAATGTTCTTCCCTGGTGGAAAAAGTTCTTTTGTGCATCAGGAGCTCAGTTTTTTATTCCTGCATGGAATAGACATACCACTGTTCGTGTGAGCTTTCACCGTCCAAAGAACATCTGGGGTGTTCCCAGCTTTTGGCTGTTATAAGCAAAGCTGCCAAGAGCATCCATGCACAGGTTTTCAGGTTTTTGCACCAAAACTATTTTTTATTTTTTCGGATAAATTCCCAAGAGTCCAAATGTTGCATCATATGGTAGTTACATGTTCAATTTTATAAGAAACTGCCAAATTATATTCTAAATAATTTTAAATTATTTCCCAAAATGACTAGTATTTTACATTTTCATCAGCAACCTATCAGTAATCCAGTTTCTCTTCATCCTCACCGGTATTTGGTGTTGTCGGTATTCTTTATTTTAGGTATTCCGGTATGTAGTATCTCGTTGGAGTTTTCATTTAGATTTGTTTCCCTAAAGGCCAACGATATTGATTATGTGTTTGCATGCTTATTTGCCATCATCTTTGGTGAAATGACTGTTTATTGTCTGTTCATGTATTTTGTCCATTTCCTTTTTTTTTTTCATTGTTGGGTTTCGAGAAATCTTTATGCGCTTTAGACAATATCTCTTGTTGGATAAATTATTTGCAAATATTTTCTTACAATCTGTTTCTTGTTTTCCCTCTTTCTCAGTGTGTATGTGTATCTGTGTGTGCACATGCCTTGTTGTTTCATCCTTGAATAGACTCTGTTGGAGAGCAAAGGCTTTTCATTTGAAGAGGTTCAATTTTTTTGTTTTTTTTTCTTCTATGGATCATGTTTTTGAATCCAAATCTAAAAACTCTTTGCCTTCTCCAGAATTTAAAGTTTCTCCACTTAAAATAATAATAATAATAATAATTAGCTTCATAATTTAAGTCTGAAATCCATTTTGAGTTAACTTTTGTATAAGATATAAAACAGATTAAGGGTGGTTGATTGGTTGAAAATTGATTGATTGATTGGTTTCCTATAGCTGTCTAATTGATCCAGCACTATTTATTGAAAAGCTTATCCTTCCTCTATTGACCTGCTTTTACTCTTTTGTTCAGGTCATTTGGGGCTACATGCTTGGGTCTACTTCTGTTTTCTATTTTGTTCCATTGATCCATGTGTCTGTTCCACTAATTCCACCACTTTTTGATTCATGCAGCGATATTATAGGCTTTACTATTGGCTGCAGTAATTCTTTCTACATTATTCTTCTCTTTCAAGATCGTTTTTATTTATTCTAGTGTTTTACCTTTCCAGATAAATTTTAAAATGAGTCTGTCTATATCTACAAAACATTCTGCTGAGAATTTGATCAAAACTGCAGTCAACCTATAGATCAGTTCGGGTAAGACTGGTATCCTTACAGTGTTGTTTTCCAATATGTAAACATGCATTTTTCCTATTTTTAAAAGTTTTCTTTGATTTTTTTTCATCAGCACTTTGTAAATATCAGCATATAAATCCTATAGAACAAGTACAATTTTGAGGAGTAAAATATTTTTGTTTTCCCCTGGGTGATTTTAACTTTATTTATAAACAAGACAAAAATCCAAGCATCATTAATTCAGGGGAACAACATAAAAAGGTATACAAAAAGAACATGGAGGGGTAGGACAAGGAGTTGGTGAGCCTCCAGAAGAGGTGGGGTGGGGGGAGTCAGAAGCAAGAAGCACCTGTGTTCTGCACCTCTGCAGCTGAGGTGGCCCTTTCATCCCACATCCTGGCTGGCAGCCAGGCAACAGAGACAGGCAGATAGACTTTAGAATGAGTCTTGGAGCCCTGTCTAGTCACAGACATGGAGAGTGCTGTGGATCTAGCCCCAATTAGCCACCCACCTTCTCCATCACCCAGTGAAAATCTTTTAGCCCTCCTGTCCAGAGTCCTCTGAGAAATTTATCACTTTCAGGAGGTCATTTGCATTTACTGTGAGCTAGGTGGTGGCCAAGGCCAGAGCATGTCCAACATGTAAATCACAGGTTCTAATAGTCTGTCACTAGGGACATTTATCCAAGTCATCTCCATAGCCCCCAGATCCTCTGGTGAGAACGGAATCAAGGGGTTGTCAACCGTAGTGCTAGAGTTGGTGCGGGAAGGACCACAGACGTTTGCGAAGTGGGTCACCAACTGTACTATTGAAGTGCTGTTTTTCTGTGAATACCATCCTCTTGGAAATCTCCATCACCACAAACAGGGGACTTAATGTCAACAGTTAGAGATGAAAATAAATTGCTCTCCAAACATAGCATGCAGAAGCTTCTTTTTTATAAGGTATTTGAAAACTGTAGCATTATTCATCCCAGGTACTAATCGACTGCTATGTACCTACTGTCAATTAAGCGTTGAAACCTTGATAGAAACCTTCTGAAGGTGTATATCAAATTGTATCAACAATGAGAATGTTAAGCTGTTTTGTCTTCTGGCTCCACATAGATATTTTTGTTTTGGTTTACTTTGTTTTATCCTGATCATTTTGCACTTTGAAAAGCACAGAAATTATTTTGAGCCCTGGTTCTACTGCAGCATAGCCGAATGACCTTAGTCAATTTACCTTCCTTGAGCACCCTGCCTGCCCACCTCCCCCACCCCCCCGCCATCTCTTACATGAGACCAGTAGCTTCTCTTAGGGAAGGAGAATCCTAATTGTGAAGATTAAATGTGGTGCTTAGCATATAACCATTTAATCACTGGTACCTTATCACTCATAAGCTTATAGGAAGGGAAATGTTATTCATATGATCAAAGCAGGTTAAGCAGCAGCACAAAAAGTGATAGAACCATCAAGTAGGTAGAGTAGACATTTATAAATGTGGTGTCATTTTAGGGGTCCTAGGAGTGTCTTTCATCCAAAATATCTTTTGCAATCTTTGATCTACCTCAAATCTTCCTTTTTAAATTGAAACTCTATTTCTATTATTTTCCTCCTAAAATGCAAATACTCCTGGGAAAAAAATAAGACATTAAAACTACTATTAAGATTTTATAAATTGCTTTATCAAAAAAGTTCCTATATGCAACATTTTATTATATGAGAAGACATATGTTTGTGTTTTGAAGCATTTGTCAAGAAAAAAAGTTTTGGTTGAATAGCCTTGAAAGCAAGGATCTAGCCAACACAGAGGAGAATAGGACAGGCCACAAACATCTATGTGCTTATTTTCTAATCAACTTGACCAACATCTGAACCATTGGTTTTTAATCCTCCTGCATTTCAGGATCATCTTGGGGAATTAAATACGAACACACAACATACACACACACAAACACATATGCAAACACACATGCATACAGACATCCACACACATCCATACTTACCTACGTGGGAGCACTCCCCTAAATATTGTGTTTGTGTTTCATTGGTCTGCAGTGGGGCCAGTACATCAATATTTTTCAACAGCATTTTTTGACCTCTCACCCTATCCCATTATTCTATATGCAACCAGATTTGAAATGTTCTTTTATTTAAATTATAGAAGTGGGGCAAAGAGTTTAGGCACATTGGAATGATCTCTAGACTAAGATTCAAACTAACCAGGTTCTGTATAGGAATTTTGTGAAAATGATATAAAATTTCTAGATTGTTCTCATTTGAGAAAATAAAATCATTTTATTGCCTTTAATTCTAATGACCTTTATTGTTCTAAAATAACAAGATTCTAGATATCCAAGACATTTCTAATTTCTCCTTCCTTTGGCTATTCGAATCAACATTTGCACAGAGACTTAATATGACAGATTTTCCCCTGAAGGAGTATTAGATTAATGGGTGGTTAGAGATAGTTTATATATCCCATCACCAAAGTAGAGCTTTATCAGACATCCTGAGAGAGATCTTGGTACTTTAGGGGAAATAACATTTCCATCCTAGATTCAATACTGATCCATCAAATCTGTTCGCCTGCTGTCAGCAGACGTTATTGCCAGATGCTTGAGAGGAATGGCCAGAATATTCCTGAATGTCACAAGTTAGCTGCACAAAACTCAACTGTGCGGGATGATTCTCCTTGTTCCTCCAGATACTGTTCGGACATTATGAACTCTCAGCTTTCATGATACTTTTCGTCATGTGGCTCTGAGAAGAAGGATTGGCTAACCCCAAATCCTCTGCAAATAAGTTGTAAAAACCCAGTCACACAGTTAGCTTATCTGCTTCAGTAACAGATAAATGTTCCAGTGTGTTCTAAATAACCCCAAGAAATTAATCTGGAATCTATGCCGGTTTATTTTCTGCTTCTGGAACCATAGTGCTTGAATGATTTTTGACGTTAAAAAAAAAAAAAAAAAACGTAAATACTGATGTACTGAGGTTTTGGTTAGGGAATAAATTCAAGTAGCTTCAAGTTCAGAGTGAATGTGTATGAATGCATGAGGGCATACATCTATTTAATTTTTTTTCAAAAAGTTATTTGCATTTTATAATGGGACAAAGCAGAATTTTAGATAAAATGGTAGCAGTGAAAGCTATGCCCATTGCCAAGGGTGCTTATTTTAGCTTCTCTAAGGTCAATACTAGCTCAGAGCATGAAAAGACATCTTCACAAGAGATGAAGAGCCAAGTGCTCAAGGCCTAAATCAAATAGAGATCTGGTTAAGTGCCTAATGAACCTCTCAAGCAGATGTGGATGGTTTCAAATATGCTAACTATTTGTATAAGATTATTAGATGGGAACTTCTAAGTAAAATCATAGCAAGGCAGAACGCAAGTTATGGAAAATGGACAAAAGCACAGGAAAATCTTTTCTGAATGCTTTTGGACTGAATTTTAGCTCAAATATTTAGCATGTTTATGTTCAAAATGGTTTCTTTCAAAAATGTATGTATAAAGATAATTTAGACTTAAATTGAATTAAATTTCCTATTGTTTCAGGGGCTGTTAGAGGTCTTACTTTTTTAAATTTAGTGGAAGCAAAAAAATAAATAAATAAACGTCTTAACTGTTCATATGGTAAGAGTTAAATCTGATACTGCAGAACAAGAAACAGCTATCATCTTTTAAAGGTTTCCACCTAGTGGCAAAGTTATTATGAGCAAGAGATAGGACCGCAATGGTTAAGCTGATAGAAATAGTTACATTAGGCACATGTTTCACTTTTAGTCTTTAGTGAAGTTGAGAACCATGCATTATATACATTCAAGATGTTATAGCAAGTGATCCACTAAACACTGCCTTCAGATAAGGCCACTTTCGTCATTTGGGTTTTCTTAGATTGCTGCCTGAATTGCTGTTAGAGATGTTAGAACTTTAGGACAACTGTAAGCAGTGGTCTGTTTTAGGCTTCAGACGGAGATGTATTAAATACAGAAGTCCTTTTCCTTAAGGTTCAAAATAGAATTGTGTATATAGAGTAGTAGACTATTCATAGGGAAGAATATTACCCTGCAAGTGAGTGAGGTGATATAAAAATCTTGCCATGAACTAATCATACAAATTTAGGTTAAGATCCCACTTCTAGGTCTCTAATGTATAATCTGTAAAATGAGGGGGTGGGCATTAAATCTGGGGCTACACACCAGTAGCCATGGGCCAGTCTGGCTTTTGTTATGTTTTTATTTGTTATGTTTTTATATGTGTGCACACATGTGCACATGCATGCACGCACGCACGTGTGTGTGTGTGTGTGTGTGTGTGTGTGTGTGTGCATCACAGAGGAGAAGGAGAAGGTGGAGTGGGGGGAGTTGGGAGTAGTTTAACTTTTAGATAGAACAGGCCCTCTACCCCAAGCCCTAGTCACTGCAAGTCCCTTTGCACACCAGCTATTTTACTTTTTATGTCACCCATTTGGGCTTTAAAGACATTTGGTTTGTGTTTTCTGTTCTGGATGATTTCTAAGTGAATGAAGAAACTGAAGTTAAATAATTTGCCTGAAGTCATACAGCCAGCAGGTGGCAGGACAGGGATCCTAGCGTATTGCAACACGGGACTCAACTTCTTCACATGTTCCAAGCTAGAATGGTGGTATCTGTATTCTGTAGTCGATTGGTCACGCTGTACCTTGCCTCTCAATATACCTCAATTTTGAAGATTCACACATGAAAACAAAGAGGTCATCTTTTACTTTGTAATGTATGTTATATCTTTGTGCCTACTGTGATTTACCCAATGAATATATTTAGATAAATGTAAGAACAATGGAAAAGGCAAAGAACTAAAATAGTTTTTTTTTTTTTACCCCCATAAGGTTCTCTTACAACTTCATTATTAATTTATGCAACAAAATGTTTCAAAACATTTAGAAAAGAATTAGAAAATTCTCTAAAACAGATATGGCATTTGGGTGACATACCCTTATGAAGCTGGTCCTGTAATTATAAAGATTATATTTGTTTGCCAGTGGGACCAGAGTTCCATTAATAACATTATTTGGATGCAGAAAAAAAGGGGGGCTTTAAATGTTTATGTTATTTAAGTCTATTTCATCTTCTAAACATACATTTTAACATTTTTGGTACATTTTCAAGGAGAAAAGAGATGAATTATACTTCCTATGGACAATCACATCTAAGAATAACAAATTCAGCAATTAGAATTTTTTAAAAAGCCATAGAAATTTACACATAACACAGCATATTCCAACAAAATATGTTATACTATGTCATACTCTATTTATGAGACTCAGGGCAGTCCATTGTAAAGGGAAGGAAAACATAGTGACTAAAAATTTCACCTTGCTTTTCCAGTAACATTTTGTTCTTTACATGTGGAAATTGCTAAAGTCGGTCTTAAAATCCAAAGAGATTCTAAGCACATTCAGGCACCTGAACTCACTGTGCACTTGAAATTGCTCCATGCTCTACTCCGAATAAACTGACCACTGGGGTTAATAGTCATCAAGCCAGGGCTTTCTGACCTATTGGAAATTTAGATCTGAGCTTACATTGTACTGTAGCATTCTGTGCTGGCCCTCCACGGATTTACCACAAGCTGTAGAAAGCAATTATGGGCTTGGGAAGAGATGAAGTTGCAGAGAACAAGATTAGCTTCCTAAAGTTTTCCTTTTCTCCTGTTTTAACGCTAATGTTTCCCCCCACAATGAGTTAACAGAAAGAGATGGAGAAAATTCTCTCACGGTTTGGAAAGTTGAACCTCTTTCCTTGCCTAGGTGATAGCATTGACACTTCACACAGAGGGCTAATTTACACTTAATGCTCTGGAAATTAATTACAGAGAATAAAGGTAATTGTAAAAACACCTCCCCATATGCAATTCCAAAAATAAACAAACAAGCCACATCACAATTACTAAGCAGCCATTTAATGCTTAATTTTATGCACAGTGGGAAGGGCACCAGTAGTCTACAAATGGATGGCGGGGTTGAATAGAGGAGAGGAGGGGATGCTAATTTGAAATATGTAACAGCAGAGGCAATTTTATGTAGTAATGATTTGAAGCTCTCCCAGCAGGCGTGGGAATCCTCAAAGCCTTATACATGGGACGTGTTTACCGGAATTTGGGTCTACCAGTCAGCCAAATGACTTCAGTGATGATTTGACCAAGTTTGAGATATTTTTTTTCTATGCCAGTGAGTAGAGATACCAATTATAAGCATATTGCTTTTGCTGTTATGATTAAATGTTGTGTCTCACTCAGACAAGTTCCCCTAAGTTAATGTGTTGTGTTGTTTTGTTTTGTTTTTTTTGTTTTATGTAGAAGACCGAGGCCTATTATCCTGAACAGGAAGAGTCAGTGTGATCAAATTTATATTTGATATTGTTCTGGAAAATTTGATTGTAGAGTAATGTTTCTTTTAAATGCTGCAGTTGACTTCATTGAGAGCAAACAAAGCCTTTTGTCAGATGTCTCTATATGGCCTCTACCAAAACACTTATTAGAATTACGAAGCATAGAGGGCAACAAGGAAGAGGAACATGAGTAAATAATTTCTGTTCAAATGTCAGATTATCAGTGAGGTCTTCATTTTACAATTTCTATTTAAAATTAACAAAAACTATATTTTCTATTCTCATAACTACTTCTTCCTCTTGACATTAACTTGCCCTCTTTCCTTATAATCACCTGTCATTATTTATTTATTTGCTTGTTTGTTGATTGATGGTCTGCCCCACTAGACTGTCCACTTGATAAGTGCTAGGAATTCTGTGGGATGTGTCTGCAGTTCCTAGATCAATGCCTGGAATATAATAGACACTAAAATATTAGTTGGAAGGATAAGCGGACCTAAACTATATGCTCTTTATTTTACAAGATTATCAAATAGAATACAGTCATACACCAGTACTATTAACAGACAGGGCATCTCACCCATTAAGTCTGAGTTACTCAATCTTAAAAATAAATAAATAAATAAATAAATTCGAAAAATAGAGTTGCAAAACATTTAAAATATGTTAAAGTGTTATGATAAAACAAAATTAAATCTTTACTGAAAAAGCAATGTGGAAGAATTAAGGTATAGGGTAACTCAAGATTTTATAAAATAATCGATAGTTCACTACAGATGATAATGAAGCATGAATTTAAAGTTCTCAGAATGCCATGACACTGCATTGCATATAGACTCATTTGTCAATGAGGTCCATAGTCTAAAATTGTTTTGCTGTTGATTTGAAGTGCAGAGCATATTTCCTTTATAATTCTCACCATGCCCGTCCCCAAAAAGATGTTAGAACTTGACTGCAGCGTATCTGAAAAATCTTCAGGCGCCGTTGCCAGTCTTACATGGCACATCATTATTCTAAATTCTAGACATGAGAAAGACAGCAAATTCTAAGATAATGAATTGGAGTAACTGCCTGTAGGACGCTGGGCAGTTGGCTTCAAAATGGCTCTATGTCCAACAGTCTTTTCAATGTCATGCCCAGTTAAATAAGGACACATTGGATAAGACATCTGAGTTTACAGTAAAGTTGGTTTTGGGACTAATTTGACCTCTTCAATGTTTGTGAGCTTTCTGTGGCTGCTATGACAACAAAGCAAAAAAGCCCTACAAACTTGGGGGCTGAAAACAGCAAAAGTTTATTATTTCATAGTTTAGAAGTTATAAATTTGAAATCAATATCACTGGGCTGAAATCAGGATGCTGGCAGGGCCACATTCTCCTTGGTTCTAAGAGGGAATCTCATCTTCTTTCATTTTCTAATTGCAGCCAGCATTCCCTGTCTTATGGTTATATCTCTCCATTTTCTCTTTCCATGATCACATTGCCTTCTCTGTCGCCAATTTATCTCTACCTGTCCCTTATAAAAACACTTCTGATCACATTTAGGATTTACTTAGATGATGCAAAATAACCTCTCCATTTCGAAATCCTTGATTTAATTACATCTACAAAGACCATTTTGCTGTAAAAAAGATAATGTTCATAGATACCAAGGATTCATATGTGGATATCTTTTTTTTTGGGGGGGGTGGTATAATTCAGCCTACTACAGTCCACCATCTAGCTCACAAAGAATCACCTCCATTGCACATGCAAAATATTTATCCTTTCCTAACAACCTCAAAAGTCTCTATGCGTTTGATCATTGCCTCAAGTCTAAAATCTTATCTAAATATTATAAGCTCAAAATCACCATATTTCACCATCTAAATTATCTATCTCAGATACAATCAGAGTCTGGATATGATTCATCTTGTGGCAAAATTTATTTTCATCTCTAGATATGTGAAACTCGGAAAACAAGTTATCTGCTTCCAAAAACAGTGATGAGAGAGGCCTAGGATAACAGTTATAAGCATTCTCAAATCAAATGGGGAACACTGAAGATCAAAAGGAGTCACTAGCCCCCAGACAACTTCAAAATTCAACTGGACAGTCTCAATTAGATTTTAAGACCTAGGAATAACCCTTTGTGACTTGAAGCTTTTTTTTTTTTTTTTTTTTTTTTTTTTTGACTCATAACTCTGGCCTCCTCATACACAGAGCTGGCCTCTGGACTTAAGGCGCCCCACTTGAGTTTTATTTCCTCCATTTTATTCTCTCCTGTCCCTTTCAGGCCAAGCTGGCAATGTTTTAGCTGGTAAACATTTGTCAAATCCTGTGGGTCTCCTGTGTATGTAACAGGGATTCACACCATAGACTCACATATCTTTTCTGGATAATCCCATATTTATTCCTGGCTTCTGCTGAGATGGTTGAGTGGATCCATGAGTCACATACTTAAACTTTATGAGAGATTCCTCTGAACTATTGATTGTTTTTTGAGGCATTAACCAATGGTTGTCCAGCAATAGCCTTGACTTTATATTCAGAGTTCACTCCCTTAAGAGTAAATCTCATAATGTTAGCATCTTTTGCAGTCTGGATAGGCCGAGACTTTCCCATATCATTAACTCCTGGTTTATTTTTGTTTGACAGATCTTCCTCAATTTTTCTCTTTTCTCTTTCATTTCACAATTATGAAGATTTAAAATATGTCTAGAAACTATAGAATAAATTAAAATATTCACTGGAAGCAGATAGAATTAAATAAATTTATTAAATTAACTCTGTTTCATTTTACATCCTATAAAAAGGTAATACATTTACAAAAACACCAGTTTTTACATGTATAAAAATATATTAATTACAGAAGGAAGAATTAATGTCTTGATCTATCTGCAAGCTATGTGTTTTGAAAAACACAAATGCATGTATGTATCCTTTGCTATCCTAGCTCAAGTACAGATTGGGTCGAACAGTAAGAGACAATGTGTGGGCTTAGTGCTAGGATGGGGCTTGTGTGTGTATATGTGTCTGTGTGTGTGTGTGTGTATGCACACACATGTGCATGCACATACATGGAGAAGTATGTGAGCATGTGTGTATGTGTACTCCTAGGTTGGGAATACATCAGGACAAAGTTCTGGACTAAATTCTAAGACATAAATAAATAATGCAATGAACATAATTATTATACTTACCTTTGTCTTGTGCATACATGTTGGAGAGTGAAAAAATATCTGCTTGCCTTTATGCTTAAACAACTCGAACCTTCCCCATTCCCTAGGTAATATGGTGTTTTTGCTTATTTGTGAGCATGTGGCCTCCTTTGTAGAATACAACCCAAACAAACAGATCCTTATGCAATCTGTTGCAGACTCTTTAATATAAATAGAAGATTTAAGAAAAAGTCTATCCTCCCAATGTTGGCAAATTGTGTAGAAAGCTAGTTTTCTACCCTATTTTCATTGGAGCATAATTTGGGGGACTACTATGTGGACAACTAAAAAGGTACACAGATGTGGAAATTTATCTCAATCTTAACTATAAAATATAAGCCTCAATTAATGTCTATCATCAAATTAGGAGATAATGCTAGTTTTCACACTTCAGTTCTCAGCTTAATGCTTTATCCTTATCAGAGGCTCTTAGTACATCAAAAAAAGGGATCAACAAAACAGTGATTAGCTCTCTGGTCAATTTGCTCGGCTTCAATGGCAGTTTAGTTTTTCAGCACTGCATTTCTGATAAATATAACTTGTTTATTTAATGAACCTAATTTTAGCATAAACACAAAGTATGACATAGATAATGTGTATTATAATTTACTACCATACATTCTCTGTGTACACAAGCAACCATAGATATAGGTTATTTTCAATCGCATTAAAAACTGTAAAGAGCATCACTTTATAATTCAAGCTAAATTTCAAAATTCTAAATTGTGGTTTCCAAATCCTCTTTTTGACAAACTTTTACCTATCTAACAAAAGGAAATAAAATATATGTTCTAAGAAAAAATAAATGAATCCTCCGAAAGCTTAGTCTCTGAGTTTTCTTTTGGCCTACAAGGAAAAGTAGAGAGGAAGGTTTCAATGTCTACTGCTTACAGTTTCTTAGAGAGGTCACTGAATGAATACAATTAGCTGTTTTACTTTTTCTAATTGATGTGTGCCACATTTAACCAGCAGAAATCCCATCTTCTTACACAGAAGAGAAGCCTCTCTTATCTTACAAGTTGGGTTGTATTTAAGCCAGTAAATTGTACAGTGAATGTCCTTTCCAATTAATTTGTCCATTCTAATCAATTTGATAGAGGGACTAACTCATTTGACACTTCAGGCAGATGCTTAAAATGTCTTTAGGGAATTGATCGCTTTGTTGCAGTTAAAAGTATATTGTGTGGTGGCATTAAATGGTTACCAGATCTCCTTTTATGTTTTGGACTTTGGTACTAAGTTGTAGTAGGCCACACTCCCACTGTTAGCTTTAATAGGATTAGTTTGGATAGTATCAAAAGAACAATTAACACCCATTGATATGATCACAGATGGCATCAAAGAGTAAGAGAGATTCAGGTTTACAGTTTTGCACTCAGTTTTGCACTCATCTCAGGCTTTTATATTGGGAGTGCCAGTACAAAAATGGCTGCAGAATTCAAGGACAATATTCTATGTAATTCTTAGTGATGCAGTATTAAAACTGGTATGAAATTCAAAGTCTTTCTCTAGCCTGCTTCATTTTGAGGAAGGGGCTCCTATTGGATGGTCGATCAGCTAACCGTACCCTTGTGACTATGGGTATGTTAATTAATTTCACTGAGCATAGGTTTCTTTCCCTGCACAGTTGAGACCAATAATAGCTCCCAGCTCCTGAGATTGTGGCGAGGATTCAAGGAGGTATTCCAAGTAAAAGACATAATCCTGTTCCTTACATATAAATGTGAAACTTTACTGTTTTAATTTTTATATTGTTGTCTTTAATGATTTCATAGACTCTGCAGGGAAGTTTTAAAAATTGGAACTTAGACATAACATTGTGTTTTTATGAATACTATTACCCAATTTCCAAAGAAGGTTTATAGTCTTAATTATAAAATGTTAGTAAATTGTATCATATACCTTTTCAACTTTAGTAGGTGTTTTTTTTTTTCCTTCTATTAATATAATATGTTCAATCAATAGATTACACATCTTGGAATAATTTAATAGTAAGTTATTATTTTTTATATATGGCTATTTCCATTGGCTAATGGTTCCTTTGCCTCAAATTTTCAACTGATATTATGCAGTTTTCTTTGATTATAGTGTCTCTGTCTATTTTGTGTTTTAGGGTTCTACTAGCCTTATGGAATTAATTGGGGGGATATTTGATGGTTTTCTATGTTCTGAAACATTTAAATAGCTAAGTTATCTATTTAGTGAAATTTATAGAATTTCACACTTGCATTTGTAAACAAAGGGCAGGAAATGGAAGGAAGAAAATGATCTTTTGTTCCATTTGTATTTGGTTATTTATACATTCACTTTTAAGTCTATTTAGTAATTTATATTTTTCTAGAAAAAACCCAGAGGCATAGAATTCTAGAAAAGCCAAAGAGGCCCCCAAACAAATTAGAATCTAGAATTTAGTCTTTTGAAAAACCATCTAACCAATTCTGATAATAGAAAATAACCTCTCATTAAACAATTTCTCTTTAAGTTTCACAAAGAAATTTTACATGCTTTTACTAGCATTACATCTTTTTGGTTCTTCCAAACAAATACCATGAAAAAGACAGGAAATAGAACTTAGACAATTTAGACATGAAACAGAAATTTAGACAGCTTAGATCCAAAATCAAATGATCAGTACTACCTCATCACCCATTAGGATGGTTATTACTTAAAAAAAAAAAAAAAAAGGAAACAGACGTAATAACAAGAGTTGGCAAAGATATGGAGTGATCAGAACACTTGTGCACTGTTGGTGGAAAAGTTAGATGAGGCAGCCATTGTGGAAACCAGTATGCCAATTCCTTAAAAATTAAAACCAGAATACCATATGATTCAGCAATTCCACTTTTGAGTATATTCCTGAAAGAAATGAAAGCAGAGCCTTGAAGAGATATTTGTACACTCATGTTCATAGCAGCATTATTCATAATAGCAAAGAAGTGGAAACAACCGAAGTGTACATCCACAGATGGGTAGATAAATAAAATGTGTATATACTCACAATAGAATATTATTCAGCTTTAAAAGGAAGGGGATTCTGACATTCACTGTAGCATGGATGAATCTTTCGAACCTGAGAGTGCCCAGGAAACAGATTATTCTAAAGGGAGAAGGATGAGAAGGAAAACAATCTCTTTCCAGAAAGAATTAAGCCTTGCCAACATTCAATCTTAAACTTTTGACCTCCCAAATGATAAGAGAATTTTTTTTTATTGCTTTAAGCCTCTGCCCCTTTCAACTTAAAAAAAAAAAAATACCCATAGATATGGCCAAAGATTGAACATTCAGGGTATAATCCAAACTAAAGACTTCTAGTTTTCAACTACTGTTAAACTGCTTGCCAGGAAAAAGTTTTGCTTACTATTTTATTTTACTAAAAAAAAAATGAGGGGGGGGCATGATGTCAAGTGTACCTAATTTTACATGCCATATATAAATGGTGTGAATAATAATTCTCCTTAATGATAATGCTAATTACTTTTAGGTAAAATGGAAAAGAAGAACAATTGGTTAGTTCTGTGTCTCTCATCACTGGTTTCCACCACTGCAAATTTATGTCTAATTTTAAGAGACAGATTTTCTAATCAGTTGTGATAAAATATGTTAGAAGTTTAACTTTCACAATTAACCATGGCATGTGAGTTTCCTTGATTTTCAAATGAAATTTACTTCTACAAATTATAATCAGTATAAATGGGGAGGAACTTATCAGAAGACATCATTTAAATTGCTATCTCTCTAAAATACTGATAAGGTAATTTTTTAATGATATGCATATAGAACCATAGTTAAAATTTAGAATAAATACATGTCAAAGTATTTGTCAATAAACTTGCCCAGAAAAGTAATCAATCTATTAATACATCACAACTGTATGGCTAGCATTCCCTCCAGTCCAGAAATAAAGGAAAAAGTAAATGAGAAAATGATAATTCTTAAGAATTAGTAATGATCATCTAAGTCTCCAATACAATCCTTTAAATTAAGCAGTGCTCTTTTAGCTAAAATTAATCCATTTTTAAAAAAATAATTTTAGAAGACAAACCCATTAAGGTAATGCTCAAAGCATGATGCGGATTGGATCAGAAATATGAACTAATTACAATCAAATTAAATATAAACTAACTCAGTTCAAGTGAAGAATTCATTCCTGGGGTGGAGGGAGCTTTTATTTATGGCCCGAATGGAATAAGAAGGAACAGATTTACCCTTCTGCCAAAAACAAAGAAACAAAAATTCAACAGACAAAATGTATGGAACAGTGGTTTTCAAGACATTTGGGCATCAAGCAATGAGGGACAGTGATCACTCAGACATGAAAGATAAACCCCTATAGGCTGTGTCTCTCACGTAAGAGGGTCCAGAGAAGGAGTTGCAAGAGAGAGATAATTTCACATCCACAGGGGGGCCCTGAGGGTTTAGTAGAATACTGATCAACACATGTTTTGTTTTAGAGGAGACCATCAAAGCAAAGAAAGAACCATCTGAAAGGATTAGTAGGAAAAATACCTGGAACACTCACAGGGCAAGGAACTTGATGTGTTCCCAGCAGCCTGATTAGAAAAACTCATAATTTGTAAATTATTGGAGAGAGTGTTAGAAGAGTCTGCCTCAGTAGTTGAGAATAACTAGACCTAACTGAAAACTGTTCTGGTCTTGCCAAAGGAATCTTAAAGGCAAGTCCCAAAAGAATAAAAAGGCTTCCAAGTTACTTAACTGTATCACAGACAAAGCTCAACAATATGTAAAGGACTACAAAAATATATTAGCAAAAAAATTTTTACATTGTTTGGCATCTGGTCCAAGATAAGTTGGCATACAAAAGGAAGATATGCCCCATAGGAGGAGAAAAAGCAATAAACTGAAATTGACCCAGAACTGACACATATGTTATAATTAGCAGGCAAAGACATTAAAACAGTGGTTACAATTGAATTCCATATGCTCAAACGTTATGCAGAAATATGGAAGATATAAAAAGACTCAAATTTCTAGAGATGAAAACTAAAATATCTGAGTTGAAAAAATACACAGGATGGGATAAATGGCAGATTAAATATTGCAGAAGAAAAGATTAGTAAACTTGAAGACAACAGAAGCAATCCATAATAAAAAAGATAAAAGAATTTATTAAAGAATGAAAACAGCATCAGTGAAATGTGAGACAACTCCAAGGGACCTCCCCACGTAGAACAAACATACAGCGAGCTACCCTACAGCGTAATAAAATTGAATCGATCAAAACCAGTGAAAGAGTGTCTTCAAAGAAGCCAGGAGCAGAGAGAAGACATTTTACAGACAGTTAACAAAGATATGGATGATAGCAATATCTTTAAACTATGGAATAAAAAAAAGAAAGCCAACCTAGAATGCTATGCTAAGCAAAGCTATGTTTGAGAATGAAGGTCAAATGAAGACATTTTTAAACATACACAAGCTGAAAGAATTCATCACTAACACATGCACATTACAAAAATTGTTAAAGGGAAACGGTGCCAGGTCAAAATGTGGATTTCTGCAAAGCCATGATGAGCATTTCAGTACACAAAATTGAACACCTCCTGAGAGAACTGTCTCTAGAGTTGAATGTGGCAGCATATGCTTGAAAGTCAGTACACCAGGCCAGGCCCTTCCAGGTGTTCAGCAGGTTTGCCTGAATCACCATACGCTTTACCATTCACCTGTCAGCTCCACAAATTTTTGATTCCCCTTTTCCTACCTTAAAGCCTTGAAATGCTCATTTATTTGCTTACCTGCTCCCTAGATGACATGTTTCTCCTTTATACTTTTTACAATATTCAGCATGGCCATAGATTTTGTCTCAAAGAGAAAGTACGGTTGGCCCTGGAACAATGTGGGGCTTAGAGACAAAGATTCCCTGTAGTCAGAAATCCATGGCTAATTTCTGAATCCCCCAAAACTTAACTGCTAATGGCCTGCCATTGACTTGAAGCTTTACCAATAGCATAAACAGTTGATTAATGTGTATTTTGTACATTATATGCATTTTATACTGTATTCTTATAATTAAGCAAGCTTGAGAATAGAAAATGTTATGAAAGAAATAATAAGGAAGAGAAAATATATTTACAGAATTCATTGGGGGAAAAAAAACCAGATATAAATGGACCTGCGCATAGTTCAAACCTATGTGTGTTGTTACAGCACTTGACCTTGTTATGCTTACACTTAAGCCACATGCATTTTTTTTTGACCACATACATTTCTTAGTGAGCCTATAGAGTAAGCAGATGCTTTGTTCTCAAAAAGTGAAACTATTGAGAACATAGAGAGCTGATGAATAGCTAATACATTTGTTATAGATATGATCCTTCATAAACTGTTGTTTTCCTGCCTGTCTGACACAATCCATCTTCTTGAATACCTGTTACTCATATGGCTGATAATTGACATGTGACTTTAGGTAATCTCCCACACCACGAACAGGCTCGGGATGTGTTTCTAATTACTTGCTATAGGCCAGGCAAAGATACGGATTCTCCCACAATCCCCAACTCAGAACACCTTGTTGGGCCAACTTGAAATACCTCCCGAGGGAACTATGGCAGTCAGTATTGGATTGTGAACCACATCATCCAATGGCTGTGCCAAAGGCAGTGCCCAATAGATGGCCACAGACTACCTTTTACTTTGTCTTCAATACCTGATAGAATAAACAAATATCATGAGCAGGCACCCATGAGGTTTGATGCTTCTGACCAGAGCACATTGTGTTACCACTGGAGAGTACAGTTCTGTGCTTATTAACTTGGGGAGCAAGACTGACTGTCTGGTCCAGTCTCTTATATTTGAATGAGGCCTCCTGGCTATGTCCCAGCCTTTGCTCTGAATAAGACCTTTCTCCGTGTTCCAGCACCAGGGGAGTTAGAGTACAGTAGTCTCATCCAGTTCAACGGGCACCTTAGCAACATGCCTAAGTGTGTCCATTACGTTCAGGTGGATCAATTTTATGCCTTTCAGACAAGTGGACTCCCATTCCAGTGTCGGACCCAGGGCCTATGGAAATCATGAATGGGTGAACCTACTTCCAGGATCCCCTTTTTCTCACACACGCCTCTCCCAAAGACGACCTTTGGCGATTCAGTTTGCACCAATTTGGAGGCATTGCTCTCAATATTATACATTCCCTGTGAAACTCTTAAATTTTTTCTCAATTTTTTACTTTATATTTTGTTTAAATCGGGATATAAACAAGATACATACATTGCAAGCAATTGGCTGCAATTGGTTGATGGGTTTCTCACGTCTCTCACTCGCTTGTGCGTTCTCTTGCTCTCATAATTTAGTGATTTTTTTTAGCATATTCAGAGTTGTGCAGCCATCACCACAATCAACTTTAGAACATTTTTAGCACTTGAAAAATAAACTCTATGCCCATCAGCAATCACTTCCCATTTGCTCCCAGTCATACCAGCCCTAGCGAATCAGAAACCTACTCTGTCTTTGTAGATTTCTCTAGTTCTGGAAATTTCATATAAATGGAATCATATAATATGTGGTCTTTTACGATTGATTACTTTCACTTAGCATAATATTTTCAAGGTTAAGCCATATTGTAGTAATTATTATTACTTTGATATTGTTATGGCTAAATAATATTTTATGGACATAGCATATTTCATTTATCCATTTATCAGTTAATGGGTGTTTGAGCTATTTCCAGCTTTTGGCTATTGTGAATAATCTACTATAAATATTAATGTAGAAGTTTTTGTGTGGGCATGTTTTCACTTTTCTTTTTAGTAGTGGAAAGCCAAACTATATGGTAACTCTATACTTAGCCTTTTGAGTTCCTTTAAGACTGTTTTCCAAAGTAGTGGAAATATTTTCTGTTCCTATCAACAATGTGCCAATGTGCGATGGTTCCAGTCTTTCCACGATCTTGCCAGTGTTTGTTATTATCTGTCTTTTTTTATTAAATCCATCCGAATGGATGTGTAGTGGTATCTCATTGTAGTTTTGACAAGCATATCCTTGATGGCTAGTGATGTTGAACATGTTTTCACATGCTTATTGGAACTCGTGCACCTTTTTTTTTTTAAAGTCTGTTTAGATCCTTTGCACATTTGTTAGCTAAGTTATTTGTATTATTATTGAGTTGTAAGTGCCTTATATATTTTGATTGCAAAGTTTATTATTAGATATGTGATTTGTAAATTTCTTCCATTCACTAGTTTATCTTTTAACTTCGATGATGTCCTTTGACCTACAAAAGTTTTAATTTCGAGGATGTTCAATTTATCTATTATTTCTCTCATCACCTGAGATTTTTGTGTGATTTCTGAGGAGACTTTGCCTAACACAAAGTTACCAAGATTTACTTCCATATATTCTAATACTTTTTATAGTTTTTGCTCTTACATTTAGGACTGTGATCTACTCTAAGTTGATTTTTTGGTAGGTGTTATTTGTTGATTCAAAACATCTGATTCAAAACAAGTGATTAAAATCACTTTCAGCAGTGTTAATTCCTAGGCGATTAGAATCTAAGACATCTTTCTGAAACTTAAAATGTTTTGTAATTAATCTTATAACAGATTTTATATATGTCATTAAATAAAGCTTACCAATATCAGACGTAGAACAATAGATGTAATTAAAGGAAGAGTCTGAACTGTAGCCAGCATGAATACTGCACACACAGGGAATCATGACAAACTAACCAAATGAGGTTTATGGTGCTTTCCTAGCCTTTACTAAATATTCCTATAAAAATTAAGTAATGTGCTCCCAGATAACAAATAAAATGGTAAGGTCATTGCCTATTAAAATATCAAATTTATTTTTATCCCAAGTGGCAGAGGTAGAGGTTAGGGGGTGGGCAGGAAAGGAGTGCAGTGGAAAATCAAAACATAACCAAAAGAATTTTAAAAATGGATAAATTACTACTTTATATACATGTTTATTTGTTTTTTCAGTGACTTGAGGGAGAAATGAGAAGACATATCACAGGGAAACAAAACAAAAGAAAGAAAAAAGAAACAAACAACAAAAACCCAAACAAAAAAATCCACAACTTCACAATTTTTTTGTAATGTTCAGCACTTAGAGATAGGAGGATTGGTTCCATAATGTTTAAATGATCAGTTCTGAAAGTAAGAACTAGCAAAAAAAAAAAAAAAAAAAAAAAAAAAAAAAAAAGAGAGAGAGAGAGAGAGAGAGAGAGAAGAAAGAAAAAAAGAAAAAGAAAATACAAATTATTGTCACACTATATGTATCATTGCAAATTCGTAAAATTACATATTGCATGAAAGCTGTTTAAAGATAAACATTCAAACCACTAAGTTCTTATTGAATAGAAATAAAACAGGAAAAGAAAAACTCAGTAGGCTTTAAAGCTAAACTTTTTTCTTTAAGTCATGTTATAACAAAAGAAAATCCACAGTCTTAAGTTAATTCTGCACTTAATCTTCAGTACAAATACAAAGCAGTAATCCTAATATTCACAGTGGTCTATTCATTGTAAAAGCATATGATGGTCAAGATGTCGGCCCTTGATGGTTTGAACAACACTTATTACTGTTTATGTTGCAAAGAGCAATCATGTATAAAATAAATTTCTCACAGCTATAGTCAATATAGTATTAAATGTACCAAAAAGGATATTATTTTTTTCATTTGTTAGGTGAAACAAAAATTACTAATTATTCTATAGAAAAACAAAACACATTTTTTCCTTGACAAATTTAGAGTGACATATGTCTATATAGAACATTAAATGATTAAAAATTAACAGTGTCAAATGTAATGGCTACTAATCCAAAAATTTTTCTTCAAATTAATGGCTAAGTAGCCCATTTAATAGTTTCTGTGACTGTTTAGCACGGTTACATCTGTTGTCCAGTGCTTTTTGACAAGACAACTCCCTTCAAAATGGAATGGAGGTTTCAACTTAATATTTTGTTTCAGGACAACATAATTTACTTTGTGCATAGACACATGTCTAAGAACTTGAGAAATCCTACTTATCAGGATATAGCATTTCATTAACTAAAAAAAGAACAAGAAAACAGCATAACAAAAAGCAATGTCTAGTAAACAGGAAGCACATACTTCCCTATTCACAAGCCTCATATCTGCCCCGCTTACTCCATCAGAAAGTTTTGAAAAGTCATAAAACATTAACAAAATTGCTTAAACTTAGAATAGAGTCTTCTTTTTATTATGGTAAGATATATCAGCATCCTTCTTATAAGAGGATACAGAGAGTGAAACCCATTGCTTCTGGAAAGGGCATATTTTGATTAATCTGAACAGGTAGCAGGGAGACTCGCTAATTTTCACTCCACCTTTTACATGGCTTTAAAGTAGTTATTCCCATTGTGTGGTTCGGCAGTGTTAGCAGCACCTGGGAGCTTGTTAAAATGCAAATTCTTAGATACTACCACAGACTTCTTGAATCAGAAATTCCAGGTGTGGGGCCCACCACTCTGGTTTAACAAGCCCTGCCCCCTCACCGCCCCCGTGATGTTGCGGCTGCCTCAGGTTTGAGAATCACTACTTAAAGCAATGATGTGGAGAGTAGAGCCAAACTAAACGGCTTGAAACCTGATTCAGAATCATAAGCTTCAGTATCACAAACTAGGCCGAGGATCTTCCTGTGGAACTTTACCTTTAGACAAGGTAAAACTCTTCTCTCACCTTAAAAATTTATAACATGATGAAGATGCTATGGATCTGTTTAGAGAGTGGGGTCAGGGTGAGGGAGAGAGTTATTTCAGGTATAAAAATAATGCATGTTAAAGATTTTGTACAGTGTCACTCAGTAGCAGGCTGTTATTAAGGGTTGCTATTATTAAGCCAATAGTATTATTAAACAAGAAAATGAATTGTTATTAGGAGCAGCCAGTAAACTTTGAAGTTAGAATCAAGTTCTCTGGTTCTAGCTCTCCTTCACACACTCATGTTCAAATGTTGGTCATTAAAATTATGTTTAAAACACAAAAATAGAAGATGGTAGTTTTCCATTCAGACAAACCAAGAGGCCTTACAGGTGACTGATTTTTTTCAAGATGAATTTTGCCATGTTAGTCTTACCTTATAGCACTTAACACACACTATTTACACATGAATTTTAAAAATGCATTTGAAGCGATTAAAATATCAATAAGACGAAGTCCACAAAATGACTTGAGGACAAAAGAGTTAAAGTGTATGTGGTTTTGTATCTCAGAGGAGGCCAAAATGAAAACCCAAACAAAAAACTAAATCAGTAGAGCAGAGAAAAGTTTATATAGTTTAAGGTTCTAGAAGAAAACTGACTCCTACAGTTTTATTTATTCATTTATTTTTTAAGAACACATATTTGTTTTAAGGATGTCATAATTCCAAAAAGATATTTTTAAATAGCTTTCCATGCCCCAATGACCCCTGTTTACTTAAGATTGGTACACATTCTCTTAGATAGTCTGTTGTACTTTGCTGAAAAAATATCCCGTTTTCCTCTTGAATTTAAGTTAACACTGCTGGTTGTTAAAGCCTCTCTCTAACTCCCTGGACAGAGAGTGTGGTAACGTGGAGCTGGAGTTTTCCAAAGGAGCTGTCGTGAGCTGTTGATTCAATGATTTAGTGCCACCTGAATGCAGACAGCAGAGCTGCCTCAGCTTGCGGCTGTTCCGTGCGGGCTCATTGAGGATGCAGGTGCATCGTAAGCACCCCCATCAGCCGTTAAGGATACTTTTATTAGTGGCTTCTTCTTACAAAACTGGGCTCTAGGGGAGCACGACTCAGTTTAGGCAAAACCCTGACAGCTCAGAAGAGTCGCACTGTTAGGGACCAGCCACATCTTGTTACAGTAAAGAAAGCAGGAAAAGTGACATTGTTCTGCTTTTGCTTTCACAGACTCATACTCCTTATATGGGAAAGCTCAAAGAACAATGGTTTCCACCCTGCATTTTCACTTTTCTCCTCTGGTTGTAACGAGTTTTACTGTAAATCATCATTATATCTCTTCCAAGTGAACTAAGATTAATTCTTTGGAAATATCACATTTAGTTTGCTGGGAAAAAAGTCCACTGAGAAGACATAACTGTAAAAAGATTAATAGACTAGAAATATAAGCATTGATAACGAAAGATGAACATCTTTAAATTCAACTTATGAGCACTCTCATTTGTGCCTATTCCGTGTGGGGCGTTTTGCCTACAAACTCTTTTACTCTAGACAACCTCATAAGATGTAAAGCAAAACAGGGCCTTCTACTGTTTGACCGGGACTTCTTTTTAACTTGTATTCTCAACTCGCGTGTTCCATTGTAGTTAATGAGGTAATGCCACATGTTCAAATCAACTATTTTAATCATACTGAAATTTTAGTTGCCTAATTGCTCTTGGAGCATACTTGAAACCACTGGAAAAGCACACCAGGTTTTTGTTTTGTTTTTTTAAATTTTCTCTACCATGCTTTGTCACATGAGTAACAGTAATCCTTGTACCTTCATAAATATTAGAGAATAATACATTGTACTTGAGTTAAGCAATCCATTACAAAAGGAATTGTAACATACTGACACTATATTTGAGGAAGAAAAAAAAAGGAAAATTACCCTTCCTAGAACAACTCAATTTTACACAGTTGATGGAAAAACAGAGTTCAAAGAGCATGTAGTGCATGTATCTGCATATTTGATTTGACGTAAATAGATAATTGAGCTGCCACATTTGGTCAATACCATTGAAGAAATCGATTATTGATCAGTTATTAATATTTTCATTCGTAGAAGAAGAACCCTCTGGTGAGTTAGAGAAAATATTTTTTCTTGCTTGTTTTGTATAACATCACTATCTGTAGATGTATTTTCCAAGTTCTGTCAGTTTTTTACTAATGGCACCTCGAAGTATATTTTATTCTTCCTTATCTCCCACTCTGAATGGCCTCCTGCATGGGGTATTCTGATAACTTCTTATTCTTTCTAACTTGCACAATGGTTCCAGATGAGATTATTTGAAACAAATTTTTTACTATGTCACTTACTTGCTCAAAAGTCTTCTCTGCTTTCTTGATACGATAAAAATAATACAAAATTTCAATAGCCTGCAATTTAGAGCCCTCTAGGATCTGGTCTTAAAATGACTATGAACCTCACTTCAAATTCTGCTCTTTATGCCCTTACAACCAAAATTGCACAATAGCAGAAATCTCCACTTAACCCGTTCACCTGATTCAACCGTTTTCTCTATTCTCCTCTCTAAAATATACACCTGGTATTCATCATGTGTTCCTCACTCACAAATAGTAGGCTGGCTGCTATTTGCCCTTTCATTTCATCAACCAATTGAGCAACATAATTGCTATGAGGTAGTTGGGCTCAAACCTAGTTATACCAGTGGCTAGTACTATAATTGCAAAAATTATTACATAAATTTTTCCACCAGTGAGAAGTAAGCTATATACTTTGGAAATAATTGAGATATTCCTGTCTCCAAAATTATTACTGTCAAATCAGTTTTGGCAAGATTACTATAAAATATTGGGAGAAAAATCATAGGAACCTAGAAAGATTTTGCATTTATATTTCTAGTCAAATATCTTTAAGTTTCACTTGTGACCTTTTAAAGAAATTTAAAATGTAATTCTAAGGTCACACAACTTGGGTGTGATTCATGCATGAAAAGCGACATATTTACAGGAAGACAAAGTATAATAGTAGAATAATGGTGATAGTTATTTGAGAAAGAAATTATGGACCATGCAGACATCTATATTTAGTGAAAGAAACAGAAAAATCAAAATATTGTGTAGAGGAGATTGTACCAAATCTAGAATTCAAAAGAACCAAACCTATTGCTTATTTTTATTATGAACATTTTCTAACATTTCTGGTATGTATGGTTATTTTTTATTAGAGTATAATTGACATCCAGAAAAATGCACCTCATAAGCTTGATGAATTTTTAAAAACTGTACATATGGATATAATCAGAAAGAACATCACTAGCACTCCAGCAGGTCTCCTTATGCTTTTTTTCAGCCACTGGCACCACGGTCTGCAAGGGCGAGCATAATTTAGGTTTGCCTTTTTTAACACACACACACACACACACACACACACTCATTTTTGTGTTTGGCTTCTTTCTCGTAATATTATGGTTATGAAATCTGCACTTTATCTAACTGTAGAGCATCCAGTGTCATTGCGGCAAACCAGTCTTTGCATCTGCCCAGACCAGATATTGGGTGAATTTAGTGAGATTAAAATAAGCCTTTTCTTGAGATTTCTTACATACACAAATTTTGCATTTTATCACTCAGTTCCTTCTACCTGGACTGATCTTGATCTTTTTTTTTTTAACCACTAATGTCAAATTGCAATTTCTATAAGATTAGATGTATGCTCCTTGTATAAATATACATGAGCATGTGCCAAAGCTTTATTTGACTTAATGATGGAACCAACAAGATGGTGAAGCTAATTCCAAGAGCATTTGAGAAACCAAGTAAGTACAGGGATTGAAGGGGGATTGTTAGAATAAGATTACTAGGTGTGATGCACACATGGTAACTGTCCCACAGGGTAAAAATCTCTAAGCTAAGAAGCAACTTCTGAGTCCAGTCCCTAAATAGTTGTCAGTACTATGTTGGACAACATTAAATCCTACTAGAAAATTAAATAGTGCATCATTGTTGGGTGGGTCTCTTGGAGATTTTCTCAGGACAACATTGATGCGACACATAGATGTCATTTTGCCTTATTTCCTATCCATTTATCAAGGTGAATTAACATCTCACCTCTACTTTCATGTTTTTATGGTTACACAGCTAGAAGTCACCTCTCTGGCCAAGGAGAGTGATGGTACATGTAATATGCTCAATATAATCTAGGTGAATATGCAATTGTATTCTGCCACACTAGGGGCATACGATCCTTGAGCAAAAATGGCTAATTAAGAACATAATTTAATTTTAAATTGTAGTTGGAGAAATTGTACTTTAGGAGAGATAAATTAGAATACATCATGATGAAGTTAACAGGTTTGTGTTCCCAGAATGAATAAATATGCTATAGAAAATAATTGATTTATAAAGTACTCTACTTTTTCAATTTTCTTTTCTCTGTTTTCATCTTTTTGCCCTTTCTTTTGACTCTGCACTATTTAAATATTTCCTCAGTGATTCTCCCTTTATTCTCATCTTGTTTAATAAGAAATAGAGAAATCATCTATTTCAAGTTCCACGTTAGCCATTGTTTCCCTCTTATCAGAGCTTAGAAAGGCTGCGTTGAGTCTTGCTAAATCATAGCTTTTCAGGGTTGCCAGTTTTCTCTCTGACTGAGAACCTCTGTGTTGTGTTTCTTACCATTGTCTGTCCAGTGCTTACTACTCAATGAATTCATTGGACTCAGTTATTGTCTCCCTGTGTTTACAAAGACATTTTCTTCTGCAAAGCTTTATTAAACATGAATCTTTTCTCTCTGTCTTTTTTCTAAACGAACTCAATAAATCATATCACTTAGAAGAAATTTGTATGAGGTATCAATAAGTCAAGCTTTATCAGACTTTATTTTTCTCGTTTTCTCCTAAGTAAAAAAGTTTTTGCTGAGATAGTTTTCAATCGTTTGCTGAGATAGTTTTCGATTGATTAGGTATACTATTGCTCAGATCTTTTTTTTTTTTTACTTTTTATATCTCTAACTAGAGTTGATAATGCAATATAAGAGGTGAGATGATGTAGTGTGAAATTTGATCTTTCTCTGGGAACTGTCAACTGAAGTTTTAAGGGTAATTGACAAAAATCCTAAAATCCTTTTTTATAAAAATCCAGGGAAACAATATTTGATGATCGTGCCCTTTAGCTGCATACAGCTATTCGAAGAAAATTAATTAATTAAATTTTAAAATTTGGTTCACCAATCACACTTAGCCACATTTCAACTGCTCAGTAGCTGCATATGGCCACCATACTAAACAATGAAAACATAGAACATTTGGTCAGAGTGCTGCCCCAAACCGTGGGGCAGCCATTCAATGCAGACAAGCAAACTAGTGACCTCTGTTGCATTTTCAGGTAAAGGGCTTCTTGCTTTTTACAGAATTTTACTTACCTGAGTTCACTAGGGATTGTTGCTCTCAAACAGATTTAAAAATAAGTTGGAGAAGACAGAGCCCAGTGAAATCTTACATGTGCAGATGAAACTAAGCCCTTTGGGGAGTGGAAATGCCAAATTGAAAAATATGCCTCAAGGCTTTATGAGCAAGTAGATATGCGTCAGACGAGCTTCTCTCTAAGCAAGTATAATGTGATAAAGTTAGTTGAAAATGATTCCATCCTTACAGGATAATGGATTCTGTTTTCCTGGTTAACAATTGATAGAACAATGCCGGTTTCACTACATGGTATTCTCCAAGATAACAAAATTTTGTTGCTTGAAATAGTAAAAATAAATGTGAATAAATGATAAAAATATATCCTACATGCACACAATGTTTAATGCTACGTATGTTTGAAAGAAAAAACTTTAGAGAAATGTTTAGAGAAATATTTTAACTTGTTTTTAATAGAATAGTTATAATTTCCCAAGTAGAAATGAAGGAAATGGAAATCTTTGTAGAAGAGTCAACATAAGCAAAAACAGAGAAGCATAAAGAAGTGAAGTATTGAGTATTGAGAAACAATTTTTTCTAGTTGAAGCAAAAGTGCAGCATGTGATGATTTAATTTTAGTAATAAGTACCAAGCTTTATCAAAAAAGTCATAAATGATACGCTTATCTAAAAAGTGAAGAATAACTATTAAAAGGAATTATTTAAACAGTAGAGTAAGTAATCTAATGGGTATTATAGAAAGGTAACTCTAGAAGTAATGCAGATTAGTTTTCAGAGTGTTTTGCCTCCAGAGGACAATCGACAATGTTTCAAAAGAGTTTTGGTTGTCATGATAGGTTCGGAAATGGTTATGTCATCTTAAAAGTAGAGAGTAAGGGTGCTTCTAAATACCTTAAAATGCATAGGGCAGTCCTCACCACAAAGAAATGCCTAAATGTCGATAGTGTTAAGCCTGGGAAACCTGATATAGATGATGGAGAGTAACTTTAAAAAATAAAATTGTTTAAGATGCTGATACAATAGTTCATTTAAGAAATGATAGGAAAGTAAGTTATACTAATATATTTATTGTTATTAACTTTGGAAAGGCAGAGTATTGATAGGATGACTACAGAGTTAATCAAGTGTTCAAAACAAAACTAAAAGCAACCTGTTGCCTTTTTAATGTTTTGTATAATTTATAAAATGATTTACTCACAAATGTAATATAAATTGAAAACAAATTTCAAGAATGATATATGCTGCATTGCAAGTAAAATTAATAGAAAAAGATCAATACTGGCATATCTGTATTTTTTTTAATTGTAAGAAAAATGGAGAAAAATCTCATAGTTTTCTAGAGAGTATAAAACTACCTAAGCAGTGCAGCGTCAGAATTTTTCTCTAAAATATTAAAGTTTATTAGAATTTGAAGGGGAATGGTGTTCCACATTTCATGCCCAAAGTATCTTTTATTGGCAAATGTGATAGAAATACTTTCAAATTTTATGAGGCTCAAAATATATACGGACACCATACTCTAATTAAAAAGATTACTTAAAGGTGATAAACGTAGTGAATCCTAAAACCTAAGGACGTAATATACAAAGGATGTGTGGCTCTTTTGATATTTGGTAAACTTAGAAATTAAATTGATTTTAAAATTTTAGACATGTAAAATGTAAATCCAGTACATAGCTTGATGCTGCTATTCTTATTTCATCTATATGCCTTTGTTTTTTTTTTACTATCCAGGGACCAACACATCCTGCACTTTCTATGGACATTTAATAAACCAAAATTTTATGACAAGATTAAAGTGTACTACATTTAGAAGGACTCAGCTATAAATTCAATGAAAAAAATTTTTAAAGAGTTGCTATCTAATAATGAAACACACTGCTCTATATAGATGCAGTGTCTTTAGCTCTGAGTTATTATAGCAAAAGTTAAGGGACCAAGTTTACAGGAGAGAGGATTCCTACAATTAGAATAAAGATAATCACAAAGTCCCTTTAATCCAAAAATAAAAAAAAGGGGGGGGAGTAGATAGGATGGTATTTAATAAGAAACCACAAAGACACTTTGATGAGTGATATAATTAGTTTTTCTTATATGCCTACTTTGTGCCAAATACTATCTAAAAAAGTGGTAAAGAAAATAATTCATTGTTCACCAAAATAATAAGTAACTCGAGCTTTAAAAGATACTCTGTGGAAAAAATGTTGAGAAATTTTGCATCCATTCACTCTCTTAATGATAGTAATACTTAAAATATGAGACACTTTCATGGCTCTGTGATGTCCTTCATTAAATAAATTTGCTTAACCTCTGAATCATCCAGTATTTTTCAAATTATCTCAAAAAATCTTTTTAAAGTTTCATGTCAACATCTCAGTACTGGTACTTTCACGGGCTTTCTTTGTATGCTTTTTAGTTGTAATCACAACTACTGCCTGTGGGAGCCTATGGTCTCGTGAGGAAAATAGATACAATGCCAATGTCAAAGGCAATGAGCGTGCTAGGTGATGGATGCATATTCCATGGAAACACATAGAAAGGCATGTAACAGTATTGATAAAAGGGGAGGAGTAGGAAAGAAATCCTGGAGAAGGCAGTGCGTATCTAGGACCTATAGGGTATTCAGGAATGACTGGGATAGAGGGAGAGGAAGAGTTTTTGCAACCTAGAAAATGCCAGTTTGAGGACCTATAAGTAAATCATTATGATACATTCATGCACAGCATGGCCTATATTTAAAGACAAGCTTAATAGAAACTTGATATTTAAAGTATATTAATAGAGATTTGTTTTGCATCTCAGATTTTCTTGCAGGGTCACTAGAAAGGTTACAGAAGCACAGAATTATACAATTTAAATTTGGGAAAGAAGCATTGGTATATTTTAGTCGGAAACCTCTCCTAGAATAGTCTAACGAAGCTATTCCTGTTTAAGCATTTTTTAGTTGCTGGAGATGCTCTATCTTATGATGCATTTTCTGCCTTTATAATAAGATGAAATCAACCTTTCTGTAACTTTCACCTGCCCCAGGTATGCTTTCTTGAGTTGCACAGAAAGAACTCCGGGCTTTATTACTTTGGGAGTACTAGAGTCATTTTCTGTTGTTGATGGAATTTAAAATCAGATCTACTTAATGGAGTTTTCAGTTGCTCTGCCCATTCATTTTAATACCAGACACTCCACCACTTTTAACATGGGAAATATATCTGTATGTCTTAAAGTTTTCTTAAGAATAGAATATAAATATTGAGTTTTATATAACCTTTTATTTATCAAGGGAGAGTTTGGGGATTTTGTTTCGGCATCTTTTTTGTAAAAATGTTAGATCTTAGGAACATTTTCATAATTCAGCAGGGTCTGCAATGTTAATGGACTCGAGCAGCAGGATCCTTGGACCACAAACTATAATTACTCCTCAGTGTGCTTGCAATTTCAATTCCAGAGACTAACACTGACTGTAATTCATTTGTTTTTTTCTTCTCTTATTGAAAGTGATTCACAGCAGCCTTCTGATTTTGGAAATCTATTGCTTTAGCTTAATTCTAAGTTGGTAGTACAAATTTCAAGTATGATAGTGAAAAAAAATGGTAGGGATTGAAAGCAGTAATGGTGGAGAAACATTTTTCTGAGCAAAGGATTCTTCTCAAAGCATTTAAATCTCTCAGGGACAAATTAAAGTTTTCTTTCTTCTGTTTCATCTCAGGCTTCCAGTGTTCAGAATACTAAAGTATAAGGAAAATATGTTCTTCTCTGGATTGAAATTAAATAATTGCAAATTACTCAATAACTTAAAATTCCAACTTTAGCATGAGATATATGAAATACAACTTGGTACTCTGTGTGTGTGTGTGTGTGTGTAATTGGCATCTCAAAATTAACATGTATAAAACTTTAGTGAAAATTACTTTGGATTAGCTTTGAACAGAATTAGAATTTTAGATATGCTATGGTTTAATTGAAGTGACTTCAATGATTTTGTAAAGTGAGGAAACTAAGGCCAATAAAAGTTAAATGATTAGTATTAAAATTAGAAGTGAAAAATCTGAGGATTATCACCTTGTATGATCAGTGTAGTATTTTTACCTGGTCAGTAGTGTCACAAAAATATAAAAGTATTTTGACTATTTAAATAGTGACAGTAGTCTTATTTGAATAAGTATGTTCAAGTTAAACAATAAATACCTCTACATTTAAAAATGAAACCTAAATATCATATGATGAATGCTCATTATTTCTATGTTTCATGGTCTGTTTTTTTCCTCCAACAGGGAAATCATCTTTTGGGATCGTATCTTAGGAAGAACTTCTTATGGTAAGAACAATTAATTAATATAAAATATTTAAAAAATGATGATGACAAGTGTACTGCATGGCATTATCTGTGTTTTCAAATAGACTACGCAATATAAAAAACTGAAGAAAAGTAGATTGCTCTTATTATTATTGTGGCTGGTGTATCTCTGAAATTAATGATATATTTAAGAAACATGTTTCTCCTCATATTCTCTTCCTTTGAGTTTTTGTATGTTCAGCATTAATCTTGGGTTTATTTTGCCACTCATATATATAGAGTAAATGCCAGCTTTACATTCATAAATCAACATGTAAAGAATTAGAGCTATAATATTTTCCTTAAGAACCAAGGATACCCTTCTGATTTGCTGGGGCCTGACACACCCAAGTCTCAAGGACAGTTTATAGCATTTTTCAGTAATCTACATTTCTCTCATGAGGTACATTTCCAAGCCCGGTGCTTGCCCCTGCTATTCTAACCTTGAACTGTAATAAACAAACAACGTTTTGCCAAATAACCATATGGGAAAGAGACTGTTGCTAAATAACCCAAAAGTATAATTAAATGCGTGTGTGAACATACAGATTTGCATGTGTGCATGTATTTATATGCATACATACAGGCATGTATGTATATATGAGTAAAGCTGTATAATATTGCTCTATCATAGAAAACTTGTATTATTAAAGGCTAAGATTAGGAGACTAAAAGAAAAAAAACTGTTTCCCAGTACTTATAAGAATAAATAAAGTTGTGAGAGTCTTATTTATATCCTACTAAGGTAAATTGTGAATAGACTTTAGTATATACATAGTAACTGTAATAAAGAATGGGTAAATATTTCCCTACCAAAATTTAAAATTCAGACAAAATTCAGAAATTGCCTTACTGTTTTTGTTTTCATTTTTTTCCTTTTATTATTATATATATATTTTAATTTTTTACTCTTTAGAATCAATAGAGACAAAAATACTGATTTATTCATGCATTTAAAAAATATTTGTTACTCTGTGAAGGCTCTGATCTAGGTGGCAGGAAGTCAAAGTGAGCAAAATCTTTGGAAATAAAGTTCATATTCTAGCAAGGGTAGACAGTTGATGTCCATGCAAATAAGTGAATGAGAAATTTTTAAATTCTTGGCTGTGAAAAAGGTGGGGGATAGAATGTTTAGAGAGAGTGATGATGGCTACATTGGGTAGAGTAGTTGGCTATGTTAGGTCGGAGGAATTTCTCAGAGCAGGTAACATGTAAGCGGCAGCATGGATGCTGAGCTGGAGCCAGAGATGCAAAAACAGAAATAGAACCTCCCAGGTAGAGGGAATAGCAAATGCGAAGACCTTAAGATCGGAAATACCAGGGCACTTTGTTCGAAAGAGCTGTAGATTTACCTCTTTGTCTTAGACATCAATTGTCTGGAGTACTGACTTTCTGGAGCCAGAGGCCTGATTGGGAGCACTAGTCACATGCCACCCTGCCACCTTGGCATCATTTACTAAGGGCAAATGTGAACAATGTTCATGGCAGAGAAGACTAGGTATATACTACAGAATGATACAGAAGTCAACAACTGGAAGAACAGAAAACCGGAATGCTAGTGGACATGTACACTAAGAAACAAAAAATTTGATACAGTTGAGGGAACTGTCAGCATTTCACTTTGAACAGTTCAAGGAATAGCAGAGGGGCTAGGGTGGCTGAAGGAGTAAGCGCAAAGGGGAGAATAATGGTGGGAAGAGAAGATGTCTACCACAGAGCTAGACAAGTAGAGGCTTTAGGATCTTACGGGTTTTTGAAATCTGTTTTTGTCAGTAAATCGTAATTTCTGAAAATGTGAGTTCTGAAGCCAGGACTCCTAAGACTAAAAATTAGTACAAACACCCATCAGTCTAGCCTGGAGCAAATGACTGTCATTTTCGAGCCTCACTTTCGGTCTGCAAAATGGCACTGTTATTTGAATGAACCTCATTGGGTTCTGGAGTACTAATTGAGTCAGTTGGAACGAAATGGGGGAAACAGTGGAGAGTTTTTAAAATATTACTTAAATTTTACTGGTCTCATTTTGGTGGTTGTGTTGCGAATACAATGAGGAGCGAGAGCAGAGGTCCAAGTAGGAAAACCAATTAGGACGCAATCGAAATAATCCAGTTTGGAGTAGGACACGTCAGTGGGAAAGGTGAAAAGTGGTCAGAATCTAGATAATTTGAAAATGAAATAAAAAAAAAAATTACCTATATTCTGGCCCAAGCCAAATTTAATCACTTAGAGATTACTTTGGAAGAGGTGGCGGTTACTATCTTAGACTCTCCCACATTGAATAGGAATCTTGTTAGGTCTGTCTTAAAAGATTTCCATCTTTGCATTAGACAAATAGGTGCTTATGCTCAGAAGCCATCCCTTTTGTATTTAATTTCTCAATTGATTTGATTAAGTGCAACAGTTTTTCACTCAGATTCCTCTCACCAGGAGATTTTTCACAACTCTCCTCTTTATCTTTTTTTTTCTTTCTTCCTTGTCTGGCAATATCATAATCCTGTCTTTTACAACATCACAAGCTGATAACAGCATGAACACACTCAGAGGATTCTTGCTATCATTAAGCTTTAAATTTTGTTTATTGACTTTAATTAAATTTAAGAGGCTTTTTTTTCAGTAATAGGAAAGAAACGTGTTTGTATGTTGGATTAATAGCATTTGTATTAGACAGACTATACCATGATATTTTGGAGGAAAGGATAAGCTTTTCCCTTATCCTAGAATCACAGATGTAAAGTTTTCCATCTCTGAATTTTTTGCTTTTAAATAGGATGGACATTATACCATACAAATTACCATAAAAAATTGCATTGCTTCCTTGACACAGCCTAAGAAGCCAATGACTCTTAGGCAAAATTTTATAAATAATATTTCAGCTGATTTGCTTAGTGTAAATTACATTATAGAGTGCCTATGCTTTTGAAACGCAATGGGGATATTTTAATAAGTATTTATTGAGTGCCTGCAATGTGCTTTATCTAAACAATGAGCAGTATTGTTGGCTTGAGCCTGTGTTGTAGTAGCAGAGATAAACAATAAACAGATAAACTGATTAAGAGAACTAACACATTTTTAAATAGTCACATGAACCATGAAAAAGATTAAGCTGGATCACAGGGTGGAGTTACTAGTGGAATGGAGGTGAGAAGGTAGTCAGAGAAGATTTCTCTGCACAGCTGATAATAAATATATATAATATAAACATATATAATATAAATATATAAATAATAAGTAAGCCAGAAGAATTATTAATTATATTTAGTCTTTCTCTAGTTTTCTAAACTTTGATTAAACCTACATTTTAAGTTAAAGAAATAAGTAGGCATTTGGGATTGAAGCTAATGGGAATAAAGCTTTCTTTCAAATTACAAATCATTTCCTTAGTTTTTCATAAAAGGGCCTGAATTAAATATGTTTACTTATTATTTGGGGTCCTTGAAACAATGAGAGCCTTGCCATAAAGGGAAAACATGAAGTAGGCAAAAATGCACAAAACCTGAGATTTGCTCCATGGTAGGTGACATTCTGTATATTCTAGAGCTGTAATGTCCAACGTCATGGACACCAGTTACATATATACCTCACACTGACATATGCTGTTAGTGTAAAATAATCATTTTGATTAAAATGGATTATGTGATAATGTTTTGGATATATTAGGTTAAATTACACAGAGGTCCTTGAATTACATATCATTCAACATAATTTTGTTATAACAATTAGAAAAAAAAAATCATTCCTGGCTCAGACCACTATGTGCAGTTTGTACATTTTCCTCATGTCTACATATTTTTTGTTTTTTTCTGGGGACTCTGGTTTCTTCTCTTATCCCAAAGATGTGCACACTAGCATGTCCAACTTGTCCCAGTATAAGTGATGGTGAGTGACTGCACCCTGCAAGGAATCGTGTCCTGTCCAGGGCGAGTTCCGCCCTTTTGCTCTGAACTGCTGGGACAGCCTCTGGCCACCTGTGACTCTTAGATGGAATAAGTGGGTTGGAAGATCATTATCTTAGTTTAATTACTATTTCTTTATGTATCGCTCATATTTATTTCAATGTTTTAGAAGTGTTTGGGGTCTTTATTTAGAAGTTTGGTGATGTTTTTGTGGCTAGAAATATGCTGTAAGAATTTAACTCTTATTCATATCAATTTGTCTTGTGGTAAAATTGGTTTCATTAGGCAACACTTTGCTTAAAGTTACAGTTTCTAAGAAACTATCAATTATGTTGAGGGAGGACTTACTGTATTTCAAAATAAATTTTTCTAATTTCTTTTGACATTTTGAAATGTGTCTATTAGAAAATTTAAAATTTTATACGCAGGTCTTTTTCGTGGTTCACATTGTATTTCCCTTGATCACTACTGCCTATAGAATCGCTAGTGTCTCCTTAAGCACAGAATTTATAACCTCGTCATTTAAATGATTTAAATCCTCATGAAAGACGGTATGTTTTCAAATTAGATGACAAAATCTAAATGGAATTTATTCAAGACAAAATAATACTGAGATTATATTAAAACAACTATTTATTAATGTTTGGAAATGCATGCTAACACGAAATCATTTTTGAAATCAAGTAATTTTTGCATTCTGTTAGGAAGAAGAGTATTCTGATTTGTTGGGAGACTTAGAATGTTACCTAGAATATCTAACTACATTGACTAAGTTAACGAATAATTTTTCATTCTTCACCACCAGGTAGAATTTCACTACAATTTACCCATCTTTTTCAGGAAACTCCTTTGGGCAAAAATATGTTTTACCTTTCATAAATGAAATTTTTCTAACCAGAAATCACAGTGATGTTTTAACTCTGACCGAAATTCCTTTGCACATAGACCTTGGCTAAGTGTCTTAACCAGCCATACAAACTGTCAGAAAAAAATATTCTCTCTAGTTTGAAACAGTTCTGGTGAGAAAGAGGTTATCGTCTTCTTGTTTTCATTTGTCGGTTTGCTTACTTATTTTAAAGAGCCATTTCCTATGCTTGTGAAGCATATATTAAAAACAGAAATACTTAGAAATAAAACAAACATGTGACAGATATCAGCTCACAATTATCAGTTTAGTCTAAGTAGAAAAGACAAGTCTAGGTTTAATTAAAGTCCTTAAGCACATAAATTTCCTGAAGACTTTTTGGCTTGTTAGAGCACTATAATACCCTCTCTGGTAAGTATTTTTTAGAATTTCCAAATATTAGCATCCTTCCAGCCTAAATGGACTTCTCTTAACCATAAGTAACTCGTCGTTTGAGGATAGGCTCTTGCAATGAAGATTTCTCTTGAAGGGTTATCAATTTTTTTTTACTCCATACTTGTATGAATCTCTTGTCTGTGCTGATAAAATGTATTTATAAATTTTGCATAGTGATTACTATTACTGCATAACAATTAATCCAGTACTCAGTGACTTAGAATAGTAGTTTTGTTATGCTTACTGATTCTGTGGGTTAAAAATATAGGGAGGTCACAGCACAAATTTTCTGTTTAATGATTGTGGCTTCACCTGGAGAGACTTCACATTTGAGAGGGAGTGACCACTCTCACCTGGAGGTGTCTTCATTCACAAATATGGTGGTTCATTTTGCTGTCAGCTTTGACCTTACTTGACTCTCAAATGGCGGATCTACATATGTCTTCATGTGTCTTGGGCTTCCTCATAGCATGGCTTCCTCAGAATGGTTAGATCTTTACATGGCAATTCAGAGTACTCAAAGTGAGTGTTCCAGTTAGGAAGAGAAGCTGCTTTGGTTTTTGTGACCTAGGCTCAGAAATCATACAGTGTCACTTTCTTCCCATTCTATTAGTTACAAGCAAATCAGAAACCCACACAGATTTAAGGGAAGAAGAGAACATAGATTCTACCTCTTGATGGAAGGAATGTCAAAGCACTTGTAGACATGTTTCAAAAGTATCACACAGTGGGAGACAAATCTCCTTCCAGAATGAGTGCTGAAAGGAAATTATTGAATTGTAAAGGTAGATACTAATGGAATCGTTTTCTGGTAGTCTAATATAGATAATTATGTAATTTTCATTACTGAATATCAGGTGTGGTAGGAGAAAAGTGTTTTGATCCTTTAGAAAATTAGTAAATACCTAATTTTCTTGAAACTTGAAAAGAGAATTTAGAATTTAAGCTTTCAGCATCAAATCTTTTTTGCTTTCACTGTAACAGCTTTTACTTCAAATTTTATCTTTCTTATTAAGCCTAAAAATAAATGCATTGGTATTGCTTTTTTTTTCTTTTTAGTAAATAACCCAGATATAATGTTTTGATACAAAATTAACCCCCTCCTGAATGAGACTATAATCTTTGAGGAATCACTGTTTCTTTCATTCTAGAAGATTTGATTTAGGATTATTTGCTTGCTTATTTAAAAAATAGTTACTCTCCTGAATGATTAAAATTTTGGCACTTATCTGTTGTTTCATGTGAATATAAGATACGTCTCTAGGTTGGTGCCTCAGAATGTTCTACTGAGTTCAAGGATATGGGCCCTGCTTTTATGGAACTTAATATTCTTAGTGAAAGAGACATACAGTAAAGAAATACATAAACGACAAAAACATCAGAAAGTCTTAAGTTTTATGTGAAAAAATAGGGAAAAATAAAATAGGATGAAAGTAAAATAAGATGGTATGGCAGAACTGTAGAGGAGGTATGATTTTGCCTTAGATTAGAACATCAGGGGAAATCTCAACGGGATTACAATATTTAAACTGAAACCAATGTAACAACACAGCTGTTTTGTTAAAAGTCTGGAGGTTAATGGTGACAGTAATGATTAATGTATTAACTGGGCTAAGGGATGCCTAGATACTTGGTAAAACATTATTTCTGGGCGTGTCTGTAAGGGTGTTTCTGGAAGAGACTGCAGTTGATTCAGTAGGTTTCAGAAATCCCCTCTCACCATGTAAACAGGTCTCATCCAATCTACTGAAGGCCTGAATGAAAGAAAAAGACAAAGCAGGGGTGAATTCACGCTTTTGGAGATGGGATGTCCATCTCTTCCTGTCCTCAGACATTGTAACTCTTGGTTTGGGGTCTTTGGACATGGACTGAATTACATCACTGGCTTTCCTGGTTCTCCAGTTTGTAGAAGGCAGATTATGAGAATTCCAGCCTTCCAGATCCACACAAGGCAGTTCCTATAGTAAATGTCCTCATCTATCTTTGTGTCCTATTGGATCTCTTTCTCTGAAGAACACCAGTGAATATAGTGACCATTCCAAGTAGAGCAGCCTTATCAATCATCACCTTGTTTGGTATTTAATCTCCAGCCTCATGAGACAACTTGGTATTACTAAAACATGAAATGGTGTCACCTTGCCATACCTTACCATTTGTTGCCTTTGCCTGTCACATGCTTCTCCTTTGCAGCATGAAACACAGTGAAAAATAAATAAATAAAACAAAAAAGAAAATATAAAAACTTCTTTTGTTTAAGATGCAACTCAATTATCAATTTGCCTTTTTCTTAATTTCTAAAATAGCCACTTTCCCTTCTATCTTTTAAAAATGTTTTACCACTTATCTTATTGCAACATGAGTATTTTATTTTCTGTTCATTTTTCTCACTAAATGGTGCATTTAACCAGTAAAATCTGTGGGTTTTTTTTGGGGGGGAGGGTGGGTGGGTAGAAGGACTGTGTTTGTGTTTACCAAGTGTTTGGCCCTTAATAAACTAAAAAGAATATATATTATTTGGTGTATTTATGAATCCAAAAAAACTAATTTTTAATATTTAAAAATTGCTGTTTGATAGTAAATATTTTCAGAAAATTTCAGTTTGTTCAATTATATTCGACTATGTGTTTCCATGGTAGGTAGTATTATGGGAATATACCTAATAATTCCTCTGGAACAATTGTAAAACTTGAAAGAGGGTTTAATAAATTGACTATATTTTTTTGGTCAATGATGAAAAACAACCCCTGAATGAGAGAATTGATATTTGTTGTATGGGATTTGCAGCTTTTCTAACACATTCTACCAACTAATCACCTCCTGTTAAGTGTAAATGTGTTTTCAGTGTCTTGCTATCTGAAGAACTACTGTGTTCATTCTTTGGTAATTATAGGTTAGCTTGTCTATTAAGAACTGTGAAATAAAAATAAAAGCGGTGATAAAGCCATATGTGTGTGTTCTCATACAGGAAAAAAAAACATCTCTAACTTGTTTTTATGAATCTCTTGAGTCCTGGTATTTCCCCTGTCTCTCTTCATCTGCCACTTTCCTTTTTTTCCTTTTTTGGCCTAACACATTTGTTTATTTTTTTCCTATTTAACTGGTTCTTATCTAAAGTTAAAACTTTTTGGATTATTTTCTCTCTAGAGTCTTTCTACTTGATAATGCATTGCTATTTTGGTTTTCAGATTCTAGAAGAGGTGTGATGATAGTAACAACTGATAACTAGTCTACACTTTGAAGTTTCTAAAGAAATTTCACATATATAGTGTTCGATATAATTTTTAGTTCTGTGAATCTATTGCCTGCAAAATGATTTTTTTTTTTAAATATCTGTCTGGATTTTAATTTTCTTCATCATCTACCTCACTGGTATGCTAAGGTTAGTTTCCTGACTGCTATGTGATGGCAATGCTGATACCTTCATCCTTGTGATCCCTTTTTATTTGTTCTCATTCTACTCCTCTTACAAAATGCTGTTTGTCAATCTTAAAATTTCAAACTCTCTATGAAACATTCCCTCAGCCCTTATCAATATTTACACTCTTCGCACTATAGCATTAGGGGAGCTGACCAAATGAAGTTTTATTATATCTCATCATATGCTGCTAGAAATTTTTAAATACTTGTAATAAAGTTGGAAATTTCTTGAAGTAACCATCATAATGTAAAATTTTTATTACCTAATATTGTACTATAAATAACACATCACACAATAAAGCTTCATGACAAACTCATTTTCAGGAGAAAATAGTCTTATTAAATAATTTGATAAACCAAAATACAAATGAAGATAATTTTTCACATGTTCTAATAAAACACAAATATTCTTATAATCAAATCCAGTACTGTTTTACTTCAGCATCGTAGAGTCCCTGACTTACTATAGACCCAGTAAAGTCTGCCTGCTTGCAGTCAATGGGTTTTACCCTAAGGTAAAGTTTGGATAAATTAATCTTGGATTAGAAACTGTGTTCAAAGAATGGATTCCGTGAGGAACCTGAAGAATGAAGATTAGTTCTAACAGCTTTTTTGGTGGAATCTTTAGGGTTCTTTATAGCATCATATCATCTGTAAATGATAGTTTTACATCTTCCTTTCAATTTGGATGCCTTTTATTTCTCTTTCTTGCCTGATTGCTGTTGCTAGGACTTCCAATACCATGTTGAATAGAACTGGTGAAAGTGGGCATCCTTGTCTTGTTCCTGATCTTAAGGAAAATGCCTTTAGCCTTTCTCCATTGAATATGATGTTAGCTATAGGTTTGTCACATATGGCCTTTATTATGTTGAGGTGTGTACCCTGTTTTCCCACTTTGCTGAGAGTATAATAAATGAATGTTGTTGAATGTTTTTTATACATTATTGATATGATTGTAGGATTTTTATCTTTCAATTTTTTAATATGGTGTGCCACATTAATTGACTTGTGCGTATTAAACCAACCTTGGATCCCAGGAATAAATCCAATTTGAACATGGTGTATAACATTTTTAATGTATTGCTGAATTCAATTTGCTAATATTTTGTTGAGGATTTTTGCTTCAATGTTCATTAGGGATATTGACCTATAGTTTTCTCATTTTTCACTGTCTTTGTTTCTTTTGGAATCAGAGTAATGATGGCCTCATAAAAAGGGGAGCCTTCTCTCCTCTTGAATTTTTTAGAATAGTTTGAGAAGACTAGGTATTAATTCTTTAAATATTAGGTAAAATTTATCTATGAAGCCATCTGATCCAGAATTTTTATTTTTTGAAAGTTTTTTGATTACTTATTCAATTTAATTGTGATAATTAGTTGGTTCAGAATCTCTGTTTCTTGACTGAATCTTGGGAGATTGTATAGGGATGTATCCATATTTTCTAGGTTGTCCAAGTTGGTGGCATATAATTGCTCATAGTATTTTCTTATAATCCTTTGTATTTCTGTAGAGTCTGTTACTTCTCTTTCATTTCTGATGTTATTTATTTGAGTCCTCTCTCTTTTTCTTAGGCTGGTTAAAGGTTTATCAATTTTCTTTATCTTTTTAAAGAACCAGCTTTTGGTTTTATTGATCTTTTGTATTGTTTTTTCTAGACTTTGTTTTTGTTTATTTCCACTCTGATCTTTATTATTTCCTTCTTCCTACTCTGGGTTTTGTTTGCTGTCCTTTTTCTAGTTCTTTTAAGTGAAGTTTAAATTATTTGATTTTTTTTTTTTTTTGAGGTAGACCTATATTGCTATGAATTTCCCTTTTAGGACTGCTTTTACTCTGTCCTACAGATTTTCAAGTAGTTGTATTTTCTTATTTCAGGATATTTTTAATTTCTTCTTTGATCTCACTGTTAACCCATTCATTGTTTAGTAGCATGTTGTTTAGCCTCCATGATTGTGTATTTTCCAGGTTTTTATTTTTATTTTTATTTTTATTTTATAGTTGATTTCTAGCTTCATACCATTGTGGTTCAAGAAGATACTTGATATGATTTCAGTTTTAAAATTATGAGACTTATTTTGTGGCATAACATGTGGTCTATCATGGAAAATGTTTCATGTGCACTTGAGAAAAATGTATATTCTGCTTTAGAGTGAAACACTCTGAAAATGTCAGTTAAATATCTGGTCTATTGTGTCATCTAAGGCTACTGTATCCTTACTGATTTTCTGTCTGGAAGATCTGACCTTTGGTGTCAATAGAAAATTAAAATCTCCTATTATGAGTGTATTACTGTTAGTCTCTCCTTTATGTCAGTCAATAATTGCTTTATATATGTAAGTGCTCCCATGTTGGATAAGTATATATTTACTAGGGTTATGCCCTCTTGTTGTATTTATTACTTTATCATTATGTAAAGCCCTTCTTTGTCTCTTATTATAACCTTTGTTTTAAACTATATTTTGTTCATGGCAATATATAGCAATATATAAGTATTGCTACCCCAGCTTTTTTTTCCATTTCCATTTTCATGAACATCTTTTTCCATCCCTTTAGTTTCGGGCTGTGTGTGTCATTTGATCTGAAATGGCCTCTTGTAGGCAGCATATGTATGGGTTTTGCTTTCTTATCCATTCAGCTACCCTGTGTTTTTCGATTGGGACATTTCAACCATTACATTTAAGTGATTATTAACAGGTACATAGTAATTGCCATTTTATTATTCATATTTATGATCCCCCCCTTTCTTTTTACAGTCTCCTTAATATTTCTTGCAATTCTGGCTTCTTGGTGATAATTTACTTTAGCTTTTTCCTATCTGAGAAGCTCTTTATCTCACTTTCTATTTTAATTGATAGCCTTTCTGGGTAAAGTAGTCTTGATTGTAAGTTCTTGTTACTCATCACTTTAAATGTTTCATGCCAGTCCATTCTGGACTGCAAAGTTTCTGTTGAAAAATCAGGTGACAGTCTTATAGGAGCTCACTTGGAGGTAACTAACTTCTTTTGCTGCTTTTAAGATTCTCTTTGTCTTTAACCTTTGACATTTTAATGATGATGTGTCTTGGTGTGGGCCTCTTTGAGTTCCTCTTGTTTGGGACTCTGTGATCCTTGGACTTGTATGTCTATTTTCTTTGCCAAGTTAGGGAAATCTTCTGTCATTATTTTTTCAAATAGATATCGAATCCCTTGCTCTCTCTCTTTCTGGTGCCCCTGCAATGCGAATGTTGCTATGTTTGATGTTATCACAGAGTCTCTTAAGTTTTCCTCTTTTTTAAAAACGTTTTTTAAAAATTTTGGTTGCTGTTCAGATTGGATGTTTTCTGCTACCTTGTCTTCCAACTCACTAATGTGATTATCAGCTTCATCTAGTCTACTGTTGATTCCTTCCAGAGTATTCTTCATTTTAGTTATTGTATTTTTTATTTCTGACTGGTTCTTTTTTTATGGCTTCTATGTACTTTTTATGTTTACTGTCTCTCCGCTGAAGTCCTCACTGAGTTCATCTACTCTTCCCCTAAGTCCTTTGAGTATCCTTATAACCGTTGTTTCTGGTAGATTACTTGCCTCCATTTTTTTTTTCCTTATGTTTTCTCCTGTTGTTTCATTCCAGCATGTTTCTTGTTGCCTCATTTTAATTGCTGCTCTGTGTTTGTTTCTATGTGTTAAGATTTGTTACGTTTCCCATTCTTGGCCAGGTGGCATTATGTAGTACGTGTCCTGTATAGATAGGCCAGTGGTGCAGTCTCCCTGATCACCCACACTGAGGGCTCTGGGCATGTTCTTTGTGTGTGTGTGTGTGTGTGTGTGTGTGTGTGTGTGTGTGTGTGTGTGTGTGTTGGCGGGGGCGGGGGGTGTTGTTCTTTTGTGGGATTTTCCCCAGCAGGCTTGTGTACATGTTGAGACCACCTTCTGGGTGTGCCATTTATGGGGCTAGTCAGGTGGTGCTCTGTCATGATCTGATGCTAGTTTCCAGGTGTGTTGGTTCTGGGGCCCCTTGGGAGGGGCTCTGTATAGGTCAAGATCAGCCTCTGCCTTTGATTGTTCAGTGCCACCTGGTGCTGCCTGTGCTGGATCTGGAGGCAAGTGGGAGAGACTGCACTGAAAGCTGAGGTCGGTTACCTCCAGTACCCTGGGTTGTTCAGCAAAAGGAAACCAAGTTCTCCTCAAGGCCTGAGGCAGTCTGCCAGCTGCCAATAAGTCTTTGTAACTATAAAAGCCTTTGGTTGGTACGGGTGTTGGGTGGGCAAGACCCAGAGACTCATTAGGGTAAAGTGTCTAGACCTCACTCAGCCAATGCACTGGAGCGAGCAGTCCCATCAGGCCAATGCTAAATCTATGGGCTCCCGCAAAAGTCACAGGCACATTGAGGCCAGCTGCCATCTGCCTCAGGCCCGCAGACCCTAGAGATCTCACAAGAGACACTGCAGTTGGGGCAGGCACCAGTGGCCTGCTACCAAAAGTCTCCCCTGCAATGTGAAGGTTGTACAGGGGCAAAGCAAGCTGGGGGCTGCTGCCCACCGTGAGTGCATGGCTCCCATAAGTTGCTTGGTGGGGCTGTCTGCCTGGCAACAGGCCAACCATGGGCAATTTGTGAGTTGGGCAGGGTGGTGTTTGGGGAGACAAGCAATGGAGCAGGTGGATCTCACCAGCCAATAGAGCATCAGAATTGGCCATGCATGGGGAGAGCTCAACACAGGCAAGATAGCGCATGTCTGCAGACCGCCCCAGAGATGGGCCTGGCAAAGGAGTAATGGCAGCTGTCCCTTCAGCCCTTGCTCTGGTACCAGACACCCAGTCCCTCTCCATATGCCCAACTGCTGACCCTCTGCCAGAGCCCAGTGTGATGGTGTGTGACTGAGCCGGTTTCTACGCAGGTCTTTCAAGGGGTGCATCTGGGGTTTCAGCTTCCTTCTGTGTCACTGTTGATTTTTACAGTCAGATTTTGTGAGAACTCCTCTTCCTGGGACTGGAACCCTGGGCTTGGGAGCCCCTGTGTGGGGTGACAGGCTCTCATTCTTTTGTGGGGACCTCTGCAACCGTGCTCTCTTTCGCATTGATCAACCACCATGTGCGCGGGTGCTGGTCTAGGCTGCTCCACGTCTCTGCCCTTTCTACTGGTCCCAGTGTGGCTTTTTCTTTATATCCTCAGATATATACGTGATGTCAGCTAGACTTCAGGTGTTTCTTCAAGTTGTTTGTTTTATAATTTGGTTGTCATTTTAATGCAGTTACAGAAGGAGGTGAACCCTGCTTTTACCTAGCCCCATCTAGACCAGAATCCGGTATCTAGGTTTTTTCACTCAGAGTGGGACCTTAAGTTATGCAGGAGGTAAAGGTACTTCCAGTGAAATGGTGTGGCTTATATTAGGCCGCATCACCAAAGTGACTGAAGGAAGTATTGAACAAAAGTATCGCTGCACAGAGAACCAGAAGGTGGGGGTTAGGGGTGGAGAGGTAGTGCTCTGCATCACAGTCTCAGCCATGCACTTAGCAGAACAATTTCTAGGTGATAATAACTGAGGTAGGAATTTCTTGGAAAGCATTAGAAAATGTTAAAAGAAATGGTAAAGACAGCATCTAAAAGGTCAACCTTGACAAATCATATGTGCATGCAGATATTTATGTAATTAATTATTTAGACCACATACATAGAAGTGACGTCTCAACACAGACGGGCATCAATAGTGATCATAATACCCAGGGTAACAAAACACCATAAAGTAAGTGATAGATAGAGAAATTTTTGTCCTGATAGTCTCCAAAGACCTACCTAAGGACTTCCAATACTTAAGGTATTGGAAAGTTACATTAGAAACCCACTATTTACCATGATTTTATTTATAATTATGTTTAAGTAAATAGCATGATAGAATCCATAATTTTAGAATGCCATAATTCCTAGTAAATTGTGTTGCTATTGTGATAAAACTTATTTCTGCATAATCTATGCAACAATTAAACAAGAAAAAAATATATGAACATTGTAAACCTCTTTTCTATATTACTTCTGCAGTTCAGATGAGAAGATCAGGTAATATCTCTAACAGAATTTTGCTTTAGTGAGGCTTGTTTTTGTCCCTGTGTACTGTATTTACACTTACGGAAAATACATGCTGGTGTTAAAGTATTTAAATAGGGGACTGACTATTAGAATAAGGTGGCTCTAATGCCTTCATAATCTACGTAAACTAGTCAAACCTTAAACCAGAGTCAGCAGACTCACATCCGAGAAAGTGAAAGTGAAGAACAACCATTCACAAACAGCAAACCAGCCTTTCCCAAATCAGGCATCTGCTTAAGCTATAATCGATCAATTAATTTCTTTTCTTCATTGGCTTCTCAATGAAAACCTCACCCCTACCTCTTGTTGATGGAATGCACTCAGCCTTCTTGCTTTGGTGATGCATGATTCAAACTGTGTTCCAGTGTGTCTCAGTTTGCCTTTTAACACTGGGGAACATCACTGATTATGTGACAAAACTTTTCTTGTAGAAATCCTATCAGAGGGATAAAAACAAGCAATCGTTAACATATGCTAAGTAATTTAAGTCCGCATATTATGAAATGCCAATTTGGACAGTTTTAATTCCTATAGAAAATCTGAAGTGAGAGTAATCATTGTTGTGTGTCAGTTAAGACTTGGCTGCCAAGTATAGAAAATTCAATCCATATTGGTTTAAAACAAAAAGGTAAAATCCCCTTGTAACTGAGACCTCCAATCATACTTATAAACCTACTAGTTGCTTAATTCAGAGGATCAATGTCCCTTGATCCAGTGGCTCTCTTCACATCTTGGTTCCCTTTCATATCAGCTTCATTGTCAGGCATACTTCCTCCTAGTGTTTGCAAAGTGGCTCTCACCAGCCCAAGTACTGCAGGGAGAGGAGGTGAACTCTGTATGAGAAATCTCAGCAAAAGCTATAGAATGGTCAGTTTGTTCTGATGCGGTTGTGTACCCATCCTTGAACCAATTACGGAGGCCAAGAAACGAGAGACTTTAATTGGTCAGACTTGAGCCATGTATCAGTCTTGTACCTATGAATGAAATCAGTTTTATGTGAACTACATGTATTCAGAGTAGAGGATGAATATTTCCCAAAATGAGAATCAATAAGCAAAAACATATCTTAGCCATTACATGATAGAGCTAGAATAATCTGAGTAGCTTTCTATTGGAGCCTGGACTAGCTTGGCCTTGAAAAGTGGATGGTCATGCCCTTGTTTACTATATAGAAAATGAAAACTCAGGAAAGACTCAGACTCTTGACTAGCATAGCTACATATAGAGTTACTATTAGCGAAGATATCACTTTCAAAAAATAAATAAAAGATCATTCTGAGTGTATACAAACTATTAAATTTACTTTTATTAATCATAACTAATTATATTAAATAATTAGACTCATTTATTCCAGAATCAACTATGTCTGAGTTCCAGGTAAATAGTGAAAGATGCAGATTGTTTTTCTTAATGACATTTTAAATATAGGTTCTATTTCCTCTGAATGGTTTGGGAGAAGTTAAATTTTAAACAATGCTTTATTATTGTGCCCTAAAGATTTCTTGTGGATTTTCTATGGTTTCATGAACTTCAAGTTTACAAAAGATAATCATGTGAACAGAAAGTGAATAGACAGAAAGTCTGCCATCTTGAAAATGTTAACTGCACTATATAGTATCTTGAGTTTTATTTTCTGAAGAGCATGTTGTAAACATTTGGTGCTTAATCATTTAATCAATTTCTTTAGTCTCTGTGTAGCGAATGATGTGATTTAGCAAACAAGTGTATTCTGTGCTCAAGGAGGAGAGAACATGGAAGGGAAGTGAAGGCCAAGGAAGAGAGAGAAAGTGGAATAGTCTAGAATATGATATAAAATAGTCTCATATGACAGAATAAGAGAGATTAAAAAACCTCTTGATGTGTATAATGTGTGAAATGCATTTCTATTAAAATGGAAGTGCTCAGCAGTGTGAGCTTTCTGAATTACAAAGAACGCTATTGGTTTTCCATTCATGTTTCATCCTTATCTTTTATCATCAAAGGTACTGCTATTTTGGTATCAGGTCATGAAATGTGATGACAACATTTTACTTTCACAGACTAAGTGAAATCCAGTGGGTGGTATATACACTCCACACCTGTGTTTCTCTCAGACAATTACTTATACTCAGGATAACTTTACATCAGCGTTAATGATGTTGTATCATCAAGTGATAACATGATCACAGCTTTTGACACTGATTTTCTTAGGTATGGCATTGATTTTCTTATAAACTTATTATCTTCTTTTCTTCCATTAGCTTCATTTTATTTTGACTGTGAGGTTAATTTTCATTAAGGCTGAGTGAAATACTGAAGGGAAAATATAGATTCTGACAACTTTAAAAAGAAAGGGAAAAGAAAAGTGGCAGAAGATTTCACAACAAATGTAAAGGAAGATAAGGCAACATTGATTCTGCGATTAAATTGAAAGCAAAAGGAATGGATGCTTCAAGACTCAACTGTGAGGAAATACTAGAGATTATCTAGAGTTCTTAAAGGGAAGTCGAATGGCTGTCTTCTTGCTTTTCTCAGAGGCTATTTTACTTAGCATATTAGGCAGCTGGGGAATATATAATTTGAGTTATCAGTTTATTTTTAATATTCATTTTGACTGTTAGAAAACATTGAATTGTAGAAAATAAGATTAATGAATAAAACTGAAAGGTTCATTGTACTATAAATCTATCATACATTTATATAAATTAAAATTGAAAAAATATAATTCATAAAAAATTACATCTTATTTAAATATGTGACTTCTAGAGAACTTCGTGTATGCATGCATGAATGTGTGTGCATATCTGTTTTTATTCTGTTTTAATTCAGATAATTTTGTGTTGATGCGATTTCAAATGGGCTGGCTGTGAGTAGCGTTTTCCCCATAAATACTACTTCTTAACAATTTACTCATTTTTGTTTAGGACAGGGTTTTAAAGCTGAGAAATTAGACAATAATATAATTAGAATTTTCAGTTTTCTTCTCCTCTCTGAAAAAAGACTTGGTAAAGTTGGAGGATTACTTAAAGTTCACATCTCAGTCATATAATGAGCATTGTTTAGAGCTTTCAGTATATAAATTCAGTAATAGGCTGGAGAATAGTGTTGATCTCATCAGACGTGGCATAACTCTGATTTTTTAAAGGGTGCATTTCTTCCTGTATTTTTATAATTAAAATTTTGGAGAAATTGAAAACACAATTATTAAAGAAAATGATGTTGAAAGCATCCACAATCCTGCTATTCAGAGAAAATATTTTGTATATTTCAATTTATTATAACCTTTGCCTAAATAAAAATTAATCTATATTGAGTTCATATCATCAATTTTTAAGTGAATTGCTTTAAAATTTTATTATAGAGCATTTCCTATATCATAGAATATTATTCTCAAGATTATTTTAATGAATGTACAGTATTTAAATCTTTGAATATACTATAAATTTGTTTAAAATTTCTGAAAAATTTTGAGATTTTTTTTCCATTTAAAAATAAAATTGTAAATATTTGTATACATTAATCTTTACAAGTTAGATCATTTTTTTATTCACATACACACATATATATCACACACATACACACATACACACACACACACACACACACACACACATGGTGATGATTTTTTAGATGCAACACCAAAGACATAAACCATAAATGAAATAATTGTTAATAATTGTTAAACTAGATTTCATTAAAATCAAAACATTTTTCTGTCTGCAAGATAATGTCAGAATGTGAAGACAAGCCACACACTGGGAAGAAATATTTGCAGATAACATATTTGATAAAGGACTTTTATCCAAAATATACAAACAACCCTTAAACCTTAATAATAAATATAATAATGATAATGATGATGATAATAATAATAATACTTGTTTAAAATGGACCAAATACCTTAAAAGACATGTCACCAAAGATACACAGATGGCAAATAAACATGAAAAGATGCTCTGCATATATGTCATCAGGGAATTACAAATTAAAACAAAAGTGAAATATCACTACGCACCTATTAGAATGGCTGAGAACCAAAACACTGACAACACCAAAAGCCAGTGAGGATATAAAGTAACAGAAACACTCCTTTATTTCTGGTGGGAATTCAAAATGGTACAAGCAGTTATAGCGGGGGAGGGATAAATGAGTTGAGCACAGAGGATTTTTAGGACAGTGCAAATACCCCCGTGTGACACTGTGATGAGTGCAAATATCCCGTGTGATACTGTGATGATAGATATGTATCATTGCACCTTTACTCAAACCCATAGCATATACACCACCAAAAGTGAACCGTAATGTAACTATGGACTGACTGACACGGTAGGAAATATTCATAGTTGAGAAGGCTTTGTGTGTCTAGAGCCATGTGGTATACTGGAAATATCTTTACCTTCAACTCTACTTGGCTATGAATCTAAACTTCTGTTGAAAAAATAATTAAAAAGAAAAATTCACTAGATATACAATTATACAATTTTAATTTGCATTTTACTTCTGTTAGTAAATGAGAAAATAACTTCTTTAAAAGTGTATTAGTCATTCTGAATTTTGTCTCTTAATTGCATATTTATATAATTTGTCCCATTTTTATCATTTTTAGTATTTTATTTTTTCAGCACCTGTATTCAGTTCTAATATATATGAGGGCTCTGAAGTTTTATGAAGACTACAAGCATTTTATAAATAAAAACCAAAAATAAGTAGCTTTTAGATCCAATTCATGAACTAGTAGCCACTTTTCTTGCTAAAGATATTATTTTCAAAATTTGACCTTGTCCAAGCCTTATAACACATGACTGTAGTGGCATTGAGGACAAGCTATTACTAATTATTGAAGAAATAGTCCGAGGTAAGCATATTCAGTTTGACTTTCTATTGCCACACATTTTCTAGAATTTCAGAATTGCTATTATATTTTAATAATGTATCAAATGTAGGTTCAACATGAAATTGAGGTGATGCAAAAACTTTTTCAGCGTGCAAATAGTTATGACACTTCAAAAAACTTCATGTAATTATATTCATAGGCATGCTTAAAATACTATGGATTTGTCCAGATTATTATGGTTCTATTCAAAAACAAATGAACCAAAGAAGTTGAGATCCTGTAAAGATGCTATATTAGTCAGCTTGGGCAATCATCACAACATACCATAGACTACATAGCTTAAAGAACAGAAATTTATTCTCTGGAAAATAGAAGTTCAAGATCAAGGTGCTGGCAAGGCTGGTTTCTGGTGACACCTCTCTTCCTGGCTTTCAGAGGATGCCCTTCTGCCTTTCGTCTATGCTTTTTTCTTTCTTTTTTTTTAAGTAACAAATGTACTTTTAATTGATCTACAAATAAAAACTGCTCAGCAAGATCTGTAACCATTTCAGTCCCTAATCTGTTCGAGCTGTACCCTGGACTGTGCTGAGGAACAGGGTTACCTGGTTAACTTGGAGGGAGGGAGGAGAGGAGAGAACACCTAAGTGGTCTTTCTTTTTATAAAGACACTAGACCTAAGAGAAGGTCCCACCCTTAGGACCTCATTTAGCCTCAATTACTTCCTTTAAGGCCCCATCTCCCAACAAGTCACATTGGGAACTAGAACTTCAACATAAAAATTGGGGGGGGGGGAGACACAATTCAGTTTATAGCATATTTTGCTAAATTAATCGATAACATATAAAGAAGAGATTTTGAGGCACTGAACTGGTAATAAGTGAAATTTCTACAGTATCAACTAGGAATTAAGAAAAATAAGTAGTGTATTAAACTTCTGTCTTCATTCAATTCATAGTTCACCTCAACAAGTGGGAGTTTTACCAAAACCCAAGTCGGTGACAGTGTGGTATGGCATCTTCTCTTGCTGCTTAGGAACAGTGTAATACCACGTACCAATTTAAGCAAAAACGTAAACTTTATTTTAAAGATTACAATACACATAGGCCTATACTGGCATTTTTGAAGAATAACATAAAACCTTATTGTGTCAAAGTAAATGCAGCAAATACCAGTTTATTTTTTCTTATAACTGCTATATATATCCACAGGTTAGATCAAAATTATTTGAAATGTAGTCTTTAGAAGCCATCTGCCACTCTAATTCTCAGATTCTGTTGGGTCAGCTCAGAAGTTTTGCTATAAAAAATATAACTCTCTAAGACCATTCTAACAGATGGTTATTTTGATGGTTTTCCAGATTGTTCTGTGTTTTAAAATGAATATATTGGTGACCATCTGAGGAAGTGCCTACTGAGAAACTGATTTTTTTCTTTTGTTAAAAAAAAAAAAATCCCGTCCATCTGAAACATCTATTCGTGAAGATGACATTATGGGAAAATTATGACATTCCCTAAGGCTGTCCCATCACATTATTCGTAGTGTAGCTATAGTAGAAGCAGATCCGGTGGCCTAATAGAATTTCTGATTTAGCAAAGATTGTATAACATATCTCTGACATTCTTCAGGGTAATTTTCTTCTTTCCTTCATCCATGACTGATTTGAATGGTAGCTTTGAAAATGAGTATTTCCTTCCTCCATATAGATTATGCTATTTTTTAGGCTAAGGATTTAAGTTTTTTATGCTGCCCTGGGTCACACTGGTTTACTGTGTCTCTGTTTTTTTGTGGACTTGAGTGTGTATTTAAAATCTTTGATTTTTTTCAGTGCTTGCCTGAATCATGTCGAATAGCAATGTATAACAGCGGCTGCAGTTAAGTTTTAGATATAAGCATTTTAAGTATTTTAATGGTTAATTTTAATGTATTAGTTTACTCCTTTCAGAAATTAATATAAGAGTATACCATTAAATGTTACAAAGTTGAGATACATGACATTATGAGCAAATGTAATGAGGGAAAGGACAATGGTTGGTGAGGTAAGGGCAGAAAATTTTTTTCTGATATGTAAACTGTGAGGAATAAATAATTAAGCAAGAGTATGGTAAACAGAGCCCAGAATTTGTAACAGATGGTAGGTCACTGTTAAGTCTTTTCAGCTTTTTCTAAATAATAGGAAAAATTCGACTAAAAATTTACTTAATCTGATTTACATATTTAAATAAATACTTTGCTTGGGAATGCACAGTGGGTATCAAAATTAGATGTAGGGAGCTGATTTAGAAAGCCATTACCTTCATCTGAGTGAGAGATAATAGAAATTACTCTAGACAGTTGGAGACATAGCTGGGGAGAAATCAGTGGCTTTAGGAAATATTTAGGAGGTAAGGTTGATAAGACATGTTAATAGATAAGATAAGGGAATTGAAGAAGCAGCCCATATTAGGGATGATTTCATTCTGAGTACAATCATTCATGAAATTTGGACATAGAGATCATAAGTTTAATTTTGAATGTGTGGGATTTGAGATGCCCTTAAGAAAACTAAGTGTTGGATGTCAAATAAAAAGTTGAATGAGACTAGAGCACAGAAGAGAGAAATATTCTAAGTCATATATATATATATACATATATGTATATATAGTCATATATATATAGTCATATATACACATATGACTATACACACACACACATATAATGTGTGTAAGCCTTTATTGGGATATGTATATGTCAGATTACCTAAAAATGTAATGATTGAGTGTTAAAAATAAGTGTTGAAAAGTACTTCAATTTACATAGAAGAGAGAGTATACTTGTTTTTCACAGTTCTGGTGCAAATTAGTATCAGTAAGTACAAATCACAGATAAGTTAATTTCACATAAACATAAAGATCTTTTAGACATTAATGGCTGTAGGACTAAGAAACTGGCTTTATAGCATTTCCTCCTTGACTGATGTGATAGATCAAAGACTAGACAACTAGAAACGTTTAGACTTTTAACATCCATTTTTAGACCTGATATTTCTATTTCAAAATAAAATAAATATTTCCACTTGATTTGTAACTTGTTACAATAAATATGGATTCTTTAATTAGCTTTAAAAAATAACAAAGATAACTAAAAGAAAATAAAAATGAGAGGCAAATATAAAGTAACGAGAGTTGTCAAGAGTCAATTTTTAGAGTAAGAATATGCCATCCATAGTTACAGAGTTGATATTACCATGCTTTAGAAACATCCCTATTTATTTAAAATAGAGGTTTGATGTTTCCATGAATATCGAGGTTGATCATCACACTTAGAGGAATGGAAAAATCATTCCATATTGCACTGAAAACTTTATGGAGCATTTTGCATATCATTTAACTAGTTTCTGGTTCATGGCTATCACTGTAATTGTCCTTCCACAAAGATAGGTAAAGATATAGCAATGGGAATGTCTGTAGATCAAGTTTTAAGAGGTGCTATAGGAATCACATAACCCAACAAACTTGCTAGGCGGCACTTCCCCTATGAATTATTCATAATCAGCAGAGTGCTGAATCATTTGCTTCATTTAGCAGTGGGTTACTTCAAAAATAATGTAAGAGGAATCATTGCACATTTGTGACCAGAAAAGTAAATATGTAAGAGCATTAGTTTTTTTATCTGCTTTCGCATAACTATTTTTATGTCTAAAGAATGTTAGAGAAGCAAGATGCAGAGGTTCTGTTTAACCTCATACTTCATCAGCTGTACTGAATGTGTTATTCCTGCAGAAAATTTATATTATGTCATAAATGGTAGATTATATTTTTAATTGCTGGGTTTCTCCCTGAAACACCTTAAAACTTGATTCTGTAAAACCATACCTTTAAACAGTTGCTATTAAAATCTTGACTGTTTTCAAAGAAAAAGAATAAACAAAACTTGTGAGAAATGGTAAGCCAGGTTATAGGGTTTCCTTTAACATTTTCCATAGCTGGTGTTTGTTTTTTTTATTTTTTATTTTTTGATGGACTATAACGTTTGCTGAGAGTACTACTTTCAAACTTTCTTCTAGAGCAGTACTATTCAATAGAATTATAAGGGAAACAAATGAAAATCACGTGTAATTTTAAAATTTTCATTGCCATATTACCTATTTATAGGTAAATTTGTTTAACAATACGTTTTATTTTAATAAATGCATAAAAGTATCATCACTCTCACATCTCGTCAATGTAAAATTGGTATTTCTGCTGTTTTTAAACTTACACCACATTGAGATGTAATTCAGGCCAATCACATTTCAAGGACTCAATAGCTATAAATGACTAGTGGCTATCATATTGCATGCAGAGTTCTAGGTACTCAAATGAGATATTTATAATTTCTGATTACCCAATAGATATGTGGCAGGTACAGCAAGGGTCTCTGATTTGAAATCTAATACCACATCAAAATCAAAAGGAGAGGTAGGTTACTATAGTGCTAAGAACATACAACTCAGCCTCATTATTTATATATGAAATCAATAAGAATGAAATTTTTCATGAATAAAACAGAGCATAATCCTAGGTAATAACTGACAAGGCTCTCAACCCTGTGGGTAAATCAGAATTTTGAAATAAGTTATTCATATTTGATAGTGAATGAAGTAAGCAGAGATCTTAAATACCCATGGAGAGTAGAAGCAAGGTCAGGATGGCATATAGATCACAGATAAATTAGTTAGAAATAAAAAGTCTCAGAAATTAACCAAAAAATATCTTTAGTAGTTATGGAGGATTGTACCTTCATTTAATTATCTCCAATTCACAGGAGAAACTAAATAAAATTGGTCCACCTTTTGATACCTTATTAAAGACTCATTTAGATGAGTTAAATGAGTTACACTATTGCCCAGGGATTAATGAAGAAAAAAATGTTGACTTTTTTTTTTTTTTTAGTTTCATACATCATACAAATCACCTTTTTTTTTTTTTTTTTTTTGCGATTCTACATGTCATAGTAAGACTGCCCAGGTAACATACATTTCACCAATATATCCTATTTATCTCTCTCTCTCACTATATGATTTATTGTTTTATAATACAGATGGAGAGTGCAGTCTTATTTGTAGCAAGTCAAATATGTCATTTATTTTCTGCCCTTCTAAATCACCTCTAAAAGCCAGACATTCTGAAGAACAATTAAGTGTAAAGAGTTATCCTTCAGAATTTTACCGAGAGTGAGAATACCGAATTTCTCTGCAGGGCTAAAATAAAACTTCAATACAAGTAGCAAATATTTGCCAGGGCCTCCAAACAGTCATATTTCCTGTTAAGATTCTCATACATAGAAAAGTGGCACAAAAATCATTTAACATTCTTTTGACAGTGTAGCTTCTTAAATCTTTTGAATCTGTTACATCACTAGGTATCAGTAATTTGTTCAGGTCTTTTCTGAAAATTATAACAGTTGTATGAAGCTTTTTCTTATATGTGTGGCCTCTCTGGGAATAAACACATTTATTTGGCATCTTCTTCAGAAGGTAATGTCTGTATGTAGCATTATGCAAAAATTCTCACTATAGTTTAATGAAATTGTTATCTCACAGCAGTGTAAATTATCTGAATTAAAACATTAAAGAGATTTTATTTTTATAGTATAGTAGGTATCCTCTATTCCCTGTGAAAATAGGATAACTAATATTTAGTAATCTTGTTAAAACTTGTCTCCTGTTAACCTATAATACCTTATCACCTAGGGTCCTAGAACCCTTCTTCTCTAGTCACTTACCTCTACTTCTCTGCCCAACTTCAAGGCCAAATTTCTAGACCATTAATATGTTTTACTATCCTTCACAACTGTTTTATTTTCAAAATCTTAAACTCATTATTGGAAACCCTCTGTATCCTTCCAAACTTCAGATTCCCTCACTGGCCCTGTTACTGAGCTCTCTGTTGACATCTCCTCTTCCCCTACCCACCTTCTGCATCTCCACCTGCTCCCTCCATCCCCACCACCAGTGACCTTTAGAACTTGGAGCTGTGTTAATGGGTCAGTCTGTAGTTGGCTTTGCTTCCGTGTTTATCTAGCCTGGACACATTCATCACTCATTTCAACTGTAGTCTCATCAGGCTTCCCATTCTTTTGTACCCCTTCGCCTTCTACCACACAGAACTTGCCAGTGAGAACAGGTGTCAGTCCAAGCATTTCATTTTTCTCGTCCTCATCTCAGGTGCTGGGGATTGCTAGAGAAACATTCCGTGGGCATGCTGATCCAGTCTTTTGGGGTTACAAGTACAGAACTTCTGTTTAACTGCATTCTTAATAATGCCTGATAGTCTATTCCTTTTCTGCTTGTTGGCTCCAGTTCCTTTTTTTTTTTTTTTTTAATGGCTGTTCCAGCGTTACCAGACTCCTAACCCTTACTACTCTCAATGGATATCTTGGACTGTTTCCTGACTAAGTAAACAAATGTCAACAGTGATGAAATTCCTTAGCTGCCTTTTCTCACCTGCTAACACAGATTCTTTACATTAAGCAATACTCGTATTTCTCTCCCTTTCTTTCCTCCAATTTCAGAGAATGAAATAAATGCCTTCACTTCTTTTCAGAGTTAGTTCTGCAACCATGATTTTTATCTCTCCCACTCCCACGTATCCTAAGGTCTTAACTCACCAAATTTTTCCTTACTTTCTTGGATCTGCAAACACTCCTTCCCCACAGACCTTTCCCTAAAGCAAACTAAAATGTCGACTTCTCTCTGTCAAAAGCAATCTCTCCTGCAACCCTACACTTCCCTCAAGTTCAATTCCCATCTCTGTCCTGTTTATATTCATACTTTAAAAATGACTTATTTCCCCATCTCCCACAGATCACTTTGCTCACAGCTATGTCTTTTATTTCATCCATTCGCTCAAATATTCTTGGGAGTATTAGCTATCGTCCTGCCTGTGTGTCTGATCCAGTGGACTTCCCAGAGCTCTTATTTCTCTGGACATTTCTGAATCACACACATGGGACCACCCTGACATTCTTAAATCTCTCTTTTTCTTTTCATAAGTTGAACTCTCTTACTCCTTTCTGTACATGGCTAGTCATAAATTAATACTTTGAACAAAGCGATGAAGCCTTTTTATTTGGCCTCTCTCTTCAATGCTGGTGTCTTCTCCCTGGTTCAACCCTTGGCAACTTCTGCTTTGACATTCTCTCTTTATGTAATTTTTTGGACTACTTTGGATTCAATTATAACTTAAATGCTAATTTTTTTTTTTTACAAATAAATAGCTTATCTAATAGCTTTAGGGATGATAATGATGATGCCCTTCCAAGTACATACCCGCAGTAGAAAAAATTAGATTTATTGCTCATTCCAGTGACAGAATACACATGTGTAGAGATATAAGGCAGCTGAGTAAGAGGATTTTAGAAAGCATTTACAGGATTTGGGCTTGTTTGGTAATTTTGATGGGGATTCGAGAAAATGGGGCTTGTCTCTGGATTGGAAGCTAACAGGAAGCATATATCTATGATTGAACATCTTAAAACCTATTATCTAGAAGGAAGAAATTGTAGACTGTGCCTAAAGCTCTAATTGGTAAAGAAGAGCAGTCCCCTCACATCAGCCTGAGAGGACTGCTTTTGGTGTTTAGGTTGCATGCGACCTTGTTTTTGTGTTAGGCGGACTATGGAGTCTATTGTTTTCTCTCTCGATACTCATGTCACAAAGTGTTGAATCCTGGTGTTTAGTGTGAGATTGTTTATATTCAACAAGAGAACATTATGCCCTTAGCTGTGAGTAGCATGACATCTCCTTAGAACAGCAAAGCCTTGCTATTGGCATCAATCAGTTCCTGGATATTGGAGGCTGATTATTTTCTTCTCAACAGCAATAATGGTAGTGAAGCCAATAACAAATCCATTTGGTGCTTGTAAACGATTGACGTGTATTAAATCTTTTAATCCTCAAAACAGTATGAGGTGAGAACTATGATTTTCTCCATTTTACAGAGGAGAAAACTAAGACATGGGTAGGGAAAGTGACTTAAGAAAGCAATAAAGCTAGTAATTTGTAGAAACCAGGCGTATCAGCTAATTCTCATCCATCATTGTGTAGCTTCCCAGCTGCACTTGTCTGGGATGTGGCCACTTATTTTGCATTAGTTTCCTTGTGATTCTCACAGGCACAACTCAACAGTGTCTGGTCTTCTGCCCGTGCGGTATCTGCCCGTGCGATGTCCTTCTTGTCTCCTGCCCTAGAACATGTCTACTGCTACTAGGGCCCACGTGGTATTTCTGCATGAACAGCTTGGTCAGGAAGGAGAGTTAAAGCTTTTGGAGCAAATATTTAACTAATGTTTTTGAGAGCTGATGAATAGTCCTCCTTTCTTCCTCCACGTGGACTATCCTGAAATACAATGTTCCAATGGTCTCTTAGACTCTATTGCATCAAGCAATTCAGGGTGTTTGACTTAGTAGTGAATATTTGCTCTCCCTACCTCCATGACTCACGTGAATGTTTCCTCACATCTTCCGTGGAATTATACTCCCTAATAAGCTAGGAGTATATAAGCTGTTACACCAAGTTTTGCTTTTTGGGAGAACCCAGGCAGTCTGCATAGAGAGTGTAAAAATTCCACATGGGTTGTCCACTGCCTTCTTCTTGCTTATCCAGTAGAGCATAGCGATTGATGACTCTGGCTTTAGTAGAAGGTATACCTTAGTTGGAGTCTGAATTTTGCCACCAATAAACAATGTGACCTTCACAGTTTATTTAACCTCTCTTACTCTGTCTTAAAAATCAGGGACAATAGTACTTTAAATAGCACATCCTCTCTATCAAGGGTCATGACACACATGTTTGCGGTGACTAGCATACTGTCTGACACATAATAAAATGTAACTGTTTTTATCGTCATTATTCATTTCCCTTAAAATGCATTCATTCTCCTTTGTTCCATTGTTTGTTAGTATTAACACCATCTCGCCTACCACACAAACTAAATGGGCTTTAAGGAAACCATCAGCTCTTCCTCCTACTTCAACTATCTCCCTCCATATTGTCACCACATAATTGCTCAGTAAATCAGTGTTTATTTTACCTCTCAAATTTCTCTCACATCCACTCCTCATTAACCTTGCTGACTTCCTTTTGCTAGCCCTAGCCCAGGCCTTTCCAGCATCTCAGCATAATCTGCAGTGGCAGCATACCAAGCCCGATGGTCTCCCGTACCTACTCTCCTTAACACGTCACGGTCTGTCCTTTACTTTGTTTAGTCCTTTAAAACACAGCCCCATTCAACAGTAATAATAGTGGACTAGAGCTTATTTCTTATCTCTCTATGGTACGCGAAGGTTTATCAGCCTTGGCACTATTGCCATTTTGGGATGAATGATTATTTGCGGGGGGGGGGGGGGCGCCGTCTTTTGTCTTATAGGATGTTTAACAGAATATCTGGCCTCTATCCAGTAGATAACAGTAGCAGACTTTTCCCAGCCGTGACAAAGAAAAATGTCTCCACTCTTTGCCATATGTCCCCTGAGGGGGACAGCACTGTGGCTGGGAGCAGCACTCTACATGTTACTTCTTTAGGGACAAGAGTTGTGTTTTATTTATATAAATTCCTGATGCTTAGTACTATGTTGGGAATGTGATAAATGTTCAATAAATATTTGAATAAGTAAGCTAATGACTTTCCCGTTAGACCTTTTTCACCTCGGGCCACCCTGCCGTCTGTGCTTTCGTAGCTAACATGTTGCTGTGTATATGCCTATTTCCCAGTTACATTGCATGATATTCTCATATCCTCAGCACCCACAGAATGTGCGGAATATAGTACATTCTCAATAAACATGAATTCATTTATGTTCAACTATATAGTAGTATCTATATTCTATGATATCTTCAGATCACGTTTTACCTCCTTTTTAAGGTAATGACAATTGTATGCTCTCATATCATGCAGAACTTTCCCTTTGTGACACTTATGCCATCTATAATTAACAAAGAATTGTGTACTTACTTGCTTAATATATGTCTCTGGAAGTTATGTGAGAATGAAGACCATGGCTGCTCCTTTATTTTGTCTCCCAAGTGGCTAACTCAGAACCTTGTGCAGAGTATATATTCAGTACATTGTAAATCTTTGCCAAATGAATGAATGAATGGTTAAATAAATTCATGCTGCTGCTAAATGAATGGAAAACATATGTACTTAGAGAATTTGGCTCAATATATGTATCATGGTTCACTGAGTTATGTGATGCAGCAGTCTTTGATTCTATATTATATTATGCAGTTTTAGAAAGTTTCATCTTTGTCAAATTAGTGAAAAAGTAATTTGCCCCTCTAAATCATTTCACAAAATAGAGAACTTGAGGCTGTCATAAGTCAATACAGATGTCTGAGATTCCAGACTTGCAATCTCCTGTAGCTCAGCGTGTTCATTTTTTTTTTCACCAGTACTAATGAATTAGCCCACAATCTTAATTGACATACTGACCTTGAAAATGCCAGAAAATGATCTCATCTGCCAGCTTCATTATCTATGGCTTTATTAGCCAAGGAAATTTGACAATAAAACATGAAACAATCATAATTCATCTACATACTGATGGTATCAATTATACTTCTATCAAATAAAAGTAACCAGTGTAATCCCTAACACTGATCTCACAAAAACATTTTTGTCTTATATTCCAAATATAAAACAAATAACTGTTCTGTTATTGTCTGAAACTACTTATTAACCTGTAACTTTTAGTCTTAAAAATGAATGATTTATAAGCATTTTAGAAAACAGAATATTATTTTAAAACCTAAATTTAAGTAGTGTCTTTTGAGGAATGTGCTCACATCAGAGGAAACCAATATCTTGTCTTAAAGCATGTTAAAAGTAAGAGGAAAAATTCTCCTATACACATTGCTGCCTTTTTTTTTTTTTTTTTTTTTTACTTACAACGGATCCCTGTTGTTCCCAATAGGGATCACAATTTTAGAATAGGAGGTAGACACATGTACTGTAGAAGCTGAAGCTCAAAATTGTCGAGAAAAAGAGAAGCTGAGATATAGCCTGTCATTTGACAAAAAAATTGGAAGCGAAGAAATAATAATAAACAACCTGCAATAAATGACCTTTAATGAAAGTATTCATATTTTTTTATTAACTGACTTAGAATTTTCTGATGGAAATATTATGCCAAAAGAAATTTGCAAGTGATCTTAACCACAAGCAGTCATATTAGGCACCTGTCGACTTTTATATACCATGCATAACTTCATGTAAAAGACAAAAGTGTATGACTGTGTTCCCAATAGGCAGCAAAAATTATAAAAGTAACAAACTGCCATTTCAACTTCAAAGCTACCACTATTCATGTGGATGTTTTAGCTATGAGAGATACTATTATACAAGCTTTCATTCCTTTTTTAGACTTTAGCAAATACACAGGTATTTTCCAGGACATAAAATGAGTTATTATTTTGTTTATTTCCATTGCTAGTAGAGTCACATCCAATTTCTGAAGCTACTGAAGGCTGGTCTTCTGTGTGCGCTTCTGCCCTCCCACACCTGTCTGCCCCATTGTGTCTGGCATTGTGGCTCCGCAGTACAGAAGCACCCCTGGTGCCTGAACATGTGCTGCTTCAGGATGTGCTGCTCCCTCTGTCTGGAATGCAGTCCCCAAGTGTGTCCCCCCAGAAAAGTGTCCCTTGCCTCTCAAATCTCAGCTCAAGCCAGCACTGTCTGCTCTCTAAAGCTGTCACTGAGTCTTCCGGGGGGCTGAGCTGCTCACTCCTCTATGTACCTAACTCTTTTTTGGACCATTTTTCCCCCCACTGTCCCTGCTTTAGAATAAATTGTAGGTCTCAGTGTCAACGTCTGTGGACCTGGCAGTGCCACATGCCTCTGCCCTGATCAGACCACTTTTAGAAAAGATCTTTAATTCTTGGCAATTGTAGGTCGCCATTGATGAATCCCATCACATTCAGAGAAGAAAAGCTGTTACATCATGAGCTTCCATTTCTATATTTATAAAATAAGGTTAATGATATCTGGTACTATTTTAAAATAGAAATAAAATAACATAGAAAGCTTTTGTTAACATAGAAAATGAATTTTGAAAAAAATGTTTCCTGCCTATTTACCAACTTTACTCTCCTATTTACCACACACCAATCTTGAAAGAATAGATTCATTCTCCTGTGTGCATTAATTTCCTTTGTTTAGAAATAAACTTGTATCACAATTACTATATTTTATCTTTTCTATTTATATATTTTTATATCTCCTTGATTGAGTATATATGCTTCTTAATAACAGGAATTTGTTAAATTATTTCTCTGTCCTTTAATACTAGCACATTAATACTAAGCAGTCTTTGAAGGAATATTAGTATGAATGGAAGGAAATTAGTTTGCACCAAGGGAAAACATTGTGCTCTTTCATACAGCTAAAGGGCCATTGTATTGAAGACCGTCAACGTCATTCTATGTAGCTTCAAATGGTACCACAAGGAAAAGCGTAGGAAGCAGATTTCATATCAGTATCGGAAAGATACTGAAAACTTTTAGAAAAGGAAATATGAGTGGTTTATTATTCCAATATCCAAATAGCCTGTAGTAATTGAAACACATGAAAGTAGTTGATGCAAATGATTAGAAAACAGAAATAATTAAAAGGTATAAACTCAAAAGCCTAACCTTTTCTAGAAACCACTATTTATAATATTCTTTAAAAAGGTATTATGCATATAAGTGTACATATATGACCATAGGTATATCCTCAAAATATTTTACACTGAAGGTATTCTCCCTGTTCCCTGTTCTGAACACCCTCTCTTTCATGTGGATATATTATCTCCAATTCCAGTTCCTTACTGGGGAACATTAACTTATTGAGTTTATTTGCTAGTATAAACAGTGTTGTCATGACCAGTCTTGTACATGTTGCTTTGAAGTACTTTGAGGATTTTGTCTAAAGTTTTAATGTTCAAAGGAAATCAGAGAAATTGACTTTCTTGTGAAGTAACAATGTTTTGTTAGTTAACTTTTCGGAGGCTTTTCTTTAATATATTCCTGCATTAGAAGTGAAGCTAGATTAAATCATACCTAAGACCTCTTCATAATTCTAATATAATAATTAACAAATTTGTTTGTTGCTATTTATACCAAGGAGTTCTTCTTAACCTTAGCTGTATGTTACAACCATCTGGAGAGCTTTCAAAAAATCATAATGCTCAGGTCCCAGTCCTAATGAGTTAAATGAAAATCTCTAGGGATGGGGCTCAAGCTTCTTTGAAGGTTCCCAAGTTATTCCAGTGCCCATTCAGTGTTGAGAATTACTGACATAAATGTCGAAATCACTAACGTTATTTATCAGTATGTTTAAGAAAAAAAAAAGAATACCAGCAAAAAAGGCACAAGAGACTTAAAGAATTGATTTTTTTCTCTTTTAGCAAGATGTGAGGAGTATGACAGTGATTTAAAGAGCAGAAACAAACTAGAGGAACCTTGGGCAATACCAGTTCAGGACTTTGGTGAACGCTAATCATTTTCTCAGAGCAGAGAGTCCTGTCATCCTCTTTACTCTCTGCCTGTGCCTGACACAGAGGAGGAAAGGGTCCATGTCTGCCGGCACTCCTTTTGTTATTGTTATTCATTGGTCCAAGGAAGCTGAGATGGGCATCTCAGTTTATTTAATCAGTGGTTTTCTACAAGAAGGTTAGGAATCATCTCTGTATATCAGAACCGATATGTAGCAACGTCCATCAGAAGAGATTAGCAGGCTTCTGTCAGGGTGGATGCCGTGGGGTAGAATGAAACTTGAAGCTAGGTTAAGTAATTGGGTTCTTGTTCAATAAAAGTGCTTGTTTGTGCTGTATAATGAAAGCTCTTTGGTGCAATGGATGTCTGAATCCAAATACCCTTCGGATTTTCTGATGGATAAAGAGATAAGGGTGAAAGGGATTTAATTTTGAACCATTGAAAAACTTAAAAGAGATTAGAAAAATTGGTGAATGCACTTTCTTTTTTAAAATCAGGATTTGTTGCTTATCAGGACCCGTTATTATTATTTTTTTAATTGACAGAACTTGTTGTTGGTTTTGTGGGGGTTTTTTGTTGCCATTTTTATTTGCTTTTTTTTTGTTGTTTGTTTTGTTTTCTATTTGCCACCTAAACTGACCTTTAAGACTCAGGTGATGAAGAAGATAATGGAGAAACTGTTATCTTTCAGCCCATGTATCCCGACCTAAATTTAGGAAGCAGTAACACTTGGGGATCTCACTGGAGTTTCCTATGAAAGCTGTAGGCTGAACACTGGTGAACAGAATGAACAGCACATCTTACTTCAAGTGATGCATATATATTTTTCATAATGACAGTACTCATGTATATAAACTGGAGGGGGGAAGTTTTAAACCATTAAAAAAATACACACTTTAAAAACATAACTAATCCAAAAAAAATTTGTTTTGAGCTATCAGAACGGTGTATGTGTTCAGTACTTGGTGGAATTTGGTGAAATATATCTCAGCAATAAAATCTGTTAATATGTTGGGTTTTTTAAAAGCATTGTCCCAACTAAGTTTAACAAGTGATTATTTTAATCTGTTGATTTTGGGGGGATTAAAAAAACTCTATTAAGAGAAATGAGAAATAAGTCCTTTTTATTCTACTCATTTAACAACTGATTAAATACTTTATTTGGGAGAAAAAGTCATGGATTCACAGATCAAAAAGGAAAGGATGTCCATAACTCCGAGGGGGGGGGGAACTTCCCTTGACTGAAAAGCATCTGTATTTAAACTTCCTGTGCCACATGGCACAGAGTATTTCAATCTCTGGTACAAATCACATACCTCTTGCCCTCTCAGACTCTTCATTTGCCATACATATCTCATACTTTCTAACCCTCCCTTCACTAGGTGATATGCTTATTTACATTTCATCTACCTTTGTTCTTTCCTTAGACTTCACATCTCCACCCCCCACCCCCCCACCCCGCCGCCATTCCTCCTTTCTCTCCTCTGGATATGTATAAAAAAGATCAAGTCCAATTTGTGAGTCCAGAGTTCTAACAAATAGATGCTTGTTCCTTGTGATTACCTAGCAAGCCACATGAAATAACAGAGCTAGGAAGTAAGACCACTGTGTCAAAGCAAAAGTTCAGCTGAAAAATTTGTAAGTCTTAGCAGCTCTTAAGCCCTGTAGAGATGCATTTTCTTTCAGCAGAAGGTCAAAGGCACAACAGATGATGCATAGCAATGCTGAAGATGGGAGTGTCTCCTGATGAAGAACATCGCTTTGAGCCTCTAGTGTCATGTGAGGGACTGAATTAATAATACTTTTAAAAAGAGAAGTATCTTCTGGAGGGTAACCCTCCTTTAAAAAAAAAAAAGTCAGGCGTTGGATTTCTATTTATCTTTAAAAGAGGAAGAACACCTCCATTTTCTCTGACTAACTCTTGACTTCATTTTGGAACTGACAAGTTTAAACAAGATGAGAATCAGATTGCCTCTGTCTATCTCATTCTTTTGGCTTTCGCTGACAACATAATTAATGTTGCTGTAGAAGAAAGAAAAAGCATACTTGAGAACTTTTTTTCCTCTTTTACAGACACCATACTTGAGAATGTATGTGGTCTTTCTGATATACTACTAGGGGAGGTATCAGACACAGAAAATCTTGATGATTTTTGTGTATATATATTAATTTGTAGTTAAGCCCAAACCATTTTTTATGGTGTATAGAAATGGATAACTCCATACTCTAATAATATAACAAACAGAGGGAAAAAATACTGTACACACTCACATACACAGTTTCTTCATTTGGCCTTTCCCATAATATATGATTTTCGTTTTCTTTTGGATGTTCTCTGAGTATGTTTCTTTCAGGAAATTAGTTACAACAAAGTACTAGAATTATACCAATAGCTGCCTGGCATCTTTTATAACTCATTGCCCTCAGTTCAGGGTGTCATTTCTTATCTAGACTTTCAAAATACTTTTTCAATGTTATTCCTACAAGTTTTCATAGACTTTCCATCTTTTTTTGCTAGTCTGGTTTCCTTCTCAGAATTCAATTTTTATTTCTTACTTGCCAGATCAATTGTGAATGCCTTACGTTGTCTCTCAAGATTGTCCCTATCTAGACCCAACATATATAATTTCCCACCTTGATATTTGTATGCTTCAATCTCTGGTCTCTAATTAAATTGTATACATATATAATTTCCCACCTTGATATTTGTATGCTTCAATCTCTGGTCTCTAATTAAAATGTTCAGGCTTTTACTCAACATGATTGCTTTTATGATCCACATACATTTACTGTTAATTCTACTGACTTATCAAGATCCAATTTAAATACCATTCTGCCCAGTATTTCCCTCATTTATACTCTTCTTGGTATCTGCTACCCACCAAACACCAACACAGTGGGGATACCACCATAATTAAAGTCTAACTTTCTCTTTGTTTGTTCCCGTAGTACTGCAAATACAATATCTTATGGTGGGTTTTTTCACGTGCATACTTACCTGCTTCACGAGAACCACATAATAGGAACAAAGTTTCTCTCTATCTGATATTCTCACCTCTTACATAATTCTATAGATATATTAAATGGCTTAAATACTTATTACAGAGACTACATATAAAGTTTTTTCCTTACACTTATTTTTTAAAGGGCCTGATTCAATTATTATGAAAAAATTTTTTACTAAGAATGCATTGGACGTGTTCTATAGGTGAACTTACATTCTGTCAAAATGACAAACCAACATTTATTTTTAAAGGCAGAAAATGTTCTCTATTTCTTGCTAGCAATAATGGGTAATACTTTAATCTTCCATTTTTTAGTCAAAAGTGGAATAGTGTTATTCATCATGCATTGTTTATTGTCTCTGAACCTAAAAAGGTAGTTTGGCTATTGATAGTCAGTGTAGGATGTTACATATGTTTAGGGTTACAGATGAGAACTGTTAGAATAAATCCCATGGGAACTCTTAGATATTTGGTAAAGGACACATAATAAGTAATTATGGATGCAAAAGTGAAGATAATATGGAAAGATAAAAGATAAGCTATCTTTAAACATAAGCTATCTCTAGCATAGTTGACGTCATACCATTCCTTATAGCAATCTATGTAGAATTAAATTCCAAAGTTTTTATTTTGTCAACATAATTACTTTGAAATGGTGCCTATTTATAATATAAATCAATATTTGATCTAGTGGATCCTAAGTATGCTAGAACTAGTAAAACATTTGCAAGTTGAACAAACTGAGATATATGACAGGCATGCAATCAAATTTTTTCGGCTTTACTTTTTAGAAATATATTTAATGATTATTATGAGTTTCTTATACATAATAATCTGCTGTGATAACTAAATCAATGCAGTTGATTATAGTGTATAGAAAAATAATTAACAAAATTATCCTAATACACATATTCTGTGTGCAATTCAAAATAACAGTTCACTTGGCATGAAATGATGATATCCCCTAATTTATATCAAATTGCTACAAAATACCAATTTGATGTTCCCTAATCTTCAATCAAAAGTTAATTAGTGTTACATTTTATAGAGATATCTTAATAGATTTTATATATTATAATTTCATGTATTACAATATTAATATATATTATTAATACAAAGCACTTAGCAAACTGCGTTCCACAAAGTAAATACTCAGTAAATGTTTCTCATTGCTATTAACATTATTTATTTTAATGACTAAATGGTACAGCATACAATTTATTTAATAGGTATCTCTTAAGGGACACTATCCCTAAAATTTAAATTGAATTATTTGGACTTGTTGATTCAAGTTGTTTGGTGAGTGAATTTTTCAAATAATATATAGTAAAACATGATACACTATACATGAAAACAACACTAAAAACAAATCCATTTTTCTTTGATGATTCAGTAATCACTTTAGTGTCAATACTGTTTATTATTTTGACCCTTAGTTTCCATTCTGCCATTGATATATGCAATTATTAATGGTTATTTTATTAAGAAATATTTGTATTAAATACTTTTATTAGAGATAAAGAAATATTATAATGATAAATATCATAAATAAAACCTTAACATCCATCATTTTATTACTTCCCTTTTTACTCAAGTGAACTTATGATCAAAAGCAAGAAACTCCTTCTCTCAAGAAACATATTGCCTAGTGGAGTTGATACATTAAACTAAGAAAAACTAAAAGTTTCTATTCCTATTATATCTCCTTTCACAATCAAGTCACTAAAAAACTAATTATAAAATTAGAATTTTAGAGACTCATGCTGGTTTTCATAGTCCTGCTTACTACTGAGTAGGTAAAATTCAGTTCTTCGCCCTGCACTTTGAAGAATCAGCCATTTTGAATCACATCCTCCTTGAAACATAGCCTTTAGTAGCCAACTAACTCTTAAGCTGCTGTCCTTGATTTCCTATTGGTATTCAGTTCCATTCCTGTCCCCCACCCTACGTGCTATAGCCGCATGGTTGAAAGCCTAAGGGCTATATTTTCCCAAATCCCTGTTGGCATTGACAGGGATTCTCCAGTGAGAATTACTTACATAAGGTTTTGAAGACTACTTTGTCTAATAGTAAAATGAAAATGTGTAGATTTCAGCAGATATAAATTTTGCATCAGCCAATGGCTCTCTGCAGTGATCTGCCACCTGTCTTGTTATTACAAAGAGCTGTGATCATTAGGGGCTGATTTCTGCAGAGCTAGGGAGGACTTTCTCTGATCTTCACTCTTACAATGTATTGAGTAGTCTTGTAAGCACTTAATACCCTACGTCAAATCATTTTCTTCTTGAAATACCTAGAATAACTTTGCTTTCATAATTAACCATGGACTAATATATTTTATTTATTCTTAAATGTTTAACATCATTACATAAATTTGTAGCATGTATGATCTGGCAGATTGAAGGCACACTTTTATTCAGTACCCCTAAGAGTATCCCCCAAATTTAAAGAATTCTAAAACTATGGAAACCTTCTTTGCCATTCCCAAATTTAATGTTAAAGTTTTCTTTTTTATTCCCATTGTCGTAATGCCAATCATTTGTCAAGACTACTTCTGCTAGGTAGGAGGGAGTCACAATGCTGGTAAGCTCAATTTGTGCTAGAGTACTTGGTTCTCACAGATACAGAAAGCTGTTGGTGCATACAACTCTAAAGGTGCTAGAGAATTATTTTATGGTCAGGAGAGATAGTAAAAAAAAAAAAAAAGAAAAGAGTGGGGGATTGAAATATTTGTCAGAATTCTATTGGCATTTCTTAGGTTATTTTATTTGTTCAGTGATATCTTCATTAATCAATGAGCCCCATGAAGACTCAAACAGATTATGTTTATCTAAATAATTACCAGTGCCTGACACATGGCAGATGCTCATTGAACAGTTATTGAGTGACTGAGTACACAAAGGAAATAATCACACTCTGCAATGGTCAGACTTTATCTGGACAATTATTTTGTTTCGGATACAAACTAGCAAACAAACGTATATTTATATAGCCCATTTTGTCTAAGTATTGCGTCTGTTTTTATCACCTTTCTCTTATAGTAGACTTTGATTTACACTGTTTTGTTTGTCTCTCTATCCCTGGTGCTCATAGCATAGTGCTCAGCTTGTAGTAGATGTCCCACAAATTCATCTTCATGGATGAATATGTCCAGGTAGAATGCCAGGGTGATCATAATAGTATATGAGGAAAGGATAACGAGTGATTACTTGAATTTGTTTACTTTCATTATGAAATGGAGAAGAAAATAACATGACAATATGTTAAATGTTTTAATATGAGAGGGATATTAAACTTGCTTTATATTAGCCCATAGTCTTGAACCTGAGTCAGTAGGTGATAGTCTGGGAGCAAATGTTAGAGAGGTATAAATATGACACTGAGTATTATTATGCTCACTCTTGGCAATACATAGACTATATTATTCAATTTTATAACTATAGATGGTATCATATTTATACATTAAAACTGCATTAATGAAAATGACATGAGCTTTCATATGTAACAACTATTATTATAGTATATTCATAATTAAGTATATAATTCAAAAAAAGATGTTCTTAATTGTCAGGCAGCCTCCTACCTGGTAATCAAGAAACCAAGGCTCTTTTTTTTTTGGAGCTTTTCGTCCTCTATGGACTCTGGGTCCCTTGTAGCCAATGAACATGATAAAAAATGGAAGATTATGTTGGGTGGTTTTATGACTTAAAAGCAGTGCTCATCACTCTCACATTGATTTGAAATCAGTCTCATGGCCACATGTAAATTTCATAGAAGCTTGGAAATTCAATAAGGCTGTGTTCACAGGAAGAAGGACAGTTTAGGATGCATGCATACAGTGTCTGCCAGCATGTGGTTGTTTAAGACTTAAGATCTAAGTAGAGTTCTGTCTCATTCCAGAACCACTGCATTCTTTTTCCCATAGTATGGCAGCATCATTTAAATACCAAGTGCTGGTAGTTTGCAGGCAGAAAATGAGTTGCTCTTTGCCAGATGTGTGATTAGAGCTGTTATCGCCACTGACATGTAGATTCTCCCCCCGGATTTTACTCTTTGTGTGAACAAAATGCAGAGCGGATATTTACACTAGATAGGCTACCTCGAAGGTCCATATAACTTCAAGAGTTCATGCTCAGTTCTGAGTTCTACTTTGCTTCATAGACAATGAAGGAACCATTGAATGTTTTTGGTCAAGAGAATTGCTAAGTGATATCTGTTATAGGAATATTATTCTCTTCGGTTGCAATGTACAGTAAACTTCATAAAATAGAGTACTTGAGATCCTTTGGTCTGTTTTCTTTTTGTGAATAGTAAAATGTTAAATAAACTTAATTAAAAGAGTATTTGTTCCAAATTATTTTTCTTTTCTTAGTATATATTGACAAATAATACTTACCAACTTAAGGACTAGTCTGGGTTGCTGCCATGTGTGATCTATAAAATGTTTATATTTTAATTCTACCTATATATCTAATTATATATGGTTATATCAAACTCTATGCTATTCTGATAAACTGAGTATATTTGATAGATTTATGATTCTTTAAGAAATAGAAAAAATGAAATACATGTGAAACAGACATAATAGTTTTTTGTGTCCTGTTTTTGAGATCCCTACCAAAAAAGTCAATAAGCATTGTTACTGATTAATATATTCCACTGGACATGTTTATCCATTTTTTTTCAGTTAAAGAAGTTTTGCTTTATGGTAATCAATACTATATTTATTTTTCCACAACAAATTTTAGCCTTGTAAACTTCCTATGAATGATCTTATTGATAGATTATTTCATTTTCTATAGTCTTACATTTAAATAATTTTGATATTTATACTGCTAGTTGTCTCAGGTCAACCTTATAGTATTAGTTCTTATACAGTTTTATCTTCACATATCATATACAATATAATATTGTTGCCTTTGTGAGGCTAGAAATCACGTATTTAATTATTTTTAATTCAATATAAAATAACTATTATGACATTGTGTGTTTCATACATGCACATTACTAAATGAGTAAAAAATAAAGATGAATCATTTGTAAATATATAGCTAGTAGTCATATATTAATGCAACATGAAAAAATTTGATGTTCATGTAGAATAGCCAGCTCAATTTCACTTATGTGATAGAGAACCATTTTCTTAATGTAATTTCAATTCCTGTGATATATAGATGCTAAAAGTAAACAGCAGAGTTTTGGATAATGAAGAACTGTACTTTCTAAAGAATACAAGTCATACATAAAAAAGTATTATAACATTTCAAAACTAAAAGGTGAACAATTATTGGATAAACTAAGAAAAACTCAATTTCTTTTTAATACTGTACATGTGTATGCCTGTGTGTGTGTGATTCTTACGGCATGGACTCCAGTATCACAGAAGATAATATTATAGAACAATAGCAGTATCTGTCTCTGTATCCCTCCTCTCCGCAAGCTAAGTTATCCTCTCTCCCTAAATGGTCAGTGTCATCGTGACCCTACTCACAAAGAATTAAGGTACTTTAGGTCAGTATTCTGTAATAAGTCATTCTTAGTTCTGTTCTGGAAAATTGACTTGTCATGACCTGTATCCTTTAACAGTGGTAACTAGATTCCTATTTTAAGCCGCTTTTGCTTAGATCTCACTACTGTAGAGGCTTCCTAGCTCCAGGATTGAATCTTGTCTCTGTATGTTCGTTTCCATTAAAGACTCTGTTACCTGCTTACAGACTTTCCTAATGATAATTGTCTTCCTGCCTGCTAGAATCTCCAAATATTGCTTCCTTCAAATCAACTTTTTTCCATAGGGTCTGTATGCCTATCAAATTACCCTTACTCTCTGTGTTAGACTTCATTAATGGAATTTATGCCAACTGCTTACCTAGATGACTAGATCTTTTACTATGCCCTCTCAGTCCATATCCACAAGATTTATGAGTAAAATAAGAACCTAATACCATTCTACTAAATCCTGACTAAAACAATTAAGGAATGTAAAGAAGAAAATCTATGTTCGCTATGGAATTTGGGAAGAATGCATGCTATGCAACAGATATAAATGTCATGCATTAAAAATATAGGGACAGACTGAAGCAAAATAGTAGCAAAAATGATGGTGGCAGGTGGCTTCCATTAGGGGTTTGACAGAATCCTGGGAATATTTACTTGCTTGGTGCTATATCTAGAGCTCAAAAAAAAAAAAAAAAAAAAAAACTGAGGTAGATGTGTATCCTCCTCTTAGAAGTCTTTCATGCAACTTAGATCAGAGTTCTGGGTGAATGATCCAGGAGCACACGTGGCTACTAGGAAGAAGAGAACTGGTTGGGAAACACATCCTTGACGTAGTCAAGTTCATCTGTGTCTACTAGAGCGGTGTCACCAGAATGAGAGTCTGATGCAGTCAGCCATTTATCGGAGCTGATGTCAAGTTAAACAGAAAACCAGAAAGAAAATTCACCGTCAAACCCAGAGATAACCCTCTGCTCTTTAGTTCTGCCCATACACGGGAACTGGAGAGAGTCTCCACTGGCTCTTGGGTCTGAAGACTGATCATGTAAATGGTTCAGCAGCTCTGCACAATGAAACAGAAAAATTAGGCTTCTTTGTTCATGATTCATACACATTTTTAGAAGAAAAATGCTAACATTAAGCTTATGATTTTTTTTTTCAGAAAATGAGTACAACATTCAAGAGATAAATATAGTTTTAAAAATAAATGTTAGCTACAAAAAGCAAAAAAATAAAAGACTCATCAAAATAGATGATTTAGTAAATTTCAAAACTGAAAAAAATAAATTCTACCCAAATGTTATAAAATTTGGGGAAAATGGGACAGGCTATATTACAGAAAGTTTGATCAAGTCTATGGAGGATGAACTTGAGAATCTCAAGTAGCAGAGAAAGAAAAAAAAAAAAGATAAAACTGGTGAAGAAGAGGTCACTAGATTAAAAGAGTAAAATTCCAATTTACAAATAATTGAAATTCCTGGAGAAGAACCTGGAATAAAAGGAAGAAAAGTAATATGATTAGTATACAAAACAGAAAAAAATATAAATTCATATAAGTATGATTGACATTCTAAAAAAAGCCCCAAATTATTTCTAATAGAGAAAATAGATGATATTTTAAAATCACTAGTAAGTTTTCACAGTGCTGTTAGTTTATGCACATTGTCTATCCGAGTCAGAAACATCTATGTTGGAAGGTAAGATACAAGCATGAGAGAAGTTAAAATTCAGATTAGTAACTGAGTAGTGGAGGCAAAATGCAGTGCAGGAATGCAAAGTGGTCAGGGAAATCATCAGGGCAGAAGTGGCACGAGCAAATTTCTGAGTAATTTGGAGTCAGAGAGATTTAGGTATAAATTCTATCTCTTTCATATATTAACTTGGAACCAGAGACTAGATATCTAATTTCCCTGGGCCTCACTTGCTTGTCCATATAAAGGGGCCAATGTCAGGGTGCTGTGTCATGAGCCGTTTGAGAAGGCTAAATGAGGTACTGCATGAAAAGCATTTGACGTAAGTTCTGACTTGTGATAAACTTCTAATCAATTCCTCAGCAATATTTATTGTTTTTGTTACTATTATTTGTATTATCTCATTGAGCTATATTAAGGAATATCATGGAAGGTTTATAGTATAAGCTAAGTGTTTCCGATGGAAGAAGCATGATATTTTGGGGGACCAGTGAGAAGCATTATGATTTATAGGCTATAACCATGCATTCTGTATTGAACTTCAGATGCAATTTGTTTGACATGGTGTTTTAAAAGTTGCACTGACTTTTTTTTTTATTTTCCACAACCCTCACCATTCTTTATAGTCTTATACCCACCTTTATAGAAGCATTTGAATTGCTTCACTTAACTTTGAAAAGCCGAGAACCTTTAATTTTATAGCATAAACTTTAATTATTATTAAAAATACAGATATCTCACTTAAGTGAAGTACTTTAACATATCCCTGCTCACCCTATAAATTTTTTTCACTGTAAATATTAAAGACAAGACCAATGCAGTTTCATTGGTCAGGTATTGGAGGTGGCAGGTGTGAAGGAAAAGGTCCATAAAGACATTAATATTCACCAAAGTAGCCATCAGAGAGAGGGATAGATGTGTAGAAGCACAGGCTGGGAGCATTGAGAACAACCTCTGCTTGATGTTCAGTTTTTCTTTAAGTCGGCTGAGGGATGCATCGGACTCAAACTTAACATGACATACTATGCATTCTTGGTTGTATTATTAAATAAATAGGAGGATCTTTCCAAAGGTTTTCTTGTCTTACAGAGAGGTCATTTTTTACCCTTCATTTAAGGCCACTTGCCAGTGTTCACTGCTTCTTGATATAGGGATCAGAACCAAGCATCCATCAGGAATTTGGTGGCAAAAATGAAGTGCTTTCTTCAAATCCTTTCTGACATTTCATTACATCTTTAAAAATTTATGGGTAAATTCATTGGAGTTATGAGAATGCAACAACATAAATTCTGGAGAGCTGGAGTTCAAACTAAATCTTAGAAACTTCTCGTCCAGTTTTCAACATTATTCAGAAGAAACTTTTACAAGTTCCCAGCCATTGAAATAATTGATTATCAGTCTTTTCTTTTTAACTAAGTGGAATTTATTTTCCTTCAACCGAGTTTTCTCAAGGAACCCAACATTTAAAACAAATAAAAACATATGACAATTTTGAAAATATGATGGGAGCCTCAGTTTCTTTTCACCCTTCCCCTCTCACCTTGACCTTTCTCCTACTTGGCAGCTCCAGAAAGCTACTTGGAGCACAGTTTGTTATCCATCAATGTAAATTCATCTTAAAATCTTGTAGAATTTGGAAATTCTGACCCCCATGAGAGAGACTGTTTTAATATCGGGCTATTGAGTTTTTTTAAAAAATGCATGGCCACACACTTCCTGTTATTTCCCTGTGACTTATAGTTTGTGCTCTGCTGCTGACCTACTTTAAGATATTTAATAAATAATTTCCCTGTCTTGGGCTTTTTGCCTCTGTTTCCAATTCACTTATCAAAACACTATTAATCATACTATTGTGAATGGAAAGAGCAGTTTAGTGCCTTTTCCTAAATTGAATATATGTACATAATAAAGACGTAAATGGAAGCTATCTTTTGGAAGATTCAACCGTATCAGACTAGGGGAAGGAATTGCAGAGAAAAATTGTGTGCACACATACCTATGCATGGGAGAGGGAGAGAGCTCTGAGAAGGATATATTACTGCCTCTAAAATTACCCACTCGTCTTGCCTATGCACCATGACACTTTCAGATATTTGAATATCAAACTAGCATGCATACTCAAAATTGGAATCTTGCTTTAACTGTCAGTTTGAGATTAACACAGAGATTTCAGACTCATGACAACTGTTTACCCTGCATCTGATAATGCTAATGCCCACAGGAGGCTCCACCCCTTAAATTTGCGTGAACCGGCACTGGAGAATTCTTTGAAGCACTAGCGTGTCGTGATGACAGAACAATGAACGTTAAAAGATTAGTAGTTGGGAAACCAGCATAGAGAGGATGAAGTGAATCAGAAAATCTACTTTCTAGGCAATTATAATAATCCGGAATGCGATGAGAAATGCCTAAATGAAGATTATATTGGAACTGAAAATTGGGGGTGACGATATCAAATTAAATTTAATAAATGGTATCTGCGATGATGCTCATTCTGGAGCTTGGTCAGTTAAGCAGATGTGTGTAGAGAGGAAATTTGGGAGTAGGCACCAGTGTTAGTTAATTTTACTTGAAATCGATTTTGGACACAATAAATTGATTAAAGCGGACGTGATCTATCAGTTATTGTAGACAGCAGGCTATTTGTAACTTCAAAGTGAAAGCTGAAGACTCTAACTCTATAGCCAATCTCTGGGAAAAGATTTGATCTAAAAAGCGAAGATGACCAAGATTTATGTAGACTCCTGGAATCCAATGGATTAAAAGAAATCCAGTAAAAGGAAGGGGTGGGGATAGGGAATGTGGGAGATGAGGTGTATGCTTAGAAAACAACAAGGAGGTCCCTGGGAAATGCAAGGTCCCTGAGGGGCTTCATGAAGACTATTCAAAAGAAGGTGGACTGAGGAAAAAAAGGCCTCATTTGGCATGAACCACTGCTACCAGTTTGCGTAAAGCTGCTGCTTGTGTCAGATAGTTTGTCTTCTGCTACCACTTATTTAATTTTTCATCTTCATGTTTTCATTGTCTTCATTCGAAATCCCTCCCTCTTCCTTTTACACTTTATTAGCCTTTCTCTTTAAAATACCTAAACTATTATTTTTCATAATTGATACCATTCATTAAAGTTATTAATGAAATATCCTGCAATAATTATGTATCTTAACATTGTTTTAATTTTAATTTGTGTATATGTATGCATATCTGCACACACACACACATACATACATACATAATTTCATTTAAACATCATTCAAGTTACTTTTGTTACCCATAGAAGAGTTTCGATAGGTTGGAAAGTATGGACTTAAAATCAACATATATGAAATTATTTCTTTATAAGCTTTCTCTCTCCCTTCTTACCCATTACCTAGCTGAATACCATGAAATATATCATGAGTCCTAGTATCTGATACATTGTTTTATCGCATATTAAAAGTCTCCCCATGTCACAAGTCTGTTCAAGTTGAAAACACCACAGTGGGGAACACTGAGCAGATAGATGTGTTCAGGCAGTGATTCATTTTTATTAACATTGGGTCTGTTACCTTCCATATGTACAGCAGCAATTGAAGAGGTAGCCTTTAGTGGTTTTAAAAGTGTGCGTAGCGTTGACTCAAATACAATCTTGCAAGTAAGTTGAGAAGTGTGTGGGGGGAGAGAGGAGGTAAAGTGTGTGAAAAATGGAGGATTGATTTCTTTGAAACTGTTTGAGAACACTTTACCTGTTGAAGTTCGCTTTGCTTCATTGATCGTTGCAAATGGTTATCTCATGTAATCGGGATAATACCTAGCCCAGGCACCTGTGTATATAGCTCTCAAGTTTACTGTGAGTTTCCTTAGTTGAGTCCACAATCTTTTTTACTTATTCTACTTATTCTCTTATTATTTTTGACTTATTTTAGAATAAAGTTTCAACCAGGGTTTTTTTTCACATTTCTGTCCTAGGACTGGGGCATGCTCTGGTATCTTATGAGAGAGAGCAAAGTGAGCTGGAAATGGAGAAAGCATATTATCCAAGGCTTGTTCCAGATGATTGTAATAGGGAATCTATAATAAGAAAGTTAACTAAAATTTTGAATTAACATCCAATATGAATATAGTCAATGATACTGTAATGACTACTTGTAGTGCCAGGTGGGTACTAGACTAATTGGGGGAGGGGGTATCACTTTGTAAATTATGCAAATGCTTTACTACTATGCTCTACAACTGAAATGAATATAAAATAATATTGAGTGTCAACTCAAGAAATAAAAGTTAAAGCAACAACAACCAACATAAAGGGACTTTGTGAAACGAGAAGTAGCATTTGGGCAGATTTTTAGAATAAAATTCATCATAGAGTTAATGCTGTCTAAGCAATGATCAGATTGGAGTATAATGGAGTAAATGATTATTTTAGAAAGCTAAATCTATAAGTACTGAAAATTAATTTTGAGTTACTACATGTTTGGACAGAGTTCTAAATTGTGTTATGACCTTTTATATAATTGTGTTTCTATTTCAAAAATTGATTAACTATGGGGAGGGAAATTTAGAAGGTTTACTTTGCATTCACAAAATTTTTATGAAAAGTTTTCCTTAGATTATTAACTATATATTCCTGTAATAATCATAGTACCTCTTTCAATAACTTACTTATGGATTCAAAAAGATGAATAAATTCAAACTGCAAACAGGATTTGAGACATATTGTACCTCTGCCATCTCGCCTTTTCCCAATCTTCCCCCGTCTCACTGTGTTCCATGAACACTATCTTTTTTCTCCATCAACTATACCAAACTCATTCCTATCTCAAGACATTGGACATACTTTCCCTCCAAAAGCTTTGCTCCTCCAACCCCATCTTTACATGGCTACCTGCTTCTTGTCATCAAATGAAAGCTGAAATCTTCTCCTCTGTCCCACATGGTACCTATACAGACATGCACAATATTTTTCTATATGATGTATATGAATAGATGAAAGTACTTGTCTGTGTTTCTTATTTATTACATCCTGCAGCTATCAAAATAAAGTTTGTCCAGAGCAGTGACCTTTTCTGTCCACTCCCAAAATACAGTGTGTACAGATCTGTATCTATGTAAAGTGAAAACTCAGTAAACATTTGTTGAATGAATACAGCCATTTACCAAGGCAGAGAACAGAACCATATGCCTAGATCCCCAGGAAATGTCTTGCCATTATACCTTACTTAATGTTTTCTTAATATTTGGTTCCCTTTGGCTGACAAATAATGGCCATTTCTTCATTGACTAGTATTAAGATGAATGAGACTTACAAAGGTATATGTCATTACAATGGGACCACCATGAGACTGAAGATTATTGTAGAAACATTGCTAAGAGTCTCATAAATTTGTGTTTAAATGACATATACATGCTCTTATTAACCCCTGGGTATTGTATGATCTTAATACTTACTCTTAAGTTTATCTTAATGCATTGTTGCCATTTGCTAAATGTATTTATATCAATTTCTATTTTTTATGAGTGAAGATAAATGTTGATACACATGTGTAAAGCACAATTTTGGAGGCCAGAATACTTATTTGTGAATTACTGCAAATTTAACTGTCAGTGATTTTTATTTAGAAAGCATTTATATTATGTTCTATATTAGACAACTACCAAATGCCTAAGCCCAACTGCATATTTTAAATTTTCCAAGGATGGTTGAAAGTATAAGATGGTAATTATCTTTTTCTGATGTGTTGGTGCTATTAAAATCATATCATGATAACTTATCATTTACATATAAATCTTGTTAAAATTTCAAAGCCTTGTGCTGAAAATATAAAAATAAGTATATTCAATGTAATTGACATAAGATTGCTATTTTCCACAATTTTTTCTGAAGGTAATAAGAGAGATCTACTTTTGCATGCCTCTTCAAACAGCATTTGAGTTCTATCAACATCACACTCCCTTTTATCCCCAGTAGTTGAAGTCCCAAAAGACTATCTCACCACAAAAATAACATCTGAAGTATCAACTCTATGCATATAAATTTAGTTAGAAGGAGAATACTCTTCATGACTTTAGAGATGTCAATTTTATTACAAACTGTTCCTTCTACACATATCTATGTGAGCATGTGAGAATACATGTATAAATTAGTGTGCATTTCTTTTATTTTTCATTATAATTCAGTGTGTAAAAGAAAACATACGAATACAAGTATACTGTAAAATCGAGTGTTCACAGACTATATACTTGTTTACATGTGAATTCTTTACATTTTAACTTCTAACTTTACACTAGGTAACTCAGGTTAACAAGTGATATATAGGCACTCATGGTCCCAAAATTCAACTCTTCTTTCTCTTTTTTTTCCTTTTCTTTCTCTTGAAATATTACAGACCAATAAAAAATGTCCTCTTTCTGTCCTCCCTCCCACATATTGTATACACATACACAATCTTAAAAACCAACATTTACAAGTTTCTTTCTTTTATGTTTTTAAATTATTATTAGCATGATCAGTTAACGTCTACCAATTAACAACTGGAATGGCATGATTCCACACCTACTTTTCAAGATCATATGTGTGTGTAAAATAGTTTGTAATCATATTAAAAAGATACTCATATGATGAATTTACCATTTATGTTTTAATGACTAGGTGAATTTCAATTTATGTCATTTTTAAAGAAGAATAAACATAGTGTTTTGAATACAGACACATTTTGTAACTTATTTAATTAAATTTTATATTTTGTTTCTATTTTGTTTATAACTTGTTTATATTTTATAAATACAAGACCAAATAATAATACATATTTTACTTTAATTTCTGAGCACTTAGATCATTAATAATAATTAAAACATTATTTTCTCTGAGTCTTATTTACAAATACTATTATAGAGTCTTAGACTTAATAGATTCTCAATAAATATTTGAACCATTTAATAAAGGTATGATATTTATGGGTATTATTTTAATTGATTTAAAGGATGGGATATAAAAAATATTTTAAACAAGTTCTGATATATTTTTATTGACACTGTTGGACAAAGAAATATTCATTACAATATAGGCTGTCTAAGTAAAAAATGACTTGTTAGAAAAAAATATTTCTTTTCCTTTCTTCTCTTGTTACCTTTCCCATTCTATACTCTGACATCACTTACTAAAATTTTAAAGATATACATTTTTGATGGGCCTCTTACATAGTTCATCTGCACAATTAAATTTAAGAACTACTGCCCTTCTGTGGTATGAAATGATTTTTTGTGATTTAGCACGTGTTTCTTAGATTTAATTGAAATCTATCTAGAATTTACAAAGTGTGCTTGCAATTCAACAAGGCTTCTCTGATCACAATGTTGAGAATTTTTTCATGTGCTTATTGCCCTTTTTTACATCTTTCTTAGAGAAATGTCTAAACAAGTTTTCTATTCATTTTGATTTTATTTTTTTATTCTTTTAAAAAATTTTTTATGGTGACATTGGTTAATGAAATCCAATAAGTTTCAGCTGTACACTTCAACACTAAGACATATATATATATATATATATTTACAGTGTGTGTATCTCATAGTTAGATTTCTTTCTGTCACCACATATTTGACACCCTTTATCCCCTCTACTCATTTCTAATTAGATTATTTGTCTTCTTATTCTTGAGTTGTAAGAATTATTTACATATTATGGATACAAATTCTTTATCAGATAGGTGATGTGCATATATTTTTTCCCATTCTGTGAGTTGTCTTCACTTTCTTAATGTTGTCCTTCCAAATACACTTTTTTTATGGACAATTTTTTAAATTTGTTTTTATTGTTGTCGCTTGTCCTTTTGGTTGTCATACCTAAGAAACCATTGCCCAGTTCAAAGTCACAAAGATTTAAGTCTATGCTTTCTTCTAAGAATTTTATAATTTCAGTTCTTTTATATATTTAATGCACTGTGTGTTAATTTTTGTAAATTATGTTAAGTAGTATCTAATACGTTATTTTGTTTTTGGATGTCTATTTTATACTTGGAAACCTTTTATAAGCTTATCAAAAATATAATGGATAACAACAGCAAATTATTTTATGATTAGCCCTCATAGATGGCTAAAATTTCATAAAAGTGGCATTTCTGGCATAGTATAGTCTTCAGTTATTCAAGGAGCACTGAACAAATCTATTGGAATTCATGATGTTGCAGTCACCTCCCCAAATAAAATAGGGTTTCTAAAATGTAAAGACACACACAAAATATTTCCTCTCTTTATAAAGAAAGAAATTGGTAATAATTATTTTGAATCATACATGTTAGCTACTGTAAGAAGCACATCAAAGAAAACAGATTTTTATAACAATTAGCTTATAATATTCTGAAACTTAAAAAATTTATTCATGATACCTAATATTTTAACATGTTTGAGAATCATGTCAATGGCTTTTTTTTTTTTTTCATTCAGTTTGTGTCACTATCCATAACAACCTTGTCTTGAAAATCGTGCTGTCATACCACATAGAATGTTCTAGTGCCTGGCACTTATATGAACTAGCTACATTCCAGATTAGGAAAGGACTATTACATAATTAGGATTTGGTATGCAGAGGTCATTTGAAAATTCTAAATTAGGAGCAAAATATTTAATACGCAAAATATATTATTGGCAATGTTGTGCACTGAGGATTTGCCAAACTGCCATGGAAACAACTTAATTTTTTCTTAGGAATCAAGTCCATTGTTCTATTCATAAATAATTAATATGTATTCCCTAGGTCTGTTCACTAATACATTTCTAGAACACAAATTTTGACTTCTCAATCATAGTTCTTACTTAAGAGTTATGTACTTTATTATTTGCATTTTATTTCATTAACAAGAAAACCACTTGCAAATAAAACTGATTAAGAAGGAAAATGGACTTTTATTATGGCCATCAAATTATATGAACTTCCATGAGGACAAAGCTTACATAATTTAAATGAAGAATGAAATGATCTTTTCAAAGTTAACTATAAATCTTAGGAATATATTAATAAAAATATATTACCTCTAGATTGCTGTCTAATTCTAGGAACTTTTAATTAAAATTTATGTTTTTATGATATGTTAATCCAGGTGATTGTCATTTATTTCACAAATATTTACTGAATATAGTTTATGGGCCAGGTACTTTTTTAGGCATTGGAGATAAAAATGTGAAGTAGACAAGTTGCTTCTTCTCAGAGTTTGTATTTTGATGGAGAGAGAGAAAATAAGATCATTTTAGATAGTGATAAGCTCTATGAAAACATAAAAGTATTTATAATAAAAATGCCTGTAGATGTACTTATTTAGATATTGTGGTTAATAAAGTCCTCTTTGAGATGTGACAGTTACATGAGCTAAATCTTGTTCTAGAAGCAGTTGACTGTATCAAGGTCTAGAGAAAGAGCTTTCCAGGCAGAGGGGAAGGGCAAGGTTACATGCCCTGTGGTAGGACTGAGCCTGGTAATTCTGAGGACAAAATATAAGACCAGTGGTTTTGAATCTTGAAAAGCATGGGAGAGAATGATAGGATACAAATTTAATAAGTAAGCAAGGACCAGTTTGCCAAGGGCCCTTTCATGACTTGGCAACAATTATGGTCTCTCTATAATGGGATGGTAATTGTGTGATCTGGTGACATTTCAAATGCATTTTGATTGTGTATGGAGAATGAATTGCAGACACCAGTTATGGGTTATTACTCTGGTTTAGGCAAAACATGTTGGGGTTAGATACAAGTACTGCAAGTGTTTAAAGTTATCTTTGCCAGAGGCTGTTTATCTGGGAAAAAAATCTTAAGAGAAAATTTGATTGGAATCCTTTCTCCCTCCCCCAAATGATTTGAATGATATGTTTAATCTATGTCCTGTAAAATCTTTGACAATAGATTATAGCTTGATGTCCTAAAGCAAAAAATAAAGCAATGGCATTCATATATATTTTGCCAACATTTTTTATGAGACATAGTTTATAAGGGAAACTTTTAGATGGTAAAGAGCTTTATATTTTACTTCTTTAGAAAGAATAACAGGCTCTTTAAAGATCAACAAGCAAAAAAAAAAAATCAAATACATTATTTTATACAAATTATGAGCTATTGTTCCTTCTCGTAACCATGGCAAATGACTGATTTTCCTAACTCAGCGTGTACATCTTCAACTCTGCAATTCATTACATGGAGCTCCTCAAACTTGTTTAAAGAAACATCGTTGCAAAGAACATTAGCGCTCTAAAATGAGGGTATCATGTCCACTTTTGTTAAATCAGTTGAGACTTTAATGGTAGCCTATATCATTATATATTTTTAAAACAAACAATGAAAGCAGAACTTCTCATATACATCTTTTCATGTGACAGTTTTTCCTTTCCAACAGTTTGTGACCCAACTTTATCCAGCAGAGCATCATTTAGGAAGGCAGACAATTCAAATGATTAATTTTGGTGTAGCCCTCTCTATGAACACTGAGCTTTTCTTATCCTTATTCTTGCACAGGTATCATGTGGCCCTTATAAACCTGGCTAGGATAAATAAATCATATATATATCAGTATCAATTTTCTACCCATAGCTTTATATGAGCTCTTTATAGTTGCTTAAAGAACTTACTTCCTGTTTTTGCTCAGTGGGAAACACGAACTACAAAGTTTCACTATTCTATAGCAGACATGCTATCAGCATGCTTCTATCAGTTCTTCTATATCTAAATTGTGAAAACTGGTATAGTAAATAAATAATTAGGATGCCCTTAAATGGACCTTCCCTGCATGTGGTTAGCATAATGACTATTTCACAGCTTTCCTTGATTATCTGGTTACAGTGTAAAGTGTTTCTGTTGTGTTGGTGGGCTATTGGATTGACTAATATTGGCTCAGAAGACTTCAGGTTCAGCCTTGCTTCACCACAGGCGGCTGGTTAAGGGCACCTTTCTGTTCTTAGGAGACCATGATTATTTTTAATAACTTTTTTTTTTACTGTTGCCATGTTAGTTTGTCTTCCTATTACATGATGTTACTTGTACCATGATTTTATACAATTTTGATATTATTCTGGAACATAAATTGTAAAAAAAAAAAATAATGTTAGCCATAATGTATAGCTAACTCCACTTTTTTGTTCCTCATGAAATGCAATCTTTTATATTAATTAGAAATAAATAATAGCCCAAATGGATAATCAGGAGGTAATCAACCAATAAATTAGCAACTTCTAATTCAGCACTCTTTGGTCATTGAAGGGACAAAAATGTGTGGTACAATGAAGCAACTATGTTGGGAGAGTATGGAAAGTACAAATATTTAAGAACACCCTGAAAACAATTATAATTTTTAAAGTAGGATTTCTTTGTCATTAAATGTAGAAAAGCAGATAAATGAGAAAATACTTATTCTGGACATTAATTTAGACCTTTCCAGAGTGATTTTTTGTGAATGTTTGTTTTTGACTTTCCAACAAGAAAAGAGCTTAATGGAAATATTGTGCACTTTTACACCAGCTTTGGCCTTTATTTAGGCTTTCATATTTTTGTTAAAAATTGTAGGTAAAGTATATCATGTTATGTTTGGCCTGCTTTGTTTTCCTATTCAGATTTTCCGCTTAGTGCTAAAAGACTTATAAAGTTATTAAGCAAGGAAACATTTATAAGGGGAAAGTAAAATAAGTTTGAAAACATGATTTAACCAAACTCTTGTTATGATGAGACGTCTTCTGCATATACTCTGCCTCGTCTTATTACCTCAGTCGCTAGTACTGTGATGGCGCCTCTCTGTGCTGTGGCTTGTCTCTTTGTGTTAGTAGTCAGTGTTTCTCTTCTTGAATGCACCATTCAGAATTATGATATATTAATCACAGATATTAGGGATGGAAATGATCTATTGCTAGAGGTCATCTAATATCCTTCAGAGGCCAATCCTTTTCACAATAGTATCCAGTGCTTTTCACAGATTATCTTAAATAACTCAAACACTGAAGTTTCCCCCTCCCCCCCTTTTCCTTATTTCACAACTAGTTTCCCGATGGAATTCGCTCTGCTTTGATACTCTCACTAGTTGCTAACAAGCAAACCATTTTCTGACACATGTAAAATTGCACAGACTTGTAATACCTCGGGCACACTGTGCTCTTTAACACTGTTATTAATATGTTAACAGGTGGAAACTTATTATCATCAGACTGCTTGAAGTGTGAAATGTCTCATACTCATTTCATTTTCAATTCTTTGTAGTTTATGGTTACACGTGATTAAAGGTGATACTGAGAACACTTCAAGTTGTTTTAATTCGTGATAAAAATGCTGAGGACTACATTCAGAAATATATTAGATATTGATTCTCATGTGGCCTCAGCACTTGTTTAATATGAATTCAAATTAAAATGTAACAGTATGGGTAAAGTAGATGAACGCATAACTAAACTGTAAATCAGAATTAGTGAAATGCATGCTCTGGAAGAACTACAGAGGAGTAATAAGGGAAATACTAGAAGGCAACTTAATAGACTGGCATAATAGGTCTTCAAGTACAGACTTTGGGAAGGTTGATGACGTGTTCTATTCTTAAGTTATGGTTTATCCACATTGCTCTGATATTTGCAAGCTAAGTGCATACTGAAGAAAGGTGACATTAGGAATGCCAGTGTAAAAGAAATAACAGTGTTTTAGATGTTCATGGTTTACTTTCTTAAATACCTTTTCCTGATTTTGTTTGTTTTCTGATTGATTCTCAGAGTTGGGAGTGTGGCGATCAAACACTAAACCACCACAATGCTTAGAAATAAAAATAGTATTTGTATCATAAATAATGTTAAGAGGAAGATTGTCCTTATGCCATTAAAACATTCCTTATTTTGAGTGTAAATGGAAAGTTGATATGTACGTAACTATTTGAAGTATAACTTCATAATGAAATTATCGGTTAACCCATATCTTGTTTCTTATGGAGTAAAATTGTTTTATAATGGGTCCAGCTGAATTTAATTTAATTTACCCATCCTCAGGCCTAAAGGTGGAACCTAATTAAGAAACTAATAGCAAATGCAGAAAGAGGCAGAAGAGAAGTTACTCCTCAGAAAGTCTGGTTGTCCGGAAGCTGTGTTTATTGCTACCATGAATGTGACCTCATATCTTCATGTTCTTATATCATGCTCTTAAATTTTCACTCTCAAGATCATGTTAGGCTCTCAAGAATTCTTAAACGGAGTACGTCTGACTGAATTTGAGGCATATGTATGTTGCTCAGTGCGCTGGAGAGCAGAATCTGATTTTGTTGGGTTTTTTATTGGTAGGAATTAAACTAACTCCCACCAAGACTATACATGATTGAAAATCTCCAAAAGAGAGGTATGAGTACAGAAAGTAGTTAGAGGTGAGTAGGGAAGATATTAGAAACTCAAAGTAAAAACCACTTCAAACACCTGTTTGTGTCAGGGATTATACTGGCTATTAAATGGATTTAGAATAAAACACTATCTTTTTTGTATGGATTTAATAATCTACTGTCAAAAGGTATTATAAGAATTATATATGTTTGAAACATTGTCACAATCCAAAAGTGTTAGAACTTTTTTCTTCTGTATAACCATTATTATTCATTACTTAAAAATATAAGAAAGCAAGACATTTACCTCAGAAGCTATGTCCATAATGATAGGTCATGGAATATAATCTCTTCTGATACATAAATAATAACATGGAATTTATAGGTCTATTATAAAGATTAAATGTAATAAATTTATGGTACATAGAATGCATCTGGCACTTAATGAAAAGAGTTCATGATAATGAAATAAATAAGTTCATTTTAATAAGATTGCATGTTATCTCTTTTTCTTTAGACCCGAAAAAATACTTTAGAATGTTGTTGCTACTATTACTACTATTAATAATTATAATGATTATAATAATACTATTTTAATTGCTTCGCATGTAGTGCAGTAGTTGTGTGAAGTTGTCCAGTCTAAGTTTCAGATTAAATTTGATGATTATATTATTCAGATTATATTATTTGTGTATTGGCTTCGCTTCCTCAGTTGCTTCCACTTACAGAATAGAACGGACAATAAAGGGGGCCTTGTATTTTACCTTGGTTACTGCCGTATAGGCAACCTTTACCAGTGCCTGACATATAATAAGGACGTAAATAATTGTTGTGGGAAACTATATGGATTCACCAGCAAAAATAGTTTGGTTCCCCTTGATCTTCTCTGAAGCATCTTTAATTCAATGTACTAATTTGAACGTTTGGCATGTTCTTTTTCTCTCTGCTACACACACACACACACACACACACACCACACACCACCCACCACTACTATCACTACCCCACCCCCCGGCTTTAAAACCAAGACATATAGAAGACAGAGATGTTTTTTAGTCATCATTATCTTTGCTTACTCTTAAGTATCTTGTGCTTATATGGGTTTAAAATATGAACCAAATATATGTTCAGTCCCTAAAAAATTTTATTCATTCCTTACTAGTAATGTCTCTTAGATTCTTCATCTTTCCACTTTTATTGCCATGAACTTAGTCTAACCCCAGTTTTACACATTGGCTCCTGCGGTGGTGTGTTTAAGTCTAACTTCTGGTATCATCTCTAAGTCTTGGCTTACTCTGTTTCATATGAATCCCTTGCAAATCCATGTCCTCTTACCAAGGACAGTGTGCTCCATGGAATTCTCTGTTTATTCTTTTTTTTCCCCCCCTTAAACTCATTAACAAAAAGAGGTAGGAAAACATTATGTGTTGAGAAACAGCACGAGGAAAGAGCAGGGCACAAAAATGAGAGGGTTATTGTGAGAGGCATGAAGGAGAATGACGTAATCACAATGCAGGGGGAACATCATGTCAAATGAGCTTATAGTTAATCTTACACACTTGATAGGCCTTTGATTCACTGACAGATTTAAAGCAGTAGAAACATTGGTAGTAGCAGCAGCAGCAGTAATAGTGGCAATGACATTTATTAAAAGCTCATTTTTTGCCACTTCATTAGCACTTTGTAGCAGTTTTCTCATTTATTTCTTTTAATAACTGTTTCAGAGACCTGCATCACAAATAAATAACATGGTTACAATTTTCCTTGTATTTGTAATAATTTAAGGTAATGAAAACCGAACATACAGAAGTTAAATGCATAAGGTGAAACATTTCACAAGTAGTGAAACTTGTGGTTGAACTTGTGTCTGTCTGATGTCAAAGACTGAGTACTTCATCATTCTTTACTCCTTCTCTGTATAAGTACACAGAATATTTTTTTTTTGGCGTAAATGATAAACAAAAGCCTGCTATATAAAAGTAAGTTCTGAGAAGAAGGCAGGTAAATTGAATGACACAAAGGAATAATATATCTGCTCTTTAGCTTTGTAAAATATAAAATCATTTGCAAAAAGTTGGATAAGATCCACTGGGACCTTGGAGGTATATTTCCATCGGACAGTAGAGAACATATATAGATAAAGGAGTTGGAGTGATGTCAGGAAGTTGTTACCAGATCTAACCTTCTCTGGAATATTTTACAGTGGTAGAGTTCAAGTTGTGTAACAATTTAACTGGGAAATGAATTGAAGAGTAACTATGATAAGAATGGAATTTTGCCCATTTAGTCCTGTTTTTTTTGTGTGTTAAAAGTTTTTTAGCCAGAGACACAAAATATTCTCAGAGTTTTCTTTACTTGTACTACTGTATTGGAGACCAACATATATTTTATTTTGTCAAGATAAGTGGAGGAAAGATTAGGTAGAAAAGTAAAATCAGGTGAAAAATTCTCTATAATTATGTCTGTGATACATATTCCAATTGTAGCATTGAGTAAATGTTAATTTATACAGAAACATGAGCTTTTTATGAGATGATGACGAATAGTGTTGTATAGTTTAGGCTGGTGAATGATGTTACTGGAAATCTTTACACTTAGTAGTAAATACTTTAATAATGATTATAGACCACCAAATAAAACTGTTCACATTCATTTCTGATGCTGTAATTCAATAGCCAGTGGCCATTCAGCAGGACAGAAGGGAATTGGCCTATAATATGGAAAGCAGTATGATTTCCTTGAAAATGGCTTGAATATTTTTAGAAGAAATAAGTTGAATATGTGAATGGCTTTTAATGTAGGATTTGAGAGAGAGAATAAAACGGCTCATAAATTGAACTAGTTTATCTGTCTTAAAGTCTTAGTGTATTTAATTCTGTATAATCAAAGGTGATTATAAAAAAGTCAAACAGTACCATGAATAATATTTAATGAACATATTTAAATGTCGTTCTGGAAAATAAATTTTTGTCATTTATTGTGATAACATAAGCATTATCACTAGGGCAAAATGCTTATGAAAGCTCCTGAGTTCTCCTGGGGAACATGTAGTTGATGTTCTTCCTTTTGCCTTTCTTTTTAATGTACCTTTTCTGGGAATTTGTATGGAGATTGACAAATTTATATATTATTGGAAGATAGCTGTATTCATGATAGATCATATAAGAAGACTTTGTGAGCTAAATTCTGTGATAATCTTACCATCAATTTCAGTGTGTATGTCATATATATATATATTTACCTTGATTTATACAGAATAATTGGCTTTCATCAAGTCCTTATTTATGCTATATTTAATCCATAAATAGCTTAAGCAACTTGCTTGCATTGTTTTATTTTATTCATTTGAATACACATTTAATAAATAGAGAAACCATGGGCTTGGAGATATTAAATTGTGTAAGAGTCTCAAGATATGAGTTCAAAATATTTAAGTCCGGTATAAACCTCTAGCCACGGTAGTAGCTTTATGTGCATCCACCTTTATCTCCCAGTTCTCTAAAGCTATGAGGTTCTTGTCTACAGAGTGCAGTTTTTCTTTTTTTTAATATAGACCTTTTTTATGCTACGGATACTAATAATTTTTTCACTGAGTAATGTTGTAATATCAGACATATAAAATGTACATGGAGGATATGTAAATCTTAAAACCCAGTCAGAGTTTGTGCTGGCTAATGACTCTTCAAAGACAAAACAAAATACTTTCAAGGCCAATTTGACTGATGATATCATTATAGTTTTTTCATTTTCAGGATGTCTGTGCATTTTGTTATGAAACAAGTCCAGTGAACCTATATATCTGAAAATTAAGTCTTACCCTTTTTTGTTTGATATTTGTTCCCATGGCAATATTATAAATATAAAGCATATCCTTAAGTTTATTTTTTTTATAGCTAAGAAACATCCGAATTGTTTAATAAAGTTCCCAATCTCATATTACAGTAGGCTTTTGCAAAGTAAATTAAAATTCCCTCTGGTCAGATGTGAGTTGAAAAAGATTAATTCTTGTACCATTTCTTTACATCATCCTAAATATTTATACCCAGTTTTTATTATTAGGTTAACTATTCGGAACACATTAGAAACGTGTAGAGAATAAGCATAAACGTGGTTTTATTACATGGACAATATGTGATTATAAGTACTTTGAAACCTATAACAATAACAATAATAATAGCTATGACTTACTAATGCTAAAACGCTGTGCTAAATATCTTGCATATTGAATTATTTCATTCATTAAGTATTTATTGAATGCCTAGCACTTGCTAGATAATGTTCTAGATGCTTGCAATATAGTAATGAAAAAGATAGCAAAGTTCTTGCCTTCTGTTGGGCTTCTTTTAATTCTAAGTACTTATCTATTGTGCTGTACTGAAAATAAATTGGCTGAGTGGATTAAGACACTGCATCAAGATTATACTTCAGACCTTATCTAAAATATTATCAAAATATCACATATGTTAATACTTTATCTTCAAAATTATGCTTTAAATTGTCATTTTTAGTTACTCGATCCTTCTGGGCATCATGCACCTTTGCCTGTGAATGGTTCGGGGACTTGTTTTGGTGTGTTGCCTTGAATGATAAAATATACTGAGTAATAGGAGAGTCATAAACTTCATAAGAAGCTGGATTACAGATGGAGCAATTTAAAATAATTGCTTTAAAAGTGTAAATTTCAGGTTTTAAATCAGACTCATTTCAATAAGTGAATACAAAGGGTTGTAAAGATTAAACATGCAGTAGTCTAAAAATCCCATCTCATATAATGATAAACATTAAATGATACCACTTTTTAAAAAGAGAAACAGACGTTACATTTAAGTGGTAGAACTGTGTGAAGGGAATATCTATCATCCATACATCTATCATCTAGCTATCATCTATCATCTAATCTATTTATCATCATCTATCTATCTGAGAAGTTTGCTCCTTCAACTACAGCAGGCAAGAACTCAGTCAATTTTAGAAGTAAACAAAAGCCTCCATTTTTGTGTTTTTCATGCTCTGTAGATCACAACCCCAAAAATGCGGGAGAGGGTAGCAATGTGGAAACTCGAGTGTGTAAACAATAATCCGGAGAGTATGTTTTAAGGGAGATCCTGTGTTTTATGCTATTTATAACATAGGATGGGCTTCCTATGGAATCTTCATTTTCAGGAGAAACTTTAGCTAATTCTAAGAGATCTTGTTCCTGGTCTCTTATAGAGTTGTTAGTGGTGTCACTGAGTAAACAAAAAGGAGAGACTTTTATATGTAATAATAATGTTTTTTAAAAAGTATGTGAATTTTCCTCCTTTAAAGTCGTTCCTCATATGTGAAAGTTACTTGTCTTTGATCTGCTTATATTGATAGAATTCATAATCTTTAAATATCCTCACAGATCTATGCTGCCACTGAAATATTTTTATACTTGGAAATACACACATGCCATAAATCCTTTCTCAGTAGATCAAAGTACACATACACATACCTTAATGAGATTAGATCACATTTAGAGCGAATTAATCACCTATCAAATGAAGAGATAAAACTTGGTAGGTTTGCTTTTAAGTTATTTTATAATTAATGCCAACTTCCTCTCAAAAACTGTTTCTATTTTGAGTGTATGATATTGTGATTTATAATAAGAAATATATATATATTTGGTCCTTTTCTAGCCCAAAGTTCCTAAAACCCTTGGAATGTCCTAGGTGATAGAGCAATAAAGGTGAAAGGAACATCTTTTGTTATTCATATTAAGCCCCTTTCAAACACATCTGAGTTTATGTTAATGAGGTGACTTTTTTTTATTATTATTAAGTTTATTGGATAAACATTGGTTAATACAATTATATAATTCAGGTGGCTTTTAAAGCCCCTAAGGAGGGCTGCTGCTAGGGGAATCAATTATGATTAGGGGGTTGGAACTTCGTCACCAAACCTGATTTTAAAGGAGAACTGGCCAATGATTTAATCAGTCGAGCTCTTGTATGGAAGCCTTCGTAAAAATGAAAAGGGACAAAGTTTAACGAGCTTCTGGATTTGAAGGAGAATGCATCGATGCGCTGGGAGGGGAGCAGAGCCCGGACTCCACAGGGGCAGATGTTCCATTGCTCAGGACCCTTCTAGAGCCTCTGTTGTATCTCTTAATGTAAGGTAAAAATGCATGACAGGCCGAGAGAAGTTTTAAAAGCAAGCCTTAATTGGGAGAACGCCCCTGGGCAAGGTTCTCTGGTCCAGAGAGGAGAGAGGCCAGAGAAGTCACGCCCTGGGTTGGGAGGGCATAGTTTTTATAGGGTTACATGGGGGTAGGGTATAGAATGGGGAATGTCAGTTGAGCATCCTGATTAGGGTGCTGGCTGATTAGGGCAGTGGCGCCAGGGTTTTAGTGTGGGCCCCTGCCACCTAACAGGTGGCAATTGTATATTATCTTCAGATTTTTTTTAAACAACTTTTTTCCTTTCATGGCCCTATATTTTTTGTGTGTAGATTTTATATTTTGACTCTTAAACACTTCTCTGTGTCTTCCTCCACTTATTTTTAACTCTCAAATTCCTGCTACTTCATATAGCACCTACTGGTTTTCAAGATCACTTGATTTTTTTTTTTTTAATATTCCCAATTTAGATTCTCCATATTATGTCTTTCATCTCCTTTGGTCTCAAAACACAAGTATAAAAGTAAACATCTCAAATAAAAAGTGTTCAAGGATAATTTAGTATGAAAAAGAAAAACAAATATATTTTATGCAAATGTATTTCATTGTTTTCACATTTTTATTTCTTATAATTGAAAATTTTGATAAAGATCAAATTTTTAATAATTCAATTTTGATTATTATAGTAAGCACATATGATACATAGCTTCAATTTAAAAGTTAATAGGAGATAATATGAAATATTTGGAAGCTACAAGAAATCTTATTTATATTTCTAGTTTTAGTATTTGGATATACTGGCAGAGAAAAGAGTAGTTTGATTCAAATGAGGATAATAGTCGCAACTGAAGAATTTTCTCTTTCTGCATCAACAGTCTTTGCAGTTTGTGTAACACCCACATTTTCTTGTTGCCTGCCTTCTGGTTCTGTTTGGAGCCATGCCAGTGTCATAAACTAAAAGACATGACGCAGTGCAGCAGAGCTTCTAGTAGGGTGGAGTAGATCATTCAGATGAAGCTTTCCTGCTGAGGACAACTAGACAAATTAGGCTGGAGAAATGGTATTGAAAGCAACAGAATTAACAGGGACGTATCAAGGGGAAGATCGATGGCCAAGATGTTTTCCCCTATGATTGTTTTCCAGTTCCCGAAGGGGTGGATAAGAAGTTAGGCAGTTCTTCTGACAGCTTCTTAGGGCTAAAAAGAGAGGGGTAGGTGTCCAGGGTGGTGTCAGAAGGGTAAGGCAAAACCAAAAGTAGCACTTTGAAGGAATGCAGCATAGTTTTTCATTCTCTCATGCTTGGAATTGGGTTGAGTAATCTCAGTTTGCTAGTGCCCTAAGCACCTGGAAGAAGCAAGTATTACTAGTTTTAGAGTATGATCTTATCATTTGAAAAGGCAAATTATTTCTACATTTAAAAAATCTGTTACCCAATGAAAATGACCAAGGATAGGAGTAGAGAGTACAGTGTGAGGAAAAGCAATAAAAACAGTAGATGCTAGAAACATAGATATTACAATCTAAATGGTAAAGTCATCAGATACAGATTTAAACAATACAAACTATATCAAAATAATAAGATTGAATGCAGGAAACTAGCATTTTAAAAAACTAAATGGAAATATTAGAGTTAAATGAATTAAAGCAGTGGAAACAATATGGGCACATTTTGAAAAGTAATTATCCAAAGAGAAAGTAGATATCGAGGAGACAAATGGAAAAAAAAATGAAAACTACAGAGTAATGGTATGATACATAGATGATACAAGAGAGTCTAACTCTGTAATTGAAATCTGAGGAAAATTAGTTTGGAAATGAAGTAGAAACACTATCTGAAGAGAAAATGGCTGAGGACTTAACAAAACTGGAAAAAAAAAAATCAAGGCACAGATTCATGAGCATGACAAACTTCAATTATGATAAAAAAAATCAAAACTCGGTTTTGTATTTAAAAACTGCTGAAATAAAAATATAGAGTATAGAAAAGCAAGCAGAGATTAAAGACAGGTTATGGTCAAAGAACCATAAAGTTAACTGGGTTTTCAGTGGAAATTGGGGAAACCAGAATACAGTGCAGTAGCATCTTTAAATGATATGTAAGTGACATGTACAAAAGTATTCATCGCAACAGTATGTAGGATATTTGGATGAATGGAATTGTCATGAATTCAAATAATGGAATGCTATCCATCAATGAAAATCAATGACCTATTGCTACTCTGAACAATATGGCTGAATCTTACAAATACAACATTTAATGAATGACAAGTACAACATCTGATGAATGACTATGTACTACATAATAATGTTTATACATATTTCTAAAACTAAACTGCCCTCATTTTAGGGTTTTAGGTTTGTTTGGTATAAAATATAAAGAAATAGAAAGTGAATACCATGAAATTCAGTTACCTTTTAGAAACTGGAGTAGGTAGTTATTGAGAGGGAGTATAGGGGTTGGGTTTCTAGGTTGTTAGCAATGCTTTATTTCTTAATCTAGATGGTGATTACACAGATATTTGTGATAAATTGTGTGATGCATATTGGGGCTTAGTCTTTTTTTGTTTGTTTGTTTTTCTTTACATTTCCTGGCTATTTTATAACTACCAATTTGTGCTACTTAATCCCTTCACCATTTTCACCCAGTCTTTTAATCCCCACCTCCCATGTGGCAACCATCAGTTCTCTGTATTTATCTATGAGTCTGTTTCCCTTTTGTTTTTTGCTTAGTTTAGTTAGTGAGATCATTTCTATAGAAAGAGTTAAAGAAAACAATTCAACTTCAGCATCTTCTTTCAGAAACACCTTATAGATTGCTGGGGTGAGGATATGCTGGAAAAATAGCACTAAGAAACCCGAGCTCTGGTCGAGGTTATCCCCATAAGTGGTAACGCTGAGCACAGAGTCAGATTACTAGAATCAAGACATGTCAGTCAGGTGTGCAATTCCATAGAACAAACACAGCCATTGGTTCTCTCAGCACTGCTGCTCTGGGCAGAACTACCTACCAAAAAAAAAAAAAAAAAAAAAGGAAAAAACAACAAAAAAATACAAATGAAGAAACAGGAGGGACTGAATTCATGAACTAAATTCATGAAGGCAGATTTCAGCCTTACAGCATCAGATGTTTTTGCTCAGGTATATTCACATGTCTCAGTCCTGGTCTTTCCGAGTGGCCATCTCTACTGCATCTCTAATGTACCTGCAAACAGCTTTCAGAAGTGAGATCAACTGACTTTTGTGACCAGTAATTACTTGGTCACTAAAGACTGTGCCATGGATGGGGTAGCAGTGATTAAATTATTTAGTAAACTGACTGAGAAAGTTTCACAGCATGTTAGGAAAACTTACAATAAAGGAGCTATTGCCAAAACAATATACATACATAGATGTTTTTAAGGTGAAATAATATTACCTGATGCCATTATTCTTAAAAATCTTAAACTTGTGGCTTTAGAAGATCATTTGTTCAAATCCCATTTATTAGGGAGGATTATGTTCAAATTTTATATAACAAGCATATTTGAAATGTTTGTCAAGTCTAATAACCATTAAAAAGTATATTGATCTTACTGAAAAAATAGATCTAATGAGGTCAGTTCCACAATATCAGCCTTTTAAATATTGTGTAGCCCTTAAATTCAGGCCCCACTTTTCTGTCAGTGAGGCTCTTCTGCTGCTATGAAAATGATTTTTTCTATTTTATCTTTTATGTTTATAAAATCTTGAAATGATCTGCATAAAAATAACAATTGTTATTTGGTTTCTACTCAACATTTAGCACCCCTTTTCTTAAATTCCTATTTATGTTGTCTTTATTTTGGAGATCATCCTTTCTATTTTCTTCAACTTTTTTATTTCTTTATGGTAATGAAATCACCATTTATATAATAACTCCAATGCCTTTAATATCTTTTTAAAATATATGTTCAAGCTCTTATTTAATTGTTACTTTTATATTTTAAAGACTTGTGAACAACTAAATTCTACCTTGTATATTGTACTTGGGTCTCCATCATTTCCTGATTTTAATTACCATTTATTACTAATAACCACCAATATTTGCACCCTAGAGACCTGTAGTAAGCACTAGATTTATATTAACACTGTCTCTACTCTATCAAAACATCTGGAATTTGGTGATTGTTAAGGCAGCTTCTTTCAAATGAAATAAATAGTCATACCAACATTTGTTGAGCACATCATTATTTAAGAAAAGAAATTTCTAAGTAATTTTAGTAGTGAGGTTAGAAGGATGGAAAAGCATTTTGGGGTGAGAAGAAATAAGTTCACTAAGTAAATAGTTTGAGAAATTTAGAGATTACAAACTCATGAGTAACACAACATCAAGGATCAGAATAGAGAAGGAAATATCTTTTTAAAAAATTTCAAATTTATTTGGATTTGTTAGTATTTTATTTCACCTGGAAAGTTCATTGCTTTCCTTGTGTGAGTTATTATTCTATTTATTAAAACTCTTTGGTACACTAAATCTTAAAGGCTGAAATCCTTTTACATGATAATTATTATGATTATCATGAAGGCATTATATTATACACTCAATGTCTTGAACGCAAAAATAGAAACAAAAATATTTTCTTTTTGAATTTTGAAAATGGCTTATATGTGTACCTCCTTGAAACTTTATCCAAGTATATAGTTGTTAAGCTATGGGATATTAAATACAAAACACACACAAAAATCTAAATGGAGATGAGAAGGTTTAAAGTCTACTTCTATGGAATTATTTGAATATAAAGTGAAAGTAAAAAGTTCAACATATATTTTTACACTCAATTTAAAAGAAAATGTTGGTATATTTTATTGTTTTCTACATTCTTAATCCTCAAGACATGCTAAACACTTATGATGTACTAACTAATAATACAGAACCTGTGCCCTCAATATGGCACACTCATAACATAAGTAGGGATTCTTGAACTGAAGCAAGTTTGCAAAACTTAGATTGCTTGATCCCAGCCCCACAGTTAGTTTCTGATAACGTGTTTGATCTGTGCTCGGGACTGAGAATTTGCACTTCTAACCAACTTCCTAGCTAATGTCTCTCAGAGGACCGCATTTTAGTAAGCATGGACTTATAGTATTAATAATACTCTCTCACACCTGTTTTAAAACATTCTACGAGTTTAACATGCTACCTTGATTTTGAAAAAAAAAATGTTGCATGATTTAGGACTTGCCATCTTTTTCATAGAATCCTCATTTAAACTTTGACCAAGCCATGTGCACATTTAAGATAAAATCATTTACAGAAAGCTTTGGGGAGCAATTTTCTTGTATTAATTCCTAGACCACATGCTTACTGAAATATCACAAACTTTTATGTCTCCTCACTGGAGACAACACTGTGCAAAGGATGACTTATTTGGAGAACTATTTCAGAAAGAACTCCAACATCATGAGTGATTATTATGCACAGCAGGTGTAAATGAATTATTTATCAAATATGTTTTCATTATTTCTCAGTGAAAACATTGAAGATCTACTTTCCAAGCACTCAGTTTCAACAATCATTTGTACACAGAGCAGGTCTTTACTTAGACAAATATTTATGGATATGCTTTCATATGAAAAATGAATGAGCTATTACAAACACAAACAGTGTACCACATTTTGAAAGCATAAAGTGAATAATTAGTAAATAATTATGTCATTTGATTAGCAGTTTTTCATTGCTCACTTTACTTCATTTTATATTTTAACATTTGCCACTTTTTAAAAGTTTATTATATATCTCAGAAGAATAAAAAGTATTCTAAAATCATGAGCTGTTTGTTTTTCTTGATATCACAGATACTGGAATGATAAGCTCGAAATTTTCAAGTGTCAATGAACAAATATGCTCAGGGAAACAAGGATTTTCACTGTCTATTAAGGGTCATACACACATGTATGTAAATGGTATGGAGTCTGTTAGGTCAAATAGATGTATTGGATCCTTACTGGGATCAGAAGGGTGCGTGTGTGTGTGTGTGTACTGGCACATTTTTTTTTTTTTTAATATTTAAAGGAGACAACAGTTTCATCATACAGTGGATCTGAACTATGTGGAACTCAGATTTCAAAATGTAAAAAGACAAATTACACCATGAGATTGTGTGTGAGTGCCAAAAATTTTAGCTAACCAAGTGAGTTTATTAAATCAAAAAGTTGTTTAAAAAAGAGTAGTTTCATAAGTTGTTTAACTAATGTGATGGATCAGTTTAGTTTATAGAATAACTTCAATAGCCTCATATAGGGAACCTGAAGGATGTGAGGTACAATTGATCATATATGTTATCATTCTTCAAATGGAAATGATTGTCTTTGAAAATGCATTTGTATGAATTCAGTTGCTGAGTTTTTCACTTAGACTGGTTCCATGCCATATCCCTCCACGAAAACAACTGATCATTTTAGTAGAAAAATCAGTGCAACTGTTTACTTGATATCTTGTAAGGTATATTTATCTTCAAGTGACTTTCACAGTTCATATAGTTTACTAATATCATGATTTCCTAACTTTTATGAAATATCTTAAACTCTCCAAGGCTAACCTAAGACTGGCATGGAAGGAATTTTATTATTATAGAGATGAAAAAATATATTTACATGCAATGGCAAACAAAATTTTATATATTATTTTAATTGAAAAATACTATTAATATAGATTAAAATTAGCAAAGTATCAAATCTGAGTACTTCCTAATAAAACCAAATTTTTCATACTTTTTTTTTTTTTTTTGGAAGAGCCCAGTTTGTAGGCTATGTTTTATCAGATTTTTAGTACACATAATTATAGTTGAGGGAATCTGTATTACTGTGTCCTAATCTTTATACTAGTAAATTAAATCTATAACTATCATTTCCCAAATTAGGAGAAATCACTTTTGGAAAACCGTTTTGTTTAGATGACATATTTAATTATTGACAGCAAAGTCCTGGACTTAAAACTGCATTTTGTTTTCCTTGTACATACTGAGATTTTAATAGTAACTAAGGAAGACAGAACAAAACAAGAATTACACATCATCATGCTACATTTGTGGTTACTTATCACCTTTTCTATCATTAATAATTACCATAACTACATAAACTGAATTGAAATATTTTTTATGAATGCTAAGATCTCACCAAATACTCGAGTTCATATTAGAGTGACTTTAGGTATGGGAAATTATATCCCTATATAACAATTGCCTAAATTTCAGAATATTATTAAAATTTACATAATAAAAAATCATGTATTACTCTAGTATTCCTATTATATTTTATGTTGGGGTATATAAATTATAGATTTTTAAAACCGAAATATCACAGTGAAAATAGATGGATTAGAACTTTCAAAAATGGGTGTCTATGGAATTTTTAAAAAATAATGGATAAAGTATCCTAAAAGAGAAAAGGCAAGGTTCATGCAATAATAATGTTTAGATTATTAAGGGACATTGCGTGATCTCTAAACTATGTATTTTTGCTGCAGATTTGAGTTTAAATTTTAAACTGTGGTTTGGAAGTTAGAAAATAAGAGTTTTTTTAATAAAATAAGATTATATTATGTCACATATTACTAACAAATGTTGAATTTCTTTGAAGATGGGTAACTCCTTCATCTATCTTTGAGTAAAGATAGGAAAATAAAACACATTGTCTGATATACAATCATGTATGCAAATATGGTGGCCTAACGCAGCAGTCCCCAAACTTTCTGGCATCAGGAACTGATGTTCCTATGAAACTCTAATGCCTGATGATATGAGGTGGAGCTGAGGTGGTGATACTAGTGCTGGGGAGCAGCTGCAAATACAGATGAAGCTTCTTGTTCCCCCTCCGCTCACCTGCTGCTGTGTGGCCCACTTCCTAACAGGCCACAGACAGGTCCTGGGGATGGGGACCCCTGGCATAGAGAGCTTGGAGTATAAAGCCAGATAGACATTGTATAAATCCTGGCTACAACTCATAAACTGCTTAATTGATTATTTCACCTCAATGAACCAATTTTTTCTTCTCTAAAGTAGTAATAAAATAATCTTTGCTGTAGAAGTAAAGTACTTACAAAAACAAACAAACAAAAAAACCCTCACATTTCCTAGTATGATGATTAACACTGAGGTACTCAATAATTGTTCTTTTAGTCTCTTCCTTCCTGGTTTTCCTACAATCTAACATTCAAATATGATACATATTTTTTTCCAACCATTTTAAGGTTATTTGTTAATTTATTGTGTCTATTAGTGATCTTTACATTTCCCAGTCTTTCAAATGTCATCAACTTGATCTTTTCTACTTACAGTTATATAAATAAACCTTATTAAATGAAAAGTAAACAAAAACAATAATGAAAACATGAATTACATGAAAAGTAGTGGCATTTTCTAACTGTTTATATGCTTAGGCTTTGAATGAGGAGGCTGACAAATTTGAGAGATTGATGGAAAACAAAAGAGACTCAGTCATTTTCTTGCAAGTAATTCGTTATATCAGAATCAAAATGCAGCACTAAAGAATGTCTTACTTTTCAATTCTGTATATTGCGTGATGCTTTAAAGTGTGAAATCTACCTGACAATATTAGTCACGTTATTTGATCCTTTCTGTGATTTAAAGTTCTAATGAAGAATAAAATTAAAAACAGAGCCTGAAGAAATTTGACAATGATCGTACACATAAGATATTATTTACTAGTTCTGCTTCATTCAACCGTCTATCACACAGCAGTAAGGGATTTAAACAAGACAATAATCTTTCTTAAAAAAGTTAATTTGAACACCAATGTAACTAATTACCAGTCTGGAATTATTAAATTGCTAAAAAAGCCATTCACTGGCAAACTACTAGAGGCTGTTTGCACTGACTTCAGAGGGGGGATTATTGTACTGTAAATGAAAATATGATTTAAAGCAGGGCGCATTTTCCTCCTTTTACATAAAGACTAGCAACAGTACAACTATGTAGTATTTTTCTTCTCAATCTTTAGTTACAAGTAAAGAAATTGATAATTAATTAGTGTCTGTAGAATAAGACAGGGAAAAGGAACATCTTGGCAGGTTAAGTATAAGAAGTGTGTGTTTCTCATTTTGCAGTGGCAGGCTTTAATCTAAGAAAGTAGATAAAGGAATCAATTCCAAAGAGACTCTTCTGGAGTCCACAGATTAGAAGAAAATACTCTTTTTTTTTTTTTTGTTTTATCAGTTGGTATTCTGGTAATTAAGTAATAAGACTATGTCCTGCAGTTTATATAGCAACTCAAAAATAGTGTCTCTTTAATTGTCAGGTTGTTCATTATTACTTGTATATGGTATGGCTGAGAGGACTGGGAAATCTAAACTCATTGCTATAATAGGGAACACTTCCGATATCACTGTCATTTGATTGTTGCCACCTGAGAGAAGACAATTAAAGCAAATTGAGGACATTTTCCGGAGCTATAAAAACTGACAAGATGTGCCATTAAGCCATCCAAATGGAACCTGACACTTGATCAGCAATTTTGCTGAGGAGGGGTGGGGAGTAAAAATCACTAATATAAAAGGGAAAGCTGGATGTTTGAAGATTATGGAGATTTTTGTCCTCTCTTGGCAGTAAGAGGAGATGAAGATGGGACTGTAGGTTAGCTATTTAACTCTCCAACAGTATTTTGAGTCTTTAAATTGTTTATTTTCAGAAACAAACAAAAACACGGACAAACAGAAGGAAAAATAGAGGTCTTTAGAAGTGGTAAATAGGAAACATAGTATTTTTAATAACCTGAATAAAAACAAGTCAACTAGTAATAAATAATAAATATAATTTTCACAGCTTTTCTTTACTGAGCATTGTGGATAAAACTTTGTATTTGATAAATATCTGTTAAAATATATGAAAGATTCTTTAGAAATCACATTTTGTCCACAGAATTGTTGCCTCATCTGACACTAATGAGTGCTTTGTACATGCACATAAAAGGAACTTTTCTTTTTGTTGATTTTCATTGTGATATGAGACAAGACATTAGCATGGATCTGATGTTGATTTTAAAAATAAGAAAATGTCATGCTGACATCATTTGAATACCATAAAGGGATAGAGAAAAATACCAAGCTTTTTCCTGATTCTACAAGATCCAATTATTAAAAAGATACTCATTTAACATTTACAATTTGCTAGATCCATAGGAATAAGAATTATGAGAAATGACCATTCCTAGTTTGTTTTTAAGCCAGAAAATAAACTAAAACAATTCTTCATAAACCCTAAACTTCCATTACTTTGATCAGGATAATATATAGAAGACTACATGAAATCTAAAATGTAATTGGATTGTGGCTAGATTATTGCTTTTAATTGAGTCAAAAATATGAATTTGATTTAAGTTTTGAATACAGTGAAAAAATTCCAAATATCTTGTAATGTTCTATCTCATGGTAATATTAATTTACAGAAAATAAACACATTTGTTAATATAAATTTCCTGCTGTGTGCACGTCATGGTTTCAAAATCATCATTTTTAATATGATATTTTATTTATGCCTAGCAGGTGTCACTTTTTAACCTTGAACATGATGGTCTTTCTCTCCTCCCCTCCTCCCAATCTCTATCAACCTAGCATCACCCCTTCCCTTCTAAAACAAAACAGAATAAAAAGCTAAATCTTTTGACTTAAAGTGGGTGCATATACCTAAAGATTTTGTTTTCTTTCATTATTCTCAGAAAAGTCTTGAAGGAAATATAGAGAGGTATTCAAAGTATATTTTAAAAAGGACAAAGAAGCTCCAAGGTCTAAATTTATAGCAAAAAGTAGCTTATGTAGTGCTCACGTGTGTGTTCGTTCTCTCTCTTTCTCTCCCTCCTTTTCCTTTTCTCTCTTCCTCTCTTCTCTCCTTCTCCATCATTAGCTAGATAATAAATATCTCTCTACACACACAAATATGTATACTCACATATAGTATATTTAATCAAGGACTGTAATCAATACACAAGAGGAGAAAAATCTGAGAATATGAATAATCAAACTTGAAAAAACTTAAGAATTGTTTACAGTGATCAATGTTAAATTTTTATAGTGACTGAGAATCCAACAAATACAAAGAAAAATTATTTAAGCAACAGTTGTCATATTTCAGCCAACAGTGATAGCATTCAAGGGAAAGGTAGGATTAAATGAATCAAGATATTAAGAAGAATCCATGAAAACAAGAAACATACACAACACATACGTGTGTGCCTATGTAAGAATGCACATACACCTACATGTTTATATATACAAGTATGTATTTATATGTATGTATATGTGTATGTTATCTGAGAATATTTCTTTGAATAATTTATTATATAATTCTATATTTGTACCCAAATCTGAAACATTTAAATGAATTTAATTATTGTATGCTTTATGCACATGCTTTTGTATTTATGCATAGACTCTTAGGTAATACTGGCAATTTTTGACCATTTTAGCATCAATAATATATACACAGAGGACAAATATATATAGATATAAACATGTCACTGAAATAATGTTAAAATTTTTTTAAAAAATCAAAGTGATGGATTTTCAGATGACTAAGATCTATGTTGGCATATACCTCTTCCATGATCAATATTCTCCACCAGACTGGTCCATTTGTTACAATGAATGAACCTACATTGACACATCACCCACGGTCCATAGTTGATGTTACGGCTCACTCTTGATGTTGTACATTCTTTGAGTTTGGACAAATGTAAAAAGGACATGTATCCATCATTATGTTAGCATGCAGAGTATTTTCACTGCCCTAAAAATATCCTGTGCTCCACCTATTCATCACTGCCCACTGGGCAGACACTCATCTTTTTACTGTCTCTATAGTTAAGACTCTTCCAGAATGGCATATGTTTGGAATCATGCACTACATAGCCTTTTCAGATTGGCTTCTTTGATTAGGTCATATGCATTTATGGTTTCTCCATGGTGTTTTTGTTCTTCGTTTCTTTGTTTTTGTTTTGTTTGTTTGTTTGTTTGTTTTTTGGTGGCTAACTAGCTCATTTCTTTTTACCACTGGAATACTACAGTTGATCTGTTCTCCAACCAGTATACGTTTTGGCCACTTCCAAGTTTTGGCAGTTATGAATAAAACTGCTATAAGCATCCATATGCAAATTTTTGTGTGGACATAGATCTTCAAAACAAGTTTTCAACTCCTTTGGGTAAATACCAAAGAATGCGATTGCTGGATCATACAGTAGGTGTATGTTTAGTTTTGTAGGAAACTGCCAAACCATCTTCCAAAGTGTCTCTACCATTTTGCATTCACACCAGAAATGAGTGCAAGTTCTTGTTGCTCCCCATCCTTGCCAGCATTTGGTACTGTTAGTATATTTTGGCCAATCTGATAGGCACGTAGTGGTTTCTCATTGCTGTTACATTTTGTAATTCCTGATTGTATGTGATGTGGAACATCTTTTCATGTGCATATCTTCTTTGATGGGATGTCTGTTAAATTCTTTGGCCCATTTTTTTTTTTTAATCAGGTTGTTTTTACATAATTTAAGCACTGTGTATATTTTGAATGAGAGTTTTTATAAGATGTGCCTTTTGCAAATATTTTTTTCCCATTCGATAGTTTATTCTCCTGAATTTATTCTACAGAGCAGAGGTTTTTAGTTATAATTCCAATTCAGTGTATCAATTATTTATTTCATGGATCATGTCTCTGGTGTTGTATCTAAAAAGTCATTGCCATACTCAAGGTCACTAGGTTTTCTTCTGTGTTGTCTTCTAGGAGTTTCATAGTTTTGGATTTTACATTTAGGTCTGTGATCCATTTTGAGTTACTTTTGTTCATAGCTAATCATCAGTACTTTTTCCTATTTTTTTTCCCCACCATTCAAGTCTTCGTCTGTGATCTATATATTCTTTCTGAACAATTCCATCCAAAACATCCTTTGGTGCAAGGCTGATGGTGACAAATTTTCCCAGGTTTTCATTTTCTTTGTTTCTTTAGCTTCCCTCTTGCTTTTTGTTTTTAAATCTGAAAGTGTCTTTATTTCACTTGCATTCTCTATAGATATTGTTGCTGAATGTAGAATTCTAGATAAGGAGGCTTTCGTTTTTCAGAATTTTGAAGATTAGCATTTCATTGTTTTCTGGCTTTTGTTTTTTCTATTGATAAGTCAGTTTCACCCTAGTGTATTAGTCCTTTGAAACTACCCTGTCATTTGTCCCTGGATGCTTTTAAGAGTTTGATCACTATGAGTTGATTTTTGTGAACGGTGGTAAGATCTGTGTTTAGAGTCATTTATTCGCATGTGGATGTCCAGTTGTTCAGGCACCATTCATTGAGAAAATATATTTTCTATTAAAGCATAGGCAAAAAATGGTGAAGGCTATCTGTCAAAAATTCACAAATCTGCTTTAATAATATTCTTTCCTTTCCAAACACAATTTTGTATAAGAACTTATAAAAGAGAACTTAATGAAAATTTGAACATTTGTAAATTAATAGATTTTTGGGTGCCCAAACAAAGCCATTGCAAATTGGCTTAATGAAACAGGGAATGTATTGATTTATGAAACTGAAAAGTGTGTGGGTTTTCCTGGTTTAGGATAAGGGTAAATTCAGGTTCTCAATATATGTCACCAGGCTCCTTGCGTAGCTGTGTTTTTTTTTGTTTTATTTTTTTTTCTGTAATCATTAAGTTTTTTTGAGATGCTCTCTCTATAGTATAATAAGGTGGCTGACTTACTGCCTCCAAACTCTTCTTCATTAATTCGAATTGGAATTCCTGGATTAAATACGATTGGCCCAGTTGGAGTCATTTGCCTCTTTAAGGAGTGTGCAAGACAAGGGCTGGCTTATTCCCCAGTCACATGAGCTCCCCTTGATTTTAGGGTTTATTTAGCATTACCTACATTATATGGGCTAACAGGGGGAGAAGTCATGCCCTGAGGGAAATTTATGATAATGCTACAAAAATTTGGAAATAAACCTAGGAAGAAAGGGTAAACAATAAGTCAACTATATGATTATGAATGCTTATGTGTAGAATAATGAGCGTGTGCAAAGGTTTAGCAGTAAATGAAAGAATGAAATTAACTATATTGCCATCATTATTTTTATCAAGCCATATTGTTCTCATTTTACTAAAATGACTTAAAATTCACAGATTTGTTTTTTCCCATCCTAGGTAAACTTGCCTTTTGAGGAATGCTAGGATTTATCGGAAGCTTTGTTAATATCCAGCCTCTCGTTGTGAATGGTTGTGTTTTGCATTACGTGTTTAAAGGTTTCACACAAGCTTGCTTTTACTCAGAACCCTTCTCCTCAGACTTTTTTTAAAAAGACACTTATCTCTTTCTCCATACAATGATCACATTCTGACACCACTTTATGCTGGTTCAAGAACTTGTCTTTACTGAATTAGTATTGATTTTACAAGAGAATGTTCTTAGAAGAAACCCTTTGGTTTAACATACAGCAGTCAGTGTTCCAAGAGAGAATACTTGAAAATGTTGCTAAATGTGTTTAAGACAAGATAATGCTATAGATCAGTGGTCCCCAACATTTTTGGCACCAGGAACCAATATTCCTCTGAGATTTTAATGCCTGATGATCTGAAGTGGAGCCGAGGCAGTGATGCTAGCACTGGGGAGTGGCTGCAAATACAGATGAAGTTTCACTCACATGCCCAGTGCTCACCTCCTGCTGTACGGCCCAGTTCCTAACAGGCTAAGGACCGGTACTGGTCTGCGGTTGGGGACCTCTGCTATAGATGACTAAGGCTTTAACTGTGATGTTTCCTTTGATCACGGTTTGCTCTATTCCATGATTTTGCAGCTTTCAGATGGTCACACACACATGGAGGGTGATGCCCCTGTGTACTCAACCCACTCCTATTGCCATTCCCAAGATTTTTCTGGTTTCTGCAGCATTCCGAGTATCCGAAATGGCATGACAATGCTTTACCTATTAAACAAGTAAATAGAAAGTTGAATTCACTCTCGCTTATAAAATAAATAATTAACTCACACACTTTGGTACATTAACTGTTATGAGTGACAGATATTTAATGCGCATTTCACACCCCTGTAATAGTAACCATTACCTGATGTGATTGTTGCATACCCAATTTTGCTTTAATGGAGTAGTTATCTACTACACATCTCTTTGCTGAAATTCTGGTGGATTATGGGTAACTAAAGGGACACCAAGGTGGTTTTATAAAGAACATTCTCTGGGCTAACACGTCGCTCATGGAATAACCTCGAGTGGATGACAGTTCTCACACCAGCTGCTTGACATCTGAACAGCTGCTAATGCCCTAGGAAATGTCACACCATCAGATATAGGCTCAGAGTGTGTGAGTAGCAAAAATGAATCTGGGAGAGGCCAGCACCCCAGGCCATGACTAACACCCCAGGCCCTATCATCCCGGAAGCTTGAAGCCGGGGTTGAGCTGTCAGTTTAATAAATGAATAGCCTCTTTGTTTTGATCAGCGTTGTCAAGGCTTATTTCAAAAAGGGACTCAGATTTCTCTCACAGTCTAGCCCAGCCAAAGTCAATTGGTACAATTTCAAGGTGAATTTATTCATTCTCTATAAAGTTCTGTGTGCGCATATATCAAGACAGTTGAATAAATTGAAATAAATAGACTTGGAGTTACATATTCTCCCAGTAATTGAAATAGTTTCCTCCCAATATATTTATAGTAATAATTCTACCTTTATGAAACCCAGTTTATCTACAGAAAGGAAAGCACAGAATTACCATTTTGATAACATATTTGGAAAATGCAGTTGGGGCTAATATGTTGATAAGGGCACCTGAAAGTTGTCCTTACCTTTAAACATTCCATGTTAAACTTTGCGTAAAGCACCAGCTTTACCACTTGATAAGGATGCCTGATTAGCCTGTATTGATGTGCAAATATTTACCTTGAATTTGGCCATTTCTAAATAGAAATGCCCAAACACCAGCACTCTGTCTGTTTTACAGGACTTTGGATTTGAGTGGCATACACCCCAGAGTAAACACATACACTGAACTAAACAAAACAGCAGCTGCTTTGATGTTCATCTGAAATAATCAAATCTCATTAATTTGATGCATGGAATTAATTTCACATGTATCATCTCAGCTGTTGTCATTGCAGTTTTTAAAACAATATACAGTAGTATTGTATTCACTTGCAGCTTCAAGACTCCCTTTTTTTTTTCTTTATTCTGCAAACAGGCAGATGCTGGATCATAGTCAGAAAGGGTTACTGTAACAGAAAGCTCTCCTGATTATAGTAGAAAAACCTCCCCAACTTTATCTGTCTGTGATGAGGAGAGGATTAATCTTGCACACTTACAGCATGCTGTTCTTAAAACGATTTTCAAAGTATAAAATATCTTATCTGGAAAGTTTTGTTTTCCTTAAAACCATCAGTAAGCCTTGGGAAATGCAGCAATCTTAGGTTTGGGAAGGAAATGCTGTGGCTTGATAATGACGGACACCTGGGAGTGATTGGCATTTTCTAACAGAAAAGTCAAATAATTGAGGTATAATGCTAAGAAGGGGTTTAGGGAACAACTTAGTCCGATGCTAATCCTTTGAAAACTTGAAGCGATGTCTATGATTTTTTTCCCCCCTCTGACAAGCAATCTATAATAGCGATCAAACTGATCAACTGAGAATGCCATTTTCATTCCTTTATCTCTTTTTATCTCATTCTTTTAAAGTAAATTGAAACTCCCTCTTCTATCTATCGGTGTGCATATAAGCTCTGATGTATGACCCATGGGCAAATAAGCATTTCTTAGTCACTGTCTGGAACATTATTATTTCATAAAACATAAACAATAAATGAGTTACAGTCAAGCTCAGGAGATGTATGGCTGAATAAATGTCAAAAATATTTTTACCTCTGGTCATTAAAAAAGAATATAAATATAAATATATATATAAATAAATATAAATATAGCCAAGTTGGTATTGATTAAAAGTCTTCTTTCACTGCTTTTCCAGGAAAACCAATATTAATGAGCTGAAAATCTGAGTTCCAACTTTAGTAGATAGATATCTACACATTCATAACAAATTATCAAAGCAGCACCTGCATTGATAGTGAACAGATATCATATATAGTTCAGAATCAGATCTCACCTGTGGACTGCTGTGGATATAGAGAATTTCTATTGCTACCTACTTGTTGATAATCAATACTTCAATAGAGGAAATGCTGTGAATGAAGAAATGACGGTAAAAGTCTAAGAACTAGTTGGAAAGATGGAAATGGCATTTACCTTCCATTTTTAGAATCAGTTTTATCTGAACAAAAATGACCCCTTGAATAAACAATTAGAATGGTATCAGGAAGCATGTCTAAAGAGATATTGATGTTTCTTAATGCCCATGCTTCCTACCTTACTTAACTTGAGAATAAACAGTTATTTTTAAGGATTTTTTGAAGAAGATTTTCATATTAGGATTCCATTTCTTCCCTCTCTAGACAAAGAACTGAGTAACTGTATCCTGATGCTGATGGTTATTCATTTCCTTGTCATGTTTATGGGAGCATCTTCTCTCCTCATTATTTGGAGCTCCACAAAGAACCTCTAGAATAGCAATCAACAAACTTTCAATAAAGGGCCAGATGTTAAATATTGTAGATTTCGTGGTCTCTGTTGCAACCATTCAGCTCTGCTGTTGTATTATGGCAGTAGCCATAGGTGATATGCGAATGAACAAATAAGGTTGTGTTTCAATACAACTTGATTTATAGCTGGGAGGCTGGGCCACTCAGCTGACCTGCTCTAGATAAAAGAACATACAAATAATGAGAATCTATTTTCTAATCCTCATCAATGCATTCATATAAGGTATTGTTATTACCCCGTGGAGTTTGGATAATTTCTGATGAAGGTTTGTACGAACCTACTAGCTCTTCAATCTCCTCCCATTAATCTGGCAAATCTACCCTTAGAATTGTACAACAAAATACCAGTCATATGTTAGACCTCGATGATTAGTTGCTTGTCACAATGTTATTAAGGTCCACTAATTTTTCTAGTGGATCTACTATGGGCTAGACAGTAGAAAAAAAAATCAAATATACCATTAGATAAGCCAATTATTTACCTTTGTGATGAATGTTTTACAGAAAGAAAACAGGGTGCTGAGATTGAGATAATGGTGGGGACGACTCTACTTTAGATTGAGTGGTTTTGGAACCTCTTACAAGTTTCTATCAGTTAGAAGAAATGTGCAGCAAAGTGGAGCTTTGCCTGGACATGAGTTCAGTGGCAAAAATGGACTAGTAAATTAAGAGATTTTTAAAAGATAAATAATTTCTGTATAGGTAAGTATGACAAGGTTCAAAAGGCACATGCAAAAAAATGTAGTCATAGAAAATAAGACTTGAAAAAATGATTTGTTAATTTCCTTCCTCTATTACACATTCATACATCAGCGTATACAAACTACCTAGTACATTTAGAGCTGTAAAATGGATACTTTATATATTTCTAATTGTTTGCTGTTAATCAGAGCTGCAGTGAAAATACTCATACTCACACCTTAGTGAGAGGTGTCTGTCTTAGGAGGCAAGTACGCCACAGGTCTGTCACTTTTCTGCCTTTCATTGAGGAGAGGCACTGGCTCTTTTTTATTCCAGACTATTTCATCAAGGATATTTGTATGGAGAACAGCCATGGAAAATATAGATGATACCTTTATCTGGAAACAAAGCAGGTTAGTAATGGGTCAATATAAAAGATTTCAGCTTCTTAAGCTCAGGCTTCCTCAGCTGTGATGTAAACCCATCACATAGGCAGCACTCATGAAAACATGCTGTTCGTGCCGTTTGCTATCCCATAAGTAATAAAGTTTTTCATTTCTGGCTCAGGAGTCTTCAGTTTTCTGCCAATGTCCATGAAAATCGTTTCAGGCTAATTATTATCTCAAAAATAGGGGAAAAAATCTCAGATCCTTCATAGTTCATGATAATCTATAGGATAAATTCCTAAATCCAGAATTCTGGGGCCAAAGATTAAGTGGATTATATATTTTAATAATTATATTAAAATCAAGATACACGAGAGTAGCTGTTGCTCATCCTCTAACACACTGTGTTACTTAACTTTTTATATTTTCCCGTTTGCTTAGTGGAAACAATATCTTAATGCACTTTTAATGTATATTTAACAATGAGAAAGTCTAAATATTAACTGAAGTACTTAACCTGTTTATGTATACTTTTCTGTGGAAATGTCTAATTTAATTTTGTTTTTTTCTTATTGATTATTTTGAGTTATTTAAGTATTAGCTTAGACTTGTCTGTATCCTACATGTTACACATATTTCCTTCTGGTTTTTAATTATCTTTTATCCTTTAAGATTTTTCATAATGAGACTTCAAAAATTTTTAAGTAGACAATTTATCAATATTCTTTTTTAAGACTCCTGGATTAGGTCTTTCCAACTCAAAGATTATATAAAAATGAAGTTTTGCTGCTCTTTGTACTTTTCTGATTTTTATGTTGTAGATTTAGATCTTTGATCCGTCGGCAGCATATTTTCAAGCAAGGACTAAGATATAGATCCATCTTATTTCGTTTTCTGGATTAGCATATTTTTAAAACAACCAATACCATGTTAGAAATCTTAATTGGGATTTGGAACAACAACAAAAAAATAATTTCCTCAAGAATAACTTAATCACACACTTGAGATAAACTATTAGCTGGATTTACCAAACCGTTAAATTAAACATTTCAACTAATTACCGACATACTATTGAATTGTAACATTTGCTTTGGCCAAGAGGCCTTCTTCACAGAGGGAGAGAATCGGGACATATTCTCCAGCTAGGTCATTTTTCAGGACCGTTATTTGGATCCTCCCTCCCTAACCCTCCTTCCTGTTTTATGAATCAGACAAATCTCCCTCAAAGGCCAGTTATCATTGTTAATTACAGTGCTGTGGATGTTTTATGAACTTCCCTTCTTTAACCTCCGAGATTCCTTGTTCTGTGTCTTCCCCCTTCAGTAGTTCACTACATTCTCTGGTACCCTGTTTCTTTCCTCCTGTGTTTTCTGCAGATGTCCACTCTCTGCACATCCCTTTACTGCACCGGTTTTCAGAAAACCGGCATCCCTCTCTCCTCTCTGGGCTCTCCTTACTCTCCTGGTTCATTCCTTAAATAACAAGTTCTCAGAGTTTATGGGCTATTTCTTCTGGGGGTGGGGGAAGACCACAAGCAATCTTAAACTTTACCCCCGTGTTTTATTGAGTGATTTTGTTGTTTTTTTTATAAGTATTTGTAACTAATCTACCCTCACCATGTACAGTCAAATTTATTTTGCAACCATGAAATTTTTGGCTAAAAAGGAAATATTCCCATAGCTTTGTTCAATTAATTTCTTTCTATCATTTAGCTCTATACCTAATAATCTAATTAAGTAATTTGTATGTTTACTTATAATTACTTTTATTTTTTTCCTTTTTCAGAAAAGCAATATAAGCTTAATTCTACATATTACTATCTCTGGTACTTTTTTTATCATTCTGCTCACTCATTTCTTGAATGTGTCTTTATAATAGTACTTTGTACAGTAAGTCTTTAATTTATACTATTCAGTATACAGCCTTTGTTTTATGACAGATATGTATTTTGTATTTCCTCACCAGCTTTCCAACCACCCTATTCCTCATCTACCACTTTCATCCAGCTCAGGCCAAAGAAGCCCTTGTCCCTCATCACTATGGATTCTGATGATAATTAATGACAATATGAAAATTCATTCATTCAAGGTTATCTCTGCATTTCTGTTCAGTTTCATTCCATGCAAATCTATAGGGATATTGTAGGAAACAAAATACATAAGCAGTGAGAACGTGTGCTTTCTAAGTGCAAGTCTGTTAAGTGACTCTTGGCTCAATGGAAGTGGACTGTCTTCAACAGTAAAACAAGGGTATTTGAGCAGATCTTTAGTTTCTGGTTATGCTATCTAGAACTCCAGTTTTCACCATCAGGGCCTCTTGACCAGATGTATAAGCTATATGATGTGCAACAGTATCATACATCCTAAATATCATGTATACTGAGAAAATATCAGCGGGATATATAAACACATGTAAATGCTCATTTTAAGTATTAAAAAAAAAGATTACAACATTGAGATTGTACTTACAATAATTGGGGTTCTAAGTTAACAATTCATAGAAATATGAATATTATGGACTGAATGCTTGTGGCCTCATCCCCCCACAAATTCATATATTGAAGTCCTAACCCCCAATGCAATGATTTTAGGAATTTAGGGCCTTTGGCAGATTAGTAGATTTAGACAAGGTCATGAGAGTAGAACCATCCTGATAGGATCATTGCCTTTATAAGAGGAAGAGATGTCAGAGTTCTCCTTGCCACGTTTGCGTACAGGGCGGAGGCAGTTGTCCTAGCTAGGGAAAGACTCAGCCATTCTGACGCCCTGATCTTGGATTTCCTAGCCTCCTAAACTGTGAAAAGGAAATGTATTTAAGCTACTTAGTCCTTGGTGTTTTGTTATACAGATCAAGCTGACTAAGATGCCAAGTTTCGGTTATTTCTAAGAAATTATTATTTTAAAGGCTTATCATTTATGTAGGGCAGGTTGACATTTTTACTTTTAAAGCTATATTTGCAGTAAATCTCCATATTATGAGCCTACAAGTCTGGTAGTTAATAACAGATAAATGTGGGTTTATGGGTCATAGTATGATAGCCAAAGAACTGGGGGATCCTTGGACCACGGGAAAAGAACAAGGCGCACATCACCATGTGTGAAGCAAATCCATTTTTTAAACTTCCTTTTCTCCTCCTCTTTCTTTTTTTTTTTTTTTGTTTTGTTCTCATTCGTAGTGAGTTTGAATACTAATAGCACTAATAACTTCAATTTCATCCACTTGCTTAATTCTCTCCAGCTTATTCTAAATCCGCAGAGGAATTTCTGGAACCCTGAGGTGTGGTCTCTTGGTTCTATGAGCAATTCTTCCTTATTTCCCCTTTAAGTAATTTGCTATTCGATCAGCAATTCATTGCAGGATCAACCGAATGCAGGCTTCTGCCACGCCTCTGAGAGGTGTGATGGCGTCCTTGGTATGAGCAACATATCATCATCCTGCCTCCCTGGGAATAGGAAACAACAGTGTTCATCAGTCTCCACATCTTCCGTTCTAGTCGATAGCCTTCTACCTGGTCTTGGTGCTTCTTATCTTGCCTCACATGACCCCATTATCTGCTCTTTAGCAAGCAGTCACAGCACTTCCTGTTTAAAAATGTAAACCATACTATGACATTTCCCTGCTCAGAAATATCCAGACTACCCTCACAGTTAGAAAAATATCCAGTGTCCTCAGTTTGTTCTTTAGAGGCTTACATGATGTGGCTGACCACCTCTCTAGCATCGTACCCTTCTCTCTCGCTATGTTCCTGTGACGCTGGCCTTCTTCCTGTCCTGAACCCTCCAAACCAGGTTTCGTATGAGGAACTTTGTACTTGTTCGCCCTTCTGTTTGAAATGTCCTTACTCTATACACATTTTCATGTCCCTTTTCTGTTTTCCCCCACTATAAAGTAAACTCCATGTGAGTGTTGTGACTTTTCTCATTTTAATTACTAGACTAGTGCCAGGTATATGGAGGTTGAGGAATTGATACACTGAAAATAACAGGATTTCTCAACCTGGACAATTTTGGCATCTTGGATCAGATAATTCTTGTGGCGGGTGGTGGTGTACTCTGCCTTGTAGGACATTTAGCAGTATTCCTAGATGCCAGTGGACCCCTAACTTAACCCAAAATATCCAGACATTCTCAACTATCTGCTGTGAAGCAAAACTACTCCCCAAATGAGAGAGACTGAAGGAGAATAATCAGGTATTATGCACTTACCCAGGTGCTGCTGATATGCTGCTGCTGTCCCCCGGCTGTACTGTTTCTACTAATTCTGATACATTTCTTCTTCCAGGATCCTTTCTCTTTTTTTCCTGATCCATACTATCCAACAACCATGGTATAATGAAATTAAAGGAAAAGTATTGGTTTGATATTTTCATACATAAATATATATTTTTAAAAAAACCCCACCAAAATATTTGCCCATTTCTTTCTCTAAATCTTAAGTATTTACTAAGAAAATCCCAATATAATTATTTACTTCAAAATTTTCAGATATCTGTCCCCTATCATCCCAATGCTTTGAACTTTCAGAACTTGCCGTGAAACTTCTTACTTGGATATTAATAGCTTAATATACCTAAAAGAGTTTCTTCTCCAATTTAGAGCTTGACCCAATCCCCCTCATGTTCGAAGTTCCAATATCTTCCTTGCCATAGAAGAACTCATTTCTCTCATAACTAACTTTTACTTGCTGCTTTGACTGTCTTGTGACCAGGGGTTCTTTACTGTGTCCTTTGCCAAAGCAGCAGGAAGATGTGCCTAGAATGAGCTCATGGTTGATTGTTCCTTTAATATTTGTAGACTCTAAAGTAATGACATTTCTCTTATTGCTATCACTGCTAATTAGTTTCTTCTCTCTTTTTTTCCTGATTACTCTGGCTAGAGGTTTATCAATATTGTTGATCTTCTTAGAGAACCAGCTTTTTGTTTCATTGACTTTTGTATATACTTTTCTGATTTCTGTGTTATTGTTTTCTGCTTTAATCTTTATTAATTTCCTTTTAGGGGGTTTCTGCTTTTCTTTTTTTCTTTTTAAAGTTCTATGTGAATAGGATAAAAAAAGAGGTTATTCTAGGAATTGGAGATATCATGAACAGAAGCATGGTGTTAAAACCTAAAGAGAGGAAGAAACAATTTTTAACTGGGATATATATATATATATATATATTATATATATATATAATACACACACACACACACACATATACGTGTATATGTATATGTATATATATGTATATATGTATATATATGTATATGTATATGTATATATGTAATATACATATATATACATACATACGTACACACATACATACATATATATTTATATATATACACACACATATACACACACACGTCATGTGCGTCAATTGTGAGAGATGAACTTGCATAATTTGTGAGGCACACAGGAAGGCTTTAGAATCTGACATTAGACTTAATGTGGTAGGCTTTGTTCGTGGTGGTGCTCCCCCACTCTTGTATTTAAATAGGCAATGACATGACGAAGCATGCTTCTAAGAAGATTAGTCTGGGAAGAAAGTACCTGATTGATTAACGATCGTAAAGCCCAGATGGAAGAGATGGATTAGGAGGTAGTATCAATTATGGGACATTTAGCTTTAGGTCGCAGAAAAACCTAATTTCACTGGAAAGAGCAGGGAGAGGGGAGACATATGAATTGAATTTATCAGATCACATAACTAAAATATCCACAGATGAGCTGAATTTAGAAATGACAGCTTTGGGAGTTACATGATGTCATTAGTGCTGAGTTTTCTCTGGCATCTGTCTCACCTTGTGCTGGCCCAACTCTGCAGCTCCACATCGTCACATTTGTTGGTTCCAGACTCTCCTCTGTGGGTGACAGGATGTTGAAAGGAGCTCAAGCATCAATTTCTCTGAGATTCATTTCTAGTGGTAAAGAATAGACACCTTTCTAGACTCATTCCCACATTACTGGGCTTTATTCTAATTCACCAGCATAGATCATGGGCTCATCCCAGAACATCCTCTCTGGTCAGGGGATGCACTGCTTCAACTGGTCACATCTGAGTCATGCATTCAGCCACATGCCATAGGTGAAATGTTTACCTTTGATTTCTTGCTCAAGGTTAGTTAGTTTATCCCAAGGCCACTTTTAATGCAGGATTTTATGTTTTGTGGTGACGGAAACAATATTATTTGTGAGGTGGAAATAATATTTTACTGAGTTTTCAGTCACACACAAAAAATATATATTGAAAAGACTCGATTTTAGGTTTAAGGCTTTCAGTATAGTTTTATTAAGTATTCCAGAACACACTGCATGTGACAAATTTCTTCTCACTGAGAACTTCACAACATACATTAGCCCTTGGAATCAGGAGTTTATAATGGAAACACTGATGCTACCTTAACTTTGCTAAAGTGAACTGTGCTGCTGTGATAAGAGGAAAATGTATGTTTGCCTTTGGAAGACTCATCATCTTTCTAAATCATGATTAGTTGGTGGCAGGACAATATAACACCAAATCGTATGCTAAGATAGCACAGATTTGAAATATGAATCTTGTGCCAGTGCAAGAGATGAGGATGACAGTTGTAATCTCTTCAGATTCATAATTTACTAAGTTGTAGGCAGGTTAGCAATGATTGATCATCTCTGTGCAAGGTGTAGGCAATTTTGAAATCATTTTATTGCATTACACAAGCGTGAGTTTAAAAGTTTTAGGCTATACTTATCTCTACCTTAAGCAAGGTAGGCTTACCTCTAGAAATTAAATATTTACAACGGGATCCTATTGCAATATATATCTCTACTCTAGCTTATTTTACATATCACATATTATACAGTGGATTGTTTATGGTGTGAAAAATATTCTCTTATTGTGAGGACATAAAACATTTAACTATAGAAAAAGGTATGGCAAAGAATGATGGGTTTTGCTTTCAAATAGTGAAATGAAATTTATAACTGCCTCTGTAGTCAACAAGGAGCAATTTGAGATGAGATTACTCAGGGTATTGTATCAGAAGCAGAAAGGCTGAACTTGCTTCCTATAATAAAGTAAAAATCTATTGTGGTCTAATATAGCAAGGGGCGTTTTCTATTCAAAATCATCAAGGAAAGAGATATGAAGATAACTGAACAATATAGATAAAGGGATTCTCAATGATGGCTTCACATAAGCATTTGCTTCATTGTCACCTAGAGTAAGTACTGTCAGATTTGTGTGGCTTAGAACATAGCCGAGGAACTATCCTTGGAAATACCAAAGGACATTTCCTTTTTCCTCAGATGCTTTCCTTTCTTACCTGATTCTCTTGGAAATATAATTTCTAGTGTGATTGTGTGATGAATCAGAGTTTAACAGTCTTAGCTCAGTCTATATCACTTTGAAAGCATACATGAAGGATTTACCACTGTTAATGTATAAACCAAAGCACATTACATTTTTTGAATTTGAGAAAAAAATGTATTTGAAATGTGTTGTAAATGGTTAGGAGTATCCATGGACAGCAACTCTGGGAGAGAGATTTTAGAGAAAATATGGAAGAAAATCATTGATTATAGTTTAAAGCCTAGTAGACTGTAATTGGATATCTTTAGGTCTCAATTTTAAGATCCTGAGGTATTTACAGGCTTAGATTTTTGTTCGCTTATATAAGTCACTATACCAGTAGAGTCTCATGAATATAATGGTCTCCTTGTTTAGTTAATATAACACCACTTACTGGGGAGACACTGTGCCCCAAACCTTCACCCTTCTACAGCCACAGTCCCTAGGTGTCTGGGGGAATGAAAAATAGGAGGTAAAGATCCATTAGCTGTGGAGATTTAGAAAGTGTGATTACCCACATAACATTACTTCATGCCACAGAAATCAAGTATGGGGGGAGAGAAAATTCCCTCCCCCTTTTTAAGGTTCTCTTGGCTGGTCTAATAATTAAACCTGCATGAGCCAAATTAACAAGAAAAAAAACCAAATTTAATTACATATGTATATATGGGAACCTCACATACGTGAGAGATTCAGAGACAGAAGAGAAAATGAGGTATGTGTGACTTTCTGAACTAAGGATGGGATAGGATGCCTTGGCACTTTAGAGAGGAAGAAGATCTATCATCTACAATCTGTTATTTTATCAATATTGGTTATATTGGTTAATGGCTGAATGTGTAAATCAACATCTGAGATATAGGTGGGACATAATTTTATTTCCGACACATTTATTAATTAGGAAAAATTCATGTTAACAACATGGACACCAATGCCATCATAATCTACTCAACCACTGCCTTTAATGTGGCAGCACCTAATTGTTTTCTGGAATGAAATAGAAATTAATCTGAAACATGAAAAAACAGAACAATATAATTAAAATATTAAATTAAGTGAATATTTAAGGAAATATTACACTAGAAACTTTGGGGGAAAAAAACAACAAAATGTAATAAACTTACAGTGTTAGTTTCAATTAAACTTGCTTTTTAAATTAATTCATCTCCTGATACTGATTTAGTATAATAGAAAAGACTGTTGTTATAAGTGAAATTCCAGAGTTTACAATGTCCATGTATTTTAGTTTGACAGGTTGAAGGATGAAATGCTATATTTTCATGTAACATATATGCTTTCGTAAATTTGTTAAAGAATTCCCACAAGCCTTGCTTGAAAATTCCTAATGAATTAGAATGACAAATAGTAACTACAATGTACATGGAAAATACTTTCAATTGCATTACATTTGCTAAAACTATGTACACAGAAAGCTTTAAGAAGTTACAAAGGAAAACATAGGAAATAAACTTTATTCCATCTCAGTTAACATAAAAATCTTCCAAATTAAAAATTAAAAACTATTCAAGGGAAAACAATTAGATAGATGGATATAGTAAAGAATAACTATTAAATTTTCTATGTCCCTAGGGGTTTTAGGCATGACACATTATGGAAAATATTGTCTTAGAAGTCAAATAAATTTTTATTTTAAAAATGAGAAAAATAACTTACATTATGTAATTGCCTGTTCCAGTTTTTGGCCTCCTGCCTTCTTCCTGACATGCTCTAGTAAACTGTATTTTAGAAAAGGGCATAGTATTATAACATTTCACAACATAACAAGATTACATATTTGTAGAATGCTAACCATGGCATACTTCTCAACTATTGCTTATAATGAGTTACATTTTTCTTTTAATCTTTAGTGTGTGTTTTCCTATTAGGAAAACCACGAACTAAAATAGGATGGATAAATATATATATATGATTGACATTTTTTTGTGTGTGAAAGTAAATGATGAAATGTTAGAACCAAGTTGCAAGGCTAATTATAAGAAAAGTATTTAAGTCACTTTGGTAATAGTCCAGAAATTTAGTATTAAATTTTATTTAGGACAATCTGTCTGATAATGCCTAAACATTTTTTAGGTGTAAATCTGATATATCAAAACTACAATTTTAACAACTATGACAAACTTAGGGAGTAGAGTGAGTCTGAGAAAATTCTTTTAGGATTTAACCATAGTAAATCAAGTTGAAAATGTAAGAATGACATTGAGAATGTTGATTTACTACTGCCTTATTCAGTTAGCAAACATATCAGAAACCATGCTAAGTATAGGAAAGATTATGAAGGTACTAGTAAATTCTTCCTGCTTTAGGAAATAAGTAATGTAACTTAACGCCTTCATATTTTTGAAACTAAAAGGCATGTATCTTCAAAACTAATGTAAAGTGATCACCAAAGCTTTTCAGGTCACATGAAGTACTTTTTTTAAATTATTTTTTTATTTTATTTTATTTTTATTTATTTATTTATTTTAGGTCATTGGTTTATTTAGGTTTAAATGCTCTCTGTATAAGTCATGTTATAAGTCAGCTTGGCCAGGCCATTGTACCCAGAAGTTTGATCAAACATTATTCTAGATGTATGTATGGAGGTGAGTTTTAGATGAAATAACCTATAAATCAATAGACTTTACTAAAACAGATTACTCTCCACAATGTGGGTAGTCCTGGTTCATTCAATTGAAGATCTTAATAGAAAGACCGATGTTTCTGGAAGAAGGAATGTCAATCAATCAATCAATCTCTCTCTCTCTCTTACTCTCTCTCTCTATCTTGTTGATTTTGTTCCTTTGGAGAACCATTACTAATACAATATGCTGTGGAGATGCTACACTTACATTCTTCAAACTGCTCTTAATCACTGAAAGCCCCATGAAAAGTCAGATGTGGGTAGACGATATCTTCAGTATGGTAGTTTCATCTTCTTAAAAAAAAATGGGCTAGGAATTTGCATGTGAGTCATTTGTGAAAATTTTTCCAAGTTTCAATATGGAATTATGTTTCATTTTTATATGAATAGAGATATTTGATAAAGTTGCACTGCATGGAAGTAAGTAGAAATTATTTACAATAAGGGGATACTTTTAATGGTTTTAGATGATTTAATCATATTTCTAAATTGCCGTACTTCTAAAAGTGAGGCCTTAATCTAAATAGAACTTTGTGTGTGAAGAATTATTTTATAAATAGAAATGTGAGTTTATTTCATTTCATCCTTTTAAACTTTACTTATTTTAGGAGAAAAATATCATACAACTCATTTATTCTTAAGCTTTATCCAGTTCAAAAATGTATTACTAATTTGTCCTACTTAAGAGGAAATTACAAACATCTTATTAAGTATACTTTTCACCAAGCAGATCAAAGTATTTCTGTGTTTGAGGCATTCCATTGAACAAAAGTCCTAGCAAGCACATATTCCACCTGTTCCTACTTACCCTTTCACCAAAACTTCACCTGAATTAAAAGGATGAATAACAACTGTGTTTGATCATACATCAGAAAAGGACATCATAATTAATAATTTCTGTCTAAAACAGATATTGTCATTTGCATATGTAACCCATGGTGACTATTAAATATTCTCTTTTATTAATCTAGGTGTTCTTGATCAACCAGATGAATTTCTCTGTGTTTTGCACATGTGCTGCTATAAGAATAACCAAAAAATTAGAAACTTGAAAGTTTTCCTAAAAGGAAATAATCATTTAAATAAACACAGGTATGTTGAGGATCCAGTGTGTAGCACAAATGAAATCTTAAATATTTTATCACTTAATTCTATGCATTCAGAATATTCTGTATACAATATAAAATTTTCCTTCAGATAATCACTTACTCACCTATCATCCATCTATCTATCTACCTACCTATCTATCTATCATCATCATCATCTGTCTATCTAGGCATACTAGTAATACTTTAGCTCTTTTACCTATTAAGATAATTAGTTTATAGGTTACTTTGTTTTCACTTGCATGTTTAAATCAAAATATTTTCCTTTAACAAAATAAAGTCAAGTGCTATTACTACAAAATTGCCGTATCATTTTGGAAAATATTAAATTTGACATGACTGGCCTGCATAGTATTTGAACGGTGCTCTAGCAAATAGTTATTTCTCTTTCATTAAGTTGAACTACATAGCAACTCCTATTAGGAATTGAATTTTATGTGGGTGATATCTGTTAAGCCTTCCAAACCTTAGAATCTAGTTCAGAGGTGAATTAATCTTCATCATGTACAAACAAATGTTTCTAAAGATTTTATGACATGAATAGCAGACTGAGGTAGAGCCAAAACTTGCCTTGGCTTGAGGTAGGTGCAAAAGGAACACAAATGGTACTGAAAGGAATAGTATACTGTTTAATGCATCCCCTAAAAACCTGATCAGTTCTAGTCATCATGGCCCAATCAGTGCCACGGATCTAAAAACTAAGCTTGGTAATTTCTGTTCCTTTGGAAAGAGAAATAAATATATGAGTTAATGCATATGGCTATTAAAATTTAAATGAAATAAAATTAACTGAATTCTAAGATCGAGTTCCTGAGTCATTGAGCAAACCACATTTTAAGTGCTCCATAGTCACATGTAGGTAGTGGCTACTATTTTGGACAGTGCAGAATAGAATATTTTTCTTGAGCCTATTTTTTTTTTCTAGTAAAAAATTGTGAACAGTAATTCACATTTATGTAACACTTTGACATTTAAAAGTATTTTCTCATGTTTTAAGTTTTATTTTGCTCTCTCAAACTTGAAGTTCAAGAAAATTCTATATGGCCAGTGAAAGGCAGAATGGTAAATCAGCTGAAGTATGCTGATTCCAAATGAGAAGTGGTCAAATTCCCTGAATATTTAGTATTTCCATTCCTAAAACTATAAGAAAGGGTAAGAGGAAAATCCTAAAAAAGAAAAAAAGAATAAAAAAAGAAACTCTTAAACATTAGCATAACATCATGTGTATATATCCTCAAGATGATTGTTCTGAAAAACATATCTTTTTCGAATGTATAAATTTTTTAATTATTAGCTATGCAATATTAATTCTTTATTGTCATATCTTACATGTTTATAGTACTTAGCTGACAGTAATTTGCTTTTAGAGCTCATGCCCAGCATAGAATGGTCATGCTTTTGTTCATGAAAGAAGTGAGAAGCCAAAAATTTTATCACAGATTTCAGTATATCATTTATTTATTTATTTTCACCACAATTACTATACAGGGATTAATAATTATAATTTCTGAACCTAATAATTTATGCATTAATATTTGGTTCCTGTCATGTCTTTAATTTTTGCAATTAATTGTTTTAATAACAAAAAGGTTAATTGTGCTATTCATCAGAATTGCTTGCTGTGAAATGGTAGACAAATAAGAACCTTATAGATAAAGGGCATACTTACTAATCAAGCCTGTCATTTCTTTAGAAACTAAACTTGCTGTGACAGTTTAATAAATTTATTTAATTTGTGAGATCGTGAGGTTCAGAAAAGTTCCTGCTAAAGTAAATGGAGCTGTAACAAACTGTCAGATTTGTATTTGCACTCAAACATTTTCAGAGACGCATGTGTTTATATATGTCTGGGTGTATGTATGTATAGGTACAATAAGTAATCATTTACACAGTGAATACTCATTCATTAAACTATAACCTAGAAGACAAGCTTTTGTTTAAAAGCATAATCAGAGACCAAGCCTCTTAAAATTATTAGTGTGTGATATACTAGCTAATATTGTTCCATTCTTATAATGAATATAAAGGTAGTGAACATTATTCTTACTGACATTCTTTTAGAGGATGATGATACTTATATGTTAGTTAACTAACCTCTCAACTCCGGAAAAGTGCTAGAAAGATCATGGACTAGCATTTTCAGATGTTTAAAATAGTGGTTCATAAAGTCTTCCTCAAGCCTACCAATGTGAACGTGCATTTAGGAACTGCATTTGGGCACTAGGGCAGAGGCCTAGAATAATAGTGCTTACGTTATACAGGGGTTTGTTTTCCTTTCAGAAAACCTAAACATCAAAAAATAAGTAATAAGAATGACTGACTTCAAACATTTTGTTTTAATATCACTGGCTTTCACCTGAAAAGTTACCTCATAGTTATAAGCTGGTCATCAAAACATTAACCATTTTATCCATACGTTAGACTCCAGATAGGGAGAGAATATTAAAGGGACAAATTTCAGCAGAAGCAGCCTTTTGAACAAGCTTCTTTGGAAGACCCACCGAATGACTTACATTTATATTTTAATATCCACATATATACAGCACACATTACTCCCCAAGAGGAACTACCTAAAGTGTCATGCAGTCACTACATCTCCCACAAATTCCAGGACACGATTTTGATGTATAATCTTCTCTGTTGGGGTCATACAGTATGTCTAATAGTCTAATGAGTACATAGAACCCAACCCACTGAGATACAATGGTGGAGAAAAACCACTATAACAAAATAAAAATGTTCTTTGGAAATAGAAAATACTAAGCAATCATTGTCCTTATAAACAGTCAAATTGCAATTCTCTCTTCTAGAGAAATCTTTAGTTAGTCTGTGGCAGCTTTGGTTCTGCCATCTGTGAGGCTGTGATCTGTGATCTTGCATGGCTAGATTTAGGTCCTGTAGAGTCTCGCTGGAGAATGGTTCACTGCTCATTGCTTCATGTCTAAAGATGAAGGATTGATTTTTATAGATTTATCTCAACAATACTTGCATTGTCTTCTCTTTTCTTGTTTCAATAAATTTCCTTCTAAAAAATTAGTAGATTTCCAGTCTGTCTGGTTCTGGTTAGTTCGTCGGTAATTACACCAAAATCTTGTTTTGACATAGCTTTAAGTCTGGAAGCTCTTATCATTTACTCCTTATTTTATAAGCTCTGTTTTTAATTACTGTGATCTGCATTATTTTTTGTTCTCTGAGAATTATTCTTTAAGTCAAAAGTATCACTCCTAAGCTTTTTTCTTAAATTCTCGACCCTAAGAACAATGGCTTGAGTGAGAAGGCAACAGCTTTGTCCTGTCCTTACCAGAAGGCTGGATCCCAGCTCTGTCTCTGGCTAATGGTACATACATTTTTAAAGCTACAACACACTATTATTTAACCTTATCGTGCAGAGCAGTAGGTTTTTCAGTCATGTAAGGCTCCTCGCTATAAGACATTTAGTCAACATAGATTTCAGGAAAGGAGCAGATACCAGGTTTTTCTTCTAGTTCCATTTTCAGAATGGTTTGCTCTACTCTTATCACTTTCATAAAGTGTTGCTAAAAGTGGCAAGAAAGGAACACGTAAATGCCAACACATATTCCTGCCATTATATCTGTGGTCCAGCTGTTTCATTTTCTAAATTATGAACTAACCACATCTTGAAAGACGACCTTTTCCTTTCTTTAAAGGTAATATTGTAGTGTCATTTTGAGATTCCTTGCCTTTGAACATGGGTTTTGCCCTTTCCTTTGGCAGCATTGAGTAAAGAAATGGCTCTGTATATGGGGACAGAGAAACGTGTTTTATTAATGCTACAAAAAAGCTGGTTGCCTTACAAAAGCCACCACGTTAGTAAGCAGTGAGTAATTTTCTAAATTCTAGGGAGTATTAGTGCCAGTTTTTAACAGAAAAGTTTGATTGATAAAGGGGAAGGAGAGGGTATACTTACCAGTTCAACCCATTCATGGATGGAGTGTTTCATTAATTCCCCATATATCTGTTACCCATTTAATCGTTCAGTAAAGAGTCATTGAACTCTATTATATGTCAGGCACTTTAATAGTGTTGGAAAAACAAGGATGAAACAAAATCAATGCAATCCTTGCTCTCAGAAACCTTAAAAGTTGTGTGTAGGGAGATAAAATTTTAATTTGAAAAAGAAATCCATGTAGTAATAAGAAAATTGGAAGAAACAAGCACAGTGCTAAAATACCGATAGTAAATATTTTTGGATGTTCCTCTTGCTTCTAGTCACTGTTCTAAATGCTTTACTTTATTAGCTTATTTAACCCAACAGCCCTTTGAAGCTTTGTTATCATCTCCATTTTATAAATTGTTTAAGTGAGGCATAGAAAAACTATGTTGCTCACTACCACAGTTAGTGATGGCAGAATAGATATTAATACTGTTATTTTAATACAGAGCTTATGTTCTTAGTCATCACACTACATTTCTTTCTCGAGACAATAACCAGGGAAACCTTATTTTAGAGAGAGAGGAAAAGCAAAGGTAATACCTAAGCTAGGACCTAAGGGATGAGAAGGAGTCAGCCAAAAGAGAGTGGGAAAATATCATTTCAGGCAAATAAAACTGTGTGGAAGAGAATCTCAAGCTAAGAAAGAGTATGGTCTGTTCAGAAAACTGAAAGAGGCCAGTATGTTTGGAGAATTGTGAACAAAGAGGCAAGTGATGATGAATCACACGGAATTTTTAGGCCATGATAAAACTTTGGATTTTTATTCCAGGTGCAAAGGGAAGCCATTGGAGAGTATTAAAAAGCATTTTCATCTGCTAAACAGTGCTGTCCTTTTCAAGGTGTTCTGGTCTTTGGAACACTGTAGCCGAGGGGTTAAAAATAAGACAGTCTCTTAAAATATGGCATCTGGTCATTCTGTTCTTCCTAGAAAATCAAATCAACATGATTTCAAGTATTTTCGGAAAAAAAGACACTTTAAGTTGAAATCCTTTCATTCATACACATCCGTCTTTTGCTTTGCGCCTTCTCAGTGGAATGCATAGCCACAAATACTATGTGTTTCTTCAATCAAAGAGAAAGAAATGAACAGATGGGAGATCAAAGGAGCAGCTGAGCGGAGAATCTGGCAGAAGTATGCAGCAATTTAAAGGTGGATGAATAAAAATTTGGGGGACTGGTATAGAAAGATTATAAAAATGACTCCTAGTTTCCATCGTGTAGATATTGAAATATTCTGTGATCTTTTCTGTTAGGAACTGGTATAATGGGTTTGTGGCTGAGATTTCTAGTAGATAGCCATAAAAATAGCTTTTTAGTAAATACCTAGTGTGATACGTTCTTGAGAAGTACAAGTTTGTTGAATTATTTTGAAATAAAGTAGAAAAAACTAAACAAACGAATCTTTTATATGAAACATCCACCTAGAATTAAACATGTGGCTTTATTGCTTGGGAGCTAATTAGAGAATGTACTCTTTTAATTAGATCTGTTTACCATCACCACCCTCCACCTAGCAGGGATTTCTACCAATGATACTGTGCAATGAGAGTTTTTAAATGAAAAACACACTTGAAGAGCAAAAGTCTGCTTAGACTATCGAGTCTAGCTATCACTAATCTCTTTCTGCCTATTATATTGCATCTTTCTTTACCTTCATTAATTATTATTATATGTTACTTTTGTAGACACATCCTCACATCATCTGAAGGTAGAAATTATCCATCTTTCTGGGTCTTCCTATAGCACTGAGCATATATTTAATAACTCTTATGCAAATAGCACTATTGCTTACAATGTAAGACAAATAAACCTGATAGTAATTTAGATATTTTCAGCTCCAAAATTCCTGCTACTTTAGGCCTCATAAATAGGGATGCAAATATTACTTATTGATTTTTAATGTATATGAAAGTAAATCAGAGTTTTTGGAAGCAAAATCCATTTGAATATTTTCTAATTTCAATTTGCACACTTCCCTCCAAGATGTTTTAGGTAACAAGATTTTTTAGCATTTATTCTTTGAACTGTTAAACATGTTTGTTACTGCTCATGTCTTATTTTCTATTTATTCATATCAAAGTTTAAAATTTAGTTGTTTTGAGGGGGAACTTCCATAATTTTATAGAGATCATCTACGCTCCTCCCCCTCCAAAAAAAAAAATACAGCTAACATCATACTTAATGAGAAGAAACTAGAAACTTTTTCTCTAAGATCAGGAAAACAGTGAGAGTGTCCTTTCTCACAAGCCCTTTTTAATATTATACTGGAAATACTAGCTAAGTCAATAAGACAAGAAAAATAAAGGGTATACAGATTGGGAAGAAAGAAATAAAAGTCATCCTTAGCAGGTAACAATTGATTATATAAAAAAGTATGAAAAAAATAGACCAAAAAATCCTGGAACTAACAAGTAAATATAGCATGATTTCAGGATACAAAGGTAGTATAGGAAGTAAATTGCTTCCCTGTATATCAGCAGTGAACAAGTAGAATTTGAAATTAAAAACACAATATAATTTATATTAGAATTTTCACAAATGAAATACTTAGGTTTAAATCTAAAAAATACATATGTATAAGAGCTATAATAGGAAAACATAAAACTTGATAAAAAAATTAAAGAACCAAATAAATAGAGAAATAGTTCACATTCATGGTCAGGTTTTTTCCAACATGGTCTATAGAGTCAGCGCAATCCTAGCAAATTATTTTTTAAATATCAACGAACTGCTTATAAAATTTAAATGGAGAGGCAAGACCCAGAATAGCCAAGAAAATCTTGAAGAACAAAATTGGAAGACTAATACTACCTGACTTCAAGAATTACTATATAAAGTAATAATGATCAAGGCAGTGTGGTATTAGTGAAAAAAATAGATGAACGAATCAATGGAACAGAATAGCCCAAAATAGGTCCATGCAAATACAGTCAACTGAACTTTGATGAAGGAGCAAAGGCACATGATATGTTGGAGAAATGTTTCAACAAATGGTATTGAAACAATTAGATATCCACATGCAAAAATAAAAATCTAGACACAGACTTTATACTCTTCACAGAATAAACACAGGATGAATCATAGACTTAAATGTAAAATGCAAAAATATAAAACTCCTAGAAGATAACATAGATAAAAATCTGATGGCCTTGGGTTTAGCAATTAATTTTTTATACAACCCCAAAGCCACTGCTCTGTGAAAGACACTGTCAGGTGAATAAGAAGACAAGCCACAGACTAGGAGAAAATATTTATAAAAAACATATCAGAGAGAATTTTTATTCAAAATATACGAAGAACTATCAAAATTGAACAATGAGAAAGAAAAAAAATGACAAAAGACATTTCCAAAGAAGATATGGATGACAATAAGCATTTGAAAAGATGCTCCACACTATATGTCATCAGGGAGTTGCAAATTAAAGTAATAGTGAGATAAAACTACACTCCTCTTAGAATGGTGGAAATTCAAAACAATGGCATATCAAATGCTGGCAAGGATGTGGAACAACAGGAGCCTGCATTCATTGTGGGTGGGAATGCAAAATGGTACAACCGCTTTAAAGGGCAGTTTGGCAACTTCTTACAAAATTAACCATACTCTCATCACATGATCCAGAAATTGTGCTCCTTGACCCTGATGAATTGAAATGTTGTGACCACAATTGTATGCAGTAGATCTCAGTCTCTACAAGTGTGTCTGATGGCTTCTGTTTTATTGTGCTTTTGACTCTCATTCACACTATGTTGTACACGGTTATTTTCAATAAGGACTTTTTGAAATTAATTATTATTTACGATGCCTATTTTTTGAAGTATAGAACCATCCAACATTTCAACCTAGGGGGGAAAAAAAAAGTATTTCATAATCATTACTTTAATCTAAAAAATCAATATGGATGATAATGATAGCAATTTATATTTCGGAGGAGTATAGAGTTTTTTTCCAGAGTACAAAGTGAATCAATGTTAATTTGCACCTGAAAACAGTATTCTGAGATCCTAGTTGGTTTCTAACTAGCTGGCCTTCAGCCTCAGTTAAAGCGCATGCGTGCGCACACACACACAGAAAACTTTCTGTAGACTGTCACTAGCTTAAATATAAGCAAATATATTGTTGTTCTCACTCCACAACAGATCCATAGAACACTTTTTAGTACTTACTAAATTGATGATTACAAAGCAAAGATTTTTTTTCATAGGCTCAGAGTGAAGGAGGGACATGTGTGGAAATGAAAATGAAAATGCCATTTAGAATTCATGTCTCAGCGAAGTAGGCCAAGTTAAATGTTGGTTTTTAATAGCACACTACTAATTATGCTTTTCTTTCTGTCCTCTACTGCTATGTACTTACATATCCCATATAAAAAATAGAACTTTTTGACAATTCCTAATATTTTAAAGTGATAAACTGAAATTACCCTTTGGAAAGCATAATTGTTAGTAATAAAAAGCTGCTACATTTCTCAACTATGAAGATGCATTTTAAGCACAAGCAGGATACTTTATGTCTTAGATGTTCTTGTGCATCAGTTAAATTAGAATGCTTTGATATGTTAATTATTTATCATTTTAAATTATGCATCTTCTAAAATTAAAGAAACATGTAACCTATAATTTATTATTCATTTAGCATGAAAATGTGTTTTTATGTGGCTCTTTATCTTCTAGGTACAGAATTTCTGTATTGATGTAAAACTTATCAACATATGGCTTCAAGTACAGAATAGAAAAATTCAGTTTTTTAAAAATTCATATACAAAACCTCTATTTTTCTTTCCGTCATGGAATTGTACCACTTTAATGTCTTAATGATGTCCTAGGCCTGTGTCAATAGGGATATATATGGCTAGATATAGATATAGACACAGATATGGATATAGCTATCAGTGTATAAATACGCATATTTAGTTTATAAAAATAAACACTGAGATTCAGATAAATGCATTAAATTTATAGCAAGTTGAAATGAATGGAGGGTTTTTATAGTGAAATACATAATTAAGTAGCATCTTTTTTACACCTAACAGGCAAGATTCAACATTCTTATCTACCTCCAGTTTGCGCTGAAAGGAACCGTGTAACTGGAAAAATGCAATATCCTCTATCTTATTGTTCTAGAAACAAAGAAATAGTCTAACTCACCATCTGATCCCTTACAGAAATTAACAGGGGACACTTAGTGTTAACCATTGATGTGTATATTAGTGGTCACCCAACAAAGAGAACAGTAAACACATATATGAACAAAAAGTGCGTCCTAGGTGAGGATTTATTTTATTTAGAAGTATTTATAAAAAAAATTGAGAGACAAAACTGAGGAATGGCTTTTCTGCATTATAGTTTCCCCCAAACAGTTTAATGCCTTATACGAAGTCATCACCTTCCTTTGTCACACAAATCTTCCAGAAGAAAAGGATGCCACGATTGCTAAATCCTTACTAACCATGAACACTATTGCAATCTATTTATATTTCATATGTTTTAGAGGAATTATCTACAAATTAAACTTTAGGCATTTTTAATAGGGACCTTCATTATTCTAATGTGATTATGGCTTTGTCATTTCTAAACTATATCTGTGCTGAGTATATTTTCAAACCCAAAATAGAATCAGATGATTGCAAGTGTGAATATTTATGTTGAAAATGGAACAGAAAGTTTGGCATTATAACTAATTGGAAATCTAGGACACAATATATTTACCTATACCTAATACACATTAAAAAATTGTTTTGCAGATACTAGGTTCAAACTTCAAGGAATCTCTCCAATATGGAGTCTTGTGTACTGTCCCAAATAATTTGGGATGCACATTTGGGTGAGGCAGACTCTCGAAAAACTTTAAAATTTGTTTACTACAAGCTCATAACCTGAAGGATACATTGAGAGTAAATGATGAGGTAGAGTGGAGATCTACATGTGACAGGAAGATTCTAGGATGCCTTGAATGATTCCTACTCCTTGACATTCACATCCTGGTGCAATCTCCGCCCACTCTTAACAAGTCTTTCTGAATAATAGAATTCCCATTGAAGTGATAGAATACCACATTCAGAATCAGGTTATATAAAGAATGTGGCACCATCTCAGGTGCTCTCTTTTTTCATCTCTCTTCCTCTCTGTCAGATGTTGTGTCAGATGTTGAAAAGCTCCATGTTGTAAGAAGCTCTGTGGAGACCAGAAAGCATTGTAAGGAACTGAGGCCCTCAGTTAAAAACCCCAGCAAGAGCTAAAGCCTCCCAACAGCCATGTAAGTGGGCTTGGAAGTGAATCTCCCATTCTAGTTGAGCCTCAAATGAGCACAGAGCTATGTCCTCAGGGTCACTAGGGCCTCATGAGAAACCTTGAGTCAGATATGTCTGGCTAAATTGTGGCCGTTTCTGACCCACAAAAACTATGACAAAAAATTTTAAAAAAAAAATATTGTTTTAAACAACTAAATTTTGGAGTAATCTGTTTCACAGCAAAAGGTAATTATATGATAGGCAAAAAGGTAATAGCATATATAAAGACAGGCAGACTGGGATGCTAGAACCTCGTATCTTTCTGTAAATAAACTTGCCATCACCTTGGTGTGTATAGAGGTGAGTGGTCTAACTACTTTTTAGGCTGGTTGTTCCTGTAAGGATGTTATTCAGTCTTGCATAAAACATTCACCAAATAAACATGGTTTCTATGTAGTACTTAGCAGGAGACGGTTATGTATTAAAGGACCAGTGCCCACCTAAAAAAATTCTAAGAACAACAATATTTTATTGAGTGTTTATTTAAATCACATTTACTGTTTGGAAAATTGAGATTTTACCCTTATATATTTTTGTAAACAGATCTCCCTCAGAAGAGAGATTTAGAAAGTTACCTTCGCCAACATTCTGTTTCTCCCATCATCTCTTATCATGAAAGATAATAATCATACCTTATAATCTAGGCCAATATTACCTGCAGCATAAATCATTATAACATTAAACCTTAATATTTATTGCCTGTTCTATCTTGCTGCTGACAGTCCTATTAATGCGTCACTTAGCAAGCCAAAAAGCAATACCTCAGTCCTATACAGTACTAGAAAAGATGGAGAAAACTCTTTGTACACAAATCAACTGAAAGCATAACTTATCTGTTACAGCACAGGAAGATTAAACACATAGTCATAAAAATCCCGGCAATCATGGTAACTGGAGTCGCGGTTGCCTCTATCGCTTTAATAAATCCCTTAAGTACGCTTTCAATCTCTCAACAATTCCTGACAAAGCCCCTGTGCTGCTGCTGTGAATCTGCCTCCCTGGAACGTCCTGATGGTGAATATTTCATGCGGCTTACCACTTCTCTGGGTCCCTAGTTTAGGGCAAGCGAGTGTTCTGTTTCCTCGTGCTTCTTAATACCTTATTAGTTGAAGATGGATCTGTACTTCCAGCCTTTAGCCACTTAATTTCCTGTTATAGAAGATAAAAATTTTATTTTTGCGAATGATGAATGGGGTGATTATAGTTCACGAATTTTAAGGCCACAGACCATTAACCGAGTCACTCTGAGCACTTGTCACTTTACCCACATCTGCGACGTGAATGGAGGAGGTAGTGTTGCTGTAATATGTGATTATTACCACAAAGATTTTCTTGTAAAATTAATGTGAAAACTTCATTTGAGCAGGTAGAAGTAACAAAAACATCACTAAAAAAATTAACGCTTTCGGAGAGAATTAAGTGATTGCTCATATTTAAGTTTGGGTTCCAAGTAGTTACTTACTTTCTATTTATTCTTAGGATCTCTGATATAGTGTCAACTGAATCATCACAAACCACATTAGAAGAGTAAAAATAGGTGGATTTTTAAAACTCTATATATGTTTTCATTGAAGATTCATGAGTTCAAGCGAAATATCAATATTGAGGCATGTGGACAAGTGAGCTTAATAGGATACTTCTCTGGCTGAATATTTTAAGAAAGATCACTTTACTTCAACCTGTTGGGCATGGACTTCTCATTTCTACTTTGAGGATTAGGGCTTGATATTTACCAGTGATGCTGTAAGGAAGGAGAGGTATAACAGGTGCCAGAATGTCTGTTAAGGAATTCCACACTGTGAAAGTCGCCACTGCTAGAACATTAATCCTATACTTAATTCCAAATTTTCTTCTCATGGAGCCATACAACCCACACGTGAAGTAAATGGGCTTATAAACCTCTAGGCAGATGACAAACTTCGCTGGAAAACTAAGCCTCAGTATTCAAGAAGTTTTGGGGATTCTCATATGTGCGGTTGTAATCTCATATAATCTCATCTCAGGTCCAATTAGTTTAGCCCATTAACATGTGGCTTTTCTCTTCCTAGCATCACTAACATTAAGAGGGCTTATTATGGCTAGCCTAAGTCAGGCACTCTCTCCTTTTCATCGGATGTCAAATGGATGATGATCCTTCAGAATAGGATTCTTTGCAGTCTACTCTTCATCTCTTGTTTTTTCTGTATATCTCATTGGCTTAACACTTTTTATATCCAGGAATTAAACCTATTGTATTTCTTTTATATGATATAATATAGTTCATTTATTATCATTACTGTTCAGCTATGCACCTTCTGTTTATTAAGGTCTTAAATTACTTTAACTTGATTTTCTGATTATTATGATTAGCATTTCTAAAAATTCTGGCTTAGGTTTAAAATAATGTGTCAGATTTTACAGAATCCCTGTCTTCTGTTCATTTGATAGAGCAGATCTGTTTCAAAGAGATTTATCAGTTCTGTGACTTTTATTAATGAACATAAAATTGCAGAATTTATCAAAAATTACCTAAAGAATCTGTTGACTGTGGTATATTCTTCCTATGGTTGGGCAGAGCCAGAATAAGGAGCTATGTAAGCTAGCTCTCCAGACTGCTCAAACATGGCACCAGAAGTCCTTGGGCTTTTACTCTTTTCCAGAACACTGTTTCCTCTCAACCACAATGTGTAGACTAAGCCAAGCATCGAGAATGTGTGCCTTCATGATACATGACATACATTGACTGGGACAGAAAGAAAATGACAGAGTCTCTAGTTCTGAGGATATTCTCCAATGATGAGACTTGGAAAATAATTAAATGAATCAAATAACCAGCAGAAACAGAAACCGTATTACAAGTCATCTTTCCTTTGCTCTTTCTTCTGATTCTACCTAAGTTTTCATTCTATTCTTCCCATAGGACAGTCACATTATCCCCTTCTCTCTGGCTAACTTTTGCCCACCTTATGGTACTTCAGTTTGTTTGTCTTAATGTCCTTGGATTTTTTTCCCTTGCTTATGGCAGAAACCTATATTTTGTACTTAAAAATATTCACTTTTATCTAAAATATTATGAGGCATATTTTAGTTTTCTTCCTACCTCTAAGCATCCAGAACTAAGTAAGCTTTACCTTATTTAGGAATGAAGCGATTTGGGCAAACTCATAAATGCTTTAAGAACTGTGAATAGAGCATGTTTCTGCGAGAAATTCAACAGAGATGTTTTAAATAGATAGCTAGCTATTTCTTTACTAAATAAAATATTGAGGTATTTAATAATACTAAATTATAAAAACTTTAACCAAAAAAACTTTATCTCTGTTTTTAAATTACTGTCAGTAATCAATAAATTAAGAGAGTTATACTAAAATCTGAATAGAAACCTAGTCTCACTGGGATCCTTTAAGACAGATATAATAGCAACATGATATAATTCAATAAAGCAATAAGGACTTTGCTTATGAATTGTTTGCTTAGCACTGTGTTAGGTCCTACCGAGAATTAAATGATATCCCATGTATGTGCTAATTCTTTAGTGTATTATTATGAAATTGAGACCTCATAACAACTATATGAATTAGAAGGGTGAGGTGAGTTTACTTGCTCAGTTAGTCAGGAATTTGAAAAAAAATCTGTCCACCTTCAAAGCCTGTGCTCCAATCATCACTCAATCGTACCTTGAAAAGATTTCGGGTTTTGTTTGAGATACCTAACACATTGTAAGAGGTCAGCAAATGTTTACTTAATGAATAAATAGAAGAATGAAGGAGAAAGAGAACACATGAATGCAATAATTCTCTGCTATGTCCTTGGAATTTGTATAGGGCCTTAAGACTGGTGTACTATCATAGTGAATTCTGCTCCAAGATACTCAGTTCTCATCACCTAGCTGTACATGTGAAGATGAGGTAGAGTAACATCATGCTAATTTGACCTGTTATTGTTTGCTGGTAAGAAAGAAGAAGAGCATCTTCAATTGGCTAAGTATGTCTTTGTAAAAAAAAAAATGCATTTTTTTTAAGAATATAACTAGAATTTATCAAATAGCTGAGATTAAAGTTTGAAAATATTCACTATGGAAATACTGAATCATATGAGAATCTCAGTTTTAAGCTAATTCCTGCTGTGAGTGATTCTTGAGAAAGTATTATAGTTCTATGTGTCGGACAAGTAAAATTGTAAGATGGTATCAGTTTACTTCTCATGAAAATTTAGGACTTAGGGACAGAATCTTCCCATTATAAGATAGAGGAGATATCTAGTCAGAGATAAAGATACATGACAAAAGATTAGTGAAATAGAATTGATCACCAGAATCAAGACAAATGTAGTGCTTTCTAGTGTTAAATTTATATAGTCCTATAGAAATTTTGAGGTGTTGCAGTCAAATGCAGATTAAATTTCCTAAAATAAAATTAATCATGTCTGAAGCATCTCTTTAATGCTTAACATTATAGAGTGAATAATAGCTCTGAAAGATGTCCTAATGCCTGGAATCTGAAAATATGTCACTGTAGATGGCAAAAAAGATTTTAAAGTTGTGATTGAAGAACATCTTCAGATGGGGAGATTATCCTGGACTATCCAGTTTGGCCCAGTGCAATCGAAAGTATCCTTATAAATTAAAGAGAAGGCAGGAAAGTCAGAAAAATTATGATTATGGAAGCATAAGTTAGAGTATAATATGGGACCGCAAACCAAGGAATGTGGCACTTCCTCTACAGCTTCCAGAAAGATAAAATCAGCCCTGCCAACACCTTGACTTTAGTCTAGTGAGATCCATTTTGGACGTCTGACTTCCAGAACAGTGAGATAATAAGTGAGTGCTGTTTAAGGCCACTAAATTTGTGTTAATTTGTTAAATCAGCAATAGGAAGCTAACACACTTAATGTAGAAAACGTTAAGCTGTTCCATTTTGTCCTTTTGGTAAGACATCAAGGCCCTGGATGTTTCTGCACTCTCAGTCTTAGAAAAGAAGGTGGATGAGATGACACTTTCATCACTCTTTGGAGAACAGGAAAACTACATGTGTGATCAGTGCTTCAGGGTTTGTCCAGGACTTTCCCCATTTTAGATCTGAAAGTCCCACATCCTGGAAACCCTTCAGCTCCAGGCAAATCATGATAGTTGGTCAACCTACACCAGGTTGAAATTCAAGGTGAATCAAGCTATGTAATCATGAATGAAAAAGTAAGAAAACCAGCCCATTTGTTGAGGGTCTGTTTGGCACTCTATAGAAAATTAGCTTTTTATAAATTGATTGTCTATCAAAGCATGAAGGAGAAAATTGCAGGTGGTCAAAATTAGTCTTAAAAATTTCCTTAGATGATTCCACCTTGGAGACAGGGAATGTATTATTCTCAGCAAGTCTGCCACTCCCAGAGACGCAACAGATTGTTCTTTCTCTGCTTAAGTCCCAGAAGGGTTCGACTTGTGTTTAGGGACCATGTGGTTAAAAATCATGTAAAACTGATTTATTAAGTAGTCTCAACTCAGTGGGGGCATAAACATGAAGAATTTTTCTTTCTACAATCATTGCTTTCAACTGTGATCTGTCAAAGTGTCATTATTAACGTCTCTGCCACATTCCATAATTTTCTATCATTGATTAATTAACATCCACTTCCATTGATGGAACACTTCTCTTTCATTCTTTTAAAATATTATCTCCCCACATAGACTTGAGCTGGGATCTACCTACTGCTAGAGTGTTATATGTTAGAGAGAAAATGAGGCATTTTCTACATCTGAAACTACTCCCTCCTCCTCTTTAAGCCTTTCTACCCAAAGTGCTGGTGAGATGAGGAAGAGAAGAAAAGAGACAAATTCAATTGACTTCTAATTTTCTCCTGGTACTTTGCACTTTTCTCATTAGGATGGACTGGCTTCTAATGGACCTCTCCATTTTCTTCTGCAGTAGTCATTGGGAGTGATCTCCACAGCTTTCTTCCACTAGGGCTCTTTGGTCTATGAGGCAGGCAACTCAAACAAGGTGCTGGTAGATGGCTCTGGTCATGCTCTCTCTACAGTGTCTTGTTGACTTCTGGGAGATATGACACCTTGGGTCTCCACAGCGGTGGGAGAACTGGCTGTTCCACAGAGTTGCTTTCCTATTCCCTGTCATCCTTTCCCGTTCTCTCCTTTCTTGCTCATATAGCCACAGAATTATCACAATAAGGTTAATGTTTAAGCAGACAGCAGACTTGGAAACCAGAAAAGGGGCCTTCTCTTCTCAGCTCTCCCAATGTCTACAAGAAATTTTCGTGGAACTCCATTCCCCTCATTTTTGTTGTGAAAAGAGAAGAAGTAATCTTTCTCTGCTTTTCTAAAAACTCTCTTTTCTCTTTTTCTGCCATATTTCAAACCTTCGTTTTTAAGGATTGAGGCTAAGCTAGGGTGTGGGTTGACTGTGGCCAGACAGATTGGATTTATAGTATAGGCTACTGTAGGGGAGGCAAAACTTCTATTCTTTTAGGTTCTCCAATTGGGATTAAGAAGTAAATTGACATAAGACATATTAACAAGAAAAAAAGCAAAAACAGACTGCTTTTTACATGTATGTGGGTGCCCCCACAAGAAAATGAAGATGCAAAGAAGCAGCTAGGTCTGCATGTTCAAATATTAGACTGAACAAAGAGGTAATTGTGGAACAGTAACTAAAATATTTTGTGAGGCTAAAAGAAGATAAGAGATATTTTAACAAAGTCTGTTTGCATTGAATTCTGTTGGCCTCCACTCCCTGTCTCTAGTGATGAGAATGTTTTTTCGTCCTGATATAGGAAGGCAGCTTTCACAGGCAGGTTTTATCTCCTGCCTTCTGGGGAGGTCAGAGTGCCTTTCTTGCACTTGCTGTTTTTCAAATACCTTTAGCGAAAAAAATAATCCTTATGCCAAAGTAGCATTTTCTGCCATTCTTCCCTCCTTAGCACCTCTTTGTTCTCAGTGTTGGGCACAAGTTACCAATTATGGTTTACATATATCACATTACTACTAAGAATCATCCTCATTTGGACAGGGCATTCCCCATGTGAGAGGCGCTCAGGAGCAAAAGTAATAGAGTACAGATTCATGTCTCACATTCATGTTCACTCAGGGTGTGTCCTCAAGTGACATAGTAGATGGAACAGGCTAATATTTGCCTTGTTCTCATTCGCTCTTAGAGTGAGGTTCCTGTGAGCATATATATTGAAATTTAGGTTACATATATGTACAAATTAATATACTGTAGGACAAATAGTCTTGAAATGACCATACTAGGAGAGCCTTGAAAAGTACTTATAAAAATGTATACTTTGTTGGTTCATTGAAATATTTAAGTAAGAAGGAGATGACAAATACAAAAATATGATATAAATTATAAGTAATATAAAGAATCAAAAAGACTGTGGAATACTTGAGAATCTAGTGTCTTTAAAAGAAAATGAACAAGAAAAATGAAACATGGAAAAAGCTGAATGGAATGGAACCAAATAGATTAAAAAACATAAGGTTAGTCAATCATTTATACTTACGGACTTTTAAAAAGTTCGAATCAAAACAAACAAATTTTAAAATTGAAAAGTATACATTAATAATATAATTTGGGAAGCATACACCCTGGCTTCATTTTGTTATATTTTTTAAAGATGAAACAATGGTACTATGTTTATCTTTTTAAAGTGAGTCTCTACCTTTTAGAAAAAAAAAAACATTAAAATATTTATAGACAATTTGATAAAACATCTGGGATTTACTTCAAAACCATCAGGGCTGAGAAAAGGTTGGAGAGTTGTCGGAAATAAAATTAACCATGAGTTATTTTGTATGAGTATTTGGGAATTTATTATACTATTTTATTTTTGTACATGTTTGACATTTTTAATAATAAAAGTTATAAGAAGTTTTTTTTTACATGAGAGTACTGATTTTTAATGAATTCCCCACTTCTTGTAATCTTCCTAAGTATTGTTACATGACTGCTATTTCTGTACTTTCTGACAAGTGGTTGTAAGATGGACTTTAATCCCAAAAGGAAATCAGTAGTTCTATATCCTCAGAATGAAAGATCTGCGTATAGAGAAATAATGTTTAGTCAGTCATCTGGACAACTCCATCCTTCCCCACCAAAACGGTAAGCGATCTGTTTGGAACTTTGAGTGTAGGTCACTTAGCAAGCATGGATGTGAACTGGAACATCATGCAAAACTGATTGAATTATGGGATAACCTTCTACTTCAATCCAGTATTCCCAAAGACTCAAGATAACCATTTTTTTTTCTTTGTAAGATTTAGGAATAAGATGAAGCATGAATTCGGAAGTCCTCACTTGCCTTCTTCTAAAATGCATCACATTCTTCTGAGAATGACAGTGTCTATATTACACAATGGAGCTGAAGTTTAATATACTAACGTGAGAGTATTGAATTCAGTCTACATTAAGCATGAGTTTAGAAAGATAGTTTCTTTATATTCCCTGAGATAATACTTTTTAATAAATGATAAATACTTCTAGTTTAATTAATCATTTTACTAATTTATTCCAGCCTAATCCCATATTCTTAGTGATATTAAGGATGAGTATCTCAGAAGGATTTAAATAGACTCCATTGGGAATCACACTTAACATGCAAAGTGATTTCAAACTCATCTTTCTTCATACTCCAAGTATCTTAATTTGCTGTTCATAAATCAATATATTTAGAAAAGACTAGAAAGTAATTTTCAGCAAATTAACTAATAATATGAAAACAATTTTGATTTATGTTCTTAAAAACATCACATTGTTTATACTTAAGTATAGTTTATTATTCTGTAAATTCTTTAGAATGACATTTCCAATAATGTTATTAAGATCATTCCAAATATGTTAATAGTTATACTAAAATAAATAGGTTCCATGGTCAAAAATGCTTATGAAATACTAAAGATGATATATTTCTCTTAGAAAATTTTGGCACATGTTAACAAAATAAAGGCTTTGATGAGTTTTATATTAAAGAAAATTTTAATTTATATAACTGAATGTTTCACAAGCTTATTCAATCTTGAAATATTTTTTGGAAACATTAAAATATGTCAGAACTCTAAAGTTCATAAATCTCAATTTTCAAAATGCTACTTGAAAGCCTTCTCAGTAGCATGAGCAGAGTTATAAAATAAATGCCTACTCTATTTTAATATATAAGTATAAGATCAGAAATTTATAAACATTAAGCTTGTATGAAATGATCTTAATGTAACAAAGAAGAATTTGTATTTTACACTCAGTATGCTCTATATATTCTGTGTCTAGCTTGGTGACTAACGATGTGGGATAAAGGAGAGAAATCACTTGTGAAAGGATATTCATTGGTGGTGCAAATGCAAACATTCATCCAGGATAGGAGCAGTTATAACAGTTCTGTCTTGACTTGTTGGGATCCAGTTATCTCTGTAACAATGAGGACCAGATGTGCAACAGTGATTGTAAGAAGTCAGGAGAAAGGTGGGAACCGAAGCTAGGTAGGGTATGCTGGGTATTATCAGCATATAAGACGTAATTGAACATATGAAATCAGATAGGATTATTCAAGAAAGAATCTTTAATCAGAAGAACAACTTCAAGTATCAAATTATGGGCTATACAAACACTTAATTGGTGATGTTGGGCAGAAAAGGGAATTGAAGAGGAGCCAGAGAAGAAATTAAAGGAGAGGGGTCTGTATGAGAAAACCTGCAACAGTTCAATGTCATAGTAACTAAGCAACTAGGAAGTTTCAGGAAGAAGAGGGTGCTGAGGGTGCAAAAAGGTAGAAAGCAACCCCAATCAAAAGAATATTAAACAATTGACATTGACATTTGGGAATTCTTAAAAAAAGAATTTAATGAAAAAACAATAATTTCAAAATGTTTTGCTGGAAGAAGTCAAATTTCAAGAATGAGGAAACAGGTACTAATGAGGAACAGAAATGGTGGAAATCATTTTTTAAGAATCTTAAATGCCTTGGAAAAGGGAAAGATTTGGTATCAGCTGGGGCAGTGAGGTATGGAGAGGGAGTGGAGAATGCAGAGTTCATTTTATAGGTGAAAAAGGAGGAAACAATGGAGAGGTACAGAATAATGAGTGTGGGAAACAGGAGGAAGTGGGACTGAAAACATAAGTGGGTAAATTAGCCTTGAAGACAGAAAAGAACTCTTAAAAGACTAGAGGACAGGTCGAAGTATATAAGATTTCGGGATCAATTTCCTTGATGTTATTGGAGGTCAATTTTGTACTACGAGGGAGGAAGTTTAGGGTCAAAGAATAATGAGTGTTCTGAATTGTTAAGAAGAATGTGAGGGAATGTCAGCTGGTGAATTTTGGGGTGATTCATCTCTTTTCCCCTTAGAGAACAATCACATTGTGCCAGTGTAATATTTTACTTACTTCTTTTGTGCCTATCACTTTCTTCATTTAGCAGTAGATTTATATACTTCATCTTCATTTTGTTTTTTACCCCCTTATGTTTCTTTTTTTCCTTCCTTTTTTCTCCCTTAACTTTCATTTCTACAATTCCACATATAGCCTACTGCTAGGATAAGTGTTATATACATTTAAAGATAGGTGTGTATATATAGGAAAACTTAGAAAAGTGAAAGTCATAACAGAGTTCCTTATTAGAGAAGGTAGGTTTTTCATTATTGTGAAAGAATCACGTATTTGGTATTTTAAAAGCATCTTATAAAAAAGTGAACTTCTATATCTTGTTGTAGCTTGAATATCTTTATTTTATGTTGTATTCTAATACTTGCCCAAAGAACTTTTCCTTTAATGTCCCTAAATGGATACAGTTTCTCTCTCAATCAATCAATATCTCTCTCAGTTTGTAGTTCTCTTGCAACTAGGAAGCTGGCTTCACAAGTGGATCTTGGCCAATCTCAGGTCTGGTAAAGATTTTGTTTTGAGATAGCAATGCTGAGAATCTATTTGACTGTGGGGATGTTAATATTAGCAGCAAAACCCAGTTTCTAGGGATGTCCATGACCTGCTGCCCATTAATGTTGAAGAACTGCTAGAGTTAAAATTTATATGCTTGGAGTGTCCTCATTGGACTGCTGTTGTATACAACTTTTGCTTTGCAACTTCCTTATTCTTGCCCATGCTGTTTAGCCTCGTTCTTGAATTTTTCTGGCAATTCAATGAGCCACATAGTTGTTGTTGTTGTTGTTGTTGTTGTTGTTGTTGTTGTTGTTTTTAATGCCTATAGCACCTGGTCTTCCTAGGTGGTCTCCCATCCAATTACTAACCAGGCCTGACCCTCTTAGCTTCTGAGATCAGATGGGATCGGGCTTGTTCAGGATGGCATAGCCATAGACTAGTTTTTCTTTTCTTTAAATAAATTCTTTAAATAAATTCTTTATTAGTAATTTCAGATAATGCTAATTGATATATCCAGAGAACACCATTGTTTTATTTTATTATTTTTTGTTTTTTTGTTTAACATGATTTATTTATTGTGATAGTTTTATATAGATGTTGAATATCTAATTTCTTATATAGGTAAATAATGTATTTATTATAGATCTAGGTAATAGGCAAATTGTGTCCTTTTATGTATTGATTAATAAAGACTTAGCATGGGTTTAAGTACATATTGTATCAAAAGTATATATTTAAAAGTTCAGTTATTTTGTTCATTTTTAATCTTGATGTTTAATACAAAGCAAGGAGATTTTAAACAGAATTTTATAGAATGAGGACAATATAGATCACTTAAATTAACCTAATTAATTTTTGCTTGTGTTACAGTGCTAAAATACCTTATGGGCATTTGGTGTGCGCTCTTTGCAAAATGAGGAAATATAACCTTATCACCAGTTAATATATCCAGTGTCTAAGTAAATTTAGCTGAGAGTTGTCCTATTTTATAAGTTCCCACTCATCCAAGTTGACTCCCATTAGCCACTGTGCCATAATGGCTTGTGGGAAGACTGAACAGAAAATTGAATTAATGCAAACCATTTCTCAATCATTTCTCATTCTCATAAAATGATTAAAGCTGATGTAAGAGGGCTCATTAAAATGGAAAACATTAGGCTCATTAAAAAGCCATTAAACCATCTCACTTCTCTGATTTATTTTATTGTAACCTTATTTGGCCATTGTTTAAAAGTCACTGCACCCCACATTTCTTTTCTTATTGAAGAAACGTTATTCAAAATGTACACTCTAGCTTTGTGGCCATTTCATCTTAAAATCATCTCACACTGCTGTTGTTTAGTTTATAACTCTTTGAGACCAGCATCTAACTTCTACTAATCAGCTAACCTTACCCAAGTGAAATAGATTTATCTTCCAGTATTTCTTTTAGTAATTTGTAAACTGCACAGGAGTTCATCTTTTTAACCTTGTATTGTTTAACCTTGAAGCTCAGTAACTGCTTATACAGGCAAAGTGAATACCCGCTGGACACTGTGTGATAATAATGTGATTTTTGTTAAGCAGCAGTAATTTCTATTGCCAGACCAATGAAAGATCTAACCTGCAAAAATACATCCTTGGGAGAAGTTTCAGTTTGTGCAAGCTATGTTTTAAGTGTGATGCAATTAGGATCCTGACAGTTTTGTTGTTGTTGTTTCTTTAAGGATATTTCTAAAATATTTCTTTGCAAATATAGTTTCAAATAAAACTGACTTGGTTTAAAAAATTAAAATGTACATGTTTAGAATTTGTATGGAAGGCAAATACATTATACGATATACTTGTATTAGAAAAAGTAACACTAGCCAAAGTAATAGGCAAGTCCTGACATTGCAGTGGCTTGTAACATCACAGTCTGATGCTGGTTGTGGTTCCCTTTGTCTTGTAAGTGTGCCTTCTAGAAGACAGCAGGCATGATGAGGCACTGCTTGTATCCTTCTTCAAAAAGAAGACTCATTGCATCTAACTAATTGAAGTAGATATATAAAGACACAGATGTTTTGATATAATATGGGACACTCTGAATAGGCCGTTTGTTAAAAATCTGTAGCTCCCAGAATGTGTAAATCAAGTGCCGACTCAGCTTCAATTTGTGTCCGTCCAACCATATTTTCTTTTTCTCCCTTGCACAGGTGGTGTTTGCCCCAAAGGTACTACTTGACAAACACCCTACACACCAAACTCCATCTTAGAGTTGGCTTCCCAGAAAACCCAGTGTTCATTGTGAAGTGTATAGTCTTAAGTTTTGCTGAGGCAGGAAAAGAGAGATGGAGAGATGCAAAGATTATCAAATGCCATAGCTGCAAAGGGACACCCCATTTTTACTCAGTCTGTTGGCCAAAAGTAGTCATATGGCACCAAATGAACTGCAAGTCACACTGGAAACATGAGAAAAGATACGAAGTCCTGTTGACCACTGTCTCTATCATATATTCACACTCAAATGTCATTTTTGACTCAATTAAAATATTATTAACCATTCTAGTTATTACAGAACCATCTTTAGGAACAAGGCTCTTGTGTTTTCATAGGAAATATTTTTGTCCCTTTTTGGCAATGATTTAAACCATTCCTTCCTTATGTTTAACATACTTTCTTACACAATTATTCTGCTGCAGCTTTGGCCCATGTGTGAAGACAAATCAAAACCAGAAAATTGACTTTTATCCCCTTATATTGAGTCATAGCCTAATTAGATGACACTATACCTACTTAAAATCCTAGTTTGATATTTTGTGAGAGCATACTGTCCCCCACCCAATCAGTAAACCAAATTTGTGTTCACAATACAGCAAAATAATAAGTTATCCTGATTGGTCATACTAGCAAAGGGAACTAAACTGATAATAATAATAAAACAAATTATTGTCTATAACCTTGCTACCTGAACAAGCCCAATTCACTTATTTGAGAGACTTGGATAATGTCTTTCCTCCCATCTACCTAAGTGAGGTTGTTTCATAGAGTTTTAATAGAGTTAGACACTTTTGTTACAGTATATATTACCTCCTGGGAACCTCTGACATCTTAAATGATTTTTTAAATGTTGCATATATTAAGATACAATCTTTATGCTGTAAAGTTCAGTGGGTTTTGACAAATGTATAGTGTCATGTATACACCATCGAAGTCTCATACAGAACTCTTTCACTGCCCTAAAAAAACTCATGTTTCACCTTTTCAACACTCCTCTCTAGTCTCATCCTGTCAATCCCTAATCTTTTTCCTGTCTCTGTGGTCTTGCCTTTCCCATAATGTCACGTAATCGGAATCGTATAGTTTGTAGCCATTTCAAACTAGCTCCTTTCACTTAGCAGTCAGCATTTAAAGTTCATCCATACTGTTTGTTTGATAACTCACTCTGACAATTGATATCTTAATTAGCATATATAAACCATTCACATTTAAAGTAATTCCTGATATATTTGGATCGATATCTACCTTTTTGTAACTGTTTTCTATTCACTGTGTTTGCCCTTCGATTCCCACCTCATCTTTTATTCTTTCTGAAATTTTAACTTGGCATTTTATATAATTTTATATAATTTTAAAATACATTTTATCTCCTTTATATAATTTCAGTTTTTCTTTTCTAAAAATTTAGTGGTTTCCCTTGAAATTAATATATGTTTTTAACAAATCACACTTCAAGTAACATTATATTGATTCACATGTAGTATAGGAAATTTATTAAAAAGTATTTTCAATTTCTCCCTTCCTTTAAAACTTTGCTATAATTCAATTTACTTATCTGTATAATCACTAAATATATTGTTAGTATTATTGCTTTTACAATTTTCTTTTAGATCAATTAATAAGAAAAAGTAAAAGGCAACTTTTTTCAATTTTCTCTTCTCTTCTATTGTTTATGTTGTTCTAAGTTTTACATTTGTATCATCATCTTTCTTCCTAAGAACTTCTTTAAACATTTCTTATAGTGTTGATCTGCCGTCAATGAATTTCCTTAGTTTTTCTTTGTTTGAGAAAACTCTCTCTTTCACTTTCATAAAAGGTTATAGAATTTTAAGTTTGTGATTATTTTCTTTCAATACATACATTTTACTCTACTCTTTTCTTGCTGCATAGTTTATGATAAGAAGTCCACTATAATTCTGATCACTTTCTGCTATAGGCAAATTGTTTTTATTCTTTGGCTTCTTTCAAGATTTCCTTTTTTGTCTTTGTTTTTCTGCAGTTTGAATATGGCATGCCTGGGTGTGGATTTTTTGGTATTATCCTGTTTGATGTTCTTCAAACTTCTTGGATACGTGGTTTGCTGTTATTCATTTTGGAAACATTTCTGATTATTTTTTTCAGATTTTTTTTTTTTTTTTTTTTGCTCCTTTTTCTTTTTCTTCTACTATTCTAATTATAGGTATATGAAACCTTTTGAAATTGCCATGGGTGTTCTAGGGTTCATTTTAATATTTCTTTCTTTTCTCTTAATTGTTTTAAAATTTGATTTTGTTATTAGTTTCAACTATGCACAGTACATTGTTTAGACATTTATATAGTTTATAAAATGATCCCCCTAATTGTTCTTCCTCTCCCTGGCTCTCCACCTAACCATTACATTAATGCTGACTGCATTCACTGTGCCATACTCCTCATCCCCATGACCATCTATTTAAACTAATTTAAACTACTAATTTGTACTTTTCTATACCTTCACTCCTTTCTTCTAGTCCCCCCACCCCCAGCCTCTTTCCCCTTTAGCCATCACCAGTCTGTCCTCTATATTTGTGAGTCTATTTTTGATTAGTTTGCTCTTTTTGTTCATTAGATTCTGCATATAAATGAAATCTTTTTCTTTGCCTTTTATTTGGAATATTTCTGTTGATCTATATTCAAGCTCATTTATTATCATCTCTGCCATGTCCAGTTCTACCGATGAGCCCACACAGGCATTCCTCATTTTTGTTTCAGTAATTTTTTGTTCCTACATTACCTTTAGATTCTTTCTTAGATTTTCCATCTCTCCGCTTACTTTACCCACCTATTCTCTGATGCTATTTACTTTTTACATTAGAGCCCTTAACATAGTAATCATAGTTATTTTAAACTATCTGACTGGTTTCTAATGCCTGTGGCATATCTGAATCTAGTTCCAATGTTTGCTTTGTATTTTCAGACCATTTTTTTCCTCTTTTTAGCATAACTCTTTTTTTTTTTAATTTATTGAAAGCCTGACATATATTGCATAATAGGAATAGGGACTGAGGTAAATAGGTCTTTTTGTATGAGATTTTAGTTTAGTGTGGGAAGGACTTGGGTTGTGTTTAATGTTTACTGTAGCCATAGGTACCAGAAGTTTCAGATTCTTCTAGCGTTTTCTATATTTTGTCTCTCCTATTGTCTTTTCCTTAGCGTTACTGTCTTATAGGTCTTTCGACTGTAATAATGCACTGTTATTGATTTGCATCTCTTGTGTTGTGGTGATAAAAACTAGGGAAGGGAGCCATTCTATAATATTATGATTAAATCTTACTCTTCTAATGGACCTGTGTTCCTTTCCTGTGTGTGACCTTCACAAGCATTTCTTAGTTTGTTCTCCCTTAAGTACCTGTATTAGGGAGAATTTCCTTCCCTCAGCTCAGACAACAATCTGGTAAGATCTTTTGTAATAAAGATCAAGCCTTATTATACAGAATGCTCTGAGAGTTTATTTCCAAAAGGTTAGTTTTCCTCTCTGCCTCCCAGAGCCACAAAGCCTTTTTCCTTGGCTTTTTTTACTGAGAAAACCTGTTGGGGTTCTTTGAGGTAAACCCATGAATTTATGGTGACCTCCCCTAAAATTGTGACTTCCTGGACTTTTTCCCTTTCACTTTATTTCATATTTAGCTTGTAGCAAATTGTCAAAAAGAAAAAAAAAAAAAAACTTTATAGCACCAGCAGCTTCTGATCCAGGTAAGCAGATCTTGTCTGTGACACTTGGGATTCACCTGCCATTCTAGATTTCAGGGTTGATGGTTTGTTCTGCCCTCTGTTCTCTAAAGTGTCCAAGAAAAATCATTGATTGCAGTTTGCTCGACATTTTTCTTGTTGTAAGAATCAAAGTGATGACTTTTAAACCTTATATGTCAGAAACTGGAAGTCTTTCACCTATTTTTTTATTATCTAACAAATAATGGTTGAAGACCAACATATTAACTTGAATATGTAAAGGCACAGGGCAGTCACACATTTATTACGAATTCCCCTTTTCTTCCTTTTTTTTCCTATATAGGTAAATAGATCAGATTAAATTTGTGAGATAGTCATGTAATATACTCTATTCATTCTCATTCTCTCTCTCTCTCTCTTCTCCTTCTCAGTAATTATCACTATAGAATGATTTTACTGCAGTATAAGTACCCCAAATCTCAAATTTGAGTAGCACTCATGGTATTACAGGGACCATTAAGAGACAGTGTACAATACATTCTTATAGGAACTGAAAAAGAGTCAAAATTAAATGGTAGCAGAAGGAAAGCTTTATTCCAGACTGAAGAAACAAAATTATAAAGTCTAGGTTTCTAAAAAAATTATCATGAAATTTTCTTTTCATCTGTGAGTAGTTACAGCATAATTTATAATCCTTTAACGATCTTTATATACAATAAACATTGGTTATCAAATAATGATCTAAGATATAAAGTAATTGCAAGGAAGAATACTCTAGAAACCCTCAGACCCAAAATGTTGTTTATAATAGATAAATAGAAAAGTTAAGAAAAAATGCCATAGAATTTATGCTGCATAACAGCCACAAAGATAGTGGGTTGAAACAACGCATATTTATTATCTCACAGTTCTTGTAGGTTTGGCAGGCAGGCTTGGCATCACCATGGTAAGGTTACCATTAAGGTGTAGACTGGGGCTGGGTTCTCATCTGAAAGGTTGACTAGGGAAAGTTTCACTTCCAAGCCTCTTCAGGTGTTGTGCTGTGAGATTCGAGGCAGTTTGGTTTTCTGAAGACAGAGGAGAGGGGGAGAAGGGGGGGAGAAGAGAGAGAGAGAGAGAGAGAGAGAGAGTGTGAGTGTGTGTGTGTGTGTGTGTGTGTGTGTGTGTGTGTGTTACTCTAGTAAGACAAGTCTTATAACAATATGATTATTGAGATAACATTACATCATCACCTTGGCTGAACTGCATTGATGAGAAACAAGTCCTATGTTCCATCTATAATGAAGGGGGTGGTATTATGCAAAGTATAAATGAAAGGATGCAGGGATCATTGGGAGTCACCTTAATGTTGGTCCACCATAGCCCAGGTAACATTCAGCGGATATAAAGTCTAGAATTTGCTATTACATTTTAGGAAAAATAGAAATTGCATGGAAAAAATTGATCTATAGTTAAATAATTTTATTTTCTTTAATTAAGTATAACTCTTTGATGAAATTAATGACATTATTTAGAATTAAATGAAAAAAAATTGGTTTATAATTCTGTATATTTACTTGATGATAACTTCTCATGCAGGTAATTAATACATGAGAAAAAGTATTTCAAAAAGTGAAAATATGTTAATCTGTTTATGGTTCAAGGCCTTCACAGATGAGATGTTATATATAGCAATGACATAAAAGAGATTAAAAAAAATTATTTGACCAAAGTAAATGCATATGTACATAGATTAACAAAAACATATTATTATGAAAAGTCATACCAGGTGTTATATTAATAACCAAAAGCTTAAACACCCAAGACATATCATGGATCAAAAAACAATTTAATTCTACTGTGGATGATTGTAACAACTCCAGTGATCTTTCAAGACTCTTAGGCAGTTTTCTATTATTCCCTAAAGAGAAACTTCTAGAATATCCTAAGCAATGTGTGGGACAAAGAATCTCAGAATAGGAAATTAGAAATATGGGTCCTGCTGTTAATTCACTCATATTTTAGATATATCATGCAAGTCTCCATTTTGAAACGGGAAAAGGATAGAGGTTATGGTTTAATTAAACTATAAAAGCCATTTAAGTTTCTGCTTTCTGTTTCTAAGCCTAAACCAAGTACAGATTAGGCTCGTCAAATAGAATCTCCAGAGAGTGACAGATGATAAGGACTTGGTTGCAAGGGGTGAAAAATGTCTTCTTAGACATGTTTGAAAAACACATTCAAGATTGGGGAGGAAAAGGAAGTTAAAAGAAGAAAATCATACCTTAAATGAAACGTAGCACATCAAAAAACAAGACCTATATACTTTTGTGGGAAAAAAAATAGTTTTTTTAAATTCATTGTATTCAAATGTTAAACTGTTATTAAATTCAGAAGCAGATAAAGATACAAAGGAAGTCAGTGGACATGATGTTTAATTCAACAATGGAATTTTTTGTCCTTATTTCTGCCTATTCATTTCATTTTCTATTCTTAAGAAAGAATGTGCTATGTCCTTCTGTTTATTATCATTGAATAATTGTCATTTCATTTGTGAAAGTGACGTTCAGCATGCAAACCAGGCTTAAAACACTGTTCCGGGTTCTCTCTATATTGATAGAATGATGGTGACATAGATATTTATTGATAAAGATATTTATTTATAGAGTTCAGTACTAGTAAAAAACCCCACAAAGCTTTATTACTATAAACTCATTAAAAATTGATATTAGAGATTGTTAAATGTACTAGGAGCATGCTTTTTGCTTTAAAAGCAATTTGGTTTAGAATCCTGATTGTCACCAACAGTATAAAGTTGTGGACAAGTTCTCTCTCATACTGTACCTTCATTTTTTAATTAAATGCTACTGTTCAAACAGTAGAGACTCGTTGTGAAGATTAAATGAGATACATAAATAAACTACCTAGAGTGGTTTTGGCACTCAGGAATAAACAGTACATGACTGATGTTATTGTAATGGCAATAATTATGATACCTTTCACGCTACAGTTGAAATTGTATTAATTCACATATCAAACTAGTCCTGCTTCTATTTGTCTCAGTAGGATGGATAAACACATAAATATCATGAAATTCAAGCTTTAGTGTTTGGTAAAGCTTGCATGAACATATAAATTAGTTTGATGTGTGGTGTATATTATTAGTTTACCTGATACATATAAATCAGAGACTTGTGCTGATATAAATCAAGGATTAAATAGTACACTTACTCTTCAATAGACTTTCTAATTCAAGTTAATAGATAAATACTGTGATTATTCTACTCAGTATATTCCGACAAAAAAAATACTCTACAAAAAAATGTGGCCTCCATAATAACAGCAACCCTTATGTATTTATCCAGCAATGTATTTCTGTGTATCCAGCCCTGGTTTAGCATTTTATACTTATTAGCTCACTTAATAACCACCTCAGCATTTGAAATATATACTATTCTTAGTCTCATTCTACACATAAAGATAATGAAGCAGAAAGAGCATAAATAACTTGGTGTAGATCGCATTTCTAATCAGAATGCTTCCCAAAATACATGATTAGTGAAAGATCTATTATACAGACAGTAAGCTTCTAAGCGTTCAGAAGGAGTGTTCATGGACAGTGAAGATGAAAATACTCACTTGGACTTTGCCCTGGAGTCACAGCATGAAACACCCAGAATTCAGATGAGGATGTGTTTGTGCTGCTGAGCTATGTGTAAAACAATGTGTTGGTAGACTATTTGAGTGAAGCTGTGAGGAGAAAGTCAAGATGGAAGCCATGATCTATAGCGTGATTGCCAGAGTATTTCCTAGGATGTTAGATTAGTTTAATTTCGGAGGATTTTAAAAGACATGGAAGAAAAACTAGACAAATAATTTGATTTCTTATTGTCTGTAGGAGATATTTGTAACCCCCTCCTGTCTCAGCTTGTAATGAAACTTTGCCTGTGTTGAATACTATTCAGAACTAGAAAATTATCCCTTGGGTTGATAAACTGAACTTAAGCCTAGGACATTATATCTTATTATTCCATTCGATATTGATAAATGGTGGTACTCTCAATGTTGGTTTCTCAGCTCTATCTGGGAATTCAAAATGAAATACCGCTGGTACATGTAGATGCTCCACAAAAACTACCAAGCTATAGAATGAATCCAAACTCTTATTTGTCTTAAGTTATTGGAGATAGTTTCATAGATTCCACCTCTAAGTTTACATTTAAGATAATAAATGACTGACACTTCTCACCCAATTCAGTATCAAGAACCTGCAGATAAAGTATGTTACAAAAGCAAGGGATACAATAATAGAGAGATGAAACTAATGATTTGAACTGGTATTGTTAGGTTTATGCTGCATTCATTCTAAAATCACCTCTTACCAAGTTCTGCATATTGAAAAAAAATACAGACAAACAAAAAGCACTGTTTTTCATTGATTTTGAAACTGAATTACATCCACTTAAACTCATTAGTTGCCTTAGCTAGATAAACTTAATATTAAGGGTCTCATTAAAAGTAAATACTGCACAAATTCTTAATCATCTTCTCATTTGCTGTGTTTTCATAGTCCTTTACATTTTAAGTCATTCCCTATCTTTTTACTGCAGGGCAGTACACACTGAAACATTTCTTTCGATAGAAATAGGCACCTATTCAATATGGTGGTCATGCAGAAGCCAAAGTGTGTTGTAATTTATCACCTTCTTAATATTTCTGAGGTTTCTATTTTCCTTCTTCATTTGTTATTCAGTATATTTTTGGTGTGCTTTCTTGGTTTCTTATATTTAACATAACTGGAATTTACTCTTATGCTTCATAGGAATGTGAGATATAAAAGGATAGTTATGAAAACTTTGCAGAATATAAAGTGGTACTTAAATACTTAATGATAATTAATAATTTTGTAGCTCAGAGAAATAACAGAGGACTTCAAGCACATAATTCTGAGTGAATTATTGTCTCTGTATAGAGCTTTCTAAATAGATGGCACCCTTAAATTCCTATTAGGCTGAAGAAAAATAAAATTATAATACAAAATATCAATATGTGTCAAAGTTTGAATAACAATAAAACAACAGCAACAACAAAGTAAGAACAGCAAAAAGGCATCACTACCTAGGCAGAAATAAATTGCGAAATAACTTTAAATATATACAAAAAGAATTTTGTTAAAAATAAGGTGTTTACTTGACGCACTTTCTTTGGAAATATCAAGCTGTAATACAGAGCAGATTTAAAAGACATTAATATTTGAAAACAGTAATTTAGAAGCACATATAACATAAGAAAATCAGATGAGGAAAAGCTAAAATACTAGGCATGTTTTTTTTTTTTTTTAGCCTCTGAGATATGGTAACTGAAATGGGGCAATCTAAGAGCTTACAGGAAGATGCAAGAAAAACAACAGCAGCTTAATTGGTCACAGGATAAACAATAAACATGCCAATTAAAAAAATCATAATTATATATGCCATTGTATCTTAACTTAAAATTCGATTTACCAATAGCATCTGTTTGAACACTGTGTAATAAATTGTCAGTATAGCAACATTGCTAAGCCAACAATTTAGTTATATAACCAATACAAAGACATGATAAATTTCTCAGGTGAGAAAAACAGAATTTTCCTTATTAAATAAAACCAATAGAAAATCTATTTTCCACTTTATTTCCCTAAATTTCAAGGAAAAAAAAAAAATAAACTTCGTGTCTTCTTAAAATTTTATGTTTTGTTTAGGAATATTTCATAAAATATTTTGAAAAAGTAATTTGAGCTCTTTAAAGTCATCTTCTATTATTGTTTCTTATATTTATAGCACAGAAAAATTATATATACATTATACTGGATCAATAATGTGAATAATGAGGCGATTAAAGGAAAATATAAGAAATTAGTATCTAAAAGATGGTATTAACTAGTTTGACAGCAGCTTTCAACAGTAAGAAAAATAGGATTATATTCTTCTTGTACATTGACTATCATTCACATAAACATTATTATGCAATTGTATTTATTTAGCAATAACACAAGTTTTAATACATAGGTGTAAATATCTTATTTGATGCATTTAGTAAAGGAAGATTAATTCTTAGACCCAGCAAAATATACTGAGTACACTAATATTTCTTCTTTCTCTAACCTACATTGAAATGATGAAAAAAAAAAGAGATTTAGGATCATAAAAAGAATAGTAATAAAGGTGAGTTCTTAATTTACTTCTCAGTTTTATTTCAAGTTAGTTCTTCATTGCTGTAAGGCATAAAAGTTATTGAATTTTACTACATTCACCTCACACTGGTTTCCTATCAAACAGAATATCAGTGGAACACCTCTGCTGAGCTCCCTACGTGAAATCGTCCTTTTGTACGTCTCATAATCGGTGGCGATGTGGCCAAGCATCTGGCAGTGACAAGCAGACGCCTTTGATTTATTGGCTGATATCACCACTTGTTAGTGGATGGTTGAGCAGGAGACTAAAAGAGCATAAAATCAGAGAGAATAAATTATGAAGGCACCAAACTGTGCCATTATAAACCTTTCCTCGTCACAGCCGTGACATTGCCTAGGAAATGGAGGATGACACCCGTGTTCTTTCTTCAAAGGGACAGTACCTTCTTCTTGTGATCCTGACCATAAACAGACAAACACACAAGTACATAAGCAGTTGTGCACTCAAACAGGAAACACCTTTCTCTCAGCAGAGCATTTGGGTTCCGGTTTTCTTCTATTTGAAATAGAGCACAGAGCTGCAAGCCTTCCCTAAGCATACATCTACCCTGTGTGCTAGAACCTAAAAATCAGGAGGCTGACTCTCCCCACAGTTCTTTTTCCTTTAGTCCTGAAAAGCTTAGTTTTGTTTACATTGGTTACCCACATGCTATTTTAGTCCTTTAAGCTAATCCATTCATACATTTCTGCGTAGCAGATGATACCTAGCTTCCCTAACTTCAGTTCATATTTGGTAAAACAATGCTCCAGAGTAATTTAAAATTTAAATTGGCTTTTTAAGTTAGTTTAATCTATTGAAGTAATTAAAACATATCTGAAAATAAAGATTTAGTTAAGTTCATAATAGTAAGAAAATAGGTATGAAACATAGTGCAGAGAATATAGGTCTTGGAACTTGGAGTCATTTTTTTAGATTTTTGTCTTCTAATATATAATACTAAAATTATTTAAATTTTTTGAAAAATATTTTATTCTATATTGAGGTTTTAATATTTTTTAAATTTATTTTTAAATTTTATTTTGTTATTAGTTTCACGTATAAAGCATGTTGTTAGACATTTTTACAGCTTATGAAGTAATCCTCCTGATTGCTCTTTCCTCTGGCTCTAATTCCTGAATTTTTATAAAATTACATCAATGAAAAGGCAAAGTTAATGTATTATTCGCTTTCACAGATGCTATTTCAGCTGCATACTTTTATTACTTTATTCCAAGAGTCAAGAAAGGATAACTTTTGAGTTCAATCTTAAACTGTCCCTTACAGGGGAATTATGATAGAATGGTATCATCAGACAAGAATCAACACTGTCAAACAGTGTGTCCAAGGGTCTATAAAAAAAGGATAGTTCTTATGTTAAATGTTCATATCACCACATTAATAACACTAATAAATCAAGAGTGCAAGAGGAAATTTTTTAAAGTGATAGTTATGTTTGTGTTAATAGATCGTAGTAATGGTCTCACAGATATGTACTTATCTAATAATCATCAAGTTGTGTATATTAAATGTATACGGCAATTTTACATGTCAATCATACTTCAGTATAATGTGTATTTTTTTAATAGTCAGTGTGGATAGAAAACAAATGCATGAGAAGGCATGCTGGCAGGAAAAGCTAAAAAACGAAGTGGGGACCACATATTAAAAGGATTTGTCTGCCATGTAACACATCGAATCATTTATTTATAGCCTACTTTATTTTAGAAAAGGTTTATTACTGATTACAAAGAGATAAGATATAGCAAAATATAATGAATTAAAAGTAAATTTAAAAAAGAAAAAAGTGAAAAATAATAATATATCAAAACGAAACCAAGAATAAAGCTAATATTAAAATACAAACTATAAGCCTCTTTAATATTCTAAAACTGGTTCGTAATTTTTCCTCAAAGCTTTTTACCTACCACCGTGAAAAGAGAAATTGGATCGATTATAGTTTAAGACACCCTCAACTTTTCAATAGGAAAGAAAATGACAAGTTTGTAGTTTGATTTTTTTTTTTTTTGCTTATAATTTATTTCCTGTTATATCACACTGAAGAGTTGAATAGAGACAAACCAGTCCTGTAGAGGTGGAGTACAGTGAATAATTAAAATATTGACCAGATATGTGGCAAAGATGATTTCTTTTATGTAATTATCCCTACTTCTTTGACTAAAGACAAGGTTTACTTCCAAGTAGGTCCAAGATTTTTTGAAAATATTTCTACATATGTTGAAGAAAAATGATCTTTCTGCCTATTTTTAAAATTTATTTTCCACATTTTTGCAATATATCTGAACAAATTTTTTACTTAAGTAGATAGGTACATTTGCTACATAACGATACAGCATAAAGATGTATATATGTTCATGTGGCGTATGGAAAACTCACTGCCATGTACTAATGGATCTTTTTTAAAATGATCATCCTTCATAGAAGCTGAAACTGAGTTAAATTACAGGCCTTTGTAGCTTCCGACTAAGAGGTATGTGTGCATTAAAATCCTGCTGTTAAAATCACCAATGCACCTACATCAAAGGGTTCAAGGGCACAGTCTCCTAACTGCAGGTATTAATTTGGAATGAGCTGCTCATACAGCAACACATTGCACCTCAATCCAAGGGAAGTAGGTGCTGAGACTTTTCAATTTGTGTGTGATGGATCATAATTCCACCACCTTAAGCCAGGAAGGGTAACTATTTTATAATGTTATAGGTGTGAAGCTAAAGCCTCAGAGCTTTGAAGAAACGGAGTTTTGCTTTTAAAAAAATCTCAGAAGATTTTGAGGTTAGAATTTCCAAAATATGTATCTCTAATAACAGGGAATTTTGAATTGGCACATGGTTGATTTTGAATTCATTTGCAAGTGCTACCAAAATATTACCATACATGCACACTTAAGTAAAAAGAAATCTGGAAGACTAAAGGGCAGTAGGCTGTGGTGAAGAAAATAATGCTGGGAATCACAGTATTTGGAATGATACTTTGGCTTGAACTTGTTTTCTTAAACTTGCCTGCTAAATTCAGGCAAGACAATATCTCTCTGAACCTCAATAATATTATTTAACCTTTAGTGTGATTATAAATAATGTAATGTTTAAAATGAAATGTCAGTATAAGGCTCTATATAAATACTTATCTTCACCATAAAATTCATAGAATACTTTGTCAATGGAATCCATAGATAATTCTGGACTATAACCAACTCTCCAGATGGTTTCCAAAATGAGGTTTAAGTATGTATTTCCACTTTCTCATGATTCTCGTCTGTCTTTTTTATAGCTAAATTAATTATTTGCTTTATAGATTTAATTTTCAGAAGTGTAGATTAGATTTTATCTTGGAGCAAAATCATAAAACTCAGATTTCTCAAGATTGTGGATAACGCATAACTCATTTTATGATTTTATTGTTTTATTCATAAACATGAATATTACTGGATTTAAACAACAATTTACCAAATCATATGATTTCTAGTAAAGGAACTAATTTTAAAATTTATACATACACGTACAGCATGCATATAAACCTACATATTTAAAACATTTAAGTGGGTTCATTTTAATAATACTATTTATTAAGCACACCATTATTTTTCTCAATAATGAATTGAATAAGGAAGGATGCTACAGGCCTAATATTTAACTATTCCAATAATCCAATTTTTAAAAGAAGGATTGCTTGGTACAGTTGTAAAATTATGTGTCTTGAATTGAGGTACATTGAGTCCCAAGATTTCTGATTATTTTCTGTTAAAATGTTCTTGTTTTAAGATGCTGACATTCCCTCCTTAATATTTTCTCTTGATTTCTCTGGTATATGGAAAATGCATAAGAATATTTTACATATTGAATATTATCCAATCTTTAGTAAAATATATGAATGTTTAGTATTTTTATGTAAAAAAGAAAAAAAAAACTTGTCTGTGATGGTTTTCAACAACCCGAAGAACAATCTCAACATTTCAATATGTGATGAGAGAGTGTGAAAAATATATACCTTCAAATAACATGCTTCTTTGTATTGAAGAAAGCAGTAGAAATGACATGGACCTTTCCTATCAGGCTTAACTTTTTTGGTTTGAGGTACCACCGTATTTCAAACATCACTAAGGCAATTTCTCAATGGTTCAGGACTAGACACTTCTTACACACCGTAGTGAGTACAGGTGTAGCCATGTGCAGCCATATGTGCTAAATCTGTCAGAAGGAGTTCTGATAAGAGTCCTCTATCAGTAACCCAGTTTGATAGTTCAAGATCTATGAATTATTATCATGAACAGCATCCGAAAGTGAAGCTATTTTTGAAGGTCTGTTTATATGTCCTCAGTATGTGTTTCTCAACTTTTCATAGATCTATTCTATCTTGGTCATTAGAGATCATGTTGGAATTTAAATGTAAGCATAGCTATTGTCACCTTGTAAGTGCTTTATTCCCCTTCCAAGAGAGAAATGTGGTAGAGGGAGAGTAGAGAAAACTGTTTTCTAAATAGACTACCTTGTTGTGAGGATAAAAATCAATTAGCAGACTTTTCTAATTTCCTATTCATATTAGGTAACCTTAACATTCAAGCATGTTTTAAAGAGTAAGCAATTAAGTTACAAATTCCTGATGCTAGGCTTCTCCCGTCTCTACTTGAAGTGCTCTGCTAACCTTTGCCCAACTTGGTCTCTACTCCTGCCAGGTTAGCTTACTTGTACACTTTAATCACATTATGACTGATAGCACCTCTGGTATTCACCATACCATTTCCCTACACTGATGTTTCCTGGCCCATGGCCTTAATTTGATACATATCAGTATACCCTTGAGAACCAATTATTGAAAGTTACGTATTCATAACTTTTACCCATGGCCTAACGTCATGGACTTTTTTCTGCATTATTGAGCAAATGCATCCTTTCTCACTAGTTTCATGATTTTAAAGAACTAACATATAAAATTAAGCTTGATGTGATAGAGATTATTTTAATGGTCATAAACTACATCCAAAATTTATAGCAAAAATCATTCTTTAATCCAATTATAAATAAATCTGTGCTATCTAATCACAAAATCTGTGTAAGGTGTGAATGTGTGAATTTATTGCCATGTTTTTACTTAGTAGTCTTGCCACCAGAGCAATTATGTCAGGAGTTGCAAATGTAAACGTGTACAGGGCCCAGGATGGTAAAATAAATGAGTAAAGCAGACCAGGTGTTTAAAAAGCAATAGTACACACTTGAACTTAAATGGCAACAGATATAAAGCTTCAGTGTTGGGAAATAATAAGGAGTGGTGGAGACTGCGGAGAACGTAAGAGTGCATGCACTATTCAAAGTGGTCCATCGCTCCTCAGCTCTGAGATGTGTAGCCATGTGACGATGCATGCTCAAATCAGCCAGGTCTTTTAATGTCATTTATAGAGAATTTGTAGACCTGAAATTATATATGAAATTTCAGCTTTTTCTATGTTGGCATGCATAAAACAAGCATAACACACCTGTTAGTGAACTCAGGCTAGTTCTCAGGCTATTAGTTTGTAAATTTTGAGTATTTCATATATTTGAAAGGGATTGTAGAATTGAGAGAATAATAGAAAAGGGGACATTTTGAAAGCATCAAAGAAATAGTTGCCTACTGTTGCTAACAACATATTAGTTCATTATTTTAAATATAACATAAAATATATGTAATGAATGCTGTATTAAGAATGTCCAAAGCTGCAGGAAGGAAGGATTATAAAGGACATGAAGAAACATTTGAGGTTGATAAATATGCTTTTTATCAATATTTATGATTGTATGTATTCATTGATTGTGGCGGTATGCAAAGCTTGTTAAATTACATGCTTTAAATATGTGCAGTGTATTGTATGTCACTTATAGCTCAATAAATTTGTTAAAACATGACTGATATATCACTCTTCAAATGGATTCTAAGATAATATAAATACCACATACTTTTTTTAATTATGAGAAAATTTACCTTCATTTATATGCATAGATTTTAGCTATAAGATTAATGCATTTTGATAAATGTATACACCGATTTAACCAATGCCCCCCAATCAAGATTGAGAATATATCCATCAACCAAAAAAAATTTCCTCATACTACTTTTTAGTCAAACCCAACCCACAGTAGACAGGCACCGATTTGGTTTCTGTCACTTCAGATTAGTTTTGTCTATAGTATATCATATAAATGGATTTGTTGTTTATATTATTTTGTGTTTGGCTTCTTTCACCTAACAGTGTATTTCAGATCCAGCAAGGTTTTTACATATATATGTCGTTGATTCATTTTTATTGCTAACTAGAGCTCCATCATTTGTTTATGCATTCATCTGATTTTTGGCTATTATGAATGAAATTGCTATGAGCATTCTTGTGAAAAAAAAAGTGTTCCAACCTGGATAATATATCTGAATATATAATCAAAAGTTAACAATATTTCCCATACTATATTTGGTCTTCCAGTCTAAAATGACACAAAAAATATTTGAGTAGAGAGTGAGGGGAAAGATTGGGGAGATGACAACTATATTGTATTTGTAGATCTGTCACTTGTTAGTTGTATAATATTACATAAGTCAAGTGATCTTTCCAAAAATTTTTGTTGTTGTTGTTATTTTGCAGTGTTGGTTTAGGTTAGTTGTTTGTTAAAATTAGGACATTATATAGGATGGGTTGTGAAGTCCCTTAAAAGAGTGAGTGTTCAAACTACAGGTAAAACGATGAGAACATTATTTGGAATATTAGGTGACCATCACAAAATTTACTTATTTTTATGGAATATTTTGAATTGGGGGCAGGGAAGAGATTAAAGTGCCCAAAGCTCTGGTATTGTGTGACCTTATGATTTAATAAATAAGAATTGATTGGGATTTGCATGTTATATCACCTTGGAGTCAGAATCAAGATGGAGCTTCACAGTTGAAATAGACAATAACATTAATTTCCACTTTGTTTTCACTATGCATAGCATTACTAAGTGTTTCTCTTTAAAATGTAGTACGGGCAATGCATAGTAGATGGAGTGTCTCCTGTTTTAATCACTTCACTTTTCATTTGAAAAGTAATTCATCACGAGAAGTCAGTGGGGTATAGAGAGCACTAATTGTGGCAAAATATCAAGGACAGTTTTCCTCTGTCTTAATTAAACATTAATGAGTAAAGTTATTTGCAAATGCATGCTGCAGGAATGGACTTGTCTATCTACATTCGGTAAATACTGACACTCAGTGTCAAAATAAAGCACCTTAATTGATTTATACAGGAATAGTTTAAAAAGATTGCTCCTGGCTTGACATTTCCCTAGGTTTTTATAGAGTAGTTTTTGATAAATTATTTATAAAGAAACTTTCTGACCTACCCTAATTACAGAAGTGATTGTTTCCAAACTAATCAATTTTGTGTAAATTTGACTTTTTTTCTGTCAGTTTTGCTATCAGTTTGAGGAGTTTTATCAAAGATGATAATCATGCTTTTAAAAAATCTTTTCAGAAGGAATATGCAAGCAAGTTACTTTTTCTTTTATTATTAGAAATATTTTGTAAGATTTTATTTTTTGAATTGATAATTTTTTTATGAACAAGTTTATTTTATTTCAATATATTTGTTAATCTAACTACTTTACTCCAGCCTGTAATTCAAGACCTTAATTAAAATTAAAAGCCTAAGGGTCATTCAACTCAAAATTCAAATCTTAAAATAGCATCTAACTAAAATTGCTTTTGATACTTTAGAGTATATGCAAGTTCATCCATTAGAAAAGGCAAAATAAAACTCTTTGCTTCTCATATTAAGTTTTATAGATATCAAAAGGAGCATTTCCCAATATAATTGCTAGATTAGTTGGCATGCAGTTTTTGATGTGGTTTCTTCATATTTTCAATGAATGATTCTCCTACTGTTCGATAGGTATGATTGAGTATAATTTAGAAATATCAAAAATTGTAATCAATAATTAAAAATATATATTATATTAAGTGCTTCTAATCTTACATTAGAAGCTACCAGTAGAACAATTTTCAGAAAATGACAAAAACACTGTGCAGGTTTACAGTTTTAAACTATGGTTATACATACACACACATACATATATATTTTAAAGGGAAAAGAAAAAAAACTTCCTGTCGTGTCTTAGAATGGCTTATGCATTCCGTAATTTGCTGTTTTTAGATAATGTTGTTAAATTGTACTCTCAATTTTCATACAACTCCCACCTCCCCAAGCTATATGGCCTAAGGCAGATAAAATTGGCTTATGACAAGTAATGTAAGCACACTTCATATTTTTCCTCCTGTAAAACTACTGGGGTGTTATGGTGTTCATTTTTAAGATTTTTTGGAACCAAGTTCTTAGTGAGTATTTTCAAAATTTTGTCTTCTGGACAACTTTATTGCTACATTTGAAAATAACCTAGCTTTATCTTATGCTCCTTGAGAAGAATTTCATTTTTAATTTGAGATTTAAATTAATATAAGGAACATTTTATATGTGCGCTTTGAAAAGCTATGGATAAAGAATTCCTATTTTAAAAATGTAAATTCAGCATATCCCCCTTCACTTTTTGAAAATTACGCAAAAACAGTAAAAATAAACAGAAACTAACACCAAATTCATCTTTGAAAAAAAGTTCAGAGATACCTGAAAGCACAAAGCAGAAAACATGAATTGGATCTTCCAAAACCATGGTGTCAATGCTGATGATGACGTTTTTATGTTATAGCCAAAGGACACTCTTGACTGCAGTTATCAAAAAGTCCACACTAACATGAATTTAAATCCTGACAGACCCTGTGCTATAGCACCAAGTATGTCTTATTTGTGACAACGGCAGTGGAGTTTCTCAGGGTGATGACTAGGAGTTTGACAGGGCTTGCTTTGGTTACAAGCACAAGTACAAAAGTCAGGCACTGAACAAGAAATCACAACGGTAACACTTATTTTGAGAAAGTCTATTGGTGGTTGAAGTTAGAAAAGACATCGTGTGAACAGACAGGTGAGAAATCTCACACTCATCATTGGTATAAGTACCTTACGTGGTACTCTTAGAGTGGATGTCCAAGAATTCTCATTTCATTTTCTTTATATTTAAAGTGCAATAGATTTTTTTCTAAAATGTTTTGGTTTTGACTCTTTTAGGTTGATGTCCCCAGTTATACAGTTTTCTCTTTTTAAACATATATTTTTAGAAACAAAGCAAGCAATTCTTTAATAATTAGTGGAGGAAAAAAGCCTTTTCACAATTTAGCAATAAGGTATCGAGTATCCATTTTTGGCATTATTATTAAACAATTTTGAAAATATGAACTAATCATTTTGATAAGAGAAAAATGAAGTATAAAAATTGGATAGGAAAAATTTTAAATTGTTCATTATCTTCAGATATGACTATATACTTTGAAGACTTCACTTAACTAAAAATAAAACTTGACAATTTCAGATAATAAAGATTTTAGTAAGTTGACTAAATAGCCTAATATACAAAATGAAAAATAAAACTTTTATATTATGAAATGTTTAATATTGTAGTTTAATAATATATTTTAGTATCAGATTGGGAAAGTATGTAATCGTTACTCTTTTAATTTTTTTTTTCATTTTTTATGCCAATTCTTATACCCTATAATTTTAAAATAACTGTAGAATTATTTTGTAATGTGAGAATTTGCCTGAGATATTTGTTTATTAATTTTCTATGGCAGGTTGAATTAAGAGAATTAACCTCCTTATGTGATTGACATTCTCGCAATAGTCTCTTATTATATTCAAGTGTTGTTTTATGTTCCTTAGTGGAAATGGTAGCTTTCTTTACATAAATCTTGCTTGTTGATAAAATTTATGTATTAGGATCCATTGCATTTTCTTAAAAATTATGAGGTATTCAGAAAATTTTTGAAGATTACTGATTTAATTTTAAAATAGTATCTTTCTGGAAGTCTTTTGAATGATCTGGCTGGATTTTTAAATAAATAATGTCTTCAAGTAGCAGTGAATGAAATGAATGCACAGATGTGTACGTGTGTGTTCGCACATGTGTACAGACACATAAGCAAGCACAATTATACTGACTTTAATATTTCCACAGTAATTATAGTTATAGTGGTGATGGTGGTCATTTTTGTTTTAGCCCTCACTTTTTTGGGATGTTTCTAAGGCTTTATCATTAAAAACAAAGCTGTCTAGTGTTAAATAAATATTTATGTGTTTGCATATTTGTGAACTGATGAAGAAGGCCAAAATTGAGTGAAGACTTGAAGTAGTGAGTGGAACTACTAGGCTGATATTGAGGGGAAGAATATTCCAGGAAGAACCATAATTGAAAGGGAGCTACTGTCCGTAGTGCTGAAGGAACAGTAAAAAGGTTGGTGTGACGGGCAGATTAAGAAGAGAAAGGGGATATAAATTAGGTCAGAGGTGGGGAGTTACTGATTACATCAGGCCTTGGAACATAGTAAGGACATTGGCTTTGATTCTGAGTTGAAAAGGGAGCCACTGCAGAATTTCAGCAGAGTAGTGACAGAGATTTTTTATTTTTAAAAGAATCATTTTGGTACTGACATCGCTAACTCCGTATTGTCTAAAATATTACATTAGGCTGTTTCCCATTCTTCTCAAACTTACAATTCCCCCTTTCAAATCATAATATAAAGTGAATGATAAAAACTAGGGCAAAAAAGTACCATTTAAACAAGGTTTGCTTGGCTTCTGTTGCTGTTATCTTAATGAGAATGAGTAGATGATAGTTTTTTTCTTGCTTGTTTATTTGTATGTAGCTCCAGAGGTTACTGGGGCTTTGAATCGGGATTAATTGTGTTATTTGCATACTTTCTTCTTATTTGCCACAGCATTGCATAAGAACACACATTTTAAATAGTTTGTCTGAAGTCTAAATCCTTTATATGATGCCTTGAAACTGAGCCCTAAGCTCTGAGTTATGAGGTGCAATAATTAATTTTCTCAGTTCTTCACATTTCCATGTTGTTAAATGTTAATCAATTCCTGCTGTTTTAGAGGTCAGAAATTTAAATGTTAGAAGTCATACCCATAAGGAAATACATTTATTGATATTTAAGTTTTTGAAAACAAAAAGGTAGAGTGAGAAACATTTAATACAGAACTAAATTAAATTTACTTAATAGTCCCCCCATAAGTGTGAATCTTATGACTGCTATTACTATAAATACTACTTAGTGGACTTTTTTAGTTTTATCCTGTTGCTTATTATCTACTAGGGTTTTCAGAGAGCTGCAGGATTTATTTGCTTTGAATTGCTCAATTTATAATTCAACATTAAGCTGTGTACTGAAATACATTATTCCTGTCATTTATGCACTTAACTTATTATATCCCATTTATTCAAAAACTGTTTATTGAGTACCTGCTATGTGCCAGACGCTGTCTTAGATGTTTCAGATGTAGCGAGGGACAAAGATCTCTGTCCTAGTGGAACTTTCATGTTAGCAGAGGAAGAGAGACAAAGAGGAAGCCTTACTATGTGACATTTTACAAGGTTTTGAGAGCTACAAAAAAAAGAACGAAAGAAATACGGGGAGATGGCGGGGTAGGGGAGGAGGGGAAGAGTAAGAAAGACGGGGAGGATGGGGAGAGGAAGCCCCAGGCATTGTTGCAGTTTTATGTGAGAGTATCACGACAGACCTCATCGAGAGTGTGAGATGCAGCTGTCCTGGGAGAGTGTTTTCCAGGAGGGAAGTAAGCCAGGATGGACAGGATGGGGAACATTATAGAATGGGAGAGGATGTGAGAAAGTAACATGAGGTCAGATCTCACAGTTTTGAGGACGTTTTGAGGACTTTGTCTTTTTTTTTGTGAAATAAATAGGGAACCATTTCAGGGTGTTGAGGAGTGACTTCCTCTGATCAGGCTTTAGCAGGAAAATTCTGCTACTCTGTTTGAGAATAGGCTGAGGAAGGCAAAGGTAGGAGCAAGGAGCTCAGTTAACAAGCTATTGTAATGATCCAGGCAAGAGATGGTGGTGGCTCAGACCAGGGTGGATATACAGGACATAATAATAAACCTTCAAATTCTGGAGGTATTTTGAATAGAGATCCTAGAACATGATAGATTAGCAATGAAGTAAAATGGAAATAAATTTAAATTTTTTGGTGGTTGTTGTTCTGAGAATTAGAAGATCGAGGATGTAGTCAATGATACTTGTAGGGCTGCAGGAGGAGAATGTTTTGGAGGAAACATGAGGAGTTGAGCTTGAGATGAACATTTGGGACATTGAACTTAAAATGTCTTATAAACAGATGGAGAAATAGATTAGGCAGTCAGATGTATGGGTTTACAGTTCTTGAGCAAAGCCTAGCTTGGAGATAAATAACTTTGAGAATCCTTGCTTAATGATGGTTTGTCACATTATGAGGCAGTGAGCACACTGTGGAGTGAGTACAGATAGAGAAGAGGGCAAATGTAAGCTCCCAGGCACCTCTCAGTGCAGAGTCAGAACAGAGGAACTAGCAACAGAGACAGTAAAGGAGCAACGTATGGCGGAATGAGTTCCATGCACGGCTGGCTCCGTGGACATCCAGCTGGTACAGGCACGGCCATAAACTCGAAAGGATGCTGCGCTTGGTTTGATGCTCTGGTTTCACTGTCGTGAATTTCTTCACATTTTAACAATAGTCCTTACGTTTCTTTTTTGTAGTGGGCCATATAGATTACACAGTTGGCCCTGACTCCACTCCACACAAGTAACATATCAGACACAGGTCAGAGACCTTGTAACTAGGTAATGAGCTTCGCTTAATAGAAAACGAAAACTATTTTTTAATGTAATTATACCTGTGCATAAAACACATCTTCAAGCTACAGATTCATTTCTTTCCTTCATGTCTTTAATGTCCTTGTCTTCTATTCATTTCTTAATGCTTACTTTTTTTTTTTTTTGTCATCATCTGTTCTGAGACTTAAGCCATGAGTGTGAATCATTTATAATTCTTATTGCATTTTCTTTATCCTTCCCCCCGCCCCCAACACATACACTTATAATATCAGACCTTAACACAATTTCTGGCACATAGAAAATGCTCAATTATTATTTGCTGTCAGATTTTTCAAATGTTGTAGGAATCACTTCATTCATAATCTCTTACCATCATCTCTGTAATCTCTGCAGCTTTTAACAGGTTTTATCCTTTGTCCATCCTAAAGTTATTTTACCTTGAATTATTTTTAACTATCCTGTGTTTCTCTTTTTCCCACATGTTCTTTTGACATCTTTTAAACTTGTTTTTCTTTGTTCTAAATAGACATTAATTAGATAGAAGTAGTTTAAATTAGTAATTTGTCCTTAGCTTTCTTCTTTTATTATTTGCTGCTCCTTTCACATACTTTTATAACTATTACCTTCCAATTATAGCGATGTCTCTCTCGCCAGATTCTGAACTTTCTATGATCCTGGCAATAGGCCATCTCATTCTCTATGCTATTCTGGTATTTATCCCTGGAAACTGTTTACTACTTCTGACTGCTTTATTTCTGTCGGCTGCCATGCTGTCAGTAGTCTGCCCTCAGAATCCCCTTGGCATTTTACCTGTCATAAATGGACTACTTCTATACTTCCCATCTTTAGAGCCATGTTTGTGTATGTCTCTTCTTTTCTATACCTACTGCCATTGGCTTGATTCGGCCTTGTCACCTCTCTTTAGACTGCCAAACTCTCCCTAATTCAGTTCATTCTACACAGCTACAGTCACGTATCCAAACCATAATTTTCATCATATTACTTGATCTTATAACTCTTCAATCACTCCCTATTGCCCTTGGTACACAAGAGTGTGCTAGTATACTGTGGCATGCACTATAAAGGTATGCCACTAATGATTAGTTACCAATCGTAATTAAGGTCTAAAGTTTGTAAATGATCTTTTGAAAAAAAAAAATACTGAAGTAGGGACTTGTGCAAATAATACATTTAATCCCTTGCTTTTCGAAGTGTTTTTTCTTGAATAGAAAGAAAGCAAAAAAGAACGGGTAGTAATGAAAACACATACGAATCAAGAATTATACATAACCCACAGACTTTTATCTATTTCACAGCTCCAGATGCTGAATTATTGACAAACTAGGAATAGTTGTGGTGCTTAGGAGTTATTATAATCTGAGCACTAATTATCTTAATTCCTGGATTATTTTATTTTTTAATTTTTAGTTTTTTTTTAAATCAAAACACATGGGGTTTCTTGTGCATACAATAATTATGCATATTGTCTCCTTACACACACACACACACACACACACACACACACACACACAGAACTACCATGAACCCTTTCTTTTCTTTTTTCCTAATCTTTCTGCTCTCAACTACTTCCTTTTATCTTCATGTAAGAAATGTTTATCTATATTTTATTCATTTCAAATGGTGCTCCTATGGTCTTCATAAAATCCCCTCTTTCATTGAACCCCAACACTCCTTGTGTTCTCCTATTCATGTATTACCTGGTCTGTCTTACCTGTATATTTCTGTTAACTTTCTGCAAGACTAGAAGTGTTTCATGTGTCTCTACCCTGGGCCTGGAAGAGTGTCTTGAAATGGAGCAAAAAAGACTCAGATACTGAGGTATGTTAAATGTTTATCAAATGCTTGTTTCTTTCTTGTAGGCAATGGAAAATACAGTTCTTACCTAACCTTATGGTAGGATTCTTTTAGCGTTCCTTGTATTTTCCAAAAGAATCAAATACATCTATTATTGTTTGAAACTTAACATTAGGTTCTCTACATAGTTGCATTATTATAATAATTACATTGACCACCCACATGATAAGTGTTAAAACAAAAAGCTTCAAGTTTTTAAGTAGTGCAAATCTTGTTGAAAATGAAAAGGATATATTTCCTACCTAGTGAGCCTTTGTGTCTAAATGTCCATGCAAAACTGTCTTGAGCCATGTTATAATGTGTTTCATCTGCAGAATTATGTATGAAATGAACTCAACTTTAAAAGTGCTGCCTTAAAAAAAGTTCCAAATGGTGTTATTTTATGTTCTAGAATATTAGTAATATAAAATAAGAATTTGCTCTTAGTTAATAATTTGGAGTTTATATTAGTTATAAATAAATGTTTTTAAACTCTCTTGTTGATATGTTTTTGACAAAATGAGGCCAGCCTTCAAATAAAGCATAGTCGAAAGGAGCCATTTAAATAAGTGTGCACTATTGTAATAGGAGAAATACAGTTTGGGGAATTATATTTGAAGATTACTGATGTAAAGCCAGCATAAAACACATATAATATAGGTGTTGAAGAAGACTATAATAATATTTATTATCTTTACCTTTTTTATTCCTTTAAACTGAATATATACATACCAATTCACAGAGGAAAATGAAATAAATCATTCAGGGATTTGCAGACAATAATATGGTGATATTTAAGTTTGAACTATTGTTCAGTTTCCTGGATTAGAGTTGCAGTGACATGGCAATTCAAGTAGTTTATCATTGAATTGCAAATATAATTTTATAGATATTTAACTCCCCAAATTCTTGCTTGAATGGCATTATAAACTGTAGAATATTTACCATGATAACTCTGTAATTCCAGTTTGACATTATGGTGTTTTGCATGTGTGTATTTTAGGACCAAAAAGTAAAATCTGCAACAAATATCAATTTCTGATATACGTGTTTAAAAAATTTTAATAAGTATTTACTTTTATAAAGTAGAAAAAGATACATGTGTATATTACTTACAAAAACCTTGGTTTTACTTCTGCTTTCCCAAACATTTATGAGAAAGAATATAGTTATTTTACTCCTTAAACCCATGATATACATTCTACTCTGAGGTTCATTTTCTATCAGTCTCTTTTTTCTAAAGAATGCATTTTGAATGGGAAGACATTGTAAATCACACATGTTGTACATGTTAAAATAAGGCAGAAAATTTGAAATTGCATGAGGAATATATGACAAGTTGAATGGGGTTCCCATACTCAGTTCCAATGTGAAGGATGCTTCCTCTACACAGTAAACAATTCTCAGACACCAGGAGGTGTCTAAAATTAAACTCACTTCTGACACTGTTTGTCTAACTGGAGATAGCATCAAATTCCACAGATGCAGGGTTCAGTCCTATAAGACTGTCTGTCTCTCTCTCTCTGTCTGTCTGTCTGTCTGTCTGTCTCTCTCTCTCTCTCTCTCTCTCTCTCTCTCTCTCTCTCACACACACACACACACACACACACACACACACACACACACACGGTGAGGTTCCAAACAAAGGAGCTTCTGCCCTCATGGAGATTGGGGCCCAGTATGGTGGCTCAAATAAATATTCTGGTTCCTTGACATAGAAGCTCTCAGATAAAAGGACCAATGAATGGGCTGTCCTTCTGTGTTTTTATGGAGACTACAGCATGCAGTCAAAATTGACTAAGTCTTTGGCCTCTGGTGATCTATTTGACCACCAGACTCTCTTCTCTTCCTGGAGGTCTGGGGTAGGACTGAAATTTCCAAATCTCTAATCACATGATTGGTTCTCCTGGCAACTATTTACTGTCCTTGGGTGGAGCCTAAAAGTCACCTCATTAATACAATAAGACACTTTTATTCCACTCAACACAGGAAGTTCCAAGGGTTTTGGGAGATGTGAGGCTGAAAATGTGGATGAAGACCAGCTATCTTTTAAATAACAATATCGCAGAAGTCAAACAGTGAATTTCTTGTGTATGCAAACTGAGAAGAATCTGAATTACATTTCAACTATTTGAAATAGTTCCAGTTTAGAAGAATCACCAAATCAGGCAGTTGAGGCTTACTTATGGTCTTGAGATAAGAAGAAAGAGAAGGCGGAATAGTTGTTTGGGACTTCATAGAGGAAGGAGGAGATTTACATGGAAATGAAAAGAAACGAATGTTCAGTAAAAGAAAATGTTTGCTGGGCCATCTTTAACAATTGGACCCAGAGAAGACTTTAATTAAAAGAGTCTTGCTAGCTTACTCATTGTTCATCTCACCTAATTCATATCACACTATAGTTATCTATGACAATAGCTCCCTTTCCTGGAGCAGGTCTCTATCTAAATTATTTTAGGCAGCTAGTAAGGTCAAAGATTCTTTCTGAGTCTTGTTTCTTAAAATAATCAATATCCCAAAGAGACATATTTTGGGTTGGCAAACTCTGCTCCTCTTCAGTAATAATAAAACTTAATTTAGTTTTAGTCAGTGTTACTACCCTTCTAAATTATCTAGAAGTGATATTTCTCCTTATCACTTGCAGCAGACATAGATGGTTCCTACTACTCTGCCCTCAGCCTTTATATACCACTACTTGCCACTTCCGTGTTTGATATAATAAGGAGGAAGAAAATGCACTGTTCTTTTAAAATGAATATTATGTGTAGTATGTGTATATATATATATATATATATATATATATATATATATGTATTATAATGAGTTTATAATGATAACAATTGTGTGAATTTAATGCTCTAATTGTTTTTTTATTTGACATAATCTCATTTAATTTTCATAACTGCCCCATGAGGTGAGTATTGTGATTCACATTTAAATGAAATGCATGGAGGTTATATAACTTGTACAAAGCTACACAGATAGGAGGTGGGCGACCTGAGACTCAACTCAAAGTTATGTGCTCTTAACCAGCATGTTACTATGTATCATTAGACATCTAGTGTGGAAAAAGGTTTGAAGAAGAAACTGCTACTATGCATAGATCAAATGATGAGGTAATCTGCAATGAGGTACAGATCCACCATACTTCCTAGTTTTACATAATTAGTATTACTATTATTTTGGATAGCTATCATCATTGTCTACTTGTTATGTGCCAGAGACAAGAAGCTACCCTCCAAGAAATTATTTTGCACAATGATGCTGTTGAGTGGTTATATCACCACCTTTTTACAATGAAGAAAATGTATTCACGGAATTCCTGGACTTAATGAATAGGGGAGGAGAAACTTAAGTTTAGGTACTCCTGACTCACATTCTTAACTAGTAAATTGAAGGCTACAAAATAAGAGCATATGAAAAAAGAGACACACCTATAATAGCCTTTATATGATATACAACTAATTTTAGATTCACAACATAGAAAGTTTAACATTAATTCTCATATTACTTAAATTATTAAGCTTATGTCAGAATAGAGAATATCATGTTCGGGAAAACGTCACTGGCTCTCAAGGAGATATTAAGGAATTAAAAAAAAACACATTCGATATCACCTAGGAAAAATAAGCATAAAAATATGAATTTCAGAGGCATCGGTATAGTGTTCAGTCCTCTAACCGCGAAAGAAAAAAATTTCAGTAGTGCTGGTGCCATGTTTGTCAGTAGAAGTAGTGATTATAGAAAGATAAATTCACAGTGAGATTTTTTTAGAGTTGAGGAAGTGCAAGATTCTGTCACACACACACACACACACACACACACACACACACACACTTCGCAGACAACAAGGTTTTACAGTGGCCAGCTTCCTATTGAAAAGGACATCATATTCATGTCAGTTTTCAGTATTATTTCTTGGAATTGTTTTAATTCAGAATTTCTGTGTTATATCATTATGGAGATAAATGGGAAAGTGGATTGATTTTATAGTCTGTCACTGTTCACATTTATTGGGCACCCATGATATTTTTAATAGTTATTTGTTATCAGTGGAGAAATATTTATTGTTATAAATGTCACAGTTTGCAAAGACACTGGGATGTAAAAGGAAGTGAATATTTAAATTTTTATATCTTCTGTTCCTTGCATTAATATGCAAATAGTCAAAGTTTTTTGATGAGAAGGGTTGCTGTGGACAAGGGTATGAGACCAAGAATACTTATGGGATCTATGGACTTATGATTGTTACAGCAATCTTCATGTGGTGATGAAGTTAACATTTATGGATCTCATTTTCTATTACAAAATGAAATTTCCCTTTACTATTCGAAGTAGCACAAAACCAATGTAAACTAAATGAAGGAAGGTGTTCTAAAAATCATATCAAGCCATTCTAAACTCTCAAAGATTTGTGTTGACAACTCTTCTAAGTGTATGGAGGTAGGAAATATTAATTTATTATACAGTAGGGCAGTACCACTTCACAGTTAATCATATGAGCATAGTGTTCGAATCCTGGTCTTACTCATTGGTGTGTGATTTTGTACAATTCACCTAACCTTTGTGTTTCTCAGTTTCTTCATCACCAAATAGCAATAATAATACTATCTATCTTCTGGAATTATTGAAATGTTTAAATGAGTTAATATTTATGAATATGGTTATGAAATTGCCTGGCACTACTGAGTTCAGTGCAGGTACGTAGACACAGTGCAAGTACATAGAGTGTCTATATGTGATGATTATTTTTATGAATTATTCTATTTAAGAATCCAAAAATATTAACTCTACGTAAAAAAATAATTGTATAATTTACAAATTGTCTTCTCTTCATTTTACAAATAATCTTGAGTCAAGAAGCCTTATGGTTTTCTCAAGTTTAGATAGAACCTTGTTTGCTTATCTCTAAAATGTGTTTATTTCTCATTATAGTACTGGTATTTAAATTCTCCAGAAGATACAGAATAAATGATAGAGCTTTCTATTCTGATGGTGAATTCAACATCCTTCTAGTTGTCTGTGCATGATTGATGTCCCACAATATCTCTCAAGTAATGACCATCAGTCCCTTTGCGTTCTCTCCTTTTTCTGACCCAATCAATGCACAGTTTCTAAATCTCATGGGAGAAGCTATGAAAACACAAACTCAGAACTCATCTTCTCTCAATATCAATAGGTTTTTTTTTTTAATCAGTAAAATACTCTTCTATAGAAATAAGTAGCTATTCCTCCAGGTTGTAATACAATCCTAAAACTTAGACAGTGAAGTAAAATCAAAAATGTTTCAAAACCTTGCTATGATTTCTAACTACCCAGACTCTTACATTTTTGAGTGATGCTTTCTCACTAAGGCAGCCAGAGATAAAATAAGCTCTGGGTTATAGAATCCAGTGAAGCCCTCTTAGTCCTGGGTGAGCCCCTTTTCTATAACTATTATTAATATGCGAATACGGTAGGGTTTTTTTTTTTTTTTGGTCAGCACATCTATGCATCTGGTCTAGTTTATATGATAAAAGGAATTGATGTGTAAACTTTGACATTTTATATATTAATAGTAACAAATTATTTGCCACCATTCTTAATATTCAACTGAGACACTGATAGGATAGCAGTATATCATAAGAGCTCTCTTGAGAACTGGTTTGTAACATTGCCCAAGGTAGATATGTAATGATTAGTACTTTTGACTCTAAAGACACACATTCACTTTTCATTTTGCCACTTTTTTTTTTTTTTCTTATCTTCTCTTTGGCCTGATCTCCAATCTAGCTGTGGCTTAAATTTCACTTTATGTATGACTTTGATATCTTTTTTTTTTAAATTTAAATAAGACCCAAAGGCCTCTAATTCTTGGAATAAAGGAATCACGTAGGAACAGAAAAGGTGAACAGAAAAAAGTGATTGATGTGAAATAGAAAGGAATTTGACAAGAGGAGATACAAATCTTTTCTGTTTCCTATGTTACAAATTTGAACAAATCGAAGATTAAAAATCTTCTGTGCAATTTGCCTAAAGTCCCAATTCATCCTCAGATTTTTTTTTTTAACACAACCAATTTAAACACTTTCTATTATCTCCTAGGATCAAAAGAATCAATCAACATCTTCTACAGTCTTATGGGTCTTCAATCATGCTTGCCCAAGGCAATGAAAATCAAATCAAAAGCTGCCTCTATGGGTAGGGGGTTATAATTCAGTATAACAGAAAATACTGCAGAAGTAAAAGCCTTGCATAAAATGAAATGTAATTCATGCTCATTGAAAAATATATATCCTTTCAGAAATTACATGGAAATTTTTTCAATCTGTTCTTTTTCTCTCAAGATGAGTTTTTAAAATGCCAACCTGTTATTCTTTCTGAGACAGAATAATTTTGTTATCAATCCAACCCTTATGTTCCTGATGCTATAGATTTTTCTTTGTTTTGATAACTTTAGATTATGACATTCAACTTGGATATTTTTTGAGAAATAAGTACTCATTTTGAAAATAATAGTTATATATAAATATCCCAAACTGCATATTTACCAACATGAGTGTGTGTGAGTGTGTGTGTGTGTGTGTGTGTGTGTGTGTGTGTATTTGGGTCAAAACGTAGAAATAGAAAAGACAAACTCAGGACAATCTTTCAGTCTGTGCCTTAAATGTAGCTAGTTGAATTATGGTAAAGGAAAAGTCTCTAAGATGGTTCGACTGAGTTTTTCACTGCATATAGAGCTTAACTTGCAATTTTGATTATTATCTCGATCAGCTGTATGTAAAATGTATATTAATAGCAATTCAGTAAAAAAACATTTGAGATTTTGAATATATCTACTTTTGTACAATGTAAGGATTCTCTTATTTTTAATTGCTTTGTATAAAAAAATTCTTTCCCTACCCTAACATCATTTCTGTATTTATTAGTTTCCTATGATTTGAAGTGGTATACACTAAAATCTTAATATTAAGATTATTACTTATTACCAATTATTACTGTTATTATCATTATTATTACTACTTGACATAAGAAATAAAAAAGTAGTAATTATTTAAATTATCATAGTGAAAATTGTGTATCCATGTCCACAGAGTGGAATGAGGTAGAGGGCTCCCCAACGTTGCTCCTGTGTTTAAGGACAAATAAAGCATACTATTGTTACATGTGTCTACATTATATGCACATATTTATTTACGTTCCACTTAACAGTTTTATGGGGGTGCCATCATGGATTTAGCATGGACTTCTATGTTGAGAGTTTTAGTGTTAACCATGACATATGAAACCTGTATACAACTAAAAAAGGATCAAAATTGTATTTATTTAAACTGTTTATACACAACTCTACAACAAACTTTAGAAATATTGAAATTTTTAAGTTTAAGAATGCTTATCTTCTTGGCTCACATATATTAGTAAGGCGTGCATGGTTTCCTTTAATAGGATTTGTTAATTATTTTCCTAAAGACTATCTATTTTCTATATTATATTTACAATTATTTGAGGCTGATGTTGGGTGGTGAGGACGCAAATGAAATGTTTTTGATAGACAATACTAGATCTGAATATAGAGTTTTAGATTGTATTGGTAGTCTAGATTCTGTCTTGACCTCTTGAACGTAAAAACTGATTTTGTTGAAGTAGGAATAAAATTGTTTGATGTGATTTATGAAACTTCATCAAAGTTGCAGTAATTGTCATGATTTAAATTAAGAGCTACATTGAAATCACTGCATGTTTACATTATAGGAAATACATGCTTTTAAAATGGATTTTACTTCTAGAATTTTGCTTCGAAAATGTCAATATCTAAACAACATTGTTCAATAATATGGAAGCAATGCTGTTGCATCCCACTTACTGTAATTATGGAATGATGAAAGGCCTTTGGTATTTTAAAGGTTGGATCAAGTTTAACAATTAGATGAACCAAACTTTGAATGATGGAAACTTACCTAGTTAAAGTTTATGTTTCTTTATTGTATCTAATATACTAAGATGCCAATTATTTTATGAGACATTTATATAATACTATTACAGTGCTTTATTTAATGCAGCTGACTTTTAGGTGAAGTATTTTTAAAGATTTTCTAATCATTTCGGTATTTTAAATCCTTTATAAAATATCCTATGTGGATCTAAGTTTTCTCTTAATTCATATTCATAGGAACTTATTTCTCTGAAATTTGTATACAAATTGAGGATTTCCAAAGTCAAAGTCAACCAGCACTAAGTATTTTATTTTACTGCCAAGGACCAAGCACATTTGTCACAGGCAAACTGAGGCTCAAAGTTTTCACATAAGTTTTTCCAAGGTTAAACAATTAGGAATCTGTGGCATTGGGATTCGTACCGGGTGTGTCTGATTCTTAGTTCTGTACACTTTTCTTTATGCCATTAAGTAATACTCAAAATAAGGCTGGAGGAAGAATGATCCACCCCCACCCCTTTCCCCATGATATCAGATGAATGCCATGTCAAATTTCTCCACCTCTCTAATTATCTTACCTCTTCATTAAAAAAAAATAATAATAATAAAATAAAAAATGTCATTACCTATATATACCATAAGCTAGTAAAGAAACCAGAATTTATCAATGTTCCTAACTTCCACTCTACTTTATTCCTGTTAGAATCTGGGCTTTTATTCTTGTAAACTAGTAATATAGTTTGTTATGGTTTCATAGATGCTGGCAGAAGACACAAAATTCCAGGGTCAGGAATGAAGAACTTAATTCTCACGTAACAATACGTGATGTGAGCTTCGTGTTTGCATTGGTACCTCTTGCTGCCCGAGTTTCATGGAAATAGAGCATAGTGTCCTGTGTGGGTGCTGCATACATGATGATTTTACATTATAGCCAACGAACTGTACTGTCGGCACACACCTCTTTTATAGCAAGCTTGCTCATTGTCCTGGAGGTAGACCTTGCTTCCCTCAAATTGCTGCTGAAATACAATCTTGAGAAATATCCCAGGTAAAGAAAAGTCTGGGCCTTATATTCTTGGCAAACACACTGAGAACCAAAACATGCTGGGATAGTCAGGGCCTTGGCAGATGGCCTCTCTCCACATCCCTCTTACCGTCCATTAACTCTCCATCAATCTTAGATTGCATCCGCACCCAATTTTTTTGCAACTCTTTCTCTCATCTGTGCTTCCTTGACAAAATCTGTCTACTCAGCCTCTGTATTCAGGCATTGGGAGACTAACACAAAATATTAATAAACAACAACAACAACAAAAAAACCATGAATGCTATCTTCATAATTCATGTGTGGACTCACCTAGAACATTATCTTAACCTTCTTCTTACTTTTCAAACCAAATATTATTTCCCGGTCTCCATGTAGTTGACTATCCTGCTTCTTATTTCACTAAGAAACAGAAGCAATCATAGTTGACCTTCCAGAGGTTTCCCTAGCCACATGAGCGAACGTAGTAACAGCTGTGCCAGTAACCTCTGCCATCCCTTCTCTTATTATAGATGAGCTGTCTGCGCTCCTAGCTAAGGCTAAACTTTCACTTACGGATTCACATATTATCCCCTGTGGACTAAAAAAGAAACTGGTATGATTGACTGCCTCTCTCTGGCATCAGCAACTTGCCCCCCCCCACCCGCCACTTTTCTGGATTATTTTAATAAGCGTGCAACCACACTATAATGTTACCTATTCAGTTTTTTAAAAGTGAAATTCTACATACTTTGAATATGATTCAAGGCTTTTTATTTTTTCTGTGTTGCCACCCTTATCTTCGAGATACTCTCTGAGCTTCTTTTTGCATAACAACAAAACAAATTTCAGTGCGCTATCTTAAAGAATAGCCCATACATTCTGGGGACTTTTGGCAGTACAAAGCACTAACAAAAATTTGGAAATTGAATGTTTTATTTAAATCTATGGCTTCTTTTTCTACCAGTGTCTGTAAGTAGAAAAGGGATAGTACAGATAGTCTTATTTGAAGTTAAAGCTCATAGAAACCAGACATAGATTTTTATCTCAATTATGAGATCTTTATTGCAAGATGATTGTAAAGTGCTTAACCTTATGTCTTGAAGTAGTAAGCATAAAATAAATGTTTTATTGATCAGTAAAAAAAAACTGAACTACATAAATAAATAAAATATTGCTCATTAATCAGAATTAATGCTCTCATAACATGTAAAATTTATTTGATGATCACTTAAAAAACCTGATATGTCCTTTTCACAATTAAACTTTTTGGAGCAGGAAAAACATATATATATATATGTATATATATATATATATATATATATATGTATATATATATATATATATATATATATATATGTATATATTTTATGCAAAGCCTTCTTGTTTTAGATTATACATGGCTGAATATTTTCCCTCAGTTTCGTTGGGCTTAGATTTATTGTTCGTGTTGTTAAAGTTATAATTGTATTTGTATTGTGCAGTTATAATTTACTAGTGTGTTGGATATAAGAAAACAACAACAATAAAGCTAATACACTAAATTTCCAAGTTAACAAAAAATGAGTATTTTTTAATTTCATTTAATAAGAAAGATAAAGATTGTTGACTTTTAATGAATGATTTGGGGAAAAATATTCTCTTCAGTCTTGACTTTGTGTAATTTCTATTTAAAAATACTTAAATAAATCCATCTTATTTCTTTTCTGCTCATTTTAATTCCTTTCACATTAGCTGTATTTTAAAAAATTATCGTTTTTAATTCTCAGTTAAGACTAAACATTTGTTCTAATTCCTCATTCATGAATAGTTTTGTGTAGTACAGCAGTCAGTCATGGGAGCTGGGTAAGGAATTGGGGAGTAACTAGAGTAAAGAAACAATATAGATGCAATTGCGGATATTAGTGGTTTGTAGCATGGCTTTAGAGCTGAATACTTCTGTTTAAATCTTGGCTGTCCAGGTATTTATTATTGGCAACCTGGGGTAAATTATATAATCACTCTGTGTCTTGATTTTCTCAACTGTAAAATGGTAATAATAGAATCTACTTTTTAGAGTGGTTTTGATGATTACAAGACTTAATACATATTAACACATAAAAGGGATCTTTGTGCATTCATCGGGCTTAGATCTGTAAGTGTGAAAGAGTTCTTAGGAAAGCCAAAACACAACTGAGGAGGCTAAAATGAAGACATTTAGAGGAATTTGAAGCTTCTGGCAACTACGAGATATGTCAAATACTAAACATAGCCAAACACCTAAAACACATTGAAAACCTGTCAACCTCAGTTTCAGTTACGTAACACATCATGTCTGGATTTTAAGAAATTACAAGGCATGCTAAAAGGGAAGAAGAAAAAGTACAATCTGAAGAGACAGTAAATATCAGAAATAGACTCACTTATGACACTGATTTTGGAACTAACAAAAATAGGATTTAAAATAATCATGATAGAAATGATGAGGTTTCTAATGAAAAAGTATATAGCGTACAAAACAGATGAGTAGTGCAGGTAGAAAAATGGAAACTCTAAGGAAGATTCTAAAGGAAATACTAGAAATCAAAAACACTAACAAATTAAACAAATGCTTCTGATGGATGCATTAGAAGACTATTTGTGGCCAAAGGAAGAATCAGTGACCTTGAAAAAAAGCAAACAAAACTTTTCCAAACTGAAATATAGAGAAAAAAATGAAAACAAACAAAATATAAAGGTACTGCGAGAAGTTTTTCAAAAGTGTAACAGCAACACTATTGGAATAGAATAAGAAGATAAAAGAAGAGAACAGAAGAAATACTCGAAGTAATGGTGGCTGCAAATTTTTTCAAAATTAATGACAGACACCAATCCACAAATCTAGGAAGCTCAGAGAAAACCAACTGGAAAAAATACTAAAAGAACTACATATAGGCATGTTGTATTTAAACTGTGGGAAACAGAAAGATAATGAGAAAATTTTAAAAGGAGCAAGAAGGGGGGGGCACCTTATGTGTAGAGAAATAGGAGAAGAATTTCTTTGGAATTTATATCGTAAACTCTACAAGGTAGAAGGCAATGGAGTGAAATATTTAGTGTTGGTAGAGAAAAAAGTCTCCCAACCTAGAATTCTATAGTTAGTGAAGTTATCCTTCAAAAGTGAAGGAGAAAAAAAAAGACTTTCTCAGATAAATAAAAACTGAGTGAATTCACCATCTGTGGACCTGCCCTCTAAGAAATGTTAAAACAAATTTTTCAGGGAGAAGAAAAATGATATAGATCAGAAACCTGCATATACATAAAGAAAGGAAGAATGTCAGAGAATAAATGAAGAAAAATAAAATCTTTTTTTTTTCTTAATTTATCTAAAACATAACTCTTAAGGTAATAATAGTAGCAGTGTCTGTGGTGATTAAGCATATGGAAAGTGAAATTAAAGACAGCAATGTCATAAGGGAAGGGAAGAGAAGATTTAGGGATACTGTGTTAAAAAGTAACTATAACATATGAACTTTCATGATGTTATTTGAAGCTGAATTTTGATTACTTAAAAATATACAATGCCAATTTTTGAAAATAACTAAAAACTTTTAAAATTAAGTATTGCTTGAATTCTATGAGAAGAGATAAATTAAGTCATGGAAATGCTTACATAAAACTAAAAAAAAAAAAAAAAAGCAAAATAAGAGGAAAAAAGAAATGAATACCAGATATAATAAAGAGAATATGGTTGTAAACTTAGTAGTTATCAATTTGCCTATATGAATAATTACATTAAATGTGAGTCTTTAACAATTAAAAGACAGGAATTATTAGAGTGGATACAAGACTCAATTGTTTGCTGTCTGTAAGAACTATCCTTTAATATATACACTCGGATAGGTTAAATTTAAAGGTGTAGAGAAAAGATATGCTCACATTCATTCAAAGAAAACAGTTGTAAGATATAAATCTCAGCAAAATATAAATTAGAACAAGGAAAATTGTCATTGATAAAGAGAGTATTGTATGATGAAAAGTAACTCAATTCTGCAAGAAGAAAAAACAATTCTAAACATGTATGTACCTGAAAAAAGAATCAAAATAAATATATGGCAAAAACCAGTGGTTTTACAATAAGGAATAGACAAATCTTATTGTAGTTGGAGACATCAGCAACCCTGTCAGTAACTGATAGATCAAGCAGAAAAAAATTAAAAATCTGTAAGGATATAGTTGACTTAAACAGCACTATCATTCAACTTGATTAATTTACTTTTATAGAATATTCTATCCAGCATCAGCAGAATACACATTCTTCTCAAGCTTGAAGAAATGTTTGCCAAGATAGACCACATTCTGTGCAATAAAATACACCTTAACACATATAAAAGATGAGCTACAATACAGAGTGTGCCCTCAGACAAAAATGGAAGTAAATTAGAAATTGACATCTGAAAGAGAGCTGGAAAATCATCTAAATATTGGTACATTAAACAGTACAATTCTAGTAAATTATGCATTAAAGTCTCAAGAGAAATGTGAAAATATTTTAACTGAGTAAAAATAACAATGGAACTTACCAAAATGTGTGGGGTGTAATGAAACCAATGCTTAGATATAAATTTATAACATTAAATGCATAAAACCAGAGCTATTGATGTCTGTCTAAATAAGCAAAATAAATAAAAATTAGAGAATAAGTCAATGAAATTGTGAACAGGAAAACAATATAGAAAATCAATAAACCAAAAAATTGGTTCTTTGAAAAGGTCAATACAAGCGATAAATGTCTAGCTAGGCTGACCAAGAAAAACGAGAGAAGACAAATGATCTGGCATACGGACCTACACATGCCATTTTTAATAGCTCCTGGGACCCTAGGAAACAGTCAGAATTAAGAGGCATGGGCTTAATTGCAAGTTCAGTGAAGATAGCAGCCTTGTATATGAAGCCGACTACTTCATCCATACAGTGTACCACAGTGCCTGTTACCAAGTAGACAGAAAATTAAATATTTACTGAATACATGAATTATAAAATACTGTAGTCAGAAATGGAAGTAGCTGTTATTATTTAGCAGAGCAAACAACATACTTTTAGCCTATTTTAAAGGTTTTGATATAAGCACATTTGCTCGAAACTCATACATAATGAAAACATTTTTATTCCACATAACATCTCTGTTGATATGTGCAAAAATGTGTATTTGCCATATTGCACAAATAATTAAGCGGTTATAATCTTTTCTGTGTCACAATATTAGAATCTTTTGTGTTGATGAGAGAAAGATTAAAATTCAAAGTGGCATTGAGAATATAAACAGAAATAGTATGGTAACAAATAAAGATATTTTATTTTATGATATTTGCTCTGTGCAACAGACGCTAATTTCTTTGAAAACATTTCATATATGTTTATACACATTTGTGTAATTAAACTGTGACTTTTTTGCATGCTCATTGATAAATACCAATGCCTAGCATAATAGAAAGTGTAGATACAAAAGCTTTTGTAAGAATAAATAAATGAATTAATGAATGAATGAATGCACTGAAGTTCCGGAAAGATAAATGTAAGCTTGAAATGAAGTTCCCACTGAATTTCTATTTAGTACAATTATTGATTTTCTCAGTTTACTATCTTCGTTCACCTTCATAGTATGTATGTATATATATGCATGTATGGATTTTTATATTCATATAAATATTTATTTAAATTTACACATACTATTATTTACAAAGGAACCAGCAAACTATAGGAATAATTTGAAGTGCTCACCAATTACAGAATCAAAGATGTTCTTAGAAACTAACTGGACAATTTAATGAAAATATTTGCCATAATATCTTCCTTGTTCAAATTCTGATTTGGTTATTTCTTTATATTCGCATTTCCACCAGAGAATGAAAAAGGGAACAAAATTGAAATTTAGTTCAGATTTTGACTAAAAAATAATAAAACATTTTGAATCTATTGGCTAAAAAATATTTTTACATATCGTGAAATTAGTTGGTTCATTTGGAGTGTGAAAGTAGCTTTATATCCAATTTGGGAGGCAGTACAATATACCAAAATGGTTAAAGATGCTTAAAGGTAAATCTAGGTTTATTTTTGGCTTTGACATTCACTGTTGGGTGTTCATATTAGGCAGGTAGCTTCGGCCTCCCTAAGCCTGTTTCCTTTTCTCCAAACGGCTCAGGTACCGCACCCCAAGTTCCAGATTGTGCTTTACGCTATGTGGAATATTATTTTCAATTTCAAGATAATTCTTGAAGGAGATCTATGTTTTTAGTTTATAGTTAAATAAGATTCAAATGAGAAACATTTTTTGTAAGCATTTAATTCAGCTCATAACACACAGCGGTGAATAAATAGTAGTTAATGTTGCCTCTGTTCCACTGTCTACATTTTCTCCCTCCCCCTCCTCCTCCTGTCTTCTGTCTCCTCCTCCTCCTCCTTTACAGTGGCATTATTATTTCTAATGGACATATCCTCCATTAAAATAGTTTCAGGGAGATTGAGGGCATATGAAATGAATAGTACAGCCAGAGTAGCAAGAAATGACTGAATCCAACTGCTGAGCAAAATCATGTAAGGTTTATAAGGTATTTGAGAAACAATAGTGCCACATTAGTGTTAGCCAGGCCGGTGCTTGAAATTCAAACTATGTTGGGGCACATGCCTTCACTTACATATAGGAACTGAGGTGTAACTATGTGATAAGCTAAAATATGGGGTCAAACCATGCACATTATCTATTGTGAAGAGCCTTGGGCAGGAGGTATTTAGATGATCTGATATTGAACTTACTAAAATCATCATTTACTTTTCTAGTTCAAGTTTTAAATGTCTTGCATTTCTATACTGGCGCTATATACAAAATGCTTTTAGATCTTACTCAGAAAGATAATAGGCATGTCCTCTTATACTTACTTTTCTTATAAAACTATTGGTGCATCAGGTAGTAAGGACCAGAAAGAAGTTCAAGTCGCTTCTAGAAAATATTGCATTATGTATAATGTCTCTGAACTCCCACATATTTAGTAGGTTTCCACATAGATACCCATTATAAATCCCACATGCTCTTCTGCATGATCTACAATGTTATTTCCAATTTCCAATGGATCTACAATTTTAACTTACAGTTCATAGCCATTCAGATCAAATTCTCATACCTCATCTTTTATGATTATTTCTAATACTTTTGCAAATGTTTTAAATGGTCTATACCATTAAGAATGTACTGAAAGATATGATCCAAACCCTTTAAGATTATATTAACTATTAATTATTATAGTAATCTTTAACTTTTTCGCTATGAATCATGATGCTTTCTTTTCTCATGTTTCAAATGGGCTAGGGTCAAGAGAAACACAGATAATGGCTTCTGACAACTACAAAATTTGTATGAGGTGTAGTGGACTCTATGTTTGTAACTCCTTTATTTCATACATGCTAACTTCCTATCTGATATCTGGAGGGATCTATTTATCCTTAGTAATTAATGCAGGCAATTTGTGTTATGAAGAATACTTAAATTAACGACATGCTAACCATCCAAGTAGTAATTTTCAATGACTGGAATTTACCTGATCTTTAGAATGCAATATTGGCCCTAAATTCTCTAGCTTAATGGCCATTCATGGGGTTATGACAGTGTTCCTAGTGCCCCATGAACTGTTCTTCCACTGACTGTAGCAAAATATAGTATGTTAAGGATGCTAAAAACAAAACAAAACAAAACAAAACAAAACAGCAACAACAAAAACTGCTATGGAGCATGGGCGTTATCAGCCATTCCTCAATATTAGGAAATCAAGATATCTTCTTTTTTATGACACAGCATTATTTAGACAGACCCTAAGCTGTAGGCATTACAGCTTGTTTAATGTTTGATCTTTGATGAGGAGTAAGATAGATCCATGTATACTTAAGCTTACCTTAACAAAGGAGTTTAGCTACATTTTTGCTCCTACTCGAATATACAAAGCCAGCTCCTTGACAATCTGTCATCAGCCACAATAAAACAAAATTCTCTCATTGTATATCATAGATATTCATAGTGGATTTTCCAAAATCTAAATAGGGCAAGACCTGTATATATGGATTTAGAAAAATCATGATAGTTTCAATAACAGTTTAAAAATTGCATCTACTCCAGATCACAATTATTTAAACAATGTTGTCTGTGAAAGTGAAAGATATTGAAAAGCATAACAAAATGTACTGTGTAAATATTTGGGCAGTTAACCGAAAGTTAAGAATTAGGCAGACCAAGTTCATTCTTTATTCTCCAAAGTTTATATAAATGCCATTATCATTTACAGAAGTCACAAGAATATGAATATCAGTGAGTCAGAAAGTATCATGATGTTTTCAGGCTAAAGTTACATATAGTTATAGGGATTCATTTTTTTTTTTTGCTATGAAATACTGTACAATATATTAATATTTAGATAGACTATACTTTACAAACTGCTTGATGCTCCTGAATAGCAAGGATATTAACTTAACTAATGATCCTTTAAATGAGTATGTAAAATATAATTTAAGCTACTTGCAACATGCAAAAGAGAGGCACCATTTGTTACTGCCCAAAATCACTGGCATGTGGAAATCAGAAAATCATTAGCCTTGATAGTAATAGCTTAATACAACAGGGAAGAGAACATATTATTTAGAGCTGTTAAATGACAATTGATGCAACCACTGCTGAAATACAGAAAAAAGCAGAAAAGATTTAGTGAATGATAAATTCTGAATTAGTATTTACCCATGCAAAGGAGTGGTAATCTTTGCTCATTAACCGATGCACTTGGATTGTGAGCCAAAATGCTTTGGGTTGTAGCCCTCATTGTCATAAATGTTTATCTGTACAAGTTTAATTTAGAGAAGAAAAAAATGTCCTGAGCGTTGAGTAATTCCATATATATATATATATTTTTCCATATTATTCCAGATATATATATTTTTTTTCCATATTATTCCATATATATATATATATATATATATATATATATATATATATATATCTTTTTTTTTTTTTTCTTTTCAGACTCTCAGTTTACTTAAATCCCTGCTCACATTCCTCCTTTTCCATGAAGTCCCCATGGTACCCTCAGCTGGAATTAATTTCTTTTTCTTCCATTATATTCCACTTTTTTTTTTACATCTTTTGTAGCAATGCGTCTTATGGTATATTTTTACAGGCATAGCCCATCTAGCACTGCCTTCGAGAGCCCTGATCTGTCACAGGTTTAGCGGAGTATAGTACTGTGCTTTCCTCAGTTTGAATGGAATTCGAAAATCTGTTTTGTTTATGGTTTTGAACCTCTTTCCCATTAACAAACTATTTCCCAGAGCATGATAATTTCTATTTGATTCTCAGCAAATATATTAAAAGTTTCTCAAAGTGTGAACAAACATGGACCATTGTAATGTCCTTTAAACATAAGGATGACAGGCAATATCACATGTATGAACTTTAGATGAATATGGACTGTGTTATTGGCCTCCCCACGCCACCATTTGAATATCTGTAAAGAGTGTAGGGAAGTCAGTCGATTATCCCAAATGTTTATGGTAATTTAGTTTTAAATGACTTTTTAGGGAACACATCTCCAAAGGGACTGTTGTGACTTTATTTATTACTCACATTTATGGAACTCTCTTCCATTTAATTTTAAAAAGAAGTAAATAAGACACACCATTATTTGTGTACCCTTTAATATTGAAAGTTTCCTCATACAGGGGGACATCATACCTCAGGGATAAAATGTTAACTGACTATAAAGTCCAAATAAGCAGCAGAAATGTATGGAGAGGAGAAAGTTGGCATCATAAATTGAGAATCACATAAAGCATTAGCAACGGAAGAGTGCCCACCTGCCTAAAGAGGACAAAAGCTATTAAAGAATAGTTGGCTGTTTCTATGGAATAATGTAAATATAATGTCTGCATGCCTTCCAATTTTTCAAGAAAAACCGAATCTGATTTTCATAAAATTGGTATTCAATTTAAATTAAATCTGATATTCAAAAAATTGAATATTTAATTTAAATTTTAGCTATTTTCAATATTGTGCAAGTTCCAATAAAACATTTCCGTGGATGAGATCCAATAATTGGGCTACCTGTTCATGGCCTCTGCCATAACCAATTTTCTCTTTTTCTCTTCTTTCTTGTCTTATTTCTTCCTTGTATTTCTTTTTCTTATTCCGTCTATCCTTCTCTTTCTCTCTAAATATGTGTGCGTGTATTCACACACGTGTAGCCTATATGAATTAACGACATGGGAGTGCAGATTAGTACTCATTAAAGTTTACCCTATGACAGGATTTACCAAATTTGGTCTTCAGAGTTATTACCTGTATCGGAGTAATTAAAAAAAAAAAAACACAGGTTGTTGTGCCCCAATCCCAACAATGAATTATGGACTCTGTTGATTATCATCTATGAAACTGCACTCTTCACCACATCCTTGGTGGTTTTTATGCATACTGAAGTTTGAAAACAGTTGCAATTTGGTACTCTAATATCCTTGATGGAAAAGGATTAATTGACAATAACTGAAACTCATCAAAGCCCGGGAGCAACTAGAAAGACAACAAATAACCAAAAAGTTATTACAAAGGGAGAAAGAATCTTCTGGACCTGCTGAAGATTTCCCCCATAAATTGATCTCACTATTGTTTTTATTTCCTTATTGACATTTTAAAACTCTACATACTGAAGAAGGTGGCGTTAATTTTGAAAGATACTATTTTAGATAGGAACCTCAAGGTATATTTAATGTATCAAGTTCTCACATTGCCATTTAGATATTGTCTTTTACAAAATGCTTTTTCACAATCATTTTTTCCCTAACTACTGTTGCACTCAGTCAGGTCATTCTTGGACTATGTTTACATGCATCTCAATGTTTTATGAATATGCTCTAATATTACTGAAAATAAAATACATAAACTTATATAAATCCTGTGGAAAATTTTCTTTCCAAGTTTTAAATAATTGATCTTTGCTGTCTAATTATAAAGGTATAAAATTTTAATAGCCATTCATATGCACATTATTGTGGTATTACTGCATTTTTATGACATATTCTTTCTGGAGGAGTTTAAAGATTAACTTGATAGTTTAAATTTTATTGATAGATTGCCTTATACTATAAAGGCCATCCATTATATGTTTGTGTTTTGATGCAATCTGGAATAAAATGAAGCAATCTTCAGCTACAAAAATATAAAACATAAATGTATGAATTACAGAATTTCAAGGTTGTTTTACAATTGAAGATTACATTGCAGATGGGTATTTTAGTGGCATCATGCAGGTTTCTATGTCTATAATCTTTAAGGTTTATAAATATAATGAGGTAAAGAAGTCTACATTTCAAATTTGATGCATGCTAAAATATTTTAAAATATTAATAATGCATTACTCTGAAATGTCTTGATTTTTATGCTTTATGTAACAATTCAATTTTTAAAAAGCTTTAGAAAACTGACTTGTGGCATTAAATATATCTTTTTCATGCTTTAAAAAATACTTGTCTATTCACACACATGAATCCAACTTTGCAAATATACGACCAACCTTTGAAATAGACATCATCGCGACGGTACAATAGAGTGGCTCACTCACATCTCTCTGTTTAAATTGTATGGACAGGAAAAAGATTAAAATGCATTTTAGTCTCCAGAACATCTCTAAGTCTGGAAGCAAATAAGAAATTGTCAAATGTGCCATCAAATAACTGTTTAATTATGCCAATGAAAACTCAAAAATAAGATTTACTTATTAAAATTTTGCCTATAAAGTTCAGAGTTCTTAAGACATAGGATATAACTGATTTATATAGACTGAAATAATGTGACATATAAAAGGTTAAATGTAAATTCACTAAGGTATTTTACATTTAAATTTGTATTTCTAGAGTAACTGAACCAAGTGTGATGGATGAGTGATGATTTGGGGTTTGTCCCTTAGAATATACTACATTACTTAAAGAGATTGCAGAAGAACAGACGATGATTGGTTGAGAAAATACTACACATGTGCTACTTTGTTTAATCTGTCTTTATAAGTCTACATCTGAAGAAATATTAATTTTTTTCTTTGCTCATATGATTTTTGGAAAGTCATGAATATATTTATATATAATCTAAAAGGTATATATACACGCAAATATATATGATACATATAAATTTGTATCATATTTGCATCACATTTGGAGCATTAGAATGTATATTTTGGACCCAGAAAAATGTATGTATGATTATTAATATGGGTTATGGATAGTTTATTAATTTTTAATGTGCAGGTCAATATTCATTTGCATTTCAGAAATAACGTGATTATTTCGACCTTTACAAATTGATAATCAAGTGGTATTGCAGAGCATTTTCTTATTTTAAATCGTCTCTTTAAAAACCGTTTTTTTCAAGACTTTGAACCTTTTTACCTACCATGTTGTAAGATAGTTGTGAGATTATATTCAGATATATGTTAGAGATCTCTTGGAGAAAGCCATATTACATTAAAAAAGAAGTAGTCACCTTTCATAGAACACTTTTCCTATCATCCAATGCCTTTTATTGTAATTATATCCCTCATAATTTGTATACTATTAGGAGCTTATGCCATATATAGGAAAGTTTTAAAACACACTCCATCTTTAAAATGTGATTCACTCTTTCTGCTTCTCATTGACTAATCCAGGCAGGAGTGCTTCTCGCTGTAACAATTCAGTCAGCAGTTCAGTACGTGATTCTGAACATGTGTCCTGTCCTAGACAACTCCAGTAGAGAGAGTGATTTTTGAAAGAGATATTCACAGCCAGCAAGTCAATTTCCAAGTCAGATTTTCTATGCATATATGCACACATGCATACACACAGCTTTGACATCGTTCAGCCCTGAAATATTCTTATTCTTCTAATAGAAATAGATTGCTTTTTTTTTTTTCCTTTTTTTTTGGATAATCACATTTGGCTATGAAGTGATGAGAGTGAGTTGAAAACAAATATATCACACAGCACAGGGAAATGATACCTGTAAACTAACTAGTTTTGCTACTGCTGTTGCTGACAATCAGGAGTGTTTGTCCCTATTGAACTGTGTCATCTGTTCCCCTTATCTTTCAAAGAAGAGATCTAGAATTGAGACATAGTTTAGAAACGGTACTTAAGGTTTATTCAATCATTCTAATTATGGCAAAATTATACAGGTAGAGATCACAGTGTCTGAGTAAAATGCAGGTGTGGGCATCAGGCTGAAATTGTTAATATACCAGCAATGACCCTAACAATCTATGTGGTATTACTTAATTGAACTAACCTCTTTCAGATGAATGATAATACACAGAGATATGCTTTGAAAATGCAAGAAAATGTTTTACATAAAGTGTTAGTCATTGTGTTGGCTCTTGGTTTGTATCCCCTTACATGTAAGTTTTTTTTCTCCATCTCTCCCTCAAAATAATATGTTACAAGAATGGAGATGATATGCATCTCATAAGTTCCTGTCACTAAATGTATATTACCTTGGGCTAATTGGCACCTTCTCACACTTTAAATTATAAGTCTAAACCTAATGACGCCAGCTTTACCTTGCAAAAGAAAGATCTGAAATTCAATCAGTTTAATTACTGTGTTAATTGCTAAAGTGTAAGATACCAGATTTTGCCAAAATTCTATAAAAATTTACTGGTATAGAATTTATCATCAGCAATTTTAAATTTTTCTTCCTCCTAAAATGACAACTGAAATTGCAGCCATAATTTGATAATTAGAGGAAAGCATAATTAGTTTATTTGGTACTTTCTTTTTAGAGTTGGGATCCTAATTTCTCTCACATATTTGTTGCAATACCACCAAAGTCAGACCTTCTAAAGAAGGTTAGTGTTTCAAAAGTTACACAGTCTTTCTCAATGTTCTCTCTATGGCTTCCTCTCTTAATGAGGGAAGGGATCTCACATACCCTTTAGCACAGGGCCAAATATCATACTTTGGCATATAATTTCTCTTTTGGAATTCTAAGGCAATATTTCACAAGTTTTTTTTTTTAAACAAACACCTGCTTTTATGTTCTTTAAAAAGGGGTTAAATAATATTTGAGTGTCCAGTGTATTTAGTAGCATAAATACAAACATTAAGAAAAAAAACAATTACAGTATTCACATTATCATATGCCTCACTTTGTCCTTTTTCTTTAAGTTCTTTTTTTCCTTTTGAGAATCACTACTCTAGAGCTTATAGTTTTAATATGGTACCTTCAACACATTTATCTATCATTACTTTTCTGAACATTACAGTATGGATAATAGTCTCTGAAAAGATGTTTAGAGAGAAAACTATGTTAATTAAGGGAAATTTTATTCATAATCTCTAAATCTAACTATGTCTGTCGAATGGTGTGCTATTCTCATTCAGACGTTTTAGAAAGGACATTTCCTCTTATTTTGATTTTGAAGAACTCTGATTGATTCATCTCATTTTCATAAAAGAGCTCTTTTTTCATGTGTGCAAAAATACCACATTTAATGTAATTCTTTCTTTCAATATACACAAGACTCATATGCATAATATAGTAGCATATATGCCATTCTGTCACAATTTATTCTTTAAAGCAATTTGACATTGGAATTCTCAGCCTTAGCTGGAAGATTACTGAGCATTATTTTCTTTATATTGTATATTTTTATTAATATTAAGATAAGTCTTTGTGCATTTTAATTTCCGGTAATATTTTGGAGCTGTTGAGCATATAGCATAGAAATTAAGCTGGTTTATTACTACACTTTAAAAGATTATTTTATTTGTGATAGAATTATCAGTCAGGACAACCTTAATAATATTTCAACTCTAATGTAATATCTATTAAGTTATTACTAGATAATTTGTAACCCCTGTAGCATTAAGAAAATAACTTTCAGAAATTTTACCATTAAAATGTATTCATTGGCCACAAACTAATCTTTTCATTAGTGATGAGATTCAAGTTGGAAAAGAGAATGTAGAAATCTTCAATAACATCCAAGCAGCTAAATGAGATTGAAAGTCACATCAATATACTTTGCAATTGATAATCTTCATAATAAAAATGCAACTAAAATGAGAAATAAATCATCTTGATGATAACATTTCATCCTGGTAATTCCTCCTTTTCTATGAGCACTGGTCAGTTAGACCAACTGAGTAGAAAACTGGTTTTCTTCTTTCTGTTGCTCATCAGATTAAGCATGACTTTTTTAGAAAAAAAATTATTTATGCATATCTATGCTTCTATTCCTCAACATGTATTTAAAAAAAAAACACTTTATAGAAAATTTTAATGTTCAACAGAGACTCAAAATAACTGAACATTAGTCAGGTGAATTCAGGGTATACCTGGGCATTGGGTGGCCTCTTGGAAGTGTTTTGAGAAACATGTCTTCTCCATGTAAGTACAAAAAAAAAAAAAAATGTGGAGACAGAATTTGATTTAAGCTTTTTGCTTTTACATTTACTCTCCTGTTGGCAGACATTCAGTTTAGTGAACAGTAGTGGTCTGGCCCCAGACTACCTCTCTACTTCTCCTGCCACTGTCTCTGGCTTCTGGGTCTGACTTCCGGGTCTGACTTCCAGGACTGACTTCCGGCACTCCCATCCCAGCATCCTTGCTGTTCCTCCAATGGGGCAACTCATTTTGGCTTCAAGGCTTTTCACTGCTCTGCCTGTTGTGTGGTGTGCTCTTTCCCCAGTTTCACCTGATTTGCTCCTTCACATTGTTCAGTGCTCTGGTCAAACATTACCACTTACAGAGCCCAGCCTGGCCATCGCTTCTATTACACTTTTCTGTATCATCTTCGCAGACCTTATCAATATCTGAAATTGTTTTGTTTATTGATATGTTGATCTGTTTGTATGTGCTTTGTTCTCACCTGTTCTCTGCCGTAAGTGTCATTAAGGGAAGGGATTTTACTTTCATCTTTACATTTAGGCATGTGATAAAGTTTTCAATAATATTATTGGAAGAAATGAATTAAACTTAGGAAAAAGTTCAGTGTTCCTCCATGATGTAGGCTCTGCCTGATTTGGCCCTTATCTGGAACTCCTTTCCCAGAAATTCCCATAGTATTTCCTTTTTGGGGGTTTCAGCCTCAATGCCTTCTAGATCCACCTTTCTTAAGGATCTTACTTCTATAATTATCCCTTACTTTTGTGTATTCATTTCCTTCTTAGCATGCATTATGATCTGTAGTTTTATTCATTCATTCACCTGTTTACATATTTTACGTATTCATTTGTGTGCACGTTTATATTATTTTTGTCACACTATAGGTTTCATGGGCATGGGACTTTGTCTCTTGTTCATTTCCGTGTCCTGAATTTTTAAGAAATTATTATTTTTTTTCTAGAGAAGACAGATCAGCAAAAAAATAATAGAATTTGGTGAAAGTAACACATAAGAAATAGACCTTGGTAGTAGAGATAATATAGAGGAACGAATCATTTGCTCTTCCTTGGGAGTATCAGGGATTTGATTGGGACGAGGTAATGTCTGAGAGGCTGAAACTAAGAATGCCTTCTCCATTAGCTCAGTGACTGTGTAGATAGATGATGGTACAGCTCCGGGCCTGCAATTTAATCATGTAATAGGAAGCATTTCTCTTTATTTCAATTGAGAAGCAGTGAGGAAGGAGTCCAAAAATACTTGTGAGTGTTTGGAATAGGTGGTAGAAGAAATGAGAGAAGATGTGTGTTCTTGGTGAAATAGAGAACTCCTCCTGGGTAAAGAGACGACAGTGCAAACTGTTGTGTCCTCTAGTTTGACTGTCAGTGTAAATCTGACTGCATATTTATTTTTTCACAAGTCAAATTACAACATTGTGCACTTTTTTGTGTCACTGTTGTACAATGGGGGCATGGGCCTCTATACACAAATATCACTAATGTCACCCCTTATAAAATTAAAATAGAGTTATTTGTCAAAATTCTATAAGCAAAGGACCAATAGAATATACATGATTTCCCTGGACTGTCATTATCCCATAAGACAAGTGTTCACAGTCTTTACAGAAAAAAAAGGACAAGGAACCTCTATGTGACTTCATAACAGTGGAAGTTATCTGATATAACTCACCTTCTTGCAAAAGAGAGGCCTGCAAAATAACTCAGAGCAGCAGAACCAGTGTCAATAAGTTATCAAGGGCGAGGAAGTAATAAACATCAAGAACAATGAGATTGTCCTTTTTCAACTATGATATGTCTCTTTTTTAACTTTTATTTTTTGTGTGTGAATGTGCAAGTCCATTTCATATGAATCTACTTGGGTGTTCGGACATTATTGTAAGTCTTACAATAATAACTAAAAAAGTGAATCGAAATACAGAATTGGCATTTCGTAAAAGCTTAACCAAAATATAAATTTACACATAGAAAGTGTGCTATCAGTTTACTTATCAGTTTTGAAAATGTTACACACTTGATTGAAAGTTTTTTATATGTGTTAATAAGTGTCTCAAATGTAGCTGTCTAATAAGATATTCAAACCATTGATGTGGAATGAGATGAAATATGCAGATGGACATGTTTGCAATTTGCTCTTAATTTTATAATTCTGAGTATTAAAGGTTATTCACTCCAAATGTCACTAAAGATTACCAGAGTACCTGTGAGTATTGGTTGCTTTTCTAAATATGATAATGTATATATTTCATTTGTGTATATTATCATGTTATCTATTCTTAGAAAGTACTGTTTTATTGTAGAGTTATGATACAAGAATACACAAGTAGGTCAGTGAAACAAATACATGGTTCCGGATCAGCAAAGAGAATTTTATAAATTTTGTATGTGACAAAATTCACATTTCAAACCAGTGGAACCAATTTGCATTTTATTCACCATTTCATTGGTTTAAAAGAAAAAGGAAAGTTTGCCACTTTACATCACACTCATATCCTAGATAATTACATAGTATTTTGGTTTATAGGTGATATTTATTAAGTCCTTATTAAAGGAGAGGAATTATTTCAATAATATGATCTTCTCAACAACCTGACATCATAGGCTCTATTATTATCCCTATTTTGCTGGTAAAAAAGCTGAGACAGAGAATGATTAACAACACTTGTCCAGATTACAATTGTGAACAAATGAACAGCCCCTCTATAGAACCCCATTGTTTGTTAAAGCAAATTTTGATTTTTTTTTTTTTGATGATTGCGGGGAGAACATGGTGAGGAAAATGCATATATTTTTTCTTGCATATATCTACACAACTAATCTTATAATCGGGCAAGTATATAAGGATGTTTGTTGCAACAATATTTTTAGAGTGAAAAGTTGAAGTTTTATGAAAGATGTTAGAGCTGTTAAGAAGAATGAGGGTAATCTGTGTACTTTGATGATAGATATTTTAGGTAAACAAAAGCAAATTTCACATATGCTGTACAGTATAATTCTTTATTTTAAAAGAAATTGCATATAATATAGATACATTAAGAAATAGATTGTATATAGTTATGCAATACATATGTACTACATAAATATGTTCTGACATGATAGACATTAGTGATTAAACACAAGAAATGAGAGCCGGGGGACAATGGTGATCACAGCGTTTTAATACTTATTCTTCTGCTTTTGCTAAGTAATTATTTTTAAATTAAAAAAGTGAAATATATTGTTTGAAGCATATAGATAAAAGCATATTCATTTCTATCTTTGTTTTTAAATCTATGAACAAAATATGTCCATTTTTGTTTAAGTAACTTGAAATACAATACACAAAATATTACATATAACAAAATGACCCCATGATATTCATTGAACATTTCATCATGCTCTACCCTACAAGGACTTTGCATCAATAGTAATATTGATAATGAGTTTATTTTTAAGTATTCATACCCTTTTTAAAATTCTAACTAGAATAGGAAATAACAATGATTTAGAAAATTATAAGCCTGTGTTAAAATTCTATCAGTATGTAATAGCAGATAAGTCATACTGCATCCCCATCTCCAAGGTCAGTAATATAATATAGCAAATTCCCATTTAAATCAAATTGCGTGTAGAAGAAGATATCAATTTTCATGTTATGAAAGTGCTCGTGGTGATTTGTAATATCAAATTTGTCTAGCTTTATGCAATTATCAGTGCCTCAGAAAATATTTGCATGCGACAATATGCTTGAAACCTCATTGTGCTTTCATTGAGCAGTAGTTGAATTTGGTGTTTAGGAATCCCTTTAATGTAAAATAGACCGAATTGTAATCCCTCTTCCGATACTGAATTTTTCATGTTGAAGAGTCTCCTTACCTCATCAGGAAAATAGTGATAATAATTTTGACTTATGGAGTTGCTGTAAGAATTAAACTGAGTTATGTATTGCAATATTAGTACAGAATCAATATGTAGTACATTTAAAATACATGTTAGTTCCCTTCACTGACCCCAGGCCCTTTGGAAAGAAACTAAGCTAAGAAACCTGCATCAGTTTCATGCATTTGGAGTACATATATCTTGTTCAGTTTCTGCCGTGACTCTTATTCTAGAATTCATGGCTTTTCATAATAGAAGATAATGGCTGAAACTAGTCCAGAGGGAGAAAACAAAGTCAAGTTCATTCCCCATATGTAGATATTGCCAAACTTGTAGAATGTCGCAGAGGGCTGAGGAGAAAATAAAATACATCAGCTTCCCCTTCCAGAAAGCAAGTTAATGTTTTAAAGATTTCGGTTGAGCCATTAAATATCTAGGCTAAAATTTTTTCATGTCACTTCCCTTTATGAGGGAGGGGACAGTGCCATCTCCTTTCCTGACCTGCTTTGGACTTCTCCGTTCCATGGATTTCATCTTCAATCCCACCCTATCTGTCAGCATCTTCCAGATGTCCCTGGATGGTTCTGATTTACCATGGCATCTATCCCATTTGCCTTTGGTTCAAAGGAGTTATTCTTAGTTTCAGTGTTTTCCTAACACTTTTACTCCCTGAAATCAGAAAGTGCTTACATTACTAACTCAATTTAGTTCATTGTAGAGGTGTTTCCAGGCCTGTACAGACAAAAAACAAACAAAAAAAAACAAGGATCATGAAGGAGACATCCCCCCACGCCCCCCCCCACACAAATTTCCAGGGGAACAGAAAATTGGTGTTCAGCAGTGCTACAAAATGATATTGTAGGATTTTACTCAAAGAACTTATGTTCAAATTCTGCCTTGCAACCTAATAGCTGTGACCCTCAGTTTTCTCTTGTGTAAGACAGGTTTGAAAATGACTAGCCCACTAACCCATAGGAAGGTGGTATAATCTGTGGGTTAAAATCATGAATTTCACAGCTGAATTAACTTGTTTTTCAAATCTTGGAACTCCACTTCCTAGCTACATGACCTTGAGCAAATTCCTTAAATTCTCTCCATGAATTTCCGTCTCTGTCAAACAAAGATGATGACAACCTTTCTCATAGTTATTATTGTGAGGGTAAAATAAGATAATATACTGAAATTACTTAAAACAGTATGCATACAGCAATCACAATATATGTGTTTGCCCTTGTCATTATTATTTTTTTATTATCAGACCATTTTGAGGATAAAGTGAACCCACAAAACTTATAATATATATGATGCAAAGTATAACCTAAGATCATTAATTATACATACCATTCTTCTTATATATTTCTGCTCATTAACATTATTCAAATTCATATGAAGCCCAGACAATTAGGGATTTTTTTTTTTTGTACTGAGAAGAAAAAAAGTCATATCAAATATTCATATTAAAAAAATTATAGTCTAAAACTATTGAAATGATACCTATCTCCTATAAGTTATTAGAGATTTCTTGAGCAGGAACTATTTCCAGGAATTTTCTGACAATAGAATAACAAATAACAAATATATAAATAATTAATGGGGTTATACTATTTAATAAAATGCAAAGAGTAGATTTCATTTTTAAAAAACTGTATAGAAAGCCTGTTTCAAGGAGAAAAATAAGGTTTTTCAATAACTTTTTTGATATATAAAGTTAGCACATAATTTCCATTTATTTTGTGATTTACATAGAATAGGAGAAACACCAATTTTGAGAAAATGTAATAATTAGTAAACTTTATAGACTGTGCTAAGATAAAGTGTGAAAAATTAAACTTACAGATGCATAAATATAAACTAGTTTTTTTATCTTTTTTAAATTATAGAGAGATGCCATTTAATCTTTATTAAAATTTAAATTTTCTAGGGCAAAGAGAAAGCAATATAATCATAACTGTGACCTTTCTGACATAGACATTATAATCTGCAATTCATATAACCTGCATAATTTTTACTTGTCTTTTTTTAAACTTATTTAAATGTGAGTTTACATGCCTAGCATGGTCCTAATTGTAACTGATAATAAATAAATCAACTAAAGATGATAATGAACCAAATTATTAGATATCAGTGGGTTATGCATTAATCATAACTTTGACACTGACTTCTGGCATAGAACTAGAAAACTGTATTTTTAAACCTCAGTTCCTTCCCAGAGTTGGATATGTGAATAATAATACTCCATTGCACATGTCCATCTAAATAGTTAGAGAAATATTCTGATTCCAGATGCTTAGCTTTTGTGTAATGCCATGGTACAGTCTTTCAATTTTGTAGAATCATCTTTTCTCAAACTTTTTTGAACTCTAGGATGAAAATGTTATGAAAGTACAAGTCTACTAGAGGAGAGAAATTATATGTTTGTAGGATTAAAGGATGTCGTTCTTCTTCTTGATGTAAGCAAAGTCAATGAAAAAGACTTCCACCAAGTATTTTTACTAAGTTTCAGAAGTCTTAATTTTTTTATGAACTATGATTGTACTTTATTATCCATTACTGATCATCATCCACAGAATCTTTGACTTTTCCTAACTTTATGATGACAATAGGGAAATACAAATGATTGTTCAGCATTAATGATTATCTTACTAGCTTTCTGGTTTTTCAGAAATGCTTATTGAAGCATTTTTCTTTCTTGCCATACTGAGAAATGATTATGACTCATATATAATATTCCTTTCTCCTCAACAATTTCCCAAAGTCATTCTATAAAAACCTACTTTGACAAGTAGATAAATAGTTTAGATGGTCAAATAAATTAAGAAAACACTGCCTGCATCTTCCAATATATACAGTAACATTTCAAAGATTTTAAAAAGTCAAATGTATGAGAAACTATTTAATCACCTTTTAGCAATATTATCCACTGTATTAGGAATAGGAATGCTTTTTTGTCAGTAGTCCGCAAGCCAATTGAACTATTCATTGGGAAATGTTTCTTTACCTATTTTATTTCACTTAGTAATATGTTTCTTTTTTAGATATGTACTTATTATTTTTCATTGAGATATAATTGACATAATATTAGTTTCAGTTTGAAACATAATGAGTTGATATGTGTATGTATTATGAAATGATTAAATATTCAAAGGAGTCCAGGACCAAAGTAATGAGAATGTGAAAAAAAATGGTCACCGAGTTTTGAAAAGAGAGTGGTCATTGTCTCTTGAGACATTGATGATATAATTGCATTTTATCAATACTATTTGTGAATAAATAAACATGTTTGCCTGTAGTTATTAACAATTGCATGGCAGTCATATGTGACTTATGAGACTATTTCAAGCCTGATAAAATTAGAAAAGCCTTAGTTACCACATTTGCAAGTCCTTAAATCACTGAAGAGTTTAGTTACATTGGATATCTCTCAGAGGCATATTTAAGGTTTTTTGACAATTGTTACCTCAAGTGAATTCTTCATGGTACATTACCGATGGGTTCGTAGTTTGAATAAGGGTTTCTTGTTAGAGTCAATTTGATGAGAAGTTAATGCGTTTATATTTGTTTTTAATAATTAGATTTTTCTTAAAATAGAACATGCCTAAATACAAAGAAAGCATGCCTAAAACAAACTGAAACAATCTGAAGTTATGTAAAGTACATGTTAATCATCTTCTACAAACTGTCTATGCTTCTTCTCACTTCTCACCTCTCCACCCTACTCACTAACAATATGAATAAATGGACATTCGTCTGTACAAATCATTAAGTTCATATATATTATCACTATCCAACAGAATTTTCTGATATGATAAAAATGTTCTAATCTGTATTGTCTAATACAAGAGTCACCAGCCACACGTTGCACTCAAGAACCTAAAATGTGATTCAAACGATATTACAAATTCTACTTAACTTTAACTTTCTCTTAAATTTTACTTAAGTTGAATTTGAATGGCTGCATGTGGCTAGTGTATACAGTGATTTATTTATCAACATTTTGAGTTTGTATTACATATTAGGTACTGTCATAAGAAACAGAGGTATATCATCCCCTTTAATTCTCTCAGTTAGCATATCACATGGGTATTGTTTTTATTTCCATTTTAGAGTTGAGGAAACAGATATAAGAGGTTTAACAAGTGATATCATAACAGCACCAATAATAAATTCTGTGTTGTATATTCAGCACCTACTAGTACTAGTCACCGATCTAAAAGCGGTACTAGTCACCTGTCTAATGATTCATACTGGTTCTACTTGTTACAACTTCTCAGTGGAGTGTTTTACTATCCTGTTTTCACATTAATAAACAGGCTTGAAAGAGATTAAGTAATATGCAAGTTCATAGAAACTAGATAGAACAACTGTCTGACCTCAAAGCTTCCTTTCTTCACTTGCCAATTATCAGTGCTTTCCTGATAAGCAAAATGAGAGTCAGTATTCTGGATGAATCAAAATAATTATGAATACATTTTCTTGGAATTCCTTTCATCTTTTCCTCACTCCTACCCCCAACAAAAAGCACTTTGGCTTCAAGAAAATTTCTCTTTGGTCCCCATTTTCCTTTCTACCAACAAAGAGAAATTATCCTGCCTCTTAAGTTTCGTAGCTTTAATATTTTAAAGAATGTCTCCATTTACACAAAAACAGAATAGATTGAAAGAAAGTCTATTTTGAATTTATTCAGTGCCTCCCATCAGAAGTCACCTCAGCACCACTCTGCCTCACCTGCTTTTCCTTTATCACCACACCTGCCTTTTGCTGACAGAGATTAAATCTACTTTAAGAACAAATGTTTCATAATATTTGTGTAGGGAAATTTGGCCATACGACTCCAATATTGGTCTTATCATGAGCTATGCATTACATAGTATTTTAATATGTTTCTTCAATAACTTAATAGATGACATTTTTCAAACTAAAAAATATGGGTTTTTTTTTGCTTACATCATAATCCTGAATCACTAAAAATCTATAATTATACCAATTAAAAATCTAAATGGATTTCCTTAAAAATACAATATAATATGATTCATTGTCATAACTCTAAAATTCAGTAAGTTCGAGTCATGATTTATTGGATCTAAACTCATTTCTTATCTGAGTATTTTTTTATTTGATTGATTAGCCATATTGTTGTTTAGGCTCTGACAGAGCATGGAGAATATTGTGCATGAGACATTAATCAGGAAATTATGCATTGCTTTCACAACTGGACTTCACTTTGTAATATTGTATTAGCTTTTAACATGCAAATTATTTTAGGTAATTACCTCATTTTTCAGTGGCCACTTGATGAATAGAGGTTTCATGTAGATTCTTCTATGTAATTTAAAATCTTGTGGCGATTTGTTTCTTTTCTTGTTCATAAAAATCCCTGTTTGAATTGTCATACATCAGACTCATAGGCCAGTTCTGGAAAATCCTAATGGTAGCATCTTATTCTTCCAGCGTCTTCTAACTCTGATTCAAGCTGACGGTTTGAGCAAATGGTGCATAAAAATTTTAAATGTAGTCTCTTCGCTGATCTAAAACTGAGCCCATGATTTGTATTTTTGTATTATGGGAAGTAAAAGATGAGAGACCTTGTAGCTCATGGATATATCACAAAGGAAGCAAAATTAAAGTAGGATTCACTGTCTTTTTAGCCAGTGCAACTAGCAAAGTTGTTGTTATTTTTTTTTCTTTAAAATATACAGCCCTAAACACTGAGAATTTCATGTTATAAATGCATGTTGCTATTTCCAGTTTTAATATTACATAGTTTAGCCTAATAGTCAAAATAGTATGGCTTTGATTAATATTATAAGAGGTTATAAGATAAAAAGAAAAGGTATAAAAATAGGTATAATTATGTATATCATAATTATAGTTGTTTAACATATATAACTTATCAGTGGACCTCTGAACCAGAATTTTTTTCAATATATTTCATATATGTGAACTGTCCAGAATATTTAGATCATTCTTTCGTCATATATTTCAATCTAGCATGTCATATAATCTGAATATTTGTTGTGATCCTGTCTATTCAGAATCCTGCTGCTGTAAAATAGCTTTCCCATAAATGTCAAGTAATGTAAAATTGAATGCCTATATTTAAATAGATTTTAACAGATAATAAAACTCTTGAGATTAAAATGGTTTCATTCAGAGAGGCAGACAATTCTTTCCACAGTGTGCAATTTATGTGTCACATTATGTAAAATACAATTTTAAAAATACTTTAAAAAGCACAAATGAAAAGTATCTATTGAATTTAAAAAAAGAGAGAAGATAGTGTTCTCATTGCAGGTCTAGTTGAAAATGTGAAATATAATGACAAGGTACAAACTTCTATTTTCTAAACATTGCTTTGACTAGATTTGCTTCCTCTAATTCCTGTGGGGGTTATTCCAAAGATTCAAGCTATCAAAACAGAATTTTTACTCACAACCTAACCTTTCTTCATTTAAGACAAAACAAAGAATTAGAAAATTTTGACACCTATTATATAAAGCATAAGAGAAAATTGCTATTCCATTTACAGATATGCATTTGGCACTTTATCTGTGAACACCCAGATATATCACAGCTCACAATTGGTTCACCAGCACAAAGAATGTATCTTGTCTCTTGAGAGAACAGCTACTGACAGTCTTTCACTCACTACGTATTAAAAATGGTCATGTAAAATTAGGTGTCTGATAAATAGGACTTTTTAGTAAGAGAATTTTTAGGACTCATAAATATTCAGCAGTTTCTAGTATGGATTGGGGGTAGGAAAGGGAGGGGTAGAAATCCCAATTAGGTTGACAAAATAGTTTATGTATTGGGATAACATCTTTCATGTAAAGGGAGTGACAGGTTCCCAAAAGGGGCCACAACGAGAGATGCCAATTCTCCAAGTCTCAGACAACTAAGGGCACACCTAATGTCAAAGTTGGGTTTGTTGACGAGTTGCAAAGAGAGAAATTGCACACACTAGGCTATGGATGGCTTTGAAGAGGGTATTAGAATAGAATGGTTTCATGACAGGATTAGAGCTTCGTGTTAGGTGATTTGGGGAAGAGTTCTAGGAGATGGAGATAAGTCTGTGATTGAATATCCTAATAATGTATGAAGTATGAAGCAATCCTAGAGCTGCAATTGGTACAGAAGCAGCACTCACTGATATTAACAAGGATAGGGAGCTGTTAGGTCATTTTTGTTATCTGTTACTCATTTATCTATGGTTAACTTTATGTGTGTCTGAGTCTAGATGCAATTATGGAGTTTCGTTTTTGTTTCTGTTTTACTCGTCATGGTCACAGAATGCCTTGCCTGATGGTCAACATGACACACAGCCTATTTGACAATGCCATATCAGCTCACATATCAGACACATTGCAAAGAGACAATTGATGTTAGAAAGGTCTCATTGTATATAGAGTATGAATTAAAGAGAAAATAGAAATTAACATTTAAAAAATATATACTGTGGGCTAAAATTTTATATTTGTTACTTCATTTAATTTCAAGAGATTGTAGTATCCATCTCATTTATCAGATGCAACAGCTTCTGTAGTGGTAATTTGCTTGGGGCATGCAGATAACAAGAAAGGCTGGGCTTTGAAATATGATCTCTCAGGTTCTAAAGTATATAAAATTTTTGCTTCAACAATATAAGACACATACATTTTAAGTTAAAGTTGTAAGTGACTGATGATGTCATGGACAGAATCCAGTGCAATGTGGGAATTGATTTGGAGGGAAAAGATTTTGAGTTTTGTCTTAAACATGTTGCATTCGAAGCACTGATGTAGCATCATTTAATTATCCGTTTACCATTTATCTATGTTTAACTTTATTTTTATTTTTTAATTGTGCAAGGCAAAAAAGAGAAAAAAATATCAATGTACAACTCAATAACTATTACAAAGTGGGTACCTTGTAACTACCAATGAAGTTAAAAAACACAAGTATTGCTTACCATCCAGAATTTCTCTCCATAATACCTGATTTCTCTCCCAACAGTAGCTGATATTTTGATGCTAATTGTAACACTATTCTTGCTTTTTCTTGTATTTTTCCACCTGAATTTGCATCTGTGTATACTATAATTTAGTTTCTCCATTATTTTTTACATTTTTATAAGTGAAAGCAAAGAAAGTATAGTCTTATCTACTTTCTTTTGCTCAGAAGTATAATCGTGAGATTTACCCATGTTTTATTTATATAGCTGGGGTTTGTTCAATTTCTTTGCTGTGTAGTACTTTAAATGATTCCTATTTTAAACATTTTAACAATTTTAAAATTTGTTTTAACAGTACTCTATTGATAGACATTTGATCCATTTCCAGTTTGAGCTCTTACACATTTTTTGTATGTATTTCTTGATATACATATGGGCATATCTGTTCAGTAGGAGTGAAATTTCTGGATCCAATAATATATCTGTATTCGAACTTAGTGATTGGTACCAGCCTGTTTTTCAAAGTGGTTGAGCCAGTGTATACTCACTCCATCAATGTGTGACGGATTTCTCTGCTTCAGATTCTATTTTCTAAATTTTGGTCTTCCTGGGGGACTTATAATAACAAAAATTTCCATCTGTTTTGGTATTAGTAGTGTTTTTACCTTGTGTGTTTCTAATTTTTAATAGAGCTTAATAACTTTCATGTTTATTTGTCATTTGGATATTGTCTTTTGTTAATTCTCTTGGCAATTTGTGGAGGGTGTTTCATTTTTTTTGTATTATTATTATTAATGTGTAAGACCTGTATATTCTGTATATGAGCATGTTAGGAGTAAAAAAACGTGTTGCAAATATCTTTTCCCACAATGTAGTTTACTTTTTTTTTTTCACATCTTTAATGATATATTTTTATTTTCATCACCCTTTCTTGGATTAGAACTTTTTGGGTCCTTTTTAAGAAGTTTTACTACCTTGAGATCATGAAAATATTTGATATTATCATCTAGAAAACATCATTTTATCTTTTTAGCTTTCAATTTTTAATCAATCTAGAATTTATTGTTGTGCACTATAAAAAACAAGTGTCCCCCCCCTCTGTAATGTCGAAATGTCTCTCACTATCATTTGAAAAGTTGTTATTCATTGCTATGTTGATTTACATTGGCATAAACTAGTGTCTGTTTATGGGTGGGTCTGTTTTAGGGTTCTCTGTTCTATACCTTTGGTAAGTGTAGTTACTTTTCTAGTTTTAGATTGCTGTGAATAAAATTGCTAGGAACATTCCTGTTTTAATATTTGAAGATTCACATTTTCTTTTCTCTTGGGCAAATTCCTTAATTTCTCTCAGCAGTGATTTGCAGTTATAATTGCATAGGTCTTGCACATATTTTTTAACTTATTCCTGGTTTTTCATATTTTTGGTATTGTTATTGGTATGACATTTTAAATAGTAATTTTTAATTTGTTTGTAATTATCAAGCAGATATATTTTTGTTTTGGGTATGGTTTTTTTTATTAAGCTATATTTATGTTCAGTAAAATTCACCCCATTAATATTATAGTTTGATGATAGTTTTAACAGATATACAATTGTGTAACCACTGCCAAAATTATGTAAAACCATCCCATCGTTCCAAAATTTTCTTGTGCTTCTTTGTAATAAAACCTTTAGTCTTAGCTCCTAGAAATCTCTGATTAATTTTCTTATCAAATAACTTAGCATTATTCAGAATGTCAGGTAAATGGAATAATATACCATTCAGCCTTTTGAGTCTTGCTGCTTTAACTTTGAATAATTCATTTGAAATCCATCCTTATTATCTTCATGTATGAGTTCTTTATTAGTGCTGAGTAGTATTCCGTTATATGGATCCACTTGCAAGTTGAAAAATACTGGAATTGTTTATGAATGTAGTGGCTGTAAACATTAGCTTGAGTAAATACCCAGTGGCAGACTGATGGAGTAAATGGTAAGCATATTAAAAAAATGGCAAACTATTTTCCAAAATGCCTGTACCATTTTGTATTCTCACAAGCAATGTATTACAATTCCAGTTGCTCTATTTCCTCACTATGGTAAATTCAATGCACATGTGTATGTGCACATGTGTGTGTTTAATTTTTTTATTAACTTTAGCCATTCTAATAGGTAGTGATACCTCAACTTGGCTTTTATTGCATTTCTCACATCATCATAATGTTGAATACTACTATATGCACTTATTTGCCATCAAAATATACTCTTCAGTGAAGTATCTTTTGAAGTATTTTTCTGATATTTAAAGTAAAGATTTTTTTAATCGTTGAGTTTTAAGAGTTTATTACATATTTAGATATAAGTTGTCTGTCACATATGTGCTAGCAAATATTTTCTCCTAAACTGGAAACTATAGTTTCTTTCAAAGTGCAGAAGTTCATAATTTTAATCAAGTCCAAATTATAATTTCTTTTTTTTTTTTTTTTTTTCTTTTTTTGGGGGGTTAATACTTTTGAAGTAATGCCGATGGTATCTTTGTTTAACCCATGGTCATGGAAAAATCTCATGTATTATCTTCTAGACATTTTATAATTTTGAATTTTCATTAAGATCTGTGGTCATTTTGAGGTAATTTTTGTACATGATTGAAGTATAGATTGATGTACTTTTTTGTCATATTTGTAATTTTTTTAAAGGTCATTTTTTTAGTAAACTGACTCAACACCTTAATTGAAAATCAATTAATCATTCACATGGAGTATATTTTTAGCCAGTTTGATTAGAAGTATACCTATTTAAATCTTTTTGAAGACCCAGCTTTTTGAAATCAAACAAAACATATAGATACTCCATGTTTCAGAATAGGAAGATTCAGTATTGTCAAGATGTCAGATTTTTCTACTTGATCTATATATTCAGCACAATCCAAATCAAGATCCCAGCAAGATATTTTATCAGTCAACTGATTCTAAAGTTTATGTAGAGAGGCAAAAGGCCCAGAAAAGTCAAGAAAACATTAAAGGAGAACAAAGTTGGAGGAATGATACTACCCAATGTTAAGGCTTACTATAAAGCCACAGTAATCAATATAGCATGACATTGGTGAAGAATAGATAAATTTATCGATGGAACAGAATAGAGAACCCAGAAAGAAACCCACATTAATATACCCAACTGATCATAGACAAAGGAGCAAAGATAGTTTTTTTTTTTTTTTTTCAATAAATGGCTGGAACTGGATATCGATATGCAAAAAAAAAAAAAAAAAAAAAGAAAGAAGAAAGAAAAAGAAAAAAAAGAATCTGGACACAGATCTTGCAGTCTTAAAAAAAATTTAACTCATAATGTGTTATAACCTAAATGTGAAGTGTAACACCTACTGTGAGTAATATCTTCATAGGCATGCACTGATCACTACTCAACTGAATACTCAAAGGGAGCCCGCTCTCTGTGCGTACGTCTCCTCTGTGGCATTGTGCCCTGCAAACTCTAGCCTTAACCCCACTTCCAGGTCTTTCTCCTCGACTCAGGGAGATCACCAGGATCTCACCTGGTTTCTTCTCTGCACCACAGCATATTACCTTTTTCTCTGGAGGTAATCTTAAGGCTTACCACATTTGTTTCTTCTCAAGGATTACTACTGTTTTTGTTGTTTGTTTGTTTTTTGTTTGTTTGTTTTCCCAAACTGTTCCCCTAAGTATCTGAACCTCTCACTGAGTTTTTATAAAGATAAAAATCTTAATGTATAAGAATGCTTTGTAAGCCACAAAATTCTATGTAATCATTACATTTTGCTACTGTATAAGAATCAGTTGAAAGTTAGTGAATGAATGCTATAGAACAGGGGTCCCCAATGCCCCCAGGCCATGGACCATTATGGTTTGTGGCCTGTTAGGAACTGGGCCACACAGCAGGTGGTGAGCAGAGAGTGCGCAATTGAAGCTTCATCTGTATCTGCAGCTGCTCCTCAGCGCTAGCATCACCATCATGCGTCAGCTCCACCTCAGATCATCAAGCATTAGATTCTCAGAGGAGCGCTGGTCCTTGGGTGCCAAAAAGGTTGGGGACTGCTGTTATAGAATATCTTCAATATTCCAGTATTAGCCTTGTAAATTATATCTAAAAATTACATTTAAAAATAAAAGGTGAATACCATTATATGATATATATATATATATATGGTTATAAGTTCATATCAATGGTAAGAAAAATTACTTTGTAGTATAGATTATTCAGTACTACATCTCTGAAACTCATCTTATCTTAGAGTCTTAGGTTAGATTATGTTGCTTGTCTAGGTGTTTTCTCCCATGACTACCCTAAATATTATCAACTTACTATCTTCTATTTATTTTATTCTTATCAAATGGAGCAGCTCTGTGATGATATCTTCTTTCTATTTTTTCTTTTTACACAAGAAATAGATCTCTGTTGAGATTGGAATGCAATGTCTCATCTTTGCTTACTTGCAGAATATTGCTCTATAAATCATGTAAATAACTATTTATATTCTCTTTTCCTTTTTTTGTTGCAGATATATGAAGTCTGAGGACAAGATCTGCAGTAATTTTCCTTAAGGTAGGGAAACTTCATTTCTTGTGTTATCATTTGTTCAGAGCTACCTGTACAAACACAATGAAGCACTGCTTTCTGAGAAAGGTGATCTTATCAACATGCAAGTATGGAGGGGTGGGGAAAACACTCATTTTGAGACAAGATTTTCAATGACAATTAGCTATATCCCATCCTCAAATCTTTTTTTGGTATTTTCTTACATGATAAATCATTAAGATTTTGAATAAGTGAAATTTTCATTTTTTCTTCATCTGTTCCATCTTCAGACACTTAATGAGTACATGCTAATGCCCGTCCCCAATCAAAGATTGATTTTTTAAATGGAAAAATAGTACAAACTATATGACGTACTTGCTTAATGTTATCAATTTTCATAAGGGCATTCCTAACAAAGCCCATCATGACCATACTAGGAAAACTAGCATGCAAAGAAGAGCTTAAACAGCCTTATAATACTCACTTTGGGGCACGTAGTAGGTGAGGAGTATGAGTATGAAACAGAGTAAATATATGCTACCATAAATTAAAGTGTGGGCAGATATATTGAACTTAATTGGGAAGATGGCCTCAGGCAGGCATGTATATGCTGTTTTATGCCAGGGCATGCACCCCTTTTTTTTAGATTTGGATAGGTAAGGGGTAATGGAAACAAGTGATGAGACATGCAACTTCATGGAACTGAAAGTTGATCTTGAATGAGGGCCAATTCAGCACACCCAAATCACATGTGTTGTTTCTGTTCAAGTCTAGAACAAGGGTTGTTAATGTTTATTCAAGCAATGAACCTGTCCTTGAGTAAGAGGTGGGGCTGTGTTCATTTTTAGAATATGTAGACCAGATTTTAAAAACTGATTAAATAGTCCTGGTAAATGATACCAAACATTAAGTCATTTTAGGATTTGCATAGTGACAAATATTTCCTTTTTGTATTTGCTACGTTTTTATACATAGCAAACTAAATGCCAAGTCAATCAAGTAAAATAGCCTCCCTTTAGAAAATAGAAAACAAAATTTGAAGAATTGTCAAAACATTAAGCTCAATGTCCAAGGGCTATGATGAGAGGCTCCATGAACAAGCATATTTAAATAGATACAGATTATCTAATCAATGTTGCACGTCCTATTATAAATCAAATAGCTCAATTCAGTAGGTATTGCACATCTGTGCAATAATAGGTAAACTGGTGGAAATGAATAACTTAAGTTGAGGCACCTCGTTATTTAAATTGAAAAGTTTTTTTTTTTCAATTTCTTTATATTCCTCTTTAGTAAGTTATTACAAAATTTTTTCTTAAGATAGGTTGAAAATTTGTGACCAGGAGGAGATGAAGATTTCAATGTAAATTATTATTTTCTACATCTGTTCTGATACATTTAGAATGGTTTGTGCTTGTAAATTAGGTGTTAATGAAATAAAAATGCTGTAACCATGTTTAACAGCAGAATTGCAATCGACTGAAGAAGATTCTGTAAATTCTCCAAGGAAGCTCTACCGCAGTGAAAGCTCTCTTGAGCTATCCACCATACACAAAATTATGTCTTTATACACTTAATTGTGAAATTTAAAGGAAAGGCCAAAAAATTGCCGAAGGGGAGCATTATTAAGAACTGCCTTATAAAGACAAGTATTCTACTTGTATTACTTTGTGTTTACTCTGTTTCTGAACCAGTCAGCTGTATATCGTATAAAGACATAGTGTTTTATAGCCTTTCACCCACTACATAGGGACACAGGCTGAGAACTGTGCCAAGCTGTCTTTAGAAAAGGAGCTGGTAGCCCTGATGGTCTGTCTTGCTTGCCTATCTTTGTCCTTGTATCCTAATCATACTCACTAGGCTGCTGTCATGCGAGGAATTCTGGTGACTGAAGGATATTGTAGTTATAGTTCTGTTCAGCCATATGCCTAATTAAATAAAATTTGAATCTAAATAAGATGTATTTCCGTCAAAGAGATGAAATGAATAAACCCATAGTGACATTCCAAAGAGGGTCTTCCAACACAGGCAGTTCAGTAGTAGTTTATCAAATTAATGTGCAATATTGAAAGCAAAATGTTAAGGAACATTCTGTTATAGTATTTCGAACTTCGCAAGTTAATATCCCTAAAATTTAATTCCAATTGCTTTCATTATAGTCAAAAACATCTAATAGGTGTTATGTGGGAATATTTTTTTTTAATATTCCAGTCTTCCTAATTGAAGTTTACTGATAAAATAAAAAGACTAAATTAAAAAAAAAACAAACTAATAAAAGAGCTTATATTTGCATGATAATTTATTTTACCAGGGAAAATTTACTTTTAAAACTTGGTTAAAGTAAAAATTTCAAAATGACATGCTAGGATTTATTTAGATGCAACACTAATATAGTTTTGGATTATTAGAAAATTAAAATATTTTTTTGAACTTTACTCCAGGTTGTTGTAGGGTTGTACAGCTTTGCAAATACAAATGTCCTACTTAAGTAGATCAAATGAAAATCAAATATTTTTAGTAACATATCAGCTAAGAGAAAATTGTTTCTAATTCTCATCATAATTCATGATTATTATTTTTTTTTTGTAAGTAGTTTTCTCTAGTGGTATAAAAACTCCCAGCTACATCTCATTTTACCTCTGGAGTTGTTGTTCTCTGTGTTTTTATTTATTTTCCTATGTGCTTTGTTTAACTTCTGTTTCTGTTTTTGAAGAAGACTAACGTGCATTTTTCTTAAAACCAGTCAAAATAATAGCTTATTCTTTGAGAATGCCTCTGCACAGTTAGTAGTCTGAGTATTTGTTTTTTCACTTGCAGTCACCCTGAGTTTATTCTTCCTCCCACAATAATATTCCTAATATCCCTAAAATGGTTTGGTTGACAATTATAGGTGATGGGAATTTCAATGCTTACTATAACTTTTTTCTACATCTTACACAGCTGCTACAAAATACTTTTTCTTTCTATTCTCATTTACACATCATTAGTTTTCCCTGTATCCTTTTTTTTTTTTGATAGGATGATAGGTTTTAGCAGATTAATAATTTGAAGTTTGCTGAAGTTTCAAATATAGATGCTGATGGTTTTAGCTGCTAGCAGATGAAGAAAGAAAAGAACTGATCGTCACACACATCAGTGGAGAACACAAGGGTATATGGAAGGGAGTTCAACTAATTCCTGTGGAAATGAGCTGGCACTTGGTCTAGTAACAAACTAGTTACTGAAAGTAATGTGATGAGAATAGATAAGATGAGCAGGGTTGGGGAAACAGGAGTTAAAAACTATGTGGAGAATGTATGGGGAGAATGACATCTGGGCTATGCTTGGTTGGTTACTATGGTGTCAAGTTAAGTTGTTATAGTTTAGAAAAGGAAATTTTCATAATTTAGAGAACCAAGGAGCCAGGAGCAGAGTGGAAAACCTCAATTACCATGAGCTGAAGGAGTGAGGAAGAGGGAGTACTGGAATTTGAGTTCAGAGTCAAACCAAGAGAGAATTGCTATTGAATGACAAATGAAAACACAATGAGACCAGAAGTTAGTCATCTTGAGGTAAGAGAGTCATGAAAATTGAGGATGGCATGGTAGATCAGGGACTGAGGCACATCAGACTTGATATCCTAGGACACTACAAGATTGTTCTTGGGTGTTCTAATGATCATACCGCAGCTCATTGGCAACTTCACTGTGCATCACATGTGATATTTCATCCAGGGCAGGATAATATGGGCAAGATAAGCCAAAGTGGGAAGAGCTGGTGTGGGCACAAAGACCCTCACTCAAGGGTTCTGAGAAGAGATGGATGTTATGTCAGAAGACTCTTAGCCTCACTTATCTCACATTACTCCTAGACTAATCTCAAAGGACAACATTGCATGTCATGGGGTTATATACCAGCGACCTAATAAATCCTTGGATATTATTTAAATGAAGAAGGTAGGCCATGTTACCCTTCTTTCTGCTTTCTGTATTTATTACTTACCTCCTAGTGGTTTCCTTTCCAAGTCCACTGGATCTCTCCAACTCCCCTAAACCAGTGCTTTTCAAAAATAAGTATGCTTCAGAATTTTGGAAGGAAGCCTTATTAAATTCAATTTGCTTCTCCTCCTACCCCCAGAATTCCTGATGGGACTCAATAATTTGTATTTCTAACATGTTCCCAGTGGGCGCTGATGCTGCAGGCCCAGAGCTATATTTTGAGAACAATTGCCTTAAACTTTCTACCCTGCTACTTTATCCAAATTTGTTATTCCCTGAGGAAAAAGAAAGAAAAAAAAAAAAAAAGACTATTAAATAAAATTACATGATTCCCCAGATCTGAAACTCATAAACTAAAATCAAAGCTACTTTAGGGCATATAAACTCAGCAACATTTAGTTATCTGATGAAATGATGTATACAAATATGTGAATGACTAATATCTCTAACAATTTCTCTGGCTTCATTATTTTTGCTAATTGAAATGGGTCTCTAAAGAGAAGAACCTCAGGCAGTGTGACAAAATGAAGAGGAAAACTTCTAAATTGTGAGCTAAGATTTTCCTGGGCAGAATGTTGATCTATTTGGTACAGCCAAATTGCTTCTTCTGTCGTAGTTCATTCCTTCACTTTACAATCCATATGTTCCACGAATCTGCGAGTTATTATTATTTTTTTCTAGCTTTACCATTTTGTTTTCAGGAATTATAGTAAGATGGTAGTAGAGTGAGAATTGTGTGTGCAAAAGAGAGGAAGGTAGTGTCACAGGCAAATGAATCTTTTCCTTTATTTGGTAACCAGCTGTTCCTTATATTTTGGCCATCACGACAAAAATCTTTCAATGCCACTTAGAATTCATCTTTCTTTAAATATTTCCTCAGGTTCGAGCGTATTGCCTTAGTTGAAACTGTATTTGAAAGAACCATTTATTTTTGTCAAGAAGCATTGTTCAACCTAACATGTGCTAAAAGAGTAAATTAGACTTGAGCATTGCAAATTCGTTTCTTTTACATCACATGACATGTCAATGATAACATAAACAGATATTCCCATTTGTGGGGGCTGTATTTTTAGTGGTATCTTATTAGGTGATTTTAAACAATAGTAGTAGAAGTATTAAATGATAGTAGAAGTGTTAATTGCTATAGTGACCTCAAAAGTGATGTCTTACCTCGAATTCAATGGTCTGATTCTGAATTTTTAACTTAGTTTTAGGTCAAATGGCATAAAGCTGAAAAGACAACAAACTATTATTTTGTGTTTTAGCTTAAGTCAGGAAGACAAAATAGAGTCTATTGGGAGAAGAGCTAGAAATACTTTCAAAAGCTGTCAGTCATGTGTTCATTGACTTTGTTAAATGATACCTTGTGTTCTTAAGAAAGTAAAGATGGTTTTAGAATTTAGGATTTCTCAGTTTTCTTACTCAAAAGATATTTTAAGGATTTAAAATGCAGCAGTAAACATTCAATGTTTTGTTCCACATTTGTTTTTGTTTCCTTTCTTCTTCTTCCTTTTTATTTTTTTTTCAATCTGCCAGATTTGTTTTGTGTTCCCCCTTCTCTTTAATCAGAGATAGAAAAGAGATTCTGCGTGTCACTTAGTAATTCCTTAGCCAAGGTATCTTCAAACATATTACAATGGACAGGGCAATTTCTTAGATTTTACCAGTTTAATAGCTTGACCACAGTTAGCATTTAGAAAGTAGAAGGGATATTCAAATTGCTGCCATAAATTCAAACTATATCTCCTCTTATGTATCAGCATGGAGAATATTTTCTGAAACATATTAGAGCGAAGTGAGCTTTTGAAATTAAGGTTCATTGTCATTTAGTATTATCTTGGTTCATATGAACAAAGATAGGAAAATGGGTCTTTTATTCTATTTCAAATTCACCATTTGATTACTGTCATGATGGATTTCCTTAGCGGTTTAGTTGTGTTCACCATCACTTTGGATCCTATTGCACAAACCTTCTTTATATCATCGTAACAGTTTATTCAATCACCTTTAAAAATCACATTTACCAGAATTAATATCATTCTATTTAAAATGCAGTAATAGACATACAGAATGACTGTATAGTAATGAATAGGCATTAGCCTGCACACAAAGAGTTTACAGTCTTGGTAGGTTGAATTATAATACAGATTTTTCAGATGCCAGGATTGAATTCATTTAAATCCAAGCATAGAAATGTTTTGGACCCCTATGTTAGAAAAAATTTTATTTTCCTTTCCTTACCTTTTGTCCCCCAAATTCACTTTTCCAAAAGTCTCCTAGGCAATTGCTAAAACCATTCTAGGTATCCCCTCAGCTACTCCCATTGACCCAGTTCCTTTTTCTGCTACTCTACTGTGCCAGGCTCAGCTTCTCTAATCAGCTGTTCTGTTTATCTAAGCCACTCTATTGCCCAGTGCCTCCAGTTAGCCTAGGGATTTCTCTTAGCCCCGCCCCCCCCAAAAAAGTAAAAAATAATTAGCACCAGAACCTATTTCCACATGTATCACAAAAAAAAAAAAAAAAAAAAGAAAAGAAAAGAAAAAAAAATAGAGGTAATTGTCAGAAATGGAGTCTATTCTTTCTCATTGTCTTCTAGTCCGTCCCACAAGTTAGCGCCTAAGGTAGAAACATAGAACACAGTTTGGAAATTAATGAGCTAGGACAGGGGCTGCCAAACTATTGGCCATGGTTTAAATTGAGTCCACTTTTTGTGAGTCCACTGCCTTGAGCTATGGATGGTTTTTAACATTTTTAAATAGTTGCAGGAAAAAAATAAAAAAAAAAATATTTCTTGACCTGTGAAAAGAATGTTAAATACTAAATTGAAATTTCAGCATCTATAGATGAAGATATATTGAAAAGCAGTAGGTCCATTCATTTATGTATGACTTATAGAAGCTGAGTAGCTACAGCAGACACCATTTGATCCACAAAGCCTGAAACACTCTTTCTTTATAGAAAAATGTTGTCAATTACTAATGTGAAATATGGCTCTCACTGTAGTTCACCACTGAAATCATTTTACACTTTGAGAAATATTACTATATTAAGTGAAATATAACTATATTAAACTTCAAGTAAATAAAAACAATATTGAGAGAGAAATTATGCATTTTTGTACATGTAAACATTAAGGTACTAAAAGCTTCAGAAATATCTGTGGGGTGGAGGGGAAGCTTAAAGTTAAAGAAAAAAGATAGATAGATAGATAGATAGATAGATAGATAGATAGATAGAATTGATTCAGGGGATGAAGTACCATTATTTAATTTTATCAGCAGAATGTTCAATTAGTTCACTGAACATTCATATTTTAAAAGCACATGATTTCAGAAATTCCAAACCGAGGATCCCGGTATTACCCTTCAACCAGTTTCCTGACCCGCTCTAATAAGGGCCAAGAAAAGACCCCAACTCATTTTACCTGTCAACTCTATCTTGCCTAAGGCTGATGGATCAGTTATGTTTTATATTAATCCGTACCCTCTTTTAATCATTGTATAGTTTTATGAGAGACATATGACCAAAATAAAATATGTATTAGAAGTTTATTCAACATACCTAAAATCGTTATGTTGAGATAATAATTTAGATGCTCTTTGAAGAATGGGGGGTATTTTGACAGGTGGAAATGGAAATTGAACTAGTATTTTAGATTGAAGGTATAGCTTGAACCGAAACGCACTTATGGGAGGATGTGGTATGTATTTGAGAAGTATGTTTCTATGTGATTAGAAAAGGTGGTACATGTATAAATTTAATTAGGAAATATAGGTTGGACCATCTTGAATATGAAAGTAATTTGGTAATTTTAGGAAATAGAGGGTTATTATCAGGCCTGTGCTTTAGAATTGCCACACTGAAGTGGTGTGTGCATAGCCTGGGCTTGGACATCACAATCCACTGGCATAGTGAGGAAAATATTAGAACATCTTATATTTGTTTTTAATCTATCATATTAAAATAATGAGCTTTATAATGCTTAATATACGGGTCTGTGTGTCACATGGTTGGTCCTATGTCATCTATGGTCAGTAGCATACCCATAGGGAAGCATGGAGATTTCAAATCAGTAGGAATGACAACACACCCCTCCTTTATTCTAGCATTTAGTTCACTGGTCTTTGTTGATATTTATGTCCACCTGGGTAGTGGATTCAAATATTATTCAGTTTCAACTAAGATTAGCTTCACAAAATGGATGAGTGTTTTACAAAATAGTTGAAGCTCATTCTAATAATTCAAGCATAAGCAGTCAATAGGAAAATGACAGTGATGTCGCAGATTTAATTTAAACTGTTAGGCACCAACATAATGAGGTCAAACAATTATGATCTAACCTGTCTACACGTTGGCCAAAAACAAATTATTACGGGACAATTTGGTGTATACACAAATGCATACTATTATTAGTGATACAAATTACAAACCATGCTTAGAAGGCAATTTAAAATGTTTTATCTTCATCTTACCTTTCAGTCAGATCTATTATATCATGTTATTTCATCATGGGAAAAATTATTAGCACAATGGTTCAATTCACAATGTTATAAAAAATAATAAGTGGTTTCACTGGGTCTTATATGGACTGGGATTGTGGTGATTATTAAAAGAAAAGAAAAATAAAAAACACTTGATGGAGATATTATGGGATGACATGGATGAGACGAAAAGTCAGAACAATAAAGCTTAAAGCCTGAGTGTCCGATGCTTTGATATGCATGCAATGATATCACGTACGGAAGAGCAGCTGAATTTAAGAGTACAGTGAAGTGGGTTTTTTTGGGTCATTATTTTTAGCAGAGAATCACTCAAAAAATTTTATTTTGTTTTCACTAATGAATTTCTTTAATAGAATTTGGCAGTCTAAGTGATCCCTGCAAAGTAAAAAGCTAACAGAAGGAATTAATTGGCCTATATTTTCAGTAATTATTGCCACATGAAGTGTAGACAGAACAGATGTATTCTAAGTTGTGTGTGTCTTTTATTTCTCACTTGTCATGCTATAGTAAGCATTGTTTTAGCAAATTTTTAATTTTGAGAAAGCAATGCCCACTTTTGGAGGTTGTCACTTTTATGTTACTTCATATTATAAGACTCCCACTCTGAACTGTATTTAAAAACTTGCAAGTCCTAAGAGTTGGCATGACTTTAAAAGTAGCTTCTCTATATACTTAAGTTTTTAAATGAATATGTAGTTAAACCGGTTGTTGTGCCATATATTATTATAACAATGGAAAAGTTTGAAGCTTAAACAGAAAACTAGTTATAAACTTTGATTTCTTTTTTCTGTTAGTTGTATGTACTTTATATATTTGGTTTGCTGCTTCATATGCATACAAATAATTTTATGTATGCTGTCTGAACTCTAGTACAAAATTTTAGTATAAATGTTTGTTTCAACCATTTCTGTGCAAGATAGAGAAGTGCCTTTATCAGTGGGAAAGAAGTGATAATTGTTGTGACAGTGATGCAGACCATCAGTGCTATTTTTATATGCTACTGATTGAAATCGCTGGACACTCAGTGACTTCTCAGTTCCTTTCCATAGCTGCGTCCTTTAGAGCCCATGATTATAGTAATTGTTGTTGTTTTCCTCTTTGCTCTACTTGCAACGAAACTTAGAATCAAATGTGTTGACCCTCGTCTCTTACAGAAAACTGTCAGGTGGCATGTGTATTTCTGTAGTCATCCCTATGCCTTCCTGAATGTATTTTATCTTAATTTTTCCCCTGAATGCATTTGCTATAGTTTTTATTGCAATCCATCTAAAACCATTGTGTAAATATTTTTATGCAAATGTATAAAATATATTAATACCTCCAAAGATATAAAATATATAAATGATTCTTAAATTTTTTTTATGTTTTTCATAGTTTTGTCTATTATAATGTGGCAGAAACAGACCTATAATAGAAAATATACAAACAATGGATATAATCCAAATTTCAGATTAAAAAACTATAAAAGTTTCATCGATTTTAAAAAACAGTACAAGGCATTTTCCCCTTATTGTAAAAGTGATGCATGTAATTAAAGAAAATTTTCAGAAAAGATAATAAAAAAAATAGTTAGCTAGCCCATTCAGTGATAAGTTGGTATAGTCCTTTTTATTTATTTGTATGCATCTGTATGTGTAAGTATACATGTGAACCTAAGATACCTACAAGTCTGAGTGCACCATCCTTCTAGACGTATAATATATTCTTACCGAACTTTCAAAGTTTTCTCGCCTACACCTAATTCTTTAGCACTTTTTCAAAACAACTTTTATATTTATAGAGCTTTTCCAAGTTGTTAACTTCATTTTTATGGTAAGTTTTACTTTTGCATTCACGTTTCATCATTTTCCATCATTTTTAATTAAAATTTAGAGTTATAAGACCAAGTGCAACTTACATAGATAACTCTAAAAAATACAGAACTGAATCTTGGTGAGAAATGAAATCAACTGTGGAAGCAGATGTGAGTGGGGTTATGAGAGAAAGTTTTGGGGGGCTGTGATGATCGAGTGACCATCAGCTGGTTGGTCATCAGCTGTTGAATTTCCAGTTTATTTTTGGTTGTACATGATTTAACTGAACAGAAAAAAAGTTAAAATGAAATGCTAAGACCCACTGAATGTCAAGATTTATCTTTTTATTCACCTAGTTCTTCTATAATTTATTTTACCTTACAGATACAACTTGAAAAAGTATCGTAGATTAGGTGTAAGAAATGAAAAATAGGAGAAAATGAACAGGTTACCACATTTAATTATATTTGAGGGATAGGAGGCTGTCTTCTATCAATTTCTGTATTTGAAAGATTTACTTAATGAAAATTCTTACAAGAAATTATGGAATCCATTTATTTTTCTATATAAAATATTTTAAATTAAACCACTATTTTTCTTTAAGAATTCTAAAATTAAATGAGAAGGAATGTTTTAGATCTGCCATAAAATGTTTTATTCTTTACCTGATATACAGTTTTGAAATTCTACCCCATAAATTTCTAAATCTCTTAGAACATTTAGTTTCTAAATCTTTCTAAATTTCTAGTTTATTTATCTTTAGTTGAAGCATTTATATGTTGAATTTATATATTCTTGATTCTAGTTTACAACCTAAACATTACATCAATGGATTACCTCCAATAGAAATCATTTCCATTTATTGATTTTAAGTGACATAATTCAAATTAAATAGTTCAGTTGTGGAGGAGATACCAAAGCATATTATGTATTAATCTCACAAATGAGCTTATTGTTACACAAAGGAGTCATATATGCATTCTACAAATGCCAGGCAAGCTTTATCAGGAAAAACTTACAAGCAGAGAAATAGAGCACATGCATCATATGAACTCTAATTACAAGAGAAAAACAAAGGTCAATAAAAAGAGGCCTATAGGTGTTGTGTATATTGAAGTTTTCAGTCATGAGATTTAGAGTAACATTTTCAAAAAAAAAAAAAGGTAAGAATACACAAAAAGAAAAAAATAAAACAAATATTAATTCTAGTACAGAAAATATAACTGAATTTAATAAAATAGGAGATTAAATTTGCAGAAAAGAGAATTAGTGAAGTGAAATGATTTTGAAGCAAAGAAAGGAAAAAGGGACATGGGGGCCATGGTGAAAATGTCTAACATACATATAATAGTAGTCCTAAAAGCGAACAGAGAGAATGGGACCAACGCAATACTTAATGTTTTACTAGTCAAGAATTTTCCAAAAATTTAATGATGAAAGATGATTAGGATGATATATATATAAAGGAAGTACCAGGGGAACAACCATACCAAATCATTGCCCGAAGATAATCAGTTTTGTGGTCAGTACTTCTGAGAGAAATAAAAAATTATGCAAACTCGAACATGATACCTAATGTGTACATAATGTGCCTGTATTGACGGTACATTTGTTTCAGAAATTTTGGAATCGAATTACAGGAAAAAATATACAAAACTAAGAAAATTAAGTTGAGTCAGTTATTAACTCCAAGAAGAAAAATATTGTGTACGGAAAAAAAGTCACCATCTCTGAGTCGTTGCTATTTTTGGTGGAAGGGAGAGAGAAGAGTGTTTGAGGACATGATATACAAAAAGCTAAATTCTCATATTTTTTAGTAAATAGTCTACATTAAGTGTCTAAAAGTAAAGATAATTAGCAATAGAATTATACTTTTCAAAGTATAGAAGAAAATTTCAAAAATGATAAAAAAGTTATGTTTAATTATTGTTGTGAAAGGTAAACAAGAGGACAAAGGACAAGGTGGAGTATTCTGGGCAACAAGATTTCTGTTGCTCTTTTAAGCTTTGTAAAATATATAAAAGTCACATATAAAGAGTTATGCATATTTCTATAATGTGTATATAAATACTTAGTATATATGCTTTTGTATGCATAATGTATAGTATATACAATAAAATAAATTATATTTCTATTTACATATAAATATACTATATATACAACTTATATATAAGTAATATGCTCATAAAATAGTAAAGTAGGACGTGGTTCCATAGTGTAGCGGTTAGCATGTCTGCTTTATCCCCAGAAGGTCCTGGTTTCACACCCCGGGGGAGCCACAGTCCATGGTCTACGGCCATGCCACCCTGAACAAGCCCATGTCTGATCTCACAGGCCAAAAAGGGTCAGGCCTGGTTAGTACTTGATTGGTGACCACCTAGGAAGACCAGGTGCAGTATGCACAAATAATAATAATAATAATAATAATAATAATAATAATAATAATAATAAATAGTAATGTTAAAAGAAGTAGTATTAAGAATTTTATGATTGATCTAAGATTGCATGCCAACTTTTACTTTCTAACTTATGAACTGGGTAAGTTTACCTAAGTCTCCCTTTTCTCTATAAGTGAATAATAAGTCTTTACTTTATCTTTTTTTTGTTAAGGCTCAATTCATAAAAAAAAATACAATTTTTTATAAAATTGTTTATGAAACAATTATAAACATAATATTAGCACATTGTTAGGCACATACAAAGTACTCAATCAGTACTAGTTATTATAATTATAGGATTACTAGAAATATAATAGTAGAAATGATTATAAAAAATATTAGGAAATAAGACTTGATTTTGATTATTTAACATTAACTATGCGTTTTGTAAGCAAGTTAGCATACTAATATCTAGTAAAAAGCGTTCACATGGTTTGTTGCTAGTGGCTTCCCATACATCCTTTTTCATGACTCCTTCCTTTAAAATTAAGTAGTTTTGATTAATGGCTTGTAAACTTGACTCTGTACACATTTCAACCTTGAACATTCTTTAAATTGTCAACACCACCTTCCAACTATCTCCTGATATTCTCTCCTCCAGAATTTATAAGAGGGCTGACATCTTTAGTCTTAGGATTGGAGGAAAAATAAAGAGCTGTATCTGTGACATCACTAATTTTCAACCCACATGTGACTACATTCCACATGCATTTTCATGCTGAGCCACGTTTCTCTGGTTTACAGTGATTAATATGAGGTAATTTTAAATAAGAGTTTAAGCAAAAAAAAAAAAATATATATATATATATATATTATGTAAGCACTTGAAGTAATGAAATTGTTTCCTTTATTGTGAATTTTATTTTAAACCTTTCCAATTATCATCTTCATTGACAATGTAATCAGGACTTAATATTGAATTGCTGTTAATTTTTAATGCTACTTATGTTGTTTAATTCAGTGTATAATTTGGCACTGAATCTGTTAGTAGAACTAAGCTTTGGCATCCTTTGCAATTATCCACTCAAAACTAATATTTTTAATCAATTAACACTTCTCTCCTTTCCCCAAACTGCATTTCATCTTAAAATACATATAGCAGTATGGATTATTTAACATTTTAGAATATTTATAAATGGGATTTCAGTTTTAGAAAGGCAAAATCATTTGAAAGACAGTAAAATATTCTTCCAAGCTTAAATATATATATATATAAAATTGTTAAGTATTATAGCTTGAAGTGAGTTGACTTAGCATATTTTCAGTTGTGGGCTTTTTCTCTGTTAATCAAGTGATATTCCTGACATCTAACTATTCTAAATAAAGCAGAATATTTAGAATGTCAGTTCTTTTAGACAATGCATATGTCTTTGGGAAATTATAGTTTACTTAAATCCTCAGAAGAAGTTTTACCAGCATGATGGTTGGACCCTAGATTTCCTGTGACTTTCACAGGAAATCTTTTGAGTTAAGGATGCATTTTTTAGGGCTTAGCTTATGAAAAACCAGTGCATGTTTTCAAATGGATATACAACTCCCATTCCCTTGGGAATATGTGGGTGCCTATCTAGTTTGGATTTCAAATACCGATAAGGAATCATAATTAAAGTATAGCTGCAGTTTCATGAAATATTCAATCACTCCATAAAAAGAATTAACTTAAGCCATAGATCAGTTACATGAAAGTTGATAAACTTCTTTAGCAAGTGTGATATTTTTAGGGAACAAATTCAGGTACAACAGAAATGTTTTTTTTTTAATTTTTTTTTTTTACAATTCAAATTAGTCATTGTGTGATAACAGAATATTTAATGTGGTCCAGTTTTTCTCATTGTTGTAGTTTGAAACTCCACCATAGCCTGCTTTCATTGCTTCTGGTCTCTTCTGCTTTTCCCTGAGATGGTAATCTAAAGTCCAGGGTGAAGTGGAGTAGGTAGTTTCTATGACTGCACAATGCTGTGGCCTGAAAGAAGGCCCCAACAACTAAATCTTCTATTATGTAATTCAGCCACTAGGTCCGTGGTCTGATCTTGATTATGAAAGGTTGATATCTGGCACCAACAAGTCCATGTTCCTACTTAGTCACTAGCTCTATTGTCCACTCCAGCACTGGAGGATCAGACACCTTGTTCCAACTTAAGATCTGTTTGGGACAATGCAATCTTCAATGCTGGTCATAACCTAACCATACAGGGGAGAAAACAAACAAATAAACAAACAAACAAACATGGCTGCTCACTGAAACGTGTTATGTTTGCATGTAGGCTGTGAAAGGCTCTCTCTGGTTCTTTAGATGTAATTCTACTCTTTTCTTTCCTATCCGAATACATGGGGGACTCTGTAGGGTGTGAACCAAACAAAAGGTGAAGCACAATTCATCTTCATTCTTAATTCATCTCTACTCTTAAAGTCTCACACCTATCTGGGAGTTTTAACACCCTCCCTAGCTAACCTGGATGTCTGAAGGATGAAGAGCTTCTGAATAGTGTTTAACTCTTTTGTGTTCTACTCCAACTTCACTCCCTCTCTAGCTTGTAGAAGTTCAAGTGCAGGATGGCACTGTCATATAAGGTAAGGGGAGAAAACAAAACAAACAAAATCCGCATGTGTGCTAATGTCACCTCTTTTCATCCAGCTGTACTTCTTTGAAAGTTATGCTCAGGACTAAGATCCTAGGAGTATGTTGATCTGCGATTGACTGTTTTGATTAGAGATTGTACCATAGGCCGTCACCGATGGAAATAATTATTTGAAAACAAATGCTACATACTAACAATGTCAATAACTGTACTCCCTTCAATCAAAAACGTAAGGACATTAAATGTCACAGCTATTGAAAGTCAGGAAAGTGAGAAAAAGAAAGGTAAGAAAGAAACAGAAAGAATTCCAGAGCCCTGTGGCTTGTATTATTTAGGCGCTCGTCCTTTCAGGTTCTGTTTAACCAACATCCACACATGCACAGTCTCCCTTCCCCTCTGACCAATCCTGTGCCTCATACCCATTTACGTGCACTGCCCCCATGTCACCTATGTTTCCCTTTTTAAAGTTCGAGAACAATGTTTTGTATATTGAGAGCTATGTTAATATGTCTATATTATTGTATAAGTAAATATCCTATAGTGTCTGTTGACCACTGTAAGTGAAACTTTATTTAAATCTTTTATTATTTAAAATGTAGGTTGCAAAGTTAAAAAGAAAAATAGCTTGCCTGAATGTTTTAGGTGAAGACCTGGTCAGAGTCCTTGTGGTGGTTTGGAGTGAGAGGCAAGAACAGAAGCATGTGTAAGACTGAGATTAAGATGGTTCATAGGTCAAGTTTAAGAGCTAAGGAGCAGTTTCAGAGAGTCAAAATTTAAGGTGAGAGTCAATAACTCAGAGGGTCTCTGTCTGGTTTAACCCTGGATTGAGGGGACACTGCTTGGCTCTGTTGAGGTAGTGTCACCTGCTGATTGAAAGTTTCTGACTACTTATTCTGAGGTCAGCCAGTCATGTCTCTTCATTTGCCTTTTGACTTGTAAACTTAAGGAGCTGTAACTTTCTAGTTCGCCTTTCTATAAAATAGGAATGTTAATAGATATATATTAGGCTTCATAATTTATTCTCCAGGTCCATCAGAAAACAAATACATTCTCTGCCTCCTTCCTGATTTATTTTGGGGGTTCTTTGGAGATTCTGTGAAGTGGGTGAATCTTTGCCCACTGGTTATGATTTCTCCCTCAGCCTACTCATCTGCAGTGAGTTCTAGCTCCAGTGGATGTTTCCTTAAGCTAATAGAACTTAAACTTAGGAACCCACACATGCACAAGCTCTATCCAAAGCTCTGGGAGGGAACTTAGGAGTATGTTTACATGGTTATGTATTTTTTAACTCTCAGAAATAAGATAGCCTCTACATTGTTTTTCATAATGCCTCCTATGCCTACAAATTCCATGTTTCAGGACCCACATAATCTGATTTCGCCCTCACACTGGGCTATTTTTTTTTTTTTTTTGCTGTGGTTCCCTTATTCTCCAAGATATCCTTTCAGGTTTAAATCTTGGGCATTATTTCAAGAGCCGGTCCTTCGAGTGTGAAGTGACACTGGTACACTGTTTTTATCATACTCAAGAGGAAGAGCATCATCTTTTCTGATCGTTTCTTTTCCTCAGTTCCACTGAGTTTTATTGAGCCCATGAATCGGGCGACCTTACCAGGAATGGTCTACTAAAGCTGTCCCTTACTAGGCTCTTACTCTTCCATGGATAAGGAATCAAAATTCGTAGCACACTATCAATTCTTTCCAAAGAAATCGTCTTGTGAATTTTCAATTTCTCTTCCTATCTTCAATATTTTTATATTTATATATTCTTGAGGTGGTCAACTAAAGATTGTACAACAGGTTCTTGGATACCTTGTTTTTAAGTTCTGCTTTAGACATGTAGCATATCACATTGGAAACTAGAAAGCATTTACAGTCTCAGGACCTCAGATGAACTGAGTGGGGATGAAAACATTTTAGCAACTGTTTGACATGTTTTCACATGTCAAAACTTGAAAAATACCTAGAAAATAATGAGAGCTCAAAAGTATTTAGCTATTATTGTCAGAATTCCTGCCAGAACTGGCTTTGGGTCTGGAAATGACTCTGTATCCCTGAAATGATGTCTGAATCATTGAAGCAAGTCTTATAGGAAATTAAAGAAAAAAAGGCAGGAAGAATAAAGAGAGCTGTCATGTGCACACTATTAATTTTTAAAAGATTATAGCAATTTATCTTTTCTTAAACAAAAAATAATATTGCAAAGTAGAAGCACTGTTATTTATAATTTGGGTATATAGTGTGTGCATTCTTTAGATTAAGGGATTCTGTATTCCAAAGTTAACTCAAAGTTATTTTTAGATTTTTTTTTACATTTTATTTCTGATAAAGATCAGATTAACAATTAATTGCATTTAACTATTGTAATTTGCATCTTATCTCTAGTTAAAATAAGGTTTCAGCTGCACAGGCACCAAATTTAATTTTCTATTTTTTCCATTTCAGGTAAATGTGAAAATATAGTGTTTCTTTGCAAAAGTAATTGCACAATGTTAAGTACATTTAAATTTGCAGAAACATGATTTTTATAGAGCAAAAGAAACAGAGGCATCCAGAATATAAAACTAGGTAGATTAGACTGAATAAGGATTAATAATGTTTATTTGACCCCGCCTCCCCACACTCATTTTTTAGCACAATATTTTTGAACAAAAAACAAAAGATGTGGGTGGGTTGTTTACTTGTTTCATATTTTATATTCTGAGGAGAAATATGTGTAGTTAATTACCATGCTCAGAAAAGAAAATCATTCACATGGAAAATGAAGTTTAAAAAAAACAATGTGCATATATTTCAGCTCTAATAGTTCAAGAAAGAACTAACATCGTTTTTCTTAAGGTGTGAACTACAGGTTCTTGAGAGTTCAGATTCTCCATAAATTATGTCTGTTTTGTATGCACTGTCTTTAAATGTTTCAAAAATGCTGTATTTTGTTTTGCATGTTTAAATTATAGTACAAATTTGCTCCATTTGTATTTTACATATATTTTCCTATATATTTTGTGATTTTTAAATAGGAGAGAGATAAGAAAACTGAGTAAAAGTCTGTACTAAAGCAAAAATAAGAATCAACCTGTAACAGGGTATAAATTCCCTAAGGAAATAAAAAATGACAATCACAGTCATAATAAAAAGATAATAATAACCATAATGCATACATTTCAGATTTTGTTCTTTTTTAAAATTTTCTTTAAGATAGCACAACTCCTTATAAGAATTTTCCTCTGTCCATGTGATTTGGGTAGGCGAGATCACAGGCCCTGCCCTGCCGCAGGAGAAGAAACATAACTCAGATCTCATCAATCATACCCTCCCAGCTTCGAGGTTACCAGCATTGGCTCTGGACACACGTCTCAGCAGGCTAGAATTCCCTAGTTCTTTCGAGAAGTTTCAAAAATTTCTATCAATAAGGGCAAAATAGTCACAGGCTGCTGGAGATCAAAGATCCCATGTGAAGAAAGTCTGCTCGTTGAAGCCAACTTAAAGAAAATCAGAACTCGAAGACAGAAATGGAGCCGATGACATAGTCATCTGAATGACAGTTGGATCCAGATTCAGCAGAGCCTATATGTTATTCGCTGGATTTTTAATCTACTCCAATAAAACAATTAAGTTTTCACCTAATCCAGTTTGAGTTTCTTATACATGTAACTAAAAAGAAAGTCTGATTGGGGGACTGTTTATTTGCATTGATCCATGTTGAGTGCTTACACGGGTTACCATACTAAATTTCACAAATTGCAAGTTTTTAAAATTGAGGAAATGTAAAGAAACAAGGTGACTTAGTCCAAGTTCTGTAATGGATCAAAGGAGGAATGAAGTGAGACAAGTGAAAATACGTTCTTAACAATCAGGTGGAATGACTAAACTATCAGTGAATGGCAGACTCTGTGACCTTTTCTCTCTCCATTTTATTAATACTAAGATGATACAACTGTATTATGCTCCCTGCATCCTGCAAATGTCTTTTCATTCATCTTCTTTTCTCCATTTTAGTTGATGAGAATTGTTACGATTCTTACATTAAAATTCCTGAAACGTCTTTAATGCTCTCATGTTTATTTTACTTTCTCTACCAATTAATTAATGGTTAAGAAGTTCTTAAAAAATAAACATTTAAAAATAGATTAGATTTGACAAAAATATTGCATATCGCAATAGTTTGTTTTCTCAATAATTTTATTATAACAATGTGATCATGTCCTATAAATGCAAAAACTATGTGTTTTATTTTTGTGCTGTTTTTCAACTATTTATGAGATGTTTAGTAGGTAAATATTCATAAGTAATGATGAATACAAGAACTTTTAAATTTTATTTATTTTTTCTTTATTTTATTTACTATTTTGAAATAGTTTAAGCTTGTAGAAAACCTGAATTCCGATACACCCATCACTCAGCTTCCTCTAATGTCAACATCTAACATTACTATGGGACATTCGTCAGAATGAAATTGTTAGCATTGGCACTCAGTATTAACTAAACTAGAGATTATTCAAATTTCACATTTTTTGACTTGCGTTCTTTTTCTCTTCCACAGTCCCGCATTACATTTAGTTATGTCGTCTACATAGTCTTTTCTAAAGTGTGACCCTTCCTCAGTCTTTTCTTATCTTTTATGGCCTGACACTTTTAAAGGATATACATCACATATTTTGCAGAATGTTTCACGATTTTGGTTGTTCTCGTGTGTTCTTATGATTAGATTGAGATTATGCTTTTTTTTTTTGGCAAGAGTAACATAAAAGTGATGTACCTTTCTCCCGGCACCAGGTCAGGGCATATATATGTTGCTGATTTCAGGTGAAATTAACCTGATAACTTGATTAAAGTGAAGTCTGCTGGGTTTTTCCACATTAAAGCTACCATCTCTTCCTTTTTAATTGATAAATATCTTGGAGAGGTAATTTGAGAAAACACTGTTTTCTTATTTCTCTTCAAACTTTGTTCTACTTTCTTTAACTTCGTACTTTTCTAGTTTACTTACTCAGCCATACAAATGTTAGAATCAGCTTGTCCATATCTATGAAACCACCTGTTGGGATTTTGATTGAATCAAATCTCTCAATCTATTTATAGATAAATGACATCTTAACAATATCGAGTTTTCCAATACAGGAACACAGTATATGCCTCTCCATTTATTTAGATTTTTCCTTTATTTCATCAGTGCTTTTTAGTTTCTGGCACACAAATTTTATACATATTTTTAGATTTTTATATCGATACATTTTATTATTTTGGTGATGCTGTTATACATGGTAATTTTATTTCAAAATTTAATTACTCATTACTATATTTATATGAATGTAATTGATTTTTTCTACATTGACCTTGTCCTGTTCCTTTGCTAAAACTCCACTATTACTTCAAGAAAATTTTCTGTTTGCTTTTTGTAAATTCTTTGAAATTTTCTATGTAGACAATCGTGGTTGGTGAATACATACAGTTGCAATTCTCACTTTCAAATCTGTGTCTTTTATTTATTTTCCTTGCTTGGGACTTATATAGTGAATAGGAATGGTGAAAGAGGATCTCTTCGACTTGTTCTTGAACTTAGGGGAAAAACACTTAGTCATTTATCATTAAATATCATATCTCTAGTTTAAAAAAATAGATGCTATTGCGGGGTTAGGTAAATTCCTCTGTATTCCACATTTGCTGAGAATTTAATATCTGTTCATTATTTTTCATGTACTTTTCTGCATCAATTGAGATAATCAAATGTATAATCTTCTTTACTATGAAATTGTTGACTTAGCTTCATTCATTTTCACATTTTGATCCAGCCTTGCATTTATAGGTTAAACCCAACTTGTCGTAGCTATATTATTCTTTTTATGTATTAGTAAATTTGATTTGATAATATTTTATTGAGGATTTCTATATCTATGTTCATCAAAGATATCAGTGAGTCGTTTCCCTTTGATGTAATGTCATTATATGGTTTTGATAGTACAGTAATTCTGGTCTCATAGAATGTGAGATGTTGTGTAGAAAAGAGTTAACAGCAAGACTGACCACTTATCCTTGGAAAGACCTCCTCCTAAGTCTGGTTCTCGGCGGCCTCTTAGATCTTGAACTTTGAGTATTTTCCAACCCTCTTAACTGATAAGAGTGACTCATTGACCTAAACTCTTAGTACAGACCATCTGATTTATGCAGAACACCTGCTTTCCTCTGGGAGTCTGGAATTTTGGAATATGTCTAACAGAGTGTACTACCTGATCAGTGCGCAATGAAAACTTTGAGTATTGAGTTTCTAACGAGCTTCCCTGGTTGAGGACGTGTTGCACAAATTGACACAGCTAATCGCTGGGTTGAATTAAGCATGTCCTATTTGAATCTACTGAGAGGGGACCTTTGAAGCATTTTACCTGGTTTCCCTTGGAACTTAATCTCATTTGGCTTTTCCCTTTGATAATTGTGCTTGCTATGCTTCCATGTAATAAACCATAGCCATGAGAATGCATGCATGTTGAGTCCTATGAGTCCTCCTAGTGAGTCATCAAACCTGGAAGTCGTTGTGGATTGTGGTGCCTTTCAACACCCAAACGTTCCTCTGTTTCTATTTCTGGAAGAGATTTTAGAAAACTAAAATTATTGCTCTCTTAAAAGCTTTGTAAAGTTAAACAAACCATCTTGGTCTAGTGCTTTTTTTCCTTTTTTTCCCCCAAAAGATTATTCATTATTGATTCTATATCTTTAGTAGATAAAGGGGTATTCATATTATCAATTTCTCCTTGTGTGAGTTTTGTTAGATTGTCTTTCAAAGAACCAATCCATTTTCTTCATTTTTGATTTTTTTCTGAGTATATAATTTTAGTTTCAAAGTTGTTTTTTTTTTCTTTTCCATATTTTAATGTCATTCCATTGTCTTCTGGCTTTCTTAGTTTACGATAAGAGCTCTGTTGTAATTCTCTTTATCAGTATATGTCTTTTCCCCTGTCTACCTACAAGATGTTCTCTTTATTTTTGGTTTTCAGCATTTGAATATGAAATGCCTAGTTTATTTTTTTTATCTGATTGACATTCTCTGAGCTTCATATTTCTTTAGTTTAATTTTTGTCATTAATTGAGAAAATTATCAGCCAATTTTACTTCAAATATCTTTTTTTCTTTTTTTTTTTCTTCTTCTGAGATTCCTATTAAGCATATATTGAGCTGTTTACTATTGTCTTAAAACTGTAGGATGGTTTATTCTTTTCTTCTTTTTTAATCTTTTATTCTTCATGTTATAGTTTTGGAAATTTTCATTAACCTGTCTTAAAGTTCATTGATTCTTCCCCCATCCCTTGGCTATCTTGAATCTACTAATGGGCCGTATGCCATTCTTCATCTATATTAGTATATATTTTATTGTTAGATTTTCCATTTGAGTCATTCTATTCTAAATTTACTGAAATTTGCTGAAGTTACTTTGCCTAAATCATTTATTATTATTATTATTTTGCACATTGTCTACTTTTTCACTTAGAGCCATTAACTATTAAACTTAGTTGTTTTGCATGACTGTCAGGTTGTTCCAATGTTTGTGACGTATCCAAGTCTGGTTCCGTTGATGACTTTATCTCTTGCCAGTGTGTTGCTTTTTTACTAAAGTTCCTCTTTTTATACCACAGGTTGTAAATTCCACTAGTGATACCTTTGCTAGTTTACTAGAGAGTTTCTCTTAATTTCTGTTTTACTCTCAGTTTTAGGTCTATATATTTGTACTCACCATGTTTTTGCAACTCTTCCAGCAACATCACACTGTTCCCTGTTATTTATTGTTTGTTAGCCTGGTTGTGGGGAAGGGCAGTTCTTTCTTTTTCTGATTTAACCTGAGGCGTAGGCAGATACCATATCCCTGGAAAGTGGCCTTCTCAACATCCCTGACTTTCTCTCTGCTATAGACCTAGGCCTAATGCACATTCCTGACTGTTTTTAGGGGTATTTTTTTCCCATTTCCTTCTCTATGCAGTGGGTTTTCAACAGCACCCTAAGATAACCAGTAGTTTTGTTCTGCCCAATTAAGATTTTTGTCCCATGGAGGAACTAGGGCAGGGGGATCTAAGTAGAGTTTTGTACCACTACAATGGGCCCTGATTCTCCCTCCCTAGGCCTACATCATGAGCAATGCTTTTTCAGAACTCTTCTAATTATTTTTGTGAGAACACAGTGGAACCTTGTAGGGGAAAACATATATATATGATTTTTTTTTTTTTTGGCCACCTGGGCTTCACACTCTCTTGCCAGCCTATATTTTGCCTCTTTAAATTTCTAAACTATTCTAGCTAAATTCTTCAGACCAGTTTTCTGCTGCATCTGTTCCAGAAAAACTTCTCGTGTTCCATCTCTTCCTATAAGTGCCTATGTCTGTTTAGATTTTGAAGTAATTGGTTAGCCTGTGATGCCAGCTCTATATTAGGTTGAAGAAAATTATAAATGTTCAGTTCCTCTGACTATTTAAAAAATATCTATATCTGTATCTATCTATCTATCTATCTATCTATCTATCTATCTATCTATCTATCTATGTATCTCTGGATGGGCTGCACTCTTTCCATCTCTCTACATCTCTTAGTTATCACAAACCTATATCCCTTTTAGGAGAGGCAACTCCAGATATTCTTGGTGCCATTGGAGTGGAGTAACAGTATGGTAAAGAGTTAGCCTCAATTTACAAATGGAACAAAAGACATAGTCTAGGCCTCTGACACCAAATTACGCAGAACGTGGCCAAGTCTCCAGGTGAGTCCTAACTTATTATAATAATAGAGCTGTAGAAAATCCAGAAGTGCTTTTTCCCATTACACTGCTCAATGAAATGGACATACTCTCCCCAGAGCTCTGGGTTTATTATGTGCATGACACTGTTCATGTGCTGTCTTGCTTAATTCTCATAGGAAACACATGAAGTATGCCACAGGAAAATGACTTTTACAACGCCTGAGAGGTTTGTCTACAGTTACAGATCTAGTGAATAGTTTAGATGAGATTTAAACCAAAACAACTTAACTTCAGAGGCTATGCACTTAATCACTGAACCTCTTTTTTTCTAAAAAATAAATAATAAACAAACAAACAAACAAATAAATAAATAAATAAAAAATAAATAAAGAATGGAGGTGGCCTTTAAATAACCCTACATTGGCAAGTTAAAAATCAAACCCGGCACCTACATTTTGAGCCATTTGGCCATACTTTTGGAAGGTGAATGGCTGGTAGTTCTGTTGGTTTTCAAACTCAGAAAAGCTGCTCATGAAATATTTGAAAATACTCCTTGTTCATTTTTATGCTGGCCCAGCTAAAACAGCTAGTATGTTTTGGGTGTACTTAAGTAGAACATGAGTGTTCATCTAAAATGTACACTTAGTTAGATTCAATTCTTAGATCCCAGCTACAGTAAGCTTTTCATTGCATGGTGAATGATTTTTTTTTTTTTTTTGTAACAGTTAATTACAAATGTGATCCTCAATTGTGTAGAAAAATACTCTGGATAAAACTTCAAAATTTTAATGAGTAAAAGTGACCAATGTTTGACCTCTTTTCATTGAGTCTTAATTGAACAATAAGTAGTTATCCTAAAGTAATCATAGACTCCAATGGGATTGTGGTTGAGATGATAATTACTATATTAGGCTGATTGATTAAGGCTATGAAAAGCTATTAGTGTGAGGGTAAAGGGCCACAAATTTACCTTGTTCTTGGTTTAATTTGAATTCTGTCAATAAAAGGGGAAATAATTGTGGTATTCATATTTTATAAAAAAATCATTTTCCCTTCCAATTCATGTATTTAATTCTGTAAGCAATTAATCCAAAAATAAATTATTGCCCACTATCATCTTAAAGACCATTGTCTTATAACATTTTCTATGTTTTTCCTGTTAAGTCTATTGACATAAACTACCACCAGCTAAATGTAAAGAAATTTAAAGCCCAGGATTATTTTCATATTGTTATTTATTCAAACTTCATTAAAAGTTGGGAACGGAGTAATTAACACATATTTATGACTTACTGTACTTTATAGAATGCTATAGATATTTTTTGTTTTGCTATAATACAATTCGATCAGACAAATTCTATTATCCCCAATTTTATAGCTAAGAAAACCAAATCTTAAGAGAGGCTATGAAACTTGGGCAAGTCATATAGATTTTTAAGTGGCAGTGAACAGGGTCTCATCTACTTTACGTTATATTCATTCATTAGGAGAATTACAGACAGCCAAAATATGTTCCAAAATAACTTTTCAAAATTATTGGTCTAATTTTAAAAACCTGTTAATTTATTCAAGGTTTCTAATCAATGCATCATGAAATAGTGATTGAATGAAGCAAAATATGGTTCAAAATTGTTCAGAAAACAATGGGGTTAATACATTTTCTGATGCTTCAAGTAACAAGTAGTTGCCCTGTTATTTCTTACTCTTTCTTGGAAAAACTATTAGTTGTGTAAACATATGACATTTATGAGTGAAGGTGTTAATAAGGCCTCTTTGGAGATTTCAACCATAATTAGCAGTAATTATGCAGCAAAATAAAACCAACCAGAAGCAAAATGAGAGCTGGAGAGACGTAGGGAGGGAGGGAGAGGAGGGAATTACTAAATATAAAAACAGAGATAAGAAGAAAGAGGTAATTCAGACTTGGCAGACTTATGTTCAAATTCTGGCTCCAGCATTCACTGGCTACATGACTTTGAGCAACCAGCTTAACCTCTGATCTCACTTTCTAAGTTGTCAAGAGGAGATAATAATGTCTGTCTTATAAGGTTATTAGAATATTAAATACATAAATATTTCTAGCATAGCTCCAATGTCAAATAAAGACTCAATAGCTGTAAATTTCTTCTTTTCCCTTTTTTTCTTCTACTTGTCTTCTTGTCTAATAATTAGCTTCAGTTCTAATTGTCCTTGGAATGTGGGCCAGACATGGGGCAGTGTTTAAACCATATAGCCAAAAATAACGGAGACCCAAAGGTAAAGCTATTTGATAGGGTGATGGTTGAAGATGCTGATGGCTCTTAATTTATAGTGAAGTAAAAATATAGAAATCCTTCAGGATGATGACTCTTCAAAACTTTCAGGAAGTATTATCTCCATAGGAGGAGAGGTTGCTTTATATTCTTCCCTTTTAATGTGTCTCATTACACCTTTCAAACATATACATTTCATTACACGCTTCCATTAAAGCATTTCATTATAACTTTCAAATATGTGCATCTCATTACATCTCCTTTAAGCATCTTTACATATTCTTCATTTGTGGATTTCATTAAAGCCTTTCTCTTGTATATCTCATTACTAAATTACTTTCATGTATGTTATTATAACCTATATTTCTCATTACATTACTTAAACATGCACATCTCATTATACCTTTCTATTTATGCATCTCATTACAATCCTCAAAAATGTGTATCATATTGCATCTTTCTCCTTTGCATATCGTTTCATTTGTCCAATTATGCATCTCATTATGCCATTTCATTTATGCATTTTATTATACCCTTCCTTTTATCCATATCATTGCACTCACTCCTTAAACCTAAGTATCTAAAAAAACCTCTACTTAATTCCATTTTACACACCTCACTGATATTATGTTGATTTTTGTATGTGTGATTTTTCTGGTACTCCTTAAAAATATGAATCTCAGTCTGAGGACTGATGGCATTATGCTTCTTAAATATGCATATCTCATTATGTATTTATCATCTTTTAGAAGATGAAGATGTCCCTTTTATACTTTGAAGTATTATTTTCCCTTTTCTATCGAAACTTTTCAGGAAAAAGCCACTCATGCTCTCCTTGATAATGTCAAGTAATATATCTCATTACAGCCTCAAATAGCAATGTCTCTTTTATTATGACTTCCTTGAATCCCTCATTCTAAACCTTCTAGTATTCTTTGTAAATATGTGAATCTCATTTCTGTCTCTTGGCTATGCTTTGCTATTTACTTGCAACCACTTATTTATTTTTTCTTTCCTTAAATCATCTCTGTCCTATATGGTTGCAGTTACAGTGTTATCTGATCATTATCCTTAGCCATCATTGGAGTTTCCCTTGTTTGCTCTTCTCTAGGTTATTACTTTTCCTCTATACAAATATCCCCCTAAGGCAATAGATGCCTTCAGAATGCATTAAAGAGTCAAATATACCAAATGGTTCATGTGTTACTTTACATAAATTCTTTTATTATCAAAGCATTTTTTGTTGTGATGCTATTTCAAAGCATAAGATGGTTGAGATTTTAACATTCAGTATGCTTTAATTGTGCCATTTTATTAGCGATAATAAAATAAGATGTATTGGGACATTTATTTTATGGACATGTATAATCAGGATTCTACCAATAAGAAATCCATTGTAATCTAAATAACATATCAGGATTCCATAAATTTGAGTATAAATTGAGACACTAAATATAGTTACTTTAGAACATTTAGATATTGACCCATTCATCACATATACACCCATGTCACCAGAGAGAATGCTGAATTGGATCCAGTATATTAGGTTTAATGTCACAGTTATCCCTTACTATGTGAAATATTTTACTGTATGGCAAAATTGCTTAATTTTTTTAGTCATTTTACCAAGGCATCAAGTTCAGTAATTTTTCTACATGTAAAACTCATAAATGCATGTGTACATATAATCTCTTATAAAGCAGAAGTAAATAAAAAAATATTCAATTTACTTTTAAGGTGGCTTGTGACATTTTGGATTTCTTTTTAATTTAGTCATCTTTTTTCTTTTGGTGAGACTTTTTGAGCTTCTTTTGTATTCCAGGTCCTGTTCCAGTTTCCAGGAATACAACAAATCATAGACAAAACTAAGTCTAATGAAAAATCTATTCTTAGTAAGGAAAATAGATAATAAATGAATACATAAATGAACAAAATTTCAGATAGTGAGAAATACAGTAAAGAAAGATAAGGAAACTTGGCATCTTGGGACACTTAGAGACAAACAAAAAGGCTAGCTGTTATCAGCCCAGGCCTGAAGGGACAAGAGAAAGGGACAGGATGTCAGAGGAGTCAGTGAGAGCCGAAATACAGAAGACAGGATATCAGATAAGATCTGTGATTGTAGAAGGATGAAGCAGTTACCATAATCATAAAGTTGAAAAAGAAAGAAAGCAAAGGGGGAAGTTCCCCAAGTTCTTGTCCATCCTCTAATCTCCTGCTAGTGCCTCCCATTGTCTGAACCCAGCAGGAATGGGGAAAGAACTGTGGTGATCTATATTGCAGCTAGAATTTTGGCTTGTATAGTCTGTATTACTTTCCTGGGGTTACTGTAAAAAATAATTCTCATAAGCTCAGTGGCCTAAAACAACAGAAATTTATTCTCTTAGAGTTTTGGAGGCTAGATATCTGAAATCAAGATGTCAACGGGACCATCCTCCCGTGAAAGGCTCTTTCCTAGTCTCTTCCTAGATTCTGGTGGCTGCTGTGGCATTTCTCAATTTGTTGTAGCTCCAGTCTCTGCCTCCATTTTTATATAGTGCTCTTCTCTATGCACATTTCTGTGTGTCCTCTCCTCTTCTTATGAGGACAACAGGCACTGGTTTTAGTGCCCACCTTATGACAACACCTAGTAGGACCCCGTCATAACTATATCTGCAAAACCCTGTTTACAAATACAGTTACATTCAGTGGTTCTGGTAGACCGAGAACTTGTAGGGGGATGGCACTATTCAGCCAACTTCAGAGTCCATACAGTAAATATTCTAATGTAGTTACCACTAAAAATATGTTTTATGGAAGACTGTATTTATTCTCAAAGTTTCAATCGAAGAAATTATTTATATACTTTGACAAAACATTGCCTAAATTTGTGAGTTCAATTGAAGTCTGTGCTTCCCTACTCTTTCCAGATTCGCTGTAGCATTGCTCAGACATGACAGTTATACCAATGCAGCAGCAAGAGGTGATTTTGCTGGTGAAGCCCAAAAGTCCTCCCTGTTCTACTTGGTTCTTTATTATCTGCCTCTTAGCTACTCTCCAAAATCTCCTGCTTTTCCACTTCCACATAATGTCTTAGCTTCAGTGGTCTGTTTTTCTCATTTCTCAATAAATCTAGGATGTCCTCCTCTTCTGAACCTTTGCACTCTACTAGTACTTCCCCTATATTTTACCATGGCAGACTCAGTGTTCATGACGCAGCTCAGCTGTCACAATATTTAAGAGAAATTCATGAGCAACTACTTATCTAATAAATCTCTCAACCCTTTACCTCTGGCACCCTTTATCACAATATGCTGTTGATCCTTGAACAATGCAGAGATTAGCAGCGCTAACCCCTCATACAGTTGAAAATTTGGGTGTAACTTTGATTTCCTAAAAACTACAAATAGCCTCCTGTGCACTGTAAACTTTACCAATAGAACATAGGCATTATATGCTGTATTTCTACAATAAAGTAAGGTAGAAAAAGAAAGAAAATGTTATTAAGGAAATAATAAGGAAGAGAAAATACATTTGTACTGTTAATTGAAAAAAAAAAAACTGTGTAGAAGTGGACCTCACATTGTTCAAATCCATGTTGTTATTCCAGGGTCAATGTAGTACTTACTACTACTTATGTACTTGATGCTAGTGATTCACATGCCTCCCTCATTCTACTGCAAACACTGTTTTTTTGGTGATCACTGAGTCTCTGTCACCAAGAACGCACTTCGTGGTACTCAGTAGGTAAGCACAAATTAAATGAATTCATTCGATGGGGGATTTTTTTTTTTTGTAATTTTCATTATTTATTCAACTTGTTTTTAAAGATAGGTGATTACAATCTACATGGCAAACTAGATAATTAGCTTTTTAAATTTTAAAATGAATGAAAATGTGTGCTGAAAGAGATAATGGCATCTTTAACATGCTTTTCAATAACCAAGAAGCATTAATACCACAAATACTCAATGAGGTAGCTACCTTATAAATACCACTTGGTGAAGTTTAATCTTATGAAGGTATATAGAAACAATTTATGTGGGGATATTTTCATTATTGTTTTATGCTATAAACAATGCTCTCAAAATTTCAGGATTATCACACATGTACTTGTTACTACTTTTATTTTAGAAAATACAATTGTTAAATAAGTTGTTAATTTACTAGGTGAAAAAAAATTGCTGACTTTAGTGACTAATAGTTTATTAATTGCCAGATTATCAAAACAGTAAATTGAAATCAGAAATTATAAATAAATAAGGAAATTTAGAACCATCATTTTGCTTCATATTTTTAAAATTTGTAATGCAACTCATGTTACACTAAAAAAAAAGTCAAAACTTATCCTTAAAAAAATAATAACCCTTTCAATAATTGCTCAAGGGCTTTTCTCCAGACTAAATTTGAAATATTTTGCAAACCAAAGTTAAATATTTGTTTTGCATTTTTTTTTTTTAGTTCCTATCCACAGGTAAAAATAAAAATGTTTTTTAGATTCTCTAAAATTCTATTTCCTCTAGTAAGATCAATGTAAATAACTAGAATAACTACTCTTCAGAAGAGAAAGAAAAAAATCTCACAATGGAGAAATGAGTAAGAGATCTGATGAGTTCATATCCTTGAAAGCTATATGAACTGTGAGGTGTAGGACTATAGTAAGTCTTGGAAGATAGAAATAGAGAGGAGATCTGTATATGGCTGTATATGGTGTATACACAGAACACTGTCTGACACATACTCAAGAGAGACTCATCGGACATTGAAGAGGAACTTGTTATACTCGACAAAGAGATATATAGCCACTTTATCACTTCGAGGCACTTACCTAGAGAAACCACTTGTGGCATACATGTTAACTCATGAGAAGTTTGACTTGAGGCCTTAGGACACACCATTATGTTTACAAATTCTGTCTACGAACTAAATCTGTCCTTCTTGCACGCATACCAAAAGCAGAATGTGAACTTATTCCCAAACCCAGCTATGCTTTGCATCTGCCTATTGTTGAGTTCTTTCCCAGTCCTGAAATACACAAACACACAAGTGTGGACACGTACACACAAAAACATTGTCATGATTCGGACAAAAGCATTCAGAAAATTTAATAAAATCTAACTATTAAGATAAATAAAACTGGCATATCTCGCTTAGTTTTGTAATGAGCAATAACATTTACTGAGCAGTTACTATATTTTTAGCACTGGGTCACATACTGTGAGATATAGTTATTGATATAGAATGATATAGTTATTGGCCCCATTTCACAGATGGAAGCAAAAGCTTTAATAATTTTATATACTTAAATTCACAGACCTCATAAATAAAAGTAGGTTTTAAGCAAAAGCAATCTTGATTTTAGAGCATGGGTATTATTAGCTTTCTCTTAATTTTAAAAAGGCCTTAAAATTACTCCTAAACCTCACATTTCTAATAGAAATATATTCCTTCTGCTTGAGATACTCTTCTCTTACAGCCACTACTTTTAAAAGCAAAGATTCTTTGAAAGATATAATACATTGAATTTCTATTTATTTGTAAGCACACCTACTCATGCGATCAGGAACTATGTCTAATCTAACACCCAATTCAGGGAGTGAGTGATGCATGTAGAGGTCTTAAACAGCTGTATGAGTATGAGTCTATGTGTATGTGTATGGAAAACAAAGAAAAGAAATTCTGATACAAAGAGTGTATAAGAACATGGAAGAAAGGATAGTATCTTATTCTTCATAGCCAAAATAGGAAATACTCATAATATTTTTTAATCCAAGCATAACAGTAGGGTGTGTAAACAGGAAATAATCCCCGCTGTAAAATACTATTTCTATAAATTCACAGTTTAGTGTATGGATTTGTTAGCTATAATAAGTAATAATAAATGATGGTAAATACATTACAATTTGTTAGATTGACATCTGATATATTAAAAGGTGATTGTAGAATGAAAAAAAAATAAAACCTAGAGCAGGATGGGAGATTTGGGACATAAGAGGGAGGAGTACAATTTAAATAAATGAACATTATAGGTTTCATGAAGAAGGTAGGATTTGAGCAAAGACTTGAGCAAAGGTAAGGGAGTTATTAGAGTGGCTCTCTAGGTGTTTTCTTTAAACTCTAATTCAACCAAAGCAAACGTCTAAATCATATTATTGCAGAAAAAGCATTCTAGCCAATTCAATGAATAGGAATAGGGAGAACAACCTTCCCGATTTGCCTGGAATTGTCTTGACTTAGCACTGAATGTCCCATGCACTAAGTCCCAGGTAAACCAGAACAGTTGGTCATCCTAAGTCCAACATGGGCACACATGTGGCTGGAACAGCTGACTGGAAAAGGACAATGTAATGAGGTCACTCCAGTAGTGGGAGACCATGGCATTATAGGACATTGTGATGATGCTTGCTTTGGGTTTTGAACAGAGAAAACTATGATCTATGTTTTAAAAGCTCATGCTGTAGTGGCAGAAGAATGGAAGCAGAAACTTGCTAGGAGGTAAGTAAAGTCATCTGAATGAGAGATTATGGTGGATATGCATTAGTTTGCCAAAGCTACCGTGGAAAGATATCACAAACCAGGTGACTCATAATGGAATTTTATTGCCATGCAATTATGGAGGCCAGAAGTTTGAAATCAAGGTGTTGGTAGGGCAGTACTCCCTCTGAAACCTGTAAGGGAAAGATTGTTCCTACCTCTTCCTCATTCCGGCGGATTGCCTAAAACCTTTGGTGCTCCTTGTCTTATAGACATATCACCTTGACCCACTATCTTCACTTGACTGTCTTCTATCCATGTAGGTCTGTCTTTTTTTCCCAATTTCCCTTTTTTTACAAGGAGACCAGTCATATTGTTTAAGATTCACTCTAATGACCTCATTTTAATTTGATTACCTCTACGGAGACCTTATTCCCAAATAATGTCATATTCTGAGGCACTTGGGGTTAGTACTTCACTATATCTTTTTTGGGAAGGGGTGCATCATTCAATAAATAAGAATGATAGATGTCAAGTTCTGAATATGTTTTGATGGTAAAGCAAACAACATTCCCTGACAAATTTAATTTGGTAGGTGAATGAGAGAGAAGTGAAATATATAGCTCCCAAGACTTGAGCCTCAGAAACTAAAAGAGTTGTTGTGATCAAGTGAGGTGAGAAAGGCTATGGACAGCATGAATTTGGAGGAAAGATCAGAAGTTCAATTCCAAACACGTTGAATTTGGATGATCTGTTTACTTTCCAATTAAAGATGTAAATTTGTATATTTAAGATGTCGACATAAGAAACAACCAAACCTGTAGAGAATTCTTATACAATTTTATTTGAGCCGACAAAAATTGCCAGGGAGCAGCATCTCACATGCTTCAGAGAATAACAGTTTTGTGGCTTCTTTTATGCCTTTGGAAGTATGGGAGGGATTTAAAGAAGATGACATAAAGATGGGAAAAAGCAAGGTGGAGATCAGATTATAGGGTATTTAGCAAGATTCTGTGCCTTCTTAAGGGTGGGTGTGCCTCGTGGGGGTACTACCCCTGTCATCTCCGTGGTACACCAACCAAGATGGATAGAACAATGGGCAGGGCTCGCTTAAAAACCTTCCACAAAAGAAGTTATATAACGATCTATTTGAATAAAAGAGAATCGCCGAACCCATATTCCTTATTAGGAGATAATATCCAATACACAAGGTGAGACTTTAGATGGAATATAAATTTCTAATTTGTGGCAAGACAGAGAATGTGGGAGTGGCTGAGCATAGGTGGGTACATGTGGCGATGGGAATGTGGAAACTCTCTTAGGATCCCTTCAATTTTATTAGTACTCTGGACAGGAAAGTTATCGGTGAAAAAAAAAAAAAGGTATGAGTAGGGAAAGAGATGTGGGAATTTGAGGATAATATGTGTATCCTTTGAACCTGAGAATAATTTTGAGATTGTTGGAGTAGTTCTTACTATTTTCGCTTTTTAATCCAAGAAAGTGGATCTGAGATAAAAGTTAATAACATATATGTGAAAAACTTTTAGAGTAAAAGAGTTTTTTGTTATTGCTTTTTTATGGTCAAATCCCATTTATTTTCGAAGCATAAATAGTGGGACAGGGAAGGAGTGACAGAAACAGCAAGGCACCAGTCTTTTTGAGTGCCAGATCCAGGCCAGGTTCTGTCTGCTGGTGTGATCATGACTGACACAGCATCCTGGGTCAACCTTTTCCTATTTTCCTGTGAGGATAATCTAGGTGAAGGGGATTAGTCTATGAGGAATAGTCTATCAGGCTAGGAATGGGGCAAATTGACTCTGGTGCCTTCTGCACCAGGTGAAAAAGGCCAGAGGACCTACACTCTTGTCCATGAGCACTCCAGGTTAGCTCTGTCTGTGCCTGAGAAAGCCACATCCTGGAAAGAAGAACATAGTGTTCTCTAGTTGCCAGGAAGTCCCAGGTAATCAAGGGAAATCCCTTTTTCCTGTTGCCAATAGGGTCTTTTTTCCTCTACACCACATAGCTCTTACAAGACAAATGCTAAAGATGGAATTAGAATAATGATAAATATTAATTATATGCATAATATAACAATGTTCTACAACATTTATATGAAAAATTGTTTCAAGAATATTCAATTGTTACTGTCCTCAGGTATGACAATATTTTAATACAGTGAATTAAAAGTGTGATCTTTCATCACCAAGGTTAGTTCCATTAATCCGAATTGGTGTCGTGAAATCCCCAGGGACAAACAAATGCCTACTTTATTTAAAAATATAAATATACCTGTAATACCTCTAGGAAATGAGACACTATTAAAGATTAAAAGATAGACTGGCATAATCTCCAAACATTTTGGAAAACACTAATTTGGAAATAAAGTACCTGTTTTAACTGGAAGATAAAAACTTTGGGATAAAGTTCACAGTTGCCTTCAAAATTTGAGAGAATAAGTACTGAAAGTCACTGTATCAAAGACTGTCAGAGGAGCCAACACTGTCAGCATTTCTAATGTACAGCTCCTTAGAGCTATGGAACACTATCTTTGGTGTAGACCGGCATCATGGTGGATTAGCTTTTCAGTTTTTTTTTTTTTCCCAGTCTTTTTCCCTTCCACACACAACCTATCTATGTCAGTTTCACATCTATAAAGCTGGAAAAAATGAGCTGAGGTAGAAGAAGAGGGAAAATTGACACAGGATACATTTCTGACCAGCATTTCTCATATATTCTCTAACAGATAGGGAAATATGTCAAAAATTGATCAGATTTTACAGTCTCTCAAGGTACAAATCCCATCTTGATTTGGATGAAGTTAAAAGGAATTTAACCTTCAGAAAGTTATACTTGGATCTAAGTTTTGAATATCTGCCAGTCCTACTTGATTGTCTTTCCTACAAAGATCTGAAACTTTCCTCATTTACTATAATTCACTTTTACAAATTGTAGATAGATAGACATTAAATTCTTAAACGCTTTGATTGTTCTGATATAAACTTTTTCAACTTTAGAACTGTTAACATTTGAGCCATATAAGTTTTTTGTTGTTGTTGTGAGAGTATAATACTCAAGTTCTGACAACAAAAAAATGTTTCCAAATATCATTAAAAGTACCCTGGGAGGCAAAATCACCCCAGTTTGGAATTACTCATCTAACTAGAAAAAGCAAATTTAGGCTATTTTTCTTTTTTTTTTCATTTGCTTTATCCTTCTATTACATTTAAACCGAGATAGTAACAGCTATTTTACTCCCTTACTCTCCTCTGTTCTCCATAATTTATACTGATTGACTTTCGTGTCTTTCTTTTCAAAATTATTGTGGATGAAAAGGGGTGCTATAATAACTCTAACCAAAAGTAACACCATGAGTGACCTGATTACAAATTCCTAACTGGGCAGGTCATGGTGATATAACTTCTTTAGTAAAAGGTTTATCTTTGCCTTACATAAGCCTTATCCATTGTCTTGTGCATCTAGATTCACACATCTTTGAAATGCCACATTTTTTTTTTTTTTTCAGATCCATGGGAGGCATAACCACCCAGAAGGGAACACATAATCTTGTTAACTATCCTATAATCCAATCCCACTTTACTTTCTCCCACATTCATGTAACCTTTTTTTATGGTCTCTCCTTAATTCCAAGTGCATAAAAGAAACTATAATTGTGATTTTCCAGAGTATTTCAGATCTTGATTCCTGGAAGCTGTTGGCTCAAATAAACCCATGAGTTTGGCTCAAATAAATGCATAAAAATTCCCTACAGTTGTTGGGCATTTCTTAAGTTGACATTGTGCAAAATTAAAGATCTAGTAAGAATTAATCTTTCTGGCTCCCTATTAACCATAATTCTCTATTAGCAGGCTCCTTTAAACTTATTAGTACAATGATAATTGATATCTATAGTAAATCCAAAGCCCTGTGAAATTTTCAAGTGCCTTTTGAACAGCCAAAAGAAAATTATTCCATTAAGTATGGTTTTAAGGTTATAAGTGTATTTTGTTCCATTCAAATTCTTTAAACATTGAGATTGTGTACATATGATAACTCCTCCCATTATTTGACAAGAGCTTAATGCGGAGGCGATACTGTTAGATCCCTTTCAACCTGACCAAATTATTTAATGACATTAAGATATCAGCTCAAATTAGACTGCAGTTGATTTTTGTTGTTTCTCTCTTAATTTCTCATAGTACACTGTAGAAGACATTTTCAAAGCCCAGGCCAAAACACATTTCTGTGTTATCATCTTTAGAAATTAATTACAAGTAAGAAAATACCTGAACTTTGACTTTGAAAAGATTATAAAGAAGAATTATAGCTGGCATCAGAAAGCTAAACTGCTTAACTCTAAACGGGACTCAGGGCTTAGCGTAACAGACTGACATTTGTAGGCTGCCTCAGTTCCATGACGGAGCTCTCAGAAATTCCCAGGAAACTCAAATAATGAGTTATCATCATCTCAGATGCCTGCAACATCCTAAATTACGTTTATTCTTCGAGCATAGAATGTACTGGGAGGGGAAAAACAAATGTGTTGTAGTGATTTGAAAATAAGGTGTCAGTATTGTTCAGGGGAAATAAAAAAGCAAATGGTGAGGTAGAGAAAGTATGGATAGATACTTAAACTTTCTTAGTAATAAATGAATCAAAATGCATCGAAATAATTAGCGTTGCAAAGATCAGTTCTGTACCAGGATTTTGTGTCTTTCCTAACAGAAATTATGAAGACTGATTTATTGTGTGAGTATGAGTATTTCTAAAATAGGTTTTTATTACTACCCCACCTATTCAATATTGAACTTCTATAACATGGAGCTGGAAATAGGTCTGTGTGGCAGCTTCTGGTGTAAATGGCACAGACTCCCATTATTTTTACTGATGTTCAGTAGATTCAAATAAATATCTCCAATTTTTTAAATATACCTTTGTTCAATTTCCAGAGACTAAAAGTAATTTTTTTTTTAATTTTGTCTAGTTTTACCTCTTTTTCTATAAAGAGATTATTTGTTAAGCTTCTCACACAGCCATTCTGAGACATTTTGATTTATTTTAATAAAGGTGTATTTAAGGTATGTGAAAGCAAAATGGCAGAATGGATTTGGTGACCTGTAAGGTCCCTTTTGTGTATGATTCTCTGAAGTATAACACATATGGTAGATTCTTTCATCTCAAACCTCAGTGAATTATAACTTATTTTGCTGACCTCAATATTTCTTACATCAAAAAAATTGACCACATAAATGGATGAAATTTCCTTTGGGTTAATGATCTACTTAGACTGACCAAAAGTTTAATTTTATCTTGAAATTTAAATAAATTCGAACATGTTAAAATGCTTTCCTTTTTCTCCTGAGTCTTTACCTAGATTTCCCTTTACCAAAACATTAATTATGAAATGTACTGTTTCCTTTTAGTCTTTCAATTAAACCAAGTTTAATCATACAAGCAATCTAATCCAAATAGTTAAGAAAAAACTACCAAAATTTGTGTCTCAAAGCCCAAATGGAACCTGTAAAATACGTCCAGAAAAGGGGTTCAGTTAAAATGGTAGCCATTAAGGAAACAGTGTTATGGCAGAACTCAGCCAGTTTACAATAATTTCCTTTTATATTACATTTCCCCCCTCTACTTTTAACCTGTTCTTTGATCTCAGTGTTCTGTTCCCTATGTGTAAAATATCTAACATATCACTTTTAGGTTTCCATTACTTCCAGTCATCACATATTGCTAAGTGTTACATATGCACAAGAAATTATATGAGAGCACTAATTAATGAGTTATAAAAATTAAAATACCTACAAAATATTGGCGACTTATAAATAATTTTAAAAGATAATCTAGAACAATTCATCAGAAGGAAAATTAACAGGCATATACTTTCTGAAATTTAACTTATGAGCAGGTAAAACTAAAATGTTTAAGTAGAAATTAATTAAGAGAGCATATGCTCTCCAATATAGAACTCATTGCTTGGAGTATTCTGAGTCGTGGTAATATGTCTAACTTTAAAAAAAATAAATGAACAAACAAACAAATGGAAAAACAGTAGCTCATTATTTGGCAGACAGCCAAAGGAATATTGGCATATATGAGTAGTCCCTACAAAGTGTACAAGATGTAGGAATTAATTATCCTAAACAAGTTAATCGTTTCTTTTTTACTCAGGGCATGAACCTATTTCTGATAACTGTTATTAATTAATTTCAGGGGGAAAATCTTTATTAAAGGTTTCAAGAAATCTTCCTTGAATGAATTTTGGTTTGAAAAAAAAAAGGGAACATTTTCTCCTGTTATTATAAAACATTTCAAATGGGGTCATGCTTACATGGCTTGCTACCCGAGAATCACAACTTAACATATTGAATATGTACAAGTTTTAAATACACACACACACACACACACACACACACATATGTGTATGTACATACACATTTATATATTGAATATGTACAAGTTTTAAATATATATGTGTATATAATATAATATACATATAATATGTATATATATATAATATATGTGTATATATAATATATATGTGTATATATAATATATGTGTGTATATATAATATAATATGACATATATAACATATATGTGTGTGTGTGTGTATATATATATAGTTATATATATGAGAGAGAATTTTCTTTTAATTTAGGGTATAAGTGGTACCCAAATCCACACTATGAATCATTAACGAAATTGTTAATCTATATTTAACATACAGTTATACAGAAATATTACCAACTGGGGTTCACCAGAGCCTCCCCTTAGTGTAGCTAAACAGATAACTTTTGTAATATTGAGTCTGGATTTCTTTTTTCATTGTCCATTTTCTGGGTTCTCTTTTTGTTCTGCACTAACTTAGGCCTGGATTCATAAATTCTTAAAGCATTTTTCTTATTACTGATTGAAAACAATGATCACACTTGGCCATTTCAGTGCGTCAAATGTAAAAAAAAAACAAAAACAAAAAAAACTGAAATCTGGTCTTTATTGAACATATTTAAAAATGATTCTTATCCTTTGATAATCTCCACAAAGAATCTGGTTTTAACTCCTTGTCATCTGTCTATGCTGCGCTGTAGTTCTGCCCTGTATCCATGGGGGCCCCTTTTGGTCGTCGGACCGTATTCTCTATCACCCGTAGATTCACAGTTTTGTAGGATCTGTTCTGAATTGTAAAGCTGAGGAATTTTTCCTTTTGTTTTCCTTTTTATCTCCAGAAAATATCTTTTTAGAATTAATAAATTCTAAAATTTTATTCAGCTGCATGTAAATCATCTATTGGAGGACTCATAAATCCTTGTAATTTCCTAATTGACACCTTTGCCTGCAGAGTAAAAGACTTTCATGCCCCATCATTCTGTGCCTTGATGTATGGGCAGCAATTTCTAGAACTCGAATGTATACAATTTAAATTTTATTATGAAAAGAGTTCACAATTAACTAGAGAGTCTATTTTTGAGTTGTAAAGAATCAAAAATGTTTGTGATGCTGGTAAAGAATCTGATTTGTTGAAGTATTTGCATTTCTTCTCATTGAGTCTATTAGTGGTAAGACAGATAATTAGCTTGATCTAAATATCTTTATAATGTCTTCATTTCTTTTGTTTACTAAAACAGCATGTAAATATCATCTCGTGTCTAGCAGAGAGTTTAGCTTAGAATATTTTATAAATATTTATTTAAATTCAAACATCCTAAGCTAGACTGATGACCATTTCTTTGGCAAAGAGAAAAGCTGTGGATGGCATATAATAGATAAACTTTAAGGAGAATTAGGAATATTGGTGGTCTTAACACACAGAAGTTAGGTGAAGTTGTTAGAACTTCACTGATCATTGAAACATGATCTAAAAAAAAAAGGTTTTATATAAAGCTAGGGACTAAAAAAGTTTATTCCATGAATTTTCAAGACCATTTTTGCATTATATAAATATACTATTTCTTCTTTGAAATTATATTGTCACCCAAACGTGTAATTTAAAGTGTTGACCAGTCCCTCTTATTCATTACATGTATTTAGCAGGACACCAAATTCTGTGTGTCACTCTGATTTTTTTCATTCATTTGCTACTGAAAACATGATCTCTTCAGTACTCTTCAAATACTCTTCCTGACTCAAGCTTCATCTATATCCAACCCATTATTTCTACATGTCATGTAAATAGTCTTTAAATACTCTTTACTTTCTAAAAAAATCCTGCTAATTTAATTTTCCAAAAACATGAATTACTTTCTGGTTATTAACATAAGTTTCAAATTCTCTATCCACTTTCTAATGATTAGAATAACCTGATCTCATGCTCCCTTTTCAGCTCTGTCTGCATACCAGACATTTCTCTTTCTCTTCCTTATAACACTCTCCTTCTTCCACAAACTCTGTGCTCACTTTTTTCTTTGTATCAGTATAATTTTTGCTAATTCAGAACATAAATGTTAAGTTAAAATACAAAGTTTTGTTTTCCATGTAAGATTTATTGACTAATGCTTTATTAAAAATTATCTTCTTTTAAAACCTGTGCCATTTTTACTAGATTATACAATTTACTCCCTTAACTGTGTATATCATTTTATACTGATTCTTTATCATGTTATATCAGTCTTACTACCCAGTTTGGAGGGCAACTAAAGGAATCTCAATTACTTGTGTTAAAGTTTATTGAATCATTAATGTAAAGTGTATTTGTTGACTAGCCATTCAGAGAGTTACTTTTTCAAGTTTTTTCAGTTCTTGAGTTATGAGAGATCTATCTAAGGAATTTATCATTATGTTTTGAGGCTACTAAGTTGCATTTAGATATTAATTTTTTATCAAAATAATGCATTTAATTATTGACACTAACAAATAAAAGTCAGGGTTGTTACTTTTATTCTGTTGTTTTAAAGAACTTTTGTGGGAAACTAGGAAAGCCTGAATGAAGAATTATTAAACAGTGATGCTTTCATTTACACAATATCATCTGATGAATAAATTTGAAAGGGAAATTGGGTCTTAATAGGCAGGGTCATACTGTGTACATGTGTTAATGTTATCACATTCTTGCCACCATATGGACATGCTGGATTGACATTTATCTGCTCTTCTCCAATGGTGCATGCTTTGTTCATTGTGTTGGGCAGAGTTAGTGCCAGATATTGTGACTGGGAATTAAGCTGAGGCTTTTCATATCTTATTTGCATTTATTCTTTCAATATCTTCTACTTAATTTTATAGAACATTAACACAATTTTCAGTAATAAATTTGTGGCTATGCTAAATATAAATTTTAAACCACATATTTCCAGATTTTCCTTTATAATGTCCTCTTTCTCTCTGCCCCCCAAATAGAGAAGAGTGAAGGTAATCTTATTTCTTAATTCATGATGTTTATTATATCTTTAACAAGAAAAAAAATAAGATTTCGCACTGTGAGCTTAATTAAAGTAAATGGAGAGTTTAAAAGATGGAAGAATCATGTTGTTTCTTAATTGAGTTGTTGACTTAACATAAAATGATTCTTTCCAACTCATCCCATATAAACTATTGGCAATGGTTGCATCTATTTTAATACAAGTTCATTAAGGAAAAAAAAAATACCCCCTTCACTGTTTATTTCAGAACTAAACCCATAATCTGTGGGTGAAAATCACCTGTGTGCTACTCTTTTATTGGTCTCTGTTTGGAGCCATGTGAGAAGAAAATTAATAAAACCACACTTTCTCATTTAACTTGAGGCCATTCTTAGGTTACTTCACTCTTGCCTTAAAAGTTAATTTAAAGAAATAATTTAAAAATAAGTCACTTGACTTATAATGTTTCCTAATATTAAACTTTGCATTTTTAATAGATGAAATGTAAGAAAAAAAAGAATGGATAGTGCGTGGGAAAACTATGATGTGAGATCAAGAAACTGCATGAAAGGAAGAAAGATTGAATAGAAAAAATTCTTCGATATCACTAAGACTATAACTGTAAAGTATTTAGAGGCAAGCCAAGACCCCAGGTAGAATTTAATCAAGGGGAATAAATATTCCAAGTAAGGATAACTCTCTCCAAATACACCAGCTTTAGCATTCACGAGCATTCCATTACCCTGCACCCTATCACAAAGACATTTTATGAACAAAGCTACATCCAAGTATATTCTCAGAGATCACAATCAGAGTGAAACCCATTCTTTCAGCTTTATTTAGGGAGGAGAATCATGGTGAAGTTTGGATGAAGTTTGAGTGGAAAACCAAAACAATCTCTATTTTGCAGAAGGACTTAGTTGAGGAACTGTAAGGAAGGTCTGAGTCTACATTCTTTAGAGTGTATTAGGCAAGTGCTTGTCTCTCTTTTAGCACATGTGGCATTAAAAGCAAAATGTCCACAAATCTATACTGGGAAAACAAAAGTAAAATCATGAGAGAGACCATAATAGCAGAATCAATGTTATTAATAAAGCCCTAGAAATAGTAGTATGATAAGATCAGATATTGGTCAAAAAATATATTATCTATATTCTATATAAGGACACTGTGATGATTAGTGATTTGTGAGACAAATAATTAAATCAAAGAGATTAGTAGATGTTGATAATATACTCGTATACATGATGAATATATATGTATATATATAAATATATTATGTATGTGTGTGTATGTATATATATGTGTGTGTGTGTGTGTGTGTGTGTATCAACACACACACACACACAACATACAGATATAATAAGAGTACTAAGAGCAAGGGGATTGGTGTGAAAAAGAGTCGAAGAGGTAGAGATACCTTCATCCTCTGATTCCACCCCCCCCCCAAAACAAAGTGTGAAAAAGACCTGTTCTCAAAAAAATTATGCCATTGAAAAAAGAATTTGAAGAAGATACAAATAAATGGAAGCAAACACCTTGCTCATGGGTAGGAAGATTCAACATCATTAAAATGTCCATACTACCCAAAGCAATCTGTCGAGTCAGCACAATCCCTATCAAAATACAAATGGCATTTTTCAGAGAGGTATATAACAAGTAATCCGAAAATTTATATGGAACCATAAAAGACTTCGAACAGCCACAACATTCTTGAGAAAGAACAAAGTTGGAGGTATCACACTATCTGATGTCAAACTATACTACAAGCCTAGAGTAATCAAAACAGCATGGTATTGGCATTAAAAAACAGGTACGTTGATCAGTGGAACAGAATAGAGAGCCCAGAAATAAATTCACACCTATACGCTCACTACATATATGATGAAGGAGGCAAGACCATACATGGGGTAAAGACAGTCTCTTCCATAAATGGCACTGAGAAAATTGACAGTACATGCAAAAAATAAAAAAAAATAAATAACTGTACCACCTTCTTACACCATATAAAAGAACAGACTCGAAATTGATTAAAGACAAATGTAAGACTCAAAACCATAAAACTTCTAGAAGAAAACATAGGCAGTAAACTCTCTGATATTGCTAATAATAATTTCTTTTTGGATACCTTTTCTTGGACAAGGGAAACAAAAGAAAAAACAAATCAGACTACTAAAAAGTTTTTTGTACAGCAAAGGAAACCATCAACAAAACGAAAGGACAACTGACTGAATGCAAGGAGATATTCACTTATGATACATCTGATGAGAGGTTTATATCCAAAATATATATAAAAAACTAATACAACTCAACAAAAAACAATCCAAAGACGAAATGCAGGTGGCCAATAGAGATATGAAAAGATGCTCAAGGTCTCTAATCATCAGAGAAATGCAAATTAAAACCACACTAAGATATCACCTCCCACCTGTCAGAATGGCTATCATCAATAAATCAAAGAACAACAAGTGTTGATGAGGACGTGGAGAAAAGGGAACTCTCATACACAGTTGGTGGGATTGCAAATTAGTACAGCCGCTATGGAAAACAGTCTGAATATTTTTCAAAAAATTAAAAATGGTTATACTTTTTGACCCAGCAGCTGCACTTCCGGGTAATTATCCAACGAAAACGAAAACTACAATTTGTAAAGATCCACGCACTCCTATGTCCATGGCAGCACAATTTGCAGTAGTCGATATGGAAGTAACCTAAGTGCCCATCAACAGACGATTGGGTGAAGGAGCTGTGATTCGTCTCTACAAAGGAATATCACCCAGCCATTACAAAAATAAAATAAAATCCTACTATTTGCAATGACATGGATGGACCTAGAGGCTCTTCTGCTGAGTGAAATAAGTCAGACAGAAAGATAAATACCCTATGATCTCACTTATATGCAGAATCTGAGGGACAAAAAACACAAACTAATCAAAAACAGACTCACAAATATAGAGGATAATCTGGTGACATGCGAGGGGAGAAGGTTTGGGGACTGGGAGAATGGGGTGAAGGGTTAAAGGGGTACAAACTAGTAGTTGATAGATGGTCACAGGGATGAGTAGCACAGCGTAGGGAATGCAGTTAGCGTTAAAGTAATGGCTAGGTGGAGACCACAGGAGAGAAGGAGCAATCAGGGGATTGTTTTATAAACTATATAAATGAAATCAATGTACTGTATACTTGAAACTAATAATAATTTTTTTTAAATTGTGATCTTATCAATAAATGCTTAAAGAACAACAAAAAACCTGAGCAAGCATGAGCCTCATCATTTCATCACTCTCACTAGAGCAGTGCCAACTCTAAATTCAACCTCATGTCTTAAAGTCTGTTTTTGATTTTGCATTAATCACTGGCTTTATGCTAATAGGCATATTATTATGTTTCTGTATCAGTTACATTCCACATGATCGAAATTTTAGTGAAAGAATATAATGAGCATCTTGGCATGGTTTTAGAGGGTTATAATAAATTTGTTAAATGTTTATGAAGATTCATAAAGGTATTATAAAGAACAGATAAACTATATAACTTTCTTTTTTTTTACTTTCTACTTTTTAGTGGATATTTATTTAAAGGACTAAGTACTATAGCTTTAAGATCACCCAGGTTATAACTTGCTTTCAAAAATAATTCTTTATAAGCATTCTAAATTTCAATTTTTCATGATCACAATACACATTCCACTAAACTAATGTTATAAACGGAGTCATTTTATAATTATTTTTGGGAAAGAGTAAATTTGAGTAGTAACTGCTTTTAATAATATTGAAAATGTTGTCAATTTTGAGAATACAAAAGACATCCACTTGGAGGATATAGTGCTTTAGCATAGGTACTAAAACCTCATTTTCCCTCTAATGCAATGATGATTTCAAATAAACTAAATTCTTTAAGGCAGAACATATGTGCACACACACAAAATTATTGCTTCAAAAGATACGAAACCTTCAACCTATTTCCCAAGATGAAATTCCAAAGTGCATCAGGAGGACTGTTGTTTTGGAATATGAAAGGAAATAGAACTGATGGTTCTGATTAAAGATCATTTTGAATTCTCTTTTTTAATGGAGATTTTTTAAAAAGCGCATTTTGTATGGAGTTTTGTTTTGACTCAGCCTGCCATAAAGCTGTTTAAATCAAGTCTCATACCCACATTATTTCAATTGCCAAAAACATCAAAACAGCAACAAAGGAAAAACTAACCTTGAATTTTCAGCTTGTATTTCAGCCCTTGTAAACAAGTTACCATGGAGATGATACCCAAGTGAGCTACAGACTTGACTCAAAACAGCCACTGTGTGTGGACTGTCAGCACAATGTAACATGGCATCGGCACTATTCACTAGAAAACCTGCATACATCCTGTGGTACTTAAAAGCCAGATGAAACCTTCAAATTTGCCAGAACTGTCATGGGTTTGCTAAAAAGGCAACAAAATAAGGAAGGGCAAACTTAGAATTACATGTTTGAGTTTTATAAATTTGGTAACAAATTTAAATTTTTTGAAGATAGTGAAATCAGGTTGTATTCACTCATTCTTTAGGAGGTCTGGAAGATGTAGGTCTAGAAGAAATCTTAACTATAGCTTTAAATTATTTTCTTGGAACAAATAATTTCTAAGAAGGCAAAGTTATGTCTGACAAAAAAAAAAAAAAGGCAAAATAAGCCCTGTCATTATGGACCATGATTTCTGCCTTCTAAATCTCTTTGTATAGGTAGGTTGTAATTGTATGGAAACTCCTAACAAAGTAAAGAACAAATACAGATTTCATTGGCTTAGGTGTCATTTCCAAACAATTTCAAAACCATGAAAAATAACACTCCTATATCCAGGAAGTACTTACATTCCTTTCCCTCTCTAGAATTTTTTTAAATACTAGTACTCTTGTGAAAATATATATAAATCTTGAATAACTAGCATATAGGATGTTTCACAATTGCATAATATTTTGACCTGAAAAAATTAAATATCTACATTCTACAGAATTTATTCATATTTAGTTTAAGATGTTCATGTGGCATGTACTTCTCTTTCTTTTTTAATAACTTTGTAAAAGTATATATGTGTTATAAAAAGACATGATATCTATCAAAAGACAAATGATATATCCATTCTATGAAATATAATTTAGTAATTCAAAAAGATTTAGTAATTCACTATATCCTACCTATTATGTCCTAAGATGTAATAGATATAGTTAGATATATGTGTGTTTATGTATATGTACATAAAATCATATCAAGTTATAGAATAAAAGTGAATATAATTATATAACAAGATATAATTTGAGTGAAAAAGTAAGTTGCATAATGATACAGATGCAATTATACTATTTAAAACTTTTAAATTTCAAAATAGAATAGTGCGTAGGAAAATATGTATGTTTATAACCACATAAAAATGATATGAAGACTATAAACCAAACTGATAAAATTAGTGTTTATTTCTAGGTGAGGTAGGAGAGAGAGATTGATACAACTCAAAGAGGAAAGACTGGGTTGCAGGACATACTAAATTATCGTAGAACATCTGTGGCCTTATTGATACTATTATTTACAATTAGATTTCATTTAGATATTACTTAAACAAGTAACTTTAAAATGAATTTATGAGTACTATTTGAAAGAATCTTAATTATTCCTATGAAACTGTTATATCGTTAAAACATTTTTGTAATTCTGATTTGCCTTTAGAACACATAATAAGGACAATTTTAGTGACTTCCCTCTCAGAGTATGGCTTTAAATTCTTTACAGTCAGCATCATCTGTCAATTTTTTATAAATGCAAAGTATCTGCCCCCAACTTTAAACTGGCTCAGACTATGTATTAAAAATATATTCCAGATCATGTGTAGGCATATAAAATTTTGGAAGAACCAATCTAGAAAACTGTCTCTGGCATGAGATTGATCTGCTACCCAACACAAAATGGTCATTTCCTCTTCATATCATGTCATCTTATATAGTTCAGGGGCCTTCTGAAAAACCATGTATCTCTTCTGTTTGTAGTCTTTTCACTTAAAAAGATAGAAACTGCCTCATTTATACTTGTTTATTCTGGGATGCGGTTGATTGAACTAACTTGAATTCAGGTTTAGAGGCACACGGAACTCTTAATATGTCTACCAACCAGTGTTCATGAATGCTTGTTGAGTAGAAATGCTCCTCACAGTAGTTCATGCAGAATGTGGTTTGTGTCAGTGCAAGGCCACTGATGATTTTGCCTGACTGGAGATTCAGATGAGCATTTGGGCAGAGTAGAGTGCTTTCAAATCAAGCAAGCATCAATTAGAAACCTGGTTCAGTTCACCATTGCTTTTAAAAAATTAAAAATTTTGGTGTGATATTGATTAACAATATTATATAAGTGTCAGGTACACAATTTTGTAATACGCCATCTGTATATTGCAATATTTTCCCAACACCCAATGTTTAGAATCCATCCCTCACCATATATTTGACCCCCTTTACCCCTTTCATTCTCCCCTCTTCTGCCTTCCCCTCTGGTAACCACCATAGCGTTGTCGGTGTTTATGAGTTTGTTTGTTTTGTTTATTTTTGTTACATTCTGTCTTATGTCACACATATAAATCAAATCATACAGTTCTTGTCCTTTTTCGTCTTACTTATTTCACTTAGCATGATACTCTCAATATCCACCCATGTTGCCACAAATTAAGAATAGAACTACCATACGACCCAGAATTTTTTGTGGCTGGGTAGTATTCCATTGCATATATGTACCATGTCTTATTTGTCCAACCATTAGTTGAATGACAGGTTGTTTTCATGTCTTGGCTATTGTAAATGATTCAATAATACACATAAGGGTATATATATCTTTACAAATAAACATTTTCAAATTGTTTGGGTAAATATCCAGACGAGAGATTTGCTGGGTCATATGGTAATTATATTCTTAATTTTTTGAGGCACCTCCATACTATTTGCCATAGCGGCTGTACCAGTTTGCATTCTCACCAGTAGAGAGCGAGGGTTCCATTTTCTCCACATCCTCTGTAACACTTATTTCTCGTCTTATTGATAATGTGGTATCTCATAGTTTTGATTTGTATTTCCCTTATAACTAGCGAAGTTGAACATTTGTTTATTTATCTGTTGGCTGTTCATATGTCTTCTTGTGGCAAGTGTGCATTCGGGTCCTCTGCCATTTTTTCATTGGATTGTTTTATTTTCTTGTTAAGTTGTATGAGTTCTTTATATTTTGGATATTAGCCCTTTATCAGAGATATTATTTTCAAATCTCTTCTCTTCTCCCATTCAGTTGGTTACCATTTTGTCTTGTTGATGGTTTCTTTTGCTGGGCAGAGGTTTTTTTTTTGCTTGTTTGTTTTTTTAGTTTCATGTATAAACCTAACTTTGAAGGAAAGGGAAGTAAAAGCAAAAAATAATGAATGTGCCTGCACTTTATCATTTTTAAAGAAAATGTTAATGGTATAGATCAGGGTTTCTCTAGCCCAGTACTATTGACGTTTGCATCAGATAATTTTTATTGTGGACATTGTACTGTGTGTTGTGGGATACTTAGCATCCCTGGCCTCTACTACCTATTAGATGCCAGTAAAAGCCCCCTCACCCCCCACCCCACCCCCACTCTTCCAGTTGAGGAAAACATATTGCCTTGAGGTAGACAACTATACATCCAGTTGAAAACAACTTCCATAGATATTATTTCATCTCTGTCATCATATTGCTATCGCCGGGCTTTATATCTATAACTTGGAATTGATTTCCCCATTTAGACATAAAGAACCTGAAAAAAAGGAATTTTAAGTAATGTATGTAAAAAAAAGTCTTCAAGTTTCACTCACTAGCTGATTTCATGGGATTTATATTGCCTCTAAAATACTTCTATCATTCCATATTCATTTTAATCTATTTCCTAACTTTCCTATATACTCTGCTCTCCATTTTAATTTTCCCATTTACTTTTATCCTCTCATTACATTCCCTGCTCTCTTTCTTTTCTTACTACATACCCACTTATCTTTTCTAATAGAGTCATATTTAATAGATTTTTACCAATATTACTGTAGGTCTTATGTTTTAGTCTTCAAATTGGCAATCTTAGAGTTAGTAATATCTGCCCCTACTAACAGAACAAAGAATGACAGCCCAGTAACACTGGAGATGACAAAAGGAGTTTAGTGCAACTAAATTCCCCTAGAATACAATAAAATCAGCATATCTGAAAAGGATTAAAAATAATAAATTTCAGGACAATTTCAAATACTGTTTCACACTTTTGAATTAAAGATAATGGAGTGAGAAATGGAATATCTACTCAAGAAGGTACTGAATTCTTCTGTTAGACTTGCCGCGCTTTCTTTTGCTAAATAAAGTGTATAAAACAAGCATTTTTATAGGTTATCAGTAGCATTAATGTGAAAAGTATAAGCTTTATTGCTAACCATTTGAGATGCAAGGAAGCTCTCTCTACCACAAAAATTGGATGACCATGTAGGCTGACAGCTCCCTTGTGTCATAAAATAATGCAAACAATATTTTTTCATCCCAAATAAAATTGGTTAAAATTGCATTTTCCCAAGTCATATGGAAATGCACTAATTTGTAACTTTCGAAAGCCAACACGTTTATGCTTCAGAGATACATAATTTAGTAACAAACAGCAGACTGAATTTTGATCAGGTTTTAAAAATGGGTACAATAGGCTTCTCAGACTTCAAATGAGCTTAGAAAACTCTCTTGATATTCTCTCCCTCATGAAATTGTAAGGGTAAGGTTCCCTTGAAGCTTTTTTAGCAATATGTAGTGAGAAAAAGTGAAAAGCCCTTGCATATTTGTGTAATCTGTAAAGGCTCCAATCATTAAAAACAGCCTTCAGAATTTGATAGCAGGGCATTTTTCTTTAAAGATAATAATTCTTTGAGAAACTGGAGGAAAGCCACATTATTGTGCTTTTCTTTTTTGAAATTGATAGCTACTTTATATAAGGTAAGTAAGCTAATGCATGTTAACAAGCAGTTCTGATAGAAAAAAATGTTAATGGAATTTTTTTTTCCTTTTTATTTTTTTAAGAAGAGAATATCTGGATGCTTAGTATTAAAAAGGAAAAAAAAAAAAGATCACCACATAATGTGCTAGTTTTCCAACTAACAGCAAAATATACACATTGATTTTTAAAGCAAAGGTGACCTTGACAGAGAATTTTGTATCAACTTTCTGAATGATTTTATAGGATATAAACAGATTGACAAGGCAGGGATCAACAGCGCCACAAGCTAATATTATTAACATGATTCAAACAACAGACAGAAATAAAGCACCTGCTTGAGAATATTCTTATGAGTTTTGGGCATCTGTTTTCCTCTGTTCTTTTCCTTATAAATTTTGTCTACATTTCAATGCACTTAAAATTAAATAACAAAGGCATGTTTTGGTATAATTCATGCTGTTAATTTTTCTCTATCAGTTCATTTTTTTAAAGTTATGATGACTCTTCTAGCTTTTGGGAAAAAACCCTGTTGGCCAAAAAGATTAAATTCATACTCTATGCAACCATATATTTTATATTAGACTTCATAAGTCTTAGAGTTTTATTTTTCTTAAGTTAGATTAAAAAAAATATACCAAATGGAGAAAATCCTCTGAAATCATTTTTATTTTCATCATTGCTCATGGGACTTCAGCAGGATTTGTGCTGTTTCATTTAATCATTAACAGGAGAGGAATGATTGCAGGGGTCTCAAGTGAATTGTCTTCCAGGCTTCCACCCCAGATTCTCATTTTAAATGTGTAAACCTATTTAATGGCAGGATTGCAATATTGGTTAACTGTGATTTTGATTCAGTAATTGTGCAGAAAATGTTATGTGCATATATTTTCAAAAAGCCAATTTGAATTTCTGATATCCTGACTGAAGTTGACCAGACTCTACACATAAATAAAAAAAGAAAAGTCATACACAGGGGCACATTGGTCTTCAGATTATCTGTCCATTATGCCTTTGTGTTACTGGCGCCACGAAATAGTAGATTTTTTTTTTGAGGAATAAATACATTTTGTGATGTCTGTCAAAAGAAAAATGACAACTCCTTATTTGACTTCGATCATCAGATATAAACATGAAATAATGTGTGTGTGTGCATGTAGTAGTATTATAATACGTAGTATATAGTATGTAGTAGAGACAGAACTGCATCTTGTAGTAGAGACAGAACTGCATCTTTGAGACATTTAGAATGCATGTTAAATATATTGTTGGCAATGTAGAAAGTTTTCTAAATGATAATAATGTCTATTAATCAGGTCAGTAAGCAAAAAAAAAAAAAAAAAAAAAAAAAAAAAGGCTTTTGGTTCACCTGAAAATCTTAAGGATAGTACTTCCTTTGGGTTTAGTTTGTACGCACATTTGCAAATGTCATCAAAAATCTACCCCTTTCCACCTCTCAGGGGTTTTGTTTTTTCTTTTGCTTTGTTTACCATTTTGGTTACATTCTGAGGCAGACTTCATCTAAGTGTATCAACACCCAACTCAAATTTTGACTCCAGTAGACTAAAGAACACTGCTCTCTTGGAAGTCTTGGTACTTGATTCTGACTGGCCCTGAGTAAGGGCAACTGCCAAATCATGACACTTGAACATCGGGTGTCTATCAAAGCATGGAGTGGCAAGGAGTAATTCTGAAAATCTTTGGGGACATTTCTGGTTGCTAAAACTGGGAGTAAAGTTACCACTGGCATCTAGTTAGCAGAAGTAAACGATACTGCTAAATATCCTATAATCACAAAACAGCCTCACGCCCTAAAACAAAGAATTATCTAGCCCAAAATGTCAGTAGTGTCAAGGTTGAGAAATCCTGCACTAGCAGTTGAGTCAGTTCCCGCTGACACATGGTGGGTGTAGAAAGATAGGTATAAGTGACTTACTCAGAAAAAACTTTTGAAATTAGAACAAAGGGTATTAAATGCTGATTAGGTAGCAACTCCTGTCAACAACAGGGAGTATTTTTTACCCCTAAGCTATGAGTAGGAAAATGAAAAAAAACATGCAAGAATCAAAATATTTAACAGTGAATTTTTACCTAAAATATAATTGACAGTATTGATTTTTTTTTTTTTTTTGACTCATAATTTGTCCTTTGATCCTGGTTGTATTTCTGTTGTTAGGTAAATAATTTTCAATTTGCTAAGTTGATTTGATTTAGAATTTCTGTGGTATTAACATTAGCTGCTACCCTGACTTTCATGTTTTGAATAAAATAGAAAATATCTTTCAATTCTATTTAAAGCTATTTTATCGCCATGTTAAATGTAAAGAATTTTATAGTCAGAAGGGGAAATATTTTACTCAATTGCCAAATTCTAGTTGTCTTCTTATTTTTTTGTAACTTGAGGATGGCATGCTAATTTATTTTGCTCTTAATTAAATTGAAAATGTTTACATGTTCATAAAATAGGTTATTAGCATTATAAGAGGTGAGAAAACTTTATAGCACTTTAGATTTATTTATTCGGCAGTTTATTTTGCAATGATACTTCGGCTTGAAATATTTTTATTCAAATATTTCAAAAATAAATGTTTTCTTTCTCACATCCATTAATAATTGTTTAAAGTATTTTCTTTTAGAAAAAAAATAACGCTGATTTTTAAGATTGTTTGAACTTTTTCTTCCATGTGTGTGTATGTTCAAGAAAGTCATTAAGCGGTTATATGTAGCAGGAAAGGTCCCCAGGAAGCAGAAACAAATCGCTGAGAAAACACACCCTCCAAAAAAAAAGGCTAAATTACTGTGTGTTTTATGGTCAGATGTGCACACACACATATGTGCCCACACATATAACCATCAATCAGACCCTCAAGCTCGCCACCAGGAAAGTTGAAAGAGTGCATCTCTCAGGAGAGAAAAATGCATTTAAAATTACTGCAGCCATAAAATAAACTGACATAACCCAAAGCAACAAATAATGGAGGAGAAAATGTCCTTCTGGGGCTCTTCTCCCTTTCAGCAAAGATTTTTACTTTCTGTTTTTATTTCTTGTCAGTGATCCTGGGTGAGTTTAAAATGACATAAAATGCATTCATTATGTCCCCAGATTCCAACTGTTTCAGCCTTTCTTGTACGTTCCTCAAGAAAATGCAGACTTCTGGAATAGAGAGCTGATTTAGAAGCAAATGACAGCCCTTTGGGGATGTTTGGTGACTTAAAAAAATAAAAATCTCCAAGCAATTTTCTCTATTGCATCATGCCTGAAAAGCAGCTTAATTTCTGTTATGATTAATGTTGATTGATTGAATTGATCTGTGATGTATCCTGTTTTCCTAGTTTACAGAGATGCTCAGGAAGAGTGAGGAAGCTGAACAGGATCCAAGTGCTTAATATATGCTGAGGTCCCACTTAACATTTATTATCTGTTATCGAAGGTAGGAGAAAAGCATGTAAATTATATGGATGTCTCTGATTCAAGGAAAGGGAAAGATAAATACTTATGCAGACACTCAGTGATTTTCATCAACCACTTTCTAAAACATACCCCATCTTTTTTTAGACTTATCAGTAACTTTGTAAGAAGCTTTTCCATTGCTAAGAAGTTAACCTGTTTTTACCTTGCCATTGCTTATTTAGTAATCAGAAATACTTCAAGACTGCCTCTCAAGGTTGCTTAATAAATGTATTTTGCAATGAAACTTAGGACCCTCAGAAATCTGGGATGCTTTAAAATTATTGCCTTCATGAGGTTTTTTCCCCCAAAAAGTATAAGAAAAATGAAGTGAATGCAGACCACACACACACCACACACACACACACACACACACACACACACACACAATTTGATTTTGGTGGTGTGAAAATGAGGCAAGACAAGAATTTTCAGTGACCACTGACAATATATTTTTGTAAGGTATAGAATTTACATAGAATCTGTCATTAAATACTGAAAAATTTGTTAAGCACACAATTTTAATATCTATTGAAAAAGTGTTAGATTAAAGCAAACTATAAACTGGAAAATTACAGCTTCATCTACTTTAAAGAGATAATTTTTTAATCAACTGAGAGATCCATTGACAATTTTTGACTATTTTTCAGTTATGATATTTTTATTCATGTTAAAACCTAATATAAAAATAAAATTAGCAATAAACATAAAGAAAAGAAATTTTTCACATTTTCTTCTAGGAAGCTTTTTAAGGGATTAGTTTTCTAGAGTAATATATCTACATAATTTTTCTTTTTCTCACAGAATCGAAAAACTTTGTTAAGGAAATATTCAAATTTCCGGGTTTTAATTCAGTCACAGCTATTACACCTATAACCCAAATATAGGTGTAATGTAATAATAGTAATTAAAATAATTATAACAACTATAGAAAAGAATATCAATACAACAGCTAATAACTGTGAGCTTTTTATGTGCCAATCACAGTCTTAAACCCATTATAATTGTTATCTTATTTAATCTAATAACAACCTAGAAAGATGATATCATCAACGTCTCATTTTATAGATAAGTAAGGCATAAAGAAGTTAACTAATTTTCTAATTCTCACAAAGCTTGCTTCTCCTCCTTCTCTCTGCCCTCTCTCAGGTTTGGATTGGAACATTGCTTGACTTCCACAGCATGTGAGATATTATGTAGCAATATATGTATATGTACATATATATATTATTATTTTAACAGCATATGAGATATTATGGTGTGTGTGTATATATATGTATACATACATATATATATACACACAATAACTAAATATTTTCACTGCCTAAGGGCCGTAGTTACAAAGATAAATAAGTGCTAAATCTCTTTTTTTTTAAAAATTAGCCCTTTCCAACAATTCCCCTTTCCATTTTGTCCTTTCTAACTCATGTTCAAAAGTTTCAGATTTGAAATTCAATTAATCTTTGAACATAAGTGGCCACACTTTTTCTGCTACTTGGCACTTTTGGTGAAAATAAAATTAAATAAAAATTATTTTTAGGGTTGCTAGATATAATCTAAGACATCCTGTTAAATTTGAATTTTAGAGAAACATTGGAAAATTTTTAATACAAATATGCCCCATACAATATTTTGGAGATACTTGCACTGTAAAATTATGTTTTTATTATCCAAAATTCAAATTTAACCATTCCTCCTATATTTTTAGTTGCTATTTAATATTTTAAATGCTAACTCTGGCGATATTATTTGACAGCATAGCGAGTTTCCATTTCAGGAACATAAATGTTCATTGGCATTTATTTTACTCTACCTGATATTTAACATGCATTTCATTACATTTGATTTCTAGAATTTTGTGATTTAAATATGGTAACAGTTTAAAACATGAAACCTTTTTAATGTCTTTGATAATTATTTCTTTCTGCCTGCATGTCTTTATCCCTTCCTTCTTTCCTAAATTTAACACTTTTCTCTGTTCTTTCAATAAAATTTTGCATTTTAATTAAGTTAATTTAGGGGTTAAGCATCACCAATCCCCCCCAAAAAAAATATGTTTAATGATTTTATTATATCTCTCTTAAAATTTCACAACTTTTTCAAGGATGACAGTATTAAAAATCTCAGCAATTCCTCCCTTTTTTTTTTTTTAGAAGATTAAGGATATTCAGCTTACTCTGTTTTCTTTTTAGTCCATTATTGGCAAGGTTTGAAGAGTCATTGTTTTTACTCTAGACACATGCCTAGATGTCAGTATTTAATCTGTGTTTTCACAGATAAGCCAGCTTCTTTTTTCAAAACCTGGGTCAGCAGAGCTCAGTAGATGGTCCGAGTCTAGTGCCGACACCTATGGATGTTATCAATGATCAACCACATTCTATTTTCAAAAAAAGCAATGTCGATATCCTTTGCAATAACTTTCCTCGAAGCTACTATCATTCAGATGTCTATGCTCAAAATGACATTATCCTGTTCTCCTAAAGAAGAAAGAACTTTCAGCAAGTGGAGGTTACCGGGATGGAGCATCCAGTATTCATTTTGTGTTGGAACTACAAGGGCAAGTCAAGGAATACTAAGAACCTGTTCTTTGAGACAAGCCAGTTAGCAAATGATCATGGACTATCATGCCCTCACAAACATGTTGGAGTGGCATGTTGGAATGCTTTTGGGTAAAAGTAAAAGGAAATCCAGGTTCAGTAACTTAAGCAATAAGAAACTGTGTATGTAATGAGAAATTGAGGATTGATTAATTCGGTAGCTCAACCATATCACCAAACATCTTTTTTTTTCTTTTTTTTTTCTTTTTGCTGTTCTGTATGGAAAATTCAACTTTAAAATGGGAATATATTTTTCAAAAATCTCTCAGCCAACACCCTTTTATCTGTTATAGGTCAGAAATGCTTATCATCCTTGCTTAAATCAAATAATTTAAGAGGAATGGATTAAGTTGACAGGTTCCAATCCACCAGAACATGAAAGATGATTATACCTGTAGTGACCACGTGAGGACAGTTATCTGGAAAAATTAATATTGTCTCATCAAGGAAAAAGAGTGTATGCAGTCACAAGTATTACTATACATGGTGCTTGAGGATAAAGAGAACACGGTCAATTTTCTAAAAAAAAAAAAAAAAAAAAAAACTTTATCAGGATGGTGAGACAATCCCAGACTTTCTACCTATAGAACATGGAAGGAAAATTCCATCTGACTTAAATGTAAATTAAGTAGAATTTTTTTTGTTTTGTTTTAGAAATGCAGAAAGGGCAGCAGTTCTGTGACATTTTGCTTCTGGCAGAGTAGACTGTCACATGGTCAGCAAGTGCCCCATTCATTAGGTGACATGAAGTTTTTCTGTCTCCAGAAGGTGAATCCGTTGCCCAGGCAGCCTAAGGGCTTTGGGCTAAATTCCTGCACTCTCGTTTTGCAGAAACTTAAATCCTTACTTGGCCACTATTCTAAGTCAGAACTTTTACTTTTTTTTTCCTTCCAAAATCAGTGATTATATTATTATCATATATAACTATTGTGAGCTCTTGAAATCTGCAGTATTGAAGCTGTTTGGTACTGTCGCACTGTCAAAAATATTTCATTTAAAACAAATGAAACAAGTGGTCGTTTAATCTTATTTTTAATGAAAGAATTAAAACTTTCTTATTATTGATCCTTGAACTTTTGCTGTTCTTCTCTCTCAGTGTTCCAAGGGTATATGAGATTTAAAATGTTTCTGCACACTTTTCATTCTTTTAATGTGATTTTGATATGCACTTGTCTTTAGTAAAATGTGAAAAGTGCTTGGGTGGATTCCTTCACAATTATTGTTTTATCATCATCATTTTCAGATACTGGTGAGATGAGAAGGTTTCTAATGTGATTTTCAATGCAGTGAATTTGAAATTCATGTGGAATTCATATTGTAATTTAATTTAAAACTTTAATTCGATTGTCCTTTCCTTTTATGTTACAGTATTTAAGACTGAGTATATCTTAAACACAAATAATTGACTCTTTTTTTTTTTGGTCAGTTTTATTAAGATATAATTTATTTACCACACAATGTATTCATTTAAAGTGTAAAAATAATAAAGTCATTTTTATCATGTTCACAGTTGTATAACCATAATCACAATACATTGTAGAATAATTTTATCACCCACAAAGGAAACTCCATTGTACCTATTAATAGTCATGTTCCATTTGCCCCCAATGGCCTAAGTCTTAAGCAACCACTATTCTACTTTCTGTCTCTATATGTTATTCCATTCTGGACACTTCATAAAAATGAAATCACACAAACTATGGTCTCTTGCTATCTATTGCCCACAAGTGATACTTAACACGGGATTTTTAACAACATATTTCACTTCTTTAGTATCAGTACCTTTTGTCTCTTTTAGGCATCCAAACTATATCCATAGGTCATGTTTTTAAAACAAATACAGTTATTGAAAGTATATTTTGAGTAATGGTTTCTTTGTTGCTGAGAATTCTGTAGGCAATCAAGTAACTTTTATTCCCACCATCGTGTGTGTGTGATATACATAGCTACCATCTTTCTCTCTCTCCAAATAGATATATGAATGTTTATATAGAGATAGGTATATGGACATATGTGTATGTTCTTACATGCATATCTCCCAAGAATTTATGAATAATTTTAATACACTTCAATTCTAATTATACAGAGATAACGTGTGTGTGTGTGTGTGTGTGTGTGTGTGACTATACCTGCAGTTATGTCTGTACCTACGGTTGATTTGGGAAGTATTTCATCATTTATTTCTTCTTTAAATGAAACACTAATACCTTGTTCAACATATTAAATAATGTGACAAAAGCATCCTTATCCTACCTATACCTGTTCTGGGCAAAGACAAAACAAGTCAAGAGACATGTAATTTTTTTGCAAAGTTATAGATTTTATTCTTCTGGAAAATTTTTATTTTTTAATCATAGACTAGAAGAAAAATGCAAAGATTACAAAGTCCATAACCGTAAACTATAAGGTATTTCAGAGAAGCTTTAAGTAATAAAGATAGATAGATAGATATTAGATAGATGATGATAGATGATCGATAAACGATAGATAGAAAAAGAAAACAATAGATGCATAATGTACATAGAAATAGTGGTCGTAGCAGAGAATTGTTCAGAATTGAGAGATATGAATCCTCAGATAAAATACACTTTAGAAATCAAGCAGGAAAAATATAAATAGGTGCATACCTAGATGCTTTGTAGTAAAAGCTGTTCCACTATAGTTTATACGATGGCAAATTACAAATCAAAAAAATTTAAATACATGTACAAATATATTGACATACGGAAAAAAGTGTGAAATGAAAAAAAAATGCTGATATAATAAAGTATGATGATATTTACATCATTTTAGGCAATAAAAATATTGCATGCATTCCTAGGTAAAGTATAAAAATAAATCAGGATGATAAACAACAAATAATCAATAGAGGGGAGAAATAAAGAGTGATAGGATTAGGGAGGAGTTCACAGAAGACTTTAACTTCTGTAGTACTATATCCTTTAAAAAATATTGGCAAATTATGAATATATGTGAAATCTTAATAGTTGCATGTAAGAGTTCATCTTTTTTTTTTTTAAATCACATTTAATATTTCAAAATCTCATTAGAACCGAAACCTAGAAAAAAATTCCACAGAGTTTGGAGTGATCCTTACAAATCGTGGCACTTTAGACCAGTTACTTTTTTGTCACCCTGGTTCCTTACCAGTAAAATGGTCATGATGGTCATGTTAACTGTGGATATATGACAAGGGCACTGTCATCAGCAATTAGTCAAAAACATCCTTCATATGTTATAGAACTAAGCTGTTTGTTACGAGTACAGCACCAAGAGAAGCTCAACCAGTCAACAATAGGAAGCAAGGCCTTATCTGAAACAGATATAAGGAGTCATTTGCATGGGGCAAGACTTACATAAAGTATACAGTTACATAAAAAAAATACAGTAATAAATAATAATGACCAAATCGTTTTCACGGTATTAGGTATTTATAAGCTATAGACAGATGTTTGTGTCTGCTCCAAATTCATGTGTTAAATCCTAATTAGATGGGCCTTGGGGAGATGATTAGATCATGAGGGTGGAGTCTTCATGAATGGGATCAGTGCCCTTAGAAAGAAACCCAGAGAGCTTGCTTGACCTTTTCACCATGTGTGAACACAGTGAGAAGATGGTCATTGTGAACTAGGGACAGAGCCTCACCAGACATTGAATCTGCTGTCTTCTTCATCTGTAACTTCCTAGGCTCCAGAACAGTGATAGATACATTTCTGTTGTTTACAGCCACCCCGTCTCTGGTATTCTATTCTAATAGCTTTCACAGGCTGAGGCAATATATGAACAAAATGGATCTTTCCCCCTATTCGTTTAAAACAAAACAAAAAATGAAACAAAAACTTTTGTATTTGCTTATGGATTGAGCCTTTATATATGTTTTCTTCGCATATGCAATGTGAAGAGGAAATATATATAAAATGCATACCTCTTGTATCTATTGCATATGCCATTTAATCTTGGTTTTGCTGAATAATTATTGTCTCTCCTTGGGACTAATGTTACACAAATGTAGCTTAGAACATGAAATCCTACAGCATTTGTTCATGAACAATTCCTACTTATGAATTCTTGTCTCAGAAGCTAATTTAATTGGTGAATTCCAAGTACTATTGCTTATTTTACACTTCAGTGGCTAAAGATGCATTAATAATCAAAGTTTCAAACTGTAATTAACATTAGCTTTAGGCTCCTGACAATGAAATGATTACATTTTAATATATGGGTTGATAAACAAGTTAATCTAACATATGAATAAACAGCAAAAATAACTTACATTTACTATTTCTCTTCAAATTGATACATGCATTTGTATGTTATAAAGCTTGGGAAAAAGTGAATGTCAAAAAAAAAAAAGGCATATAGGCTGACAGTACAACATCTTAACGTAATCAATTCAATGCACCAAGCTGAGTTTGAGACATTTCAACAAAAACATTATTTTTCTAGTAAAAAATTAGAATACTTTTTGGCCTGTCTTGATTTCCTTTTAGTTTTTTTTTTATATTTAGTTATTACTTCTGTATTTTATTTTGCTCTGTTCTTAACTAAACTACTTTATAAAGATCTCTGAATGATGGATTTGTATGCTAACATCTTGTTCTTAATCATAGCACACTATATTGTCTGAATGAATTGCCCGCTATTGTTATATTACCTGTATGTTGAGAAAGCTTACATTCACAATATAATGTTGAACTAAATGAGAAAAGTGTATTCTTGACTTGAGCCTTTACTGAGTGACATTTTCTGAAGTTTTCCAGCATGCTTTTAAAAATCACAGTGTTTAGAATGGTGCAAAATTTAAATAACCAAAGTTGCTAATTGTGGTACTGTAGTATCCTCCAACACTTCACATCTTCAAACACAAAAAAATAGGGAAACAACATAACTCTTATTTTCAGGTGAGATTGACTTCTCAGAGCTCCAAAATGCATAGGTGGTTTTGATATGTCCGAATGCACACATTTTTATGGTTATTAAAGCTTAGGATGGCTTTTGAAACAAACAGAAATCGAATGAGGTAACTGAAATGTAGCTTAAATACTTAGTCTGTGCTCAGCATTCAGACCACTGAGCTAAGAAAAAAGGCTTCTTATTTCTTAAATCAGATTTTAGTCATCATGAGAACAAGTTCAAAATCACCTATAGTTTTCAAAATCTGAGTTCTCTGCTCTCTGGTGATGGCTGGAATTCTATATCGAATTGGGATTTAAAGAAGAAACTAATCAGACACTTAATATTTGTCAGAGACCTGATGGTGACTTTAGCAAAGGTAATTTTATTTAATCCTAATGACAAACTTGTAAAAAATATACCACCTTATATCCCAAGCAAAAAAATTAAGCTTTAGATAAATTGGATGTTTTTGCTCCTGTAACAGAGGTAGGATCTGAAGATATTTTCTTATTGCAAATCAATTGTTGTTTGTATGGTACCAGATAGATTTTCAATTGCTAAAAGAAATTATGCAGATATATGTGTGTGGTGTGTGTGTGTGTTTATATATACACACACATATATATATATAGATACATATGCATACATACACATCATTTCATATACACAGCATGTACATGTATATCCTGTATGCATGTCACTCTTCTAAATGGCTTATGTCTATAATCATATCTTTTAAATGAGGATTCCAAGTTCTAAGAAAATTAAAGAACTCACCGAGGCCTCACTGGTAGAAAAAAGAGTGAGACCCTGAGTATTGGTTCCAGGTATGGGTTGTTATTAACAGTACTCTCTTACTTTATACCTGCAAATCATTTGGAGGAGGAACACATCTCACTTTTCTTTAAAATGTATATGTGATTATTATAATGTGTAAAGTCATGATTGAGGCATAATAAGAGTCTACCTTCCTTATCCCAAAATTGTACTCAGTGTGCACTAGCATTGATGAAGTTGGTTTCTTTGGTTTCTTTTATTCTTTTTTTTTTTTACATTATTCTAGTTATTATGATTGCTTATCAGCATTTCAGTACTACATTTTTTTAGATTTATTATTCATTAAGTGTCAAATTGATCTCTTTTGTTAACTTTTAAAATAATCTAACCAGATGGCATTAAGAATACATTAATTAAATTAGGAGTTATAATAAAGATACACAATATTTTTTTTAACCCTAGGAGGTCTTACATTTCATTCCCTTCTATTTGTGTTCGATAATCCCAAATGTCATGAATAATTACATACAGTTATTTAAAAAAGAATACTCTGTTGAGATAGAAATTCTACTAGATGCTATTATAGTCACTTTCTCACAGTTTAAATTTTAGGCAATTGTTTGAAGACAATGAAAAGAAAATAGACATTTGTTGTATTGAAGCTCCTTGTTATGTGTTATATTTTATTCAGATATCTTGTGTTATGTACCAACTGTTTTTCTTCATTCTTCACACATGGTAACTAGCAATAATTTTAAACAAAATTAATCTTGGATGTTAGTTTTAATGACTAACCAGAAACATTTTAAATATTCGATGAGGCTGTGGCAAAAAAAAAAAAAAAAAATCTATGTCCCTTTCATAGTAAGAGTACTCCTTAATGGCTGAAATAATATATTAATTTGTGCTGAAAAGAACCAAAATATCTCATCACATGACATTTCTACCATAACCTTTCTTTCCTAGGTCTTGAAATTGCCATAATAATGACTGAGTTGCCAAGTGGTAATTCTTCAACTCTGTTCCAGAGTTTCACACTTCATAGTATCTCAGACTCACCTGCAGATGACATTAAAAAATAAAGGCTCTCCAGTCTCACTCCCTGAGATTCTGAATTAGTAGGAGCAGGGTAGGACTCCTCATTTTTAACAAGCACCCACCTCCTTCTCTTGTTCACAGTGTTTTTTCTAAGCCAGTAGTCCATAACTCTTGTTTTAAGAAACCATATGCCCTCTGTATCCATGAGTTCTCACATCCACTGATTCAGCTAACCATGGATTGAAGCCTGTCCACCTTGGAAATTCATCGATGTGAAGGGCCGACTCTATTCATTGTTCTATGTCATTCTGTATAAGACCTGGAACATCCCTGAATTTTGGTATGAGTTGGGGTCCTAGAGCTGATCCCTTGAGGATACTGAAGGGCCACTGTGCTACATAGGATTATGAGGGTAGCTGTGCATCAGAATTACACAGGAGGTGATTCGAGTATGGATAACTTCATAGAATTTCACAGCAGATTTCTGCAGCACATCGAAATGAGATCATGATTGAAATCACTGATGACCATCATCAGAGATACAGTTTTTCTTTCTTTGTCCATTCTTTCACTGTCTCTCCCCATATCACCCTCCTCCTTCTGTCCCTTTTTCTTTCTCTCCCTTTTCCATTTTTTTTTAAGTTTAGGACTGTGTTATTCAACAGTTCTTCACTACTGCTTTGTATATTTGTGTATGTGTATGTGTGTGAGCTTCAAGAAAACACACTAATGTTTCATGTTTATCTAAACAGTGATTGATGGTAAAATTGACAGGATCTTGAAAGCTGCTGTTTTTGGATTTAGCACAATTACTTATGGAAGACAAGTGCCCTTTTGTCTGTCATTAATTCAGAGACTAGTCAGTACAATATTAATATTCAGAATAGTCAATTCATGGAATGAAATTCTCAGGCAGCAAAGATTATACCAAAATTATGAATCCGGTCTCCAAGTTCTACCCTCCCCACCAGTGAAACTACAATTTGAATGGAAAAGGGCACCTATTCTTATTATGATCTTTAGACTGTCATCATCAGGGCTAATTCTAATGTCACACTATGGATGATGAGTAGTTGAAATCCAATTTGAATGCATAATACCACATTTAATTTACACTACCACCTGTCAATAAGAAATAGACTGAGGCATATCTTCTGAGATATCCATAGGGAATATTCAATTATAATTAACCTCCCTATTTTTGTTAAATCTTTGTCTTAAAGTGGATTGTTTATGCCATTTCTTATTCTTGTAACAATCTGTCACTTGAAAGAATTTGAATTTTAATCTAATATTCTCTGAGAAATACAATAGAGGATGTTTCTTTTAATCTTCTCACTTCTACTATAGCTTGTCTATTTCATTTCTTTTCCATAGGTCGATCATGAATAAGGTTATAATCTTTGTGTAGGGGTGGAATACTTTGGCAGACTGTGAAGAAATGATTTTTCACAAACCATATTGAATATAATATATAGCAAATGAAAAATTTTAGATTTTCTAACAATATTAATGAGAGGAAAATAATTTTAGTTCAAATGGTGCAGCTGAGAGCATGCGAATTTATGCTGTCATATGGGTACCTTTATAAAACTACTTTAAGCAATAATTATCTGATATATATCACCTGAAAACCATAAAATAATTTAAGTGGTACCTCTAAATAATGTAAAATAAAATGGAGGAAATGGCTTTTGCAAAAAATTAGGCTCTCGATTTAGGAATGTATCTTCTATTAAGTCAATTTATTGACAGTTGAAAATGCGACTTTTATTTCTTTACACTCCCATCACAAATTACAGAATTAATGAGATGATTGCACTTTCCTAGCCTACATGTTTTAGAGGTGCATACAAGCTTATCGCGACTGTCCACTCATGAGGGAGCAAAGACTGAAAGGGCAGAGGCTTTGTTTACCTCTTAGGAAGCACAGTCTTAGATAGTGTAATGTCACAGGTCAGTGTGGTTCAGGTCTTTTGCAGACAGTAAGCAGGGTCTTGCAAGCAGCCACATTTTGCAGACACAGGCATGACCATATCTTTGCTCGGACACTGTGTGCACGTGAATAAGCTACTAGACTTTTCTGAGATTTTTGTATTGATTACTTTAAGGTAAACTAGGAATAATTACACCAAACACAGAAAATGGTATAAGCAGTAAATGTGATTATGAACGTAGTACTAAGGAAGCACTCAAAGGGAAAAAAAAAAATGCAACAAGTATTTTACTTCTGTATTATGAATATTTTAATTCTAATTCCATTAAAATTATTGGATTAGCTCTTTTAAGTATTCTTGAAGGAGAAAAAGGAACAGAAAGAAAAATCTGGAAGTCTTTCAACTTCTGATTTTCAATGAGCCATACATATTCTTTTCTTTTTTTTTTCTTTTATTTATCATTAAATCTACAGAGTCCAAAGAAACAAAGTCCAGCATAAACCTGAGTAAGAAGGAGGGATCTGGATTTGAACCCAAATTCATTCAGAAAGTATAAAACTGGCCACTAAAAATAGTTGGTACCATTTATGTATTTATAATAAAACCAATTATTTTCTTTTAAAAAATGACTAAAATAGCATCTAGAACATAGTGTTCAATAAATGTTAGCTCAATATGATTATTTTAAAATATACTGTTGTTAAGGTGAGTCTTTAAAATGCAAATTTAGCTGTTTAGGGGAAAAAATACGTCCAACTATAAAGGAGACAACTGATAACCCTTATTTTCCTCTCAAAAGAAAGAGTAGTATAGCCATTATTTTAATTATTTGCTTTAAATGTGTACTTGTTCAAATAACTTTTATTGGTTCAGTACTTTTATATAAGTAAATAAATAAATGCCAGACATGTGATACTCCAGTGACAAAGTCTGTCTAGAAAAAATTGAAAATGTGTAGTGTCTAAAAAGAGAGTAGCAGAGTATATGTGGTTTCAGTATATACGGGGAGGCAGCTGGCTCATGTGTGCATGCTGGCTCTGATTCTTACGGGCTACTCCCCCTGCCTCAGTTTCCTGATCTATAACATGGGAAAAAATATTTCTTTATTTTTAGATTTGTTATGAAGTTTTATGAGTTATTTTTAAAGCAGAAACTGGTACATAGCAGTAGAGATATGTTGGTAACTATTAAATTAAAAAAAAATACACTTAACCTCTACACTGTATTTTCCTTCAGCTGAAATGGAAATAATCTTCATCTCCATGACACAAACCTGTCCCTTCATACTCCAAGAGTAAACATCATCATTTTACCCTATTTTAAGAAATAAAAATGACCACTAGGACACTATATGTACTTTTTCTTTTAATCTTCATGAAAATTCTATGAGGCATGTAATCTTATCCCCACTGTACAGATAAGGAATGAGTGACTGATGAGTAAAACATTTTGTTTTAGGCATCGCCTTGTAACAAAAGTCAAACATGGTACTACCTTTTGCCCAGAGGCCACGTTATTATGAGTACGAATGAATTTCTATCCCAGATTTAGCAATCCTGAGGATTAAGTTTATTAAAGGGAGCTTCTGTTCCATAGGAGAATTTAATTCACTGAACACATCTCCTAATGGTAGGTGTGACTTCACACCAAGGTGTAATGGGTGTGGTGACCCCTCATAGTCTCTTTTAATGTTCTTATTTTCCTGGAAGTTCAAACTAATGTTCTCATATTTTATTCACATACTGGGTGTGAAATCTAAGACATATTAGATGTTAGATATGTATACTAAATCAACAAAATGCACACATATGTCCATTTTCTGCTAATAACAATCAAAATAGATAAATATAAATGATGCTTTTCATTTTCTGGAATTTTTCAAACCACTTGTAAAGATTCGAGTTCGGTTCTTTGATTTTGTTTGTTTTGTTTTATTTTGTTCTTTTTGTTTGTTTGTTTTTAATCTTAGGAAGAGTTTTGAATTTTTCCCTTTGCATCATAGTTTTTGTCACATACTTAACCTTCCTTCTCCAAATAGAGTGCTTCTTTAAGGGGGCATGTGATTCTTGTTTGAATTGCTAATTTATTTATCAGTATTACTCATAGATAACTTTTTGACAGACATAAGCAGCACATGCAAGGCAACAGACCCTTCTGTTCTCAAGGAGATTCATGTTTATAAAAGCTAGCCTATTTCTCTCTATATTCACTTTTTCAAACATGCTACCCAGCAAAAGATGGCATCCTGCTATTTTCATTCTGTTTTTTTTTTTTTTTTTTTTTTTTTTTTTTTTTTTTTTTAAGACTAGTAGGAACATTTCAGCTTTTCAATAAGAAGCAAATAACAAATATAAAATATAGGCTTCTTGATGAAGTAAGTTAGCAATACAAGAAAATCGAACACATACTGTGCACATAGAATGCAGACATCAGAACAATTTAACTCAGTTATTCTGAAACTTAATAAGTCCAAATATATTTTAATATTTATTATATAGCATGCAACATGCTTTTAAAGGATTAATGTTGATAATCATAAAGGGCATAATAACAAATGTGAATTAAGCTTTGTAAGAGTTGCATGTTATAAGCATTAATTATTAACTTAATTTTCATGCTTTGGACATTTTGAGATTTATGGATTTATCTGCAATCTGCTCTTAAAGAAGTTCTGTCTTTGTGCTACTTTTCATGCAGTTTGTCTTCGATTGTGAACATAGGTTAAACTTTTTTAAATTAACTTTTAAATATTCAATAATTTTAAACAAATATATCTACATCAGATAAATTTTTAATAGAACCTCTTTAAGTATCTTAAGTATTTGAAAAATTGATTTTGTGATCTTTTCCTATAATTCAATAGAGGTTCTGAATGCACATTTGATATAAAATATCCAGCATAATTTGTAAAGTTCTGTAACTGGGAAATTGAAAGAATACTGAGTTATTATATAGTAATTATGAGAGAAAATTACTTCCAATACTATAGACCTTAATAACTTCCTAGTTAATTCCTCAGTATTGCTCCAGGGTAAAAGTTTATCACAAACAGAACTAGATTCTATATTGACAGAATGCTTTCTTATAAATCTAATCCATGAATCAAATTACTAAAGTCATAAACAATAGAAGGACACTTCTATTAGGGGTAGTACAAGGTTGTATATAATTTTAAACCTAATATAACATTCTATATACAAAATATAATATTACTACTTAGCCCCAATTTGTCGAATCTGTCTTCCAATCTTTTCACTTTAGAAAGCGGTATCATCATCTGCCCATTTACTCAGGGCAAAAAATATAGATTCTCTTTGATTTCTCTCATCCTCATACTATTAATATGCTCTACAGATTCTATTTCAACATATATGCTAGTTCTTACTTCTGACAGTATCCACAGCTGTAATGCTCATTCAATCCATCATCATCTCTTGTCGAAAATATTGTAACAAAATTTAAACTCATCTTCCTACTTTTAATCTTAGCTCCTAATACCTGTTTTTCCATAGAGTGGCTAGAATGATGCTTAAAACAAGTAAACAAAATCATGATTTTTTCCTATTCAAACCTTATCCTATAGTTTTCTGTTATAATTAAAATGAAATTTAGATTCCTTGCCATGGCCCACAAATGCCCACATTATATAACTTCTCCTATATCTTTGGATGCTTCTTATCTTACCTTTTATAAGACATCTACCTTTTTAGTTCATTCCTGTCTCTGTACTCACAGTTCCACCCTGCCTGGAAGGTCCATCTCCATCATGTTTGCATAATTTATTTATTCATTATATTTAAGTCTCTGTTCAAAAATTGTTTCTACCAAGTGACTTTCCTCCTCCAACATTTCCAAAAGAATGCTGGTAGATTGGCTCTCAGGAAAGGAGACAGAACTCTGATTTATAGCTTTTGCCAATTTCCATGGCATCATATCCCACACCCACACCCCCATGGCTGATTTCAAGTCACCAAAGTTTAAAAACCTGCTTACAAAATTCCCTAATATTTCACAATAAACTCCTTGAGCCAGAACAAGCTGGTCCCTCATAACACCGAATCTGAAGTAGCCAGTATCCCTATTACTCTCATCAATCCCCTGTCCTCTGTCTCACTTTAATGTCTCTTATTTGTACTGCCTGAAATTATGAGTTTTACTCTGTCCTTTTTCTCCTCAGTAAGATAAATGTTCAGAGCAGAGAAATTATCTGTTTTAGTCACTATTAGAGTTTTAACATTTAGGACAATACCTGGAACATGGTAGATGGTCTATAATCATTTGATAAACAAATGAAAAAATAAATGAATGTACTATCTACAAGGCCTCTTAAGAAAGCTGTACTTAGGAGCTCATGTTTTGAAATATAGGTGGCAATGTCTTGTTGCCCTTGCAAGTGAGAAATAATCTGGGAAAGAGATATCCCATGTTTTAAGGGGCTAGAGGAGGAAAGGAAGTTCTAATCTTTTACCTACATCTGAAAGATCTTTGTTATACAGATAAAATTATCCTAACCTTTTATTTTTTTTTTTAATTTTATTTTTGCACATGGTTGAAACATCACTGAGATGCCTTGGTGTTTAGATTTGTAATGATCTAGCCCAGTTTTCATTACTTAAAGTCTACCAATGGTTCACACTTGCTCACTTAATTCCAATGAAAATTAGCTTATTACATCCATAATTATCCTCTCTATAATAGTTATACAGAAGGATAATCTCCTTAACAAAATAAAGACCATTTTGCAATCATTTTCTGCAAAGCCGACCCCAGTTTGACAATAAGTTTTATTGCCTTTGAATACCTTCTCCCGTAATAAAGCCAAATGGATTTTCCATTATTGCAAACTACTCACATAATACCAGCAGGGTAAAATGGTGATTCTAAAGAGAGAGTAAATAATCAATGACTCAATGTCCCTATTTAAGTTAAGTAAAATAATTATGTTTCCCTTCCTCCCTCCCAAGGCCAGGGGATGAGCTCTTTCATATATTTGGAATTACTTGGAGGTAACAACAACCAAAAAAAAAAAAAAAATTCCTCTGAGTATCTGAGATATCCAGCCTCGTTTCATTAAGCACCTCCTGTTTGAAAGAGTGTTTCTGGCAATTTATTCTACCTTCATGAATTGCCAGCTTTGAGGCCTGGAGAATACTGTTCTGAAATGTTCTCTTTAGAGACATAAAAACATCCAGCTGTATAATATGCGCTCATCTTGCCTCAAGAAAATGACCTTTCCAAGGGTCTTTGAAACTTGGCTAGTTCTTTGCTATGCTGGACATTTTGAAATTGGCAGGGACATTAAGCAGTTACTCAGATTTTTTCCCCCTCACCTCCCATAAACAATAAAGTTGGCACAGAATTTTATTCTCAAGAAAATGATCCAACAGTGTTTCCTTACTCCCAATATTGCTGTTGTTTTAATAACATTTTCACTAAAATATTTTCCTGCTTATTCTATAAATATGGAAACGTAAATTCTCTTTTCAACCACTGAAATTATGAATTGTTTAAAAACACTGTCTGTTACTGAGCACTTTTTTTTTTTAATGAGAAATAAATGGTTCAAGTCTCAATTTGCACATTTTAGAAATGAGCATGTCCACCATCTCCCCCAAATATGCTTTGACATGTTAATAGTCACATTCTGGAGGCTATAATGATTCACAGAGACGATCACAAGATAGGTCTTTCCATATTTATATCTGCCAAGAAGAGAATTCTGTTTATAAGATCTCATCATGGGAACTCGGGGTAAATCCAGCTTCAAACAGGGGATAAGGCTTGCTTCACTCCAGGGATTCAAAAGCTGCTACTTTCACATTTACACAAAATAAACTACAGGCAAGTCAGAATTGCAATCCAAACAGTGACCTCGATCCGAGCCCCCATAAACCAGATAATTCACCTCTGCCCCAAGCAAGCTATAGTCTTTGGAGATACGTGATGCTGACTGCATGCAGATCTTCTCAGCTAATCTACTCATAGCTATGCCTCTCCTCTCTAGAAAGAGAAAGGCTCAGTGGAAATATAAACAAACCCATCTTGGATTTCCTGAAAGATTAGTTTGCTTTATAGAACTATCTGCTCACATGACAGCTGTTAAATTTTGGTGCTCAGATTAAGGATTCCTGGCTAGAGGTTGAAAGATGATATTCATATCTAGTCTGAAGCTATTATGGCAGTTTTTTTTTTCTCCTAACGAATTCAAAACATATTTACTGTGTCAAAATATTTCTAATCAATAGATACTATTTTAATTGTATGATGTACTAGCAGAGATAATTACTTTCATGTAGCATTTAGATAAGTCAGTAGTGGAATTATGAACAGGACGATGGTTTTTGAATCTGTATATGAAGTATGCATACTCTTTCTTGAGCATATGCATACTCTAGCATATAGAAATAGTTATACTTTGGCATTGTAACACTATTTCCCTTTCATAAAAAGAGATTTTTTAAAAAATTTACTTAATAGTCTAATTTACCATATTCTTTGGGCTTCATTTATTTATAAATTTAGAGATTGATGACGTTTTATAGGAAAACTATACATTCATTTTGATTTATAATTTATAGACAGAAGTGATGTCACTCAAATTGCAAATAAAGGGTAGAGTCACTAGACTGTATCCTTTGAGGGGAGTAACCCTGTCTTCTTCATAACACATATGAAATAGCTGACCCTTTGCTATTGTACCTATTGGGAATACAGCATAAGCAAAGGATTGTATATGAATTTTTGAGGGATGAATGAAGAGTTATGATTTTTCATAACCTGCATCTAAAATTTGATCAGCCTTGTAAGTTCAAATTTCATGTAATGGTGCTAGAAGTTTCCTGCCAATTTGGAAGTCAAATAAAATGAAAAATATGAGTTGATAAAGTGAACAAATCCTTCACAAATTAAAGTGGGACTGTTACTAAAGCCAGATGAATGAACATTGGATGCACATGTATATAACAAAAGCCAATTGGAACTTAAAGTTGAACGTCTTACAACCAGCTTGGCCAGTGTGGTCAAAATGGACCATCAATCCAGAATAACCAATGCCAGATCCAGTTAGCTTTGAATATATTATGCCTCCCACTAATGTGAAAATAAAAAATCCCACTGTTAAATTTAAGTCTACCTGAATTTTATCTATTGTTTCTTCACATTTGAATGTTGGTTTAAATGATATAATTCTGTAACTATAATGACTGTTGATAATGATTATTAATGGTGCCATTCACATAGTACTTGTTCAACTGTAGCACTAAGCTGAAATATCGCAGGTCTGAAAATTTTAAATTCACTATGGAAAATTTTCGGCATAATCCATGGACCCAAATGCAGAGACATTTTGAGGAAAAAGTCTACCCAAATGTGATATGTTTGATGCACTTGCTTGATGGGGCTTATGTGGTTTATGGGAAATGAATGCTTTTATCTGTAAAAGAAACCGACATACATGTTCAGGAGATATCTGAGTTTCAGGAAACATCAACAATTCTTGAAAAGAAATGCACCAATATTTCTGTGGCTTAGATAACTATTTACCTAATATATATAGTTATATTTATTATATAATTATGTGGTTATTTACAAATACAATTATCTAAAATAAAATAATTTAGATAAGTAGAACAAGTCTTGCTTTGAACAGTACAGCTAATAAATAATTGCAAAATTTTTATTATATCTGTCAAATTTGGTCCTGAGAGATTAATATGTTCTTTTATAAAACAAAGTCAAGGAAAAATAATAGTAATTAAGTAGATCAGTGGCTGAGTGAAAAGACAAAACTGGAGGAGAAAGTAATATATCAGAATCTCCTTGAAAGCTTTTCCAAAGGATTTGTCTCCCTGAGCTTTTTCCTTTAGATTTGACTAAAAAATTTTTCATGAGCCTAAAGAGAGACATTTTGAGAAAATGATTTTGATATTTCCTTCTCTTCCTTAACTTAAGTAGAAATCCCTGACCTAGAGGGTGATAATGATGATGATAATAATATTTGACAGAACATATTTTTCATCTAACCTCACCCTACCTTTATTATTTTTCAGTTTAATTTAGATTGAGGTAGTCTGGACATATGCTCAACTCATTTATTTAGCTCTTTTGTCTCAACATGTATACTTAGTCCACACACACAATCTCTCGCTATCTGGAGTGAGAAAATGAGGTTAATATTTTCATACCTGTGTAGTACGTACTATTTTGTAAGCCATCTTTGGCTGCTTTGCTTTGAGGAAAAGGTTATAGTTTTTTTAATGTAACAGGCAAGTGTACTTTTAGAAATCATTCTTTGAAATAATGTGGATAAAAAAAAGAAAGTGAGCAGCAAGAATTAAAGTGTTTGATAATTGAACCAGAAACAAATAATTTATTTAAAAAATACAAATTAGTGGTCATTCTTTGAGTTGACCTCTGAAGTTGCTAGCCAAATTATGTAACCCGTCTCTGGCCACAGAATAAGACTTTATGTTAAATATTTGGTTTACTGATTCACCTCAGCTTTATCTGAATAAATATATTTTTATCTGAATAATTTTACATTTATAACTTAGAAGTACAGATCTGAAAAAGACTAAGAAGGAAGTGCTTGTGAACAAGGTGGAAAACTAGCATGGGGGTGTCCAAGAAGGCAAAAGAGGAAAAAGAACAGAGAAGTAACCATTTCCTATGTGAATAATGACCCTGCCTTGAGCATCTCAATGCTTTGGGAGGGATAAAATCAGATTAGAACAAGTGGAAGTAGAAAAAGCAATGTGAAAATTTTTTTTTTTAAGATTCTTTTTAAAATACCTCTGTATATACACAGTTCAATAAAAGTAATTACATTGGGATTTTAGAGAGAGAGGAAAGAATTACCAAGATGTTGAGGACAAGGCATTTAGTATTCTAATTTACTCTAAGAAATACTTTAAAAATATAAAAGGACTATATCATTGGGGAATAGTTCATAACTATTATTTTATTCATTAGAAATATAAATAAAGGTATGTGCATGTAGTGTGTGTGTGTATGTGTATGGCAAAAATATTATGCTCCCAAAATGCATTTTTAACACCTTTTTTGAAATATTTATTTCACTTTCATGAGGATGGTGGTCCTTGTAGAAATTAGCAGTATAACATGATTAAAACAGAAGACAGTGAGAAGGAAAGAGAAGGAATATTGAAGAGGCAGCTTTGGAGAGAGTACTGTGTGAATTGCTGTGGGTGGGCCAGGAAATCTTTTTGTCAGTCAGTTTCTTTATGTCTCAATTGAGAATAATCATAGTAGAAGTTCATAAGGTTATTACGATGATTCATGTGTGAAGACCTATAAAGTTCTTGGAATGCTTTCTGGCTTACAATAACTGCTCAATAAATATTGGTTACTATTAAATTTTCCTAATTAGAGTTGTTATTGTACTATTCTATAAATATTCTGGTGTGGGTATCAGATAAACTTGTAAAAATCTGTATAAATAATTTCACAAAGTGATAAGAGCCACAAAAAACAAACAAACAAACAAACAAACAAACAGTATAATGAGATGGAAAAAAGAAGGGTGGAAGGCTTAACTTCAGTGAAGGCGATGTCGGGGAATGACCTCAAATAATTTGAAGCAGATTATGTTTATACACATACACACATTTACCTGCTGTTACATAACAATTCTCAATATAGATTTATGGATCAATCTAGAATAAACAGAATAAAAGAGAGAACTGTTACTCTCAGTATGTTTAATTTTTATATTTTAAATGATATTTGAATATTTCATTGCATATAGCTGGTACAGATATTGAAAAGTAATCCCAACAAGAATTAAAATGTTGAAGAGTTTAAAATAAATATATTAACTCTCCATTAAAGTGTACAGAAATAATTCTTTGATTTTATTGTAATATTTATGAAAATGGAGCAATTAAGTTAGCCAAGCTATATGGGATTGAAGCATTAATGTATGTCATAAACCCATGCAAGGAGTTCACCTTTTTATCATATCATTAGCTATAAGTGAACAAGATATTTACTATTTCATAATCTAGCGTGTTCCAGATAGACTCATCCTAAATTTGTGTTTATGCAGTACAATGTTCAACTGAGTTCCTCACATTCAAATATTTTAGAAAAAAAAATACATGGCAAAAAATTCTTGCTTGCTAAAGATTGTGAGGTCTGAATCCACTGGTTTTGTTTTCTGTTTCATTGAGTTAAAATTTTTTTTAAAAATGAATATAGCTAACTTAGAGTTAAATTTATTCTGAATAGTTAAATAATATATAAACCACAACTTTTTTAATATTTGGGAAATATCAGCATGATAATAATAAGCATACTCATCTTTGGAAAGTCTAAGAAAAATCTATCTTACAATGAACAGGCTCATAATTACTTAGAAATACAAATGTTATGTGGGAATAATAATTTCTCAGCAGTTTAATTTGGAAATGTGTGTATGTAGGTTCTTTCTTGTTTTTATAAATAACTGACTATTTTGATGATTTCTAGACAGTTGTACAATAATTGCATGTCTATTATGATTGAAAGCATGAGTAAAACAAAATTTATCCAAGCAGCGGGGGCAACCTGTCACGTCTGATTGCTTAAGCAGTACAAAATGCAAGAGCAAACAAAGACTGCACAAATCACTCATACTCGGAAAAATGTGAAATTATTTAGAAGTAAATAAATACTATGAGAGTACTCTCATATTTTTCAGAAATTAGAATAAATGATGCATATATGTTTGCTTTATTTATTAACTGGCATTAGATGAACACCTTACCAAAATCTAAAAAAGTTACCAGGAATAAAGCCTAAAAAAAAACTGCACTGTATGTTTGTGCCACAAAGAATTTTAAGAAATAATCTCTGCCTTCAAAGAGTTTATAATTAATTTAGAATACATTTTTTTCTCTTCAATTTTACAAGAATGCTTTTTAAATGAACAGAGTATAGCGTTAAGCGAATTCTAAAAAAAAAATAATCATGATTCAATGCTTAGCGACTATGGCAACAAGTGTTTTAGAAATGGAAGGGAAAATGTCCATAAATGTGTATATGAACACAAACTTATGTTATCAGAAAATTACTGATATGTAGAGTTAAGGTCCAAAGACATAAAATATGGTATTTGAACTCTGTTTAAAAAAATCCTCATTCTAGTCTGATGACTATTAAAGAAATACAGGCGTTAAGTATGATCTTGCTTTGTTTTTACTGAAGGAAGAGAACACTTTTAATAATGTTACCCAAATAAGTTCCATTTTATGAAACATCGATGTTACTAATAAGGAAAATGCCACTCGTGATTTTAGAAGCAAAAAAACAAAAAAAAAAAACAAAGCAAAAACAAAAAAACAAACCTGGTTCAGTTTCTTTTGTTACATAAACTTGCCATATGTGAACATAATCTAACTTTTTAGCCCAACGGTAGGGTCTGCATGCCAGAAAATTACAAAAGGAAATGTGCAATATTAAGTGAACAAGAACAAAATAAAAATCCCCCTCTGCACTTCACTTGATCCTTTACTAAAATGTAGTCTACCATCTATTAGGGAGTCTTCCTGTCATTTTATATTGGTATAGAGCCAATTCTTAGTGTAGACCTTGACAAGATAGAGTAAATGATTCTAAATGCTAATAGAAGACCCAACTCATGATCTAAAATAATCTATAAAATATAACTCGAAAGAAAGCATTCATTTAAAACTGAAACACCCAAATATAGAGTTGTTAAGAAAAATGCACCCTAAATACACTTGGGCCAGGAAGTACAGGAATAGAGCTGAGCAGAGATAGTCACAAAAGAGTTTGCATAAATGGCTGCATTTGAGCTGCCTTTTAAAACAGGAAGTCACCCGAGTTCGTGTGAGACTGAGGTTCCCTAGATTCCAGGCCAAGGAAAAAGTGTATTCAAAAGTGTGGGTGTAGCAGTGAGGCAAGCAGTTTGAAGAGAGTATAGCAAACGGATTTGGGTTTGCTGCTAAGGGACATTGTAGAGAAGAGAAATGAATCTAGGGAGGCAAAATATGAATCAGTTTGAGGAAGTCCAAGAATGTAAATAATTGTAACAGTAGCAAAGGTTTAGTTTTTTGACATGTCGGGCATGTCCACATGCATCATCTGATTTATAATACACAAAAGCTTCCTGACAGAAGTGTGACTACCATTTCATCTTATCCATGAAAGCACTGATGCTCCTTCTTCTTCTGTAAAATAGAAATAACACAGTCCCTGTATCCCTTGGCTGCTGTAAAAATTAAATGAGATTATGCTTATAAACAGTCTGTCAGTATGCTTGGCACATTTCAGGTGTTCAATAAATAATTCCAGTATTAAAAAGAAAAGAGTAGAGGGAGTTGAAAGATATTGTCCCATGGATACATAGATAAAAAGTAGACTGAGAGTATATTAAAACCTTCTGACTATACATTGATTTTTTTCTTATATTCTGTATTGCAATTATTTATATGAAAGACACCAAGCTTACAAAAGGAATTTTAATGATAGCTAACTCTTCAGTTTTTAAATATTATTAAAAGAAAAGAAAACCCCCTTAGTTTTTTTTTTATTTATCTCAAGGTAATTTGTATTGTAAGTTCGAATCATTCGAAAGAAAATTGCCTCAACTGTGTGAACTCAGGATAAATCAGTCACTGAAGTGTTTTCTCTGGCACGTCTCTCTCCCTCCCTCCCTCCCTCCTCTCATCCCATCGCTGTCGCTGTCGCATGATTTGATAACCAAGATGGCTAAGTGACTAATGGGTAGATAGTATATATAGCATGGATATGCTAAACATAGGGACGAGTCAAGTTCCTGGTGGGACTGAGCAGGATGGTGTGAGATTTCATCATGTTACTTAGAATGTCGTACAATTCAAAATTTATTATTTGTTTATTTCTAGAATTTTCCATTTAATTTTTTCAGGCCACAGTTGACTGTAGGTGACTGAAACTATAGATAGTGAATCCATGGATAAAGGGGGACCACTGTACACCAAATGAGTAAAATTTAAAAAGACTAATAAGGACAAACATTTCCCTGGATGTGGAGCAACTGGAATTTTCATACAGTATCGGTGTGTGTGTGTAACAGAGGAAAAACTTTCTTGGAAAACTGTTTGCAGGTTTGTTGTAGTTAAATTTATATTTCTCCTATGACTCAGAGATTATTTGCTCCTAGGAATATGCCCAAGATACATGAAAATAAGTATTCACAAAAACTTTTATACAGGAATATTAAGGCGGATTTATTCCTAATAGTGAAAATTACAATATAGTAAATGTCCACAAACAGGACAATGGATAAGAAAAGTATGATATATTCATACAACAGAATGGTATTCAGCAATAAATTACAGGTAAATATAACAACATGGATAGATCTCAAAAACATTATGCTGAATGGAAGAAGTCAGATTCTAAATAGTATGATTCCATTACATGATATCTACAAATAGGAAAACTAATCTCTGTATTGATAGTAATTAGAATATTTTTTTTCTGAGTGTGATGAACATTAATTATGAAAGGCACAAAATAACTAGGGTGATGGGAATGCCCTCTATTTTTATTTTGTTTAACACAAGGATGCATATTTTTGTCAAAACTATGCATTTTATTATATACTAATTATATCTTGATAAAAATAATGTCTAATATAATTTTTAGAATTAAAAATGGTTTGGAAAGAAAAGTTTGTAAGTATGGGTAGCCATAAAGTTAATGACTTTTGAGTAAACTTCATTTTTATTCATTGACTGATTTAGCTATCAAACTTTTAGTTAGAAACTATTATGATATTTTCTTGATATTTTTGCTCCATAATCGATCTATGATTTTGGAAGGATAATCCATGTGAAAGCAGAACTTTATCTATACAGTCCAAAGGATATAAATAGAATCAGTGTATAAAAATAATACAATGGTATTATTTGTATAAAATGATGTATAAAATAATACAATGGAGAAAAGCAACTATATTAATTAAATAGTATATTTTATTCAAAACTAAACCTTGATGACTGAGTTGGTCTCTAGGGTTTCTTTTCTCTGCAAAGGTTCTAGCAAGAGCTAGATAGCTATTTTTCACAGTTGCCTTCCAGAAGGTCTATGCATTGCATAAACAAATCAAGAGATCGCTCAGAAATATACAATGCTTGGCTATGAAGAGGCCATTGGGATATAGTTCTTGGTAGTGAAACCCAAGAATTATTCAATAACATTGGCTGATTGACTATAAAACATAGGTTCAATAATACTGAAATAACCTCGGCACTGAGATAGACTATAATTTCAATTCATTACATAACAATGGAATTGGTCAGACTTTTAGTTACAACAAATCAAATACTATACAAAATTAAATTAAAAAGTTGATTCATACAAATGTAAGTTTCAAAGTCAGAGCTGATAGAGTAATTTCATGAACTTAAATGATACTATTGGCCTAGAGTTAGTCTCTTTCTCTTCTCCTTTTCCCTCCCCACCCCTATTACAATCCATCTTGCTCTTGTTTTTTTTTTTTCTTCTCTGTTTTCATCATATTTTACTTATAGAGAAGTAAGGGGAAGGAGTTTCACATCATTAAATTTGATAATTAGAGAGGAAAAAGAAAACTTCTCCCTCCCTTTATGCAAATAAAATATCTTAAAAGAGGACTGTAAGTACCCTAGATTGGGTCAGATCAACGTCTCAGAATTAATAAATATGGTCAGATAAATGAAGTACTATGATTGGCCCAGTCTGTGCCACATACTAACCAGATGAAGGGGAGCCTGAGACTTGGGAGGAGGAGATGAGGCTGGAGTACTGTGACAGGTAGTTGTTCCAGGACCACAAATTGGGAGAAGGCAGTTCTTCAAGGCAGTGAAGTAATATTATTAGAATAATTGAGCAGGGGTGCTGGGTGGATCAGATCTGTCTGTCTATCTATCTATCTATCCATCCATCCATCCATCCATCCATCACAAGACATTCCTATACATAATAAATAATCTATGTCAGCTAGGATTCAGTAAAGTGATAAAAACCATGCCATTAATAGGAAGGGGAAATTTACAGGAAAATTTATTAACTAGTAACAGGAGATTATCTTCTCAGAGATGTAGAGCCCCAAGAACACAGGGATATCAGAGAGCAGCTGTCACCTCTAATGTTGAGGCAGAGCATATAAGGGAGGAACCAAGTTGAAGGAAGTCAATTTTCTCCCCACAACTGAGATTCAAGCCTTCTTGTAAAGGGTGAGCCTCTGTGGCTCTTTAGATGATAAAAGTCTTTGCTGAAGTGCTATAGACCAGGACTGCAAGAAATCCCACATTAGAGTGTTTGGGATCCTGTTGGTCTTTGGGCACAGTAGCATTAAAGGATCCCACCAGGTTTCTGGTGAAACTTACTGGGAAGCATCCTTCTGGGCTGCCATTAAATCTTACTGGGGGACTTCCCAACAAGATGCTGAAGTAAGTCACCGGAGACTTCATGGCCCCTGAATCTCCTACACACCTCCATCTGTTGGCAAGAAAGCTGAACCTTAAGTGAGAGAAAGCAAGTACCAGGCCAGGAGGAGAAGCCCCTTCATTTTGCAGTACCTTTCCAGTACGCTCTATCCGTCTAACTTTGTGCCAGCTGGAAGAGGAGAAGTGTTTACAAGACCCAGCTTTGGTTGCTCAGAGTTGTACAATAAAGAGTAGACTTGGAACTGAGAGGCTATAATTTGATAACTGACACATGTCATTTTTCTCCTATGGTCAAGCAACATGCAAAGTTGAGTCACCACTTAAAACAATTAACTGATTTTCCTTAAGACATCATTATGATAAGCCAAAAAAATTCAAATAATATGAAATACATCTGCTATTACTACTACTTCTTCTAATAATAACAGTAGCTATTTTTAATATACATACCACAATCCTTGGATCACACTTTTTATATCTATATATTACTTTAATATTCAAAACAGCTTTATAACCAACTACTTTTATTGACCCCATATTAATGATTAGTAAACTTAGATATATTGAGCTCGAGGTCAGGGAGTAAAAGAACTGACATTCAGATCCAGGACCGTCTGTGTATTACACATTCAGGTCCTGTAAGTAACCCATGAATTCCTTGGTGAGTGTGGAACCATAAATATGGAACATGATGAACTAAATGTTAAATAGTATCTGATACAGGAAGCCTAGTTATTTCATTTCCCGTGTAAAGAATGATCTTGTAGGAATATAATTGAACATGAAACATCGGATATTACAAAATTAAATGCCTATAGGAGCCAGGCTGATAATGATTAATATTATCATTATTTAACTTATTACATGAAGAATTATAGACTTCCATAAGTTATCAGCAATTCCTGGAGGCTGGGGTGAGCATGCCCATTTCTGAGGAGCGATTGTTCCTCAGTCTCATCGAATCACTATGCTAGAAGATAAAACCAAATCATCCTGAGTTTTCAAGAGAGGTTAAAAATCTAGGATGTTTATGTGAAATATTCTATTTTTTTTTTAAATTTTGGCAGGTAGTTGAAACAGTTTTAAAAAGACACTGTGGATCAAATAATACCTGTCAACAATTGGCTGTGGTCTACCACTTTAATGCTTCTGTCCTTTAGTTATCTAAGGATAGAAACCCACTGGGGCAAGAAATATTCAGAATCTGCTGTTGAAGACCTCCTCTCATCTTTATAATGTTTTGATGGTACTGCCAATGTTTGCCTCCTCTTAACTCTTCAACCTCACTATGAGTGCATCTACTTTTGCTCTGATAATCCATGCCATCAGTATATACAGGACTTCGGCCCAGAAATTATTCAATCTTCTTCTGGTGACTTTGCAAAACTGTGGACTGATCCATTATATATTGTTCTTTCAGCTTAGCTTCATCATTTTTTTATTATGAAAAACTTTAAATAAAACATATTTTAAAAACTAGGACTATCATGCATTGCATACTCATTTCTCAGATACAGAATTATTAAGATTTTGTCTTTTTAACTTCATGTATAACTTTACTCACTTTGAAGCATTTTTAAAATAAATTCCAGGCATTGTGATATTTCAGCCTTATGTGTTTTAATATACATTTCTATTTTTTAAAAAAAATCATCATTCCAGTGTTATTGTCCCATCCATCGAAGTTGACAATATTTCATTCATTCTAGAATGTTGCATGTTTTGTTTTGTTCTCTTTGCTTCCTTGTGGTATTACTTTCTGTGTTTTCTTTATCTCATATGTCTTGTTAATGGATGCTATTCTAGAAACTTTGTTTGATTCAGGTTTTAGTAAGAATACTTCAAGGAGGTGCTGGGTGCAGTTTGGCTTTTTGAAAGCAATCCTATTGCTCTCATCTCTTGGTTCATGGCACGATAGTTCAGGATATCCCTCAATTACTAGCAATCATTTTAGTTTGTTATGACCCTGTGTCTTACTTGGAATCACAAGCAAACAAAACATATCTGCAGTGGGCAGTTTGCCTTTGATCTTCCTTCTTTTCTGTAACCATTAGTCATCAAATGCTTTTTCCAAGTCCTTTTCTAGGATTTGCTCTATCTAGTACTCTTTTCTGAAAGTTTTTGAAAATTGTATTTCTCCATTCCCAAATAGCAGGTGCCTTAGGCATAGATGCAACCCAAGGCCACATCTGGAAGGGAATATAATTTTAAAAGACTCTGCCCCTTGAAACAAATCAGTGCAAATGTATGTGCTTCATGTGTAGTCACCTCTAGGTTTGCTAGTCACTTCTGGCAAAAAAAGAAAAACAAAACAAAAAAAACAGTGTAGTAGGAGTCTTTCTTTTATACTCATCTAAATGTCCTCTGTTAGAGAGAAAAGTCTAGGAAATTGTTCTGAGTGTTTTAATAGCTGTGCTGATATTAGTACATTGATACTATCTGATTCTTGGTAGTTTGCAATGAGGGTGATTACTGGTATCCATTAATTACCATGGAGGAGGGTATTACAACTTTCCCTTCTAGAAACCATGTTATTTCTCTTTATTAGGTTAAAAGAACATTACTCTTGCCTTTGCTGTAGGTTATGTTACAGTAGGATTCTGCCATTGATTGCCAAAGGACACCATATATGTCCTTCTCTCATATGTAGGATTCTTCCTGGGTGGGGTTAATGTTAGCTTAATGTCTTCATATCTGTTGTTCAGAGGTACCAGAAACAAGCATAATATTAGGTTCAACTTAAGAATTATAATACAACTACTTTGGGGAATTATTTTAGACCATTATCTTAAATAGATAAATATTACCATTTTTTCCTAATTGTTGTCATCATCTATCCACCTTTTTATTTCTAAATTGAAATTTTAACACCATTTGAATCCTATATTTAATACAAGGATTTGTTGTTTCTCTACCATCTCCCTGGGAACCTCTGTTCTTACTGCTAATCTCTGTGTATAGTCCAAGAAAAGTTTAGAAGGTACCCAAAGAATATTGCAAAAAGAGGTGATACCCTGTATTAGTTTTCTGGGTTGTCATAGAAAAGTACCACAGACTGGGTAATTTAAACAACAGAAATTTATTTTCTCACAGTTCTGGAGGCTGGAAGTCAGGATTTAAGTGCTAACAGGCGTGGTTTCTCCAGAGGCCTCTCTTGGCTCGCAGACGGCCACCTTCTCGCTATGTCTCACATGGCCCTTTCCTTGTGCACACACATCACTGATGTCTCTTCTTCTTTCAAGGAAACTGGTCATACTGGATTAGGGACCCACCCTTAGGATCTCACTTAATAAATACCTCTTTAGAAGTCCCATCTCTAAACGCCAAAGGTAGTCACCCTGTGGGTCAAGGCTTCAACATATGATTTTGGAGAAATGCAATTCAGTCCATAGCATACTCTTGAGAGTTTTCCTGATTTATAAATGTTTATATAAAAAAAGGCATGAAAGCTCTATGGACTCTATATCTTGAGAATGGATTCCCAAGTCTGAATAATGTATACTTATTAGCAGACGTGGATCACAGCCTGTCTAATAGTTTGCACCTGAATCTTGTTTCCATGTAATCATAGTTTACTGGGGAAATAATTCAGGTGTTCATTCTGGGGTGTGTGAGTATGTGTATTTTCATTCATTGAGTTATTTCTGATTTTGTTGATTCAATAAAGAATCCTCTCTATGCTGTTACTCTCACCCCCTCCCCAAAATGAGCACAATATTTATTTGGATCTTTGGATCTGCCTTTAAGCCTGAAAATCTACTCTTATTTCTTTAGGTTAATGTTATTAAAATGACACTACTCTGAAGGATAGCGTTTTTTGAGCCACTTTGTGTATAAAGTTTAAATAGTTTCCTTAGTTCATGTATGATGAGTTAGAAAAAGTGATTAGAAATTCTAGAAATTCCTTGAGATTCAATAAATGGTGAGGCTCAGATGAAAGCAAGAAATTAAATGGTAATAACAGAAATAAAATAGGACAGTGACTTGTATGTAAAAATCTGAATGGAAGTGAGTTGATTGAATTTCACTACAATTATGTTCATTCTATGTAGAAGTAATATTCTTAATTGAAATACTGAGCCAGAAGACTTTGAAAATAATAGTTTGGAAGATTTTTTTTTATGTTATAATGCAGGCTATGCATAGCATACGTTTTATTATTACTTATGTAAAAATTACTATGTCGTTTTGGTAAAGAAAGCTCACATTCATAAATTCTGGTGATATAATTTAACAACTTGGGGCAAACTAATTCTAAACTGTCTCTTGTCTAGTATAGGTTAAGACAGTTAGCAACAATTTAGAGTAATGAAATTAGACACAATTCAGGATAAATGGATGTCTTTGGTTTGCATGATAAACTGTAACTCTTTGATGAGTGTGAAAGTTTATGCGCCAAACAGAGGGAATTGTCACCTTGATTTTTTCTGAAGTCTGTCCCAGACCAGTTCAACTGTTAAATTTCAATTAAACTAAATTTGGTCAGAAAAACAATAAAAAAAATCAGGTTGGAAATGTAAGTTTATTTCTTTTATCTAGCCTGAACTGTTGGCAAAGCAAACTGGCTTTTCATACTTGGCATTTATTAATAATATTTTGAATACCATTGCGCTTTTTAAGCTGAGTGTGGCGGAATTCTCTGGTGGGATTATTAAATGAGTCGATTTGCATTCTAATGAGAACAAATGTTTGGGATTGCATTGTTAAAATGCTAAAACGATGTGTGTATAATTATTTTGCAGCTTAGATTCGCAGAACTCATTTCCCCAAACTCCTTTTTTATAAATAACTAAAGAGTTGGAGCCCACTGACGGCTGGAGGGGAGGTGATTAGGGTAATTTAAACTGTTCACAAATGACTTTGCCACGGAATGAAAGCTTTTCTTTGGCTTTGCCCGGCTCCTTTTATTATCTTTAAGCGGCCGCAGTGTTGAGTCCCATAAGAAGTCTCACCAAGCTCTCTTTCCTTGTACAGTTTCTCATTTGTATTGATTAATCATTTTGTAATTCCATTCTAGGTTGCCTTGCTCATCTTTAAGGCATTTACTGCTTTTTCTTTGCTTGTCTATCCTGTAACGGCTATGTTGTCTGTCTAATACCTTAGCTTTATCACTGCAAGTCAAGCTTTAAAACATTAATCCCTTCATGCTTTAATTTCATATTCTATTACCAGAATGAATGCAAATACTGTTTCCTTTTTCTCCTTTTTAATCATCTTTACTATGGCTTTTGCATATGGGCCAATAGTAAAGTAAGCTTTTATTATTTAGAGTATAAGTTTTTTTGTTAGTTCTTAAGGTTTTTGTTTTTGTTTTTAAGTCCCCTTTGTTAGTTTTAAATTCTGCTGACAAAATACAAATGTTTACTGAAAATATCTGTAGCTTCAAAGCTTAATTTGTTGTTGCCAATATTCAATAAAATATACAAATTGTAAGTTAATGGTCTTAAAGGTACTGATAGTAAGAGTAGAAATGTTTTATTATTACATTTTCAAGTATTTTGATTATTAGCCTTGATCCCAGAAGTTAATTTTGATGACAAAGTTTTTGAAAAATGATGATTTTAAATTTCTTACATCAAACAGCTTAAACTTGGGAGAGATACTAGTGAGAATATAGTTCACATTATACTTTTTCTGGATAATGATTGTGAACCTAGAAAAAAATAATTTTCTTACAGACAACAATATTTTTTCATGAATGTTTGTTTCCAAAAAAATGAATATAGCAGAGTCCTGCTTATACCTTTATATTGTAGTGACCCATGCTTTATTAAGCAAAATGATACTTTATGTCTATTGCATAAAGCATACATTTATATAGAGAGAGATATGCATACATAATACAAATATATTTGTGCTGAAAATATTGACAAGGGCATTACTGAAAATGCAAAAAATTATTCACTGAAACATTATGAAGTTACTAATTAATACATTGGAAGCAGGCGGCTTCAGTTAAAATGAATGTTAACATTGATAATATTCCTATATAAAGAAAATGCCAGTTAACTAATATGCTGATGATTATTCCTTGCTCGAGACATTAATTAAAAAGGTGGTGATAATTGATACCCAAACTTGTTGTAATCTAAACATTGAAACATTTTTAAGTTAATCTTTGATAATTCTAAGGACTTAAAATTTCTCAGAATATGGGATATTTTAAGAGTACAGTTACAAAAGTGAGGATGTTAATTTTTTTCCCATCACCCTAATTTAACTATTGTTGGAAGTTTAAGTATTACAAGATAACTTAAAAATTATTTGTCTGTAACAGGCAACCAGAGATGTCATATAGATAGATATAAATAGAGCGATGACCTTTTTTTTTTTTTTAACCGTAAGTAGATAAAAACACCAGAAGTAGGATTTCAGCTCTGCACATAGATTTGATCTACATTAGTGACCTCATCACAAGACAGCTTCCTTAGATTGCATGATTTTCTAAAGATAATCAATAGAAATTGGGAATAGTAGAGAATGAATGCTAGTAAAGAAGCCCCAAATATTCACAATATGGAATATTTGCAAAAGTTTCTAGATTTTAATATACTCCCAAGTTATCATACTGAATAGCCCCCCTCCAAGTCTCCTGCCACCCCTCCCTCCCTCCCTCCCTCCCTCCTCCCTCTCTCTCTCTCTCTCTCTCTCTCTCTCTCTCTCTCTCTCTCCTCTCTCTCTTTCCCCATGTGTTTTTATCTTGTGACTCATAGGATGGGTGAAGGAAAGGGAGCCTGATAAAATGAGCTCAAATGAATGCAGTTATTCCTACTTTGTTTCATTTTATTTTCAGATTTCAGACACACAACAAACATAAGCATCACAAACAACACCCTCTCTTACATACAGCACATTACAAACTTTGTTCCCTACAACTTTGAATCCTTTAATCTTCCTGTGGATGAATCTCTCCCTACGTCCCTACCCCCAAAGCCTTCGTCTGTCATGACCTTTCATACCTGTTTTGTCTTTAGAAACAGCTTTGTAAATGTCACAAGCTTAGGATTCTTTTTAGAGGCTTTGGTTTTCAGCTCTATAACTACTGAGTAATCAAATTCAGGTTGATTGTGGTTCATGATATTTATTGACTGCTCGTTTGGCTTTAGAACCCTAATGCCATAGGTCGAAGTGCCATATTGTCCTACTATCAAAGAAAAGTCAAAGGCTGTGGGGGTCTTGTTCGTTTCTTTTTTCTTTTTTTTTAACATCCTTAATTACCTGTAACCTTAATTATTTTAACTTTATGATTTGTCTTAAAAAAAAAAAAAAAAAAGCAAAAGAAATACAGCCTTTGACCAGTTTGCACCAGGATAGTATCCAAAAATCAAACTAAGGAATGATGACCAAAACTATGTCTTCAGATGAAATTGTCAGGAGGGGGAAAAGACCAGGCATTTAGACAGGCATACAAAAAGCTTTTAATTTACAGAGCCTGAGCATGAGCAAAGGCAAAACTGAAAATAGAAACACTATTGATTGCAAAAAAATGCAATATTATAGAGAATGTTGATATTTCAAAATGGCTTAGAAAAATTATTCTCGAGAGCATTAACCTAATTTTAAAATATAATGAATTAAGATAAAATATTTAATAGTACTGATAATCCAGGAAATTACATAAATTGTACAAAAAGCCTCATGGTAAGACGTTTTACTCAAGAGCCAGAGCCTGTTCATATCTGGCAAAAATCACAGTTAGACTAGAGCAAACGCTACAGGAGTTGGTTAAGCAGTTCGCTCACTGTGGGAAGACAGTGAACTGTGTTGGCCTTGTTTTTGGTTTGGTGTGCACTGTGAAGGGTGTCTGTCAAGTGGATTGCAGTGTGTGTGTGTGTGTGTTTGTGTGTGTGTGTGTGTGTGTGTGTATCTATAGTTCAGGCTTACCAAATGGCTCTCGATAGTTTTGTGTTTAAAAATAAGTATAAATTCCTGGAAAACATGATATCCTGTAGTATTTAGATGCAAATATATGGTCCTGTTTCTTTTACACCTAAAAACAGAGGGGCTTCTCTTTCTTAAAAAAAAAAAAAAATGCATACCTTTATTTTTCCATCACTTTTGGGACTTTAAAAAGGTCATAATTTTGCCAGAGCAGTGCTAATCAATTTACTGAAATATTAAAGTGAATTCAGAACTCTGACTATATTGATTTCTAATGGGTGTTAATCTTGGCCAAGCTTATTCCTCTCATTGTTTTAAATCCAATTACTTCGAAGTACATTTATTGTGCATTTTTATTTTAAAAATATCTCTTTGTTTTTTTCTGTCCAGGATTAAAATGCTTAGTAACATTATAAAGGTACTTAGCTAGCTTCAGGAATCTCTTACCAGTCTGTAAGACATGGAAAAATAAAGCTATGGTGTTGACAAGTAAATTAATATACTTAGGAAAAAGTAATCCCAGTGGTTTTATAAGTTATTGGACTCAACAATATAATTATGAGGTATGAGGAGATTTTAAAAGCTATGTGAGCCGCTAGCACTATGTTCTACTTTAGTCAAAGGCCAGAAAAATTAGACAGCTTATTGAAAGCAAAACAGCAATTTCATATCCATATATTCCTTGCATTTTTTTGCTTTATAAATTAGAAAATATTTTTGCATACATTTTCATAATGTGATCATAAATTCTTTTATGACAGGAAGTTTATAAATACTTATCTTTGTTTTATAGATTAAAAAAACACGTATATATGATTAAGTTACTACCTGAAACCACAGAGATTGTCACATGTGAATCCAAGACTTGAACACTTGTGTGTGTGTGTGTATGCTATTTTTTATTATACTGAACTATTTTCCAGATTATGACAACCATTGTATGTCACATAAAAGTTACAGCAGATCTAAAAAAAAATAAAAATAAAAAATAAAAAATAAAAAACAAGAGAATACAATGGAGAGATCAGGAAGTTAACAAAGGGCATAGTAAAAGCCTAGAATTATGTATTAATCAAGTTATAAATGTGCCTTAAACACTGAATTAGGAGCAAGCTGAGAAAGAGAGAGAGAGCGTGGGGACTAAAGATGAAAGAAAGAAGTAGGGGAAGAAGGGAGGGAGAAAGGAAGAAAGGGAAAAGACGCAGGCTTGCCTTTAGATAACTTATTTATAGTTTAGAAGAAAATGCATGTGCAAGAGAAAACCACTTAAGGGTTTTGGGTGTAATATTTAGTGGTAGGACCTTGGGGAAGATAAATTGATTTGAGTACCAAGCTACTTAGTGCAGTAGTCACTAGTCATATGTGGTTATTAAACACTTGAAATGTAGCACTACAAATTGGGGTGTACTGTAAGTGTTACGTATATAGAAGAGTTCAAAGAATTAATATAAAAATGTTTATATAATTTCTATTGCTAATGTTTAAATATTTTTGGATATATGGAGTTCAATAAAATATTTGTTAAAATTGTTTTCATCCCCTTTTAAAACTTTTTTGAATATGGCTACTAGAAAATTTTAAATTGTTTGTATGGCTCACATTATAAACTTATTAAATAGGGGCTGATATAGGGATTATACGGAGTCCCTACTGGAGTTTCCTGGAAGGAAGAGATGAGGGGCAGATATGGGAAAAGGAAAAGAATTCATGGAAAAGTAGAAGTTCCTGAGTATACCTTCTGTAGCTCTAAATCTTCTATCCAGACTACTTACCACAGAATTTTTCTCCTGAACATTTCTTGGTAAAAGACCTGTTTTGCATTCAAGAAACAAAAGGGGATAACTATTCAGTATCTCATAAAGACACAGAAACCTACAATTGAGGGGCCAAAAGAGTGTAACCTCATCCCTATTCACATCTGGAATTAGTTGAACTCGTGGGAACTAATAGGACTTTATCACACTGAAATTAAGTTCAGTGAGCTTTCACAAAGGTGAGGGAAACACTCGCTGTCCTCTAGGTTAAAAACCTAAGAATATAAATAGCACTCGAAATACCAGGTTAATTAATTCATTCTGTAATATGTACTGTATCCTAACCACTTGTTTTGTGCTAATGTGCAGTATGCACAGAAATGAACTCTACCGCAATTACATTGTGGCAGCTAACTTAGTGTCTATACAAAATAAATAAGCGCTGAATGCATGCAGCTAGTGAAACAGTGAAACAGAGGACATCGGACTCATAGTTTGATACTGTAACATTAGAAAAAAGTGGTCAGAATCATGAAGGCTTAATGGAGAAAGAACTTCCAGGAGGAGATATAAAAAACTTCATAGAGAAGAGGATATTAGAACCAGTTCTTAAGGGCTTGGTATAGGTGTGTATAAATTTTTGAAGAGTGTATTTCATGTATAATTAGGAAATTTATCATAGAAGAGAAAACTTAATAGGAATGAATAGTTCAAGTTGATTAGAATAAAGAGACTATTAAAAACAGTATTCCATATGGAAAATTAATTTGGAACCTACCTTGGAAGACCTACAGTAGTAAGGCAATGAATTTCAGTGAGGGACAGAGGATCTTCCAACAGCAATTTGAAAATAATAACAATAGTAATAATGGATTGTTTACATGTATGTAAAAAAAATAGTCAACAGTGTGAACCGATTCTGTAATTGCTAGACTAATAGATGTTACAATAACATAACAATGACAAAAAACAATTTAATCTGCTAATGCTTCACCTATTTTTAGGTGACTCCAAAGATTACATTTAGAATGAAGCATTCACTAGTAGTTTCTTAGATTCCTTGTTTGTCTTAATCAGTCTGAATCATGCAGAATCATTTCTTTGCTCCTGTGCTCAGTTGAAATATTGCACCACAAAGCCTGAGATATGGTTTCTTATGCCCCCACTGAGGATCCAGACAAAACAACTTGGAACTGGAAAGGTCAGTGAGAAACAGGAGACTGAAAGTGTCTAGGCCTACATAATTTTCTTCCTTTCTTCCCTCTGTACAGTTTCCAGATATGGTCCTCCTTGTAGTGAACCTTCCATTGAATTCCACATGACTAAGCAAAAACATTTGCTGTGTGACCTTTCGTATGTCTTTGCAGCTCATTGGGAAGCAGTAGACATATCACAGGGATACAGTTCATGCTTCATCTTGTTTCATCCTTCACACTCAGGGCTTATATTCTTCAATTTTAGTGTATGTGCTGCCGAAGTGAGCACACATCTTTCAAATAAATTATCAGCACTTTAATTATTGCCTGAGCATGTTAATTTTTGGTGTTTTTTTTTTGTTTCTTTGTTTGTTAGAAGACTCAGCCTAAGGAAGAGGTACTGACAGAAGTGATGAAGTCAAAAGTAGGACAGAAATGCGCACTAACATTTTTTTTAAGTGCTTTCTATGTTCTGGAATTTTTTATATATATATATTTTTTTACCTTTCACAAATTATCTTTGGTAATCCACAGAAACTTTATCATTTCCATATACAGACAAAGAAATAGAGGTTCAGATATGGTAAATATACTATTCAAGGTTAAAAAGATTGTAGGGGAAAGAACAAAAGTCCAGAAAGTTTGGGTAAGTAACTAAAGGTCATGGAAGTAGAAGAAATAAGGACTCAGAGAGATGAAACCAGTTAGATCTAAACACATTAATGGGGTTGGAGACGAATTTCCCAGTCTGACAAACCTAACCACCATAGATAGAGATCTCAACTGCTTTGTTTCATTCCCTTTCCCAGAGCAAAGAAGATAAGGGGATTTTAAAAAAATTAAAATGATTAAGTTACTACACAGAAGGAAATTTCAAGGGAAAAGGAGCCCAAAAATACATAAAGTGTATTCTAATGAAAAAAAAAAAATCAGAATTGGTCTATATAACTCTATTAGTAAAAGAATCCATTTGGGCTAATTTAGGGGAACAAAAACCTTTCTGAAAATTGGAACTGCCTAAAAATGCCGGAACTGCAATTTTTTCCATCATTGATAGGGAGTGGGAGGGATCAAATTGGGTCTGAAAATTTTAGAAAGACCCTGCTATATGGAGCAAGTGTCAAACTAAATTATCTTTATAATATTCCTTCCTAATGCAGAGATTATATGATTTTGTAATTTTTTTCCTAATGTTTGAATGCACTGAAATTTTAAAAGCAAGACTTTATAAATAGTTACTTTGAATAGATACCATGACCATTCGCCCCAAATCTAGGCGGCAAAGCTTTCTTTTTAATCATGCAAATGAATACTGGAAAATAGACATCTCATTCACAGTGTCATGAGTTTTTAACCTTAAACTAACACAGTGCCCACATCACTGTATGACTGTACAATTATTTCAGAGAGCATTAATTCTTCATTTTATAAGTATAATTGTGTCAAGGCAAGTCTTTCATGCCTGAAAAAATGTATTGGCATCAACTTTAACCCAATAATTGCTCTCTGTTACCAAGAGTATTATACATAAAATTTTAGGGAAAAATGGAGCATATATCAGCTTTGAGTAGATGGTAAAAATAGCTAGTGAGCAAATGTAGCCTTTGAGATCTAGGTTATTTTTAAATATCTCATTATTTCAAATATGATCTTTGATGCTAGATTATTGACCTATTATTATGAAACTCATAACACTAAAAAATTGTAATTATCATTAATATAAAAAAAATCTTTTGTATGCCTCCCCCGGATAAATTAAGGTCTGTTAAGTGATAATTTTTTCACATGTCATATAAAAACATGAATTTTGCAAAGTTGGCTATTCTTAGAAAAATACAATCTTTGCAAAAAGACTTCTCAAGAAGCCTACCCAGTAGGAGAAAAAGGTCTGAATTGGAAATAGCCTGTCAGTATTAAAAGGAAATTGATTTTATTGAACATTTTTCTTAAGCTTTTATGTAAGTTGGGGATTATTCTGGTATGTTAGGATATCTTAGGAAACATGGCCTTCCAAACTCACAAAGAAGAATGTCTTACAGACTGCCTGCCACATATATTATAAACTTTTAACTTAATCATCTTCCTTTAATATCTCTGGAGGAGCAATAAAAAAAAAATAAAAAAATAAAATAAAAACAGAAAACAAACCATTGTCTCATCTAAAAGTAGCAGATATTTCCTCTACTTTTTAATTCATATATCTCAAGTATTCAATAAAAGGATCATAGTTTCAATCCCCAAAATGGATTCCCTGTATCTAGTAAATGAATCTTTTAATGGTCCCATGCAACCTCTCCTCTCCAAACATGTATTGCCATTACTTGCTTGAACTGGGATCCTTTTACCCTAATCTTCATGTTCAGTTGGTAGTGCATCCTAGTCTACCACCTTCACTTTCTTTCCCATGGATGTGATAACCAGAATGAAATGAATAGGAAATCCTGTCTCAGGTCTTTCCCACTGAGTTTCTCAAAGTCTACCTTTGCAGTAGCTGTTTTGTTTACCTGTCATATCAACATAGTTCTGCTTGGTGGATCTTGTTTTGGAATGTGGCAGACTTGCTACTGTGTAGGCCAGGCCACTGTCATGAGTTACTGCAGGAAGTTTCTGAGTCATTTCTACTCCCTCTTGGTGAGCTCTCTATTCAGAGATGATATCCCTATGAACTATAATAGAGACAGCCATAGGCTGACGAAGTAGACCTCCACACTGAGTTATCTTGTTTTGAAGTCAAATTTTACAAAACATATAGACCTTCAAGTAAAAAATGTTTACATAGTGGAAGACTCGGTATTCAGTAGGATGCAGATCATAGAGAAGTCTTTCATCCTGATTTTGTCTCTAGAAATTACTAAGTGAGGCATGACCCTTTTCACAATAGTCTATTTGAAATAGATTTAGGATCATATTATTCTAAGACTGTGAGAATAGATATTCCTGTCTGGTTCCATGTTTAATATTATAGGAAAGAATAGGAAAGTTGAACAGAAATGGGGTTGCTGGACTAGGTGACCTGAAGGTAATATAATCTCGATCAAACTAAAATTTTAGAAACTCATTTGGAAAATAAAATTTAATTTTCTCAGCTTATGAAATTCAGAGCTTTTCCTTTTGTGTGATTGACAGCATTATAAAAAAATACAACTTAAAGATAAGACTAGAATGCTCCCTGTGGTAGATAGGATTTTGATTTCTGTGATCTTCCTCCTTGCTCCACACACCAACTCTTCATTTTACTCCTGTGTATATGACCCTCTGCAGCAAAAGAGACTTTGCAGATGGAATAAACGATATGCATTTTCACATAGGGAGACTGTTCTGGATTATCCAGGCTGTCTAGAGTAATCACATGAGCATTGAGGGAGGCAGAAGCATCAGAAAGAGAAAGGAGTGTGTTGGAGAACTGTAGCATGAGTAGGACTCATGCTACTGTTGTTGGCTTTAGATATGAACAAAAGAGGCCACGAGCCAAGGAATGTAGGAAGTCACTGATGCTGGGTGAGGCCCTCAGCTGACAGCCAGCAAAGAACCAGGACCTTAACACTACCGTTGTGTAACTGAGTCCTTCCAAAGACCCGAATGAACAAGGAAATGGATTCTCTCCTAGAGCCTCCAGAAAGCATTGGAGCCCGCGGACAGCTTCATTTCTGCTTGTGAGATTCTAAACAGAGACACTGCTGGGCCTTCTGGACTTAACGGGACCAACAGCCATTAAGATATGAGATAATGATGGGTATTATAAGAAGCTATATTTGCAGTAATTTATAAGACAACAGTAAAAAAAAAGTATTCCCCTACAGTTTTAGGCAGTTATAGCACTCACTCCTATACTGTGTGTGTGTGTGTGTGTGTGTGTGTGTGTGTGTGTGTGTGTGTGTGTGTGTTGAAATTTTAATGCACTCAAACATTGTAGTCCCACTTCTTGAGTGTGCACTCGGACTGGAAAAATAATTTCTCTAACTTTTTATACAAGTTGAATTGCATTTGGAAACTTATACCTCTACTTAAAAATTTTTGTTAGATTATTTTTTAGCTAGGGAAGAACAATAATATTACCTACTTCATTGCGACCTGATCTCACAGTTCATGATCCTTCAAAAATTAAGCTGATGCACCTAAATTGCCAACATTCTATTTCATTAGCAGGATAATAGCAAGGCAAATTCACCAAAATAATGACCTATTTCATTTTATTCAGACATATTGCTCACATATTTACTCTGACATTATTTTAGAGAGTTAAATTATTGTCATAAACTTGTTAGTCACACATAAAAACTTATAGGTCTTGTCCGAATTCACTACTATTCTCAGTACTCGTCAAACACTCCAAAAGAAAATTACCATGAAATATTAGTATTATTAATGCAAAGTGCTGTGTCTGTCTTTGAGAAAAAAAGAATTATGTCTTTTACATGAAATTCCCATCAGTAGTCTGTAGATTTAAAAAGAAATAAGGAAACCCATGTGTATTATTAAGTGGAATTTGTCTTTGTTTATCTCCAGTGTATGAGTGACACATTTTGTGGTATCCTTTTCTACATAGCCTCGCCATGTAGTTTTTCATGACCTCATCTATTGGAGATTCAGGGAATCAGTCTTAAGAGGATCTCATTTTGCATGTGTTATTACCCCTTCCTACACTGATAACTGATCAAGGTCTTGAGATTTTATAATTCAGTATGATCAGGCTGTAATCTACCTCATTGTTACATAAAACAGTGTCATGATGGTGTACATTTAAGTAAAGCGCTAATATAATAAGATTGAAGAAAAAAATTGTGGGGAAAAAACACATTTTTTTTCTCTGCTCTGTAAATAGCAGGTTGACTCGGATGTCTTTCTCATTAGTAAACTACGTAAAAACAATAGACTATAATGAGGTAAGTTGGCAGCTTCACATTACAACATAGCTTGGGGTGCAGGCCTTTTGGTAAAGGAGTATATTGTTATATAAAAAAAATAAGTGTATCAAGTTAAAATCTCTGTGACAAACCAGTGCTAACAAGCCCATGTCTGCATGTCACCAGAGGTGGCTGTGCCTGACATTTTCTGGAGGACAGCCTATAGTTAAGTAGTATTGAAAAGCACCACAGGCATTATAGCAAATGTATAGGGGACAATGAACAACAATGGGGCAAAATCAAGTTATTTGAGCTAATGGCTGATGCTGCGTTCAGTGTATTATACTCATGCCATTCACATCACTATGGCTAAGGTTGTATCAGTGTTTTCATAATAGAGCTACTATTTTAGAGGTTTATAACCTGGCAATAAAAATTGGCTTCCGGCAAACACTTGACATACTAGACAAGACCTCAGCAAGAAAGAGATTTTTGAGAAATCAGATTTTTTGCGGGGGAGAGGGTATGGAATATGGTTTGTTGTTTCATATGTCCATTTGAGTTCTGAAACTCAAAATACAGTTCAGATTTGGAAAATGGCATTTTGTAAGTTATTAGACTACAAGAAAGAATCAAATTTTGTGAAATGTTGGTCAAATAATACTTATTGTTATAAGCTCAGCTCAGAACATTTTTATCCTTCAAAACATTCTTTCTATTCTTTTTAAAGTGGAGTGTATGCAATGACTCACCGTCTCTAATTTTGATATATAGACAGACATGGTTGCATGAAGATTAAGGAGTTTGATTTTCAGAAGAATATCTATTATGATATGAGACTTTTTAAATTTAAATTTCTTAATAACACCTAATTTATTAATTCTATTATTAAATGTCATAGATTCATTGCATGTAAACATTGGAAAGAATCCAACTTCCATGAAGAGCTGGAAGATATATCACTGTCACCATCACCATCATCATCAGCTGTTCATTGCATCCTCGATCTGTTCCTAATAGTATACTGGAGATTTTGATGTACTAACATTCAGTGTTTGATCTCATGGAACTTGATTCATGTGCTGCCATATATGTATATGTGTATGTATATATATGTATATGTATGTACACACACACATAAAGAATCAAGGTCGAAAGGAACAAGATTTACAAATACACATGTTGTTGCACACCAAAAGTTAATGATAGTTTTCAGACTAGAAATAGTAAAACTTTTATTTTAAACATTTTTAATAGTCACAGGGATCATCATTTTATAAGAATTGAATTGCAAAGTAAGGGAGAAGAGAAAATTCTTGAGATATTTCAAAACAGCAAAGGAAAGAACATTAACAAAGTAGCATTTCCTGACTACAGAAAATGATTTTAATATTGAGATTATTAATAATTATTATTAATATGTCATTAACAAATAGAATTGTTATTATTGGCAAATATTTTTACCGATGACTAATATGTGTTAGGCATTGAGCTGCTTCATAAGCATGACAGGATAGCTATTGATAAGCACTTGAAGTTTTCGTACAAACAGTATTGTTTCATAGTCTCCTTAGAAAATGTCTTTCAAGCATCAGAGTATTGAATAGCAACAGATATATCAAGTGAAAGCTGGATAGCCAAGCTATTAAACTTTCCTATGCATTTTCCAAAAGGAATGAAAGTACTGATGTGGCCTTCAGAAAGACAGACGTCCTTACTTTAGTCAGACAAATGGAAGTGGCCTTCTGTGCTTCATAAATCATATGTTCTTCATTGTGTGATACGGTGTCATTGTCAACACTTTGGCTCAATTGGTTTAAAAAATAGACATTTATTATTCCAGCTTATGTTAATATGAAAAGGAGAAAATATTAAAATGTTTAAAAAGCAGGATTGAAGAATTGAGATAGAACTGAAAACACAATTTAATTTGATCCCTTTCATATTTATCCAGAGCTGCAACAAAGACTTGACTAAATTAGATAAAGCCCATTTGTAAATTATTTTCATGAAAGAGAGAAGATTATCTCTGAGGTTATAGAATTATTTCTCTTCATTAATGAGAACTATATCTTACCTTACTTTAAACTTTCCACTTGTATAAGTCTTTCAATGTGACTCTTTGTTTAACACCGAATCTCACATCAGACACTTGACAAGTTGAGAGGTGAGTTATCTGGAGCAAAAAAATTAAGCTTGTCAGAGGCAGTCCTCCCACACAGAATTAACATAAGATCTCAAAAATCTTAAGTTCGCAAGATAATTGTCCTAAAAAGATATTTTTATCCATACCATCAATACTGAATAGATTGTGGAAAAAAATAATTGTTCTCTCTTGTATTGAGAGTCACTGTTTTATAGAGATTCTGAAGTATTTTTGTTGACTTTATCCTAAAGAGAAATATATACTGCAGGGATTCACAATTAATTGGAAAGTAAATAGGCTATGGGAAATATCTATATCTATATCTATATCTATATCTATATCTATATCTATATCTATATCTATACATTTTTTTCTAACCGTATTTTAGTAGTGCCAAGGAAGTGATGTTTATATTATAAAAGGAATTGTGACAAGAATGAGAGATTTATTTAAAATGTATTGAGTTGCATGTAGACATATATAGTTCAAAAGGTTAAAAAGCAATAAAAGATAATCTCCAAGTTCTAGAAATAAGAAGGAAACTCAAACCCACACTAGTAAACTAGAATTGAAGTGGAAAGACCCAAAATCAGTCTCCGACTTAAAAGCTGGGTTCTCAAAGCCCACACAGAAACCTCAGCAGAGAAAATGGGTAGTGTGCATAGCAGAAAATAGAACTAGGCTCCCTGCATAAAGGCTGACATCACATAGGCAGTTGTCATTTCTGTGAAACAAGAACTAAAAATATTCAACTACTAACCATGAGACTGGGCACAAAAGCATGTCACCCGTCCCAGGTCTTGAGTAATGCTAAGGTCCTGAGTGACTCAAACCTTAAACCTACCAGTATGAATATTACAAATAAAAACTGACTATGTACTAGTTAAAACCCATTGTGTCCCAACAATGGGAAATATGAAACCATACCAATAAAGAAGTACAGTCCACAGAGTAGAAGGAAACATGGCAGACAGGGCACACAGAAATCCAGTAACCATTGGATAGATTAAAATGTTATTGGAAGACTCTCAGGTGAGCAATTAATCTATATCACATGTGTTTCTTTTCCCATTTTATGATCCAATTTCAAAGACTAAGAATATAAATAGGAAAATGACCGGCATCAATTTTAGAAATGAGGAAAAGATACCTTATATGTGCTAGAGATGTTGATGGTACTGATATATCTAGTAAAGGCAATATAAGATTAAATAAAATGCTAATTTCTTTGAAAGTCACAAACTGCCAAATCTCATTCAAGAAGAGAAAGATAATCTGAGTAGTCCTATAACCATAAATATGTTGGATTTTTAGTTAAAAACTTTAAGGCTGTCTATACAGCCTTAAAAAACATTTTAAAAATGAGATTTACAGGCTTGATGGATTCACTGCTGAATTCTTTCAAACATTTAAAGAAGCAATAACAGCACTTTATTCAAACTCTTCCAAAAGTAAATAAATAAAGGAAGAAAGAATAGATTATGTTCCCCAAATTAGTCTGTAAGACCTTAATTACCCTAACCCCCAAATCAGATAAGAATATTACAGAAAAACTATAGAGAATTATTGCTATGAACATAAAAGTAAAAAATCTGAACAAATTTACACAAAATAAATTCTAATAAAAACCACAAAAGGTAATACATTATGACCAAGTTAGATATAACAAAGGAATGCAAGGTTGGTTTAACATTGGAAAATCAGTGTAATTCTGACTAAAAATGAAAAACATATCATCGGAATATTGCAGAAAAATAATGTTTTGAAAATCAACGCTTATTTTTAATTAAAAAAAATGATAAAAATTCCCAGCAGACAAAAAAGAAGGCAAATTGTTAAACCTATAAAAAGAGTGTCTTTGGGAAAAGCCTACAGTTAAAAATTATAATAGTGAAAAACTAAATGTGTTTTTTCTCTAGAATTAGTAGCAAGGCAAAGATGTCAACTTCGCTCTAAGCATTCCATCCAATGAAATATGAAATTAAATATCTATAAAAAATACACCGACTAGGGAAGTATAAACTTTTATTAAAGATGACTTGATCATCTATGCAAGTAAATTCAACAAAATGTTACCAAAATAACTAATATCACTATTAAGTGATTTTGTAAAGTTGTAGAATACGAGATCGATAGGTAAAAAAAAAATCAATTGAATTGTAGTACACTATATTCAAATAAGCAGAAATGAAACTTTAAAATATTTAAAATAAAATTAAATATGTGAAATAAAAATAATTTAAAAAATATAAAAACAGTGCTTTGAAAAATATAAAACCAATGAAGAAATTAAGGAAGAACTAAATACAAAGAAATGCATCATAATCATATTTTGGACAATTTGATATTACAATGTCAAATCTCTTTAAATTCATCTGTAGATTTACTCCGAATAAAAAATTACAAAAGTGTTTTTTTTCTTTTTTTTGACAAAAAATGACAAACTGATTCTGAAATATTTATGAAAACATAAAGGATGTTTAAAAGAACTTTAAAAAAGAACAATAGTGGAGGACTTAACCTCATTTTAAGATTCATTATAGGCCTGTAGTAAACACAATAATGTATCATTGACATAAAACTTCACAGAATATATCCACAAGAATATGCTCAATGAAATGTCAACAGGAATGTCAGAATAATTGAAGGGAAAGAATATTTTTTTCAACAAATGATGCTGACATTATTTAATATCTGTATGCAAAACAAAAAGAACAAAAAGACACAAAAACCTCAACTCTTATCTCACCTATAGATAAATATAACTCTCAGTGGATCATAGACCTAAATTTAAAACCCAAGACTCATATAGACCTCAATGTAGCACACACAAATATATATATGAACTCCTATATAAGAAAATATTGAAATAATCAAAAAATATAAACTCAGACATGAATTTTACATATATTACAAACAAATGTAAAATAACAAAGTGTTTATTTTTAAGATAAAATACAATCCTACTAATAGACAAATGGACAAAACAAATTCTGAATGGCTAAAAAGCTAATGAAAACAAGTTCAATCTCTTTTGCCAGTTGTTCACCTCTAGGTGTTTATTCTTTAAGAATAGTCAGGTGTGTGCATAAAGAGTCATGTGAATGTAAGTAATCATACCACTATACAAAATTTGATATACATTAAATGTATAATCTCATGAGATTGTAAAATGAATTGTGGAGCATCCATACAACGGAATGGCGTAAAGCATTGGCAAAAATATCTATAAAGAGACAGAGAAGTGAGAGTAAATAGCTTTTTTTGGTAGTGCTATCAAATATAACTTTGAGTACACATAGAAATGGGCAAGATGCTTATAAAACAAAATGTTAATTATAGTTGTTTATTCTCTGGTACTGTAATTAAGGAGATTTTCCTTTTACTTTTCTGTATCTTCCACACATTGCTACAGTGGTTTTGGATTACTGCGTTTTAGTAATAAGTAAAGGAAAATATGAACAACAGAAACACAAGAAGGCTTTAGAGGTTAACAAGTACCAGCTTATGACATTCGTTTGATTCTGTAAGCAGTGGGGAACAAAGAAAAAGACCAAAGGAAAGTTTCTGCATAACTTATTGTCTAATTCCGATAGTGACTTAATATACTGCATATATGTGACTCTCTTTGGGATGACAGTGAGGCTTTTAAGCACTGAGGATTCTCACACATCTTTCCACAGAAACGTATGCATAGTTAATAGCCAATATTACAGAAATTTTCATTTAAAAATACAAAAACTGAGGAAAATGACCAGATAGCTTAATTTTGCCAGTCATGCCTAGCTCAGTACTTCTAATAATGTTGAAATAGATTCACCGGTATGGTAATCTTGATATGATGTTATGAAATTGGCGAGGCTAATGATTTCCAGTTATATTGCATTGGAATGGTTATAATAAACTTTCTAATTAGTAAGGCTTTTTTATTTATACTGGCAATTAAAAATGGATCTGTGATCATAAAGTATGTAGCAAGAAACACGTTACATGGGGTTAATAGGATGGAAAGTTCAATGACAAAACAAAATGAAGTAAAACCTGAAAGGATGAGTCCAAACTAAAAAGGTATACTAGATGACACCCAAGAGAATTATGTGAAATTTTTCATGAAAATGAATGAAAAGCATTGGAGTGAATGGAAAGGATGGGATAGAAAGGACAGGGTCCATCCCTCTATACTACAAAAAAAATCAGGCTCTCTGAACTGGATAGAGAATAGAATTTCCTAATTAGTATTTTTCCCAGGGAAGTCAAATATAATTATGGGCTTTCAAATAAGCATGGAATATTCTAGTGTCTTATCTCACCCCATCATGTGCATTAGGTTTAAAATCCACTGCCTCAGCAAATAATCAAATTTTTTTTCAACATTCCTAGGTAATCAGGTGACTGAAATTATATGTCATGGGAGATAGCAAATGATAAAGTTTAGCATATTCATCGGTATCTGCTAAAAGTCTTAAGAGGAGACAAAAAGTATTCAAGTTAATTTGCAAAATTTCTTATTTGTTTTATAGATCAAGAAATGACAAATATGTGTAGTTATCTTAAACAAAGAAAGTGACTCATTATAAAATGTGAATTATTTACTCATAAATTACAAATAAAATAATTACATATGCATATAAATCTTATTCTGTCAGTTTTACTCAAATTATTTAATTAGAAATAAGTTCCCTGCAAGCTAAAATATCACATGGTATTTCTTGATGTTAATAGAGAGCATTCTCTAAGCATTTTAACAACTCTTCTCTGTTTTTAAATTTTGCAAATATTTATTATGCACTGATGGCATATTCAGTATTTTATTCAGGTCCTGTGGAAAATGAAAATCACCGAAAATGCAAGACTTCTTTTAAGTCAGGTTTCTGTGAAGCAAAGCCTGAAAGTGACTGACTGAGGAAGTGTTCCTTAGGAAAATTCTCTAGAAGCAGTGTTGTGAAAAACCAGATGGGGTGGAAAAGTGGAACTGAGCAAGGATGTGATCTCAGGTCAAGTGTAGCCTTGGTCTAACCCATGGACAAGAGCCCTAGAATATAAACTACAATTAGAGTTGTTTCCTCTCGGAGGCAAAAGGGATGCCTCTTTATTTCCTATATCAGTCAGTCATTGGCTATGAAGAAGCTTTGGGAGGAGGGCTCAACGTCCTGGGTGAGGAGATGCCATCTAGCCTAGGGATATTCCTCCTAGGAGAAGGGGGCCTGCTATCTGTGAGCATGAGCAGTTGGATGAGAGTGCACACCCTGCTGGAAGAAATAGGCACGAGTATGTACTAGAAGGATTTTTTATTTTCTCTCCTTTACCCGCTTGGCTGTTTACTTCTTAGTTCCTTATCTCCCTAAAAATCCCAACACATACTTTTTAAAAAATATATCATTATCTCCATTATCTCCACATTTTTTAAAATTTATTTTTATTTATTTATATTATTATTTATTTTTATTTTTTATTCAAGGCGACCCTTGGTTGACCTCACAGATTGCAAGGACCTTGTCAGTTTACAATCCCTTACGTTTTTATTTTTTATGCCTATAGCACCTGGTCTTCCTAGGTGGTCTCACAACAAAAGTACTAACCAGGCCCAACCCTGCCTAGCTTCCGAGATCAGACAAGATTGGGCTTGGTCAGGGTGGCATGGCCATAGACCTCACCACATTTTAATGTTGTTTACTGAGAGCTACTGGTACCTCAGGCCTTCTTCACTTCCTTGCTGACACTCACGCTCATGAGATAGCTGATTGGAGTCAGCACCGAGACTAGTTGCCTCCCCCAGTCAGAACCCTCCAGTAGCTTCTCAAATCCTTGAGAATGGCCGTAAGACTCTAAAGATCTGGATCTCCAAAACTGTTCTTAGACTCTTTCCTATCACTCACCACTACTCCGGACACATCCATTCAACTCCAGTCACATTAGCCTCATTACTGATTCTCAAACATGCTAAGCATGCTCCCGCTCAAGGTCCTGGCAATTGTTGGTCACTCTGCGTAGAACATTTTCCTTATCGATAAGCTTCCTCACTTACTTTCTCTAGATGTCTGATCAAAAGTCATTTTTCAGTTGAGCTTTTTCTGATTACAAAATCTAAAATAGCTCCACTCAAAACACATTCATCACTACCTGAAATACATATTTGGTTGTTTGAACAGTTGAATTGATTGATTTGCTATCTACCAAACTAGATATGGTTAGATATAAGCAAAGACACTGCTTGTTCTGTTTACCACTGGTTCCTTTACACCTAGAACACCCATTAAGACGAAAGCAGGGACTCAATGATTACTTGATTAATGAAATACATAGGTGCTCAAGGACAAACAAGAGAAAATACTCTGCAGTTGTCAGAGAGAGCCATGCTGGAATGACTTCTGCTACTGAAACTTTACAGTAAGTAAAATATTTACAGGTGGGAAAGTAGATAAGAACTTTCCAGGCAAAGAAATGATCCACTGCCTCAGAGTCGTGGAAGCACAAATGTCTCTGCGGTTCCTTGCCCATGCTCTCTGCTTTGGAGGGGCCATCGATAATCAGACCGTTCGCTCCATGAGGATACCTCTCAGATCTATATTTTACTTTCCATTACAGGGCAGCTTGCTGGATATTTCCACTTACATTTTCTGTTGTCACCTTAAAACAACACTTTCTAGATTTATCCCTGCCTCTGCGGCTAAGGTATTGGAATTATCAGAGACACCCACATTTATTCTTTACTCTGTTATCCCATCAGTTAATAATTTTATTGATTTTTTTTTCTTATAATCTTTATTTTCCCCATACCATGTCACATTCTAATATGTCATGCTATACTCCTTATTGACTGGTTTGTCTGACTCTGGACTCTCCCTGCTTAATTTATTCTATCCAATAGTGTCACACGAACAACTTCAAATTATGCTTTCAGTTTGTCATTCAATAAATCCTGGGGCTATCTACAGAATTTACTTCCAAAGTCATAGTCTGAGAGTCAAGGCCATCCAGGACATGGCACAAGCCAACTTTTCACTTTTTGTGCTCTTTTTTCTTCTTTATATGAAGTCTCAATTTTCCCACATTTGTTATCACTTACACTTGTCTACTATTGTACTTTTACTCACCATTTCCCACCATCCTGGAATGTCATCCCATTCCTAAACTATAAGTTCAATCTGTCCTTGGAAATCTGGCTCATATCTTCCCTCTGTATACAACTGTTGTGACCAAACCGTTTAAAAGGGTCTTCTCGATATTTCAAACATCTAAAAATTCCATTCTCTATGATTCACTTGAAAGGTAATAATTTATTTCCAGGTAACACATTTTTCTTCTTTTATATTGAAGCATTATTTGTATTTAATATTTTCATTTACCATTTCAGCTTTTAATTTCTTATTTCTCCAAGAGGATTTAAAGTTGTCTTTGGGGCAGGGATAAAATTATGGTGCAGGAACCTATTCTCCCCTATTCTTGCCTTTTCTCCCCTGGCCAGAGTCATCTCACACAATATTGTCAAGTTAACCAACTGAAATAAGTCCTACCACCCACACAACCCCAGGACCACTTGTAAGAGCAAAGTGCAGGAGATATTTATGTTACTCTTGCTGACTAAAGTTATATTTACTACCTTTTACATGTAACATATCTACTTAGCCTTTAAATTCACTCAGAAACAACATCATTTCAATTAAGACTTAGCTGCTCGGCACTGTGAGGTTCCTTCCATTATACCAATGACTTTATATATGAGTGAAGATTTTGATTTTCATGAATTAAGAACAGAGCTTCAAAGTCAGACCCTGAAATCAAACTTGTCTTTGCCCTTTTATTGCCTCTGGGACCCAAATAACCAGATGCAAACATATGTTGTGCTCACTTCTTTTCCTAAAAATAACTTTGTTCAGTGGATGAAACCAAAATGCCTTGGTTGGATCACTCTATGGACTCACTACAGTAAAGTAGATAGATCTTGTGGTGTTCTTTTGTTTAAGTTTAAAGGGTATGTGTAACCATATAGAAACTCAGAAGGAAAGGCATGGAGAAGGTGTTGCAGGTTGGGATAGCTACTCTAATTAATTCTTCAGGGAAAACAGTCTTGTTTTACATAATTTTATTCTGGTTAATTTTCATAGTTGCTGTCTTGTCTGATGCTTGCTTATCTGATTGCAGTATGTGGTCATTTTCTTTTGCCTTTTGAGAGCTCTAGATGGTATCTTGTTTCATTACAAATCGTTCTTACAAAAATAGCATCAAAATACATGTTCAAATGTCATGTTAGAAGAGCAAGCCTGGAATACTGTCACTAGCCTGGCAGTTACTTTGCAATTAAACATTGATTCTTCTATAAATGCCAACATAAATAAATTTATTACACTTTATTTTGTCATATGATCTCTTTATCTTTTGAGAAATAAACTACCAACTTATGTTATCCTAGCTAATACCCATTTCTTCCAAGCATATACAGCTCTAAAAATATTTAACAATTATTTAACAATGCACCAGATATTATTAAGTGAAAAAAGAGATTGGCTTTTTTTTTTTTTTTTTTTACATTCTGTCCTAAGAAACATGAACATTCACAGAAGCCAATGAACTTACACCCTTGCTGCTCTGTTTCATTGATGAGATTTTGGCCCTATAATCATTTCTGGTCCATTCAGGCTCACTCTTGCCTGGGACAGACCAAATTCGTGGGTTAACCTCATGGGCATGCAGTCTCTGTGTTAGCACAGGACCCTCAGCTTAGAAGAGTGCCATTCTTAGTTTAATATAGTACGAACATCATCTTGAAATTCTTAATAATTTTTTTGTAATGGGGGACCTGCATTTTCATTTTTCACTAGACATCACAGTGTTGTGTAGCTGGTTCTACATGTTCCTCTGAGGTAATTACCTGTATGGGGCAGGGATAGATATCTGTATGGAACTTGTGTCTCCAAGAAAGGTGAACGGGATACTTGGAAGACAACCAGAAGGTTCTACATTACTTAGTATTTGACTTTAAAACTGGTTTGCCTTCATTGTAAATCACCAAGAACAACAGATGGTGAAATGACCAGTCTATACATACCAGGAAATTAATTCCTCAGGTAAAGAGGCCACTGAATACAAACTGGGAATTGGTGGTATAGTGGGGATTCAAAGGAAATAACTAGGAGTTAAAGCATTTCTTCCTATTATTGCTCTTGATGGCATCTAAAAAATCATGCATTTGATGTACCAAACTGATTCTCTTTGACTGATACCTCTTTCTCAAACTTACTACTACTTTACCCTCTTTCTGCTCACATGTGTACACACACACACGCACACAAAACTTTCCAATGGTTCAATGGAACAGAAAAACAGAAACTCTTGAACACATATTACAAGGTCGAACCTGATTTTGCCCTCTACCTCTGCATTATAGAGCGTTTCTTGCTACCTCAGTGTCTGAGCTTTGGCCACCTAGACCTTTCAATTTTTTAGGGCCCCATGTTGTCTAAAATTTGTAAACGTTTATCATGCTATTCTGTCTGTTTCATTTTTCCTTCTCTCTTGACCATTGTGAACTTTTATTCAGACTTAAGACCACATTTGGAATTATTTCCTCCGAATACCTTTCCTGCACCCGATTTCCAGACCCAGTTATTATTGAATCCTATAGCATTATATTGTTTTCTTTTAGAACAGGTATTTCAGTTTATATGTACATTTTATCATTATTGGCAACTTGTAGATTGATTTATGAGACCTTATGCCTAAGAGATCAAGGATAGCAATAAAAAATCAACTTCATAATGCTTTTTCAAAAATTTGCTTAAATTCATTAGAACAACTAATGAGTATTATGGTAATTGGTTCAGATCTACAACTAGAGATTTTATTGTGTAGAGGATGTGAGTTAGATTATCTAAGCTTCAGAATTGCATTGAATTTGTGTGTGTGTTTTTTCACTCAGACATGCAACTTTTGAGTCACTTATTTTGATTTGGGCCTGTATAATTGCCTGTTTTAAGTAGGACAGCAACGAAAATATTAGAACACCCTGATTCTGTGCCAAATCTATCTTCTTTTAGTTAAATGATTTCTAAGGTACATTGAGGATTTGTTAAAACTGTGCATTTTAACCTCACTACTTCACTGAGTGCTTTCCAGTCATTTTATTGTTTTTAGAAGCTTCTTGCATTGCTCACCAAACTCAAACATTAAAATATTTATAAATCTGATGAGCTTGAAATGCTTTCTAATGAAATCTGGGGACAGATTTTTATTTCGCTCTTGTCTTGTTGTCCTTCATTAAAGACGTTAGAGGCACCATTGAATTTATATTTTCATTAGTTCTCTTTCCAAGTATTAACAATATGGTCAGTGATCTCATTGCTAATTAAAGTTCTGAAGTTAAAATAGAGCTGTGGGTTTAAAAATGCAGTGTGTGTGTAAATGCGATTATGTATGCGCCTGTGTGTGTCTCTGTGTTTGTGTCTGTCCATACACATGTGTATGTACAAAGCACACATCTTGGTGACTACATTGTTGATTAGAAGGAATAAGTGATCTCAAGATTTCAGGAAAAAAGCCGAGGAAACCTAAGTTAGCCACAAAGTAGGAACTGAGTCCACCTTTATAAAGCTAGAAACTTTAGTTGTTCGAAACATTGTCTAAGTTAAAAAAAAAAAAAGTTAGTAGTATACTATTTTTGTGTTCTGCTTTGTGTTTGCATGAAAAGGCAACATCTGGCTATCACTCCCAAAGTCAAGGACTCCTTTATCCCAGCTGAAAGTCCCGTCATTGTTGCCTCTGACTGACTATGCCATCTTGTCCAAATGACTGAACTTCTTGGATGATATTATTTTTAAATTACTTAAAAGTAAAAAAAAAAAAAAAAAAAAAAAAAAAAAAAGCCTGTCCTGTTACCTTGCCAGAGGTTAAGTTTGAGGTCATATTTAAGGAGATGATTCAGGAATTGGATTTATAACTCAATATCTGTAAAAGCTTAGGCAAATTAGTATTTCTGAATCTCAGTTTCTGATCTGTAAATTATGGAATAATAGGAACCACATCAGAGTAATCATGAGAATTAAAGGAGATAATTTATGGGAAGCATCTGGCACATAGTAAGTACTCTCAATAAATCTTAGGTATTATTGCTATTATTTTAATCATAAAAGGTAGTGACCATGAAAGTTTTTTGTAACTAAAAAAATCTCTATAAACAGTATATAATTATATACATTTGGTAGGTAGTCACACAGTAATTATTAGGTAGTGGCTTTTTAAGCATTTTGCTAAAGAAGTGTCCTTTTTTTCCTTAATTCATGACATATTTTGAATAGAGAATTGGGCTGTTTTAGAACTATTATTGTCCACCATAATTCATCACCGATTTTCAGAGTTTTCTGTCTAGAAATATTCTTTTCACTTGTCATACTAGACATGTAATAAGTCAGCATATTTATTATCTCCAGGGAGGTAGGTACTCCTGTCCTTTTATGGAGGAATGAATGTTTTCATTTGATACTCTCATCTTAAAGAGATAAAGAAGTACCCCCTTATCCACTAGGTACAAGGTGAATGAAGATAAATAGAGACAGTTTTAAATACTCAGGGGAATAAGTACAGTTAGAAAAAAAGGGTCACTTCCACTTTTACGCTTAAGAAAGCTAGTGAGACCACAATGAATAATTATATCCTAAATGAAATTGCAATTATTAATGGTACCATTTCACTTTTAGCAATTTAATTGTCTACCAGAAGACTATCTAAAGATACTACATTATATTCTCTAGTTTTTTACTTCTTTGCATACTGAAGCTTTTTAATGATTTACATTAGTAATAGGCTTTCTACAGTTCACTTAATTTAATCATTCTCAATTTATTCTTCCTTTGATGGAAAGCAATTAAAAAGAGTGTAGAGCTCCCTCAAATCAGAACCCTTACCTTTGTAGACAAAGGTATATGATACTGTATGCTTTTTCCTGTGCAGTTTCTCCAGAAGTTTTTTTTTTTTTTTCTATAAGGAAGGAACCATAGATTATAGCCCTACCTAAATGATGGCAAATGATCTTGTTTTGCAACATTAAAAAAACTAATGATAATAATAATAGGTAACATTTTTCAGACACTATTATTCGTCACACACTGTGATAATGTCTCTGTGTGGCTCTCTCATGTAATCCTCATTTCCACACTATGAGGAAGGAATGTGCATGTCCTTCCATTATAACTGGGTAAACTGAGACTTAGAGAGAGAAGGTAATTGGCCATGGCCACATAGCCAGGATGTGTTGGCAGAATTGTTCCATTCCTACTACAGTATTTTTCCCAACTCTGAGAATATCTAATACACTGTAATTTATTTTCTGTTAATTTATCAAGAGGATGCTTCCCATTTTATTTATGTTTTTTTGTTATTTATTTCCTAGTACATAATAGGTATTTGCATAGTAAGTTACATATATAAATTAAACAAATGGATGAATACCAAACAAATTAGTGAATATTGCCTATGATGAAATGAAATTGACATGATTATTGAGGTTTCAGGCATGAGAACTGGGGGAATGGCTGGGGATTTGCAGATAATATATATCTTGTTGGAGAATAGTTGGTGTAAAATGCAGTGGGAAATCCAAATGGACAGAAATAGATTTGTATATGTACTATCATCTGCAGTGATTCTGAGGCCTTGAATAGCAGGGCTAAGTTTTTAATTCTATGAATAATTTCTAGACTGTTTGGTACAAAGAAGGTATAGCATACATGTATATGTATACCATAAAATATGTTTTCTTAATGGTGGCTGAATATAAAATGAGCAGTTATGTAAAAGCTCAGCAATGCACACATGTTAAACACTGCATATGTATATATTATATATATTGAAATAATAGATATAGCAGATCATTTGGTTTGGGGAAGTGGCCTGAATATCACACCAAAAGAGTAACTATGTTAGAGGGATCAAAACTGGTATATCACAAGTAATATAACTTTTAGATTATACCCATTTTTAAGGCATATAGGAGTCAAATTTATTCTCTTTTAGCTCATGACTTAAATTGTGTGTATGTGTATGTATATGCGTGTATGTACATTATGTTGCATGTGCATGTGTGCATGTGTGTGTATATATAATATAATGTATATATATATATATATATATAATATAACCAGGATCTCAGAGAAATATAAGGATTGAACATATCATACATTCATAGAGTTTGCATAAATTACTTTCTAGGATTTTTTTTCTTTTTGTTCCCAAATGGTTTATCAAGCCTAGGAGAAAATATTATGCATAATTACTACACCTTAGATTGCAATATACTATACCAAACTAATCATAGATATTTATAGCCTGTATAAACTGTTTGCCCATCCATGGCAAGCATTTAATAAAGCTAGTTCATCTGGAAAGGAAGTTAAATTAAATAATTCAAAATGAATGTGATGCATATTCACAAAAATGTAGTGTTTAGATTGAGCTAACAAAAAGGAAGTCAGGCCCAGCAAAGACAGACAACCTAAAATTCAGACTTTCTCCCTTTCTGATATATTAGGTCTTCATTGTATCTTTTGTATCCATTATTTTTAGACATCATGCCTTGGCTCATTTTTACTAATCCCTCTAAAATCCAACACATCTCTATTATATATTTCATAGATATAATAAAAAATATTATCCCTCTGTGACTGTATACAAATCTAAAAACTATATAAGAATATTAAAATGAAAATTTCAAAGTAGATTTTCTTAATATGAAAACAACATTTATTTAAATAAAATGTACAGTAAAGCTAAAGGAAAAATGATGAAGTAAATTCTGATGTTTTCATTTTTGATGAATAATCAGAGTGTTGTAAGAGTCTATGAAAAAAGACCTGGGACATTTAACTGAAGATAATTTTCTAGCACCTTCCAAACTAAAGAATACTTAACAGCAAATAGCAATCATACAGTCACTTTGGCCTATGAACAGGCCACAAGGCCATGATATAAGTCCACAATGTCTTATCTACAATTCTAAATCCAAATACCCTCAAAAACAAAATATTTTTATGAGTTATTTGGTGTCAAAACCTCTCTTGATCTGAGTTGACAGGAAGTGATACATAGTCTTTTCTTTTTTTCTTTTTCTTTTTTTCTTCTTCTCTTTTTTCTTTTTCTTTTCTTTTCTTTTTCTTTTTCTTTTCTTTTTCTTTTTTTTTTTTTTTTTTTTTTTATTTTTCTTTTTCTTTTTTTTTTCTTTTCTTTCTTTTTCTTTTCTGTTTCTTTTTCTTTTTCTTTTCCTATGAATACTCACACATTTTCCTAAAGACATATTAATGGTGTGTTATATTGTATATCGTGCTTTTTATCTAAAATCAAAAAAACATTTGAGTTCTGAAACCACATCTAGCCCCAAGGATTACAGGTAAGGGATTTTGAAATGCAATGAAGTTACTTTCCCAATCACTTCAGACCCCATGCACGAGGATTTGAGAATAGTTGTGTTTAGGGACAGGGTTTTGAGAAGGGATGGGACTTAGAGACATTGGAAAACGTGTTTTTTGCCTCTTTCCCTGTCTACTTGAGCAAGATTTAACCTTGTTTGTTTAGAACTATATAAACCAGAAGTTGAAAAAATCTTTTTTTCCCCGAGTTATATGAGAATTTGGGCCAAAGCAGATCCCTTTCATAGATCCTTGTGATAAAGTGTGGATATAGATCTGAGGAGAAGGCACGTATCCTCATTCACTTTTCTGTTCTGGCTGGCTGTGTGAAAGCTGCAGTTTGGAAGCAGGAAAAAAGATACTTCCAACATGGTCACTGGTGTTTACTTAGAAAGACCTGTGAGCAGTGGCAGCAGTTGATTTCGAAGTGACTTGTCTTCAAAATATGTGGAATGCATTAAAAGTTAATAATTGAGCCCTAGAGCCGGCAAAGGATATCCTCGATATAAACTGGTGACTCTGTCACACTGATTTACTAGTCACACAGAGACATGTCTTTGGGGAAAGCCGAGAGAAATAAATGGTGACATTTTTAGGAGCTAAATTCTTAAAATTATATGGAACTCAGAGCCATTCTAATAGGGGTATAAATATAAAAGTGACACTGATAGGCCAAGTGACGTTTGGGTTGTGTAGGGCGGGATTTTGTTTATTGTTATCATCGATAAGCAGCTACTAAGACTATATTATTGTCAACATGCTAAGGCCATCAATGCTCCTCAAAATACCACAAGACCCTTATCCTTTTTAGCATTATTCTCTCTATTATCATGAAAATTTCCAAAGCTCAAAATTATTTATTTTATTATAAAACTCATAGTGTCTTGGACTCTATAGGAACACTGTTACAATGCACTCACTTCCAAATCCATTAGCTACATCTCAGAAATGTCTTCCTAATTTGCCTATCATGTCTAAATTTATTTTCTTTGCCATATTTCCCATCATTTATTAGTCCAATCTATGGCTACACACTCCTAACCGCTAACTATACTTCTGCTCTTTTGTTCCTCTAATTTCTTTTTCTGCTGTTATATTTTGTCATTAAAGCCGAATTTAATTAGTTATCTTTATTTCTCAAAACTCTCTCAGTGGTTCTCATTGTACAGAGAAATATCCTAAATTTTCATCTAGAGACTATGGTCCTTCGTAATCTAAAGCAAACACATATTTCCAACCTTATTCTTTTGAATCTTGCCTTTCACCCAAAAAGATCGCTCACCACTCACCATTACTTCTTATTTGTCTACCAATACCCATTGTTGTCCCTTTTAGAATGCATGTCTCAGTCTTTAACACCATCCTAGTAGAGCAAATCCAAAACTTTTATGTAACCAATTAGTTCATCCAGTTTATGTGAACTTGTTTTCTTTTCTAAGAATTTGTAACATCAAAAGAAATGATCTCAACAAAAGACTCCCTCAGACAAGAAGGTCTTTCTTTAGTACTCATAAGCAAAGGGGGGAATTATTTGTGCGTATGCAACAGACATCAGCGAGATTGGTCTCAGTTTGGCTATTAACCACAAACTTGTTCTGCCAGTTTTCTTGCCAGTTGCTGAATAAACTTTGATGGGTTTGGCATCTGACTATTGGAATGTAGTCAAGAATGGGTGTTAAGAGACTGGGATTCTAATAGTGAGATGCTACATACATGTGACTCTGGTGATGCCAACATTTTCTTTTTGGTCAAATTTATAGTTTTTGCAGAACTGGAAAAACATTACTCAATATTGGCCACTTAAAAAATCATGAAGTTTAAACAAGTGAATTAATTACCTCTTAAATTGCTAGGAAGCATTCACTTATGAAAGGTATTTCAGGTAAGTTTGGAATTGGATGCTCTCTTAGAAAACATTGTGTTTTGACAGATGAGGGCAAGAGAGCATGGGGAAATGGTATCAAATATCAAAAACATTTTTTTTATTGTTTGTTTTTAACAAGGGAAAAGTAGATCTCAGATGTTTAGCTCCTGGTAGATATTCCCACCACTGCATCTTTGATGTGAGAATAAGAACGGTTTCCCAGATTACAGAGACAATGTGTTCATATTATTGTAAACAGTTAGTGGCTTTTAGAATGCAGGTGCCAAGCTTTTCTCTCTGTGGGGTGTGTGTGTGTGTGTGTGTGTGTGTGTGTGTGTGTGTGTGTGTGTGTGTGTGTAGTTCTCTATAAATATTATTATTTGAAATAGGTTTTATAAATAATTTTCAATAATCATCTCCCATTTATCTAATTTCTATTAAATCTACAAATCGTAGCATGTTCTGTGATCTATCTCAACCAGTCAAATGATCCCTTCGCTGTTTCCTCAGCATCTTTACATAGCTCATGGTGGATATATGTGGATCATTTTATTCCTCCTCAAGTTTTCTTTTTTCTCTTTCTATAATGTAAAATATTTTACTCTTTTGGAAATGTTGGAAAATTAGCTCTTTTAAAAAAAAAAAATTTCATCCTCCTTCATTTACTTTTTCCCCAAAGAAAAGAGGTTAAATCTATTTTCTATGTGAATAGATAATATTACATCTAATTGGTGATGGTCACTTTTGGGAAGGGACAAATATGCACAACTTACTTACTCCCAGGTTCTTGCTTACTTAACAGCTTCAGTCTTCTTTTTTCTATGTGATCAGAAAATGCTCATTGGAGCTAGCTAAACACTTGTCTTCTAGCTTTAAATGTAGGGGATCATCTCTGTCCCTGACTTTGAGATGCCATGCAGGAGGCAACGATTCTTCCTGCAACTGGTTAATTGCCTGCATTGGAAACCCTATCTCAGCTACTGTGGATCAAAAAATCAAGAGGTAGGGGAAGGATTTGAAGTCGACTGCCCTTGCAATCTCACCCTGTGTTCTCCAATCCAGCTGTGTCAAAAATGAAGTTTTATATACTTAGATATGCTGTATTATCACAGAGACTGAAAAAGAGTGAACATCACAATAATTTTCTTAGTTCTTTGATTTAGTTTCTAACTCTATTCATTTTTTTTAAAATCTAAGACTTAATATATTCAAAAATAGAGTGAGTTTTTAAAAATCCTCTTCACCAAAGTTGATTGGTGGAATGTCTGAATCTTTGCCAGAATGTTTGGTTTATTGCTAGAAAATACAAAAATGGTACTGTTCTGAGTGCTTTCATCATATCCTATACCTTCCCCTTTCAAAATAACTTGTTTTACAATATTCATCAATGCACTTTAATGTTTAATTATAATATGTTCTTAGCATTTACTAAATCAAATGGATATTTATTTTGAATCTACACATACGCATTTCAACTTTAATAATTATCAACACAAGGACAATTATTTTTCATCTACCTCCAGTTCCCCTCTTCTATTATTTTAAAGTAAATGCTAGAGAATACTCTTTAAATCCATAAATGAGTGTGCATCTTTAAAGCGGTAAGTATTCATAAAAAACTAACTCTAGTACTATTCTTGTACCTCAAAGGAATATTTTTTTAATATATTATAAAATATTTCGTGTTAAAAATCTCAATTTCTCATAAATTTATTTATTTACATTTTTTACTTGGCCAGTATCTGAAATAAGTTTACATACTGTGCCTTATTGATATGTCTCTCATGTTCCACTAGTTTGTAGGAATCTCTCCACACTCTCCCCTGGATCTTTTATAACTGAGGGTATTCCTCAGATATTTTGCTGATTTTTATTCCTCTGGCAACTTTTCATATGTTCTTTTTTGCTGTTTTCCTATAAATCAGTAGAAATCCAATGCATTCTCCAATATGGTAACCTCTAATGTGGATATTTAAAATAAAATTAAAACATTTGTATAGTGATAAAAAGTTCTATTGGGGAGTGCTGACCTAGAGGATTTATAAGATTTAGGTTTGATTTTTTCTTAATAATTGTTCTTTACGGATGGTGCAGCACCATCCGTAAAGAGAACAATTATTAAAAAACTTTCACCAGGCTTCATATAGTATCTTGCCCTTTGTGAAGTAAGAAGCCATCAATGACCAATTCTAGTTCTGTTATTCTATAGAGATTACAAAATTATTATTTTTATATTCTATCATTTTTAAATTTATGAGTTGATAGTCTTATGTAAAAAGAAACTTCTGCATAGCTACTCTACTACCAGTGATAACAGTTCTATAGGAAAAAAAAAAAAGAAAAAAATATGCTTGATTTTTTTCTCTTCATTGGCTAGTTTTCAAAATACTGGGTTGGTAAATAGCATACTCCACCTGTAGATTTTTTTTTGTGGAGGGGGGTATTAATATCAATTTGTGAATTTTAAATGTTTGATGTGATTCAATCCATTGATCTTTTTCACCTGTATGAATGCTCCAGATGTCCGCTTTGGCAATAGAAGGCTCTTCAGGTTGGCTCCTGAGTGTTGTTGTTGTTGTTGTTGTTGTTGTTTCCTTTGGCAGAGAGAAGGGTGAGAGCGGTGGGATCTTAGAGTTCTTTACGCTTCTGGTGTGAAAAAATATTCCAATTCATCATGTACATTTCTAAATCTAAACGTGGAACCAGATATTTCTCTAAGGGGCTCTGGTTATTTCTTATCAGTACTACAGTACAACTTCAATCTCAATATGAGGTGTTCAATGCTCCTGGGTTTGAAATTGTTTCTAGAACTTTTCAGTGGATCACTCAAGATTTTTTTAAATCAACTCAAGATTTTTTTAAAAAAAGATAAAGTACATCATATACTCTTTAAAAATAAAATACATAAATCCCTGCTTCCATTTCCAATCCAGTTTAGGTCTCCAAGGATTTTATCTAACCTTTACTAGTTTATATCTGTATTTCCTTTTTCTCAGGCTGAGAAACTGGTTGTCAGTAATAGAAATCATAGAGTATAGTTACTCATTTGTTTTTTTTTTCTATAGTACAACCAAACAGCTTCAGAAATCCATCTTCAAAATTGAAGTTAACAATATTATTACAGAAAACTTTTATTTCTTTTATTTCCTAAATCTGAGAACCATTTATTTATTTGTTTGTTTGTTTTTCATGAGGGTATATATTTTACTGGTTCCACAGTCAAATCACTGTGTTTTTAACTCCCTTGAAATACTGATCCAATGAAAAGTAAAGAATAGTGGCCATCATTCACTGAATACTTAATAAGCACATTGAATACTTAAGCATTTCTCTAAGTGCTTTATAAGGAAAAACTTGTAAATTGGAAAACAAATGATAAGGTCAGTAGTATTTTAGAGATGATGGAACTGAGGTAAAATCAATTCAGTAACTTTTTGCAGATTATTTCGGTAAAAAGTGGCTGAACAGGATTTTGAACCCCAGTAATCTGGCTTGAAAGCCCATGATCTTAACCACATTACCGTCTAGGATTTTTAGAGGAGGAAAACCATGTAACCCTTTAGAGAAGGAGAATCTGTAGCAACTTTTATTTTAGATTCCATAAGCTCTGCCTAAAATTTGGCCTCTGGGACTATTATCCTGAGGATTTTTTATATAAGCTAACTACTTCCTTACGACAAATCTTAGACTGAGAGGACTTAATGGGATAATTTATGTTGTGATTGAGAGAGGGTTGATATAGTGTCATCATCTCAATATGTCAAAAAGCACAGCTAAGTACATTTGTCCTCTAAAAGAACTCCTATTTAAAAATGATTGAGCCCATGTCCTGTCTGAAGTAAAGAATATCTGGTTTTCATTTTAAAAAATCATTACAGTGTGTAAATACAATCCTGTCAACTTTTATATAGAGAGTAAAATGTATTAACAATGTAGTGGCAGATACACATTTTGGGGCTACATGAAAACTCAAGTGCTCCCGCTCTTCAAAGTCAAGAAAAGTTGTGACATTAGTTTTTTGAGGCAAACATCTAGAATGGCGTGGCTTTGCCTAAAATAGGACAAAGTAGTATATGTTTACTTTCAAAGTGTAAAGGCATCTATATCAATGGTCAAGGTAAATTCGTTGAAATTCAGGCTATGCATTGGTAGTTTCAAATCTAGGTTTTTCTCTTGTTTTGTATTTATTTAATAAAATATACTCTCATAGCAAGTGAAGGTAATGAGTAAAGAACTAAAAGGTGAAAAACAAGTGTGTCATGGTTGAAAGAGTAACTTCCTTAAAGAAATATGAACTGCTGCATGCTTCTAATACAACAGCTGTGTTCACTTATTTATAGGTTTATTTATATTAGGATAGAGGCAAGAGAAACTGAAGAACTCAACGATCAAAGAACACAGAGCAGAATGGTCTAACAGAAAAGACAGGGCTCTAGATTGCCTATCATTTTTCCTAGCAGGGGAATGAGCTAATCCTGTATTGTTCATTCCCCTTCCATGCCCTAGAGGTCTCTGAGTGGTTTTACTCATGTGACTTTCAGACACTGATGCCTCCCTGTGAGCAGTGAGTTCTTCAAGAGGACTTACTGATACTTATTGCAATATATTAATCAGAGCAGGGGCTCTCTGTTGGTTAAAGGAAACTGAGAGGGGGAGGGGAGGATCTAAAGTCAGAATCCCATAATCGAAGGCTTAAAAACAACAACAACAAAAATGTTCTTTCTTACATTTCTCATTCAAGAAGCTTTACAAAGGAGATATATTGTGTATTACTTTATCTAAAGGCCAAAGGAAGAGTTTACTCATTCAAAACCCCAATAAATGATATTTATTTCATGTAAGAGTTATGAAGAACAGCTTTAAAACTGCATGACTCCAAGTAGGGATATGTCTTCTTTTATGAAAAGGGCAAATATTCCTTTAACAAATACTTCCATCAGCGAATTGTTAATGGGGCTATCATAAAGGGCTTATGTGATGATCCAGGAGATAATTGAGAAATTTGGGATGCTTGTTCTTTTCTACCAAATCTGGCTTATGTTATTTCTGAGCCAAGCTGTTGACCTTTTCTTACTTCTTTTGTTAAGCTGTGGCACCAAAAGGATTATGTTTCCAAACAATTTTAGAGAACCTTTTCACCATGAGAAAAGTAGAGGCTTAAAATTATTGAATACCGCTGCATTTACCCTATTTAATTGGAACACGTTAATTAGATCTAATTGCAAAGTTGTTTTAATTGGAAAATCAAGCATTGCACTGATATTGGTGTGCATGATTAAACAAAGTAACTGAGGTCACCAGTAGATTGTGTAAGATTCGTGTCTGTGATTGATTAAGTATGAAAGTTAATCAATTTAATTTATGTGATTGATGTTGATTCTTTCCTTTCGAAATTGCCTGTTTGTATCCTATTTTATCAAGATACTGTGTGTGGAATGTCAACTACAGTAGCTCTTCAATTTGTTTATTTTGATATAATGATGTGTTTATTTCTGATCTAAGCAATTTTAGCATGGCTTTTGTGTCACTAATTAAGATTTTCAATAACTTGAGATAAAATTAGATTTTTCGATTAAGAAAATTTAATTTTCCTGGAGAAACAATTCAAACATCATGGAAAATTCAACCTATCAGTTCCATTAGTGGAATTGATGGTTTATTGTCTTAAAATAAACACCACATAGCTCAAGAACAAAGATGTCCCTTTTTTAATCATTGTAGTGTCAGTGTGCTTTATACTTAATAGCAACTATGATAATAATTATAACAATGATGAGATGAAGGACATTTATATAGTTGTGTGTGTATATATAAAATATATATATATATTTGTGTATATATATGCACACATACGTATACACACACACACATACATATGTTGTGAAAAAATTTGGTGATCAGAGATATTTGGAATTGTGGGTAAGGAATTGTGAAAATATATTATGCCAATCCTAAGTTCTCCAACTAGACTATCATCTTTTTATCATTTCTTTAGCTCAAAAATGAACTATTAACAGTGCCTTTTTGGCTCTCTATTTCTTGTTATTTGATGAGCACACTAAAGTGACATTGGGATTACTTGGTTTTATGACGCTATGAGACCAAGAATCAAAGGATTCTCACATAACTAGCAGAAGATAATCTATTCCATTAAAATATGTAGGTATTTAAAGACTGATTTGTTGATCACTTCATCTTTTCTATCACTCCAACAGACCTAGTTCTTCCAGATCTTTAAATATCATTCTCTCTGGACCTAAGAAAAGATGGAAAGAAAATAAAAATAGAAGTCTACAACCTGAACTTAATTACAGAAAAGCTTTTCAGGAGTAGTTATCCACTTTCATGTTACTGTTTTCAAAAAGTGTCTTTTATTTCCTAAATCTGAGGACCAAGCTTTTTAAAATTTCCTGAAAGCTATTAGCACTTGTTTTATTACTTAAAGAGAGTGATGCTGAAAATAATGTTGATTATCCTGTATCTCTTATTTGGCGCTTAAATAGGTGCTTCTCATTTCCATACCTCCTTCCATGGTCTTAATTTAAGCCTTTTGGCAAAACTATTGCTCCAGCCTCTTTCCAACTACCATACCTACATATATTCCCCACATGGGTCCTACTAGAAGCTAAATCTCAACCTTGCCTTCAGGCTTGAGGTTCTTAGTTATCCTATTGCAACCCTTGTTTAGGCAATTTAGATATGTTTTTCTCATGGAATTCTTAGAACATATTTTTATAGTAAAATGATAGTAGCTCAGATTTTAAGAAACTTGCCCAAGATCAGGAATCTGGTGAGAGTTCCAGTTGATATTATAACTGCAGATTGAAAATATATTCTTTGTATTTGCTTCCTAAATGTTATTCTCTTTCAGGGAATTAAATCATTTTCTAGATATTTTAAGAATGCTCTGGAGATTAACCATTAATTCAAGCATATTTTACTATAAAGTAATTTACATAATTGTGCTACAGATTTTAAACCCACAGAAGTTATACAGGTATCTTTTGAAAATTATCAGTGTTAAATAAGCATCCAATTTGCATTCCTTTAATTTGTTTTTCTGGCCTAATTCAACTGGTTAGACAGTATAGAATTTTAGGTAGAATTGGTGAAGCGGATATCCTTACCTTATTTCTAAACTAACAGGAAAAAAAAATTTCAACTTTTCAGTGTTAAATATGATGTTAGCTATAGGTTTTCTGTAGATGACCTTTATCAGGCTTAGAAAGTTTCTTTTATTCCTGGTTTGCTGAGAATTTTTATCAGGAATGGATAATGGATTTCTTCAAAAGCTGTTTTCTGTATTTACTAAAATGGTCATGTGTTGTTGTCTTTTTCCAATTGCTAATCTGATAAACTACATTAGTTTTTGAATTTTAAACCAGCCTTGCATTCCTAGAATAAACCTTATTTGGCCATGATGTATATTCCTGTTTATATATTGCTAGATTGCCTTAAAATTATCTTTTAAATTTTTGCATCTATGTTTTAGAGGGATATTGTTCTGTAGTTTGCTTACCTTGAATGGTCTTTATCAGATTTTGTAGCAATATAATGCTAGCCCTAAAGAATGAATTGGGAACTATCCTCTTTCCTACAATATTTTATGAGAGTTTGTGTAGAAATGGTATTATTCTCCCTTAAAAGATTCATGGCAATCATCTGTAAAGATATTCAGACTTAGTGTTATCTTTGTGGAAAAGTCATTAACTACAACCTGATTGTCTTCAATAAATGAAGGGATATTTGGGTTAAGTATTTTTTCTTGAGCGCAATTTTATAGTTTGTATCTTTTAAGAACTTATTTTCTTTTCATCTAAGCATGGATTTTATTGGCAGTGAGTTTCTTTCAAAATACACCATATTATGTATTTAAATTTTATAAAATTTGCAGTAATGCTGCTTCTCTCATTCCTTATATTGATGATTTGAGCCATCTCCACTGTTTTCCTGATTGGTCTGGGGAAAGGGTGGCCAGTGTTATTATTCTTGTCAAATAATCAGTTTTGGAGCTCTGATAGCATAGTTTTGATTTCTAATTCAGCCACTCGATCTTTAATATGACTTTTATTAGCCATACTTTTTCTCGTTTTTTCCTGTTTCCTCTGTGAGTATGCTATATGATCACCTGTTTGGTAGACTATGCTATGTGAATCATGCAATTTATTTATTGGTGTTGCATTTTTCTAGATAACAAACCTACCAACTCAGGAAAAATGCACGTAGAAAAATTGGGACAGCATATCTTGTGAGTAAAAGCCCAAGACAGATTTTTAGAGGAAATCCTTTTTTGTTTCACCAAAAGCCAAGATCAAGGCCGGGAATCTCCCTTAGTGCCTCCCTTGGATAGCACTGTTTTTATTGTTTTTGCTGGTATTTTTGTTTTGTTTCTGGAAGACTACATAACGTCTCCACCTAGACCAAGACACTGCTTCTTGTCCTTGAATGACCATTAAGAATCAAGCCTCTAGTTAAGATGGTGCCAAATACTTCAGAATAGTTGTAGCAACAGCTGTCTACTCTGCTTTTCAGCCATCTTTCTTCATTTTGGACTCTTTCAGTGAAATATTCCAAGTTCCTGTCATCATTCTTCATTTGTTTTCTTCACTATCTTTATTATCACAATTGAGAATCTTTCCATATTAAAAATTTGAAACTAAGACCTAATTAACTACTCCAAGTTTAGGTTGATTAAAGTAAGATATATATTCTTCTTCCTAATTATTATTTCTATTATATGCATATTATAAAAGTTACCTCAATTTTATCATTTAGTTTAAACACAAGGTGTTCTTATTTTCCAAAGTCACTTAAAATTCATATTTGTAGTTTTCATTTTGGGTATTGCGACCGCTGTTACTTCATTAAAAAAATAATAATAATCTGCCCTTCTCCAATCTGAATTCTTTATTTAGTTATAATATCATATACTGATATAGTTTGTCTAAGAGAATGCACTTATGTTAGGGCATTTTAGGACACAATTTATTATACTTAGTATTTCTTGCTTAGACGTGTGAGTGTAACACAGTATGATTAAGTTTATAGAGTGTACTACTAAGATTTTTAATATCAATACATTTGTTGTCACGTTTGTTTTTGTATTGCACGATGTATATAGAATAGTCGGTCATATTCATTCACAAATATGTTTATATACTTTTATCACTGGCATCAGGAATTCAGAGGTAAAAGATAGAGTAAAGGAAATCAAGTTTATAGTCCCCATTTAAAAAAAAAAATGCTTCTTACTCCATAAATTGCCATCCTCTCTTGTTTGGGCTATAAATCTTCAGAATATGTATTTTGGAGTATCTGTATATTCAGAAAACAGATATATAAAGAGGTGTGCGCGCGCGCGCGCGTGCGTGTGTGTGTGTGTGTGTGTTGTGTGCGCGCGCGGCGCGCGCGCGAGAGCGCGCGAAAGAGAGAGAGAGAGAGAGAGAGATAAGTGTCCATCAAAATAAAAGCCATTTACCAAAAGTACACTTTTGACAATTTACATGTCTTTTTTTTTTAATTTTCATTTTGAAAATTTGACAATAAATTTCAAGCTTAAAAAAGAGTGAACCAATTCTTTTTTTTCAAAGTAAGAGCGCATTTGGCAGGCATCAGGACAATATCAGCTAAACTTCTTCACATAAAACTTTTTTCACAATTCAATTTGACCTCGAATGGGATTGCTTTTCTAGCCGCAAGTGCTGTTCTTAACTATATGGTGCCTACTGTGTTGTCAGATGAGTAGCAGATCTGAAATGTGCAAAATTAGAATAAGAGGTGCAGCCAGATACGTAGAGTCTGTGAAGGCCGGACCCAGTTCTGTTGCGATGAAGTGTTAACTTGAAAGAATTGTTAGTCATGAAAATGTCCCCCACCACGTACTCAGCTACACTTAAATCCAGCTGGTTAATGCAGGCTGCACTTCTTTGCTTGAGGTGAAATTCACATGAACTATAAATGCTTGATCAGGACTATTTCCCTGGCTTTGCCTGGCCTGAGCGACCCAGGGAGAGAAAAGCTCTAGGCCAGAAGCATCTTGCTGGTCAATTGTTGTCAGTCTGCAGCTTAGAAATGAAGAAAGAAACAGGACATCATTAGGCTGCATGGAGAATTTAGGCTTTTTGACATTTTGTTCCCTGACCTCTCACTGGTGTAGGCTATTGTCCATTCATTCATTCCCTACTACCAAAAAACAAAACAACAATAACAACACTAAAAATCTTCCAGTCTGGAGATAGAGATCTCTTTTCTCTATATTCCCTTTAGAAAACATTGATATTAAGTCCCAGAAAATGCTCAACTCAGTCTGATAATTTGTACTACTAGAACCATAATCATCAGCAGGTTCTTATAAGAAAGGTTCCAACCTGGGTTGGAACTGAAAATATGGGAGAATAATTAGAGATCGACTTGAGAAAGAGTGAGAGACCCGGATCCAGATAAGTGAGAATGGAAGAGATCGGTGCAGTTGTACAAAGACAGAACCGACAGTGAGACTGAGCCTAGCATTTTGGAAGAACTTTAAAATTATAGATATAAAGAATTTTCCTCAAGATCATATATCACAATTTCACTAAATACAAAGGCTGATGCTCTTTGATGCATTTCTACGCAAAACAAGAGCTAAAACAAAGGAATTCAGGTCAAACAAAAGAGACGGACGTGTCACAACAAGACAAATGTGACAGCGGCACATTAGGATGGGTAGTTTAGACCATTTCACTCCTTCCAGAAAGTTTATTGAGCCATTATTTTTTTTTTTTGTTCCAGGCACTATACAAAGAACTGGGGGTATTATAGTATATAAAATCAGGCACAATCTCTGGAATTTTCAATTCAGTATAAAAGAATAGCACCCAGAAATATAAAATTATAGCTATGTTGTTTCAGGAAAGGAGAGTTGGGTTATGAGAGATTACAATATGGAGACCACACTGAATACAGAGTGAATGCCTCCTTGAGAGATGAGTTTTGAGCTACACAGATAGAAAACATTGACGTTGTGAAGGGGATGGGGGGAAAGTTCCGGGCAGAGAAAACGGTATGCCAAAGACTCCGTGGATGAAGGGAGTGTATTAGTTGTGAATAATTAAAAATATGGAGCTCAAGTATGAAAAAGAGCATAGAAAAAAATGAGAACTCTGAGTTTGATTATTCAGGGACTTGTACACACACCTTGTCTGTGTTTTAAGAGACCTGGAAGCCAAACCGCAGTGTGGAGAGGGGACTTGCTCTCAGTAAGAGCGGATGTGCACTGACTGGTAAGGATGCAACTTTGAGGAATGGAGAGGAGTGATGATAGACTGTTCCCTCTTGGAAGGGATAAAGAGAATAGGAAATATGAGATATATTTTGGAGGAAAATTCAGTATACAAATGGATGCAACAAAACCAGGTAATGCAGGTAATACCTGCCACCCCCACCCCAACATTAGCATTTGCCAGAGGTGTGTCACAGTGCTCGGGCCAGTATATTGTCAACATAAATGTTGCCTTCTGGTTCAGGTTCAGAATGTTTAAATTCTTATTGTGATAAGAATAAATCTTAGCATAGAAAGTACAGGTGCAAGGAAGTAATTGAAAGTATTTGGGTAAGGAGGAAAGTGTGTGCTGGCAGAGGGGAGCAACGGATTTAGAAGAGAATTATGTTACTTCTTTCCTTAATATTTTTTGTTTCCCCGAAGTGCGTATAAGTACCATTTCCTGCCTAAGCTTTGTGTGATTAGATGTATGGAGATGGAGAATGAAGGGAGATGGTAAATGGGAGTAAAGAATATAGGAAACTGACACGTCCCAAAATCCTGCTACTCATTTTCTTTGCTTTTTCCAGGAATCTAGGAGAGACACAGAATCTCAGGGCCAAACAATTTTCCTAGATCAGAATTTGTGTGTGAACAGATCTCCAGGTGATTAGAGATTTACTATTTAAAAAAATACATATCTAATAAACATCTCAGAGATAGGGTGGACACTATGCTGCTAAACAGTATGTGGCCAATTGTGATCCCCTTGCTTCTCAGCATTCTTCAGCATACACATTCACACGACATGGCCTGAAGTGTTTTATGTGTTATACGTGTGCTCCAACACTACATTTGTCATAGGTCTGTTTAATGTTGTTCAAAATGGAAATAAAAACACACTACCTTTTGAAAATGATGAGGGATGAAAGGGAAATTGGTAACAATGACACATGAGGAAGAAAAAAAATAAGACTGAGCTCACATTAAAACATTTAAACAAACAAACAAAAAACTGCACTTGAAAATTTAAGAAAGTGTAGCTCAGCAAAAACTTGTTAAAGATCAAAGACCTTCTTTCAAGTGGTCCTTGGAGGTTCTTACAATGTCCCCCTTTTCTTTCAAGAACAAATTGCCTGCCATTTTAGCTGTCAATTGCAGCATAACAAACCACCTCCACACTTAGTAGCTTAAAATAACAATTTAGTATTACGTCTCCTGCTTCTGTGTATTGTGTGGGTTCATCTGAGAAGTTCTATCTGTGGGATATTTTTGATCAAACGGAGTCTGAGGTTACAGATGTTTGAGGGCTTGACACCCTTCTGTCTTAGATTGTTCGTCATGTGACTGGCAGCTGGTTCTGGCTGTCCATTGGTAGCTAAGCTGGTATGGTGATTTGAATGGCTGCATATGGTTTCTCCATGTCCTTGTCTTGTCATTGAAGAGGGTGGAGGAGAGGAAGAGAGAGAGGGAGACGGGGAAAGAGATTTTTAAAGTGCATCAGACAAACTTAAGTAGAATTTCCACAGGTAAAACAGAATATATAATCACTACAAATTAGATGCTGTTTTCACCCCTCCCTAAATATAGATTTCATTTGCATCATCATCTAGTCTGCTAAATGTCATTTTTAAAATGTGAATTTTTAAATGTCAGCTAACAAGGAAGTCTGACTTCTCAATCTCTCCTGTTATTCTGACTCTACCAGTCTATTATTAAGGACATTTTAGCAGTTGATTGCTGATATTCCTAATTAATCATTGGTTGTGGTAAATTGATTAAAGGTGACATAATTTTTAAAATCATGTGGTATAGAATCTGCTGGATACTTGCTTATCCCTGTCTTAGCAAAAATGCATTAAGCAGATTTGCACAAAGAAATATAATTGTAATATAATTGTTGAACTCCCACTGAGCCACAAATTACATGCTCTTAAAGACCATGGCTCAGGGGTTCATAGCAGAAATTTCTGCTTTGGTTGGAAAAAAATGAATTAGAAACCTAGACAAACCAGAAAACCTTTAAAGTCTTTCTAATTTGATGATTTTATAATTTTAGTGTCCCTTCTACGGGACATGATCAAATCATAGTGGGCTCTTTCCTCAACTCGGGCCCCTTAGACACATTGTAAAAGAGACTCAATTAACTGCTGCCTCCATAGTCACAATCAAATTATCTATCCTGTGAAAAACCTGACTCTCTAATTAATGCTGCAGCATATGTGCATTAATCTGTTTGTTTCTCCGGTTCTCTAATGAGACACCAACTCACTACAAGATCTTTCTTAAAAAATAATAAACTGACTGACTCGGCAGGACACCGTCACCTAATGAATAAAATGGTGACAATTTTAAAATCCCTATGCTGTGATTTTTCTTTAAAGAAAACTGTTCTGGAGATTTGCAGAAGGACACAAGAAAGGATGTAAATTTAGCAGGTAGCAACCTTCGACTAAACAAACAGGGGATTAGATGGAATCAGTGCTGTTGGAAAGCATTACCCCCAAACTGTCCAGGAAATCTGGAAATGCAAGAAAATAAATCCGCATCTGAGGAAATGGTCTGTTTATAGTGACATCTAGTGGTATTCATTTTCATGCTCGCCCATTCCTAACAATTCCTGAGGAAAATAACAAATACAGAAATGTATTATTCTATTTTTTTATCAGTACAAACATATAATTGATATAACATATAATTGGAGTAACAGAAACAAGTATTTCACAAAACTGTATGAATTGATATCATCTGAGGATTTGAGGAATCTATTTTTAAAAGTGCTATGAGTAAATGGATTACAACTGGGATGATGGCCATAAGAAGTCCCCTCTCATGCATAAATAGGTGTATTTCTTGGTGTTGAAATATGTGACCATGTTTTTTTTTTTTTCATGCCTTTATTTTAGATGAATGAAATCAACCAGTTAGGATATCCATGGTATAAATACCTTTGTGAAAAACAAATCATCTCGTGGTTGACTTATCTTAAACTAATAACTAGAAGGACTATGTCCACAAACGGTTAAAATGCAGAATACTGGCAACCTCTATTTTGTGATGGTTTACACTGGAAGAGTTTGACTCACTCTGATAAAAATATGTGTGCGCAGGGCTGGAGTGGGTGGTGTGAATGTGGGAGCATAGCATAATTGTACATTTATCCTGACGCTTAGGGTAAACCTTTTGTTTAGAGTACTTATTTTTTTAACGGTTGAGTTCAAAAGATTAAATTTTTGAAATAAAATGTAATACTTTGAAATACTAAGCAAAAATTCATAAAAGTTATAGCCTCCTTACAATCTAAGGACTCATGGAATGGCTAAGTAATATTCTCTTGAGTTGTTTCAGAAGAGAAGTAATTTTGACAGTCAACACTTTTTCAGAGGAAGGTTATGCTTTGCACCAGCTTGTCCTGAGTGAGCCCATGGGGAAATCCATTCTCTGCATTACTCCTGACATATCTTCTGGATCATTTTAAGACAGACCTCATCCATTTAGAGACAGATGACTTCATTCGATAATCATTCAACTAGTGTACGTCAATAATACATAGAGGTGTCTACATGTGCATATGGCCCCTCATGGGCCAACCATGCTGAATGAGTCTGAATCAGTATAAATTCTTAATCTTTGAAAGTCCATGTCTTCACCTATTTTTTTGAAGAAATTTTACCTGGTGCCACACATTTCTGTCTTTAGCTTTGTGTGTAGGCTGTCTTTCAGCAGTCGTCATCGGTATTCTGTGATGTTAAATATGAAGTTTCAGAGTGTCCTTGAAGTTTACGTCTTTCCACTTGTTCCCCCTCTACTTCAAGCACATAAAATCTGCCTTGATCTTTGAGATCATTTTCTTCCTTTCGCAAGCTGAATCCCACACACCCTATCACAGTGAGCATTACTTCAAATTCTCACCATTCTACTATATTCTCCCATGTGATAACCATTTTGCCTGCAAGTGTCATGGGTGAATATTTTGAAAGACCAAATGTGACAGTAATACCTCCAAGTTCTATGCTGAGCATTTAAAAAAAAAAAAAAACCCTCCTTAGAATGTATAATTAAGTTAAATAATTTGACTTTTTCAGACCGTAAAATGTATCACTGAAGCATAAATTAGTTACACAGTGGCATCATTTAAATACCACTTCTTACCCACAGAAGAGAATTATGGTAAACAGATTCATAGAATTTCTAGCCTAAAAATTTGTCTGGATGTTGTAGGGCATAGCCACAGGCAGATTTCAGAAGACTTTTAAATATAGGAATTGAAAATGCTTCATACATGTACCTAAGGATAAGGAGAAAAAATTTACTTTTAACATCTGTCCACAGGCTTGAATTTGACTGACTTACAAAATCTTCCTACAGGAACGATATTAAGATTCAGTTAAAATATTTAGCGATGCAACATGTCAAACACTTGGTGTACATTTGCAGTCTTAAGAATAAATGCAGTACCCTTCCCTCACCTTTGGTTTTACTGTGTGCTGAAAAATGTAGTGTCTGCCTGGCCAAGTGTCATTTTTCCTAGTCTAAAACAAAATATCAGTGAGATTTTGTTATTTTTGACAGTGTCCAGAATCTCTGCAGTATTTTGCAAAAGTCATTTTGATGGTAGTGTACAGTCAATAATACATAGAGGTGTCTACATGTACATATTAAATTTATCAGTGATAACTTGAAATAGGTAATGGAATATTTATCTTTATTGTCATGCCGCCTAAAGTGTCACATTCTTATGTGTTAACTATTATAATAAATACACCAATGTTTCTTATTGCTTTACTTAGAGAATCATCAGCCATATATAACTCTCTTATCTCTCCTTTTTCTGTATTACTCTGCTTTTATTTCATCTAGCTTAATACCTCAAGATACATAAATCTAATCTAAACTTCAGTCAGTTGATATTCATCTTTCTAGGGTTGATCCAGCTTTCATGTCAGACAGAGTTCCATCTTCTCCACGAATTATTTGCTTACTCTGGCCCTGTGGTTTCAACTCAGCTTACATATTGGAATCACCCATGTACACACACACACACACACATGTGTGTATATATATGTATATATGTATAAATGTGTGCATATATATGTGTTTGTACATATATATATGCATGTATATATATTCATATCTTTATTTCAGATGAATGAAAACAACCAATCTGAAGATTTATGATATAAATATCTGTGAAAAATAAATCATCTCATGACAGATTTATCTTAAAGATAACTAAAAGGGCTATATTCCTAATATATATATATATATATATATATATATATATATATGTTTATACACACACACACACACACACACACACACACACACACACAAAATTAGGCTCTAAACTAGACCAGACATTCTGCCTCCAATTTCATGATCTACAGTGATTTTGAGTAAATATATTTTGAAAAAAAACCCTGGTGATTCTTATCATATAGACATCGTTAAAAATAATAATAATAATGCTGTCCTTTCACTTCTGCTCTACCAGTAATACTCATTTTTCTTTTTTGTTGTGTGTGGGTATATAAGCTGACAATACAAAATTCCAAAAATAGGACACATATAGTCAAAAATAAACCTTCTTCTTTACTCTAATTCCCAGCCACTCAGCTGTCCCTTTCAGAGGCAACCACTATTACTAGGATCTCAGATTTCCTGAAGAAAAAATGTATTCACTAACAACATGATTTTTCTTTCAACAAGTGGCCTCCTCTGCTTCCTATTTACCATTTAAAAGATACACTGCTGTGCAAACTCATATGAATATTGCTTTTCAAAACATTTGATAATTCATATCAACACTTCTCTGTATTAGAACATATAATTCTGTTTCCTTGTTTTTAATAATGTTACAATATTCCATTCTATGAATAATAATGCTAATCCATGTAATTGGCCCCTGTTGCAATATTTGAATCTATGTTTTTACCTATTCAACACTGCATCACATGTGTGAGAATATTTATAGAATAAATTCTTGAAGTGGATGTGCTAGATCCAAGGTATTTTACATCTCTCATTTCAGTGGTTAATACCAGGCCACCCTTCAGAGATACTGGATGATTTGACACTTTCACAAAACAATAATATGCAAGTGCTTTTTTTCTCCTGCCAATACAAGTATACTAGGAACATTATAACTATCAGTCTGATAGATGAAAACAACTGTATTTCATTGTGGTGATAAATGCCCATCTATTCCCATGATGAGGTTGAACACATTTTCTTATCCTTAAGAACAATTTGTATGTCATCTTTTGTGTACTATTTGTTCATATCCTTCACTTATTTTCCTATTGGATTATTAGTTATTAACTTATTGGTTTTAAGATTTATTTTATATATTAACAAAAGCATTCTTTCATCTGGAGTTGCATATGGTGTTACTTTCCCCTATGTAGAACTTTTTTATTCCTCTATCAGTAATTTTCTTAAATTGTTTTTAGTTGCTTAGGTTTTGAGACATAGCAGAAAAGATCATTATCCTCTGAAACTAGTTAAGTATTATAAAGCCTCTTATATTTTGTCATTTAACCTTTATACCTAATATTTGATTAATCCAAAATTTACTTTTTGAATTTATAGATAGTATTTATCAATATTTGCTTTTTTATATTTTACTATTTTATTTATTTACATACTGCCTACTGTATTGGATTTAAATTGATGTAAAAACATTAATACAATATACACGAATGAGTTTAAAATGAGTGAAAACAATGAAGAAAAAAATGGTTTAAATAAGGCAGAGACATATGTGAGTTTAGTATGCAAATCACATGTAATGAAGAAAAGCGTTCCATTTAAAAATGGACCACAAAGATGTTTGATAGACAGTGTGTTAAGAAAATATGATATTATAGAATCAATAAAATTAACATCCCTAACTGACATGTGCTCGTGTGTTCCCACCCTCACACACACATACACACACTTTGTCTCAAGGGAATCAAAATATTTTCTAACACTCAAAAGGAATTAATTCCCTGCATTTTCTAGTAATGAAGATTAAGAAAGTGATAAGCAACACTGCAAAATATCCTTAAACATTGAACATTGAGCAAATTTCATTAATCTATTTGTTTATTATTTTTTAATAAGGCTGGCAATATCAAAACAAAGCCACATGATTGTTCATCTTTAAGAAGAGGGTAACCTGTGTAAAGTTGTAGTGTAAATAATCTTGTAGTAATTGGCATAATTTTTAGAAAGTGACCAAACACTATTGCTTGTAGCTAATTTCTGTCTATATTTTATAAAATTATTTAGTCTCACTGGATCTTTGGAAATAAAATATATATATATATATATATATATATATATATATATATGTATATATATATATATATATATGTTTTATATATATATGGCATATATATATGGAATATATATATAGTTATATATATAAACTATATATATAAAATTATATATATATATATATATATATATACAGTTGTTTTAGTTTTATATTTCTAAATGAGAAAACATACTATTCCCTAAAATTTTCATGTGGTGATGTCCCAATATCTTATCTTGGTTGAATTCAGGAAACTTATTTGATGTTCCATGCTTTAAATATTAACTGTTTGTAAACGTATTGCCTTTTTTCTCAGATAATTTATGATAGTAATTATAATCACTATTTATAACTATATTTATATCTTATTCTATATTTTAATGTATTACACTTTCTGATTTTTCCCCTTCCTTTTCTGCTTGCTGTTATCTATCTGGCTTTGCCATCTGTTGACTTAGATGATGTAGACACTGTCTGTTCTCCTGATGGTTGTCTTTTACACTGATTTCCACATTTTTTTTTGATTCATTAGGTATATCAACTCTATAAAATGTTGTTCTTCAATACTTTAAAGATGTTCATTTCTATTCTTTTCTATAACCAGTACTAATATTAAAATTCTTATGCCAATCAGGCAATCTTTCTGTAGAGGAATTTTTTGTTATCATTTGATCTTTAATGTTCTTAAATGTCACTAAAATCTGTCTATGTGTGAGTTTTGTTTTCTCTCTCCTAATTATTACTCTATTAATGGTTTAAACCTGAGTTCTATAATTCTTTTGTTATACTAATGTGTTAGTCAACGCAAGCTGCCGTAATAAAATACCAGAGACTGTGGGACTTCAAAACAGAAATGTATTTTTTCACAGTTCTGAAGGCTAGAAGTCTAAGACAAAGGTCCACCTGATTCAGTTTATGAGGAGAGCTCTCTTCCAGACCTGAGAAGGTTGTCTCTTGCTATGTTCTCATACGGCTGTCATCAATGGGTGATTCCAATACTGTGAACCTAGATATCCCTTGCAGAATCACAGCCTTAAATATGTCTTTTAACCTAGGCCTTATTCTTTCCCATCCCCACCCAAAACATATACCTTGTCTTTTACAATGACTTTCTTTCTACCTAGAGTTTTCTTATATTTATTTACTTTTGTTTATTTTTATTCTTGATGACGATTGTATTGTGTTGGTTGTTAATTCCTCCAATTCATGCTTTACTCATATTTCTGTAGATTCCTTAGTATTGACTTTTGAAGAGAGGACCAAGTGCTTATCTTATTTGTACTTTAATTAAAACAAGAAGTCCCTCATTTCCTTATTATGATTATAAATGTTATGTTTTCTTTTTCTGATTATATATAGTAGAAAATATGGATAATACAACAATAGTAAAAATAAATTTTATCTATTTCTCAACTCTAAGATAACAACCATTAACTTTTTGGTTTAAATTATTTCAGTGTCTCTCTTTAAGACAAAATCACATAGATAAATAATTGACAGTTTATATTAAGCATTATGTGTTAGAAGTCTTCACCCAAATGTAACTTTTTATTCCCTGTATCAAATGTTAAATTTCTGAACAGAAATAATATTTTTGGAGCTAAATGTTCTCTTGTTATGTTTGACTCTCAATAATGTAAATTTTCATAGACTCCACATCTTTTGCTTAAACTTGTTCTTTCAAATTGCAGGAGATTCACATCTATATTCCTTAGGTGGGAGGGAAAAAACATTTATAAGAATTTTGCTTGAAGAATACCTGTTACCCTTATGATTACTGGTAACAATAATGTCATGCTTCTGAAATACTTATCAGAATTAACAAGGCTAGAGAGGTAGACAAGAGAAAATTTTAAATAATTTCTTCCATCAAAAAGAAAAAGAAAGAAAGGAAGGGAGGGAAGGAGAGGAGAGGGGAGGGGAAGGGAGGGGAGAGGAGGCAGGCAGGCAGGAAGGAAGGAAGGAAGGAAGGAAGGAAGGAAGGAAGGAAGGAAGGAAGGAAGGAAGGAAGGAAGGAAGGAAGGAAAAATTCATGAGGCTTGCATTGCTAATAGGCGATCATTGAAAGCACAGAAAGAACATAACTACATAGCTTGAAGCAGTACAAAGAATATTAAATGACTTTGTTTACCTCTCTCCATTGCCTGTCTTCTTTCATGGGTATAGCAACCTTTGAAATAAGCACTGTGGAAGTTGGCTGGAGCCAGAAACATGACAATAGGTTTACTCATGCACTCTGTAAAAAAATCAGTAACTTACTTAGAAAAAAAAATTTTTTTTCATTATCCTGAATGCTAAATAATAATGACAATATCAACTTATAGCACAAATCAAACAATTATTTTAAAAGAACTGTGCTGTGTGCTTTCTTTTGGTTATCTTGTTTAATACTTAGAACATAACAGAGTAGACTAATTATTAAAGTAAAGGTCATGTTTGAGTTAGTCCGTTATTTGTTTATGTAGCAATTATTTATTGAGAGCCTACAATTTTCTAGGCAATGTGGAAGAACTAAGGATCATAAGGTAGACACTTTTTTCGAGGAGTGCACATACCAGTGGAGTCAAAGAAAAAAATACAGAAGCAAAAAAATAAACAAACAAACAAACCTACAGCTTGTAAAAAGCGCTTTGAAGGAAATATATAAGATAGGGAAGACTAGGGAGAAGTGGTTAGAGAGGACTCTAAGAGATGATATTTGAGCTGAGACTTAAAGGATGAGAAAAAGCCAGCCACATGCTCACTAGTGTTCCAGATAAGCAACTAAGCTTATAAGTCTTGAAATGAGAATGAACATTATATACAGTCTATCTTGTTCTCTGGTAATATTCCTTGCTCTAAAGTCTGTTTTGACTGTTATGAATATATAACTACTCCAGCTTTTTTTTTGATTGGTAGTTGCATAGCATGTTTTTACAATCCATGTACTTTAATTCATTTACATATTTAGATATAAAATAAGGTTGTCCTAGATGTATAGACTTTTTAAAATCAATTCTGACAATCTGACTTTTAGTAATGTAAATCATTACACTTAATAAAATTTTCGGTATATTTGGATTTAGATTTATCATTTCACTAATTTACCCTCTATTTTAATCCTGTTTCCCCTTTCTTGCTTCCTTTTGAATTATTTAAACCATTTTTAGTATTTTATTTTAATTTATCAGGTTTTTGATGATATCGCTTAGTATAGTGTTTTAGTGGTTTCTCTATAGGGATTATGGCACACATGCTGCTTATTATTATTATTATTATTATTATTACATTCTATAAAGACAGTGTTTTACCACCTCAAATAGTAAACAGAAAACACAGTACAGGTTTTTTACTCTCTTCTTGTTATGTTGTGGTTCTCATGTATTACAGCTACATATATTGAGTATCTAATTAGAAAATGCCATAATTTTGCTCTCAATCAATGTGCTTATTTTAAAGATCTGAAGAGGAGAAGAATAGTCTGTTATATTTATGCAAATACTTACCATCTCTTTCCTTATTCCTTATGTTACAAGTTTCTTATTGGTGACAAATCCTTTTAGTTTTGTTTCACTTTCATCTCTAAGTAATGTTTTCATTGGACATAGGATTCTAATATCAAATTTTTTTATTACTTTAGAAATGTTTCACTTCCTTCTGACTGCCATGGGTTCTGATATCAAATTTATAATAAGTCGAATCAGTATTCTCCAGATATAATGAATACCTGGCTGCATTTAGGATTTTTGTATTTGTCTTTAATTTTAGAAGTTTCATTATGATGTTGTTAAGTACTTTTTTGAGTTTATCCTGCTTGTAATTTCCTTAGCCTTCCTTTTCCTTCTATTGGTTGATGTCACTCACTAAATTAGAAAAGTTTTCAGTTGCTTCTCTTGAGACATGTTTCTCTGTACCACGGACTTTTGGTTTTCTCTTTCTGTGATTCAGATGACACCAGTCTTAGACCTTTTGATATTGTCTCACAGTAGTCTGAGGCTCTGTTTATTTATTTTTAAATATTTTTCTTTCTTTTTAGAATGCTTAATTTCTCATGATCTATTTTGTAGCTATCTGCCTTTTTACTCTGTCATCTCCATTTTCCTATTTAGGCCATCTAGTGCATCTTCTTTATCGATTCTTGTATTATTCAATAATACAATTTCCATTTGCTTTGTCTTTATATATTCTAATTCTTAGCTCAGACTTCCGATATTTCTATTCATCACACGAGTGTTTGTATTCGCCTATTAAAACATGGTTATAATAGCTGTTTTAATGCCTTTGCCTGATGAGTACAACAAATCTGTCATCTCGGTTTTGGTATCTGTTGATTGTTTTTCTAAGTGTTAAAATAAGTTTTTCCTGATTCTTCATATACCAAGTAAATTTGGAAAATATCATGGACATTTTGAATATTATGTTATGAGACCGACATATTTAAATCATAAGGAGGTTTGTTTTCTTCTTTTAGTAGGTGATTGACCTATTTTGGTTTAAGGTAAAAGCTCCTATTTACTTTTTGTTGTATCGTGTTTCCAATTCAGTGCAGTTTTCAAAGTGCATTTTGGGTCAGTTGGTATGTCTACTTTCTAGCAGCCCTTCTGGTCCTGGCAGCGGCCTGCATAGTAGCTTAGTGTCAATGACTTTGATACCCTATTTAGCGTCAGATCCCCACATATTCAGCTCAGAAGTAACCACAGGAGTCTATACACAACTGTATGTGGTTTGTCTTTCTCTCTTCATCGCTCTACTCTCTGTGATCCCCCTGATATTTCCAGGTTCCCTGAAGACTCCCTTCCAGATTTTCTGGTCGGAACTTAGATTTAGTTTACTGGCTTGTCCATGCACTTCCCACAGTGTCTGAGTTATCCAGTCTAGAATAACATCTTACAGAACCTTTATTTCACAATGTACAGTGTGGACTTTTCTCTGTACAAGTCACTTTGATGTCTCTGTGACTGTTTGTAATTGATACGATTCTTTAACCTTCCTTTGGTCTACTAGTCTCTAATGAATAACTTTTATTCAGAACATCCACTTAATGAAGAATGCTCACAGCCTTCTAGATCTTTTATCATCTGAAATTTAGAACTTGAAGATAACTTGGTTTCCTGCTTGCTAACAAATCACCGTGATCTTTCAACAATTTATTCCATCAAAATTTTTTATCCTAAATGAGGAAAGATATATACATACACATATTATTCACATACACACACTGCATACACAAACATATATACTATTTACATACACACACACTGTATTTATACACACAGAGACACTCACACACATACTAGTAAGCAAGTTAGAATGACCTGTTTTCTACATTCTATCTGTAGAATTCTCTCAGGTAATAGTAGTCATGTTTCTCCAGAAAACGAGACAGAAACAGAATGGTATCTAATTAAAATGTTTATAATATTTCCCATGAGATATAAGCTACTGACATTTTCCAGACTGCAAGCCAAGAAATGCTTAGGTACAGATGTACTTTGCAATCTACAATTGTCATGCAATGAAAACATAGCTTAGACACAGTTCAGGAAATATGGACTAGATAACCTTTCTTTAGAACTAAGAAATTAAAAGTTAGGTCCTATGAGAATTTATGGTAAGTTGAACAGCTCATCTCTTCTCAAAGTAAATCAAGAATTCATTTGCTCTGCTTCATAGGCCATCTTCCTCGAGAACGGTTTCTAACATCTGTATCTGAATCTGCCAAAACCATAGTTACTGTGTCATGTATCCTTCTCCTTCCCACTGCTCTTATCTCTCCCTCAACACTCTGCTCTTTCCTCTAATTATCAGTCTGGATTTACAGCACTGTAATATTTCTAAGGTGTGAATGATAATGTTGACCCCAGCTCCTCTTAATGGCCCTTTTCCTTAATTCCTCACAATATTGTGCATTCATACATCCAAATGCAAATGTTTATTGAGCAACTCCCTGGTTCCAAGAGTCTTGAGAGGGATGGGGATTTGTCAATTAACAATGTAGAAGAACCCCTGTTCTCATAAAACTTATGTTTTAGTTCAGGGAGGACACAAACCATGAACAAGAACTAAGCAATCCATATTACTTTTTATAGTATGAATATCATGCAGATAATAAAACAAACTAAGGGCAAAGATAGTGATGAATGATGAGGAGATAATTTTGGCTTTTGCATTCAATCCCTCAGAATGCAATTCATCATTACTTTTTTTCCAAAGATCGATTTTGCTCCAGAGTGGTGTTTTCACCCATAGAGGGCATTTATGAGGCCACTAAATCCTCAGCTTATTTCCTGTAGTTCTATTTTATTAGTGTAAAATAACTATTTTTAGGGCAATAATGGAGAATACACTTTGTCACGTCAAGCTTAATTTCCTATTAGAAATAGAGGCAGGTCTTTGCATTGTTATGTAGAGCATGTTCAATTCCCCTTGTCTCACTCTTTTACCTCCAGCCCATGTCCAGAGGTCCTTTCCTAATAGAAACATGTATCTATTTATTTTTTCTACTGATAACTTTTCAAAAAATAAAAATAACCTGGGTGAGGAAAGGAAAAAATCCTGTGCAATTGAGTCAGAACTTACCTTAAGCAAATTTCTTTCTTTTACTAATCACTGTGTGCAAAAAGGTGGAAATATACAAATATTCTTCCCTTGAACAAAGAAATGAATTGTAGTAGGGTAGGTAGGGGAGAGATTTTATTATTTTGATAACATCATTTAAAATAATACTTAATGCTTTGGAACTAAGGTAAGCATTCCAAGTTCAGATTGCTGCTAAACCAGATTTTACCTAGAAAACCTGCAGACACATTTAGAAGCCAAGTGTGAATTTGGGTAAAGAATGGGTATAGCAAATCATTCTAAATTACTAAGGAACCTTTGTTAATGAACCCCCATGCCAAAATAGCACTGTTGAAACCTCAGGAAATTTCCTTTTGAAATATCTATGTATGTGTACATGTGTGTATAAATATATGTGTGTGTCTATATATATCTATTTTTTTTTACAGAAAATGATACTTTATGTTATCTTTGTTAATCTGATTTTTTCCTTTTATATCAGGCGCTGTGCTAGGTTTAATAGTAAATACAGTAGATAAAGTTTCTGCTCTCACTGTCTATGACATACTGCATCTTTCCATGTTGATAAATATTCATTATCACATAAACTCCTACATTTGTATTCCATATTACTTAACCTTGCCCTAATACCAGGCATTTGATTTGTTCTCTAACTTTTTCTGTTATTCACAATAATTCTCCTGTGAAGAGACCAAATGTCCCTTGCCTCCCATTCAGTTCAACTTGACCTCCCACTCATTTAGTTTAGAGCCAGCTGTTGGTCTGATTGGATTAAAGTCATTCACACTACAGTGAGGACTATTTTCCATAAATATCAGAACAAAAGTTTCATCCAAAATGTATAGTGGTTTTTTGATACTGTCAAATTCAGCCATTCTTTAACAGCTGATTGTGAAGATCAACTTCCCAAATTCTGAATTTATGGAATGATGGACTTGAGACACCTAACACTTCCTCATATGATTGGATGAGCTTCACCTTAAACACAGGTTATTTCTCTTTAGTTTTGAGGACTTAGACTCAACTACCTTACCTTTCTGTGCCCCTGATTGTCTTGCTGTCCCTTTCCCCTTGCATTTACACCCCATCTCCTCCTGCATCCTGCCTTTCTTTGACCCTGCTCATGCCTCTGGCAGTAAACAGCTACAGCAATTACCCTGGACTGGATTTAACATGTTTTTCTCCTAGTTTTCTAAGGATTGGTCATTTCACAAGTTGGCTGCAGCTGTGCTGTTTACTCTTTCCCCTGCCCCCTTCATCGAACCATTGCTGAAAACACAGCTTTTCCTTGAAGCTTTCCGGTCGTAACACTTGCCTATTCAAGGTCAAACCACCGTCCTTCATCTGCCCAACAAGGATTTATATACTTTATGAGCAGAACAGTAACGTTACAACATTCGCCTTCCTTTCTCACCAGGTCGGGTGGTGCCTAATAGTTTGAAGAAGGTGAATGATAACATATATATTTCTGCAGTCCTGTCCATGAATAAAGAGGACTTCCTAAGTTTGATTCATAAGGGATCATTTTACCTGGCAGTTTTAGCCTGTTTATTTTGTTAAAAAATCAATTTTACCTGTAAATTATAGAGTCAACAAGCTGAGTCATCATCTCTAATTTTTCACAAAACCTTCATGAATTCAAGCACAGTTCCTGGAAACTGTCTTCAGAAAGTTTTTTCTCATCCTGATATATTTGACAATCTACCGTCACAGCTGGACTTCAGATGGTTACAGAGTCACACAGCTGCTTGGCAAGCACTATGCCTCTGTCTTGGAGTTCCTTGAAAGTGTGAAAAGCCAGAAATGAAATTCTAATTTCACGTAGTAGAAATATAAATAAGAATCTCTTCTTGTATTGCGTTTGCATAGAGGCTGATGGCAAATTTTATTTTTCCTCTATCATTTGATACTTTTTATCTATTTAGTCTCTAGTACATGCCAGATACTGGCAACCTATAAGTGCAAATATTTACCATGTTTGAGAATAAAAGGAACAAAACACAATCCAAGGAAGTAAATACATTGTACTATATAGAATTTAAAGTAAACATTATATAGAGGAAGTAATTCATTGTTTTCTACTTGATAGATAAATGATATAGCAAACCATAACATAAGTTATGTGGTTAATATACATTTTGCATAATGGCTTAAACACATTTTACCTGTAGAAATATTCCTATGATAATAGGGCAATGTGAAAAATTGCCTGTGATAAAAAGAAAATCGGAACACAAAATATAACTCAGCATCTATGATACCTAAATATAATATAACAAATACGAATTTATTCATATGTATGCACTATGAAATCTTATTAAGTAAATATCAATATGTAATTTCAGAGTTACCTATTATAATTTTCTAAAATATTAAACTCAACATTTAATAAGTTCGAAGTCTTTTACCCCACTCTAGTGCCTCAGGTGTTATATTAAATGCCTTTGCATTTTATAATGCCAACATACAAATAAACACTAGCCTAGCCATTAAAACACATTAATCAAGTGTTGTTTATTCTGCCTGAACTCATCGAGGTCAGGCAAATGTTAACTCTTTTCTGACTGTGTGTGAAATTGTGGCAAAGGAAGTTTATATTAATCAACATGATCACATATAAACTAGACCCGTTTATTAATATGTTTAGTATGGTAGACACCACCATTTGCTCACCCAGGTCTACTTGCTGTTGTGCCTTGCTTAGAAAAACCTGTTTGGGTTTATAGTAGACAATGTTGATATTACTTAACCTTAAGAATTATTTTTCTTGCTTTGATGCTCTGTCTTGCAGCTGAAGATGGTCTTGAGGCCCAGTTCAAGTTAATGACCCTAAAGGGAAAGTCTGTGGGTGGAAGTGGAATGGGTTTCCTTGTAAATCAGTTCAGGAATGACTGCCATTCTGTCCCACCCCTTACTTCCTGCTGTGAACATAGCATGGTATCTGGATTTGCAGGAGGAGACACAGATGAGGAAGAATGTAGACACACTGATGGCAGAGCAGAAACATAAAAAGACAAATCTATTTCTAACCCGCACTTCCCTAGGTTTACTTAAAAAAATAAAAGCGCTGACTCACGAAGACATTTGCTAATACTTTCCCCAAACTAAATTCTATGTCTTTAAATCTATACAAGTTATCCTTACCAAAACATTTTTTTTTTTTTAGTAGACAATTCTACCATGATTCAGATCCTTATATCCAGATATTGGGAATAAAATTTTTAAACTTTTACTATATCCTAAGTTTGTACTATGTTAGAGCTCTTCATTTAGTTTTGTTATTCTCTTTTTATTTCCCTGTCCCAGTTTTTCCTCTCTTATGCTCCCCCTAATAGAAGCTAAAAATACCCAAAAGCCTGTGACTAAGGGAGCTTAAAAAATGTTAGAACAACACTAAAGGGGAATCCAGTTTTCAGGTCATTTTAGAGATTTCAGTGAGACCAATCCAATATTTGTAACCCTTGATGACTTCTTAGTTGGAATAAGCAGACATCCATATCATGTAATATAATAGTAAACAACAAACATAAATAGTTCTTACACTAATAAGAGATTACTTTCAAGCATCTGATCACTATGCCACTCTTGTTGACCAGCTGACCTAATGGATTGAAGTATTTAGCAAACCCCAAGATTTTGATACTGTACAGTTGAGATGCTTTTAATAAGAAATACCAGAACAGACAATAGGAAGTAGCTAATGTAATGAGATTTCTTAAGCTCATATGGTAAATTCTGTGTCCACTGATTTCAGGCTTTGTGCACTGGCTTACATAAGTGCCCAAGGTCATCTACTTCTGATAAATAGTGTGTGAGAGATATCTTACCACGTGGTTACAAGGTATCTGCCATACCCCACAAGACAATTTCTATAACCAAAGGTTAAGCAGGTAAGGAAAAATGCATTTCTTTTCACATGCCAGTCTCTTTCCTTAAGAGGAAAACCCATTTCCAGAAGCTTCTTAGCAGAGACCCCTTGTAAGTCATTGGCCAGAGCCAGATTACATGGCTTTTTTAGGTTGACAAGTAGCAGTCTAGAATGAGATTACTATGTTTGGGCTGGAGAAGAGACCCGACCTCCTTGTAAATGCAGTTATCTAAATGATAACTGAATTAAACTGAGGTTGAACTAGTAATGTCTGTCAGGTTAAGATTCTTATAAGAGTTTTCTTTTCTTTTCTTTTGAAGAAGCAGAATACCTGGCTATATTAGTTTCCTAGTGCTAACGTAACAGAGTGATGTTGGCAATGCTTGGCTTGCAGATATATCACTTCAATCTCTGCCTCTGTCATTACATGACATATTCCCTTTGTGTTTGTTTTTGTTTCTCCTCTTATAAGGACACCAGTCATATTGGATTAGGGCCCTCTCTAATGATCTCACCTTAAGTTGATTACCTCTGCAAAGACTCTATTTCCAAATAATGTCACATAAACAGGTAACAGGGATTAGAACTTCAACATATATTTTTGGATGACACAATTCACCTGATAACACTGACACAATTGAAGGAATGCCTGAAGGTGTGGAGTAAGGGGGAGCAACTGTCAGAAAGCACAGAAACCGAGCTACATTCGCAAACACATGCATTGGTAGAAACAAACATATATTATCGTCAGAGGATTGCCAGTGAGACAAACTGTTTAATTATTCAGCGTTTTTTCTGTCTCTTTGTTTAAGATTAAAATTTCTATCAGTGATGACTGGATTGGCTATGTTTGAAAAACAAGCCCACCCATTGGTAGAGGACAGGGGAAACTGACAGCACACTTTGCTCAGGGGCCTACCAAACCTCCGTGCAGTGTCAAGGGAGGAGGGCATCCATAGTGGAAAACCAGATGTGTTTACTAGGAGAAAAGAAAAGTATTGTGGAAATAAAAGTAAAAAAAAAAAAAAAGTGCACTACATGATTTAGTCACGCCTTCCCTGTCTGCCCCACTGGTTGGCAACTGACCCCTTGAGTGTCACTCTGGCAGTGACAAATTACAATGATCTCGGTTCCCCATGGACATCTGGTCATGAGACTCTGTATGGGATATGGGAGGGCGGTGCTATATGAAATGGTATGGCACACACAGCGGATAATAAGAATTGGCAGCAGTTATAAACAAAGAGCTTATTCATATCAGCATGCCCCAGATGAATATCAGCTCTGAATCGAGATGCAAGTAAAATGTAATATAGACTGCCTATATTTATGAATATTTTATAAATAGGCTATGTGTCATCTTTAACATAGAAAGGAATTATAGAGGGGGAAATTTAAAGCAGAAGAAAAGGAGAAATAAGAAAAATATAAATTTTAGTTTTCAGTACCAAAATATAAAATAAACTGATTTGGCTTAGTAGATGGCTTAACATTCCCAAAGTTTGGCAAGACAGACAAAGGAAAGTGATTAAAGAGACCAAGCTTCAGATAGCTCTGCATTAAAATCTGGGTTTTGCTCATTGTTATATTTATAAGACATAGTACAAGCAAGGCATATAATGCTTGTTATATTAATTCATACTTACCAATAGGTATTTGTTAAATGAATCAATGAACAGTGAGTCAGAAACTTGATAGTAGCTTACGATGAATTCCAATATGTTTTTAAACAAAATATTGAGAGGAGGGGATACATATACACAACTGCAAACCCTTTTCAACTGTGACTTAAATGACATTGCACATAAGACATAAAACAAGAATGATTCTGGATTGACTCTGATGATCGTCTGTATACTGTGTGTAATCTCATGCATTCATTAAGCACCTTTCCTGGGTAAGGCACGTGCTTGATATTTGGAAAACAAACTGAACTCAGAGTCTTTTTTTCTTGAAAACTATGTAAAGTATTTTAAATTGGGAAGGGGGCATTTTTTTTATTATTATTATTTAAGGCAGATAGAAATTAGTCATGAGAGGTTTGAGTAGCCCTGAAAAAAAGCAACACGAGGATTAATTTATCTTGACTAGTAAAACCAAGAAAAACTTTACCTTAAGATAAAGTTGAAATTTAGTTCTGAAACTGTACTAAAATACAGTACTAAAATACTGGTAGTGGTATTTTTTCTTTGCTTTTTTTTTTCTGGTAAAAGTAAGATACTAGGGAAATTAAAAAGATTATGTTTCTAGTCAATAGGAATTGGAAGTAAATCAGCCTTTGCTCCTTGCCTAAGTGGTTTTTTTTTCCCCCTTATGAATTGGTATTTATCTCACCATTGACTCACACACTCCCCAAAGTCATCTATTAGATTCTTTTCACTTTTTAAAGAGATGCCACTTAATTATCAAAAAAACAGTATGAGGAATGAAAAAATGTGAAGGTCAAAGATACTATAAAGCGTCATGTAAATAAACCACCTCAACTCAAATGATGGAGAGGAAAAGGTGAATGTTGTTTGTGGTAGCTCCTGAGGTAGGTCAGCTTTACAAGGACAAGAAGGGACAGTTCTGCTGCAGCCATCTATTGCATCCAGCTCACCTGTACCTTTGTGCTGTGCTCCGTTACCAGTACTGAGCTCTGATTCTCTTTTTTACTTAGATAAGGGTGAACAATCCAGGGGATTGAGGGAGGGCAGGATTAGTTTAGCTTACTTAATCACTCTTTCCTTGAGCTATTTGTCAACATCTATTCAAAAAAAAAAAAAAAAAAGTAAGGTAAAAATTGAAGGGCAAGGAGAAAAGAACATCTTCAAAAAGCATAACTGAGTTTGTGTTGAAGGGTACTTAGGCTGATATATGGCAATGTTCTGAAAAATAAATAGATATATCACTTCAGTACAAAACCCAAAGCCTTCTACTTACTAATTCCCTTGTGTTTAGTTAGGAGTTCAAATATTTTTGAAGGCGCTCCAGTATAAATTAGGATAGTCTCCAGATGTTTTGGCACTGTAAATGGCCAAGCTAAAATTCTCTTTTAATGAACTGTATTTTAATGTCAGTCTCTCCTGTCTCCTTAAATGACAAAGAACTCATCTGACTTTGTAATGAATGTTCAACTGTTTCATTACCAACTCTGCTATTTATTGTGCCTCTGTATGTTCCCATGGATTCATGGTGATTTTAGATGTGTCGAGTAGGAAAATCTTTAAGATTTAGAAAGAGAGTAAACCTAGAATCTCTAGGTCATAGACTCTCTGGGTAGAATACAAAAATCTAGTTGCACCAATTTCCCTCCTGAAAACCGAAGATTCAGAGGCCAGCAAAAACGTAAATAAATACAGAAGATATTGAACAGAATAAATAACCTGAGACTACAAGCTGGGAATCCACGACTTTGAGTCAACTGTAATTCCTATATCACTTTCTTGATATTTAGAACCAAAGGTTTAAGAATTGCATCCAGATTTTATAGAACTTCAGTTTCAAGATTATTTGGATCAATGTATTTGACATTGCTTTTGCTTTGTAAACTTACATACCTATGATGTTTTTCTCTACTGTTCTGCCCACTGAATTACAAAACTCTTGCCATTATGACTAGATGTAGTGAAAGATTATATAACTTTGTATATAATTTCTCCTTTCAAACTTACATGAAATGTCAGAGCTGAAACTGGGAAAGCCAGGCAGATCATACAGTTGGTAATCATAAGTGCCTGGAAGAGCTCCTGGTAAATAAAGAAAGAAGCCAGTGAAAAGAATTATCATTGGAACAGATGCATTAAGTATAAGTTAGTACACATTTTCTTCCATGTAATAAAAAATGATGCAATTTTAGAAAAGTCAATACGTAGAACTATATATATATATCTATATCTATACACACACACACACACACAAACACACACAAATACACAAATATAACCAAGCACAATCATGTAGAGATTGGGAAGAGTTCGAAGAGTTTATTGGTTACTTATGAATTCTAGGTCTTGGGCTGAATGTTATAGAAATTATTTGTCAAATTAATTTGACAATTATAATTACCAAGTAAGTAAATTCAAAGAAGAATGAGTTTATTAAATCATATTCTTTTTTCAGTTCCACAGTAGGAAAGTATTGTAGATTAGTAAATGTATGTTATAATTTGGAGTAGGGGAGAAATATGTATGTCTGTATAAAAAATAACTCTTTATTATATGTTAAGCATTTAATGAACTTGACATATTTCTTCATGAACATACTTTTCAGCCTTGTTCCCTGAAGCTTGGTCTTAAAGTAGATAAAGCTGCCTCTGTTTGTAGTCACAAACCTCCTAAGAATATTATGTTGAAAGATGATACCTTGAAGACATCTTTTATTTCTTTCATCATTTCTATTATCTAATTTGAATTTATGAATATCAAAAGAAGGTTTGAAAAACGGATTGTGAAAAAGCTTTAAATCAGTGAGCTTTTTGAAATGCACTTGGTTTTACTGTATTGCTACTTCATTTGCTTCCTACATTACACCACTATTTTGTTAAATTTTGCATTTGAAATGTAATTGCCTATTCAGTAATTCCTAGCATTAGTCAAATTTCTTGGATGACATAAATATTGATTTACTTTCACTTTGACTGATAAAAAGAATCACTATCACTGAAGCATGCAAAAAAAAAAAGCCCTCTGTTGAGAAGTCTATTCAAAATGCTTTCATTTGAGCAATTTGTGTTTATAATTTTTAATGCACCAACTATATTATCAAAGACAAATGAACTTGAATTGCTTGAGTAAAATTTGGAAAGATTGTTTTGTGGATTTTTGGCTGTTGTTCCAAGCAGCCATTATCAGAAGGGTGGCCATTAGTATCACCAGGGGGATATATAGTAAAAGCCAGTTGGAGCCTTTCATATTTGATAACGATGACTACCTATTAAAATGAATAAAACAAAGAAAGAAGTAAATTATACTCTGTTAGATGGGAATTTAATATTCTAGTATATTCATTTCATGCATAACTTTGCAAGATGCCAAGTCTGTAACAATGAGAGTGGAGCAGACTATGCTTAAATTTCTGGAGACATTCTCTGGTCTTTTACTGTAGTCTAATCATATTTCTTTTACATCTGAGGCAATGCATATGAAAAGATGGATTCTCTCCTGTTTTCTGAGTGAAAATCAGGGTTTCTCAACCTTGGTGTTATATTAAATATTTTGAGCCAGTTAATTGTTGTCAGGTAATCCTTTGTCTTGTAGGAGGACATGTCTTATAGAATGTTTAGCAGGTTTTCTGGCCTCTACTCACTGGATGCCAGTAGCACATCCCAATTGTGACAATCAGAAAATGTTTTCAGGCCTTGCCAGATGCCCTCTGGAGGGCAAAATGTCTCCAGTTGAGAACCACTTATGTCAATTGTAGTCTCTTCTTTCAGCACATAAGCACACTGTTTTTGAAAATCAGGTTCCCTGTCCATAAGTCCTGTACTGTGCAACGGCATTAGCTTCTCCAGGTGGGAAGATGGGTATGTAGGAAAAAATAAAAAAGAAATTTAAGGAAGGGTAAGGCTAGGCCAAGCACTCTGTCCTTTAATTCCAAAATGATAGAAGGTATGTTACCGTTTTATATGACATCTGCCTGCATTATCACCTACTGTACTTTATTTGCACGTACTAGGCCAACAGCTAAGGACTTTGTGAAGTTGGTTCACTGAAGGGTCAAGGGATCATGCCAGCGAATTGTTCTTAAACAAATTTCCATCACATTAGGCACGGATAAGCTTTTCTTTAATGTCAAGCATGCCTATTATCTTATTTTTCTTTGTTTTCTTCTAGAATGTGTGTAACACTGGAAAGTCAGTTCTGCTCTTTATATTTAGTTCCTGCAATGCACCTTCTGTATTCTCAATTCAATACCACTTTCACATAATTTTTTTGTTTGTTCATTTTTTTTTTTTTAAGATTAAATACATGTGTAGTGTTTACGTCAACCAATGAACAAAATGATCTCAACACTAAACTTTGCAGTAATGTTTAAAGCTGGGGTTCCTCAGTCGTGGTCCTCTGTTCAGTAGCATCATCCTCATCAGGGAACTTTGTTGAGATGCTGATTGTTAGATGCTATCCTAGACCTCCTGAGTCAGAAACTCTGGGAGGTGCTTTAACAAGCCCTCTGGATGATTCTAATATACGTTGAAGTTTGAGATCCACTGGTTTATAGGCTTTATTTTGGAGAAACTGGTACATGAACACCAAATACTCTTTAACATTCTTCCTTTAGCTGACAGAGTGAAAAGCAGGTTTTGACAGGGCAGAGGGCTTTAGGAAATCAACTAATGGCAAAGCAAAATATGCATGTCGATCGCGTCTCCCAAGCTAATATTCACGCCATTTTTTTCCTTCTTTTCTTTCTCTGCTTCTAAAAGGCCATAAAGCCTTTTCCCTTAGCCCTGTAAATTGGCAGTAATTGACAGCCTGACTGGGAGTTGGGCTATAATTCCAAGTTTGAAGGAGCCAGGGACACAGACCCTGGCTTCACCTTTTAAGATGGATGTGAGTGAGGTCAGGAGCAAGGAGCAATGGGACAAAGTGTTCCCTGGAAGCCTGGACTCAAGGCTTTTGCCTGCAGCCTTTGCTTTCAGTACATGGAGTTCAGCGTGAGGGCTGCCAAATGAATATACCTCTCACCAGCATTACAGTCATTTTTCTTTTTAACCTACACCTGAATGACCCAGCAAGGGTTATACCCAATGACAAATTTATCCATGCTGGCTGACAAACTCCAAGTATTTCATCACCCTACGGTAAACAGTGCAAGCCTCTAAGCCAAGCTGGGGCTTCATTTAGCAAATGGCAAATAATATCATCCTGACAATTACAAGCTATTTCATGTTACTGACATGTCAGCAGCAATAACTGAATATATAAAACTTCTAATATTGTCAGGTCTCAATCTGCATTTCATCCTATCAACAAATGCTTCTTAAGCAACTATTTTATCTAAGAATAGTGTATGAAAAACATCATAGTGCTTGGCATCAAGATGATCACAGTCTTATCAAGAAAATTATAAACTTGCAGATATTTAGAGCTAAATGTTGTGATTAAGCATGTGCTCAGTGCTAAAATAAACATATCTGGATTTTTAAAGGCAGTGTGATATTTCATGCTTTATCCTTATTCCTTCTTGTGCTTAATGTGGTATTTCTCAAGTCCTGTATATTTTTCAATTTTTGACTCAGAATATGCAAAAAAAAACTTGATGGACTTTATTATAAGTCTGGTTTTCCACCTATTCCTACACAGTCTTTTCATATCCTACCATTTGCCATTTCTGAAATAGTATATGAAGAAACTTAGACATTTTTTTGGTAGGTAACAAAGAGTCATTTTATTTACAAGCATGGAGGTAATCCAAGCATTTGAATGTTTTAGGATATTTAGCAAGTTTTGCAGGAGCAGCTGGAGTGGGGAGAAACTACCCAAGAGAGAGGGAAAATGTTCCCTGGACAGTATTTGGGGAGCGATCTAACTGGAGGCTGAAGAAAAGTGAAGTTTAAAGCAAAGAGCATGAATTATTCCTTCACAAAGAAAAGTATCACAGTACCCCTTCACAGGGGTGACATTAAAACAATAAAAATGGGATGTGGCAGAAATGTTTTCTTTCAGATCCTTAAAGACATAAATAAATTAGAGTGATGCCTATAAGGTTGTTTAAAGATATTCAATAAAAAGATATTTTTAAATATCTGAGTATTTATTAAAATGACCTTCCCATAATATTCTAGTTGTTAGCTTATTCTGCTGAACTCTTAGACTTGAGAAAATGCAGATATTCATAAAAATAAAGAAGATAAAGAAATAAAGCAGAAAAATGAAATTCATACTTCAGGGAACAATAGAAGTGAGAAAGTTTATTTTTGTGTACCTCTCTTATTATCACCATTACCACTGCCAAAATGTGTTCCTTTTCTAGTCTTGACTTTCTCTCTTTGTAGCAACTTCATCTATCCTCATCTGAATCCAAAGGCCTGGGGATCTTGCTTAAGTTCTTTCTCTTACTCCCCACTTACAACCAGGTCTTGTGCATTCACCACTGAACTATAACCGCCGACACACCATCCTAGTCAGAGGCTATGCCACACTGCTCCTGAGCATGTGACAGCCTGCTAATTCCTTGTCATATCTCCACTTTTGCCTCAACTGTTCATTCTTTATTCACGAGAGAGCAACCTTGTAAATGGGTCGATAGGGATTCTTCTAAAAACAATTTAGTGGTTTCCCATTGCTCTAAGAATGAAACCCAAACCGTAACACTAGAAGGTAACTGCTGCTATCATGCCCTGATTACAGGTGAGGGAACCAAAGCTCTGAAAACTCAATTTTACCGAGAGCACATGATCGACAAGTGGCGCAGCCCAGCCAGTCTAAATCTAAGGAACCGATGTGCTGCTTATCTGCTGCCCTCTGGTGTGCTGGGTTTACAGCATTACTGAATAGACATGACAAGATGCATAAAGCTCATTATGAGACAATCATGCCAAGAGCTGTCAGATTAAAATATTAATAATGATAATCACATCAACAATTAAGATTTTTCCAAGCACACATATTGAAGACCTATAAACTTCAGGCTCTACACGGGTTATATTTGATTCTCACAATGAAACTCATTAACTTCTTATAAGTTCTATATTAGTAAATAAAATTAATTTATTCTGAGTAGCAATGCAGCATTTTGAACATGAGCAAAATATGGAATAAAACATCCTGTATTCAAAGTATCCTGTTATTTACTTGCTACGTGATTTGGCAAAAATAAAAAGAATAATTTTAAGCCTCAGTTTCCTCATTCTGTAAAATGGCCTTAGTAATAACGTTTATTTTATATAATTGTGTTGAACAGAGGAAAATAGATGTTGCTATGAAATGTATGCTATTAAAACAGTGACAATCATTATATATTTAGGTGTTTTGACGAAACTGGCTTAAGTTAGTTTAAGACATAGGTGAATTCAATCAGGAGATCCATGTTGGCAAAATGAAACATAAGATAAAACAACATTGCCAATTTTATAACAATATGATGACAATTTAATTGAATACAATTTATTTATAGTCTATTTGTAACAGAGAATCATGGAGATAGATGGATGTTAGATAGATAATAATAATAATAAAATAATAATAATAATATAATAGAAAGATAGATTGATAGAAACAGATATATAGATACAGAGATATATGTATATATTCGTAGCAAGGGTACAACCATGTACAATTGTGAGAGTTGGTAAAGCAGTCTCTGCCAGTCTTTGCTTCTAATGCCGAAGCTTAAAGTCCATGGGGAAGACAGTTGAGAAGAGAAGATAGATATAAATTAGGGAAGATAAAAAATAATCTAGAACCCACAGGTATAAGCTAGCTCTCCAGGAGGATATTTTGGAGCACATGCCATTTCTTGTTGCCTCTGACCTTGGTAGTATGGGGGCCCTACAGAAGGTCGGGGCCCCTCACCATGGAGCTGCAAGGGAAGGTGCAGTGGCCTAGGCTCACCTGCTGCCTCATGCCAATAAGCCAAGGAATCAAACCAACAACAAATAATATGTGCAGGATACAAAAATAGTCGTCATTTTATTTCCACCCTCCAAGTCACCTGCAAGAATCTTTTTGGCCACTCCAAGTACAGATATACAGAGAAAGGGATTCTGGGAAATGTGGTCCAGCACAGCCAAGATGACACATTGTAGAGTCAACCTGATCCATTCCGTATCAATGTGGCACCCATAAACATCGTCATAAATCATACTCAACCTCCAAATAAAGATAATGGCAAAGTCAAGCTTCTACCTAACATGATGTAACTATACTAAATACAACTGAAAATGAGCTCACTTTTTCCTCCTAAAAAAATAAAGTCCTCCCTTTGTTTTTTAAATGGCATTCATTCTTCTCCTAATCCATACTTTGCCGATGCCATTACTAAGATTCCAAAGAGTCATTCCATTATTCCATCAAGCTAACTGCTTCAGCATGATGGAGAATGTAATAAGACTAGTAAATTCCATGGTATGCATGTGTCGCTCTATATTATTTGCTGTGAAATGAGTTTCTTGGTCAGAAGTGATGCTATGTGGAATACTGTGGATAACATATCCAGTAAATCCATGGATAGTAATTTGGGAGATGCATTGCAAGCAGAGAGGGCAAATGTATATCCAGGGTAATGTCTATTTCATTAAGAACAAAATGCTGTGCCTACCAAGTTGGAGGAGGTTCAATATAATTATCCTGGCACCACATGGCTAACTTATCATTCAGGCCATGCTGTCATAATGGGATTCCTGCTCTTACCCAAAGGACATTCAGCAGTGGCTGGGTGAATGGAAATCCACATTGCCAATCCTACAGATAACCCCCATCCCTATTATAATAAATAGCCTTTCTATTCATAAACCCATTGCATAATGAGAGCAGTGGATGGGAAGACAGCTGAGAATGGAAGATCTATACATAATTAAATAATTAAGAATAAACTAGGGCCCCATGTGAACTGACAGAAACCCATGACCAGGCCTTGTTACCTCTTTTTTTTTTTTTTTTTTTTTTTTTTTTTTTTTTTTTGGCATGGGTGCTCTACAGAAACTGGAAGGTGTGTGTGTAAGAGAGATTTAGCTCAATGCACACACCTGGCCCAGAAGTCAGAGATGCTAAAGGAGAATCCAAGAAAAGGTGGGCCATTTCTAGACCCAGCTATAGAGACCCCTACCAATGAGGTCACTAAGCAGATCAACAACAATGTCTGTAAACTACAAAAAGGTTGCTGTTTTACTTCCTTTCTCAAAATCCCATAGAAGAATCTCCTTCTAGCCTACCCCAACCAAGAACACATAAGAAAGGAATTTTGGAAAATGTAGTTTAGCCAAATTGAACATTACAAAGAGACTTTAAAATTATAAGAAACTGTAGATCCCTAAATGATTGAAATCACGACATATTTTGGTTTGGGAAGCATTGTTGCTAGTAGGAAAAGTTTGGAATAGGGAATATTGGGTTTGGTAGAGTCTGTCATAGTTCCATCAATACCTGGATGTGTGACCTTTGTTCGTTATTTATTCACACCTGGCCATCATTTTTTCATCTATAAAATAAAGGGTATGTACATGTTCTTTTAGAGTTCTCATTGTATAATGGATACAATTTTTTATTTTTAGACTTCTGAGAATCAAATCCTAGTCATGTCAACTATGTGATATTCTGTAATCCAATCCCCTCATTTAAATAGAGGTAATAAAACTTAAATCAGGGGTGTTGTGATAACTTAATAAGTTAAAATATTTAAAGCTCTATTTATTTTATTTTATTTTATTTTAAAATTATTGGGGTGACATTGGTTAATAAAATCAAATAGGTTTCAAGTGTGCAATTCAGTCATACATCATATGTATATTGCATTGTGTATTCTCCACCAAAGTTAAATTTCCTTCTGTCACCAACTATTTGATCCCCTTTACCTCCATCTACCTCTCCACACCCCCTACCCCTTCCCTCAGGTAACCACTAACCTACTGTCTGTCCATGAGTCTCTGTTTGCCATGTTTATTTGTTGCTTTGTAAAAGTCTTAAAATCATGTGTGGCATATATTGAGCATGCATTAAATGTTAGGTAGTGGTAGTAATCTGCCTCTGAATTTTATGATTGCTTGTTTATTGTAGAGATTTAAAAATCATATTAATTCATTCCAAATCAGTCCTTTGGCTAAGAGAATTAAAAATAAATTCTGACAGGTATTTGTAAATTTGTTTTTACATCATGATTTTACATCTTTTTTTTTTTTGATACTGATGCTATTAAGAGTGCATTGAATATCTATAATGAGGTGGACATTGTAAAATATGCAAATAAGGCAATTATTTAGTAACATTAATGAAGGGCGAATATAATGATATGGAGGGTTATTAATTGTTTAAAAAAATGCTGACAAAGGAGCTTTCTCTCTTTAATGATACCAGTGCCAAAAGAAGTGAGTTTAAAGTTTAAATAATTCTGATGTGTATTTTCCAAATTTGGAGAACTTCAAAAATATTTTTTAGAGACACAAAGTCTGGTTCTAGCAGAATTCTTGCTTTAATTTCTTCACCAACACCCCAATTTGCTTCAGTAATTCCAAGCATCTTGTAAGAATGTGTTATGAAGCCCACTCAACCCATCTCTCCTAAATAGTTGTGCGCTGTCTTGTTCTTATGAGTTAAGTCACTCACTGTCTGCCCTTACTCCCTGTTCTTACTGAAAGTATATAAGGGAGACTTGGCTGAAACAGAATCATTACATATAAGTCATGACTCCTTTGATTGTAGGAGACAGGAATTCAACTAAAATTAGCTTAACAAAGCAAAATTAAGAAAAGAAGGAAAGATGAAGAAAGGAAAAGGAAAGAAGAGAAATTTATTATTTCACAATATTGTAGAATCAAGTGGTTGACTGTGTTCCTCCTGGAAGTTTAGTGGGTGGTATAGAAAAAGAAAAAGTGAGAATTATTATCTAATTCTCTGAATTTAAATACAAGGTTAATAGTAATACTATTCAAAGATAGGGAACAAGTGGATATGTAAGACACGTGATAGTGATTTCTAAGTAAGGAGGAAGATCATGAACTTCGACAAATTATTTTTGAGGCACAAGTAATGTATGTTCAAGAGAAATACCCAGGTGGCTTTAGATGACCACAGATCTAGAACTCGAGAATAATCTCAGCTGGAAATAGAGATTTGGGAGTCATCAGCATGCAGATCATTACTAAAGCCTTTCCCTGTAGAGTCTGTAGGGTGAGGAAGACACAGAAGTATCTTTCTGAGGATTTGCAACATTTAAGGGCTGGGCTGAAAACTAAGAAATAAAACGAGGGAGAAAAAAAAAAAAAGATTCTGAGATGAAAGCACATTGGTATAAGAAAAGTCAGGAGTTATTTTTTGTCAAGAAGGAAAATGCAGTCCAGAAAAACAACATAGGTAAATATTCAGAGTTCAATATTATAAATACTGAAAAACATGTTTTGTCTGAAACAGGAAGCTTACATTGGTATATCCATATGTTTTGAAAGAGGTAGTAGGCAAATGTCACTGATGTTCAGGGAGTGGTGAAATAAAAGTCTGAATGTTGCTTAAGCTTTCTGCATGTATGTTGAAGTCACCCAGGATGATGGTAGAACATCAGGTAGAGAAATCTCTCATCCAAGGCCAGAATAGTCAGTGAATGGGAAGAGGTATTGGAAGGAGGAGGAAAACGTTTCCTGGCTTCCTGGCTTCCTGCTACTTCTGCTACTAGCTCTCAACTTTAGCATCGCTTCTTTAGGGATGTCTCACCTGACCCCCAGAAAACTAAATCTGGTGTCCCCAAAAGTCTCTATAGCATCATTTAATTAGCCAGTTATATCCCTTCACGGCTCTGCCAAAAAAATTGAACAGTTGGTTTTCTCTTCATGTGACTATTAGCTCTATTAGCTAATTTCAAGTCTATGCCTGTTATTTCTCATCTGTTCGGCACTGTAATTGGCACATAAACAGCTCTTCAACAATGTTTGTTGAAAGAATGAATAAATGAAAAGATAAATACACAGGAGGGGTGGGGGAAGTTTCAAGAAAGCGGTGTAATTTACTCAAGCCTAGAGGAGTACTGAGGAAAGCAGACTGCATTTTCTGTCCTTATCCTGTAAAAAGTCCAACAGTGCCAGGATCCGTGGTGCTTCTGGAAATACCCTAGCCTGGGATTGTGAAGTTTAATTATTTCTGTGCACAATAAATCCAATAAAACTTTGTCACAACAACAACAAACAACAAACAACAAAATTATATAACTGGAAAATTTGAGATTACACATTTTTCCAGATAGTATAGGAAGTTCAACTCATCAGTTTTTAATATTCAAAATTGTACATGTAAAACAAGCTATCACGAGTAAAATAAACAAGAAATCTTTTTAGCCATTATTTAGCATGTTAGAGAAAGGTCTTAGATTAAGGGAAAAAAGAAGGTAAAAAAGGAGCAAATAATGGTGGAAAATAAAAACCAGTAAAGAAAAGATACTGTTTTGTTAGTGAGATGAAACTAGGGTATGACATTGTTTACTGATGTTCTATATTCTGCTATGTACTATATGCTATAATTTCACTAAAAAAAAAAAGTATTTTTTTTAAAAATGTCTTATGTAAATCCTGCAAAGAAGGTAATATTATGGAGGTGAAAAGGATTCAGAGTATATAATTTGTTCAAGGTCATACAGCTGGTAAATGTGTGAAGCTGGAATTCAAATTCAGTAGGCCCTACCTGGTTTCGAACATGGGTGTTAAAATGAGTCTTTGCCCCCAAGGAATGAAGGGCACTTTCTGGAGAGCACACTTTATGGTGATCACAATATATACATAGTCACTTCTTAACTACAAAGATGAATTTTCCGATCAGCAAAAAACTTTAGATGTTGTGTGTTGATACCTGGACTTTGTAGTTTTAAGATGATTATATAAAGAAAAGTTGTCAGTGCTGAGTTTGGTAGCATCGTTTTCAGAACTGAGTCTGAATAAAACAAATTATCACAGAAGTGGGATATTTTAGTAGCAGTATCTTCAGATGCTACTGTGGGATTTTTTAAATGTCATAATATAATTTGAGGATATAATTTCATTTGGGGGCAATATTTAAGGCTCATATATATGAAACAAATGTATAAGATTTTGTTCCTCTTTTTCTGCTGCATATATTAAGCGGTAAAATTTTGAGGCCAATGAATTAAACTGATTTTTTTTAATAGCAGCCTTTAGGATAAGTAGAAATTCCACATTTAAATTTGAATGCACTTGAATGAAAGTTTCTTTTTTCAGGATGTATAACTTTTTAAGAGTAAGATGTGTTGTTCTTTTAGCAGTCAGTTGGGTAAGGAATAAAGGAGATAGTTATAAATTATTATAAAATTATATAGCCCAAACAAAATCTTAATTTTATTACATAATCAGTCCAGTCACATCTCATTCTATTTTTACACTTGAGATAACATTTTTTATTATTTAAAAAACGATAATTTTTAGTATGAATTAAATTAGTACACGGGTAGCAATTGCTTAAAAATTTTAGAAGCTTGCATGTCCTGGAGTCTTCTACTGTGTGGAGATTTTCCTTATGATGGTTAGAGAGAGGTGAGTTTATTTACTAACAGGATCACCAGGTATGGTTTTCTGTCGTGATTTTGGAGGCCGGAGGTTCTGGGATTCAATGTCTGCCTCAGTCCATCAGTTCCCACATGGACAACTCCTAGTTCTCTTGTTCCAGACTTTTTTCTTTCTTTTCTCTCCTTGTTTTCTTTCTTTCTCTCTCTTTCTTTCTTTTCTTCAACCTTTTACTTCTGGAAGGGAAGAAGAGACATGCTATTTAAGCATATCTTAAGTTGATTTAGTGAATACTTCAATGTTTTGGGAATCACATAGCCATATCTATAATGTTAATAAAAGAATAGGTGAGAATACTAAAGCATTAACTATCATCCTAAGTAATAATATTGGAACATTTATTTAGGTTTAAATAAACTTTCTCCCCATAATCGATTACATTTTATCCACAAAGAAGACCTTAATTCTATTTGTTCACAGATTTACTCCTTAACCTTAGCTGGCTTTTGCTTACTCTTTTAAAAATATTTAATGATGTTCTTTTATATGTAACATACTCTAGCTAAATGCAATTTGGAAATCAAGATACATAAGCCAGATACATATGATTGACCAATTTCAATTTAGGAATTCTGGAATGAAAGAGAAAACAGATCCCTTCTTAAAAGAGTTACAGGTTTTAGAGAAGTAAAGATGAGGCTTAGGGAACAGCCCCAGGTTATACACAGAGATTAGTGAAACAACTGTCTTTGAAGATTTGTCCAGATTCCAGAGAGCCTGGGACATAAAGCAGTGGGCTGGGGCCACGGGGGAAATATAGTGGAAATCATAGAGGAACCGGACAAACGCTTAATCTAAAATTGAACACATTTGTTAAAAATTTGTTGGTGGAAATTTCCTCTGTCTCTCCTCTCCTCTCCCCACCCCAAATACAACTAAATAAGAGATATCTGTCCTTGACACATTGATGCAAACAAAAATTTATAGTCTTTACATGTGAGGTATCAAACTGCTTCCTTAAAGAATAAATGTAGCATAGCAAAACATATACTTTTAGGAGAATTTTAATGAACCACCTTTAAAATAATTTCTACTGATAGCTACCTTCTTTGAATCTCTATAAGGAATTTTTTTTGATTTTCGTTTCAGTTTTTAATCCCATAACATATATGAAAGTAGATTTTATTATTTTTTCTTACAAAAATGTTGAGTGACATTGAATTGGTTATTTTAGATATTATTGGTCTGGAAGGTCCATTCTAAACTGTAAAAATGCATATAATGTTTTGTCGACACGGTTAAGCAGTTACAGAGCCCGTGTCCCAAACTCTCTTTATTCCTCACCTGTCCTCCCATCTCTGAGGTCAGCTCACTGATTGTGTGATTGAAATCACAGAAACCTCAGTATATTATTTGAAGGCAGGTGTTTTATTTAACACTGGATGATTCAATCTTATATGACTTGGTTATGATAACAATCACTGAACCATGAAACTTCATGTGTCTCTGTAACTATTGTTTTATTAAATAAAATCACTGAGGAGAGTTTCATTATAGAAAGAACCGCTATTGTGGATGTATCAGAAAAATAAGTTGGTGAACCATAAACAACCAAATTTTATATTTAAAGGAAAGTAACCTTTATTCTAATTTTTTTGAAGTTTTGTTATCATGCGAATAATCATTTCATTTATAGAAACAAAGGACCAATCAGTCCTTTGCATTACATGCTTGCAGTTTAAAGATATGTGAGACTATCGATCTCATTTAGCAAAATGGTACCGTGCAGCTAACAAACAAGCCCACCTTATTAAAGAACTCTTTATATTTAAATCTTTATAATAGAGGAAAACAATAATCATTTAGAAGTTGCCAGACACTGGGAAAGATCTAAGGTGCAATTTGGATGAATGTGACATAAAAAGGAATTCAGGGTGCAAAGACAAATTTTCTTTATCCTGATTACAGGCTAAGGAATTCAATTGAATATTGATTTTGGGAAATGTGACCATGCTGTTGTAATGACAGAAGAAAGAAAAAAAGGAAAGGAAGAAAGGAAGAGAGAAAACAGTAAAATCACTGATTACTTAGGGAACAGTAAGATATGGACATATTTACTGCCTTCTGTAGAGTGCAATAATTGGAAGGAAAAAAAAGAAAGAAATGTGTCAGAGTTGATTGGCATCACATACAGAAATACCAGAAGAATTTATAATGAGGCTGAGAATATGGAACTAATGAAGAAGTAGTACAACAGAAAGAAAAAGTCAGGTGGGTGTGGGAAGTTGGAGGTGAAGGAAGGAGTACTTCAATGAGGAGATCAGACGCTTTCTCAAGCCCTCTAGAAACTGAACACACAAAGGAGCCCAATTAGAAATAAACTAGCTAGAAGAAATATTTCATAGTAAATTGGGGATTATCAGTTTGCCTAAAGGGAATAAAATCAGCATTGGAGCCTTCTCATTTTAGATTCGCTTGATTTGTTTTTTCAAGTTTGATACACATGTTCTCTCTTTTCACATCATAATTTAAAAAAAATCATCTGTGAAACAAATTAACAACTAATCAAACTGATTTCTGAGAGAAGAATCATGTTCAAATGAATCATGGTTACATGAAAATTTTAAAAAAAGTATTTATCTCAGGTCTCATTCTTTTTTTTTAATCTCAGGTCTTCACATCTTTTTTCTGAGTATTCACAATATTCACAAATTTCATGAGACTTTTCATCTGCTGATATAACCTGTAGCTTCTATGGATATAGGTAACATATATGCATATATGTATATATATTATATGGAAATATAATACTTGGCTTTAAGTTAGCAGAGTATAGATGAACAATTCAGGATCATTTCTTGGACCCTGCTTTGGTAAATTAAGTGGAAACAACAGCCCCAATGATTTTTTTTTAAACAGAAAAAATGGCAGTACTTAGGGGCAAAATGCTTCTGTTCTAGGATATTTCACATCAGTTCTGGCTGCTGATCAGTCACTAGATAAACCTAGGGAATAACATCAATATGCAGGAACTCAGAAATTTTTATCATCCTTATGAAATGAGTAGCCCTATGAATAAAGCCAGTGTAGTTTCTTTATCCAATTAAAGATATGCTTTTTGTGTGTTTGTTTACCATAACATATTGAAAAAAGAGGAATTTTTTGATGACTGTCTCTTTTAGACACAGTGGTTCTTCACAGTACCCATGGCACACAAAATGTTTAGTCCTTTTATGGCTATTTCATATTTTCTAGAGGTAAGACTGACAGTCTCATTTTTGAAGGTTTACTGTTTACACACCAGAGGGCGATCTAGACAGGATTTGGAGAATTAGTGGCCATGTCTTAAAACCATTAACTCAATGAATTGATTCATTTGTTCCACAAATGTTTGTTGAGCACCTGGTATTTTCCTGGGTGCTTAGAGACAAAATCCCAAAAATGATACATCCTCCAACCTCGAGGAAATTACAAGTAAGCAATTATTTACAGTAGAGTGTGATGAAGATGAGATGAATGAAGCATGAGGAAGAGGCTGCTAGGCAGTTGAGAGAGAAAGGAGAAGGTCAGAGCAGGATTCCTAGAAAAGTAAGACTTTTGCCAAATCAAATTTGAAAATTGCAATTACCACTTGAAGATGAGATGGTGGGAGGAAGTGGAGTAAGAATTAGTGTTTAAAATGGAATTCCTGGAAGGAGTATCTTTCATTTATTGTTTTATTTCGCAAATATATATTGAATAACTATTTATTCACTGGTTTTGCTGGACCCTAGGGAATAACAATGAACAGGACAAAAAAAAAAATGTTTGATCCTGTATGGAGTTTTCATTCTTGAGTAGAGACAATGTGCAAATTATTACAATAATAGCTAATACTGATAAAATGCTTACTGTGTGCCAGGCATTAGTCTCAGGCTTTATATAAAATCACCTATTAAAACCTTACAACAACCCACTGCGGATATTTCCATTATTATAGAGAAAACTGAGGCTGTTTCCATTATTATGGAAAAAAACTGGGGAATAGTCATACATAACTAGTAGAATTGGGGGCTGGGTCTCTAAGCTAGAAAACTGGGTTTGGGGTTTATTCTTTTAATTACTAGAATAAACTGCCTATCAAAATAAATAAATGAATATGTACCATCTTGGGAAGTTGTAAATGGTATGAGGGAAATGGGAAACCCAGTAAGCAAAGAGAATGCTTGAGGGGAAAAGGCTGTTTTAGATAGCAGAGCAGACAGTGCTATGTTCGGACCTGCACCTGCCCTTAGGTCTGACCACTCCGTAGGGTCAGGCCAACCTCCAGCTACTAGGCTCTGTGGGCTTTTCTTGAAGCCAAAACAAAGCTGTTCTGGTCTGGAACATGGCAGAAAAAAGTGGAAGGGGATTAATAGCCCTCTCCCCACTGCAAAGAGCTATGAAGTAGTGACTTACCTGACTTGGTGTAAAAACATCCCCAGCATCCATAACCCTCATGAAGGATGACTTCCAAGCATGTTCTAGGCTATATCCAGAGTTTTTATGCAGGATTGAGCTTTATTGGCCCACAGCAGTGGCTGGCTTTAATCACGCACTCTTTATTGGCTCAGTTCTTTGCCTGTATCACTTCCTCACTACTAAATCAGACTCCCTTTACCTCATAAATGAACTATGGGTATTTGAATCCTTGTCTTGGAGTTCTTCCTTTGGAAAACCGAAACTAAGGTAGATTGGCTGGTCAGGAAATATATCTCTGAAAGAAATTTTGAGGAAGAATATTCTAGATAGACGAAATAATTATACCAAGAACCCAAGAAAGGCAGTAGCAAAGCCACTGTCACTGGCTGGAGTGGAACAAGGCCAAGGGATAAGTAAGAAGCGACCTTGAGGAGTAGTCAGGAGACTAGGCAGAGAAGATGTTTTTAAGCTTCAGAGAGTCATTTGGAATGTGAAAATAGTGCATTGTTCTGTATAAGACTGGGAGAAAAAGAAAATAAAAGAGTATTAGCTCCAAAAGCAGACTTCAAAGAAGATATAACCTGCCCAACGCTTTCTTTTTATAAATGAAGAAAATGAGGTCCAGAGTGCATTGCTAGGGACAGAAAAAGACAGGTCTTCTACTCGAATATGAATCCCAAATCTGTCTGATTTTCATCTATGTTTAAGAGAGTCGTGTTCGTCGTAGAAGCTCACCATGAGAGTAAGCACAAGAAATCAAAAAGAATAAGAGGCATAATAATGTAAAGAGTGCCTCTTTAGACTGAACAGACAATATCTGTTTTTTTTGTTGTTGTGTGTTTAACTACTGTTTTCTCCAAATTTAATGCTTCTTATTTCCACCGTGTAAGATAGAGCAGCTCTTTGCGCTCTCCCCAGGGGACAGAGTGGCAGGTGCCATCTATTGTACCGAATTCCATGTGGGCACAGATGAGTCAGGTCTGGAAGGCCGGCCAAGTTTCACACGGGCATCTGGGCACAGGAATTTCCACCTTGTGAGCTGTCTCAAACCCAGTTACTAAAGTGGAATCTGACACCTACCAGTAAGTGGGTACTTGATGTCAGTGGGTAGCTAACTCAATCAGGAGCTTAAAGCCCTCTATCTAGGTAATAAGATTGGTGGATTGAATCTCTATGCAATTCTCTTTTCCAGAACTAAGCCAGTGCATGGTGGATTTATCTGGCGTGTTTGCTGTTGACCGCATGAGATGAGATGAATTCTAGTAATGCCAAAGGGAGGGATTGAGTCATTTTATTAACTGCAGTCTTGGACAGGTGTCTCAAATGTCAATTGTGGGATTTAATCTAAACTAATCTTTAGAAAAGTTAGGTTTAATGGAAATGAGAACCCAGAGGAATTCACAGTGGAGGTAGCTGGATGCTTAAATCTCAAACACCTCTATTTATGGCAGCCTTTTAAATAAGCTCTCTTTCTTGGCTGTTATGCTTATGTGTTCTGAGGTAGAAAGTGTTTGGAAAACTGATACTGGCTCACTGGTAGGCTGTATTTATACAAAACAAGTTGTTTACTCTGTGTTCCTAACGCTGGCATGTAGTCAGTTGTTGCAAATGGAGCTACACAGTCATATCTGAGATCAGCCCACAGAGCTTCTGGCCCCTATAGGGGTCCCTGCATGTACATCCAGGATGTATTTGTAATTTACTATACTAGCCCATATTTCTTGATCACAAAATTTAATACCGAAGACAGAGTTAGAAATTGATAAGAAAAACTGTCTAAATGGCCATCACACATCATATCTCACTATTGACAGATTTTAAAAAAGGTGAGTTACTCATCACTGAATGCAAATTGTGAAATGTATCGGCAAGGCCAAATCAGGAAACCGAGTCCTGGTATCTGTCTCCTCTTCAAGGCACTTTATCTCCTACAAAATAAAAACAGCTACAATAACAACAACAAAAAACAAATTGTAGTTCTGGCTTAATAATGTGTGTGTGTGTGTGTGTGTGTGTGTGTGTGTGTGTGTGTGTGTGTGTACACATAGAATACATTCAGCAAAACAGAACTAAACTAAAAAGTATGCAAAGAGATCTGAAAGTATAGAAAGGCTCCATGATGTATTTGGTGAATGTATTAATCTAAATTAATTTGCCCACAATGGTGTTTGGGAGCTCTTGCTGCTAGCTCCTACAACACTGGAAACATCGCGATAGTATATTTACTTTTTAAAATTAAAGAGAAAAGGGCCGCACAAAAACGAGTGCTAATGACCTGTTCCACGCTATAAAATCTGAAGAGTACTTAAAGAAACTAATAATTGCCAAGAAGTTCAAGTGGAAAGAGTATTGTCAAAGTAATTAAAGAAAGAAAACAGCTGAGATAAGGAAACAGGTTTAGGTGAAAGAACATGAAATAAAACATTGAAGTCTGCAGTTGTCAGATAAAGTTTCCTAGGCTCTGCCATGTGAACAAAGAATTTTCTTTCTCGCCTCTTTTTCTTTCTTGTTTCTTTCCTCACTCTTTCTCTCCTTCCTATTTTGTTCTTTTTCTTTCTTTTTTTCTTTTTTTAGATATATACATTCTGGTAAAATATTTTATCTTCTAGAATATAGGTTATAAAGATTTTCTATAAATAGCCAGATAGTAAATATTTTCAGCTTTGCAGACTATAGTCTCTCTTGCAACTATTGAATTCTGCCATTGTATTCTGAAACCACCTAGACAATAGTAGATGAATAGATAATGGATGTGTTTCAATAAAACTTTCTTTACAAAAGCAGGCAGTAGCTAACATTTGACCTCAGGGGTGCTGTTTGCCAATCCTTGTTATAGAAAGTGACCTTTTAGACACATTTACCCCAATACTACTTTTTTTTTTCCCATGGAAAAACAGAAATATAAGTGATATTTTTTGGTACAATACTCAAAGGGTGACCTATTTATTATGCTCATATAATTGTTTTTATATGAGAATAATTATTTATGAATATTTTATATCTCCTAGGTACTAATTTCAGTGTCTCATATATGTTATCTCATCTAATCCTGAGAACAATACTCTAAATGTAGTACAATTTCCCTCATTTTAGAGAAAGGCAGCAATGTTAGGAAACTTAGATAAATCTGTGTCACTTTTAAGTATCAGTGTTGGCATTTAAAACTGTTGCCTTTTTCAATATTCGTTCATGTGTATGTATGTATGTAAAATCTCTGCTTATTTTTGTGATGGGATAGGAGCATACCCCAAAGACCTTTTCACAGCAAGACTGTAGATACATATGTCATAAAATTCTGTATACTCTGAGCATTGCCACGTCTCGATCTCAAACATTCTATGCGATTCCACATTAAGAAAGATTTGTTAGTTTCACATCAGTGCTTCTTTGTTCAAAACATACCCAGAATTCAAGCAAGAAACATCCAATGCCAGTGGTGGTTAACTGATGGCAGTGCCAGTACTCAGGGCACATTTGGAAAGGTGTGGGGCTTTGGGGCGATAGCAATGACTGTAGGGTGATGATGCTTCTGGCATGTGGTGAGTGAGGGTCATAAACGCTACAGATCCTGCAATAAGAATTGTAGTCCCTGAGATGAAGATTTGTCAACCCATAATACGGAAAGCACCCCACCCTTGTGCACTCATTAAAAAACCAAACAAAACAATAATGCAGAGATGTTAACTTGTGGCAGATCTTGTTGACCACTAATCCCACAGCCACTTCTTCCTTCTTTCTTGCTAACTTAATTTTTATTTCATTCCGGAAGCACTTAGATGCCAATGAGCTCTGGGAATGCTGAACCCTCCCTGATGCAGGAGACAAACCATGTTATTTTAACCCAATCGCAGTAACTCTCACTCCAATCTTCCAATGACTAGGTTTGAACGGATGTACCTGACTCATAGACATAAGAGGAAGCCCATTTAGCAGGTCCTTGGAAAGGTTTCCCCCCATGATAAAAAGAGAAAGCTGTTTGATGAAACATCTTTCTCCTTGATTTGGGCTTTATCACATATGAATTTCATGCTTGGAACTATTGTAGATATCTCCCAACTATGAGAGAAAAGCCAAGAGAGTACCAGAGAAACTGAAACAGTGCTTGACATTATTGAGGCTCTCAGTTAACCTGAGCACTGCCTATTGTTGGGATTCTGTCATATAAGAATATCCCTATGGTTTAGACCATTTTAGCTAAAAGTTTACCCAAAGCATCTGAATTGCTACCTAGAAACTATAATTCAGATTTGCCCAAGACTAAAAAGTAGATATCAGATGCAGAACCCAGGTACAGATCTGTGACCTTTCACTCAAAACTTTTTGAAAAGGACTTGAGAGAATCTCTGATTACCCATATCCAAGTTCAAGTTCAAAACAATATATATATATTTTACCTCAATTTAGGGAAGAAAATATTATAGTGATATGATTTAAACCATCTATATTAAATCTATCAACTCAATGAAGTTGATAAAATATAGAAGAGTTTGAGAGGAACTAAATTTGGCTAGGTTATTTTTGGGGATCATGTATGCCTCATCTTTATTACCGAACCAAGCTGGAAATGTATAAATGTACCTAAATTAGAATTGTCGTCTTTTGTTCTTTTTGAATATCAGTCCTTTCAATGGTATATAGCATCACACACTTCCTTAGTGCTATTAGAGCTTTTGTGGACATGTGGATGTGGGAGGGACAATAAGCATTTGCAACAGAATCTTCATCTTGGTGACTTTTCCAATGCCATCTGGATTTCTGCATATTCTCTACGTGTCTATTTAGAAGAATCAGATTAAAAAAAAAAAAGATGAAATGATGTAAACATGCAAAGGAAAAGGAAGCCCTCTCTTGTTCAACTCCCCTAGTTGATCTGCTTTTTGATTAAAATACTAATAAATGGCAACTGGCCTGTAAAGGCCATGCTGAGGCGTACGGGAGTTTGGCATGATCAAATGAGTATATTGTTTCTGCCTTCTTCTGTCAGCAGTAACTGAGCAATCCAGCCTGGTGATTGGAAGAGCAAATTTTCTTTGTCCTGCACATGCTGTATTTATCCTTCAAAATATCCACAAAACTCAGCGGGGATTTGGCTGAGAGAGTAGGATCACTCCTTGCAGAAAAAACTGGTGATAAATCTGGGAGGCTTTGTACAAGATCTGAAAGCGGCCTTTGAAATTTGCCGGAGGAGGCATGTATAGCCAGGAGTAAGGAGATTATGTAAGCTGCAGAGGAGACCTGGAGGAGCTTGGAGAGGCAAGGTCCAAATCTGAACGCCCTCTGAATATTCTCTAAGTGAGAGGGCGTTAGAGGTTCAAGCTATGGTCTGGGTATATAACCTTTTCCTTCTACTACTGAGAGTTAAAGAGAAAGTTTGAATTCTCTTTGTTTCCCTTGAAATGTGTAGAAATTGAAAGGAAATTTTCTATCTCTATCTTGGACAGCATGTTTTAAAGGTCAGTTTCTATTTGATATATTTACTTTAAGCATTGCTTCATGATACTTATTTTCAATGTTCTCTTTTCTTTTTTTTCCTCCCGATAATTTGGAAAATAGGCTTTGGAAATGGGTTCTTGAAATGAGATTTCAGTGTGCTTGGAGGAATGCCTTCATTTTCATCACCTGGAGTGCTTATTTAAATATGTTAGAATCACATCACCACCCACTTCCCCTCATCTGCAGAGAATTTGAATCCTCTGGTGTGGAGCCCAGAAATCTGCTCTTTTAACAAATTCCCTAGTTATTCTGATGGACACTAATATTGGACACCACTGTTTTAGGAAATTAGGAGGAGGATAGACTGAGAAAGAGGAAACAAGGTGGCAAGCTGTGAAAATAAACAAACCAGGTTGCTTGCTTGCTTTTTTTTTCAACCGTTGTTTTGACATCACTTGAATATCACTAAATACATACCATGTTTGCTTCAGGATGCCACTTTACCCATAATATATATTCATGAAGATTTTTCATAAAAAAAAAAAAAAAACATCACTTTCATAAATAGGAATGAAAAGTTTTTAAATCTAATTTGACTGAATGTTGGAAAACAGAACATGAAATCTCATAGGGAACATCCTTCTGTATAACCCTACAAAGAGAATCATTGTTTTCTATTTACTTTTCTCTTTATGAAATGCCTCTTCTAATATTGCATTCTTGTAAAGCATAGATCAAGAAACTGAACCATGCCTTCAGGGAGAGATGCAAGCTAGGCCAAGATGTTCTCAAATAAAATATATTAATATAATAATTATAAAGGTGCTTTGATGAGGAGAAATCCATCAGGGAGTATTTGGTTGGTAAACCTCGGTAACTTTTATTAAGTTATTTGAAGGAATATTTACTAGTAACTATAATGTTTCCTCTCAAGCATGCATTCCTCTCTATGGATTTTTTAAGAACTTTACCGATCTCGTCAGATTTCTATCTTTTCTCAGGAAACATACAAGCACAGAAGTGAATGCAATAGTACAAGAATGAGATTTGGCAAAGTAAAAAAAGTTTTCTCTACTTCAATTATAAGATAAAAAAGGATCCCCCGATTCCATTAAGGATGTGGACCTCAGTCTACTGGAAATGAGACTTCTGCTGAAACTCCCTTATGAGCCTGAGACAATCAAGATTTCTCTTTTGGAGAGTCTTAAGTTTTGCAGTGTTTCCATTTGAAAATGATTGGGGAAATATATTATTAGATTAATTAGGTAATTAGAAAAATTCACAGCTGCACCCTTTGACAACACATTTAGTGTCTCTGTGTTAATGAGGCAGACCATAAAGTCTACAAAAATGAAATTTATAGAAGCATTTATTCATCTGATATTAATTGTGAAAGCTGATAAAAAAAAGACCCTGTATTCAAAGAAATTAAGCTCTTGTAGATAGTAATCAAGGCTTGTTTTTATAGTCTTGATTTTCTATTTCTTTATTTATAATCATACACAAAAAATTATTATATATTTGTACTTTTATATGCATATCTTTAGTTCACTTGTAAGATATTTATTACTGGTTTTCATAATTAGACCACTAATGAGATGGTAGAATTGTAGCTCTGTGTCCCCATCAAGCAAAATACAATCAAATATCTTGTTATTCTCAAAGTGAGTTATTTCTCCTTTTTTCTTTCTTTCTTTTTTTCTCTATTAGGACATAAGAGATTAACTTCTAAGAGAGAGGATATTATTTGCAGGCTAATATTCTTTCAAATATCTTCCAAATAAGGAAGTGAATATTTACTTCTGTTGTCAAAAAGTACAGCTGTGAGTTTTTCTAATTGCTTAATTAATCTAATGATATGGTTTTCCTCTCATTATCGAACTAACGCATATGAACACCGGAGCTGTACTTTTTACTGGATATCTTGTTTGTTTTTTATAATATTGACTTGTGAAATTGTTTACATGCTTATTACAATTTAATAATATAAGCTCCAAATTTCCCGTTATAAATGAATTTGCTTTTGTTCCTGGAAAGATGTTGCTCTATGCAAAATATCTCAACTAACAATAACTTTAGTATTTTCACCTTTGTTTGAATTTTAGCTACCACATTTCTGGAATTATACGCTGTCTAAAATTATTTTTTTTCATGTAAATCTAACGAAATGTTCTCACCATAACAGTGGACAATAAGAAAAAACAAATGGACATAAAAAATCATTCTGCTAATTTTATTTATTTATTTTTATTTTTATTTATTATGGTGATATTGATTAACAAAATCCAATGACTTTCAAGTGTACAATTCAACAGTAAGTCATATATATATAGCATTGTGTATTCACTGCCCATAGTTAGATTTCTTTCTGGCACCACATATTTGACCCTTTTTACCCCACCTACCTCCTTCACCTCCTCCATCTTCTAGTAACCACTAGTCTACTGTCCAGTCCATGAGTCTCTGTTTGCCAGGTTTGCTTGTTGCTTTTAGATTTATATCCCACATATAAGTGATACCATGTGGTTGTCAACTTTTTTCATCTGGTTTATTTTACTTAGCATGATTATCTCAAGATCCATCTATATCATTGCAAATGACAGTGCTCTTATAGCTTAATAATATCCCATTGTATACATGTGCCACACCTTCTTTATCCAGTCATTTATTTAGAACACTTCAGTTGTTTCCACGTTCATTCTGTTCATTTTAATGAATGATCTCAAATCTTCATATGAAGTATACTTATTCTTTTAACATAAATAAACTGCATCAGAAAATTTCTCCACATTATCATAACTAATTTTCAGCAGTGCTTTTCTTTTTTCTTTTTCGAGATTTTGGAGGACACTTAGCATGTAGGCTTCCCTGTCAGATTGATAAAATGGAATCGTTTCATGACTGCCTTTCACTAGTATTATCATCCCTATTGAAGATGTTTGTTTTGGTGGAAGGCTTGCTTCTCTGCTCTTGATCATGGACTGTTTATCCATATGCTCATTACAGATACCGTTCCCTTCATTGACACCAGTTCTACCCTTTATTTAATCTTCGACCACAGGCCAGGGACAACATTGGGGCTTTTACATACATTGTCTCCTTGAACTCTCCTGTTAACCCCTAGGTAAGCACTATTGTTTCCCTTTTACAAAGAAGAAAACTAAAATTTGCTTAAGGAACTAGAAAGGACACAGAGTTAGTCAAGAGTGGGACAGAGGTGCCAACTTAACTTGTTCCAAAGCCAATGCAGTTCATCCGTATGCCACATTGCCAAGGGCCATGTTAGGTTTATTACTCACAATGTTGAATTTCTGATTGATTCAACTTGCACTGTAATATGACTTCAGCTCTCCATTTCTTAGTCTTAGGGAACTCTAAGCCTTATTAACGTGCCATTTTTGGTCAGCTTGTTGAGTTCCTTTTGAAATTCATTCAGAGTTGCTTTCTTGGTTCCTGTCACATTGCCACGATTCAGTAATTTTGATCTTTGTTCTAGTTACAAAGATAGATCAGTGAGCATTTCTTCTCCGAAGTTCCCATGTCCTCTTTCTCCTCCATTAAACACACAACGCACACACACACACACACACACACACACACACACACACATGCATGCACACACGCACACACATAAAACACTCCTATATAACTTTTTTGACATCTACAATTATGGGGCTGTCGTAAGCAAGGAAAGGGGCTACAGAAATAATACCTTGAATGTGTTTGTGTCTCTCCAATGCCAGGTTTATTGAATGGAACATTATCAGCTAAAGCAATCAGGGACCCATGCAGGTTGACACATGACACACACAGAGGGGAAGTACAGAGTCTTAAGCGACAGAAAAATAAATGAAAGTCCTTAGAGTCTCCCAAGTGAGCTCTGTTGTCTGGCAGTTTGGATAGTTTTGCATTGGTCACAAGCCAGGGACTATATCATGGGCAGAAAGTCAGAGTCTTCGCTCTCAATACACCTGTCCATGGTGCCCTTGGGTCAGGCTTGAGCATCCTGTCTGAAGTGTTCAGCTTATATGGTCCTTACAGATGTGATCCTTGTGTTTATCAGCTCCTGCAGATGGGGGCTTATCTATGGCAGTCCTGGCTGACATTTGTGTGGTTTTGGGAGTTCTGTTCACACCGTAAGGGTGTTCCCCTTATGTGCCGGTCAACATCATTGTCATGGCTTTCATGGAATCCATTTTGTAAAGTCCAAGAAGTTTTTGTACTCTATGCAGGGGCTTTAGTATAGAGAAATAATAATACTACTTAGATTTCCCATGCCATTTTAGTGACATTTTCGATCAATATTAAAAATCCAAAATGGCTAACTTAAAAGCAAATAGCCTCTACATTTCCTCCATTATTTAAATAAAATAAAATAAAATTGTGGAAAAACTTTAAAATGCTTTTCTGCCAATGTCTATTGTTATTAGAATTAATAATTAACAGAACTTGAGTTTTTGCTTTTGTTTCATGTTTGCTTTAATGTTGAAAATAATGTAAGAAGAAAAGTTTGCTAGAAATATCATTTCCTTAAACCATTATAAGTTATCCATATACTTTCTTATTTTTATTATTTCTGTTTCGACCTCCTTCAATGTATCTAAAAAAAGTGATATTTCAAGATGGATTCATTAATTCAGTATTTGTGTGTATATATGTGTCTGTGTATATATATACACAGACACATATATACACACAAATAAACACATGTAATTAAATTAAATACTTGAAGCAGATAGAAGAGCAAGATCACTTTAAAACAATGCCAACAACAACAACAAAAACAAAACTTTAACTTGTATCCCTGCCTCATGTCAGTGTTTTTGCAGTGTCTGGAGAGCAAAGGGAGTATCCAGTAGAACAATAGGTATCAGTTGTGGTTCTGAAATCATAATAGATAGATAGATAGACAGACAGACAGAATTATAAACCAACTGCAGCATTTTTATGGCCATTTTTAATATTGCACTTGATAATATACCTTTAGTCTGAATTCATTCTCAACAAAACTATTTTGCTTTATTATGGAATCATAGTTTGAAAAGAAAGATCAAAGCTAACTCACCAAGAAAAATTAAAACTAAATGTTTATGCATGACACATAGAAGCTTATAAGAGTATCTTGCTCCTCCAACTCATTGGATGACATGATATCAACTTGAACTTGAAGTTATGTCTCGACCACTGTCAGTATTTTAAGGAAGATATGATTTATATGCCATTCAAGACCTAAGCATGTTTTTATCATCACTGCCAACAAAGTTATAAATAACAGATGTTATATGTCAAATTCTTAGATTACATCACAAGAATACCAATAGACAAAAAAGAATAAAAACACAGTCTTATGTAGTTGATTTAAGAGTTTTAGATGTGGCCTGACTATTAGTGGCTCAGTTCCTCCAATGGAAAAATGAAAGCTTTTGACTAAAAAATATTTCAAGTCTCTCAAGACTGAAATCCTATAATTTCCTTGAAGCTTTGGCTGATGTGTGTGAACACTATTTAAAGAGTTACCTCTGTCCTCCAGAATGAAGATTTTTTTTTCCTTCTAAAACAAAGAGTAGGCATGGCCAGTACAAAGCTTCTCTTCTTTGCGTTATGTTTCGATCAAGCAATATTATCTCCAAAAAGCAGCACTCTGCATTCTGCACATTCATTTTGTAGCTCATGCTCTTATTCAGCAAAGTAAACAAACATTGTGGTGAGGTTAAGGATTAATGGCAAGGCATTGCATGACTGTACAGCATGTAACCTTGAGGGAAGAGATCAAGGGAAATGTCAGTCAAACACCTGCCCTTAGTGCAGTTACTAATTAATTCGTGAGCATTGACTCGGGTTGCAGATTTGCTAGTGTACAAGGGAATCAAGTCCCATCCTATAAATACTGCTTTCATTTAATGAGGCTTTAATAGGATTAAATGGTTTTAACTTTATGACTTCATGTTTTTGATTATGGTTGTGCGGTGCTTTTTGATGTGGATAGATATGGATTTCAAGGAGTTTTAACAGTAGACTCTAAATGAAGGGTAAGGGGAATAAAAAAGAGAATGTGTCATTAACTCAGAACTTAATTTTCTGAAATTTTAAAATAAAATTAAAGGTTAAATTGGTCTCAGACTACCTAGAAGTAAACATGATACGTTACGCAGGGTCTCCATCTAAAGTAATTAGCATCCAGTAAAACAGACTGTTTTCTGTTACTCTGAATCAGAGCTATTTTACCATGTCAAGGTCTCAAATGTATGCAGAGATGGATTCGAAATCATGTTTTAAAAATTATATTTCACTCCCTTTTATATTTCAAGATTATATACTATTGATAACTTGTCATTCTGTACATATTTTGTTGTATAATAAGAATATCATTGTGAATTTGCTATTGGTTGCTACAAGTTTCTATTATTAACATTTAATTTTGACTTTTCAGAGAAAACTGAAAAGTGATTTTGCCATGCTGTCATTGTAGATGTTAGAATGACATTATCATGTAATCTAACCAGAAAGGTTCAAGGCTCAGCTCAGACTTTATTATTATTATTATTATCATCATTAATTTAGTATTTAGTATTTAAAATATATACATATACTGAGATATAGGGTGTCTGTGTAAAAATGTATGTTTTTAGGTTAATATCTACTGGGATATGCAGTAATTGGGCAAATCAAATCCTATCACTCCCTGGTTATAAAACAATTCAAACACTTCCTATTCCTCTCATAATAAAGAACAAATTTCTTTATTATGGCCTATATTTTTGACGCAGTCCATCTTTTCAGACCATATTTTATTAGGTGCTGTAGTTACTGCAGTAAAGAAAACAGACAACATCCTTGCTCTTGGAGACAGAGTTTGTAGACTAATAGGGAAGACAGACAATAAATGAGGAAACTAAGGAAATTTCAGCTAGTCATCGGTGCTATGAAGGAAATCACACAGCTCCTTAATAGAGAGTGGCTAGGCAGGGGTCATCAGCTTGGATCTGGTGGCCAGAAAAAGCCCCTTCAACTGGCTACTACTTCAAAATAAAAAATCAGCCTTGCAAAGTTTTGGAAGCAGAGTATCCCAGACAGACAGAGCAGCTCATGCATTAGGCGGCAAGGAAGGAAGAGGCTTGGCAGTTTTAAGGGATCGATTGGAGCACCCTCATGTAAAAGGCAAGGGACAATCCAGACGGTGATCACGGGCAGATCCTGTTGTATGTGGCCTGTGAACTGAGTTGGAATTGCCCTACCATCCAGTTTCCTTGCCCTGTTTTCAGTTCCTTAAGCAGTCCTTGTCTCCCTCAGGACCATGGTGTTATGCTTGTTTCTTTCCACTGAGACTGTTGCATTGCTAGCTTCTAACGGATTGCAGAGGCCATACTAAGTGCCTAATAAAGATCTGTTAAAGGAAAGCAAGAAATGTTTTCACAAATTTGTATTGTATCGCCCAGTGAGAAGAACAAACGTGCTTCCCATCTTCTTACTCCCTGACAAGGATGCGTCTTATTACTTAATAAATATCAGGCCTATTTTTTTTTTTCCTGTTACCCACTTTTCACTAAAGAACTTGAAAAAGTAAGGCTTACTTTTCCAGCCTTTCCTGCAGTGGAGGGTGGTCAGGAAAGCGAGTTCTGATTAAAGTGACCAGAAACTGAGAAAAAGATATTTCTCTTCTGATAAAAGGAGAGATATACACTTTTGTTGCCCTGGCTACCTGCGCTTTCTATCCTCGGACATGGCTGTGGGCATATTATGTCAAGAGCTGAGACATCCGTCTTGCTACCGTAAGAGAAGAACCTAGAAGAATTACAGAGCTGTCAACCAGGCACCCTGATATGCTGAAGCTGCTGAACCAACCTGGGCACTGCCTACCCTCAGGCTTCTAGTTCAGTGAACAATAAATGTTCAAACTCCTGATAATTGAGGTGCCTGGAACTTATTGCCCCATCATTTTTCCCTACCCGATTGCTTGCACATATGTTTCGAAGGACATCTCTTATTCTCATGGAAGAATTAGTTTTGATATCAGACTGGAACAACAACAAAAATTTCTTCTTATAAAAGTTGCTGGTTGTTTGGTTTAATATAAACTGTATATCTATAGATGGCAAGCTTATTACACAGTATCTTTCCTGATACTAGCCATTTATCCTTTGAATTATATTTTTATACCTGGCTTCCTTTGCCTGACTCTCTTTCTTCGTATGGCTTTTGGACACCAAAGAGGTATGACTTCTGTTGTGGACCTTTTCTTACTGCATATTAAACAATTATTTAGGGTAACAAAATTATTGTGTTCCTAGCACACAGCAATTTCTCTCTTAGATAAGGAAAGGCCTCCTTGTTTCTAGCTTTTCCCACATAAAGAAGTGGCATGTGCCATTTTTATACATTTCTCTCATATTTTTTTTCAATTTAGCTTCGTTAGCTGAATTTGACTATTTATATTTGATATGTAGCTGTAATTCTCTAAATGTCAGAGTAACGTGGAAAAATAAAAGTCTGTTTGAGTTGCATATTTATAGATTTTTAAAAGTTTTTCAGTGCTCACCAGAATCACAAAACTCTATGTTCTGTCTCAAGCATGACTCAGAGGATTAATATTTTTCTAGTTAAGGATTTCATGGTTCCTTCTCAAAACCACCAAAGCCCTCTCTGAGAATTGTCATTAATTATCAGGTTAAAATTGTTTTGTTTATTAATAACAATGGTGAGAGAATAATCTTCTGAGGTTTGCCTTTTGAGTTGTGACCTTCAAATTGTGTTCTCTTGTGGGAGGTTGTTGGTCATTTCTATAACTCCCTAGTAAATCTCAGAACTTGTGTGTGTGTGCGACTGTGCATGCCTATAAACTGCTTGCCACACTGTATTTTTCTTAATTGTTTCTAATTATCTTCTTTACCAGAACATGAGTTCCTTGAAGACAGGGATCTCATTCCATTCTTCATAGCGCCTTTAGTTTTTAGAATGGAATCAGGCATGGAGTAAGAAAATAATGAACATTGGTAAATCTTTGAATGAATAAGGAAGTAGATGAATGAATTAAGGACTTCTCACATCTCCCACCTATAGTGACTCTATATTTCTACATAGCTGGGGTTCATTTGTCAAGTATATGAAATCACTGAACACCCATTGCCTCTGACATAGTTTACAAAACTTTTCAATATAATCCAGCAGTTTTATAACTCAGTTTCCCCACAAAAACAGTTAACAATATGTTATCCTGTTAAAATCAAAATTGAATTTATATGCTATGTTATTATGCAAACCAGAATGTAATCAAGTAGCCATAAATGGTGTGGTCACATGCTGTTGATGGATGCTAGACAAACTTCAAGGTTTCATTTTCTTTTTCTTTCCTTTTCTCTCTCTTTTTTTTTTATTTTCCTTTTCTTTTTTCTTAGAAAAAATCCGTATTATACCGGATTTTTCTTATCGAATTCTTGAGATAAAGATTTTGACAAAGCTTTAGGAATCATAATTACCATATAAGCTATACCCTTTTCTATTCATTTCTTCCTTCTCATTTGTGCTGGTAGAAAATAAAAATTTATTAAAATAAAAAAACTGGAGAGCCTGTTTTCTAGTAAAGCACTGCTTCCTAAGCATTTAAAGTGAAAACTTTAAGGAGAAGAGTTACCAGGTAGAGAGGCAGTATACAGAAGTGGTCAACGGTAGTTCTGAGGCACCACAGAGTCCTCCGTTCTGGGGGCATCCCTACCCCCCTTGAAATTCAACAGAAAGGATATAGATTAGAGCCTGGCCTGTGAACCTTTCCAATATTTATTATCAGGTAGGTAGCATAGCTCACACTCACAGGGGAACATGAATTCACAGGCCAAAATACCAGATACCTAAGAAGTACAGAGAGTATAAATAAATAAATAAATAAATAAATAAATAAATAAATAAGATAAAAATATAAAATATAAAAGTATAATATATATCAAAGTGCAAATGATCAGAGGCAGAATTATTAAAACAGAAGTCTGAGAATTTAATACAACATGATGAAAATATAAAGAGGATAATGTTAGATGATAGCAGTATGAAATAAGAACAATAAATCACAAAAGGAATCAATAGGAAATATGAAAAATATAATAATTATAGTGAAGATCACAATCATTGAGCTGAATAGCTAGAAGGATAAAGCCGAAAAAAAAATGAATTAGTGTGTTGAAAGATCACATTGAGGAACTTTTCAAGAAAGTAGAGGTTAAGAATAAAGAGATTAATTTTCAATCAGCAGAAATTCTGTTCTTGTAAATAGCTTGAAGTTCTTAATTAGAGGACTTGTCTCTAAAAGTATGTGGAAATAAATAAATAAGAACAAAATCTAACAATGTGTTGCCTACAAAGACCTATTTAAAATAAAAACATATGGGAAGGTAGACAACCATAGTAAATAAGTACATGCCTAGAGAAAACAGTAGTAACGATCTACTATAACAAAATGTGACTTAATAATCAAGAGTTCAAAGAAGGATATGATGTTCTGGTTAAATGACAAAATAATAATGCTGCAATTAACAATCATAAAACTACCCAGAAATTGCCTCAAAATAATCTAAAAGCTTGTCAGGATGAGAAATGTATAGATAAACTCTACCATTCTGCTTCAAGATTTTAACACACTGATCACAGAAGCTGATAGGCCAAACAGATAGAAAGAAGTAGAGAAATATTGAAGGCCTAAACAATACTATTTAAATATTGATTTTATAGATACATGTCAGTATAAAAGTAGGTAAATGAATGTTTTAAGAGTTGCACTATAATATGTGTATGTACATGAGTTTGTGTGTATCTGTGTATGAGGCAGAGAGAGACAGAAATCTATACCCAAAATTTAAAGAACACGTTTTTTAATATACATGCAACATTTACAAAGTAGACCATGAATTTAACCAAAGTTAACCCAATATACAAGATTTCTGCAATCTTATAGCAATTGAGTCTCTATCATCTAAGACCGCATGTCATATTCATTTACACATGACAAAATTATCTTAGTATACAAAGAAATTGTGAACATTAAATTGCCTGGAAAAGGAAAGAGTAATTGTAGAAGAGAAGGCACTCACCATCTATGCACACACAAACATATAGTTGTTTTCTATAGTTCTTCAGTCTTGTCTGGCAATCATATCTTATTGCATTTTTCTAAAGATATGTTGTTTTAATAATAGTTCTAATTTATGAAGTGTTACTTATGTGACACGTATAGTATTAACAGTTATATTTTCAATATCTCAATAGAAACTCCATGAAATCAGGAATAGTAGGCCAATTTAATGAATGAAGACATTGGGGCATAAACAAAGTAACGTCTCAGCCACCAAGCAGAGCTGAACTGTGAACCAGGACAGCTTGGTTGCAGATGCTGAGATGTCCCCAGAGACCATGAGTGTTGCCTGAGAATTGGGCCAGGTCCGTAAGCAGCGTCCAGTAAATGCATGCTGAATCGAATTAAATTCTCTTCACTGTAATGAAATTCTGACCACAGAAACAGGGGTCAAATATTAGTACCACTTTGGGTACTTAGTTGATACAAAATAACCTAAAATAAAAGCAAAAATAAGTCTTAGCACCAGTCTGCATGCTGTGGTGCGTGGAGCCTCTGTCTTCACAACGAGCCCCGGAACCAATGTCTTCGCAACGAGCCCTGTGCACCCTTGCCATGCGCTGCTTCATGAGCGCGTGTGGTGCTTACAGCCACGTAAATCAATGCCTTAATGTAGTAATGGTATTGCAAGGGTAGTAATGGCAGCATTAATAACAATAACCATAATCTTATGAAAGTTGGAAACATAAAGTCTCCTAGAGACTATGCAGCTATTTGCCAAATGCATTTTCTAAAAGGGAAATAATTTATTGGATTTAACCCAACAAAATATTAATATCTTTACATCGTTTTTATCTTGCTAATAAAGGAGTTCAGAATTTTTAACATATTCTTGCTAGGCAATGCTCCAAATCTTGCCCTTTAGTTGGTATTACAGTATCAGTAATTGGTGTCTCACGTTAACATTTATTTAAAGCTGCTGATTTAACATTTAAAAATTCTGGGGTTAATGGATCTGTGAATACAGATCCATTAACCTCAATAAAAACAAATGGAACCTCTTGTGAACTAAAATCAGTTCAAATCATGGATATGCTTTCTCTAATATTCACAACATTTAGATGGTTCTGATAAAATGTCAGGTCATAAAAAGGTCTACTAACATAGTAATATTCAAGGTGCTTTTCAGTCTTTTGTTATTGTCCTATGCAACAGAAGCACAGCCTCTCTATAGGGTCTGACCCCTGGGAAAACTACTTCCCATGCTTGAGTTTGCTGCAGCTTTTGGGTTCTTGCCACGCTATAGAGTCGTCTTCTCTAAAACTCTGTGACTTACTAAAAACTGTGTTTCTTAGTGCTCATCACAGACCCCTAATCTTAGGTCATTCAAAATCGGATCTAGGATCTGTCTCTTTTTAAAAAAAAAAAAAAAAGATGGTAATCATACAAAAGTGTGCATGTTCTAGGCACTACTGGACTCTAAACGGATATTCAGAACTGGAAGAAAGGCACTAGGACATTTTTTACTGCCTTCTGCAATTTGAGTGTGGGCAAGTCACTTGAACTCTGAGTTCAGGCGGCTTTTTAGTAATTCTTGCATATAGGAATGCTTTTTGTGTGTTCTGGGTTTTGTTTGTTTGTTTGTTTTTTTAGTATTTTAAAGTTTAAAAACAGTTTGTTTTTCCCTAATTAGGCCACAACAATTCATATTCCTAGTATGTGCAAAATATCCTCACCCCCACCTCCAAAATTCTCACCCTTTGTGGCATAATCTCAAAGTTATCTGAGTAATATTTACACATAGATGAGGCTTCTTGGCCCAATGCTTGAAGTACAGCTCCTCTGGCACAGACCTGAGTACAGAGAATTATGAATTAAAGAACAAGTTGTGTACCCTGCCATATATCCAACATAAAATACTGACAGGGAAAGCATAATCACAATAGAAACTCCTATTTTAAAAAAAAAAAAACTGGTGAGGAGCAGTGGGGCATATGGCAATAGCTGGTTCATAGCAATTCTGAAATCCACCTGCCCTCACTTCACCTTGCTTTGGGCATATGGAATGCGCCTTTGAAGGGCCCAGTTTTCTCTCTGGGAATTTCCCTGTGGTTATTATCTCTGACCTTGAGCCTTCTGTCTTGGTTCTTAATAAGAAATGACTTTTGTTTACAACTGAATATTTTATTCAGCCTACTTTCTACCTGTAGAAGGATGGGGACCCAGTGTCTTCTTTTGTGAATTGTCTCTCCATTTCTGTCCATTCTGTTGGTGTTTTCATCAATACATTTCTCTTAAAAATGTGGATTTCTTATAAATCTTACGTTAGTTTTCATTATTTGGAACAAAACATGTATACATGTATCTTTCTAGCAAGTCCTTCTCTACTTCGGGTTGTGAGTCAGGGTGCTGTGAAAAAATTGCCTTGAGATTTTTAGATATCCATTTGCCTACCGAAGAAGGTCTTTGATTCCTGCTTTGAGTCTTTCAGAGGTCTTAACGAAGCATCTTACCACCACAATCTTTATTTGATATTTATCATAAGGCTCATTCTTTGTTTTAGGATGCTTTGCTCTCTGGGTAGCCTTAGAATGAGAGAGTGATTTATTTTCTAACCCATCAAGTCCTGGCTTTCAAATATTTTCTGTAAATTCTACTTGAAAACTGAGCATTTACTTCATTAGCTCATCTCTTTTTCAAAACCTTATCTCAGACTACTAAAAGAAGCCAATTACCATCTCCAGTTATTTTTAACTTCAATGTTAGGCACATTTTCTATCTTACACAGTAATTTAAGTGACAGTCTTTGCAAATTCTCCAAATACATAGCATGTGTCCTTCTCTTCACCATTCAGTAGCACTCTACACTTCCTGCCTCCCATAAATGTCTCTTCACATCCTTTGGGCTTTACCATTACTCAATACCGAGGTGAGTTCCATCTGCTTTATGTTTTGTTACAGCAGCACCCAGTTATAGGTGCCAATTTTTGTTTTAATTCTACAGAACTGTGTAACAATCCAGCCAAAATTTTTTTTGATTTACTCTTTCTCAATGTTCTAGAGGTCAGAAATGTGGGCAGAGTTCAGTGGGATGGTTTTTCTTCTCCATATGACACCATCTTCACTTCTTGGCATCCCGGCTGAGCTGGAAAATATAAGAATGTTCTGTGTATTATGTTCCACATGGCCTTTTTCACAGGATTTTATCACAGAATGATAGTCTCAGAGTAGTTGGACTTATATGTTAGCCTTCCCAAAAATCCGCCAGATGTTTATAAGCTTAACTGGCACAAGGCTACAGTTGCCACATTCTACCATTCATGGAAGTCCTGGGACCAGTATATATTCAAGAAGGGGAAACAGATTCTACTTTATGGTGGCCAACTATCACACACATGCAAGGATGGAAGGTATTGATTATGGACATCTTTAGAAGCTATGTATCACAAACGGATTTGTGTTTTTAACCACAGCTCTACAACTCGTGTTTTCGGCTCCAGTAAATTATATTTAACTTCCAGGTGTATAATATATTATTATTAGCCATTTATCACGTGGTTTCTCTGCTGCAAATCGTCTCTTCTCCTCTCTCTCACCTTCAACCAGAACATCTCCTAGTCGTGTTGTGGGACTTTCTCCCGAAATTTTTCCATTTTCATGTCTTAGTTGAGTGCCTGTATTTATGTTCTTATATCAAACCATGCTTATTTTTGTCATAGCATTTATCGAACCTTGTTAAACTCTAGGCTCTCTGGGACTAAAACTGTTTTATTGACCACTGTACCTTCACAGTTTTGCACTGTCCCAATTACAGAGTGCACTCGCAGTGTTATTATCAAATATATTTGAACAACTGGACATACGTGTGAAAATATTGCATTCATTATATATAGAATAATAATAGCTAATATTTAGTGCACACTTACTTTATACAAGACCATAGAATATGCTAAATTTTATATATCTTATGTGAATTCATCCACACAAAGCCACCATTATCCTCATTTTAGATATGAGAAACCTAATATTTACAGATATAAGACACTTGTCCAGTATGTCTGAACTTTTAAGTGAAAAAGCCTACATAAATTCTGTTTGACCCTGAGCCTATGTTCCTCATAACTAGATTACCCTGCCTACAGAGAAATAGTAATTCACCTACTATTGGTTCCTACTATTTTTTTTTTTTAAATAACTCTGAAGTTCTCCTGGAGACTGCATTACACAGATTTAGAATCATGGGCATAATTAATATGCATATTATAGTTGCCATACTCACTTTATGTAGTGGATACAGCTACCCTGTGTCTACAGCCTGGGTAGAAATTATTAATCCATTTAGCTTGTCTAATAATAAATTTTGTTGTGGTACATTTGTATAGACTGATACAAGGTCATAGGAAGCCATATTTATCCTAAATGAAATCATGTCACTTTCCTGCTCAAAATTCATTAAAGGCTTATTTAAAATTATACCTAAACTTCTGATCATGGCACAGTAACATCATAGTACTCCTCCAAACATGGCAAACTCATTTCTACCATAGAATTTTTATACTTATTTTCACTGCTATGAATGACTCTCTTCTCCCACTAACTCAGCCCTCCTTGTGATATATTTTCAAATACCAGTTTCTCAGAGTAGATTTCCCTGACGTCTCAATCTAAAATAGGCTGCTTGTCAGGCTTTATCCCTTTTTGCTAAGATCAAAGTATATTTTATCGTGATTCTTAACTTGAAACTATAATGTGTGTGTATTTGCTTAATATTTCTTGTCTGTCTTCTCTAAAGCATAATCTTCATGATAAAAAGTAAATGTTTTTTTTTTATTTGTCATATATCTAGAAATATCAATTTCTAACACTCAGTAGGTGGTTATTACCTCATAGCTGACTGCGTGAAGGAATAGCTATTACCTGAGAATCATTTGACCAGCTGCTCAAGCCCCCTCTTAAAGCGGGTGCACCATCTCACAGCACCTTTAGTGTAACCCTGTTATTGCCCTCGTCACACTGTCCTATCAGTATGGTTTCCTTGTCTATCTCTTCTAGAGGGCTGAGATCAGAGTTCTTGTCTCGTGATTATTCCAGGATCTTATAAATTTGTATGATACGCTGTAAGTACTCAATAAATGTTTGCTGGCTGAACATAGAATAGTCTTGCCTCCATTAAAGAAGAAGTTATACCACTTAGTTTTGTCTACTATTGACATAATACAGTAATTCAACATCAAATTGGCATTTTAATTATAAAATACACTCTAATTACCTAGAAGATTGTATGTTGGAAAGATTGGCTGCAAATGACATTGTATCTTGAATCCGTGTAATTTAATGAGCAAGATGTTACTTTAATTATTTTTCTAAAGAGTTTGTACTATTTTAGTGCTTAGTTTATAATTCAGAAAAAAATATATAGCCTTCAAATTGGAAAGTCAAGACACAGACACTCTGCTGGAACTTAAAGTAATTCTCAGCTCAGCTGAAATTTCTTAGGTCAACTTTAAAAGTTCAGTTAAACATTTTCAGTTTAAATGGCCCAATCTGTAAAATGGAAGTGATATGTGTGATGGCTTGATGGCTGAATAATGGCTGTTTTTTGAGTAAAGTGGTCTTGAGTAGTGTTGCAGTATCTTCACACCTAAGGGACTCTGGCTGTCCTTTTCATCATGACTTTTCATGTGACAAATGGATAAAATGAATCAAAGGTTCATATGCCCCCACCAGCCTCCAGGCAAAATAAATCAGCTTTCAAGGGAAAAGGCAGAAATATTTAAATGATGAAGTCTTTCTACCTTTTTTTTTGACCCAGTTTTGTCTCCTTCAATGAAAAGATGAACATCAAGACTGATATAAGGCTTCATTCTGCCCTTTCAGCAGATTTTAAGATGCTTCTCTTTGTGTAGTTTTCTTTTTTTCTTTCTAGTTCCTCCCCGCATCATGAGGGAACATAACTAATTTATGGAACTAATTTTTTTCTACCTCCCAGAAAAATTCCTTATGAATTCAATTTTTTCTACTTATTTATTTATTTATTTGTTTGTTTGTTTGTTTGTTTGTTTATTTTACCTGGAAAATAGGAAATTCATCTGGAGATGACAATTCCCCCATATAATCTGAAAATTAGTGCTAAATTAATATATGTCAGGAAAAAAAGATGGAAAAAGAAAGCAAACCTGAAAATTTAATACTTAACATTAAATCAAACTGCTGAAGATTTAGGATCACATTTAGTGATTGGTATTGTATGTGATATTGTATTTCCAGAAAACCTTTCAATACCAGTAAGCTGGTTTCTCATAGCTAACCCTAAATTGGTTTCCAGAAGCTTGAAACAGCTGACTATAATTAGACTTTTAAACCTGTTCCAGAAAATCTGACAAGCATCAGAAGTTGATTCTTAAACAGCTTTAATTACCATAAAAGTGGAAGAATTCAAAGATCAATGACTATTGTCTTATATTATAAGTAGTATAGGCCTATTATCAGAAGGTATAGTGTCGTAAATAAGGCATAGCCAGACTTAGAAAACGTTGAAAAAATATTTAAAGTATTTCTCTATTTAGCAAAATAGACATTGTCAGTTTTCTGGTGCTGTGAGTTTGTTTCAACTCTACTAAGCATCAACTAGATTGGATTCTCATGTTGGAGACTAGAATGCATCACTGTGTGAATTGAAATGCATTACTCTGTGAATTGGAATGAATTAGGCACACTCTATTGAACTTCTCTCCTGTCATCTTTCTGATGTTCTAAAAATGATTTCTATAGGAGTTTACTATCAGATCCAGGACAACACTTTATAAACAAAATTTAATGGAAGCTTTCATCTGTTAAATTTTATTACACTCACATTAGCTCTTTTATACACTATAAAAACACTTATTCTGTAAGTTACAGTTATATTGTCCATAACTATCTAGGCAATGCACTGGTTTTTAGTACTTCAGGAAGGAAGGAAGAGAAAATTTTTGTATTAAATACTTATCACCTTCAGTGCCTTTAAAATTAAAATCAAGGCAAAGCAATTTTTTTTGTCTTTCTCAAACATGATATTTAATTCTATTTACAGGGAAAAATTTAGTTTGATCAAGGTTATAATAATCCCAACATACCGTAGAATCAATATTGAAGCTTAATATTTTTAATTAGAGTTTAAATATTTTGATTTTGGTGCTGAGGGGCAGCTAAAGGAAGTGATGGAAATACATTTTCTTTATTTTCATAATTAGGTATACGTTTTTGTGTCAAAATGTCTCTATTTAGATCAGTATATGTCCTTAGTAATTCACCCTCAGCTTTGACAAGTTGACGAAAGCTACCTTACTTGAAAGCATTGAAAATTTTGTATAGTGAATGCATTGGGAGATTCAGAGTATAAACATCATGATTCTTATTATTCTAATTCTGTGAAAACTGAATTCACATGCAAAAATGACACTGGTCTCATTTTAATCCTTTACATTTTATGGGTTCACATGCATTCTTGCTTTAAACTTTAGGGTCTAAGAGAATAGCATGCTCTGTGAATATGTGTGTTTATGGTATGTGTGCTTTAAAGATGAAGGTATTTAATTTGGCGGCACATCCTAGTAACATTTCTAATATTGGCTTGGGTTTTCTTGGTGATTCTGGCTATATAGCTCCATAGTGTTTTTATGCTCATGGATTTTTCATTTTGTTTAAATAAGTCACTGATCACTAAGTTCAACTCTTTTCCCAATTGCTGCATCATGCCAGGTGTCACGTCTTAGCAGGGGGAGGCCTCTGTGCTGTTGCTTAAAATCATTGCTTGACAACAACTAATTTAACTCCTAATTCAATAAATATACAAAGCACACAGGAGAACTGACAATCTATTTGTTTGAAAATAGCAATAATGCAATGTTAATAGGCTTGTTTTTTTGTTTGAACACATGTAATAATGTTTGTTACATTATATCAAACTAGGGATAGGTGCATTGTACCATCACTCCCATTTTAACAATGAGACTAGCTAATTTGAAAATGTTTGTTCTATATATGAAAATCATATTAGCAATTAAGAGCTATCTTATTTGTAGAACTGAGTGGATATAACATTGTTTATATTAATAAAATACTCAGTAAGCAAAAACTAGGAATAATGCTTTCTCATTTTGTCTATTAATACATATCTACTTTATTAACTAAATTCTCACCTATATTCTTTTTTCAATGGTGAATTGGTGAGGTTACATATACAGTATAACTCAAGTTCTATAAAGAGACTATATACTTCTTAATCTGGGGTTCTGGATAAAGCACTATTTTTTCAGTGTGATCTAAATTTTTTTATTATAAAAATTCTTAAAATTAATAAGATCTGCTTTCAATGTGTGTGTGTGTGTGTGTGTGTGTGTGTGTGTGTGTGTGTGTTGAAAATGGCTGGCCTTAGGGAAATTAATGAAATCATTTACTTCTATATTTCTGAGTTCTAATCTAGCTCACACACTACTTGTTGCTTTACTTTGAACACATTGTTTAAATTTTCTGGACTTTCGGTTTCTTAATCTAAAAATCAAAATAATAGTTATTTTATAGATTTATTATAGATACCAAATAAGTAAATATGTAAAAAGCAGGCATTGCGATGTCGGGAATATAGCAAGAACTCATCAAATTCCTTTCTGTACCATTCTCAGTATCCTTTTGTCTCGTCTTACTCTCTAACTACTAGGCTAATTGGTATTTGTACTTTGGACTGCACTGTGCATGGTGGCTTGATCACAGTGATTATCAGAATGCAGGGATATTGTTTGACCCTGTCTACTACATTATCCCAGTGAAAAATATCTTTCCGGTACAAGGAAAACCCCTAGTTTTCTAAGCAGCTACTTTATTTTCATTGGATGGTTTCTATGAGGTTTTACAATAGTAAATCAAATTCATTCTTGCCCTGTCCACTATTAAACTCACCACTTGCATGACATTTTGACATATTCAGTGTATATCCACATAACTTCAGCTACATCAGATTTACTATCCTTGGCTACCCTGTTTCCCAAACCTTATCTATGTTACTTTTTTTGCACGTAGCTACACAGAACCCCTTCAATCCTTTCCATAAAGAATAATAAATTTATATAATAATGTGCATGCATGCAAATAGTTATTTTTAAAATCATAACAAAACGTCTCTATTTCTGTTGTGTTTTTAATTGAGACATGAACAAGATACTATGGGAACGGGGGTCGAAAAGATGGAAGAAAAGATCTGTTTGGGGAAGGTGGATCACCATAGAAGACATAGTGTTTTACTGCATCTTCACACTTGAGTAACTGATTGAGTAGAAAGATAAGGATAAAATAATACTCTCCCTTAAAAAAATGTAAAATAACAAGAAAGGGCAGAGGCAAAAGAGGACAAAAGAGCTCAATACCCGGGGAAAGTGCCACAGGTGTATGGCTGTCACAGCAAGCTCTCTGGCGGTTAGTTATTTCAATGCGAGTTTCAACAACATCTGTATATTTGCAGGAGAGCAATTTGAAAATCACCATGTCTTTAATATATCAAATACATTAAAATCTTAATCTTAGCGGATACATAAATGGGAACACTTAGGGCACAAATGGCAATCCATTCAATTTCTTTTGCCTGATTTACTCTAACACAGCCTACTTACTGAGTTGAAGATTATGTGTAAATCACTACAATTATGTCCACACTATGTTCAATAAGAAACTAAAGGATAATGGTTGATTATTTCTCACTATCGATATCAGTCTCTTATTTAAGAGTGTGTTATCATAATGTGGCTTATCTTACTCTGCCTTGTCAAAATATTTTTTTACATTTTTACATTTGCCAATTAAGTAGTAGTAGTAGTTGTAGTTGTAGTAGTGATAGTCATAGTAGTAGTTGTAGTAGTCGTAATAGTAGTAATACTAATACCAAGATCTCAACATTATAATGTGTTGTTCAGTAGATGTGGCATATAACAGTGAGAATCTGATTCTCCCCTTTTAAAACCATAACAATAAAATGAAGCTTTTATAACCTAGAAGAAAAAGCGTATTTATGTATGCCGAAAAGAAGTTTCTTCTTGTACTCTACTAGGAAAGAACATGGGCACACTTAAAAATTCTGAATACCTTAGTGTAAAAAGTTTGGGCCAAATTTATAATACATTCCAAGACTAATCATGCAGAAATATCTCTCTGTGTATGTCTCTCTCACATACACACTTATTAATGTGACGTTTTATATCATGGAACAGATCACTCATCGCTTTATTAGGGAAGTATAATAACCCCAAATGACAGGCATGCTTGATAATGCTTATAGGGGGTTCATAAAAGGTCTTCCATTAATCCATGTTAATACAGTTTCAATGATCATATCTTTAAAAAGTCTGTGGAGGTTTTGCAGTGACCACCGGTGTGGGCAGCGATACGATGCACATTTGCACAGGTTTAGAGTTAGGAGAATATCAGGTTCCCATTTCACCTGAGAGATTCCTAGCATATTAATCATAACACAGTGGGCATACACAGCTGTACCTTAATATGACCCTGGATTTAAAGAAATAATTATGCATACTTTTTTTTAATATAAAAAATTGAAAATACAAAAAAAATATGCATGGCTGTATACTTGAGCTCATGCTGCATACAAAACTTTGTCTCCTGCTTATTTCATGAAACCAAACAGTGTTGCGTGGAGTCCTTGGGAATCTGAAGTATGTTCTCTTTATGATGAGGTTTCACAGGAGTTACCCAGGCTGCTGGCATGCTTGGTCCATCCCAGGTCCAGCTGCGTTCTTAACAATACGTGAGGCAAGTCTCAGGTTCGTGTTTGTGCTTGGCAGTACGCGACAGGAGAACGGCTCTCGCTGATGGAGGACACCCATGCACCTTAAGGAACACATTTCTGCTCCTTTTGTAGGAGGCTCAAGCAAGCTACAGAGTCAGAGCAGTGGATCGTGATGGTCGCAGAATTTTTTATTAGAGTCAGAAGACCTAGGATGACCAGAAATAGTCTGCCTCTAAAGCAAGGGTTGACATAATTTTCTTTACAGGTACAGATAGTAAATATTTTTGGATTTGTGGGCCCAGAGGCAAAACCAAAGCTAGTACATGGTATATTATGAATTAACTGAGAATATAAATTTTCACAAAATTTTTATTGGTGACATTCCAAAATATGAATGAAAAGATAACCTTGGGCTTAATCGTAGTTCAAAGTTAGTTCTACTCACCATCATAGTAAAATGGGGCCTCATTCTCACACAAAGGTTGTGTTTGCTTCTCTGAAACACACCAATCCTCCCTCTTGGGAACTCACTGAAATGTCTTATGTGCATCACCCTTTTGGCACTTCTGTACTGTCTTCATAGTGTTGGAGAATTTTTTCATGACGTTATAGGACAGGCTCCGGGTAGGCCTCCCTGGGCCTGGATTCCACCTAAATTACTCACTGTCTGTGTGGTCTTTGATTTCTTTACTTAACATATCTAGAAGCTTCCATTTTCCTTGTCTAGAAAATATGTATTAATACCTACCAGAGTTGTATTAAGTGTATTCATGCAAAATTTTAGAACAGTGAATGAGATATTATGAAGTATTTTATGTGTGTTACGATTTTGATTTTTCAACCATTTAAAAAATGTGAAACTATTCTTAGCTTATGGGTCATTTAAAAAAGGGTACAAACCCCCGTTCACTAATCTCTAAAGTAGACACTATGTGCTGGGCCATCCACATCCCTCACCTTGCGTTGATGTACTCCTCCCGCTACTTCTGAGTGTGCTGGATGCTGCTAAACCACTATCCAGGAATTGAGAATTAACCTCTCCTGAAGGAGGCTATCTAACCAAGGTCACACGCCATCCCCAGGGGCACCCTGTATCCAATAACTAATCAAGGTAGGATTACAAAGGTTTGTTCTCACAGGCAAGACAACTCTGTAGGACCACCTCAGTTCCTAATCTTCTTGTGGGAGCCTCTGTGATTTGTGTTACAGCCTTAATGCAATATGGCTCTCCGTCTGCCCAGTCCTGCTTCCCCACTTTTCACAGGTGTTCTTAAGAAGACACCTCGAAAGGTTTTAGTGACCCACCTCAAGCCCTACTTTAAATCATTTGTATCCCTTTTCTCCACTATTGGTGAATTTGTACAGTTGAGTTTATGTCCCTTAGCTTTAAGCTGCTCACATTATCCTTTACCGGTCATACATAAATTTTTGGAGCTTTTTAAAGTGGTTCTTATAAAGCATTTTTAGAATGCAAAGTAATGCTGTGACACTATGTTATCCCACATGATTCTCTTATTTTAATCAGATTGTGTGATTTTCCAAAAATGAATTGAGTGATACTGAAATGTGAAAATATTTAAGGGCCAGTTTTTACTGACATTCTGCATAATAAGATCTTCTAAATTACAACAAAAAATATGCTTTCTCTTTATTGGGGTTCTTTTATTCTAATCACTACCCACCACCATCCCGTCTTCTCTCTGATTTCAAAGTTGAGAGAAGGCTCAATTGAGGGACATATTTTCAGTCCACTTATATGAATACATATGTACCTTTGGTTTAATGCAAGTATTGCTACTGATCTGGTGATAAAGTGGGATGTAGAGGGTATTGTGACAGATTATGATTATAAAAAGATGCAAACTAGTCAGGTTTATGACCTTATATGAATGCAATAAAATGCTGGCAAATAGCAGTATTTCCAGACTACCACAAGTCCCTGTTTAATAGAAGACATAAATAGAAAACAATTTCTATTTTTTTAAGGTTCAGTGAGACTTCTGTTGCAATGTGAATTGGGTAGCTTTTGAACAAATAAAAGGAAATATTCCTTCACCTAATTAAGTGAATAAATAAAACTTTATTTATTTATTTTTATTTCCAGAGATAGAGCCTGATAGAATAACTAAATTTAAACAGGGGTTAAAGAACTGCTTGATTGATAGATCCATATTAGCCTAATTATCAAGTTTAGCATTTAGTACTATTGTTATTTTTTCACTCCATATTATAAAATTAATTTCAAAGGAGCATTGTCTTCTTCAGAGTGGTTATTAAGAAGATTACCTGAGCCATTGCTTGGATATAGTGTGGAGATTCCTACTTTTGAGAAGATGAAGGGTCATCTTACTTTATCAACAAGATGGTTGTTTCCTCCCACAGAACATAACTGCCCAAATTTCTAGGATTTTTTTTTTGAAAAGGTAGGTGCATAGCAAGACCTCAGTAATGGCTGCATCATCCTCAAGCTTATTTAATGTGCATGATCATGTTCCCTCAACAGCATCAGCATTACCTGGGAACTTGGTAGAAATACAAATTCTCAGGCCCTACCATGCATTTACTGAATCCGAAACTCTGGACATGGGAACCAGTTGTCTAGGCTTTAACAAGCCCTCCAGGTAATTCTAATGCCCTAAAGAGAGAACCACTAATGAAAGGAAAAGTGAAATGAAATGAAAAATAAAAGGAAAACAAAGCAAATTTGCAGTGATAGGAAATACGTCACTTAATATGGCAACAAGAGAATGATCATAGATCTTGAAAATTGTGCACAATGGGAATGTTTTTTTAGATTAGCCTCTATCAAGAAGTTATTCTCTCCAACTAAAAGACAGGCTTATACTAAAACTCTCTCCATCCTGGCAACATGGGACATATCTGAGCAACCCTCATAGTAACACGAAGAAGCCACCGCTAAGTAGAAGTGAGAGTAGAAAAAAAAAAAAAAAATTGGGAAAGAGAAACAATTTTGGTTCCAGGCAGTTTCATTCTGAGATTTTTTAGAGCCCAAACATAGTCATTAATTAAAAACTGAACAATGAGTTTTTGAAGACAGTGTCACTGAAAAAGCCTTGCAATTAATGATAAAGATTCTGACCTCAACATAAAAAGAAAGTTATCTCCTTTTTAACTCGCAGGGCATAATGGATCAAATTTTGGAGCAGTGACACCTTAACATATTTATATTTAATACTTGAATTTTCAAAAGCTTTGGAGGTGATACGAATATATGTACAGCAAAGCATATTAAAATCTCATTTCTTCTATTACCCACTTCTTTCTTACTCTAGAACCTTCAGATCTTCAATTTTACTCTTGAAAACTTTCATCCAATGACCAACTCTCAGAGTTTTCTTTATCCTGATTCAGTCATTAAAAAATCTTTTTCTTTAAGAGGGAAGAGGAGCAATGTGGGCTAGCAATTTCAGTATTTTATTTGGGAAGTCAGGGTAAGAAAAAACAAAGTTAAGGTATTCCTCTGTTAAATTATTTCATTCCCATCCCACTGGAACTGCTTGGTTTGGAACTGATAGGAGAGAATCAAGGAACTAGACAAATGAAAGAAGAAAAGGTTCTAAATTCTTCTGCTGTAGGGACAATAGCATCTTGATTCACATACAAAGACTTCACCAGGTCTTAGTTGAGCCCTGACTGTGATTTCATTCTAGAACAAAACTTTGTCCCGATTGTCTCTTGTTCTAAGTGAAATTAAGTTAGTTAGCTGTTTAGTACATACAATGTTGACGTTATTCCACAATATAATCAGTCATGACCAACAAATGTTTTCATGACATATGTAATTGTTCTGGTTTAAGTAACCTAGTCTGATATTGTTCTGATAGATACCTTTACATGGTGAACCTCAACTAACAATTGAAGTAAATAGTCATGGGTTTAAAGGTAGAATCCTTATAAAATAGTACATCTAACTATAGCAGATCATAAAATTAAAAAATAAAAAATAAGCCGATTTACCATAATTTTTTTTTTCGCATGGTATTCAATAATGTTGGATTTTCCCCACCAGATCAACATTTATTTTGGAAATGGGTAGCTTCATACTAAATGTGGAAATATTAACAATTCTTCATTCAGAAAGGGAAAATCAAGACATTATGTGCAGTCAATATTTACGAATATCAGGTTCTGTTTTATTTTGGAAATGGGTAGCTTCATACTAAATGTGGAAATATTAACAATTCTTCATTCAGAAAGGGAAAATCAAGACATTATGTGCAGTCAATATTTACGAATATCAGGTTCTGTTTTATTTTCTCAACAACCATGTAAACCAGTATTTATTCCTTTCATTGATTCATTTAATGGATACTGTTTGAGCCTCACATGCACAGCAGACACTCATGTAGGTACGAGGGATACAAAATAAAACATACACAAGCTCTTGGCCTTATGGAGCTTTCCTTCCAGCGGGAACTATGTCTCAGAGAAATTAAATAGTGTAACTGTGTTCACATATTCCGTAAGTGATGTAAACAAATACTTCAAGTCTATATGACATGAAAACTCAATCTTTTAACCGTAATATTATAGCCAGGCCTGTGAAATCATTACATTGCTGATTCACCCTTTCTCCTTGATCACAGAATTCATATATCTGTCGCTAATCAAAATCAGAGATATGTACCCATTTCTTTACTCTCCCACATGACAGCATGTATTTCGACTTGGAGAAACTGAATAGAGCTGGGTGTTATGTATAGCACAGAGAAGTAGAAGTAATATACTTAAAACACAGTTTAAAAATCTATGATAAGTAGCTTTAAAGTCTCCATGTTCATGTGCCCTAAGATTAAAAAGAAAGTAATATATTTAAAAGTTAATCAAATTGTATTCTTTCTAGCAATATAATATTAGTTTTTTGAAAAAAATTAACATAATATACATAGTTTATGATATCTAGTTGTTTTCAGACATTCATGGATGTATTAGCATTCAAGAAAGCATTTAAGAAACCACACAAAATGTATTTTCCCTTCTTTTGAGCCACCTATTATCTTAAATGTCTTCTAAGATTAAGAGTCAGCTAAATCTGATATTGTGCTTATTCTTATGTCTAATTCAAAAGCAAACATTACATATAACAAGCATTCTGGTGATAAATTCTTAGTTGAAAGAACATTCTTTGGCATTATGCAAGTTGTTTATAATCTTCAATTCAATGAACATGCTGGGTTGCACTATTTCATGTAAAGAGAATAATAGATTATAAGCTTAAGTCTTACCATTTCATATTTTATGGTCTCCCCAGCATACTCAGAGGCTCATTTTTCAGCATGACCTCCAGTGAACACACATAAGTAAACAAAATATTAAATTTGCTTAGAACGAACAAAAATGCTTTGAATTAAATCTTACTCGACCAGAATGGTTAAAGATGGAAATGTAACAAGCTCTCAAGTGAATGTGAAGAAACATCATGGAATTATTATTATCACTAACCCAGTTCAATGCACTCACAGTATATAACTGTGTTTAAACCTGTTTAGCTGCTTATTAGTGACAGTAACTCAACATCAATCAGATTGAGAAAAAGAAAAAAATTATGACATTCATTCAAATTTAACTTATAAAAAATAGTGTTCACTCAAAATATTAGAAAAGGAAATAAATTTTCTTTATTTTTAGTGGAAGTTTATAAACATTCTAAATCTCCATTGTGCATTCTCTATTCCTCTACATTATCATATACCCAAATAAAAAGTTACAAATAAAAATCTGATCATCTGTGTAGTTGTTAGTAGACAAAGCAGAAAAATACTAAATTAGAGTTTGTAACTTCCTTAAACTTTTTTTTTTTTTCAGCGTAGTATACATAAGCTTTGGAGAATCAAAAGATGGTAATTTTTATTTTAAATCTACTGCGGGGATCAATTGCCACTTCCAGCCATGACAAAATAACTGATGCTAAATTAGCCCTCTTGCTTTTAAAAAATAAAAGTGTAAGATTAGACAAAATAAATGAAATAGCTTTTCAGACATTAGACAACAAACAACATGTGGATGTGATACCTGAGATGAGGCAAAGAGTAGATAGAGGCCAGCCCCTGATTGCCCTGGCCTTCTGCTGGGAATCACCTTCCACACCACCAGAAGGAGCAGGGAACAGCCACCATGGAGCCCCTGGACTTCCAAACCTAAGCTCAGAGGTAGCTCAGCTAGAATTTTTAGGACACGGTATCAGAGGGCAGAGATGTGCTCAGGGAAGCTGCTTCTGAAGTTTCCACCGGGGTCCTCTTGAGTTTTTGGCTGACTGCAAAGATGCATGTGTTTAGCAAGACACTGTGGCTGGCAAAGGACAACTGTGAAAGGACAACTGGTTTCTGGCACTGGGTCTGCTGCTATATTTTGGAGTGATGGGGGGGTCAACATCCTGTACTTATTTTTTTTTTATTATTAATTGTATTAGTCACAAAGGTAAACTTTTCAGGAAAATTCCAGAGCTGTAAAAACACGTTCATAGCATAAACCTTAGTTTCCCAAATCGGTGGGTTCTGCTATGGATCTGAATTTTCCTTAAAACCAGTGTGTGTGTGTGTGTGTGTGTGTGTGTGTGTGTGTGTGTGTGTGTGTATGAGAGAGAGAGAGAGAGTGGGGGGGGGCGGGGAGAGAGAGATTGATTCAAGTTTGAGAAAAACTTATCTAAGTCTACTTATACATTATAAAACCAATATACTTATTATAGAATTTCTTATGGTATCTTTCTATCCAGTTTTAGAACACTCATTGCATTTATTGTTAGTTATTACTTGGTCAGTCCTTATGTTTCCCACTAGCATATAAGATCTTTGGGGTCAGGGACATTTCTGACTTACTGCTGTGTCCCTTGTGCATAGAATAGTTCCTGGTACATAATCATAATTCACTGAATATTTGTTGAATACAAGAGTGAATAACAATGAAGATATCCAATTACTTCTAATTCAAGTTAAGGAAAACAAACATTCCCCTTTTGTTTGAGCGAAGCACTTCTTATTACCTTTCTTTATCTTTCAAGGCATCTGGGAAAATTCTCAAACCCTCTATTTTCTAGCTGACACTTTTTAATAAGTACATTGTTTTGCTGAATCTACCCGGTCAAGTCAAAATTAATTGAAATTGAATGGGTCTAAATTGTTCTCCATTGTGAAGTAGGGTTAACTAGCAGCTTGACAAAGTTTTGTGTTTCAACCATTGGAAATTATTTGAAAGGGTTCTGTCTTTAGAATAGAGACACTAGATTTCAGAGATATGAGATTTAATAATACATCTGAGAGGAAGGAAAGATTTGGTCACGAGCTCAGGTCTTTTGATAATTTATTTCTTTTTCTGTCTATTGATAAATTGTTGCAATAATTGTTCTCCTCAAACTTTACATATTATGACTAAATTTTTAACTTATTTAGTTTTGCTTCAACAAAAGGAAGTTGTACATTTTTATGAATCAATATTAGTTTGGTGTTCCTTTTGTAAAGGATGATTACTGGTTAGCTTATATAGACTTTCTATTTTAATTACAGATGCAATGTGGTATAAGAGATAACTCTGGCTAACCAACACAATCAAAATACTTATATAATGCATAACTTCTCAACTGAAATATATAAGTAGTAGACTTGTTGGTTAAATATTACTATAAACTTTGATTAGTCATTTTATTTCTAGTTCTAAAAAATATTCTTTTGTTTGTATTTTCATGGCTACAAAAACTATGTTTTTGTATGTTTTTGTGGCTATGTATCTACATAAACATAGAAATCATTGTGGCAAATAGGCATGTATGTTTATGTATGGGGATGAAAAAGTTTTGCTGTTAAAGTATAAAAATAACCACAAGAAGTTCAGTTAAAATTTAGAATCAACTTAAAACTAATATGTCATAATAAAGAGTAAAAGGAAGTTTGATTGGAACTTTACATGAAAATAAATTAAGAACTGTGAAAACATTTTTAATTTAAGAATTGGAATATTAATAACTCTTAGAAAATATGTAAGGAAGTGTTGATTTTCGATATGCGTCTTCTACCTAATGAAGTGATACAAGTACTGTATATAACTTCATTTACTTTTTTTGACTTTTACATAAGATGAGGCTCATGACTGCAAAAATATTCTAAAAATTCATCCATTTTTCTAATGGCTTCTATTAATATTTTAATACCTAAATAATTTTATTTTAAAACACACTTTTAAAACACTCACCTTCAAGTACAACTTTATTTGGGGGTAATTATTTGCGTTTCCATAAGCTCTGTAGTTACATAGTCTTCTTTTTCTTTTAATAGTATCTAACACATTTATTGAATACCCATTATGTGTCAGGCCCTGTTCTGAATGCCTTGTAGGCAGTATCTCATTTAATCCTCAAAACATCACCGTGTAACAGGAACTATTGTTCTTTCATTGTTTTTTTTTTTACAGATCAAAAGTAGAGCTCAAAGAGATTGCTAACTGCCCAAAGCCTCAGAGTTAATATTCAGTAGAGCAAAAATCTGAACCCAAGAAGCCTTCAAAATTTACATACTTAAAACAAAGATATCCACTTCCAAAATCAGCTTTTCTCATAAACATTATAATTGTATTTGAGGCATGTTCAATTTTAACACTTTTGTGAAATCAGTTAGGATTCTTTCCTCTCGCTTTTTCATCTTATAGTAGCATTTTGTATTGATTTTTGTGTGAGCATTCTGACATCCAGCACTATTTGTGAATAGGTTTAAAACCCTGGAAAGAGAGAGAACACTGTTTTCCACTTCCTTCCTCAACCCTTCACGGGGCCTGATGCACAGGTTCTCATTAAAGATTCCTGAACCAGAGACTAATACCAGCCTTGGTTTGCTGATGATTTTAAATTTGGGCAGATTTTTGTTGTTGTTGTTCTGGAGAAAATTCTTTGTAGAATGTAATCTTTTTAAGTCTTTAGTGTAAAGCAACTTGGATAAAATTTGACCCTTTAAAGTTTATGCTGTCTGTTTGTTGATCCCTAAAATTCTTAGTATTGATTTTTCTAGTATCATTTCTTACTTATTTATCAAACCTCTGCAGCTCTGGATCATCAGGGTTCATCTACCAGTCTGTAGAATCTACTTTTCCTGAGCTATTGACAACCATTCTGTGTTGTCAGTATTCAGATTTCTTCCATTTAAATTCTGGACACTCTCACAGTTATGTTGAATGTCAGGAAATATCATCCTTTATCACTTTTAATTTGTTCCTCGAATTGTCAGTTCTCACTTTACCATGCATTGTGATCTGTGGAAACATCAAGATCAGAAGGACCACTAATCCTGGAGAGCATGGCAGCTTTGTGTCTCCTACCACAAGCCAGGTGCATCTAGGTTTTGATCTTTGCTGATTTACAAAACTGTTCTAATCCTGCTCATGAGTCACTTTTTCCCTTTCTTATCCAAAGGCAAGGATGCTTTATGTTGCTTTCTTTAAACCCCAACTGCCGAATTTCTGTCCTCTTAGAGCAAATTTAATTTCAAGAAAATAAGTTGAAACATACAAACTAATGAACTTTTTTGACTGTAAGAGTGTCAGTGCTATGGTATCTATTATGCCCTTAATTTTTTTTCTACCCAGACTGGATGAGAATCTTAAAGTCAAAACTTTTTTTTTTTTTTTTTTTACAATGCAAATGACACTTAGTGGATTCTCAACATTTCAGCCATATGGCTTTGTGCTACATGTGAATAGCCACTGGCAAAACTCTTTATTAATTGTACAGTTTGGAAGTACTAGACAATGATAATCCCATGCAGCAATGTTGTAATGCATCATGCATCTCTCACCGAGATGGGAGAGCATGGATGAGCCCGAAGGAGGGTGATCTCTCTCATATCTGTACTTCTATTGCATATACATCACTTTGCACTTTATTACATTGTTATTCTTTAATCATTTATTTTTCCTAAATTCCCATTTTCTAGTAATGCTATAAATTATTATAGGCTAATAATTACATCATCTGATTGTTCTAACCTCCCCATTTCCTCCTCGGACTGTGGTCGTAATACATAATGTTTGCATTTGAAATTCAACAATATTTTGTTTAACAATTCATATCTAAATCAATATGATTTTAAAAAGTAGCTTCCTATATAAAAACAATGGGTAGAGTTCAAAAGTCTGCTGAATTTACCTGTAGCAAACATTGTAAGAATGCTTTAAATATATTAGTTCAAATTCTTCACTCATCTCCCATTTTTGGGCTTAAGGTACTTCTTTTCCCTTGGACAATAACATTTGATGTGATTTTTTGCCTCTCCAATAGATAATAAATAATGATAAATAAACAATAATAAAGTGATGTTTGTTATTTAACATTGGCAACTGAAATAGGGTTTCAGTAAGGTAAATTTAAGTTTTTTTTTTTTTTTTCTGAAAGCATGACCTTTAGAAGTATAAATAAGGAATTTACAGAACTTGGTCAGTTGTATGTGCATCAGCGTATCACAGGGCAGGCTGAGAACCTCTGCTCAGGATCAGGAACATAGCCTGGACTCTTAAGAACACGTTCACTCCTATATGCCTCTGCATTTTTAGGAAGAAATATGTTTACTACCCATCCTTTGATCCTTCTATGAATTGAAATTTTCTTATCACACACAGGCAGAATTCAAATCCATGAATGTCTGAGTCCCATCTATAGTGAACAATGTTTTGAGAAACTCCCCATGGAATACTTCTGTTTTGAACACTCCCTGCATCATGCCTATTAAGTTGTATCACACCCAACAAGATTTCTGTGTGAATCTCCTTGGGAAACCCACTGAGATTCTAAATAGAGTGAACCACTGATTAACTAGAAAACTCAATTAATCAACATTGTTTTCTTTTTCTTTTTTCTTTCTGAGCTCTGGTTGAAGGATAAAGAATTTAATAGCAATAACAATAGCAACAACAAAACAATTATATCATACGTGAACTTTTTTCCTACAATGTGACTAGGATCAGTCAAGATTAATTCTGATCTCTGTTGAACCAATTTTTAGCCCTGAGGCTACTCACGAATCATGAGAAAGATAAATTAGCTTTTCAACAACGTACTTTCCAAGTCATATAGGGACTAATACATCTAAGAAATATTGCAACCCACTAATAGAAGAAAAGAAAAAAGTATTTTATGATGTTCAATGAATAGGAAATTTCATTGTTTAAGACTATATTCTTGCTTCACACTTTCACTTAATCAAAGTTTACAATTACACATATATATATATATATATGTATGTGTGTGTGTGTGTGTGTTATTTTGCATATTTTGGAAAATGTGAACAGTTCTCAGTGTTTCTCTGGCTCTGAAAACTAATGTGTGTATCAACATGAGTGGGCTCCAAGCACCTAAAGCTCATGATGCAGCTGAATGGGTCAGTAGTAGATTCCTGTTTTGAGCGGGGCGATGGGCCTCTCTCTCTCCAGCTAGCTGGTAGCACATGAGGGACCCAGGACACATTCTCCAGAGCTGTGTGAATACTGTGCGTGAAGGAAAACAGAGGTGAGCAGTCTGCAGATTGAAGCATCACACCCTCCAGAAATAGCCTGTGTGGCCCCAGTGAGTGAGAAACCAAGGGAGCAGCAGCCTCAGGGTCTCCTGGCTCTCCATGCCACTCTTCAGTGGCATCACATGCATCTTGATCCTTGAACATGACACCAGGACTAGCAAACTTCAGATATTTGCAGCCAGAAATATCTTAACTCACACACACTAAGTAGCAGTTAAGTCTCTATTACTTGGACTCCTAGAAACTATTTTTTAAATGATATTACGCTTATTTATAATTGTCATTAGGATGTGCTTCATATACAAAGAAAACTACATGTATTATTAAATTCTTACTATTTTGAAGGTGGCACAAATCGGTTAAGAATCCTATAAGGGTGGTCATGATGAAATGGGTATCTGAATATAAGAAATTTGCTTCAGGACCCATATATGTAAACCTGAATTCAACTTTGAAAATGAAATAATGATGGAGTGTACATCAAATATATGTTATTGGGGATAAAAAACATGTAAACATTTGTGAGAATACCAATATGTGTTTATGCGTGCACGTGTATGTATGTATATGTACATATGTGCATGCATATGAGTGTGTGTGTCTATATATGGACTACTCACTCATCCTAACTGTGTTAGGATATTGGTTGCATGTGAAAAAGTATATAGAAAATTATTATGAAAAGATTCCCACGGCTTTTATTTTTTGTCGTTTTCTTGGAATACCTTCATTTATCACATCTCTGAGTAAAAACACGACATTGTACACTGGGCGTAATTAGGCCATTCGTACCTACTGTTGATTTGCACACTCACACAGACCTCTGAACTGAATCCCCAATTTGGAATGCTGCCATCTGTAAGCAGTCATCACCTCCGCATAATCACTGCACTCTGAGCTCTATCCAGGCAAACCGAGTGAGACAGGGTGAATTTAAAAGGCCACCATAAACTGAGTCACGAAGTACCAACAGACCCAGTGGTTCAAAAATAATTTCCTCTTCGGCTTGAAATGTAAGTATGGCTCACTGAGAAGCCATATTACCTCCTGATTCCAGGGGAGGCCTGTCAAAGCAGAGCTCACGGAGTGTAAAGTTTTTAAAGTGCATTTGTTATAGCTTGCTAGTCTGACTATTAAAGTGAAACACTACACACCGTTAAACCTTCAAACTAGCACTGCAAAAATACTTATCAAAAATACAGCCTCTGGGAGATTTATTTACTCTAGAAATATGCTGTCTTTGCAGTTACTTCTTCCTTAATGAGAAGGCAATGCAGGAGTTGTCTTTTTCATTGGAGGGCAAAATGCCAAATGAAGGGAATTGTCCTTAAAGTGACATGGTTGTACCCAATTCCTAATTCAGAATTCTTCCTGAAACCACTTTAAGTTCTGAAATGAAGTTCCACATTTGAAAACCATTTGTTTTGCCTCCAAATTTTGTATTCAGCAAGTTACTGATATATGACAGAAAATGTGAGCCTGAAAATAAATTCCTCCACATAAGTATTGTTTTCCTAAAAGCAGAAGCTCTATATTTCTTTGCACTTGGGGTAATCTAAAATTATCAGGCACTTAGGGAATAGTAATGGCTTTAGTCAGTGCTGTTCTAAATCACAGGCAAAAGTTTTTTTCTCTTTTTTTTAAGCTTCAGAAGTAGAGCTGTCTCCAATTCCTAGAAGATTCTGTCTCCTTTTGGAAACCCCTACCTGAGTTCTACTCTTTGGCTTGAGCCTTGGGTATGGCATTTGCTTAGAGAATGCGTGACCTGCCTTGTCAAGCAATATAGGGTAGAGTAAAGGTGGAGGAAAAAAAAAAAAAAAGTAAATCTTCCTAGGCATTTTCTTGCTTTTCCCATTTAATTTTTCATACGGGTTATAAATGGCATCTCAGACAGAAGAAAGCCTCCTGGGTTCGTCAGGATCCTCTGCTGACTTAATCACGAGCATGGCACGTGTGAAAGTGAGCACTGAGAGAATTGGCAATTTCATCAAAGAAGAAGGGAAGGGTGATCAATTATTCACCACATGCCACCAAACACAAGAAGCATGACCACTGCTTGTCTCTCGCCTTCTCTCCTCTAGACACATAAACAAAGCTCTTTCTACATCCTACACACCATTGAGAGAAATATTCCTTTTAAGCAACTCTCATTTTCACCAGTCCATTTACATCTGACTTTATAACTAAACAAGTAAAGAAGTAAAATAATAAATGCCCTCTCAGTTCGCTTACTTGTATTCCTTTCTATTTATTAAATAAATAAATAAATAAATAAATAACCCAGGCAAATGACCTTGAGAATAAATGTATTCTATCAAAGTCCCCTAGGAAAAGCTTGTAACATAGGCCTAAGCAATTAAAGTTTCTAGGTAATCTCTTGAAGGTAATGTAAAGGGTTTGGTAAATTTGTTCCAATTTGCTGTGTTTAAAAGATATACTTGCCATCATGCAAAACACTGACATTGAAGAACATGCCAGTCCTTTTACTATAGGTAGATGTTCTTGAGTAAAAGGGTGTGGGCGAGGAGGCAACTTATCCAGGGGTAAGATCATGTAGAGGCTGCACAAATCCTGGGATCTCTCGGATACGGATGATGGCAATTATTGTATAACAAATCAAAGCAAATGGTATTGCTTCAGCTCAGCCGTAACTGCTACAGTTTCGGCATTTGGGGAAGGGGTATGATACAAGGACCAGGAAACATTGTACCTGGTTTTGGGGGTTTTTTTTTTGGTATTTTTTTTGTCTCATAGTCACTTGAGTTGGCATATGTTGTCCATGTATTTCGATGCCCGTCAAAGTTGGCTTTTCTTGATTGTGACTTTGCACAGATGTCCTTTGCTACTTCCTCTGTCTTCTTATACTGTAACAGAAACTGAGGTGAAGGGGATGGGGAATTTTTTTTTTTTCAACTGGATTTGTATTATGATAATCCCTCATAGAACAAAAATGGTGTTTAATGTAAAATTATTATAAGAGTTGCCCATAGGAACTAAGATGAAGCAACATAGTCCACGAGGAGCCATTGCAAATACTTGTGCACATTGCTCATGGGACAACTCATGTGACAAATCTGTTAAACCACAAATGATCATCATTTTCCTTGCCTCAGACGTGGCCACCCTCACTGTCTCAATTGGATTCAAGGATTTTAATCCCACGAGAATTCTCAGTCTCACAATCTTACATAATAATCAATCATTAGCCCAAATGCACCCCGATTTCTAGCACATCTTTTTTGATGTGCATTCTACTTCTTAGCTTTTCATTCTAACAACATGTGTGGTGATGTAAATTTTAAATACATTCAAATAAGCCAAGATTTTACTGAGCACCTACTAAGCATAGATACTACATCAGGTATTCATTCATCGATTCATTTTATATCTTTTGAATGCCTATTATAAGGTAATAGAACCCCAGAGATACAATAATGGAAAATCAAATTGAGTCCCACATTTATGGAAATTATAGTCTGCAGCACAATGTTGTTCTGAGAATCAATTGACGTAGTAGATGTGAACAAATGTTGAAAATAACTATTAAACATGCATTATTCATTTTATTCATTACTCATGCTTAAGCATTTTGGAAGATTTTCAGGGCAACAATATGAATACCAAAAAAAAAAAAAACCTGTAGAAATAAATTTTATAAAAGGAAAGGGTCATGCATTTCAAATGCTAGTCCAGCAGTCCCCAACCGTTTTGGCACCAGGGACCAGTGCTTCTATGAGAATCTAATGCCTGATATGAAGGAGCGCTGAGGTGGTGATGCTAGTGCTGGGGAGTGGCTGCAGACACAAATGAAGCTTCGCTTGCTTGCCTGCCGCTTACCTCCTGCTGTGTAGCCCAGCTCCTAATAGGTTCTGAACCAGTACCGATCCATGGCCCAGGGTTTGGGACCCTGCTCTAGTCCACCAGTGTGGTAAAATTACAAAGCCAGACATTTCAAATTGCTGTGGAACAGAGAGATTTCTTGGAGGAGATAAAACTTGAGCTGGCCCTTTGACAAAAGGGTTTTCATAAGAGATTATCAGAACCTCTCTGTCTTCTTGACCCTCAGAGTATTTCATGGATAAGAATGTCCATGGTAAATCAGCACATTGCTTTGGCATATTTGACACAGAGACCCCATTGTATCACTGCCATTATAGCTGTGAGGACTGGGTCTAATTACTTCTCCTCTAAAAGCATGGTTTTGAAGCGGAGTTAGAGATTTCACTGCTTCTTAAAAGTAAATGGAAAAAAAAAAACCTGTCAGTTTTACAAAAGAGACAGAAAGTTGATTTATATCTACTGAAAGTGCAGCAGATATCCTGTTGTTTCCTCTGCCTCTGTTGAAATAGAGTATGGTCAGCTGGAATTGATATTCAGGTCAATATCATTCTTTGAAGTCCGTACTTCTTTGTGGATATGATCTGTCCCTTGCATGTTTATTTTAAGACAGGTTTAGCAAGGAACTTCACTTGCTTCCAGGAAACTTCTGACCATTTCAACTGTCATGAGATGATAGTCTCAAACACAACTATTAGTGGAATTAGTGACAAAATATTTCAATATTTGTTGAAATAAAAAGCAATGGTATGATTCATTAAAAATTGCAAAGGAAACAAAAACCACCCCCAACTGGATTTCTGGCTCAATATTTTCTTCTTATTTCCACATGAATTCTTTAATATAAGATATTAAGTTTAGGGTAAATATGGATGTCCTCAGAAGCCAAAAGCCTTTGAAGAAAAATGTGAAAATCTGTGTTAGGAGTATGTATGATAGAGCAGTTTTGATTTAGAACCCTTTTTTTTTTGTATAAGCATAGTAGTTATAAAAATCTAACTACATATTAAGTTTATTTTGTTTCCATATTTAACCCCAATTACCCTGTGCAGGGGAATTCTTTAAAATTTTAATTCCCCCTCTCACTTTTTTTTTTTCCTGCTTCTGCAAGCCTTTTTCCCCTCATGCAAATTGCAGCAGGTGCACAAAATTGAAGACATCACAATTAAATGTAATCAAATATTTTAGGCACTAATGAACAGCTCCAGGAAAACAAGTCAGAAGGAAAAAAAAATGCCTTTAAGTGAGTGGATTTTCAAACACCCAAGGCACCATAGGACCAATTAAGAGAGTCAGATACCAGGACACATACTGACATTAATTATCTTTGAGTTCAGGGAAATAAAAAATAAAAGCAACAATTATCATAATAAATCTCCACACAGTGCTTGTAAGTTGTGCTAATCTACAACACACCTGGGTTTCAGGTATTTAAGGCGAATACTCAATCAGTTGGTAACGACCTCACAGAAGGGCTCATGGGATATTTTCTCCTTCCTGTGATCTGCCAATCAGACAGAGGGCCTAAAATGATGTCCAGCAGCTCTGTCTGCTTGCTTTCGTATCACTCACATGAGTTGCAGACAGAAGCACTGCATAATTTATTCAATAAAGTAAGTCACAAAGCCAATATTCTCTTTAGGGGATGTTTATTCAAAAGGAAGAAAAAGTCAAGAGTAAAAATTCAAGGTAAAAATTTGAATCGTTGGAGTCTCAAAGTCCCAGGACATCTCTGTAAATTTATTTTCCCTGAAGCCAGAAAGAATCTTACTAAAGAGAACAAATATTTCAGTCTGGGAATGTGGGTTTTTATTTTTAAAATGCACAGATGGCAGAGAAAGAAAGTTAAGTTCTATAAGCTGAGGGCTAGAAAGAAAAAAATTCTTATTAAAATTGATCTAAATTTGATTGATAATTTGAAACAAGAGCATAATATTTTAACAAAAAGAGAAGATATTTAAAAGTTAGAAGGTTGCCAGGTTACTTTAATCAGGGGAGAAATTGACATAAGTACCAAATATTATAAAGAACTATACAAACATCTTTAAGCTCGAATGCCCTCAATATATTCCAAGCATAAATGTAAAATTAACAACTAATCTTTCTAAATTTTGGCATGATGATTTAATACATTTGTTAGTATACTCCTGGAAAACGTCTTTCTTTTCTTTTCTTTTTCTTTTTTTTTTTTTTTTTTTTTGTCTTCTTGTCCTCTTCCTGTACCCATGAAGATTACTTTCTTCTTGAGGAAATATATATTTATATATAATTTTTAAATTTTATACATCGATTTCAAAATTTGGGACCATGATGCTTATTCTGAAAATGTCATCTTGATTTACTTTATCTTTTTAATGATTGAGGACTGTGATAATGTGTGGTAATTTCCTAAGTGTTAAAAGAGGAAATGGCACATTATGTGACATGTGATGTCATATGTGTAGCTTTTCATCTGTGCAATTATTGACTATGTTTTATAGCAGTAGAAAATAGAGAATGCATATGTAGGTGTACTTAGAATTTTAAAAATCATTTTGTTTCTTCAATCCACAATTTCAGTAGAGCTTCTAATCTAAAATTGAAGAAACAAAGTGTACAGTTTTTAAAGTATTTCTTATTAATATACTGGTCCGATATACTATGGAAATTCACTTTTAAATTATGTCATTTGTAGTTACATTTTGATTTCTTGAAGATTATATACCTTCAGATCAAATAGCAAGTGTTTAGGGCAAAATGTGGTTTTTTTTTGGTGTTGTACATTTGCACATTGCTATATAAACTATGGCATGGTCATATGTTTAGTCCATCTTCATTTTGAATGAATTCATATTTTAAAAATGTAGCCTTGGATTCTGAAAAGTTTTTTATAGTGTTTTGCCAAATCTAGGAAACATTAAAAATTGGCTGAATTATTATATCAAAATTTAAAATACATTTATACTAAAATACTTGCTAGAAAAGATTTAACAGATGCAAATGTTTTAAAAAATTGCAACACATATAACGAAGGGTTAATGATCTTAGTAAATAAAATCACTGACACACCATTTAAAGAATATTTAAAATACCTAATTATAAAACAAAATTAACTTGAATTGTCTAGAAAAGAGGATAATTTAAATTAGAATAAAATATAAAATGATGCTAAAATATACCAATGAAAATGGAAGTGCATATTTAACAAATATGTTTCAAATATCAAATTTATAAAAATTAAATCACTAATATATATCTCATAATTAATAGGTAAATATAAATTGTTATATTTCTACTTACTATATTATTATTAATAAAAACTTAGAATCAGTGCACATGTCCATCAATTAAGATTGAGTAAATAAATTACAGTGCTTTATAAACAGGTTATATTAACCATTAAAAATTAAAATTTAAAAATTATTAGCATGAGAGATGACTGTAGCATACATTTTAATGAAAATAACAGGTCTTTATATATTTTATAGTATTATCCTGTTGACTAAATCAAGAGTACGAATATACATATGAATGCATTCATTCTACATAATAAGCTATTATAATAAGAATAGCTATATTTTGGAACTTGCTTTAAAGGCACTTTTCCCATTATATCTGTCTACATTTTTTAAATGATTTTTAAAATCAGAAAACTACCACACAATTATCAGCATTTCCATATTCAGATTGTTTTTGGAGCTTGGATATATTTATATTCACATATAATATTAATGTTATTAGAAATTTGTTTCTTTCTCTTTTGTTTAAATATATTTACTAAAACTGATATTGTGATTAATAGTCACAATTTTTTTTTTTAATTTGACACTCTTTTAAAGAGAGATTCTGAAGTAGAATAGCTGGGCCAAAGATAACTATTTGAGGGTTCTTTATATTGGTTGATTAATTACTGTTCCAAAGTACACTAGTAGTATATATTTATATTACAGTACTATGAAGAGAGTAAAAATCACTCATTTGTAACCCTTTTAGTTTTGGGAGGAGAAATACAACATTTTATATATTTGTAATGCATTTTGTAAACCAACGTACACAGAATAAAAAATGAGAATAATTTTATTCAGCTCTTCCCATTGATCAAAATATATGATCTCTACACAGCTTGGTTTTTCACAAATGTTTGGACTGGAATAAAAAATACCACAAGTCATTTCCAAATTAAAATTCTATGGTATAAAATAAAATTTATTCTTTTTTTTTCTTCCTTTTTCTCTCAAATTGGCAGCAGACAGGTTTTGTTTTGCTCACAAAAATGTCCTTTTTATAACTGAGCAACGATTGAGATCATGGTCAGAAATTTTACATAAAAATCTAGATTTATGACTTCTGAGAAATTTGAAGGTTTGGCACTACTAGTTTCACATTTTTTAGGTTGTGAGCATAAAGTAAGCCTTTGGAACAGATGGGACTGGGCAGATGCTCTCCATTTAGCTGTGGTCCCTACCAGTCCCTGCTGCTTTCCTAACACCAACTGAAGGAGTTTATTGCCATTTCAGTCATTTTAACTTTTTTTCCAATAGTCAGACAATATTTCTCACATGTTTTGGCCTCACTTGTTTGTATGCCCTGCAAGTGTTTGTTTACATCCAAGATCTCTTTTCAACCTGCTTCAATTTCAAGAACCAAGGATAAAAAGAATACATACATTAAACTTCACTTTGCTTGACATAATATAATGGAACATTGAAATTTTCTGACTAGACTTGTCGTTTAACCTTTAACTTTAATGCTTTCCTTTGTAAACTCTCATACTTAGTCCTAGAACTTCCTGACTTGGTAGTGCCATTTTGGATCTGTGATTTTTTCCCTACAAATATATATATTTTTCTTTATTAGTCAATGCAATAAGTTTCATTGCTGTACTGCTAGAATGTTGTGAATGCTTACTTTATATTCCCCGAGATTGGTACCATTTTCATTATCCAATCTAAGAAATTCATCTAAATTTCAATTTTATTATAAGGATTTTCTCCTTGTTAAGGTTACTTAAAGACATATTTGTCATTGGACAAAGCAGAAAGACTGAATAAAATGAGGGAAAAAAAATACATATGATAAGGCTTTAAAAAAATGATCATTCAATATATTTAATAAAACACGGCTGTATTTTTCTCAATACATGTAGAAAGAATATTAGGGCATCTCACATCATTAAAGTTGCATGTGTCTATTAAGTCTTCCCATCTAATTGAGTTTAAAACCATGCAGCAATTGTAAATTTTAAGAGCCTGGAAAGGATTTTTTTTTTTTCCCAACAGTTAACCATGCATTTTCTTTTAAGCAAAGAACCATTAAATACTTTTTTATGACTTTCTACTTTGCTTTTTGTTTCAATTTAACTCTCCAGTGGGCCACATCCTACAATCAGTGCTAGGAGGAGAAGAGGCATAAGGATTAAAAAGAAAGGATTAGGGGGAGGTGTACTGTGAGAGGATGAGTGATGTGTTCCCATTGGATATTTTATTTTCTTAATTGAAAAAAAGAATGCTTAGGATCCAGAAAAAGCAGACCCTAAATCATTTTTTTTCTTTTTTGCATATACAAAGCAGATCAATTAATCTGTTTATTTCTAAAACTATTTACCCTGTTATGTGGAGGGACGACCAAACGAGTATACAAAAATGTCTATTTATGTCATTTTTTAGAATTCTTCTATATAAATCTCAGTACAAAGGAAAATATATGATACACACACACACACACACACACATACATACATACATACATACACTCAATGATATCTTCTTAGAAGTTAGGAAAAACAGAGAGCTCAGTTTTGTTTTGTTTTGTTTTGAAGTAGGAAATGAGGAACTAAATTTGTAAAGTTCTTACACTAGCAAAATCACAAAGAATTTGTTTATAGGAGATGAGGTATATCGACCCTGAATTATTTTCATCTCTGTTTTTCTCTTCTCTCTCACCTCTGTGTACTTAGAAGGAAAATGTTCTTTTTGTCCTGACAAAAGGAAAACCAATAATCCTACGTGACTGAGAGGTTTGCCCAACAGATTTGTTATGACAGGACAGTGTCCAGTTCCTGATTGCAACAATTAGTCTAATAAAAACTCATGAGTTTATACCCTTTATCTTCTTATTCATGTCCCTTTAGTATCTTGATATAAATTCTTGCATCTCTAATTTCCAGGTATCGTTTTTAAACTTCTGGGTTTTATATTTAGATGTCTTGAAAAAAATACTTGAAATGCATATCTTGATAGATACATGTATATACATATCTTGACTTTTCATGAAGAGCTCTTTACCTCCTTAACTTTTAAATCCATTCTTGCTGCCTAACTGAACAAATTTAATAATGTACTCAAGCTTACTCATATTCATGTCACTGCTAGCACTTAAAAAATGATGATTCCTAAGTTATTAGCCTCAGTTCTCAGCTAAAAATAAATTATCGTCTTCATACAATGAGAATTTTTAAAGAAATGATTGGATCTATTCCTTTAATTACTTATTTTAAAAAATGGCTTTCTTCTTTCATTTTTTTCAACTCTTTCCAAAGAGCATGTTATAGGATAACTTGTGTTAGAATTTTTTGTAATATTTTTATTAAAATCTACATGTTGCATTCAGGCATGTGTAAAATATTTAAAAGATAGGTTCAATTTTTAAGGGAAACAACTGCTGAAGTATATAGGGTTTAAAATTATTCATTTTACCTTTATTTTATCAGTTGCATTTTTTAAGAAGCTCTCTGAAATTCCTCTTTCTTCTCCTACCTTGAAAAACATATATTACTTAATTGACCTTAAAACCGTAAAATCATTGAGGAATTGACTCTTGTAATATACAGATCATATCAATTCAAAGGACCTTAGTTACAATGAAGTGATTTGCATAAACTTGCTTTATTTATTCAACAAATATTTCCCATTTTACCTGTGCTACAAGTAAGAACCAAACAGGCAAAGCTCGTGCCCTCACTTAGCTTGTGTTTTGAGTTGGGGGTGAAGAGACTCCCAAAACAAAATCATGAAAATAATCATCGCAGATGTCGATAACCGCTATGAAGGAAATAAATATGGGACTATGATCAGATGGAAGCAGAGGATTTATTTAAGTGAGTAACGAGGCCTCTACAAGAAAATAATACTTAAGCTAAGTTGAGACATAAATGCTAAAGAAGACCCAGATGTAGAGTCTTTCTTACAGAAATTTCTCTTAATTTCGGGGCAGGGGGAGGGTATTTTAAGAACCATTTGAAGGCCAGTGTTCCTGAAGCCAAATCACAGAGAGTGAGCATGACATTCTGTCAGAGCCTTTTAGATCACAATATGTTTTGCTTTTGACAATTAATACACGTGTACATTTTACAGAAAGGGGAAAAAAATGTTATATAAAAGATGACCAGAGTGAAGGGGATGTTTAAAACTGACAAGTTATCCTGCTTATATAGGGGAAAAAATAGTCACTAAACTCTACTGTTTTATCTTGTTGTCAACAGAGATTTTTATGTTTAGAAATAATCTGTAAAATTGCAAAGAAAATCTAAATCTCTTTCAGTTTATAAGACTTGCTACACACAATGATAGGACAACCAATAAAATTCACCTTCAGTGAAAGAGCATAGAAAATGCATTAATTAATTTAGCATGAATAGAAGTAAAATGGTATTTCTCCATCATACTTCAATATATAAGGTAATTTTACATTTTGGGCACTTTCAAAATTCCTAAAAGGAAATATTTGGATAATGTGTAAACAGCTGGAGCATAATCTAATACCAATATTCTAATATCTCCATAAAAGGAAAAAAAAAATTCTACCGTAATTCACTGAAAAGTGATTCTTGCAACATAAATCATGAAAACACTCAAAACAAATACCACACAGTCAATTTCTTCTTCACTTATAGAACTGTCTTTTGAATTCATGTATCTATAATAAAGAGGCTTTATTGTATTGCTTACATTTGATCTTTCACTAAATAATGATAATTTACCGTCACACTTGTCACAAGGTACCTTTAGATAGAGCTTAGGAGATCTTTATAATATCATCAATCCCTGGAATTTGTGTCTTTGCATTCATCCAGATATTATTAACTATTAAAGATACTTTTAGTAGCTTTTTATCGAAAATAAATACAATCATCATTGCCATTTTTTTCTGAATATGTCATTGCTACTTTTAGATTGAAAGCATGTGGGAGTATGTTTGCTGAGTTAAAGCCGTTATTTATAATAGGCAACGAGAACAATTGAGTAAATGGATTTATTTTTTTTTGTCATAGGGCTAGAAAAGTAGAAGTAACATATTAAAAATAAGGTAGTTAAGAGATAATATAGTTGGTAAATGTTTAAGTCCCTTTGATGTGATGACAGAATTTTCAGGGTCTTTCATGTATGTTAAGGAAGAGGAATAAAATATATCTCAAAACTACATAAACGGTTGCTGATGTTACCATAGAACACATTTTCATTTACTTTATATTCTCATTTTAGGCCATTTAACCTTCATTATCAATATTTATAATCCATTATAGACACTACATCAATAAGATAAAAGCAAAAAAATTCTATAGAAATCTTTAAAAATCATATGGGATGATTTTTTTTTCTTCAAACCCAAATATCAGTAAAAGTTTGCAAAACACTTAATCTGGTACCTAAATCTGAATACAATGTGTACCCACCCATCAAATAATTTATGTATTCCAAATTATCTCATTTTTAATGATAACTGTGAGAAAAAATCATGAGTTTGTTATATATGTTTTAAAAGTATTATAAGAGGCAGTTCTCTGCTTTATGGGTTTATTTATTTATTTATTTTATTTATTTATTTCATATAAGCGAAGGAATGCCCAGAAGAAGGGAATTGAAAAAAAAATTATGGCATTTTAATTTATTTTTTTATGTTGTAGGAGAAAATTGTTTTGGTTGATAATAAGGCTTAATATTTTTCTTAGATTATTAATAATAATTACTGTAAGAATTAGTTGAGCATATGGATTTGAATTATATTTTTATTTCTATTTCTGATGAAATTTTCTTTTTGTACCAGAACTATATATTTAAGAACCTCAAGACTAAGAATGTAGTAATGTCATTTTTCCCAAAGAAAACATTGGCATATTTTCTTTCTCATAAGTTAAAATGTATCAATATCATATTTTTATAAGAAAATATAGACATACTGCTTGCATTAGTTGCCATTTACCATGTACTGAATTACTTTAAAATTTAAGTCTTAAAATAATCAACAACTAAATAATAAGGTAAATGCCCCACTTTTAAAAAACGGGCAATTTGAATAGCTGTGTGCCCAAAGAACACATACAATTGGCTAATAACCACAGAAAGGAGCTCAGCATGCTTGGTCATTAGGAAAATGCAAGTTAAAACCACAGTGAGATACTGTCTGACATCACTAGGATGGCAAATTTCAAAAGGAAGCTCAGTTTTGTTACTGGAACCAGCACACACTGCTGGTGGGAATGTAAAATGGGGCAGCCACTTTGAAAAACAGACTGGCACTTCCTCAGGACGTTAAACATAGAGTTACCATGTGACCTAGCAATTTTATCCCTAGACATACACTAAAGAGAAATGAAAACATATATCCACTAAATGACTTATAAATTACTGATCAAAACAGCGTTATTTCCCATAGCTGTAAAATGGAAACAACTCATATATCCATCAACTGATTAACAGATAAATAAAATATGGTACAGTTTATCCATACAGTGGAATACAATGTAGTAAAATAAAAAGGAGGAATAATACATACTACAACATGGATGACCCTCCAAAATATTTTCTTAAGTGAAATAAGTCAGTCACAAAAGACAGCATATTATATCATTTATTATATTCCACTTATATGAAATGTCCACAGTAGGTAAATGCATAGAGATGGAGGTAGATAAGTAGTTGTGGGAAGTAGGGGCGGGGGTGTGTCTAGGGTTGGGCGTAACAGATGTTGGGTAAATGCTAATTTTTAGGGTGATGAAAATGTAAAAGTAGATTATGGAAACAGTCGCACAGCTTTGCAAATATGTTTGGAACCACTGAATTGGACAATTCAAACTGGCAAACTTTATAATATGTAATTCAAGGAAGTTGTTACCGTAGCAGCCACAAGCATTGATAATCTTACACTTTGGGGTGGCATGAAATTTAGGAGCAGCTTAGCTTATTGGTTCTGCCACAGTGTCCCCTTGGTGGTGGTGTCAGATTTTACCTGGGACTGCAGTTACTTGAAGGCTTGGCCGGGCTAGAAATGTTACTTCCACTTTGGCTCACTCACGTGACTGTGAGCAGGAGGCTTCGGTTTCCTGACTTGAGTGTCTCTCCACAGGGCAGCTTGAGTGTCCTTATAACATGGCAGATGGCTTTCCTCAAAGCAAGTGATCTAAAAGAGGAAGGCAAGAGTCCTGGTGTCTTTTATGACCTAGCCTCAGATGTTACAATATCCTAATTGCAACACAGACCAGCCCTATTCACTGTGCGGAAGAAGCTACACAAGGCTGTGACTTGTAGGAAGTGAGGATCATTGAGGGTTATCTTCTCTCATCATGTTTTCTAAACTCCTTTTTATTCTCTAATAAAATATCTGAGATAAGGACGGCTCTACAGAATTTGAGATATACCCTGCTATATTACTAATGACTTTGTGAGCTGTGCTTCTCAACTTAATTCACTCTATAGAGGGACTCATTAGAATATTATCATATTTGCTACACCTGCCATAAAGGGATCTCATGCTTTTATCCCAAATTCCTAAGGAATTTCACAAAGAATTTTTCTTGGGGGGGGGGGTGGTGGCAACTGAGATGCATAGAGAATTGTTAACTATTGAGGATTTTTTTTTAATTGGACAAGGTTACTTAAATTAATTGTTTCTAAATTTTAGTGCTCTAAGAAAAGCAATTATTTAGCAAGATTTTATTTATGTACTTCCCCCTGTGGCTTGTGAGCTGAAAAGCTGCTGACATTTGTAATTTTTTTTACCATTTATTTTTTTAATGACACTTAAATTTAATTTAGAGCAATTGCATACATAGAGTTCAAGGCAACTGTGATATAGACAATACGTGTTCTTACATTCTTGCTCCTTCTCTAATACCAGTTGAAAAAAAAAGAATATGTTACACATATACTAAATAGAATTATAGACTATCTCTCTTCTCTTTTTTCACCGACCGTTCCTGTATATCCTTCATGTCTCATCATCATATTCTCTATTCCCTCTCAAGATTTATTTCCCCTCCGTGCTCCTCCCATAGCATTGTGTATCTCTCTAACATTTTGGAATTTTACTGAATGACCTGACTTAATATGTAGACTAAAGCTTCTGATGGGCTTGTAGCCTTTATCTCTGCATTTCCAAACCTAATGTAACACCTTGCAAATTGCAGGCACTCAGTAAATGTGGGTCATTTACTCAGCGTTGGAAGAGGCATACTATGCCATCACTTCCAACATCCTACACTAATGTAGAAATGCCTTCTACAACTATCCTGGCAGATGGCATACTGCTTCTGTTTAAGTAAGTTCATTGATAAGGAAGATGCTTTGCACCTTCTTAAATAGCTCATGAAAAAGTTGTTGATTTTTTAATTTTTTTCAATATTGAAGTTGATATAACTCTCTGATTTTAATGAATATTATTTTTATTTTTGATAGCAATGAAATATATATTTAGGCTTATGGGTGATATCATTTCAAATATTTGAGCCATTCTGTTATGACCCAAAATTATATTATTCAGGCCTTAACAGTTACTGATTCTCCACATGTTCTTGTTAAATTATCCTCATGTCTCTTCACATGTTAATATTCCTCTAGATTATCTCAGTTCAACTATAAAGTGACACCTTGAACTAAAAAAAAAAAAGAATACAGAGCATAAAAGGCTAAAATAAATATAGTAAATATCTATTGATATGTAATTTAAAATCCATCCAACAGTCATAATAGTGTTGCCAACTAACTCATCAGAGATTTTTCAAATTAACTATTAGCAAGTTCCATTTTTAATAACTTCATACGCTCCTTTCATATGAGTCTAATTTGTTTATAATCAATTTAGTCCTCAATGGTAGCAGGGGCAGGCAGAACAATCCCAACAGTGGGGTACCTACCACACATTGGCACTTAAATTGCTATTAATCTCTCTCTCTCTCTCTCTCTCTCTCTCTCTCTCTCTCTCTCTCTCTCTCTCTCTCTCTCTCTGTCTCTCTCTGTCTCTGTCTCTCTCTCTCTCTTCTCTCTCATCTCAATAACTACCTCAACAGAAGAAATGATTCTATCTAATTTTATTTTGGGGGGGTTTCTTTCATGCAGAAAGAATCCCATATTATATAGGTATCTCCGATTTAAAAAAAAAAAGGTATTCGTGAATAGTTCACTTACACTATATTATATCGCAAGTAAGGCAAGAATTCTGTAGTATCCACTACATTTTGTAACAGGAAAACTCAGTAATTCCTATTATTTAAAAATCAAGGTGTCACTTTATAGGTGAACTGGAGACAATCTAGAGGAAATAATAATATGGAAGAGGCCTGAGGGCTAGTGCACTTGCAATTTTATCCTTTTTCCCTGTGAAAATCCTTCCCATCGTACATCCAGATCTTATCCTAAGATGGAAAGAGCTAGATCCTATTTTGTTCAGCTCTTAATTACTGTTATATTTATTTTCATATAGCTTATCAACTTGTAATATCATTTAACGTGTGGAAGGAGGTAGCTATAACTGAAACGAGTGGTATCTAACAATTTAATATCATTAAAACTATTCTTAATCTAATAAAACTCCAAATGTATTCATAGCTCATCCTTGTGGTTACAGGAATATAGATATTATATATTTCTGTTTCTCCAATGCCTCCTTTGACTCATTAACAACATATTTTATTGCTACCAACTAAACCGAAAACTTTTTCCTGCTTCAATATATTAGGTTGTCCTCCTGACAAACATGGAAGTAATTTTCAGTAATACAGAACAAACATAAATTATATTCATTTGTTTAATAGTAATACCAGTGAGCATTTATGAGCACTTAATATGAGTCAGGTATGTTGTTATGTGTCACATGTCTTAACTCACTGTATTCTCACAAGAACCATGATGAGAAGCATCAGCCTTACTCCTCATATAGATGATAAAACTGAGGCTGGCAGAGTTGAGGCTAAATTATAAACCCAGGCAATTAACTTTAGAACTCTTGTTTTTATTTAGTATTACCTCAGAATCATTTAAAGCATTGGCCCTGTCACCTATTTTTCTAATTGCTTTCTGGTGTAAATATGATGAGTATAAAAATATGATAAATATAATTTCCAAATACATTTTTCTATTTATTACTTAAAGAGTCCAAAGAGTCTATAGCCATGCCTGATCCCGTCTGATCTTGGAAGCTAAGCTGGGTTGGGCTTGATTAGTACTTGAATGGGAGACCACCTAGGAAGACCAGTGCTATAGGCATAAAAAATGAAAAATAAGGGATTGTAAACTGACAAGGCCTTTGCAATCTGTGAGGTCAAACAAGGGTTGCCTTGCTTAAATACATACATACATACATACTACATACATACATACATACATACATACATACATACAATAATTTGAAAAAAGAGTCCCAAAGAAAATGGCTCAACATGCAATTGCAGTGGTACCTAATCTTCAATAGTGTAACACTGAGTCCTTTTCCCCAACATACAACATTGCTTATTCATGGTCTATGTTTCATCAGTAAGATAAAAAAGTATACTGTCATATATAGCAAGAAGTGCAGTGCTCTGGGTATGACAGATTGTGCCTTCTAGTACTTGTGGCTATGTTCTCCCTTGCTAATGTTATAGCCTGAGGATGGAGAAGAGATGGCTGTAGCTGTTCTAAAAGTCACATGATAATGTTCAGGAGAAGTTTTTGTGGAGGGCAAAAGCTTCACTGAAGTTGCCCAGTTGTGTCTCTGTGAAAGGAAATGGGAGTGAAATTATTTGTTTAGACTAAGTTATTTGAGGAGAATTAGATATTAGTGATTCAAACAAAATTGATGTAATAATTGGTAAGAAACATATTATATTGTATTATATCTAAGCCACTATTAATTCTAAGGCATTATTTTAGGTGCCACTGAGAGAGAGAATATGTTGTAAATTAAACTATGCTACATCATTGATAGTAATATATGTTCTTATTTTATAGGTGCTAAAATGTGAAAAAAAAGTGCATCTTAGAATCAATGGAATACAGGGTTATCATACTTTTTTTTCTTACAAATGAGAAAGCTAAAGTACAGAAATACCAGCTTTGACAATGTCATAAATTAAGAACTCAAACACAGATTTGTTTTGTAATTTTATATTTAAAGTTCTTGCCTCAAAGTGTTTTCTTTTCCTTGATCTTTTATTTATTTATTTATTTACTTTTTTGTTTATCTACTTATGAACCAAAAAATGACTTTGGTCTTCATTAGGTGGTCTTATCTGCCATCTGATTGAAAATAACCATTAGGAGCTTCCAATAAGGAAATATGTACTATCTGAAACCTAGTCATGGTTCAGACCCTCAAGGAAAGTCTAAATGGGAGCACAGACAGATGGTTCCCTAGGAAGCAAGCCCCAAGTATGAGATACAACAGGAGAGAGTAAATCCAAGTGACTCAACAAAATTGAAACATTCCATTATCAGTTCTAGGGCAGAAGTCTTTAGATACTAATAAAGGTATGCAGAACAGAACTTACAACAAATACATGGACGTTGGTGGAATGGCATTTTAACTTAATAATTATGAAAATGGTTGTGAACTGAGCCTATCTGAGTAAAGGAATAACAATTACTAAACTGCTAAGGGTTTTGGTTTCTTCTGTGAAATAGGGATAATAGCTGGATCTACTTCATAGAATTGTTTATAAGATCAAATGAGATAATAGGTGTAAAGAACATTGTACAATGTCTCACATATAGTAAAGCCTTGACAGTGAAAGATGATGGCAAAGGTGAGAATGATGATGAGAATGATGACGGCAGATCGTCCTTTGCTAGTCTAGGGCACTGTGCCCCTTTTACATTGTCCTCTGACTGTGTTTCTGATTCACTGTCATGGGGGGAAAAGGTGTTGCTTTAAGTGAAAATGGTTGTTGTAAAAATCCTGAGTCCTAAACCACTAAAGATCAGGAAATCTCAAAGTCCAGGAAATAAGCAATGAATAGATGTGGTTTAAAATTTTACATATATACCACTTAAGGCAATTGCTCTACTATATAGCACATTTTCTCATCTTTACAAAGAGATAAAATGTATACCTCTTGGAATTAATCTGAAGACTAATTAAAGTAACAATGTAAATCATCTAGTATAGTATTTTTGACACATAGTAGGCACTTGGAAAAGGTCACAATTTTTCTTTAAAATAGCCAAAGAAATGCTCAGACACTTCTTACTTATCTAAATGAATCCCTTTTGCTTTAAGCACCCAAGATCAAAATGAATTAAAAGTTAATTTATATTTTAAAATTTTTTGCCTAGGGTAACACATTGCACTTTCTTCACAAAACTATATATCAATAATATTGCAAATTAAATTTAATTTGGGGGCTGTGTCTGGCAATCTTAACACTGTTTATAACATAATTTAGTAGATATAATTTTATCATAATTCCTAATAATGCACTTTCATACAAAATTTTGGAGCACTGACTTTTTGCAACTTGGAATCCTCGAATGCAGCATATAATTTTGAATAAAATACAGGTTATTTTATTTTAGTTATGTTATTGCAGTTTTTGATTGCATATTCGGAGACCTTATCCTCAGTATCACAATTCTCTGTAGAATTAAATGATCCCTTTAAGAATTCAGTTTGATCCCGACAAAAGAACATTATAATAGAGATGTTTCCATTGAAAGAAATGAGGTGAAATGAATTTCCCATTTTGTGGATTTAAGTGAGTTAAAATTTATCTTTCATCATACAGTAAGAAGTAAAATAAAATCATGCAGAAGTGCCAGGCATCAAACTAACCTCCCTCCTTAAACATCTGTGGTTGGAACCAACCGAATAATTACTTAGGGATTTAAAACATCAGACACTTTCACTTTTCCCCTCAGAAGTTTTCTACTTATACTTTTATAGAATGTGTTCTTATACCTTTATGTAATGGGTTTTTTCCTTAGATTTCTAAGTGGTGAGAAAAACACAGGCATTTAGCACAGAAAATTCTTACATCTGATCCTAATTCCTGGAACACACACACACATACACACACACTGCATATATTAAAAAAGTCACACTATCCGTTTAATGCATTACCAAATAAAAGCTTAAAAGCTCTTTATAAAGCAGTTGTGAATCTGTGATCACTGTTTTACTGCTGATGGCAATAATGTTGGAAGGCTGTATTGATAGGTACAACAGTGTGGTGAATTTTACCAGCGAGAAAATTTTAATAGTGTATCCAAATATAATGACAAGTCATAAACTATGTTTCCTATGCTATTTGTTTCATCTGGATCACTACAAAGCCTGTGTCAAATATTATGCCTAAATAAATAAATTTTTTGATATTTTTTTCTTTTCCCCAAAATCATTTCTGGCTGGTAAAGATCTATTCAGACAAATCACTAGCATTGCCTTTGAAGCTCTTTAAAACACACTGTTTCTGATACAGTGCTGTCTCACAATTATTTGACACCATAAAGGAAACCCTCTGGTAAAACCTACCACCTGCATATGGAACAAAGTTTATTGTTTCTAAATATTTGTATAACTATTTTATGCATATATTTTTTCCTTATTTAGAGTATACTTTTCCTATCTCCTTTGACTTAATTTCAATCTTGCTCATTCCCATCTTCTTTTCTCCATGATTTTTTTTTTTTTTTGATGGCTTTCTTTTCCATTCATTATTTATTCTTCCATTTACCAATTGCTTTTGAAAACCTACTATGTGATTCACCAGGTTTCTTGGTAGAAGTAATGTACGTAAGGCCTCAAACTCACATCACTGGCATCTTTATCCACATATGTTCTATGGCACAGTCCCTGCTGCCACAGTGAAAATCTCTTCATAGTCTAATGTCAGTCTCATTTTCATCATTTGCATTCTCTGTTTCAATAGCACCCCCATCCAACTTCAATTATTCCCCTCTAAATATGAAGATATTCTCAACGTAGTCAACCCATTTTGCCACCTCCTACTCCATGCTCTAATTTTTCATGCTTAGCACCAGTGCCATGGCCCATAATTCAAAGTTGTCTAAGATGTTAAACTAATCTGCAGCTCCTCCTTTCATCCATTCTTATTACATTCTCATCAACAGTAATGAGCCTTTTTTTTTTTTTTCTGAAGCCTCTTACATCAACTGGACCAGTCACTCTAAGTGTGTCTCAACCTCCCCAGTCCAGCATAATCGCAGCTTAACATTTAAACTTAAACACTCTGGAGATCTGGACTACCCCATTTATCTCTTTAAACTGTTTATTGAAAAAAAAAGAAAATCTCAGCTTTTTCATAGGCTTTGAGGGTGCTTCTTCTATAAATTGAATAAACCTTGCTCCCATCTTGGTTTTACTTTCAATCCTTCCAAAATTTAAAATTGACCCAGGAAATCAGGTATTAGATTCAATAATAGATGCTCTTTTTAAGATACCGTGCAATGTCCTCTACTGGATCTAGTATTTTCAGGTGGACTATAAAATATTTTTTTATAAAAACTCCATAAACTTCTGGTAAGTGTCCCTGACTAGTACCTTTTCACCGAATTACTCTTAATTACTAAAGAACAACATATAAAAGCTAAAATTAGCACTTAAGTTAATTTTCTTGAGCAACCTGACTACCACTCAGCTTTTTGCCAACACTGCCAGAGTGGATACAGAAATTTTACACGATAGTGAGAATTTCCACAGCATTCCCATTTTTGTGAAGGACAATTTACCTTCTATGCATCTTCATCATTCTTTTTGGTTAGGCTTGATTTTCTACTATTATAGCTTTTAAAATTATGACTCCAGTAGTTAAGTTTCACCACTCTCAGATTATTTTGTTATGTGGCGCTCTGTGACCCCAGGGTGCACAGTGACATATAATTATATTATTCATAGTGATGCATAATAATAATAACAACAGAATAATAACACCTATAAACTAGTATTTTCTTGAGGACTCACATGTACCAAGCATATTGTTAGGCACTTGATATGGATTCCAGGATGTGATTTTATAAAAACCATCTGAAATAGGTACTATTATTATACCCAGTTTAAGGATAGGAATAACTGAGCCTTAAAGGTTAAATTATTAGTCTGAGCACACATAGTCTAGAGAGGCAAATTCCAGGGTCAATGCTCTTAATAATTATAATAAATATGTGAGACACACAAAAAATACTGTTCAAAGATTCACCACAGGTTATTACTAATGTCTGTCATTGACACACTGGTAACCACATTCCCTGGCTGGCATACTTGTATAGTGACACCTCAATGCAAAACACTCCTTCTCAAGGCACACAACCTAACTCATGCTCTGCTTGATTATTGAGTGTTGAATAACTAGAAAGCAGAAAAAGATGGGATATAAAGTTTTTTGCTTCTCCAATGTTAAAAGAGTATAAAATTACAATATCTTCACTGATAGACCATAGCACTTGACAGGTCTCACCTCTACCTATCTTTAAATCAGTCCATCTTCCTAAGAACTTCTCTTTCCCTAATCCTCGATGCAGTTATGGGTCACTTAACTATATGGATATGTTCTGAGAAATGTCTCATTAGTTGATTCTGTCACTGTGCAAACATCATAAGATGCATTTACACAGCCCTAGATGGCCTAGCCTGCTCCACATCTAGGTTATATGGTAGAGCTCATTTCTCCTAAGGCTACAAAACTTTATCGCATGTTACTGTTCAAAACAACATGAGATTAAGTTGAACTCAAGAGAAAATGATGTGATGAAGAGATAAGGCGTATACGCTGCTGCTGGCATACCATGGCAAAATATTTTACGGCAAACTTTTTTTTTTTTATAAGTAGAAACAGCACAGACCAAAATAACAACAAAAAGGTGTACGATAGTAAATACATAAGTCAGTGACAAGTCATTTGTTATCATTACTAAGTATTATATACTGTACACAATTGTACGTGGCTACTTTCATACAGCTGGCGGTGCAGTAGGTTCATTTACACCAGCATCACCACAAATACTTGGGTAAGGAGTTCCTACGCTGAGACATGGCTATAACGTTACCACGGCTACGCCCTTACGGCAGCCACGTCAGAATAGCTACGTCATGACGGCTACGTCACTACGTGTTAGGAATGTTTAGCTCCGTTATACTCCTATGAGACCACTGGTATATTTGAGGTGTGTGGTTGACTGAAAATGTTATAATATGCAGCGCATGAGTGTATTGCAAATGAAACAGGTCACAAGCCCAGTCTCTTTCTCCTTATCATCTGTATTTCTCCTCAGCGTGTTTGTCTTCGGAGCAAAATGGGTAAGTGCCCCTAAGTCAGGAATCAAGTTTGAAAAATTTTTCTTTGGGAGTTTCCACAGAGCAAAAGACTTCTATATACCTGTTGCTATATTGATTAATTGAAAGTTGGGTACCAGAAGCCCTGATACTACTACTTACAATGATACTAAAACTAAAAATAAAAACACGAAGTGAGTAATTGCAGGAAAAAAAATAAATAAATACCGGTGAAACGCACGGTCAGCCATCCCAGAAAAGCTTCATTTTCATTGGAGGAAAGATTCTTCCCAGTAATTTTACCTTTCAGATGTTTTCCAGCAGACAGTTGAAAGCAGAGCTATCAGCCTCAGTGTTTCTCAATCCTGGCTGCACGCTAGAGTCATCTCGGAGAGCACTGTCACCTGCCAGTGCCCGCTCGCAATTGTGGGACAAGTACAGCAGATTCTCTGAGGCCGGAACTCCAGCAGCGGTAAGTTTTAGAAGCTCCCAGAATGATTCTAATGTGCAGCTAGACTTGAGAAACTGTGCTCACTCTCCATGTGTAAACAGAAAGATAAGCAACAGAGAGTTTTTGTTTGAGAATTGTGTAGAATTGAAAGTAGTAAGTCTCTCCCCGCCTTTTTAAACGAAGATCATCAGTATTTTTAACATTGTGGGTAGGGGAAAAAAAAAAATGGTAGCAAATATTTTTAGCATTCCCCTCAAGAATGTTTTATTTGACTTTTTCTTTATGTATGTGATCTCTGCTCACAGAAGCTACATTGGAAAACAGTTGTGTGGTAGAAGTTTAAAAAACTGTTTAGGAAATTGCAAAGCATTTGCTCCTGCAGAAATCTTTATTACAACCTACTGAGAGCCCTAGATTTGGTGAGAGGAGAGAGAGTAGATTAATCAGTCTATAGGATCATTTATTTTATTTTTTTTTATTCTTTCTCTAGAAGCTATCAGCAAGGGCACCTACGTAGGAGACTTATTTTTGTAATATGAACAATTGTTCTTTAGGAATAAAATCCTGTTCTACTGACAAAAGATGTGAGAAAGCTCAAGGTGCCCCCATGAACTGCCTGACACTTTGCACAAAAGGTAAATCTGCTAAAAATATATTTTTTAAATACTTGAAATTCTCTCCCAACATTTTCTAAAGTGCCAAAGAATGAGAAATCAACTTCTGGAAAAAAAAAAAGAAAAGTCAGAAAGAACAGATTGGCTAACAAGCATCACAAGAAAGCAATTTTCTGGGGAGGAAAAAAAAAGTGGTTTTCTAAAATTGAAGAGTATTATTCCTTTAAAGAAAATGTCTCAGTGTCCTTAAAAGATATCAGTCCCTGTTAAAATCAAATTGTGTCATTTTTATCGAAGGGCCCATAGATTTGTCAATTTTGTAATTGGCTTGGTTGGGTCATTCAATTTGACACCTGTTGAGATTTCACCATCGGGCATACTTATCAATATTTTTAATAAGTTCCACAGATTGAGAATGATAAATAATAAATTATACAGAGCTTGCAAAGTCAATATTTAATTTAACATGGACTCAGGGAAACTAACACTATACAATCACATAACTCAATGGTTTGAGTTTAAAGAAATAAAGGTCTTTATCATAAAAACTGAAAGGAATAAAAAAAAGAGACCATGGCATTAAGTGTCTCGAGACTCTAACAAATCACGTACCACACAAAGCTAAAACATGAGTGCAGCTAATCACTTCACTCACCTACGTAGGGAAGCAGCTATATGCCAAAAACAAGTCTTTTAATTTCTTGTTGGAATTGGAATATGCCAAAGAATAACAGTAATGCTTAACCAACATAGGTATTTCAAAATGGGTATTCAGATGGCAGAGGATTTTAAATAATTAAGGGAAAACTCACAAAGAAGAGGAAATAATACTAATTACTGACTTTGGAGACGTAGTTTGTAGCAAAATATTCTGATACGATCATTCTAACTTCATTTTAAAAATGCTAGCCAACCTATTTTGACATAAAATTAGGTTTTACTTATGTTTAAAATTAACGTTTTCACAATTTAACGTCCTGTGAAATCTATAAAATAGGGGTTTTTCATGAAAAGTGTGTTTTTTACTACCTGGTTGTAGTAGAGAGACAAAACTGGCATAGATTTAAATATTGCATATTTGAGTATTATGATTAATAACCTCAACCAACCAGCAAACTGTGCCCAAACTTTAGACATCTAAGCATGCAAGTGCCAAATGATTACAAAGCCATAGCCAAATGAAATTAAGACATTGAATCTAAAAGTAATTTTATTATTAGCACCAGGGGGAAAGACCCTATCAGTGATCCTCACTTTACTTACCACGGTACTTTGCACAATAGTTATATCTTTGAATTATTTTTTCTCATAAGTCTCAATTTTGAGTAGTATAACTCTGTTTTCCTAAAGTCACATGCATCTCTTATGTTATCCTAGACAGTTTTTAAAAGTCAAACAGTTTTTAAAAATGTAGGAAAAAGAGTGACACTCATAGCAATTAGTAGAGTCCATTAAAATGGGGAAAACAGAACCGTGAGACAAATAGTTTTGGAAAATAATTTTAAATGTGAAAAGTATTGTACATTCACTTATTGGTTCAAATCATGTGTAGATAAAGGCAGGATATATAGATAGATCTCTCCCTGGACGAGGCTTCCTCAGGGGACAATGGCCTTTGATTTGGAAGTCCTATTCTGTCGGACCTCTTCCATTCCCTAACTCATTTATCCAGACCTTTATCCACTGATAATATTTTTTCTCAGAAAAATTTGCCCCCTGATTTCTCTGACATTTAACCAATGCAGTAAATCTAATGGCACAAAGTTTAAGTGCTACTATTGACTAATAATAAAGAAGGCCTTGATCATGTAAAAGTTGTCTAGCATCTCCCACATCTTATCAATGTAGGCAGCAGGGCCTGTAGTATATGAATGTAGATGGTCCTGTCCAGAATTTGAGGCAAGAAACTAAAGAGGAATTATTACTCCAAAATTCTATGAATGAAATATAATGGGATAAAAAGCATAATTAGATGAACATAGCTACCAAGCAATTAGAAAGGACAATCTCTCTGCGGACAAACATACGTATACCTTCCAGCAAGTATCTTGTGTCTTTGTTGACTCAATAGCAAAGGTCAACTTGGAGTCAAAAGTACTGAGCCAATGCAGAAAGTCAAACAAATTGTCCCTGAGTTTTAGTGACCATTCAGAAACAAAGGGATTTATTGGTAGTTAAACTGGATCTATTGGATTATCAGTTTATAAGTCCTGGAATGATTTTCCTTTGCACTTAAAATACGAACACCAAGCCCTGGCAGGTGAGGTCCCTGCCTGTCGGTGGTAAGAAAAAATATGACTGAAGAGGAGTAAAGGTTAAAAATAAGAATATTTTGCCACATATGCGACAAAAATAAGTAATATGTGTAAACTGACCCCAAATTGTGAAGACATATGACGTTTACAAAATATTATTTTTATATATTTGCAAGGTCTTTTATATTCATTAGAGTGCCTTAGACTAAATTAAATTGTAAATGCTAAATGAGATAACAAGTGACTAAGTCTCTAAGTTTCTGGAGAATTGAAGACTGAAAATATTTAAATATTTTAAAAGTGTTTTCATTCAAACGTCACTAGGTGACTTTTTGTCACTTTACCCAAATAGCCAATGATCATTAGCAATTTTCCTAATCTAGGTTTCTGACTCTCTATTAAGAAAATATGAATGCCTCTATTGGTATTTTCTTTGGGGTCCTGCTTCGCCAGAGTTCCTGAAGAAATTCAGCCTAATATCCAAATTGTAGCAACTGTACAGGCTGAATAGCCGACATCTCACGTAAGAGAGATTTATGTGGTCTATCATCAAAATTTCGCTTTTTAACACAGTTATTAATCAGCCTGTTGTGATCCTAATATTTCTGAATGACACAATTTTCTGTAAGCCAAGAGACCTTTACCAAATCAGGAATGGGCAGGGCCATGGGAGTGCTGGGGGATGTAAAGATATTAAACATCGCCAGAAAATGAATTATTCCAGGAAGAACTGAGCAAATCTAAATACTTCAAGTTTTCAAAATGACCGAGTGTGTGTATGAGTGTATGTGTATGTGTGGCTGGTGGAAGTATTCTTTTTTTTTTTTTCCCACCCTCCTTGTTCCCTTTCTCCCCTTTCTCCTCCTTCATCTTTACTGTTCCGTTACTCTGTAATATCTTGTCTGATCTGTCTGATTTTCTGTGTATTTGTGTGTTGATGTTTGTTTTAATAGCACCTTCCACTTATTATTTAAATGCTCTCTTCCTAAGGATGTGTGGGACATATTTATGTGCATTCAGAATGTGAACCAAAATAGAAACTGGAATTGCCTATTTACAAAATTCAAACTTTGGATGAGGAAAATGGATTGTGCGCAAATGTCAAGTGTGTCAACACTGTAGTTGTGTGTTAAGGAGAGAAAATAGGCTTAAGCAAATATTTAGAGTGTTTCTGCCCAATTAAAATTCCTCCCTTGTTTTTATATTTGTGTGCTTCAGGGCAGGATCTAAATTATTTTTATTTTTGTTTCCCTTTTTGTGTCTTCCTGTAGTGAGCCCGGCAGTAATTTTCCTTGACAGTCTTTATGTTTTTCCCTAATTTCCATTAGTGTTGTGTTTGTTATTTTCTCCCCTTTATATCACTGTCTCCTCTCTCTTTTACACTTTATGGCATCTGTATCTGTTGGGATAATTGGGCCACAATTATAATCTGTGTCACGATTATTTTTTGATAGGTATTTGTGCATATATATTTAGATGTTAGAAATGCTTAGAATCTAGACAAATTGGACCAGCTGCATCTTTGTAGAATCTATACATCTTTTTGAAATATTAGTGGGAAGAATATAGTTTGGCTTAATTAAATGAAAGAGAAGGTGAGACAGTATCATGTGACCTGTATTAAATAAGTCCATTTAAATGACACGTATTGTCAGGAATAGTTAGTAAATTTAGATAGAGAAAATGTGTGGAATTCTATCACAGTTAACAGATTTGTGGTTGATTTTCAGTAGGACCAGGAAGTGGTATAATATCATGAAAACATCACTTTGTGTATATTTTTATTTGTTTGTTGTTTGTTTTTTATCATGACATTGGTTAATGAAATCCAGTAAATTTTAGGTGTACAATTTAACAATAAATCTCACACACACACACACACACACACACATACACACATGTGCATGCACACACACATGCACACATATATATATACCATTGTGTCATGTATTCTTTTAAAATACTTTGAACAGTAGTCTGCCTGACCAAATACTTTTTTTTCCATCTCTAAAACTTTTTAAGTCAATCATTTAGTAATAAGTGGATAAGAGGTTTAATCATGGCAATTTTTTAAATAATAAAAACTGGCTTTCTTCCTAGATTTGGACTGAGGATTACATGAATTACACATATAAAGCCCTTAGCACAGTGCCTGGGACATAGTAAGCATTAAATATATATTTATTATTACGCTAATTTGTATTCATACCAAATATAAGCTTAGTAATGTGGACCATACAGAAATTTATGGCATGAGCCTACTCTCAAAATGTTTTCAATCAAAGTGGGAAACAAAATATAATGTAAAATATTTAGGACTGGTTAGCATGTAATTAAATGCAAGTTGTATTTTAAGAAGCATAAAGACTATAATGGATTAGAGGTAGAAATATGTATTATGGATTAATTATAATTATTCAAGGTAGTTGTCACTATAATAAATACTTTCAGAAGTTCTAAATTATGTACTGAAATTTTTAAAAAACCTAAATTATGCTTGTATATAAATATAAATATACCATGTCTGCTACCAGAAGCCCTTCTTGAGTCCTCACATTTCTTCATTTCCTAAATCTAATTGATCATTCAAGACTAATTGCCCCACCCATAGCCATTAAGTTGATCTTTATAAAATCTAATAGCTTACTCATAAATTTGAAATAAATTCCAAACCCTTCTCTTAGGCATAAAAGACCTATTATGCCTGGCTCCTGCCTTTCTCCAGCATTGTCTTCCACCATACTCTCCTTTGCTCTCTGGCTGGAGTCATCCTCAACCAATTCTGAGATTGAGTCAAAGATTTCTTTGCATAGGACATTTCTGTTTTTTGTTCCTTTACCCAAACTGCTCCATTCCTCCCATTTTCTCCTCATTTGGTTGTTATCTAAAATATTACAACCTCCAGCTCTTCCAACTCTCCTCTCCATCCTGCTGTTAGTCTTTGTCTCTCAGCCCCTGTTTCCTTTACAGAACTTATTGCATTTTTAAAGTATCTTGTTTGTTTGTTGGAGTATTTCTTCTCCTTCTCCTTCTTCTCCTTCTCCTTCTTCTCCTTCTCCTTCTTCTCCTTCTCCTTCTTCTCCTTCTCCTTCTTCTCCTTCTCCTTTCTCCTTCTCCTTCTTCTCCTTCTCCTTCTTCTCCTTCTCCTTCTTCTCCTCCTCCTCCTTCTCCTCCTTCTCCTCCTCCTCCTCCTCCTCTCCTCCTCCTCCTCCCTCCTCCTCCTCCTCCTCTCTCTCCTCTCCTCCTCCTCCTTCTCCTTCTTCTCCTCCTCCTTCCTCCTCCTTCCTCCTCCTCCTCCTCCTGTTTGTCTCTCCCCTCCAGGGGATTATGCATTTCCTGCAGTAGAGCCCTTGTTTGTCTTATTCACCATTATATCACAGAATTACAGTAAACATTTAAACCTTAGTTTTTTTTGAACTTGTTTTCTCTTGATCCATTTGCTGATATTACTCCCTCTTCCTTCGACAGATTCTGACCCTCATTATCTTCTCTGAAAATTTTATTCATTTTTTACTTCCTTCATGAAAACTTATTTGTATGTAAATAAGAGCTAGCTCTCCCTCTGTTATGTCTTCTGTAATATATTGCTTGTTTTTCCATTATGATACTTAAACGTCTGCCTTATTATAATGCAGCTCTTTTAGCACTTCCTTCATCCCCTGTGAGTTACTGGTATGGATGGAAAAGTAGAACCATCAGGCTAGAGAAAAGTCAGAAATCAGGTAACTCCTAGGATCTAGGGATTTAAAACAAATGAAAAGAATCATCAGGTTCCCACTGCCACAGAAGGAATAAACTGTTTTTGATTAGTTCATTGTACCCAGGATTCAAATTCCTGAGAGAGATTTTGGTTGACCTAATTCAGGTCATTTTTTCACCCATTTTATGCTAATGTTACAATCAAATAAGTGTCCCACAAATTATAGGGCAATGAAGAGAATGTGGTCTCTAACATATAATAGAGGTTATCGATGTATAGATTAAAGGATGGCTCTGGCTAGGCAAGCACAATGTGTTTTGACTCTAGCAAGCTTTAGTGGGAGGAGAAAGAACCACTTTCCCTGACCAGTTAAAGAACATAGTAAAATATACCATACAATAATGATACAAGCTTGCATTTCTGATGACTGAAACCATAAAAAACTAGATTGAAATTCATTTTACTACATTATTTCTTTGGGGTTTTTTTAGCCTGAGAAATGGAGATTATTTTTTTTTCTCACTCAAATCCTGTAACATTTTGCTGTAACTTAACAAAAGATTAGTATCTTTAAGTCATACTTTAAGTCATGATCACATTACTCAAATAAGAATTATCACCATGTTCATGCATTTCAAATATGGAACTCTCCTTCCTGTCTTTCCCAGGAAAAATAGTTCAAAAACCCAGTTTATATAGAGGATTATACAAATCTACTTTTCACACCAATGAGTAGGTGGATATATTTGAATGTCTTTATTTCAGAATTTCAAATAGATTTTAATATTTAATAAATGCCATTTTTTTACTATTTTGCTAAACTGCTTGTTTTGTATGTTCGTTACATAAAAATAACTCATTTGGCAAAAGTGTTATAAATCCTAAACATATTTATTTGACCAGCACAGTTCCAAAAGGTAGAAGAGTCAGAAAAAAAGGAAGAAAGAAAGAGAGAGAGAGAGAAAGAGAGAGAGAGAGAGAAGAAGGAATGGAAAGACAAAAGGAAGGAAGGAGGGAAGAAAAGAAGAAAAGAGGGAGGAAGGAAGAAAGAAGAAAAGAAAAGAAAAAGAAGGAAAAAAGGGAAGAAATAAAAGCATACGTGTGCATACATATGTGTATACATATTTATATGGGTGCCTATATATATATTACTCCATGGACACAAACTGGTCCATTCGCAAACAGCCATCTTATCAGCATTCTAGCTTAGCCAGATCCAAAGAAAAACTTGTTTCTTTGTTCAGTCTTGGAAAAATAAAAGCTGGTTTCTTAGAAAAAAATTACATATGGTTACATATATTCATTTGATTTAGATCCAAAACACATTAAATTGAGGCATGTTAAGATTAACTTTAGAGAAACATTTATTAATGAGTTAAAATGTATGTCGATAAAGACAATTTAGTAAGGCTTTCCTAAGGCCTGCAATGAGCGTGCCACTCTATTAGGCGTTCCTTTCATTAATCAAATTGATAGTAATTTATATGTTCAGTCCTTCTTAAATCAGGCATCGACGTCCAGATGCTCACCTTCCCAGACTTAGCTCTTTCAAGCTCTTGCCCTTCCCCTTTCCTGTGTAAAATGTTCTATGCCTGTGTCTTCAGTCTTCTGGCTTCATTAATCACTACACTTCCTTCAGCCCTCTGGTTGGAAGATACCCCTTCCTTCCCAGAAAAATTTCTTGGCCCTCTTCTCTCCTCCCAAATTTTAAAAAAAAAAAAAATAAGCAGCCTCCACCATACTAATGCACATCACCTTCTGCCATCACATTTTATCTCATCGCATGATAATTGCATATTTTCTTATCTTTTTCCCAGTTGTACTGGAAACTCTGAAAAAAGGCATAATCTACAGTCTTGTTCATCATCATAACTGTGCATACTGGGCACTCCATAAATATGTATTGAATAATGACCTTGCTCAGGTTTCTCTTTCCAGCTCCTCTCACCCCTGCCACTTCCTTCCTCAAACAAAATGCAGCAGCATCCTTCGTAAAAGCAAATCTTGAAACCAAACTGGCTCTGTGTATACAGGGAGAGACTTTTTTCTCCTTTTTTAGCTACTTGCATGTGGCCTAGCCCCTCCACCCTGTGCGCGCATTCAGCAAGTCGACTGCTGCAACAAGATGTTTCTGTTTTCTATTCCCGAGTGCACGACATCCGAGGCAAGCACAAGGTGACTTTGTTGGAACTCAGCAATCTTTTCAAAAATGTCTTTTCCCCCCTTTTTAGGTTTTCAGAACACTGTCATTAAGGGCTGAGAGGTGAAGATACATTAGATAAGAAAATAGCAGACAGGGGCCCTGAAGCACTTTAAGAAACCTGTCTGCTGGAAATCCTCATCTGGCCTCCCATCATCGGAAAACCTGTTCTTTACCACAGGTAGGTCTATCAACCTACACTTAAAGATTTTCCACAAATGCCCTTCATAGGTAAGAGTTTTATTTTTCCTTCATCTCTAAAATGTAAAAGAAAAAAGAATTTATGAAACTGAAAACATCTTAACTAACATCTTTCTAAATTGAATGATTTTATTTGGTAGGAAATGCAATAGGTTCTATATTGCCTCATTTTTTTTAGAATTCCACAGGTGACTTACCATTTATTCTAAAGAAGACTGCTTTAAATGATGTAGTCTGTCAGTAGCCATTTTGATATATCTGCATCTAGTCACTGAATCTCCGTGAACACAAAGATTCTGGTTTTCTGGAAAAGGGGCCATTCAGTTTGCGAAAACAAAAGCAGCAAGTATTTTAGATTGGAGTGAATAGATAGAAATCGTTTTTAATTACTGTTATCTCATCATCTTCATGAGGGGGATGGCCTCACTGTGATAGAGGTGTTAAAGAAAAAAAAAATAATAACAATGACACTCATTAAAGACAGTTTGGCAGACTTCATGGAGGGCCATGGCCATTCACATAGGACTGCTGCGATGGGATTTTACATTGGGTGAGAGGACTGGGCGAGGCTCCAAATACATCATGCGCAAGTGACCATTTGCGGCAAAGGGACAGAGTGGAGGTCAGTGTCTGGGCAATTAGTAAGAGGAAACATCAGGGCTAAAGGGGTTCTGACTAAACCGACCTGCCAGGATTCTTGCCGAAGACAGGCCAGAGTGACATACATCATCTGAAGGGACTCTGTCAGATATCGGGGTTTGGGGCTTATGGTTAAACTGATTTAGCACACTTCTTATAAAAATGCATTCTGCAAGGAAGTTCATACCTGTATCTACAAGAAGTCTCAAGAAACCAAAATCTGTTCAAGCAAAGACTACCAAGAATAAGGCTTTTTGTTTGTTTTCTTGTGATTTGCAGTCTTTCAGGAAAGCCACATCAGGTTAATGGCACATTTTCTAAGAGTCCGGTTCTTAGATTCCCCCATATGTAATTTGGCTATTTTTTTTTTTTTTATCCCTCACTTCTGCGATGTTTCTCATTAAGTCTGTCAGTCTCCACAAGGAGTTTTAGATCCATGAGACCTGGAAAGAAGTGAGACGTGGATTCAGTTGAAGGGAACGCAGAACTTTCAAGATATAGGTCAACCTGCTCTAAGGATTGTGGGAGGAGAAATACCAACCACAGTTTTTAGCTCAAACCTTTGTCAGAAAGTTGCAACATGGGAGCAGCTTTTATAAAAGATGACTTTCTGAACTGATATGTATATACTTGTTTTTGCTATAATATTTACATCATATATTTTGAGAATCCAGGTCTCTCTCTAGTTTCCAGGACTACTGAGGAATACAGTTGTAACTATAATTCTTTTCCAATGCTTTCTTGCTTTCTTACTGGCAGATGTCTACAAATGTTGATTTTTGAATGTTAAACAAATAGAAGTTTGTCATTGATTTAGCATATGTTGATGTGAGCTAATCACCTTTCACTTCAATGTTTCTTTTCCAGTTTTGCAATTCTCTCAGCCTCTCAGGCTTTATACCATTCATATCACTTATTTCTCGATCCCTTAGCTTTTTTTTCCTATACTGATGATATAAGTAGTCATTTATGTTGTTATTTTCTACCTGGAAATCAAGTGTTTTACCTGTTCTTTGCAGAATCCCATTGCAACCTCCCATTCGCTCAAGCTTTCGTGCTTTCTTTGCTAAACTGGCACTTTTTATGTCTAAGAGGTCTCTATTTCTACACCCCCGAAATGAAATTCAGCCAGTACCCAGGTAAAATAATTAGACTTTCTTAAACAGCACGTCTTTTTTTCTACCAGTTCATAAAATTTTAGATGCATCTTATTACCTTAATTTTAAACTTGAGACGAATATCATTTTCACCTCTGAAAACCCATATTATCAGTGCATGGTTTTGTACTTAGAAAGTGCACAGTTGAATGCATCAAGAATGAAATGACTGCATTTTTAAAGGCTATATATTCCCAGATGTTTATGAGTACTCACCCTATTAATGAGAATTAATAACAAAATAACAAAATCTTAGAGTTTTCAAAGCTCTGAAAGAGAAGTGAGAAGATAGAGGTGGAGATTTAGAGGTAATTTTGGATAAATTCTGTTTAAGAATAGAAATTCAACTGGGTGAATTTTAAAGATCTAATTGGCTTCATTGAATAATATATGAATCAAGCAGACCGTGGTCTTATGAGGTAGATTGTCTCAGCTTTCTTTGAGGGATGGAGAGGTCCCATGTGACAGATTATATCATCAGTAGTGACCAGAACATTCCAGACTAACATTAATATTACATTCCTGGAGAAGGTCAAAACTGCAGTCAGATCTGGTATTAAGTCTAAGTTCCTTGTTCTGGCTTTAGCACTAGTGACTCCATTTTGGGTCTGTGGTTTTCTCTTGAACAATTCCTAGTTAGGAAAAAAACAAAAACAAAAACAAAAAAAAAAAAACAAATGAAACTTTTCTGTCCATACCTGACATGTGATGATAGTTTGAGGAAGGGGGCCCAGGAATAAGACCGTCCAGACTGGGCTGCATTGATATAAAATCAGAAACAATATTCTTTCTTTCTTTCTTTCTTTCTTTCTTTCTTTCTTCTTCTTTCTTTCTTTCTTTCTTCTTCTTTCTTTCTCTCTTTCTTTCTCTTTCTTTCTCTCTTTCTTCTCTTTCTTTCTCTCTTTCTTTCTCTCTTTCTTTCTCTCTTCTTTCTTTCTCTCTCTCTCTTCTTTTCTTCTCTCTTTCTTCTCTCTCTCTCTCTTTCTCTCTCTCTTTCTCTCTCTTTCTCTCTCCTCTCTCTCTCTCTCTTTCTCTCTCTCTCTCTCTCTCTCTCTCTCTCTCTCTCCTCTTTCTTTCTTTCTTTCTTTTTTTAAATTCAAAGTATAAGCTTTTTTAATGGGTCTCTTTCCTAAAGGGAAAGAAGCTGCCTACCTATACAATTTTATCACTGGCCTGGGGCAGTATAGTTTATTTCAGCCAATTAAAATAACAATTACTGCAGGAGACACAAATGGAACACTCTGCTCCCGGTGAGTTCCCACCTCTCCTGGTCTGATGAAAATGCTTCAACTTCAGAACGGTGTGTGTTGTAATGCCTGTTTTTACCTCAGACAGAGTTGAACAGCGATTTGGAGGAGCACATTCTTTTATTCCCTTCATTTTCAAATTTTGGTTTTTTTGGACATGTTATAGACTCTTTTCTACAGTAGTATAGCCTGAGATTTACCTTTCCCTAATTCTTGTTGGAAACAGTTTGTAACCTACCAAATTATTATTCTGTAGAAGCCAGTGCCATACTTGCCTTAGTCTGACAGGGGGAACTGTGTGTTCCACTTTATCAAGATCGGTGAGATGTTTCCGTATGGATTTCCAGTATAAGCTTCCTTATTGCTGACAGCAGAATGATCGTTCCAAGCACCCTAATGTGACATAAGAAAAATCTCAATGATAATACTGATTAACATATCTTTTGCATTTAAATTACTATGTTTTTTAAGAAGAGAAAATTGTACATTTGGTGGGTTGTTTTCATAGTCAAATAAACATACATCAGGCTGTGCAATCTAGTAATTAGGTGCATTTATCTGCTTGTGACACCACTGGAAAATACTTTGAATGAAGACTCTAGAGGCAGAATGCTCCGACTTGGATTGTCATTTCAAAACATATGACCTCACATAGCAAAATGAGTACTTATGCCTAAACACAGGAAACATTTGCCTAAGTGCTTGATTACTTAAACTAGAATAATGTATTTGAAACAAATCATTAATTTTTAATAGGATAGAATTTATATTTTACGGGTTCATTTGCCTTATACAACATCATGTTAGATCTGTACTTTATTTGGGGGAAAAAGAGAGCTATAGGACTAGGGCATTTCTGTTGTCCTGAGAATTTAGGTATTTAGAGACTATTTATCATTTAAAAGTACCTATGTTGACCAATGTTCAAAGGAACACTGGAAATGCAAGATGCCTCAACTTGACCTTGATATTCTATAGTTAACCATGGAAATTCAAGTACTGATATTTTCAGTACATACTTCACTCAAGATTAAGAAGTATGTGTGTGTAGGAAGGGGGGAGAGGTGTTATTTATTTTAGTGGAAATTTGGAAATGGTCATAAGATCTGCTTTTTCCTCGAAAATGTCCAACTAGTTCTATAAATTTATTTCCCAGTTCAGTGAATACAGATCCATTTTATTATGTCAGCTTGAAGTGAACAGTAACCCTCCCATAAGACAAAACCACTCTTATTATTCTGCCTCCCCCACATTCAGATGATCTAGATAACTTGTGAGGAATTTGTTCTGACACACCAGTTTTCTGAGCCTTTTTTAACTTGCTTGTCTTGATGACTTCTGACTTTAAATATAATAATGTAATTGACTCTGGTACATTCAAGTAAGGCATATGTTTTAACTGACTTCATTTTACTAAAGTGACAGGAAAGAAAAAATAATTAATAATAATAATAATAATTCTTTATTTTTGAAGAGAAAGGTAGATTCAAAGAGCAGCTTTTGTTGTGTTGAGGGGATGGGGAATAGATGAAATGTCAATTTGGGAGCTCAGTTACCATACATAAGATTGGTATGTCAAGGTGTAGGGCTAGAGGATTAGATGTTTTAGGATGAAAGAGAGATTTCAGCATGAGGAAGCTAGAGAAACTTTGAGAAAGGAAAGAAAAATCAAAACAAAGTTTGTCAATTAGGTTTACTACTTTCCTCCATTCGTGTCTTTATGAAACCATTAGAAAAATCTCACCAACCATTACTCAACAAGGCTACTGGAGCTGTGATATTGTAATGTAAAAGAAATTTATATTTGGTCCTCAGCCCCAGGTGGATAGGCACACAGCTCCTAAAACCCTTGGAGTTGCTTGAGTGATTCGATTTGAATGAGAAAAACATCATATTCATAATAAGCCCCTTTCAGTTTACCAGAGTTTATGCCAAAAAGGTGACTCTGGGAAGATGGTGGTGGTTGTTAGAAGAACCACACATGTGATTACAGCTTTGGGACATTCAGCCCCGCCCCTAGCCTCAAGAAGGAGAAAGGGGCTGAGGACTGAGCTAACCACCAATACCCGGTGATTTAATTAACCATCCCTAAGTAATGGAACCTCCATAAAACCTTAAATGAAAGGGTTTGGATAGCTTCCAGGTTGTGAACACAATGAGATGCTGAAGTGTTATAAACCAATAAATGTAAGTAAATGTTTTGCTGAATTCTGTGAGCTGTTATACCATATTATTGATTACAGGAGGGGATTGTGAGAAACCCCAACTTATAGCTGGCTGAAGTCTGAGAGAGCTGGACTGGTGGTTAGCATCTGAAGTGGGGGCTAGGGGGTAGGTGATCTGGTGGATGAGATCTTAACCAGTGGGCTGTGAGCTAACTCCAGGTAGTTAGTGTCAGACTTGCTCCATGTAAGAGAAAAAACCCCAGACATTTGGTGTCGGAAGTGTTATGAGTAGAGGAAACAAGGGCTTTTCTTTTAGAGGAGAATTTGGAATGAGTGCTATTAGTTTGGTTTATAAATGTATACAGATGTTGTGGCAGGACTGCTTAAGAGGTGGGTAGTACTTTTATTAATCTACATTCTAGGGGTAGCTGTGGTTTTCAATTTATTTGAGGGGTCAAAGGGTATAAGTATGAAATACTGGGGGAACACTTTCAAAATTAATATTAGAGGATGCCTTCAGTAAGGGTCCATTTTAGTGGGGTGGATAGGCCTGTGGATTTTCAAACTATTTTTCTAGCAATTCTGTTTTACATTTATTGACAGGCAACTATAATAAGCAGAAGGAAGAGATATAATAATGATTATTGTTATATTTATTATCAATGAACATTTAGTTTTCTTTTGGACATTCAAGAAGTGATAGGTATTTTAAATATGTTAAACATTTTCAATAAAATACAATATTTTATAATAACCGATAGTTTTGAGGAATATACATATATTTTATATAGTCAATTTTCATGTCATTATCATTAAATAAATCTGGGTACATTTTATTAAATACGATTTAATGAACATGTCTGTAGGGATGAGGGAGGAAGGTAAGGTGGAAAATGAGTATTACCTAAAGATTATTATATAATTAGGTGGGTAGGTACAGTGTTATGGTCTGAAAATTACCACCTAAGAAGTTATATGGGTTATTTGTTTATAATACAGATTCTTAGTCCTTATGGAATTAGTTCTATGAAATTAGAATTTGCAAGTAGAGTGTGAGAATTCAAATTTTTATTATATCTTAGTTAAAATGACACACTATAAAGTTTGATAGCAAACCAGAACTTTTATAACTCTTAGATAAGTTTTAGATAAGTATTCAGAAGCAGACAATTCAAATTGCACCTTTTATTATGAGCAGGAAATGTTAGTATTCGGAACTGTTGATTGAATGAAACTAAGCCTCTTAGACTTGTGTTCATTTGGAACCATTCTACCTTGGCACTGTTAGGTGGCTGGTCAGACTTGAGTGACAGAAGAACAAAGAGATAGAGGCCCTACCTAGAAACCACCCAAAGAACACCCTATTGGTAGTTAGAGGATCCCTCCTGCATCCTCAGAGACAAAGGACAGGATGGCCATAATCTTAGCTGGTTTAAACTGACCGCAAACTCCTGTGCAGAAGGTACTAGCCTAATTTGTCCACAATCTAATGCTGTCATAATACTATGTTTATGCCTGCAAGCTCATGAATCTGATTATAACATACTGAATTCTGGGTAAGCACATGTACAATAGGCAGTGTGTTATACAGCAGGCAATTGTCAATCAAAATGACCTCACTTGCCAATAACCTAAGATGCCTTTGGAGCCACCCATTGGGGCCCAAATATAATTCAGAGATTCCCATTTCTGGATTGTTACAGCTCTCCACTAAAATCCTGTCCATACTTGGAGCATGCTTTGTCTTTCTAAAATATACTTTCAATCTTTTCTAAATCTCACTGACTTGTGATTCTTCACTGCATTGATGAGGAAGAACCGTGGAAAAATGCTAATTGTACTTCTGTGCTGTTCTCCATGCCCTGCCCCCAATCACTGGGGTGATACCAAATTTAAAATTGTCCCCAAAGGTAACAGCACAATATTCTGTATTAGAATACAATAACAACAGCTACAGCAGTAACAGGAAAGCAAAACAAAAAGATAACCATTGCCAAGTACACATTTATTCATTCAACAGTTAAGTATTGAGTGACTAAAATACACATAATGGATTCTTAACACTACAGTTGCCTTATTGAAGGTAAAATGACTGGTATTCTGCAGCACTTTGTTTATAGTAAAGCTTGAATGTGATTCATTCAATAAACACATAGAGTCCTTAATTTTCGTGATAGTTTAGGCTGAAATATTGTGTTAATGGATTCTGCAAAATCGCCTCAGTAATCTCCTTCTCTGAGATGAGAGACTCGAGAGACTATTTGGATATCTTGGGATAATGGAATGAAAATATAATTTTAAAATTATTTGGTAATTTAAGTCCTATTTGCCTATAAAAATATGTAGAGCAGTTTGTTAGGTACTTCACTTTCTATTAAATAAGAATTGAATCAGGACTTACCAGAGCTGTTTTAAAACTCTGAATGTCTTAAGTAATTACAATTTTGTAGACCTAGTCCCTTGCCATACAAATTTATGTTTTTATATTATATTTATGTTAGAATAATAACAGTTAGTATTTATAAAAAATCAAATGAAAAATTATTCCATGACAACTATTTATTAAATTATAACTTGTCATACAGTAACAATTTATAATGATACTATTTTTTAATCTAACTTCATATATAATGATATAAGGACAATATATCAATTTTTAATTTATTAAAATTAGAATGATTTTATATTATGATATAATAAAAACATTTTGGATATTTATTTTAAAAGCTGTTAAGACTTAACCAAGTATAAGCTATGTAAACTGGAAGTATTTTTTCATTAGTACATATAACCTCAAAATATTTGGATATTTCATTTGAAGCTGAATATGTTAGTATATATGACTAAGTAGCAGAATATTATAAATAGAATTAGTGCTTCAAAAACAAAATGACTCTGAAAACAACTGGGTACATGAGAACCTCATTGAAATCACTAAAAAGTTAAACTATGGCTAGATGAACCCAAACTTGTAATACCTAGGAGCAGATATCATACAGAATACCTATTCATTTATACCCTTATTCTCACACTTTATTCTTTACATCTTAAAAATGTTAATAAAAATCAAAGATTATGTACATTTGATTTAATTATAGAAAATAATTGAGTTAAATTACAATGAAATGCACATAGAGTTAATGAAAAAAATTAAAAGGCAATTAGAAATTACCTTGTAATAGTGCAATAGAGTTTCATAAGAAGTGATCATATTAGCTATATGACTAAGGCATAAAATAGCTTAACTAATCAGTCCAAACATTAGGGCAAATTGTTAAACACTAGAGTAACCAAACTGTTGATAGATTGATTTTTCTCCACTTTACAACCAATTATATTGTAGATTTTTAACAGTTATGCTGCCTTGGATTAGTAACTGCCAGAGGACTGTTCAATACATATGCTTTCTAGAGGCTACGCTTTGTCATGGGAGAACAGATAGATATTAACAGAACTTATTTATCTGACAGCTATGGTAAACTATTCAACATTCTTCGCATTTAATCTAGTGAACATTATTTTGGTTTCCCAAACCACCTTTCAAATATTAACCTGTGGGTAACAGCACCTCATTTTTCCTTTGGATAATGACTCTCTGTCTGTCTACCTCTGATCAGATAGCTTGACCATACCCTGAAATTCAGAAGTAAGTATGAGAATTAAGTTCATCAGTGAGAAGATCTCACTTCCTTGGCCATAGTAATTAATTTGTGAATGGTCAATAATCTGAGCCTGGCTGGATTAAAATGCCTGATTTGACAGAATGGTTATAAGTAAAGATTGAGACTCCTAGTATCATAGAAAGAAAGCCTGGAACCTCTGGCAATCATCTTGCCATCAAGGAGAAACATGCTTAATAATTGGGCTAATAAAACAAAGCAAAAACAGAGTAAGACTGAGCTCTGAATTCATGACTTGCACGCCCAAATCTGCCCTTCCGTAACTACCTTTTGGGCTATTAGTGAACCGTACTTTCGTTCAAAAGTACATTTTCTTAGTTGTTCACTAGTGGTGATTTTTTCGAATTTACAAATTTTTGTGGTTTACTTATCAGTTTATATTGAACATCAACAGTATTCACCGTTTAAGCTGGTTTAAATACCTTGTGTTGCTATTTTACAGCTTAAAAATGTTCGACTAATTTACCAAGTGTCTGACCTCTGTCTGTTACTTTAACACATCTGACTCATAATGAAATTGACATGGACATAGTGTTTCTAGAAAATGACCTGTGCTTTCATACATCTGGCATGCCTTCACTTCCACAGTTCCCTCCCTTGGGACGTGCTCTAGAACTGTACTGTAAATAGAACTTTTTGTAGTGATGAAGGTGTTCTGTACTAGGTACATGTAATTACTGAGCACTGTACAGGTGATCAGTCTGAATTGGTAGGTGCCATAAATGGGCAGATAGACTTTATTTCAAATACTTAATATGAAAAACAGACTATATATATATATATATATATATATATATATATATATATATATATTGAATACTGGTTGGACTGATAATATCTTGAATTCACTGAGCTGAATAATATATACATATACCATTAAAATTGAAGTATTTCTTTTTTACGGTAATTACTAGAATTATTTTTTAATTACATTTGTGGCTCACATCGTATTTCCACTGAACGAAGCTAATCTAGAAATATCCTTTGATGAATAATTTATGGGTTTTTCTGCTTTTCCTCCTACATCTCTTTTGTCCAAACTATCAAAAGTATCTTTTGTCTTTGTGAGCTGTGCTAGTAGCTTTATAGCACTACTTAACATTACCTTTGGAGGCGTTTGATCTCCATTTCTAGCGTATAATCTTGAACACAGAGACGATCACATTGGTTAGTATATCCCTAGCCACAGAGACAGAGTGACTTGCACAATCATTTTTGTTTAATTGGTTTTTTGTTGACTTGATGGTGAAGGGTTTTGGCTTTTGATAACTGGAGGTAGGAGTCATACAATCGAAGGCTACAGAGGCCATGTAAGCACAGTGAATGGGTGCGATTTGGAATGGATAAGACAAGAGAATCTCTGGTAAACTGGTTAGCAAGCGCCCCCATCCAAATGAAGCGATAACTAGTTAGCCAATTTTTGCCATGCAGGTGTTTCAGTCTAATGCTGCCAGGTTTTCATTTTTGTCCATTGCAACTCAAAATCGCTACTTCGCAATAATTCTTTTCTTAAATATTGGCATAATAATCCCAACCTTTTAAAAATAATTGCCAGCAAAATTCCTTTGTGGACTGGATCTAGCACACAGGCCACTCAAATAGGGCCTGAGGTGTTCCTTCCCAGAAGTCCCCTGCTTTGTTTAAAACTTTTGTTCCTCATTAATGAAGAAAATGTGAGATATAATTGCATGTTAGTCTCACAAATTTATAACAAACTGAAGTCAAAACCTTAGGAATTAAAGTTTCTGACTACGCTTCACATTATTGAATCTGCCATTCTCTATTATTAGGAGATGGCATTAATCATTAATTAGAAAAAAATAAAATCCTAAGTGAATAGTATGAGATATCTCCATGGGAACACCTTCGGCTTAATCTCAACAAGACTGAAAGATTTGGGAGTGAGTACAAAATAGATTTAGTGCACGTTTCCATAGGTCTGATTTAGGTAGCTAATATTCTATCTATGTAAAGCCAAATAAAACATTTTTTTTTCTTCTGTGGATAGCCATATTTCCTCTTTTATCCTTTTCTGTTAAATCTTTGGTGACATGTTTCTGTTTGAATGAGGTAGTCCGACCTATAGTACTCATAGGAGTGAAATACCTTCTCTACCTGCAACATCAAACACTGAAACAAAAGAGCAGTTGTACGGAGTTCATTGAGATTCACTGAAACGCATTGCTTGCCTGCCGAGCAGGTGAAAGTTTTCCTGCCGGTTTCTCATTTAGGGAAAACCTCTTGGCTTATGCCTCAAGAACTGTACAAGCCTCTAAAGAGTGGAAGTGAGAACTAGACACGGTTTTTGCCTACAGAGATAGTTCGTTGTTAAGTTATACAATGGAATAAGGATCAGGGAATTAATGAGGAAAGAAAAAGGGAGATGCGATGGACTTACCAGTCTGGGTCTTTTTCTAACAAGCTGTCCTTGTGTTTTCTTTTCCATCTGCTGGGGAGTTTGAAATACCACCTTGCTGGAGAAGCACATAAAGACGTGTATGTCGCCACTTGTCTCATCCTTGCAAGCCAGCTACATTTTACCGTACATTTAAGAGAAAATATTTGCACCTGTTCCTATTATGTCATTTATTTTTTTTTCATATCTTTTCATCAAATCTTGAAAAAGCCCCATATAAGGTATGAGTAATTGGAGCTTGTCTGGATGTACTCAGTGAAAAGACAGCTAATTTTGGTAGAGTTCATTAATTTAAAAGGTCGGAAAACAAAAATTTTACTTACGTGGATAGATTATATAGTTTTTTGTTTTAATGTGACAAAGAATGTGATCATATAAATACTTTCATTATTTTCATAAATAGCTAAACTTACTGTGTGCCAGACACAGGTGAAAAGGCTTACCAATACATGATCACACCTATTCTTCCCAGCTTTAGGAAGAAACTGTCATTGTCCCCATTTTACAGAGGCTTAAAATGGTTAAATCATTTGCCAATTGATCTTACTTTCACCCAGCTAAGTAATTGGCAGTCTGGGATTTGAATTAAGTCTGCTCTGACTCCATAATTAACTCTTGTAAATAATAACAAAACAATAGTAGCAACCACTTGTATTGAATTTGCTATAATCCAGGAACTGCTCTAAGTACTTAATGAATATTAACTATTTAATCACAACACCCCTTCGAGACAGGTTTTATTGGCCTCGTTGTACAAATGGCAGGACTGGGTCAAGAAACATGAAGTAACTTGCCCAATTATCTGTAATAATTTGTTAATATGAGATATAACAGGGAAAGTAAAGCAATGATTTCTGAAACTAAAATCATTAAACTTATAAACTACATAATAGCTCCTTGGTGGTATTTCTAACAAATATTTGCTTGGAAAAATGATATTTTTCCCCTTTCACTCCAGCAACAAAATTACTTCATTATCAACGCTTTTTGCTTTGAAAACTTGGAACCTGGCAATAATTCCTGTAGTCACTATTCCTTTGTTGTAATGTAAGAGATTCCCCCTCTTATGATCCAATTAATTTAAAGACAGATTACCTTTATTATTGTTAAATTCTAAAGATTCTCTTTTGCAAATCATTTTTTCTTGTCCTTCTGCTATGGTTGGTGTCTGTTCTAGCCTACAGTCGTGTCTGCCAGTACAGCTGTAGATACCGAGTTCCTCTTGCATTCGATAATAATAATTTATAAATATATATAATTGAATATACATATACATATATGTACATATACATACATATGTGTGTATATGACTCAGCAATTGCAATTTCTGAAACTTTTTATTGTTCAATTGCACATGATCGAAAGCAAGGTTACACTCCTAGAAAGCTGCAGGACAAGGAATGGATGATCCAAAGAATACCAACAAAAAAGGTAAACTACAGATCTCACAGCTTGAAGTATATAGATTCTTTTCATGAAAATAAATACATCAGCAGAAGGACTGAACTGAGTGACTAATGTAATACAGCGATGGAATCGTGTCCTCCCCGCCCCCACCCCCACTTAAAAATAATGATAGGCTTTTCTGAAACCTGCTTAAGTCAGTGACACTCGTAGAGATGGATTGCTGGGCTGTGACATATGGTGCATGGGTATTGCAGTTGTATTGCAGAGATTATTACTAGCAGCGAGATTTTATAGTTATTGCCCTGTCAAAGCTGGTGTTTTAATCACTATCATCAACACCGCCTTCATGTTTTACCTCATCTTCTATCCAGCAAGCCAGATCCGTATGTCATCCAAAGAGAAACTCATTTGTTTGGGACCATTATTTCATTAAGATATATATTTCGAAGGGACAAGCGAAAGATGATTTTACGAGGAGGGGGGGAAATACGCCTCATAGAGAGTAGAGTTTAAGAGCTGTAATTATTGATCTGAAGAGGAATAATACTAGTGTGTTTGTGAAGGATCCCATCAGCCTGTCTTAGAGATGAGGGGTGACTGAGGAGGGTGCAGGTGTTCCCTCTTGTCCCCAAGAGCAATTAGAGTTCCAGATATTTCCACTGTTACCTAATAAGGCGACAAGTGTCACCTGATAAAATTAATTTCCAGCACTGTTAATATAAACATCATTCATCTTCTTCAGTTCACTGGCATTTTGTATATTTCCTAGCCTCAGAAAAGAAAGTCGAAGAATGCAAAATCATAGGCTAACTTTAAAAAATCACAAAGGAGAAAATGGAAGTGAGTGAAGGATTTTTCGTCATTCAACCTTTATTTCACTTTAGTTTAAAAATAACGTAAAACCAAATGACTCTTTTTGTATGAACCAGATCCCATCCAAGGTTGGCAAAGTTAACTTATCCTGGTGTCAGTTATCGATTTTACAAGGTGGAACACACCATATTTTCATTCTGTTTTGTTCAGAGGGAAACTTATTTCCTCAAACAATTTCCTTCCTTCTGTCTGAAATATAAATCTGGTTGAGAAGCTTTGAGGGTAGAAGTTACAGTGGTGGGGCTGTTCTCCCCTTTGTTTTGTTCCAATTGACCTCTTTCCCAGCACATTAGATTCAGCCTCAAACTTAAATTGCGAGGCATCGTGAATAATGCGTGCGCCCCTTCAGGCTTTGCTGGTAGAGCTGCTCTTTCCCAGTGTCTCTGCACACAGTGCCTCCTAAAAAGCCAAGAGAGACAAATTTCTCATTCGTGGAGCACAGCAGGTCAGCCCCTTCCATATGCTTAAGATTTGTGGCTCGTGTCACCAGCAGCCCATTCTCATCTTTCAAGTCCTAACAGTTCAAGAGCCTCAAATCCCTTTGAACCTAGATTAAATGGATTCTGGAGAACATGCTCTAGTGTGTGTGTGTTGGGGGGGGGGGGCGAGTTTCATGTTTTCCCAAAGTACATCGCATCCTGAGCCTTCCTAGACTACCCTTTGACTATCTATCTAAATAGTTCAATACTAATCTTCAGTCTATTTATCATCCAAACATGGTGCGTGTGGGTGGCTATGTATATATGCATATTTATGTATAATTCAGCATGCATTTTGTATCATTTTCCTGTCTTGGCAAGCACATTTTAAGACCCGGCTTTCTCAGCCAAAATGAGTTTCACAATTTAAGTATAATGTCACGTCTCTTTCTTGCCAAGTACTGGGGACACATTGAGATGATTTCTCCCGGCTGAGCTTAATCTGCAAGTATTATAGGACATGCCCACCACAATGTGATCCTAAAGGAAGAAATGCCTAACCTAGCTAACCTGTCTGATAGGGTGGCTTCTTTCCATCAATATCAGTATGTTTGAAAAGTATCCAAGCATTCTAGCTTACTTTAATGATGCTATGTGTTCTTTAATTGATCAACATTTTAAATTATGCCCAGTCCAATGGTAACTTAAATTAACTCTTATTTAAAGTAGCTTTTTTTAAGTCATTGGTAAATATGCCTATTAAAAACATCTTTTGTTCCAGTAGCCTAGGGATACAGTGAACAAGTCTTCTGGATACTGTTTCTGTAAAACCAGCATCCATCTTCACTTCTTTTAACACCCCCACTTTTGGAAGGAACTTCCCTTTTATCAATATCCATGCTTCTGGTGCCATCGTATAAGGGAGACAACTTTTCATTATGATTGCATTTGAAAAAGTTGCTGGAATTTCTTATTACTTACTCTTCCAGGTAAAATTTCAAATAAATTTTGTAAAGTGTATTCCTTTACATACCACCAAAAAAAAAAAAATGAGATTTGAATGGCATCAATTTCTGTTATTTAAATAACTGGAAGAAAGTTGAAATATTGCCATCTTGATTATTCCCATTATTTATTTACCTTGGCAAGTCTCTCCCTTAATGCAAGTATTTCTATGCTTGTTTTTCGAGTTGTATAGTTTCATATTTTATAGATCACTTGATCAGTTTGTTTCTATAATTCTAAATTCCCATTGCTGCTGTAACCTATATCTTTTCCTTGCATATTTTCTCATTGGTTATTGATGATATCTAAGACAGCTATGGACACATATCTTCAAACCTTCTAACTAATTAAATTATTAATTTTAAAAGTTTTGGGTTTATTTTTATTGTTTAGGTATAATTATATCATTTGTGTATGATTGATAAAACTAAAAAATAATTAATTTGACTCTCAATTTTAATATGTGCATTTACCTTATTTTCTTAATTATTATTATGTACCAAAATACCCTCGGAATTTCCTAGTATAATTACACCCTTTGCATTTTGTGAGGCCCAGGTAAAACACTTCTACAAAGAATAGTCCAATTGCCTCAATAATAAATAATATCCACCTTCTAGAAATCTCTATACTATACTACCTCTTTATAATTTATAACACTATTCCAGAACAATTTTTATGAATTTGAGTTACATTGGTATTTTACATTTCTCCAGTTTGTTAGCCTTTTCATAAGGATAGGCTATCTATTTTGCTTAAACATTAACATTTTACCTTTGAAATCCCTCTGAATGTTTGGGTGCCATCCTAGGACAGCGATTTGTTTAATTGGTCTTCTGTGCACCTAGCATGATTAGATCTAGTACCTCTAACCTACCCAGGTCAAAAGCATGTTTGGCTTTCACTTACATCTATTCAGTGTATAACTGGGTAATCAAAGTATAGCAGGTCCTCAAAACAGCATTGTTTTGCTCAAAGTTGCTTCATTATAAAGTTAATAAGGGAGAAAAAAAAAAAAAAGAGAAGATTGCCAGCTGGGGCCACTGTCCTTGTGGAGTTTGCATGTTCTTCCCATGACTGCGTGTCTTCTCTCCTGTTTCCTTCCACTTTCTGAAGATGTGCACACTAGGTCAACTGCTATGTCTGCATTGTCCCGGTGTGAGTGACTGTGGGTGTGTGTGAGTGCACCCTGTGATAGAATGTGTCCTGTCCAATGGCTTTCTGCCTTCCTCTCTGAACTGCCAGGATAGGCTTCCACCACCCATGACCCTTAACTGAAATAAGAGGGTCAATATGAGTCATAATTATACTTGTTTGCAGTAATCTTTCTGAAATGTATGTATAGCTCACACTTATATCAATGTTTTATGTTAGAAGTATTTGGGCCTTTATTTAGAATTTTGGCGATGTTTCTTTTCTGTGACCAGAAATATGCTGTAGGAATGTGAATCTTGTTTTTTTATTTAGCTTATGGTAAAATTGGTTTTGTTATACATCATTTTGCTTTAAGTCACAGTTTCCAAAGACTATTCAGGATTTTTTTTTGTGAGGACTTACTGTATTTGGTTTTCCACTATAGCCTTGTTATCCCTTACTGTTCCTTTATATTTCAGGATCACCAAATGATCCACTGCTTTCAAGATGATTTATATAAAGAACATTATGTTGTTAACTTTGAAGTTGTAAAGTTACTGCCAGTAAAAGTCATTTTTTTAAATTTCTAATTTGCAGTCACTTACTACTCTCTATGGATTTCTCTATTCACCTCACTTTGACCATCCTTCCCTTTAAAACAGTTTATTTTCACTTGCCATAGTCATGTGGAGGCTTTTTGCATCTTTCCAATTCTTTGTGACCAGTATCATGTGATTCCTGGCCCAGGGTTTCAAAATTTTTTTAGGATATTCTTTAGGTCTTCTTTTTCTTCATTCTTCACGTTTAAAAATTGTATTCTTTCTCTAACTTATGCTCTTTTTTGGTCACAGTCTACTTTCCATTCTCACATTTCTAACATTACCAGTGATGTGATAATTTTCTAGTCACATATTGTGGGAAAAGGAAAGGGGAAACCCTTTCACTGTTTTGTTTTCCATTCTCTTCATCAGTGCCAATAAGCATCATTGGTAGGTTACAGCCTATACGAGGCACCCAGATGAAGGGGCAAATTTAGCTGAAATCTTGTCTGTTTTCTGCTTGCCAAGATGACCTGGACTTTTTCCCACAGAGGAGAGAGTGCCTTGTGCTAATTAACAGAAAGTCTTAGTATGTGGTCTTGCTCCTCATCTGGAAACAATATTTTTTTAACCAAAAGATCAAAAAGAAAAGAAAAAAAAGGAAAGGAAGGAAGGGAGGAGGAAGGAAGGAAGGAAGGAAGGAAGGAAGGAAGGAAGGAAGGAAGGAAGGAAGAAAGAAGGAAGGAGAACAAAATGGGGAAAAAGGTAAAGAAATAAACTGCTTTTTTGGATATTGCCATATTCCAAGGAATTATTTGGACATGGTAGCAGGTGTAATTGTTTTATTTTCCATACGAGATCTATTACAATAGGCATTATAATTGAAGAGGTGGGGTTATGTTCACAAGTATATAAGGGTTGTAATATGTGTCTGTAATTTTGATTACTTTCGCGTATATGGGTTGGGCTATATTATTTAATTTCCACATATTTGTGAACTTCTCACATGTATTAATTTCTAATTTTATTCCATTAGGTTCGGAAATATACTTGGTGGAGTTTCAATCTTTATAAATTTATTAAGCCTTGTTTTATAGTCTAGAATATGATATGACTTGAAGAATCTTCTATCTGTGGTTAAGAAGAATGTCTATCCTTCTGGGTGGAAAGTTCTACAGATGTACATTAGACTAATTTTTGTAAAGTACCCCTCAAAGTTTTTATTACCTCATTGCCTCTCTGCCTAGTTATTCTAGTCATTATTGAAAGCGGGTATTGGAGTTTTTAACTATTATTGTTGAATTGTCTATTTTTCCCATCAATTCTGTCATATTTGCTTCATGCATATTAGAGCTCTGTTGTTAGGTACATATGTATTTATAATTGTTATCACAGCATAATGAATTGACCATTTTTTATCATTGTAAAATATTCTACTTTATTTCTAATAATGTTTTTGTTTTAAAATTTATTTTGCCTAATGTTAGCATAGCTGCTCCTGTTTTTTTTTTTTTTTTTTTTCTATTTCATAATACAGGCAAAACTTATTGAGTTTTATAGATTTAAAAAAAAAATGAAAGGTTTGTGGCAACCCTGAATGGAGTATATCTATTGGAACCCTTTTTTCAGTAGCATTTGCTCACTTCATGTCTCTGTAACACATTTTAGTATTTCTTGCAATATTTTAAACTTTTAAATTATTATTATATGTGTTTTGGCAACCCATGACCGGTGATCTTTGACATTGCTATCATAATTGTTTTGGAGCATCGAAAACCATGCCCATGTAGGATGGTGAACTTAGTAAGTACGCATGTCGTGTTCTGACTGCTCCAACAATTAGTAGTTTCCCATCTTTTTTTTTTTTTCTCCTCAGGCCTCCCTATTTCCTGAGACACAGTGATATTAAAATTTGGGCAATTAATAACCATAGAGTAACCTCCAAGTATTCAAGTGAAAGGAAGAGTTACGCATCTCTAACTATAAATCCAAAGATAAAAATGATTACGCTCAGTGAGGAAGGCATGTCAAAAGCCCAGATAGGCTGAAAGCTATGCCTCTTGCACCAGTTTGGCCAAGTTGTGAATGCAAAGGAAATATTCTTTAAGGAAATTAAAAATGCCATTCCAGAGAATACACTGGTGATAAGAGAGCAAAACAGCCTTATTGCCGATATGAAGAAAGTTTTAGTGGTCTGGATAGAAGATAAATCAGCCACAGCATTCATGTAAGCCAAAGCCTGACCCAAAGCAAGGCCCTAACTCTCTTCACTTCTATGAGGGGTGAGAGGTGAGGAAGCTTCAGGAGAGTACTGTGAAGCTAGCAGAGGTTGGTTCATATGATTTAAAGAAAGAAGCCTTCTCCAGAACGTACAATTCAATGTGAGGCAGCCGGGGCTGATGTAGAAGTTGCAGCAAATTATCCAGATCTAGCTAAGATAATTGATGAAGGTAGCTGCACTAAACAACAAAATTTCAGTGTAGACAAAACAACTGTACATTGGAAGAAGATGCCGTCTAGTAATAGGCATGAATAAAATATGGTTTTTTCGATGTACTTAAAACCAGAATCTGATAAAGTGACCATCAAATTGAAAAATAGGAATGTCAAAAAATAAACACTAGTAAAGCTAAAGGTATTTTTCGAATGACTCAATGACTGATTTAGGTATTTTCTAAGCAACAAGTAAAGCTCAAAAAAATTTAGAGATACAGCTTTCTGTTTTACAAATGACTCTTTTCTGTTCCCACTCCACCCAGTCCCAAACTCAGTCATTTTTTATGGTCTTTATGGCACAGACAGTTGGTGAAGTGAACACTTGAATGAATGAAGAAGGAAATGTCTGTGCCTACTGATTTGGGATAAATACCTGTCTAAATCATCCTGACAGACTGCAGGCCCTCTTATCTTTTAGCTCAAGTGTTAAAATAAAGATGAATTTCATTATCATATGAAGTTCATTTGTTATTATAAATAACAAATCTTCCTGACAAAGAAAAAATAAGGGGAAGGCGCGAATAAGAGCTTAAAATTTTAAGATACCATTGAAATCAGCACATCACAATTTTATACTTTACTTTTCTGACATTCATATCCAGTAATACTTTAAATTTGAATAAAAATGTGTAAGAGAAGTTACTTATATGCCTGGTTTTTTTACATAGTTGTTGAATGTATTCAGTCTTTAGCTATTATTAAGGGTTTAGTGTTCAATAGTATTTAGAAGCAAAGAAAACAACAAAAAGAACATAATCGCAATCAAAGGACCCAATCAACACAAATTTAACTTAAAGCATAGTTTGCCTTTTTATAATATGAGGTCAGCTAGCATGTAAGTCTCTGCATTATAATTAAGAATAATAAAGATTTCCTGATCTTATATTCTGCCTTTCTCTGATCATCACTAACTTAGCTTGCAGTTTAAAAGATCAAACAGTAAAGGAGTTGGTGTCTCTATTGACTTGCTAATCAATTGTTTACTTGTTTTACAAATCCATTTCTTTTCTAAAAACTGACCTAATTTTCACAGCCTTGATTAAACTGAGAACCAATTTAGAAGGTTTGTTTTCTTGCTCGATTCTCTACATTACATTGGTTTAGAGGTGAACGAAAATATACAGAAAACCAGTCTGCCTTTGGGTGAGATAGTCTTGCCAGGTTTAAGTACTTGTCAAAACAAAATCTGCTTAAAATGTATCAAACTGTTCCATTATTCTTACTGTAAAATGTGAAATGAAAAGGGCTTAATAGATACAAATAAAATAATCATAGTTAATATTTACATAATGTTTATTATTTCCACAGTGTCAAGGTGCTTTGCATACCTTATCTCTTAACTCTCACACCATCTCTATGTAGTATTATTGTCCCCTATGTTTTATAGACTGAGTGAAAAATTGGCCTAGAGCAGTTAAAGAAGTTGTCTACAGTCATGCAGGTTTTAATTGGAGAAATCAAAATTCTTCACATAATTTGACTTCAGAGCTAGTGTATAAGCAACCCACAATTCTATTTCCATTTATTTTTTTTAATTTTTGAGAATTATTTTTCAACACATTGTTGAAGGAGTAATGAGATACATGTACCTTCAACAATACGTGACATGCATAATATCAGCATTAAACAAAATTTACAGTTTGTCTTTTTCACTTTTTAAGTGCTTAGCATAATAAAAATTAGTTTTGAATCCATATAAAACCATTTGGTAATTGAAAATATAGTTGATTATTACAAACTATCACATACAATGGAGTAGAAACTGAAGTATTAATCTATTCGAGACAGTAAGATGATCATGATAACAACCCATCCATGGGTACAGTTGGTCTGTTTATTGTGTTTGCCGTAGAAAAATGAATCAAATTAACTATGAGAAAAGTGTATCCGCTCTATTGTGGTATATAATCTACTTTGCAGCCTCAGAAAATGGCCAGTGCCTGTAAAGCATAGAAGATTCAAAGTGACCATAAGGAGCATATATTTGGATTCCAAATAAACTACCTTTCATTGTAGGTATCCACATATATAATTATTTCTTGTGGGAGTTCTCTTCTTTTACTCTTTAAACTTGATATCCAGAGTCATTGCATGAACAGCGAACTCCATTATATTATAGTATGAATACTCAATCACAAGTACTCATTTTCATAAAACCTGAGGTTGAAGCAGCAATGATGTCAATTGTATACATTTGCATCTAGATAAGACAGTATATAAGGTCAATTCTGAGAAGTAGGAACTGTTTTTTTTGATAGTCTTCCCCAAGTTATTAAGTTGTCACTCTTTGGAATTACCACTGTAAAACTTCATACAATGACTGTTTTCTAGTCTTAATCAAAGAGAATGTACTTGCCTAGTACCCTCATTTCTCAAAAAAGTTTCTCTACTTATAAAAAGCTAAATATTCTGAATTTATGTCTTGTTAGATAATCAGTTACCATAGTTAATGCATTTAAATATTATGGGGAGAGCTATTCTTTCTAAAGCAGATACCATGTGCTGAATATTGTATTTCATATATAGCATCTCTAATCCTCACTATAAACCTGTGATAAAGCTATATCATCCATATTGCAAATAAATTGACCATCACAAGCATTAATTCAATGCCTATGGCCACATGGCCACATCCCAAATAGTATTAGGAAGCTGTATATTATAGGGTTTAATTTTTTAAATGGGTGCTGTTTCTATGAATCCGAAATTCCTGGAGCTCAAAGAAATGACTCTGATGTCAGTCACTGATTGCCTCAGAGGCAGTGGTTATAAGAAGCAGAAAAAAAGTCTTGGGGCAATTGTTAGCATATTTGAGGAACTGTCCAATCAAGCTAGCTGAGTGGTTTGAAACTCTTTTCCTTCTTTATAGCAAGCAGTGGACAACAGAGATATTTGCCCTGGATTAAAAGAGTTAGGACAAATTATCTGCATCCAGAAAGCCAACAAGTGTTATTAGTGGTTAGGGACTCAGGAGCCTCCGTGGCCAGAAGCCACACTACCTACATGTTATATTGGACAGCAATCCTGTGACTCACTCATGAAAGCGGTGATGAATAGAAACAGCACCTCAAAACAAGTGAATGGAAGCCCACATACAAATATAATAGGTAACCAAAAATCAGCACATTTGAGGAAAATCAGTGACTTGAAAGATAAGCAACCAAAATGCAAAATGGGAAAATAACATCCGAAACCACAATATTAACGGAGTGAATGCAGCTGATTGTTTTACACACACACACACACACACACACACACATACACACACACACACATCTTAGGGGTATCTGTTTTAAAAGAAAGCGAATATTTTAAAAATGGAAATAATATTACCAAGGAGGAAAGTCTTATTTAGATAGACACATAGATAGAATAGAGAGATTTTTTTTTTAAATTGAAAACTGGAAGAAACTTACTAAGAATAAAGTCAATAATAAAATATGAAAAACAATTTAAAATGCTTAGATAACAAAGAAAAGTAAATATCATTATTTATTTAATATAACTTCTAAAAATACAAGTTGATTTAAAAAAGGAAAAGAAATAATCAGAAGAAATGGAATAAAATATCACAATCTAATGAAGTCTTCATTATTTACAGAGGAAGTGACCACCAAATCCAGGTGGAATACATGAACAAGAGCTACATTGGTCATGTTGTGCAGAAAAGTTATTAAACCAAGGCTGATAAGAAAAATCTATATTTCAAACAGAATTTAAAACAATTAATTACAAAATAAGAGTGCCCAGCAGAATCAAGAGAACTGCTGAGCGTTAGGTGGCAATGAAATGATAATACAAAATTCTGCACTCACCTGCATTCAAGAGAGAAGCAATAAGCAAGAATAGTTTCAATAATATAAGGACAGAATTCTACCCACCCGTAGACATATTATAACACATTTCAAGAGAATATAGATTAGCAAGATAGACTTAAAAATTCAGAAAGCAGATACAGAATAAGAGAAATAACAGAGAGCAGACACACCATAAGTGACGATTAAATACAAAAACCTTTTGTTCGTAAAATATAATAATTATCTGGAAAAATATCTGAAAGAAATAAAATGGCAGGGAGGGAAATTGTGTCGTCATGCTAGATTACCATGGCTGATTGTAAAGATTAAAGCATGGAAATGCTATTACCTATTGTTTATGGCTATGTACTACTATAGAAAACCTATTACATACTTTGAATGATACACAATAACTGCAGGGAAATAGAAAGGAATAACATTGGGGATGAAAGGGGATATTCTATACTGATTTTTTCCCCTTTTAATTTCAATCTAAAAAGAAGAAAAATAAAAGATATAGATGGATGGTGGCCACCCAAAAGGTTGCTGTGTTATTCATTGTGACTTTCTGGATGACTTAAATATTTTAATATAAAATATACTATGGAAGTATTATCAAGTGAATAAGGGGCAGAAACATGAAGTACTTAATGTTTTGACATTCTATTTAGAAAAAATTAGAATCATAAATCATAATATATACAAAAATACTTCTCAGATGGGCGAAAGTATTAAATTTAGGGTCAAATATATAAAATCATGTGAAAGAAGTTTTGAATGATTGTTATCATTTTCTGAAAAGAGCAAACCAGCTTAAGCACAAGAATACACCTTAATCTTAAATAAAAAAACTAATGTTTAACTATAAAAAAATTTAATTTTTAGTAGAAATAAGTGTTTTTTATCAATGAAGTTAAAATTTAAATTGGCATATTTGAGTAAAAAATTTTTTCCTTTATATGAAATGACTAAAAACTAATATCAGAAATAATGAAAGAAATAATAAAATCAATAACAAAAACAGTTATATAGAAAAAATAAAATATACGAATAGTCTATGTACAAAAGAATATACTATATTCTTCAATAAATGATAAAATGACTGAATAATTAGGGAATGCAAATCAAAATGGATTTATTTTGCCTCTTACATTTGGAAGAATAACTGAATCTGATAAATGATACCAATTTTGGATAAGGTTGTAGGGAAACTATCTCATTTACCAATGATAATATTAATTTATAAAATATTCTCATGAAATTAATTTGACAGTAACTATCAAAAGGTACAATTTGCTCACCTATTCTTCTACTATTTTAGAACTAGGTATTTAGCTCAAAGAATTACAGAAACATTTCATATACATGAATGTTTATTATAGCTGTTTGCTATATTATTTGCTATTATAGAATGTTTATAATAGCAAAACAGTGAACTTAACCTAAACTCCTTCAGCAAAGAATATTTAAATATACAATAGTGCTTTCATACTGTAGGTTGCAATCCATTATATACAACAACAACAAAAAAAGGTAAAACCTATATGGGCATATCTGGAAAGATTTTCATATCACATTAGTAAGTGAGGAAAGAACATTTCAAAGCAATATATACTACCATTTCTGGCTAAATCATATAAGACAAATCATATTTTATACTACATATATTCTTATGTAAATACTTAAACAGATGTATTGAAGAGCAAAGAGCAAGCTATTTATATGATTCCCTTTGAAAAGGAAAATGCACATCTATATTTGTCTCAATTTTGTTTTAAACCTAAAACTGCTCTTAAAAAAAATGAAGTCTTAAAGAATGATTTAACAACTGGGGCTTAGAAAAAGTATACACTGTTTATATCTTACTAATATTCTTTTTGAATGTTTACCATGAGATTATATTCACATATTTTTAATTAAGTAGACCCTCTACTTTTCCTTTGAGGCACTTACCTACACTATCATACTTGAAATTACTTAAGCAAATCTCTGTTTAATATCTACAAATCCCCTGACCCTCATGGTGACTTGAAAAGCTCTAGGCATCACATTCATGTTCAAGGCAAAAAGAAAGTAGGAAGGAATGGTGGTAGGTCTGTATCTGTCACTTATTATAAAGGAAGCAGAAATTCCCAGAAAACCACCGAGAAACCTCTGCGTACATCTCATTGTATATAACTGTGTTAGATGAACAAGTCTAGCTGTAAAGGAGGCTCTGAAAATTTATGTTTAATTTCTCAGAACTTATCCTCCTATGGGATAGGTAAAAGTTTGTAAGGGCTGTAGGTTCAACGTTTATGAATCAGGTTCTTTATTTATTTATTTATTTATTTATTTATTTTACCTAATAACTTAAAATCATGTAAATTCTGTTGATTGTATTTAACCGATAGCATAAAATATCTACACTTTAGATATTCACTTGCCAGAGAATATAATTTCTAACTCATTGCCTCTAAATAAGTATGCATAATTATACACAACTGTGGCCAAGCGAAACAATGTTTAGAAAGGTTTTATGAAGGATATTATCTGTCCATTTCGAATACTTAAGTTCTATTCTGTAAGTAAGCCATCCAGCTCAATATCCTGCATACCCCTACTTTGCTCATTTCACATTAAATTGCCTTTCTATTGCTCAGATTGTCTTGGCAGTGATACCATTATCCATTCATAAAGAATATTATAAGAAACCACCCTGTGAAACTAATTACTATGCTTTCTTACAAATTATATATCTGTAGTGTTGCAGAATATAAAACTCTATTAAATTGCTGTATTTCAATTTTTTTTAATTTAAGGATAAACACTATTTTTTTTCCTTTGAGATCACAGCTTTTGACAAGATAATTTTTAATGTCTGCTTTTTTTGTTTTTATATCTATGTGCTGTAATTCATTTAACTAATTATCTCTTGTTGAGGATACAGTGGTTTCTGGTGTTGTTACTTTCATAAAGTTTCAATGAACACTCTTGTCACTAAATCTTTTTGACCCTCATTGACTTTTCCCAGAAATGGATCGATGGTTAAGGACGGGTTTAAGTCTTTTAATTTGCAATAAAGTGATATTTTTAGGGAAGTGAGTGACATAAACTGGTAAAGAGGAGGCTGGGGAATATTTTATTTGTAGGAACTGCAATCATCAGAGAAACAGTCAACCTAATATACAATTTGGCAAAGCAAACATATTGATTTAATGGGAAGTGATGATAATGCTAGAGAGTCGAGGATGGAAATGCATTCATAAAATGTACTGACATGCAAGAAAGTAGGTCTGACAGTGGTGATAAACACAATCTTCCACTCTAGTTGGAATGAGTTAGACTGTATTTCAGATAATATACCACCTCTCATGTCATTTGAGTAGAAAGAGGATGATAGTGTGGAAATAAGTTTAGAGGAAGCTTAACCTGACCACAGTCATGCAATGAAATTATGTCACCTTAGATGCAAAAAGACATAAACAGGCTCACTTAAGGTAAAGATTGATCTTTGCCAAGAAAGCTACAGGTCCAGTATGTGACTACCTTAATGAGGTATAATGTATATACCATATGATTTACTCACTTTAAGTGTACAATCTAATATTTTAGTAAATTTACAAAGTTGTACACCATCAACACAATCCAGTTGTAACACATTTTCATTACACCTAAAAGATGCTTTGTGCCTGTAAGCAGTCAGTCTCTATCTTTCCACTTCCTTCCAGCCCCACAAAATCACTAATAACTTCTTTCTCTATAGGTTTATCTATTCTGAACATGTTATATGAATGGAATCATAACAATATGTGATACTATGTGACTGGCACAGTTGGCTTAGCAAAATTATTTTGAGGTTCATCCACGTTTTAATAATTACTAGCAATTAATTCCTTTTATTAGTAAATAGAATTATAAGGATATATCATATTTTATTTATATACTTATCATTATTTTGTGGTTCTTAAGGTTGTTTGCACTTTTTCACTCTTATGAATAACATTTCTGTGAACTTTCACATACACGTCTTTATGTGAGCATTTTCCTTGGGCAAACACCTAAGAGTGGAATATTTCTGGGTTATGTGGCACATTTATATTTAACTTTTTAATGTATATGTGCTGTCGTGCCTTCCCACTAGCAATGAATTAGATTCCAATTTCTTTACATCCTTCCAAAAACTTGTTACCTTTTGTCTTATTTTTATTAAACCTATTCTAGTGGATGCAAAGTGGTATCTCATTGCAGTATTAATTTGCATTTTTCTAGCACCTAATAATGTTGAACATCTTTTCATGTGCTTGTGGTTATTCTTATATGTCTTTTAATGAAATGTCTATTCAAATATTTGCCCATTTTAATGCCTTTTTAAAAATCTTATTAACTTATAAGAGGTTTTTATATTGTGGATACAATTTCTTTATTGGAAGTGTGTTTCATGAATATTTTCTCCCAGTCTATGGCTGGTCTTTTCACTTTCTTAGCAGTATTTTTTGAAGTGCAAATTTGAAATCAAATTTTAATTTTGATGAAATTAAACTCATCATTTTTTTCTTTTATCACTCTTGCTTTTGGTGTCATATCTAATAAATCTAAAACAGGTAAATGAAAAATTAGTACAGTAGTGAAAACCTGAAAACTGTTAATCAACTTAATTGAAAATTAACAGCAACAGCAACATAATATACATTGTTTTTGAATGCACACAAAACATTTATCAATTTAAACATATTCAAGACCATAAAATAAGCCTCAGTACATTAAAAATGATTCAAGTCAGGAAATAGAGGTTCTCTGATTAAAAAAGAATTGTTGGAAATAGACAACAGAAAGATATCTGTGAAATCCGAAGTATCTGAAACTAATCCCAAATAATCCACAAGTCAAAAAAAAATTAAAAGATAAATTAGTATTTTAAATAAAATGAAAATAAAAATATAAAAATGTGTGGTACACTGACAGAGCAGCGCTTAGAAGTAAATTCATAGCACTGAATGCCTATATTAGAAAATAGAAATAGTTTCAAGCCAGTGACCTCATATAGTTCTTTAAGAAGCTAGAAAAAAAGAAAAAAAAAATGAAACCAAAAGTAAAAGAGAGGATATACTAAAGACCAGCATGGAAATCAATACATTTCAAATCAGAAAAATAATAGAAAGAAATTTATGAGACTAAAATGTGTTTTACTGAGATCACTAAAATTGATAGACTTTTAAATTGATCTTTTAACAAATTAATCAGGAAAAAATATATAAGACATAAATTACCAATGCCAGAAATGAGAAAGGTGACATCCCTAAAAAGAATTAAATATATTAAAATAACAAAAGAAAATATTATAAAAAATATTATATTCATAAATTTACAACTTCAATGAAATAGACAAATTTCTTGAGAGACACAAACTACCAAAACTCACCAAATAGAAATAAATAACTAGAAGGGTTACATAACATAAAAACTGGAACTCTCCCCACAAAGACAACTCTGCATCAAGATTGTTACTCTGGAGAATTCTACCAAACAATTAAGGAAGAGAAAAAAATTCTAAGTAAACTCTTTCATAAAATTTAATAAGAGGGAATATTTTCCCATTCATTCATTATGACCAACGTTACTATAATATCCAAAGTAGACAAGAACAATATAAGAAACATAATTGGCAGCCAGATTCTCTCAGGAACATAGAAAGTTCTTAAAATTTTCACAAATATAATCTAACATTTTGTGAAAAGGATAGTACATGATGACCAAGTGGTGAAAATATTTTAATGGAACAGGATTAAAAATCCAGAAATGGATCCTTCATTGTGTGGGCAATATATTTTTGACAAAAGTTCAAAAGTAGTCCAGGGGAGAGAGGACAGAGATAAGAAAATTGTATATTTATCCTTCTGAAAAAAAAATGCATTTCTATCCAAACCTTGTACTATATACATACATTTGTTCAAAATAAATCATAAACTTAAACATAAGAGCTGGAACTATAAAACTTCTAGGAAAAAAAATAGGAAAAACTTTTGACAAATTTGATTTAGGCAAAGATTTATTTGGTACAGCCAGAAAAGCATGCCATATCTATCTATCTATCTATCTATCTATCTATCTATCTATCTATCTATCATCTACCTACCTATCTACCTACCTACCCACCCACCCACGCATCCACCCATCCACCCGTCCATCCATCCATCCATCCGTCCATCTGTCCGTCCATCTGGCATCTGTCATCTATCATCCACATGATTTATATATACATATATACATATATATATGTATACACACACACACATATATATATATGTGTGTGTGTGTGTGTGTGTGTGTGTGTGTGTGTATATATATATATATAACAAGTTCGGATTTAAGCAAAACTAACAGCTAGTCTTTGAAAAACAGAATTAAAATATAAGCCACAAACTTGGACTTGTTTCCAGAATATATAAAATACTCTCAAAACTCAACAATAATGAATCAAACAAATTTTTAAAATATGTACAAATATTGAACAGACACTTCAGCATTGAAGATGTTTGAATGGAAAATAAACATCTTCAAGTATGCTCAGCATCATTAGTCATTAGGGAAATTAAAATTAAAACTGAAACGCAGTAACACGAAGCACCTATTAGAACATCTAATTTTTTTTTAAATGACCTACCCAGCATTGGTAAGGAATTGAAGCAACTGGTAACCCCATATAATGCCGGTGGGAATGGAAAATGGTGCAACCACATGAGAAAACAATTTGGCAGTTTCTTTAAATGTCAAATGTGCATTTACCACAGAGTCAGCAATCCGACTTTTTGGCACTTATCAAAGGAAAATATATGTCTATATGATACTCATGTACCAATATTAAGAGAAAAATTATTTGTAATTAACTTTAAAAACTGACATTGACCCAAATATCTTCAATAGGTGAACGGATATGCAACATGTGGTAGATACAATGCAACATAACTTAGCACTAAAAGGTAATGAACATCAACTCTTGATGTACACCACAAGGTGGGTGAATCTAAAAATAATCATGCTGAATGAAAGAAGCCCAGAAAACAAAAAGAACATATAATTTATGATTACATTTATATGAAATTCTAGCAAATTCAAACTGATCTCTAGTGATTCTATAGAATCTGTAATCTTTAGAGAACAGATCATGGGCTGCCTGGGAATGGAGTGTGGAAAGCAGCAGTGTTTGGGAAGGGTAGGAGGTGGTGATTATCAAGGGTCTTGAGGAAACTTTGGGAAATAATGGACATGTTTATTTACTTGCTCATTAGTGATTGTTAGTGATTGATTTTCTGGTGTATACTTAACAAATCACACACTTTAAATATATGTCATTTATTGTATATCATTTATACCTAAATAGTGTCATTAAAAAAAAAATAAAGACAGTAAAGGGGATGAAACAGAAGGAGGTTGAGGAGGGTTTGTGTGCATGTGTGTTTATGCATTACACTTGAATCCTTTTAAAATACTCTTCATATAGATATATATGAAAAATACACATATTTTGTCATTTTTCTTGGGCATTTATCTTGTTTCTTCAGCACTCCAGCCATTTCACTAAGTATTGTGGCTATTTTACCGGATTTTGATCTTGCTATTAGGATCCCTGAGATAGGCTGGCATTGTTTTGTTGTTTCTGGGCTCAGTTTTGGTTGAGAGAGTACACTATAGGTGTCCTGTGAAGTATGAGAAGCAAAAAGTTCTTTTAGGACTGAGGTTTGTCTTTCTGGGCTCCAGCACAAGGAGACTCAGTAGTCTTGGCTTTTTGGGATTCAGAGAAATCTTTGATTGTTCTAGAATGCAATCACACATTCAACAGGCACCACCCCAAGAGGACTACGAGTCTCTAAATTGAAATCTTTTACCTGAATGTACTGCTTTCCGTTCTCACATCTGTAAACTGATGCTCTTTAGTCTCTTGCAAGGATTTATGGGAAGGAGGCTCTTTATCACATCTCTAACAAGAATCCAACAGAGCCCAAAGCATCACTACACCCAGTTATATACAATACAAATACCTGTTTGGCACCAGAGTGTGTCAGAGTTAGGAGAGTAGATACCTGCAATGTTATCATAATTTGTCAAGTATTTCAAGCGTCTTGTTTTTAAATAAAAATAGTGGTGGTGTTTTTGATGGTCTAAATAGCTTACAGACTTCTTGAGAGTAAAGCCTAGACTGCAGACAGAGCCATGCTGCCCATGTACTCATAAAACTTTTCATTAGAGCATTATTTAAAAAAATAATAATAATTCGTCCTTTACTCCATGATGGAGTATGGACTCACTGGCTGTTGGAGATTAAAATTAAACCTGATTTATCTCTTAATATAGTATTATATTCCAGTATAGTTGAATAGGAATTAGGTCCAGTTGTGTGATGACAGTATGCTTATCCAACATGATAGAGATGGATATCTGAGAAGAGAATCTACTGCTTTCGTGTACAAGGGGAAGGAGTATACTATATTAGCAACATTTAATTATTTTGCAGGTAATTATTCATTTGAGGAATACAACTTTTCAGAAAAACAGAAACGAAGACCAATACAATGATTATTTGTCTAAATATACTGTTTAGTGAGAAACCACAATTAGTTTATCATTAAATTTGCATGAAGTGATTTTCGCAAAATAACAAGAAGTTAAAATGCATGAATTTAAGAATAGAAAGTTTAGATGTCAGTTAACATTATAATATAAGCTGACTTTTTAGGCAAAAGTGCAATAAGTGGTAATTTATCAGATTTAAATTAAAACCTAATCAGAGTTTTAAAAAAAGTCACTTAAAATGCAAAGTTTCATGAAATATATTCTGAAAACCCAGTAGAAAATTCCATTATGGATAATTTCTAGTCTTACTGGTGGGCTAAATGTTAATGTTGTACATGTGACTTTAATTACAAGAGCTTAGTTCCTATGTTAAATATTGTATTGCTACAATACAATAGTCAGTATTTTGTTTGCTAACCCAAGCTTATTAATGTGCTTCTATCAGCAGTGAAGGAACATCGTCATTGTTTGTGAAATGTATGAGCTGTGCCCAAAACATGTGTGTCCTTATGTAGAAAGATTGACAGTATTTAATTTTTACAGAGTAGAATCTTTACTAAAATGTGGATTGAATAATTGAAATGAAAAGATAGATTACTCCACTGAGACATCTCAATTTTGGCTTGAATTAGCTTTTTTTCCCTAGGTAAAAATTATTTTATTTCTTATCATTAATAATTTTTTAAGATTTAACATCACAGACCAAAGACTATTCTCTTTGAAGCACAGAGACATTTGTACTCTATCATATTCACCTGGTAAATCATAACTCTGGTATTAAAACCAGACCATAAAATTCTATAATTACTATTTCACTATACTTAGTTTTAAACATAACCTGCTGTCATTCGAATGTACCTGTACATTCGAACACAGGTAGAGGCACACTCTGCTTTCCCACCTTCCCAACTGACTTTTAAATCTCTTCTTTTCTCAAACCTCAATCCTTGCTTCTAATCAGATGCATTCAGAAGAGGATTTCATAAACTCCCACCACCACATATCCTGAACTACCTTCATTAGTACCAATACTCTTTCTGTTCCCAATACTCTGAATGAACAGTGATCCTGGCTAAGGCCAACATCTTTATTTGTGCATAAGACATTTTTTCCTCTCTACATGTATGAGTATTGAGTCCTATTCCAGCCATTCTTCCCTTTTTGTTCTACACGGTCATTTTTCCCAATTAAGAAAAAAATTTACAAACTTGGAATTAAGATTAGTTAGTGCTTTCCTAAGGTTACATAAAGTGTTATCTAATATTATATAAGAATCATCTTTACCTTGGGAATGTATTTTCCCTTAAATAGTTTTATTTAGAAAACAACGAAAAATATTTTTATTTAGAAAAAAAAATATATATATATATATATTTTAAATCAACTGGCTACTTGGCTATTTAAAAATGTGCTGTTGGTCTCTTGAGTTCTGCACATGTGAGTATTGATGTCTACGCAAACCTTAGTCAAGTAGCAAAGAATTTAAATTAATTATATGAATCCTTAAGATATATCTATTGTACTACAAATTCCAATATAACCGAGTATGTCTACCATATTTAGAAATAAATTTTAACTTTTATATTAACTGCACCCTCATTGTACTTGCAAATGATAGAATTATTAGGGTTTGCTCTGACACTGTTTCATAATTTGAGACTATATAACTACCATCATGTTTCCTTCAAACCAATTATTTTTGCATTTTTTAAAATGTAGGGATATTTAACATATAATTATCCTTTATGCATTTTCTTCAAAAGGGTACAGTAATTTTACTAACATATCTCAACATTCAACAGGAGGACGTTTACATATCCTAGGAAATTTCTTGTTAAACTGAAAAGGCAATTTAATTGTGATTTTTAATTCTGTAACTTTATTGCTGGATAGAAACTCTGCATCACTAATATAAACAGTAGTTACTCTTTTGCATTTGAATTTCTGTTTAAAGTTTCTAATCTTTTAACCAAACTCTACCTAATTTGTGTTGTTGATTGTGGAAGGGGGACTTAAAATTGATAGAATAATCCTACTATGATCATTTTAACCAGTTCTTAAGTCCCCTAGGAAATATCTGGTTGTGCGATAATAGCTTTTTAGAAGTCAGAATTCTCTTAAACCTCCAAAATAAGTAATGAAAATTTCTTTTGTCATGCCCATGATGACACCTGTAGACTTCATGGACATTTATCCATGTAACTCTGAATTGATAAGGGATAAAATAATCCTTATATTTGAATATATGTCTACAAATGAAGAGTGTACTTCAGAAAAAAAATAATAATAGGACTTAGATATTTTTGGATTTTCCATTAACTCATACATTTATGAAATTTTGTGCAATTGTCTCTGACCTATTTATGAGCTCAAATAAAATTCTTATTGCAAATGATCTACCTTTTTACAAAACCTGAACCATATTTCAAGTTTTCTAAATCAGTCACATTTTAGTTCTGGATCACCTTAGACTGTTTCCATAAAATGAAATACTCAAGGAAAAATACTTAGAAGAATTGGAAATATTTAATTAACATATGTGAACGCTTTTGTAAGAAAGATGAAAAATATATTTTGAGCAAAGACAATATCATTGGGAAACATATAGTCTCTTAATATCCCTCTTAATGTAATCATATACTTAGATTTCTAATTTTGGTGAGCTTGCTCTAAGAATAATTATTTCTCACAATTATGCAATAGATGTGCTGTATGTCTGGTTTTATGACTGAGTTAATCAAATATGTTACACTCTCTTTGAATCTGGAGACTGGATAGTGGACTTATTTCCTACTTAATTATTTCTAAATCAAGTGAAAACTCTTAGTTTGTTGACTGAGAGAAGCCAACCACATCATTCAGTCCTTGGGCTGAGGTCTTCTGGATTAGGAATGTTCTCATCTTCGTCACTACCAGAAACCCACTGGAAACTCTTTTTTATATCCTCCAGTAAATAGATGCTAAATAAATGTGAAAGCAAGGAAGGCACTCAATTTCAGTCTTAACTGAAAAACTGTAGAATTGAGCAAAGTGAGCTCTCTGAGAATTTAACATTGATTGTTTTCTTTAAAAGTACCTATATGAAATTTGAAGGATGATTAGAAATTTTTGTGTTATAGATAACTTTTCTAGTGTCCATAACTTAAGTTTTCAGCAAATGCATGTCATTTCATTAAAAAAAAAAAATCATTTGTAATAATAATGTATCACTTTAGGCAATGCATTTTTGAAGGAATACTCCTGTTCTTAAATGGTAAAAGACCTCATCCCTCAGGTGCTTGCTTGCCAACACACCTGAGGCATGAAATAATTACTCAAAATATACTGCCTGTCTGTTTGTCCTAATGTTCAGTATTCTCTGATTCTGCTGACAGGTATTAACTCATTCAAGCAATTTTCACCTTTTCAAGGGAATGTCACTGACATTTTAAGGGCATACTCCCTGGTCAGGTCTAACAGTTCCCTTTGATTAATATTCTAGATTTTTTCCCTTCCATCTGCATCCTTGCAGTACATTGAAATGAATGAACCCACAGTGCATAACAGATAGTGAACATTATGAAATGCTTGTGTAATTTCAGGGAAACTTTCTTGGACCTTATTGATCAGGTCACTAGTTTTCTCTCTGGTATAAATACCGCAACAATTTAGCAGAATACATCTTGAAAATCCCCTGTTGTGGATTGCATTTTAATATGAGAGGTGTTCCTTTCCTGGTACCAACTATAAGAAATATTTCACTATAATAACCCTCTGAGAATCTTTTAAACACATCTTATATTTTAAACATATATTTTATCTTGTCTTTTCAGTAATCAGATCATATGTGATTAAAAGCAAATCTCTTTCAAAAGATCTCAGTCCCAAATTCATCAATTAGAAGTGACTGTGAAATAATAATAATAACAATAACAATAACAATAATAATAATAATAAAACTCGTTAATTGGGCATAAACATTCAGACTGTGGAGGGCCATAGAATCAGTAGGAAAACCTCAGTAATTTCTTTTTTTTGCTCTTTTAATTAAATTTATTGGGGTGACATTGGTTGATGCAGTTATGTAGGTTTCAAGTGTAGAACTCGATAACACCTACCTAAATTGGTTTGCGTATTCACCGCCAAAGTTACATCTCCTTCAGGCACCGTATACTTGACCCCTTTTATCCTATCCTTCTCATAACCACTCAACTGTTGTCTGTGTCTATGAGATTTTGTTTGTTTGTCTTGTTCATTTATTGCTTTCAGTTTTATATGCCATGTATAAGTGAAATCAAATGGTTCTCAACTTATTCTGTCTGACTTATGTTGCTCAGAATGATAATCTCAAGATCTATCCATGTTGTCATAAATGGCAGTATTTCATCTTTTCTTATGGCTGAGTAATATCCGCTATATGGATGTACCACATCTTCTTTAGCCAATCATCTACTGGAGGGCACGTTGGTTGTTTACATGTCTTGGCCACTGTGAATAAGGCCACAGTCAACACTGGGGCGCATATCTCTCTATCGATAAATGTTTTCAAATTTTGGGAGTAGATACCCAAAAGAAGGATTGCTGGGTCATATGGTAGTCCTATTCTTAATTTTTTAAAGAAACCTCAATATTGTTTTCCACAGTGGCTATGCCAGTTTGCATTCCCACCAGCAGACTATGAGTTTTCTTTATACCACAACTTCTCCAGCCCTTGTTTTTGCTTGTCTTGTTGATAGTGGCCATTCTAACAGGTGTTAGTGGTATCTCATTGTAGTTTTGATTTGCATTTCCATAATGTCTAGTGAAGCTGAATATTTTTTCATATGTCTTTTGGCTGTTTGTATGTCTTCTAGAGAGAAGTGTCTCTTCAGGCCCTCCGCCCATTTTTTTTTAAATTGGATCATTTGTTGTTGGTGTTGAGTTGTATGAATTCTTTATGTATTTTAGATATTAACCCCTTATTGGAGGCATTATTTGCAAATATGTTCTCCCATTCCATTGACTTGGAATTTAGGTAGATTTGATTAGTATTGGCTTGGCTTGAAACATTGAAACTGAACAGTTTTTCAAGGAAATTTTCTTCAAAATGCTAGTCATTTAATCATTTAACTTCATGGGCAGAGGATGGAGGTGCTGGGTGGAAACTGACAGAAGTTTCACAATACAGTGAGAACATTATAATCAGTTTATGGGTGACAGTTCTCCTAAAGTTAGTTGTCAGTGGAGTGAAGAACAATAACAACAAAAAATCCCAGAGGGAATGTGTGTGTGATGAATTACCAAAAATCTAGATTCGAATTCAGAAAATTATTTTAGCCTCTCCAGGATCATTCATTTACCAAACTACAAAATAGATGATAACTAGGCAATCACTTTTTTAAGTTGTCACAGATTTTTGTGAGCAATAAAGTGTTGTGCTACTTTGCATATGTGAATATCAATTTATTTATTTTTTCAGTGGTAAAATTCTCCCCTAAGAGGTCCTCCCCGCCAGTCATAAAATATACAACCTTCATTACTAGATGTTATTTCTTAAATATTCTTATTCACTAATTAAATATGACCACTTAGTTGGTACTCATTTAAAGCTGTTTATTGCTGATCTCCAATGAGATGATAAAAAATATAAGAATGTTTATTTAGAATCTTTTATAGTGCTTTCCCATTGTTGCGATATTCATGTGTTTATTTTTCTAGTAATTTACTGATTAAAAAAAAACAAACAAACTGGTGCTTTTTTACAACAGTCTCAGATCACTACCCTGTAGACTTTGAATGCCATTGCACAGCAGATTCTGATCCTCACATATAGAATATTTAAAACTGGATCTTTTTATTTGTTTTCTTTGTCCCTCACGCTATTACCAGTAGTAGCAGGAAAAAGACAAAGCAGAATAAAGTGGAAGTAAGGGGAAGAATCTTTCCCTTTCAATTTTAGTTAACGATTACATTATCATCAATTACATACTCTTCTTAAAAATTATAACTTTTAATCCTCCTAATTACATTCTTTCAGGCTCCCCACAGGAAAAGAGCTCCAATTTTTTAGATTACATTTTTTTTTACAGTGGTCACTCAATGAGCCAGTCATGCACATTTGAAATTAAAATTTCTTAAATACTAATTTAATATAAATTCATTAAATTTGTTGCATATATAAAATATCTATGGTTTTAAAAAAATATCTATGCTTTGATATTTTCTGACGCTACTGAAGATGGACTCTGAGTTGCATCTGATGGTCTACTTGGTATGGAGAAAAGCCTTAGTAAAACTTATACCCCCTATTGGGAAGAAAGAAAGAAAGAAAGAGTTCAATAACTGTTAAAGTCAAATTCAATAAAAAAAAAAAAAATAGGGAGAGAGAGCTCCGGTACCATCTCTGAGGAGGTACAGAACATGTGCAGATCAGATCAAATCATTTACTAATTCCCACCATCCCTACTTCCACGAATTCTAAACAGGTACAATCACACTAAAATCCATCTATGTTGTGTTGAATAGGAAGCTAAGGAAAGTGGAAACAAAGAGACACTGCAATTTGGAGATTTTAGGGAGGTAAATGAAGGTGATGGATGGTATGCTCGAGCCACTCATCTCACTGGTAACAATTCTTTAACCCAGAGGATAAATGTTTACTATAACTATTTCCAAAAATTACATATGTTTTTCTACATGTTCATGTTGTAGTTTAACTACAATTATGTAAATTAATCCATCTCGAATGCATTGTTGGAGAATTATACAGAGAATAAACAAAGTTGCATGTCCATTGTTAACTTGAAACTGTGCCCAGTACTATTTCTCTAAAAGTGCTTAATATTTTTACATTGTGTAATATCTGTTATTTTTGATGACTTTTTATTAAGGAATATTGCCACTGAACTCAATAAAGGGAAATTTCCTTAGCCCACAGTCTTACAGAGTTACCCAGGGCATGTCACCACTATCACCATATAAATGTAGACATAATCTGTGGGTCAGACTATCTAGGTAATAATACTGAAGAGCTCTTTGGCTTGGTAACATTCATGTTTACTTAGGAATTAAACAGTTCTTTAATGAATAAAATAGTGCAGTCAGTTAATTCCACCATTCATTTCTAAATAAATTCAATGAGGAAATTCAAACGGGTTTTCTAAGAACCAAACTTATCTGTGAATAATCTAGGAATTATTGAAAGTTCCAAATATCTATATCTATAGATTCCAAATATCTATATCTATAGATTACAAAAGCAATATAATAATAGTAAAATGATTAATTGAAATAATAATAGCTATTGTATTTTGAACATTTATTATAAATCAGGTACACTGATTCCGTGTGTGTGTGTAATGAGAGTAGTTCATTTCATCACATGTTTAATGTATATTGGCCTTTTAGGTATAGCGACAAATGGGGATTAAGCATTGTTTTAAAGCTATTTTTGTTAAACCTACTATATTTTGATAGTATTTATTTAAATGAGGAAATATGCCATTAGTTATGCTCCTAATTAAAAAGCAATTGTGATAGAATTTTTATACAGGTTTATTAAAGCTAGATCAGAGAGGTCATAGTGAATTAATTATCCAGACCATTTGTGGATAATATCAACCTACAATGGCAAACATGATTTACAACTTTCAAGGGAATACAACATTTTTTTGCAAAAAATACTTTAACAAATGCAATTTCTTATAACACACAGACTCACCTACAAAGAATTAAAAACTTTCATTATTGAAGAAAAATGTTGTCCTTCTTAGCAAACAAATGTTTTTAGAAACTTAATAATAATATATAAGAGCAGAACTTAACCCCATTGGATAGTAACTAATATGTAAATATTTGCTAACCCCTCCTCTCCCTTTATGTATATATCAAGATTGCTCAACTCAATGCATCATGTCCACAACTACCTATTCTTTTAAGGTTCTCCATTACCACTGAGGTCAGTGTGCCCCTATTTCAGCTACTATTTAGGCATATTCCCTTGGTCAACTTTATATGCAGCTTTGTTCATATGAAGCCCTGCAGTCATACTTTCCTAAATGAATACTCTAGTAGGTGAAGTTTCTTTTCTTTTACATTATATTTTCATACTGATTAATGCTATATACTTGGTTTTAGCCTGTCTATGAATTTAAGTTAAAAAATAATTACTAAGTTAGAATACAGATTTAAACCTTACTGGGAAGCCCTCGCAAATTGCTAGTGAATCTTTTTTTTTTTTTCTTTTAACTTAAAGCATCTCACCAGACAAATGTATCCCATTGATATAGTTGGTTTGTTGTAAACATTGTTTAAAAAATGAATTACTTGTGTACATTTAGAAATTGGCTGATTTCATATGAAATGAGAATATCGTCTCTCAAAGAATCTGCAGATGCGGCCAAATTGAGCCTGTATTCCATTTCCATGTGGCCAGAACTAGACTGCCGTTGCTTCCTTTAAATGGACACAGGGACCTTCCACTTTATTCTTTTCTTTTCCTCTCTTCTTTAGTGATTATTCTTCACTCATTTAAGATACTTTCTTTGACCCTGCCAGAATTCGGGTGTTTAATTTCTTTTTAAAAACTATTTGGTACATTTGCTCAGAAAAAGTGAAGTCTGTGAATAATACACCAGAGCTGTTCCATCTTATTTCATGTAAAAATAATGAGACACTTAGAAAATATTTTGTAAAATAAAGCTCTCCTTTGTTAGGTGAAACTGGTATGAATCACTGAAGACCTTCTCAAATATATGTCCCCAAAGAAGAATAATATCAAAAGAAGGAAGGAAAATATAAGTGCATTTGTGAAATCTTGATTTTAATATGGTTTTGTCAAGTATAACTTAAAGTGAGACTTTTCTTTCTATCAAATTTATCAGCCATTTTGTGTGCCAAATTCTGCAGAATTTATGAAAGGCATGCATATAGCAATGCGAATTTAGTGTCATTTTTTTGTTAAGCAACAATAAAGACAGAAGACAGCAATAAACAGTAATAATAAAATAAAATGGATAAATAAAACAGGATTAAATTTGTTAAACTACATATTTATACACTTTTACAGTTATTGTTTTTTGCCTATAAAAATTTGATTAACTTCATGCTTGCATATTCACAAGTCATAGGCACATATGACCCCACTATAGAGCATATCATTTTTCTTTAAGATTGACTATATCTGTACAAGTTGTGCACCAAATATGCATTTTAAAATGCAGAATAAAGATTATATTTTGATTTAACACCAAAATTAAAGCCTGTGACATCAATATCCAATGTAGTAAAATTGCTTAAAACTAAATGTTGTGTAGGCTACAAGTTGCATCATGTATCACATGACTAAAAAACCTTAAATGGTGAAACAGTGTAAAGTATAAATATTAATTTGCAGTATTGATGAAATATGCAATAAATGATGTTCAAAAATGTGAATTCTGCCTAAAATCTATAAGGATGTAAGACAATAAGCACAACTATTCTTTTAGGTAAGTAATCTCTTTATTTACATTAGTATTCATCAGGAAAAATATTACTTTATTATAGTTTTCTTTCTTTTCTTTACAATACCTGTTTAATTAAATTATTCTGTTAAAAAAACGATTATCATCCCTTATTATAACTTTTTCTTACTCCACAAATAGAGAGTTTAGCGTGGTACTCCAGAGAGCAAACACACACGAGTTGAATCCTAACTAAGCTGTGTAACTTTGAAAAAATTAATTAAGTTCCCTGAACTTCAGTTCTCTAACTCCTGGTATAATGTATATAAAACACTTATCTTGGAATATTTCATATATGTTTATAACTGTGTTTCTGTCTGCATCCAAAACTATACTAAACAGAGCATATATGTATATACAAATACAAATAAATATTGCTTTGTTATCTATTAAGCTTGAAAAATTACAAAAATTCAACATGCTTTTGACGGTTGCCTATTCTTTAATTATGTGAATTTATTACAATTTGTTGCAAGTCTCCTGGCATTGAACAGTTAGACTATTTCTAATATTTTGCTATTATAGACAAAACTGTGATGAACTTTCTGTTAAGTACATTTTTGTGCAAGTTTTTCCAATTAAGAATGACTTAATTTAATATTGCATCACATTCATAGACAGTAAAAGATACAATGTATACTAAATATATGTGCGCATATTTTTCTCTTTTCATGAAGTAGATCTTGAAAAGTTATACAAATAGAGAAAAGTTCTCAAAAAAAGAAGTAAAATGCTCTAAGAAATAACGTTTGTTATAAAGGAAATATATTATTCTCCTACCTTTAGTTAATCGTGTGTGTGTGTGTGTGTGCGCGCGCGTGCACGTGCCCAGTGTGATGAGGCGGCTAACATTTTTAATTCTTTACATCATTATGCGTTAAAGTAATTAATTTTGTGTTACGGGTGGGACCACAACAACCCATTTATCCTTAAGAAATGAAGTCATTGTTGTTCTTCCTGTGAGAATGTATTTTTCAAGCTATCTCTACAACACGAATGTACTGTTAAGGTTTCTGGAGTAACTATATTTCAAAATATCGAAGGAAATATTTACTACAGAGAGAACACTTTTTCTGGAGAGCGACTGACATGGCATTTTTATATTTTAGCATTATATCATGCATTAGAAAAATATGGAAATCCCTGAATAATTTTAAGTAGGGCATGTCAAGCTTATCAGTTATTTGAGAATAAGAAACTAACCAACCATGGGAGAAAATATCAGAAATTGAATCTCAAATTGGAAGAAATTATAACAGCTCCAGAAATGTTGACAGTTCAAAGAGAAAAATAAAGTGATTAATTATATAATCCAAGGAAATGTTTTAATACACACATATATTAGTTAAAAAAAAAGAAAATGTATCATCATTTGTTGTTGACAATAATGACAGAGGTCTTATATAGCACAGAGAGTGACAAAAAACATGTGTATTCTAGCATTTTATTTTTATAAGAATTGTAGTCCATTAGCACTAAGATGTCTAGGTATAAATATGAGAGTAATTGTCTTTTTAAATTTTTGTCAACATTGACAGATAACTTCAGTAACAATTATAAAGGAAACAATACCTGTAACCTGAAAGAAATTTATGACTAAAAGTAAGTAATTCCCAATAATACTGGCTAATCCCTTGTAGTTTTTATTGTGTGCCAGGTAGAGTTCTTAAAAGATTAAAGTAACTGAATTAATGAACTCATTTAATCTACAAAACAACCCTATGGCATGAGTACCATATGGTATTGGTTATTCTCTCTCCATTTAACAGATAGAAAAACTGAGGAACAGAGGGTAAAAACCTGGCCCAAGGTCTTACAGGCAGGAGGTGAGAGAGCTGGAACCCAAACACAGCCAGCATACTTCCTGGGCTTCATATAAGTGTGTTACACAGTCTCTACCAACAAGTCACCACATGGAGCCACATGCAACTGTAATACTAAATCCAGATGCTGTTATTAATTTGTCTTCGAATAAAAATGAACTGAGGTAAATAAGCTAATGAAATGCAACATTCTCAACTCCTATTTGGAAGTTCCTATTTGACTATGTTTTTTACCATCACCACCAACAAAAACTTTTGATCTTTTGATGCGATGAAACTTGAAGTAGTTGATTCCATCCAAAAGCCATCAATCTTTTTTGAGTACATTGACTGGAAAAATCTAAACTAGCTATTTAATCAGGAGAGAGACAGAATGTATCATTAAATCAGTAGTAGGTGTTTTTTACCTCCTTAGGCTGGTGTGTCATGCCTCAGTCAACAAGATGCACATTTGCCCTTAACCTGAGGACATATATTAACAAGAAGCCAGCTACTTCCGGTTTCAGATCCTCTTCTTCAAGTGCCTGCGAATAAAAAAATATATACATATATATATATACAGATATATATATCTATATATCTGTATTTCTATCTATAGATAGATCTATCTATAGATATCTGTGTATCTATCTATAGATAGATATCTATATAGCTATCTATAGATATGGATAAAGGGAGATTATTAAAACTAAAAAAAATATATTCTTATATAGTCTTAGTTTTAGGAGACATTTTAAGAAAAAATGGAAAACGACAACACTTGCCAAGCTTCAAGGTGTTTGACTGTGCTGCTAATGCACTCATTCCAAATTGTGCTATTAGTGGAGCATTTACAGTTCCACTTCTGATTTTCAAATTCTTCCCTTAAGCTTTCATGTTTTCAGTGACACGAATTATGGTCAGATGTTTATACCAAAGTACAATAGGAACGATGATAGAAATAAGATTTTTAATAGTGAAAAAGTAGCATATCGTTACCCTCCTCTTCCAGGTTAGATATGCTTAATTTGTCATGCATAGGCATTTCAAATATAATGTGGTGTGTGCACGTGTGTGTGTGTGTGGCTCATGCTGTTTCCTGGGAAGAATAGTCATAGTTTTCACAAGTTTTCTAGTTTCTATCGTATCCAAAATGTTTGCTATCCCATATATTGAAGATGGAACTATAGTGTGAATTAGGTGGATGACTTTTTTTTTTTTTTAAGTTTAGTATTATCTAAGACAATCTGAATTTGGAACAAAACAAAAGAAAGACACGTTTAAAATTATAAATAAGAAAAGCAGCCAGTGCTTTTGCTCAAATATGAATTTGTTTTATTTAGGATAATGCTTTCTTAGGCAGATCTAAGGAAAATATTTATATATGAAAATATAAAACTAATACATTTGCCTTTTCGATATGAACTATGTTTTTTAATATGTAATAGGAAACGTGTGTCATGTATATATTATTAGCAAGAATTATAGGCATAATAGTTAATTGTAAAGTTTCAAAACCCTTTAAAATATATATTGAAAAGTTTTAATGATATTTGATTATTTTTAGTATTTTTCATGTATTTAGACATACAGGACTATTTTGATGTCAGTCATTCATGATTGAGAGATTAGGATAAAGCAAATGAACCTTGGCTAATTAAGAATTTACTCTAAATGGCATAAATACTTTGTGAAATTTATACGCAAAACCATCTGGAAACGTGGACAGCACAGTTTGATGATGCTATACAAGCTCGTCGTTTTATATTAAGGTAGTGTGATCTCATCCTAAGGATTTCTGTAGATGCTCAAGGCAATAAAAAGCTCAAGAAGCTGATGGACAGAAGATGTTTTCATTAGAAGAGGTACTTATAGCTCTTGCCTACTCACTTCATTAGACATTTGTAAAGCTCATTTGTCTGTCCAGAGCATGTGAACATAGTAACTGAGCCATTTTGAATTGCATGCTTGTAAAGAACCGTTGTTCTAAAAAGGACCTTGGATAAAAGCCTGCAAGGTTAAGGCTTCCTTGGAACTGATTTGGAGTTTTATAAGTGATAGAATTTTCTGAAATTCTGGTTAAATATTGTATTTATGAAGATTAATTTTTTTCCATAGTAGTAAATCATGCAGTTTGGAATTATCTGTTAATTGACTTTCTAAACTTCTCATTTTTAATTCAAAAGGGAATCTTGTAAGGGTGAGAAAAAGACAATAGAAAAACAAGAATAGCAAATCGAGATGATAAAATACTCTTGAATTCAGAAAACTGGGCAAAATAAGGCAATAGACAATATTCAGGAAAAGATGTGCTGAGTACTGTCAAATATTTTAGAAATGAGTTAGTCAATGTTATGACCAGTAGCGACACATACAGAACAGATTTCAGCTTTAAAATGCATTTATATTTGATGTTACTGTGACACTTTTTCTAAGGAGTCTTGGTGCTAAAAACTGAAAATCGGTAACATGGGTAATAGCTATGTTCCAAAATCACATTTTAAAATATATAAAATAACACTTCTGAATATCTATCAGGCCAATAACAGTGTTTAAATTAGTAGATCCAGAACTAGATTGTTGAGATATAATTTCTTTGAGTATACCCTTAATTTATACTGAAAGATTAAAAATCACTATTTAAAAAAATAGAAACAGTTTAAGGTTTTAAGTTATACATCATTTTTTTTTGCATTGTTTAATGGCAAATCTGTTACATTGCAACAATTGTCAAATGTTGCAAAACCAATTCAAAATTACTTAATTGTTGCCCAAGCACCATTTTTTTAATGGAAATTGAAGCAGGATATTTATGAAGTATATCCAATAAGTGTGTGATGCCTTAAAGCAAATCTATCAACAACTGTCATTAATTTCTGTCAATCTTTCAGAGAAATCAGGTTGCCACTAAAGTAAAAATAAAAGTATTTTATTTTTGAAGACCATCATTTGTTTAATGCGAGGGCAAGAAGGTGAACCAACATCTTACTATTGACCACTAAGACATATATTTGTGTGAACCAATATAGATGTAGTGGTGGAAGGTGATGCAGTGGATGAAAATGAGGAAAACAAGTCCAAAATGGAAATTTTTGAGTGTGGGTTCTTGGGAGGAGAAACTGGAAATATTTATTAATATGCTTGTTTTGTTCCAGCAGTCAGAAAGAGGGCTATAAGCAAAACCTAACATTAGCTATTTTTCTTAGCAATTAAAAACAAACAAACAACAACAACAACAGCAACACCAACAACAAACAGATGTCCAAACTGAGATATTTGGAGTCTAGCAGACAAAGATACAGACGTAAAGAACTGGCCAGCCTCCCACATCTCCCTGTCTCATCCCCTTTTTTCATGGAATAATGGGATATATCATGATTCTGTCTCAGGAAAAATGAGAGGAAGTCTGTCTGTGCCCTTGGTCATTTTAAGTAAAAACGTATACATGTAGCAGAAAGAATGGTGTTAAATAGAACAAAATCATATTTTCAAATAATACAAATAGCTATAGTCATTGATTATAAAAATTAACTCGCTTTTCAACACTGGCATGCTGGTGGTATGCATATGTTGAAAATTGTATATTCAAAGGAATGACTATACTCTCCTTGTGTAGAAGAAATTGATTTGGGGTTGAATAAAAATCAATCGTTCTCTCTCTCTCTCTCTCTCTCTCTCTCTCTCTTTTTTTTTTTTTTTTTTTTTGTCTGAACAGGACACATTCTATGTGGGTAAAGAGAATCAGTGAAAACACCTCCCTTTAAAGTGTGATAAGGTTTTTAATAAATCAGCTACTTTATTAGACTCACTGTGTCATTCACAGTGAAATAGCAGCGTTGTATGTCCCCACCAATATTTCATAGTTTTATTTTGAAAAAGTATCTTCGCCAGTATCCTGCCAGGATTGTATGATTTGCTGTTCTACACTCAATTCTGAAATATCCATCTACATCTCTGCTATTCTATTCTTGGCACTAGGAAAGATTTTGCTTCAGGTTTTTTTATTCAGTGCCTGTTAATGTTGTAATTTTTATATCACTGTCATGTCATTTTGCCACTAATGCCATATATCTGATAAAAGAGCACAGAGAGAGGAACTGTGTTCTTATTAATTACAGGGGTCTGATAAATGGATTATCTTATTTAGTAAGCAAGTCCTTAGAAACAGTGAATGCAGATGGGCATATTAATGCTGGCTTTCTAATTTACTGCTGTTAACATGATTTTATTTTTATTTTTTAATTTTTTCAGTACATTTCTGAACATCTTACTGAAACTCACCTTAATAATAATAGCTAATAGTTATTGAATGACAGCCATAAATTATTGTAAATGATGTATTCACATGATTTTATTTAATTTTAGTCCTTTCATGAACCCTAGGAGGGATGACCTATAATTATAATCTCCATTTCACAGATGAGGATACTGAGGCAAAGCAAGGTTATAGGAATACAAGATTTCATGGCTAATAAAGGTAGGGTTGCAGTGAGCCCTGGTAATTCTTCCTTAGAGATGCTTCCTTCATATTACTTCCTTGCTAATGTTCACCTCCTATAACTCTAATCATGACTTTCTGATAAATGTATAAATATCAATATAAAATATGTAGTAAGCTTTTTACCTGAATTTTGATCTTATTGTTTACTGATTTCAGACCTACCCCATTTCTTCTTCTTCCATCTCATAACATAATGTCGATTTGCTCCCTTGATAGGGATTCTGAGTAATACTGCACTCTAAAATGTAAGAGAATATTAAGATCAATCTTGTTTTTGTATGGGAAAAAGTAATTTCTATCTAGTGCCACCTTTCAAATAATTTCCACTCTGAAGATGAATCTATTTCTCCCTGTGTTCCTCTTAATTTTCTGTTGACCCATTCATTGACTGGATTTTTTTTTTTATGGGAGATATGTAAGAGTGATTAATTTCCTACTCCTTTGCTATAGCTTTAATATGTTGATATTTAGCTGCTACAACCTTCCTTAAAATGCACATGCACACACACAGAAACACATTCAACACTGGGTTTTAAGCATTCATTTTAGGAAAGGATATGGGAAATAACAGAAAATTGATAATCCCTGGATAAATCTTTATTACTTTTGTGTATGAAACCTATTTAAGAGTGATTTCAAGTGGAATAGATGTGTTTATTGGAGAAGCAGGACAAAACATAATTGGACTCATTTCCAATACAACTCAACTGTGTTTTTCTTATCTGTTGAGTAATTCTCATTTATCTAATCTTATCCCATTCATGGCCAAATCTTGCCTGAGTTTTGTAGGATGTTAATGTCAACTCCCATCCAACTGAACTCCATGTTACTAGGTTCCCAAAGGCTCAACTACACCCAGTTCCTGAGTCTCTCCTGATCAACTCAGGAAGTCCTTTGTAAGCTTCCATTGTCCATAAAAATGGGTCAGAGTGGAAATGCCTTAGGCTTTATAGACCTGGCCCTTAAAGTTCCTCCAACTTGCTATTTGCATTACAGTTTATATGACTGCTCTTCCACCAGGGGCTTAAGTTCTTCTCAAAACCATACCTTCCTTGGGTGGTACTCCAGCACTCACCTGTTATTCTGCAAATTTCCTCTTTGGTCACTTCTATTCTCCTGTTACTCACTGTGGCTCTGCCTGCCCCCAAATGTTGGTTTCCTGGGACTGAGAAATAGGTTGACTTACTTTGAGTGTTGTCACTTTGTGGAAACCCTTTCTTTCCCCTGTACCAGATCACATCCTCTTGGATACTGACACTGGCCCCAGATGAAATCTGACTATACTAATTTCTTGTCAGTGAACATGCGTTAGACTGTTACATATGGTGCTTAGCCCTTGGGATGATTTGTTTTTCTGTCATCCTCGCTGTTGTGGCTTCCTCCCCTTCCCTTCTCAGCCAGCTGAAGCCACCAAGTTTTGGGCATGTCTATGAACCAAACCTATCTGAAAAGCAACAACAGATATGCGGCTTTTCTTCTCAAGCACCTCCGGCTGTATCTCAGAGGGAATCCTAGTTATCTAATACTGCTTTCATTTCTGCTTTTAGAATGTAAAGGCTAAGACAGTTTGGAAAAGGGCAATGTGGTCACTGGTTGTTTGCTAATATGAAAACTGGAGGCTAACTTGATAAGTTCCTCCTGGCTACACACTACCCTTGCGAGGCATCACACAATATACTTCTCATGGAGGTCTGTAAGTGATAGGGCTGGGATTTCAAATCTGTGGTGCATGATTACAAGTTCTTTCTCTTTGCATCTCCTCTTATCGTGTTACTTTCAATAATGGTGCTCAAATTAGCTATGTTAAGTTGAATCAGTCACGTACCTCTCTGAGACTCATAGTCTTTTTTGTTAAGGAGGTGGGCAAGATGCTATTTACTTCCTACTTCTGATGTAAGATGCCATACAAAGTATCAAATCATAATTCCAATGTGCAACACACTTACAGCAGCTTTTAAAAGCCCAGGTGTCTGGCTTTAGAGGAGACTAACTCAGGCTTAAATCTTTTTCATTGTGATTTGTCATTTTGTACATGATTATCCTGACTCTTATATTAAATGCTGTTAGTTTAAGTTTGTAACTTGAATATTTTCAAATTTCCACCTAAACTTTAGGAGAAATAGATTACTATCCAAGATTTTAGAAAGGCTTTTGGAATGTCTTAAAGAGGAAGAAAGTCATGTTTTCATTATCATTAGCATAAGTCACTTTTTAATATCTTGTTTTGTGCTTTACTTATTACTAATACGCATATTAGGAATCACTCTACCGAACAAAGCCAAAAGAAGCCTTTTTAAAATATATATATATATATATATATATATATATATATATATATATATATATATATATATATATATTTACGTGGATTCTCTTTTATTCCTTCAAGTTGTGCCAGCATGGACATATGGTGAATAGAAATATTCTGAGGTAAATGCTTAGAATTCTGAATTATTAATGTAATAACAAAGTGTCCCAATAATTTCTCCCAGATTCAGCTGACTAATTACCACAGATTTGGTTGCAACCCAAGTCATTTTAGTACCTTACAAAAAGTGAGATGCTTTGGGCAAGATTATCATGAGAATAAATGAGTTAGTAAGCATTAATAAAACTGGAGAACAACAGTGCTAAATGTTTTATGCATCATTTGAGTATGTGCCATTGCAGAAAATTGAATGAACAGTTTTTGGGTTCTGAATACTGGGAGAAAATCTTTTTTACATTGTTTTGCATTTCTTTTGGTGACAGACGTCAAAATGAACATTTTATGATAGAGAATGCCTTGTAGGCCTTCTCTCTCTTAGAGCTTAGCAGGGTGTATAAAAATCCCAGTCATTCACTCTTTATAGCTCCCTTCCTTCTCTCGTGATGAACCATTCACCGCTAAGCATTTACTGAAGACCAGCCAGGTCAAAGTTAGGGTTACACTGCGCTCACAGTTAGGCTACAATAGTGAATGAAAGTTGTCCTATAAGCTACAAAATCACCGAGCCCACCATTGGTTCTGAGATAATTTTTAGCATTTGAATTTTATTAGAGTCTTGAACAATGAAGAATGGCATAATATCAATAATTTTTTACCAGCAGAAATTTGCTCAGTTGCTATCATGTGCATAATCTCCATTTCAAATATAAACGCCAATGACCTCCCGTCTACTAAGTTTACATGGATTTTTTGCTTCCATATAGTTCTGGTGGTAGAAGAGAAAAGGGAGGAAAAGCAAAAGGAGAAGTAGAAGGAGGAACAGGGAGAGGGATGATGAGAAAAAACACTTCTTGTGAATCTAATGTGCTCTAGGAATTCTTTAGATTTCAAATGAAGTACAACATGATCTCTTAAAAATTACTTCTCATCCAGCTAAAGTAGAAACTAACATTTATTGCATCCTTTTTTATGTGCCAGGGACTCTACACAATAATAATCAACACTGAGAAGCAACTGAGTGCTTTACATGGATTATCTTTACATTGATTATTATATCTAATCTTTTGCATAAATTTTTCAATCCTGTTTTATGTGGGTCATTTTAGCTAATCACCTCTGAAACCCTATAAGATGGATACCCTGTCCATCGCCAATTTAAAGATGACAAAACATAGGCACAGAGAAATTGACAAATTGCCCAAATTTGCGTAGCTAATGAGATGTGGAGCCAGAACTTAATTTCAGGCAGAGAAAGAGATTTTCCATGAAACTAATGAAATTTAAGGTTTAGCAATACTCACTTTTACAGGCTCCTTCCAAGTACTGATACTTACGTTGCATTCGTAATTTTGAATTGTTTTTAGAAAGACCCTAAAATGTTTATACACTTTAGACCCCCTGTAATTAGACCTCATGAAACAACTTCAACTTCCACTTAATAAAAGTGCTTCCTGAGCTGTTTTCTCCTTTCCTCTTCTGATTGTGGAGGAAGTGGATTCCCTAGAAACAAAGGCCAATCTGACCACTTCTCTAGGACTTGTTTTCTCTCCATTTTCCAGAGACCATGATCTGTCACTTCTCTCTTTTATCTCAATTATCAGTCTATTTATCTCTACCATATTAATCCATCAGCATTCAAACATGCCCTAGTTTCATCATTATAAAAGAGAGATTAAAAAAGAAAACATCCAATCTCCTCATTTCTATTCCAATTATGTCCATACCATTCTACCCCTTTCCCATCTAGCAAAAGACCCATTGACATAGTCTGTCTGCACTTCACTCATTCTTTCAACAATATTTATTGACACCCGATAAATGTCAGGTGTCGTGTCAAACTACAGGATCAAACAGAGAACACAGACTTTACAAGAAAAATCATTTACAATAGGAGTGTGCGCCTAGTTTGTCCCATTGTCTCAGGTGTGTTCAGGAGATAATAATGGGGATCTTAGTTTTTTTTTTTTTTTTAATTTCAATCCTATCTCTCATCAAACCTATCCAAGTTTTGGAGACGTGGTGTGTCCAGACCCAAGTAACCCACCAACACTTTAAAAAATGTATATTGTAAAATATTAAAAAAACTTTTAGATTTCAAATGTGGCATTGGTGTCTACATTTATCAAGCTCCATTGTCATCTAAGGGTCTGCTTTTAAGACATTGTCTTCACCTAAGTATTTAGATATTTGGGTAGCTAAAGTAGATAAGAACTCTCATTGCCATGTACCCAAACAAGAAGGGCACTGGCCTGCAAAACTGGATTTTTCTGGGCATTTCTATTAATATAAGTAAGTTATATTGATCTTGTTTTATAAATACGTGAGTGTTGGAGATAAATTAATAACCTGTCCAATCTTACACAATTACAAATACAAAAACAAGATTTGAATACAATTCTCTCTGATTTCAGAACGTACATCTTTCGCATATACTTCACATATATGTTTTGGATGTGGACGAAAGGATCACAAAGGTTAGAATTATGGAGCATGGATCCAAAGGGAAGGCACATGGGAAAAAGCTAGAAAATATATAACAATGTGTGTCTGAGTAGGACAGAAAACCCACAGCAGGAGTGTTAATAGACTAACCTTGTGTCTTTTGAAATCTTCCCTGGTTGGCCTCTGATCCCTAACCATGGAAGACAGGAATTTTAAGTTCCATCAAAAAGACCTATGATGATAAGCAACTGCTTGAACTATTTATCAATTGTTTCACTATCAATTTCTGTGTAACCAGATTTATGGTTTTTCTGTTTTGTTTGTGAAAGACTAACAAGCTCTTGTTATTTTTGCTTTCAAATATTGGATTCTTTTACTGTTTTAGGAGAACCATTTTAAAGGGAGGATTTGTTTCTAGTTTCCTTTAGCTGAATTTGTTTTTTTTTGAAAAATTTTACATGATTTAATATTCTGCAGAGTTGTTTTTTTTTTTTTTCTCTCCCTGTAATTTCAACTTCAACAGCTTGATGAGAGTTTAATAGAATTTGTTTTAAAGCTCTTGCTGACCTTGAATTATGATGGGAGCCAATATACCCCCATGCAGGTGTGGACTCCAATTTATGGCAAATATGTTTGTCTTTACAGTCATGCATAATTTCCAAATTCCAGAAATTACTTCTGTTTTATAGCTGTGCTTTCTAAACCCATCGTAAGCAGGGCTCTGTCAGCATTTCTATTACATTCTTTACTTTACAGAGGTTTATAACATGGTCATAAAACTCACTCCAGGATTAGTTTTGGCAGATAAACTCTCATCTAGGGAAGAAAGGTGATTTTTTCCCCAACATTTTAAAGAGAAAATGCTGCCTTGTGTGTTCTCAAACAACTGGAGTTTGTGGACTCCTTTTTTCTTTTCTTTTTGCTACAAAACTTCTCTTTCTTTAAAAGAAGATGTCCTAATTAGCCTTTATGTATTTGTCCATTAGAACTTCTCATTTCTCCGCAGAAGAGAGAGCTGCATAGTAACAGAGAACTTGGATACTAGAATTTGACAGATGTGAGTTCAAAACACTCTGCCATGACTTAATAGATATGAGACTATGAGTGAGCTACTTACTGAGTATAATAAGCATTTAATAAGTGGTAGCTACAGAGGTATATACTATCTCATTATTTTTAGTCATATTACCATTTAGAAAATTAATGAGCTGCTTAATCAGCTGTATACCTATAAATAATGAATTAAATCTGTTCTTTCATTTACTCATTCAATATTTATTGACTATCAGACTGGATGCTAGAAATACAAAGACACTCTTGCATGGCCCCTGCCCTCAAGGGATGTGTAGTTCAGTAAGCAAGAGTCTCACTTGCAAGGAGACAAAGTACAGAGTATTTCATGAGTCCTCAGAGGCTCAGACAGCTCAGAGCAAAATCATTTTTCTCAAGTGGGGCATCCCCGAAGTATTTTGGTAGTAGGTAGAAAGGTAGGTATGCCTGTACTAAATACTGAGGGATGCTTAGGGATAGATAAACATCATCTGGCATTGGAGGAGCATGTGCAAAGCATAAAGAGGAAAAGCACAACACAAATTAAGAACTAGAATATGACTGTTATTTAAGAGTATATGGAGATGTGAGAGTAGCAAAATGGTATAATGTAATATTTCTATTTGTTCTCCATCATGATAAATCTACTAGGCTGTCTCTTGGCTCAGATATCTTGTAATGCATACATTCTTCTATTTGGTGCTACACCTTTAGTTTGATGAAGTACATTCTCCAGTAACTTTCTTTAAAAAAAATTACATGGGACATATAATTTTTAAGGTTCATATGCGACTTAAAATGTCTCTATTCTACATATAATTTATCTGAGTATATAATTTCAAGTTGGAAATTATTTTTCTTTAGAATTTTAAAGGGATTACTTCATTGTCTTCGAGCATCTGGCAGTGCTGTTGAGAAATCTCACACTCTTCCTTCTGATTTCTAATGTTTGTATATGACCTATATTTTTCTCTTTGGAAATTTTTAGAGTATTCTTTCTCACTATGTTTTTGGAATTTCACCTACTTTACTAGTTGCTCTAGATAGTCTATTAGACCTTTAATCCAGAAACTCATATGCTTTAGGGCTGGAAATTTTCTCAAAGTATTTTTTATTAATTATTTTTATCTTTTTTTTAAATTTTCTAAATTTTTTGGGACTCTTATTTGAATGTAAGGTAATATTGTCATGTCTCTAATTTTCTTATCTTTTTTCTCTTGTCTTCCATTATTGTGTCTTTTGGATATGCTTTCTGGATTATTTTTTAAACTTTATCTTTTAATCTTCCTTTTGATTTATATATTTTTTATTATTTTCATTATGTTTTTAATTACCAAGGATTATTTTAATTCTCTAAACAATATTTAAAAAATAGTATCCTAATTTTGTTATATTATATGAGGGCATAATCTCTTATGAACTTAGATATTGATAACGGTTTTCTGAAAAATGTCTATTTCATCAATGTTTCATTGTATTTTCTTTTGGTCTCCATCTTCTACATTGAAAAATTTATTCAGATGTTTGATAGTCCTCATTGCCTGCTCATGATTAGGTTAAGAAAGTTAAGAGGTAATTAGAAGGTATGAGTACATAAATAGTGTTTGGAGACTTTGGGGTTTACTATGTGCTTAACTGGGCAAACCATTTTTGGGGCATGTCTTAGATCAGTATTTTTTAATAATTATTCTTAGATTGATCAATTCCCCACAGAATGTTCTTCCAGATGTTTTCTAGAGAGTAGAGGTTATAGACAAAGGGGCTACATAATAAATCTGATAGGACCAGTGACTAAAAGTAGCTTCCCAGGGTATCTGATCATAAATTACTAATTGGACAGGTCATGGTGAGTCATCATGGTGGGTAGCCCCAGGCTAACTTCTTTAGTAAACATGTTTATCTTCGCCTTAGGCCAGCCCTGTCCATTGTTTCTGTGCTTCTAGGTTAACATACCTTTGAAATGTGTCTCCTTCAGACCCCTCAGAAGTGTAACCATCCTCAAGAGAGCTCATAATCTTGGCTATTCTGTAATCTCATCCCAGCCTCTTCCACCTGCATGTGATATCCCTTAGTTCCTTCCTTAATTCCAAATGTATGAAAGATTTGTGATCTTCCTTCTGACATTGTCATCAGTTTGGCTCAACTAAACTGTTATAAAAATTCTCTACGGGTTTGGTTTCTTACGTCAACAAAGTGTAGGTGCCGATATTATGAACTAGCATTCTGGAGAGTGTTGAGATTCTCTGAGTTAAGCGTTCCAAATACATAATCAGTAGTCCTCACATATCTGTAGTTTCACTTTCCAGTTTCAGTTCCTCATGGTCAACCTTGGTCTAGGGGGAAAAAAAAATACACACACACACACATATATGTATGTATATATGTGTATATATATGTATGTATATACGTATATACGTATATATATATGTGTATATATGTATGTGTGTGTGTGTATATATATATATATATATATATATATATATATTAATTCAGAAATAAATGATTTATACATTATCAGTTGCTCGTGGTTCTGAGTAACTGTGATGCAATCCCGAGCCTTCTGGCCCTGTCGGGCCTGGGTCCTGAGCCAGCCTTTTGTTCAGCAAATCTGTGCTGTATTCACCACTCACTCCTTAGTCACTTAGTAGCTGTTAGTAGCTGTCAGTTATCAGATCAACTGTTGCAGTATCACAGTGCTCATGTTCAAGTAACCCTCATTTTATTAATAATGACCCCAAAGCTATTCACATAACTTTTATCACAGTAGGTTGTTATAATCGTTCTCTTTTATTATTGCTGTGTTAATCTTTTACTATGCCTAATTTATAAATTAAACTTTATCATAGGTATAGGAAAAAAGGGTTCTATTCTATCTATGGTTTCAGGTATTCCTTGGGGGTTTTAGACTGTATCCCCTGTGGATATCAGGGAACTATTGTATTCAACAATTCGAGGTGTTAAATCATATTAGTTTCTAGATTGTTCCCTGATGATTTACAGTTTTTCTGTCTAGGGTCTGATAAATCCCTTTTTCCTCTTCCATCAGATTTCCATCTTTATAGTGTTGTTGATTTCTTTTCTCTTCTTTTCCTATTTTATGGGTTTATGTCCAAGTGGCTAAAAGAAAAAAAAAAAAAAAAAAAACTCTGTAGTAGCTGTAGTGGTGTTTGAGAGGAAGAACTTACAATCATGAATCCTGTCTACATTCTTAACTTAAAACCAGTTCTTTCTTGAGTATATGTCATTTCAGCATTTCTCTCCACCATTCATGGTAAACTGCATTTTTTGAGGTCATTAATTGATATGCATTGCTAATTCCTTTTTTGTTCGTTTGTTTTTTCGTTTTTTGTTTTCCTCAGTTGTGATTATACTTGGCCATTCAGCAGAGTTAGCACAATTGAATAGTCACTCTTCCTTAAAACACTTTCTTAAATTCACATTTAGGAAAATCTGTTCTCTTATTTTTTACTTCCAACTCTATGACTCCTTAGTCTGTCTCTGTTCCAGGTTTCTTGTGCCCTCGTCCTCTAAACCCTGGAGTCTCCCAGGATTTAGTCCTTGCCTCTCTTTACCTGTTTTTAGTTTTACTCCTTCTCTTCCTGTTCCTATCTAGTGTCATGACTTTAAGTACCATTTATATGCTGATGACCCACACATTTTTATTTACAATCCTGATATCTCTCCTGAACCTTAAAGTCACATATTCATGGTCTACTTCTAAATGTGTAAAGCCATCTCAAACAAAACAAGAAAACAGAGTTCCTGACCTCCTTCCCCAAATCAGTTCCTCTGGAAATCTTCCCTAGTTATGGTAAGTAGTAATGCTTTCTTCCAGTTACCCAAAGGGAAGTTTGAATTGTCCTTGCTGTTTCTTCCTCATTCATTGCTTCTAATCAGGAAATCCTGCTTTTAAAATACATCAGGAATCTGATCACGTCTCATTATTTTCATTGTTATCACTCTAATTTTAAGTATCATTTTTTTTTTCCACATTGTTTACTGTCATAGTTTCTTCAGTGGTCTTCCTGCTGCTTCTCTTGCTTTGGTCTCAATACAGCAGTAAAACTGTTCATATTCAAAACAGTACAATGACTTCCTGTGTTAGTCAGGGTAAAAAAAAAAATGATGATAGCCAATAAGGCCCTGTTGTTGCTGTTCTGTCTGGAACACCCTCCATCCTCACTTGTACCCTCTACCAGTAGTTACCCCTTCTTCAAATATCGGGTTAAATGTTACTTCTCCAAGTGAGCCCACCATATCTAAAATTCATCCTTCTGTCTAAAATATCAGCTCTTCCTGCTCCCTCATCATTATGTATTTAATTAGTTTTCACCTTTATCAAGTACTAACATATTATGTACTATGTTCATTTTGTTCACTAACTACTAGATTATACGTCACAAGTAAGTATTTCCATCTCTTTTGCTTACTGATATGACTTCTGTTTACCACTTGGCCTGACACAGAGTAGGATTTTGATAATACATGGTGAGTAAATAACGAGGTAGATCAGTTCTATTATTATTTTGCATTTGAAGAAATTGAAGCTCAGGATTAAGCAATTTGCCGAAGGCCTCAAACTTCCTTAATGTGTAAAGCATAATTTAATTCAGTTCCCTCTGCTTTCAGTGCCTATGCATTATCTAAAGAGTAAACTGCAACTGTTGAGTAAAATAAAGGTTAAAAATTATCTAGTGAATCTAAGAATAAATACATTTTTTGGCGCTCTTGTTAGCAACAACCCCAGGAAGTGATGCAGTAGAAACCATCATGTAATAATAGGTTTAGGAATGAATGGAGACAAGTTTAGCTCCTCTTTCAAGGCCATAAAAAAAATAAAAATAAAAAATAAAAAAATAAAAAGAGTAAAAGGGTACATAGAGAGGTTTGCTTGTTTGTTTCTGAGATGGGGAAATCAGGAGTGTTTTGAAATGCAGCACATAATCAGAGCCAGGTGAGTGTATAAGGTGCTAAGAGAGGGAGGAGAGAAATTGATAAAGAAAAACCTCTGAATAGATGGAAGAGAATATGGCCAGAAACAGAGAAAGGTCATAGAAAGAAGGGTTTATTTTATAAATGACATTCACAGTAATGTTATTGCCTTCATTCATTTATTCATTTAGTAAATATTTATCAAGTTATAAGGCTCTAGGCACTGTTATAGGTCCTGGGTATCTTGTGGTGAATAATCATGAGTAACATTATTGAGACTTGTGTGCTATCTGGATATCACCCTATCCTCATAGCAACCTTATGAGAAAGGTGCTATTTTTATCTCATTTGTGGGTGTGTGTGTGTGTGTGTGTGTGTGTGTGTGTGTGTGTAGAGAGAGAGAGAGAGAGAGAGAGAGAGAGACAGAGACAGAGACAGAGAGAGAGAGAGAGGGAGAGGGAGAGGAAACAGAAGCTGAATCTTAGAGAAGGAAGGAACTAGACTTTTTAGAAGTTATTTATCTAGGAAGTGTTGGTGTCCATACTGAAACTACAGCAGTCTGACTCTTCAGCCCACACTTTTAATCACCACTTAGGATGAAATATGTATTCTGGTGAGGGAGACAGACACAAACAAACAAGAAATCATTAAACATTCTGCAAAGGTCATTATATGTTCTACAAAGAGATATAACCTAGGTTTATAAGGTAGATAGTGGCTGGGTAGCTATTTTGTATGAATAGAAAAAACTTCTTTAAGGAGGAATGTTTTGGCTAAGACTGAGAGTATAATGAAAAACTAGCTCCTAATAGACTTAGGGAAAGAGCATTTAAGGTCCATGAGAGAGCTAGTTTCAGGGCATGTGTGGATTTAAGCTTTTTAAAATTGAGAATGCAGGAAAGCTAGTGTATCTGGAGAATAGAGAATGAAGATGAAAATGGTGGAATCTCACATCACTTCAAACAGGTATATGGCTCCCAGATCAAGTGGGAAAGTGTGGTCCTAAGAAGTTTAGATTTTGTATCAGCAGCAGTGAAGTATCATTGGGAAGTCTTAGGTATGCATTCAGTGTGATATTGTTGAATGATAGTAGGGCCAGATGATCAGATTACTTTATGGGTAAAGTAAATTAGAAATTTAAGTTACCATTTATTTTAAGCATGTCTCGCAGCCTACCAGTTTATTTACTGAAAAATGGAGCATAGAGAACTATTAAAGAACAAAATTCAACTGAGTAAATTTGAAGATCTAATTGGCTTTAAGTGATTCACGGATCAGGCAGCATCCTACCCAGCAAGTAGAAAGAAAGGTGATCTGAGGGACTGTTCAAAATGGAAGGTATTTTATAGGAAGAAGAATGAGGAAGGGGAGTTATTAGGAAAGAACAGTAAGAGTTGTTTTTAGCCTAGGACATCTTTTTTTAAGAGGAAGGGAAAGGCAAGTTTCTTCATGCAGATTGCCTCTTCTTCCTTTGGGGAATGGAGAGGGCTCAAGTGAAAGATTACCTGACTGGTATTTGACAGAAAATTCCAGATTGGTTAATTAAGATTATATTTCTGGGAGCATTTGAAGCTGCAGTTAAATCAGGTATTAAATCAAGGTTTGGTATCATGGGCTTTAGCACAGGTGACACCATTTTGGAGCTGTGAATTTTTTTTTTTTTTAATGCCTATAGCACCTGGTCTTCCTAGGTAGTCTCCCATCCAAATACTAACCAGGCCTGACCCTGCTTAGTATCCAAGATCAGAAGGGATGGGGCTTGTTCAGGGTTGCATGGCCGTAGACTTGATTTGTCTTTAACAGAGCCATCTATACCTTTTTCACTTGGATGACTATAGATATTTACTCTCTCTTCTTGATTTTGTGAAATGAAGAAATAGATATGAATTGCTGGAAAAAGATATCGGGAGGGAAAGTAAATGCATCCCTTAAATTTTGTCAGCATTCATCAGTTACTTATTGAGCCCTGTACTAAGTGCTGGAGCAAACAGACCCCCTAAGGAAAATAGCATATGCCCACACAGGGATGAGCATGGGCCGCTGATTGGTCAGTAAAACAGTAACTAGTTATTGATATTGTAATTTCACACTGTATTTATCAAGTAAATTAAAGAGGTGAGTTAAAGAAGCTAATGAAACGGAATTGAATTGGTTGAATTGAAGGATATATATGGACCATCTCATTAATAGTCACTTCATAGAGACCAAGTAAAGAGAATAAAATTCCATGGAGATGAAAATATACGTGATCCACAGATGAAGCTACTGAACATGGTGCTCCAAGCAGGAAAGAAAAAGAAAAAAAAAAAAAGAAAAGAAACGCAGCAATATGGAACAAACAGAAGAGTAGAATTTAGGAGATCAGTTCAAAAGTGACAGAACAAGATAATTTTAAAATGCCATTTAAAAGAACCCTTATATACTGCTGTTGGGAATGTAAATTGGTACAGCCATGATGGAAAACAGTATGGAGGTTCCTCAAAAATTAAGAATAGAGTCACCATATGAACTTAGCAAGTTCTCTTCTGGGTATCTAACTGAAAAAAAATTGAAACATTTGTTTGTAAAGATATATGTACCCCTACGTTCATTGCAGCATTATTCACAGTGACCAAAACATGGAAACCACCAAAGTGCCTTTTGGTAGATAATTGGATAAAGAAGATGTGGTACATATATACAATGGAATACTACTCAGCCATCAGAAAAGATAAAATACTAACATTTGAGACAACATGGCTAGATCTTGAGAATTATCATGCTAAGAGAAATAAGGCATGGAAAAAATAAAGAACCATATGATTTACTCATATGTGGAATGTAAAATTGAAAGCAATACAAGAACAAACAAATTAACAAAAACTCATAGACGCCGACAACAACATGGTGGTTACTGAAGGGATATGCAGGTGAAGAGGAGGTAGAAAAGTGTGTAAAGTGTGTCAAATATTTACTGATGGAAGGAGACTTGACTTTGGTCAACATACAATGGTATACCGATGATGTATTACAGAATTGTACGCTTGAAACACATATAATTTTGTTAATCGATGTCACCCAATTTAATAAATTTTTGTAAAAAAAAGTAAAAACAATGAAATGCAAGAATGAGTATATAAGAAGACAATTTGTTTAAAGCTTTCATTTTGTGAACTTTTTTTTATTTGTGGGTTATTTTATGTATCGGGCTATGCTGTGCACTCCTTCATAACAAATGACATTGTCCTGACGAGCAGTCCCCCAAGGTTGTTAGGAGTTTTGGCTTTGATGACATTAAACAATAGCAATAGCAACAGCAACAGGCTTCAAACTCAGCCTATACTATCAATCTATTAGTTTTGTGAGCTTGACTATGTAATCAGCAACACAATGACCCCCTTCCCAAATGAAAGTGAAAAATTTTAGAGATAACAATGGAACTGAGTTCCTTTAACTCACTACACTTATTGTACTGATAAAGAAATGTTGATTCGAGGTTAGTAAGTTATTTGACTAAGTTTACATGAATTGCTAATGTTTAGCGCTCTACCTTGCTGAATGATAGCATGACCTGTAGTTCTGAAGTCACATGAACTCATACTATGCTGATTCACTTTTCCTTTTAGAATAGAGAGGGCAGTCCTAAGTGGTCCCCAGAGTGTTTAGCAAACTTTGAGTGTCCCAGGAAAAATTAAGGCATATCTACAGAAAATCCCCAGCTATTGAATCTCATCAGTTTTATTTTCACTTTCTTACATTTGCTAGTTCTTGAATGCAACTTTCTTCTACTCCCTGCCTGAAATATAACTTATGTTTGACTTCTTTCTATGGGCTTGCAAACTTTTTAATGTACACTTTACTTTATTTCTTGTCATCTTCCGCCATTCCTTATGGGTCTACATAGAAGTGGAAAGAATTTCTCATATAAAAGAAGGCAAAACAAAGGTAAGGTATGGTGAGAACTAGAAGACAAATGGCGACAATAGATAATAAAGTATTTGGTATATTTTCTATACACAACTAGTGTGAGCTATATCTTAACATATTTACATATGTATGTAAATATATATGAATATATAGATAGTAAATATATACCTATATTGTATATATAGCTTTATCTATATAGATATTGCTGTAGTTATAGATAGTTATGCACACATATCTATATCTTCAATTAGGCCATCGCCAAGTATACATAATCCTTAATGGGATAAACCAGTGATCCACAACGCAATATCCCTCTCAGTCTGGTTTATTTGAATACCCTTCATATATTTTGTTTCAAGCGAGAACGTGGTTTTGAACGAGAACAGATGCAAGTGATTAAACCACAGTCAAAGTTTGGGATTCTCTGATCCTTAAACAATGATACTTGCTTCATACTCTAGTGATGTTTGTTGGAACATAAATGTGTAGAAGTATACTATAAATGGCAAAACAGTGTTTTTCCTGCTCTATGGCAGAGCCCCAAATATATTGGCCTTGTTTTGTCATATTCAGCTTTAGTGCCAGAACATGAAGTCTATTAAAGATACTTGCCATTCCGTAGAGTGATTTGAACCCTTTTTAAATTTGCTCATCACTGACTTAATGCATAATAACTAGCTGATTAAAATGGTTTTAGAATTGGCATATAAAATATGTGGCCATTATAGCCATCTTTTCAGGAGTGGGAAAAACTCCTGCTGAAGCTACAGTTGGAAAATAATTTGCTGAAAAATCGGCTGAAGCGGGAGGTTCCAGCTCATTGAAACTCAATTTATTATATGCTTAAATGACTCCTGGAACAGTGGAATATGTAGGCAGTACAACTAGACAAGGCAAATTCTGTGCTGATAACAAATGTGTAAAACTCCAATACCTATTGGAGAAGCGATAGCAGCCAAAATCCTATACTTGCCAACTAATAGAAAATGTGAACATGCTGTTAGATAATTAACATTTTTCTTATTATGCAGGACTGGGTAGTGAATATGTAGCCCAACTCTTTTTCCCCCACTCTGGATAAGTTGCAACTTGAAAAAGCATATGATTAAAGCAAAGCATAATTTTCTGAGAAACTTTGTGATGTGTGCTATAAAGTTGGGATCTTTTAGCCTGCAGTTCTGAAGTCACGGTTCTGTAATCATAGACCTCAGTTAATGGGATCAGATAGGTTGTAGGTTAGACATGTTATCTTGCACAATTCTGGTCAACTTGACACAAACTAGTATTGAAGGTTTGCCCTACTGCCATTGCAACCAACGTGCCATATCTTACAATAGTATATGTGCAGAGGACACTTAAATAGGAATTCTGTAAACCATACAGTGTAATGTTGAATTCAAAATGGCTGTCGACAATAATTATTAATATCATGACATTTTGAGCGCTTATATGCTTTTAGATGAAATGTTTTTATAACTGATTTGAACTGCTGATATTTTGAACCTAAAATGAGATTTAACTATTTCTGGAAGAAGCTCAAACTAATGATGGAGTCGTATGGTCCAAAACTTCCTAGATATTACAAGTAGGCTTAATATTTGCCATAATATTATTGCCACAATAATTGAGAACATATTTACAAACAAGAATTTTAATTTACCTTTGTCTTTACCCCAGAGGATATTCAATTCCCAGGCAATATTTTGTATTCAGAAAAAGTGCCCTTTGTTTTGCCATTGTGCAAAGGATTTAGCACAGACTGAATTTTAAATTGGTATTTAGTAAATATTGCTTGGAATCAATTAAATCTGCACTTTTTTGTTTCAAATCAGTTTATCAAGACTAAAAGACCTCATTGGTCAAACCCTGTTCTGTTTTTCTATTTCTCTCTCTCTTTCTCTCTCCTTCTTTTCCTCCCTCCTTCCCTCTCTTTCTCTAGTCATCCCTCTCTCTCACTCCTTACTAAACTTTAGTACATAGCTAAACAAATCATCACAATAATAATTCTCCACCATGGTCATCAGCTCAGTCACTGATATCATCAGTTGTCTCCATGATGATGGTGATGATTAGAATTGTCCTCACTTATACTTTTGGAAAGTGAAGAGCAGAATGTTAAGTAGCTATACAAACATACAGACCATAGGCCAATAAATTGTAACTCTACAGCATATGTCATACAGGGTGATGCTTATTTACTTCTTTTTCTCAGAAAATTGCTTTATAATTATCATTATTATTTCCATCCTCACACCTGTCAGAATGGCTGTCATCAATAGAACAAAGAACAAGTGTTGGCTAAGGTGCAGGAGAAAAGGGAATTGTCCTACATTGATGGTGGAAATGAAAATTGGTATAGTCACTATGAAAAAACAGTCTGGAGTTTCTCAAAAAATTTAAAATGGATATACCTTTTGACCCAGCAATTGCACTTCTGGGTATTTTTCCAAAGAAAACCAAAACAGTAATTTGTAAAGATCTATGCACCCTATGTTCATGGCAGCAGAAATTTACAATAGCCAAAATATGGAAGCAACCTAAATGTCCATCAACAGATGATTGAATAAAGAAATTATGGTTCATATATACGATGAAATATTACTTAGCTATTAAAAAAATGAAATCCTACCATTTTCAATGACATTGATGGACCTAGAGGCTATTGTGCTAAGTGAAATAAGTCTGAGAAAGAAAGAGAAATACCCTATGATTTCATTTATATGAGGAATCTAAGGAACAAAAAGAACAAACTAATCAAAAAGAGACTCACAAATATAGAGGACAATCTGGTGATGGCCAAGGGGAAGTATGGTTGAGGGGCTGGGAGAATGGGGTGAAGGGTTAAAGAAGTATAAATTAGTAGTCGATAGATGGTCACAGGGATCGGGAGCACAGCATGAGTAGTGTGGTTAGCATTAATTAATGGCTAGGTAGGGAGCCAGAGGAGAGAAAGAGCAATTAAGGGGATTGTTTTATAAACTATAAAAATGTCTAACCAGTGTTGTGAATAGTTGAAACTAAAAACTAAAATTAAGAAAAACCAAGAAAGATTATCAATTTTGATCCTAAATGAGAAAAAAAGAGAGATACATGAAAAATAGGATTTTAATCATAATAATGTAAATTAAGAAACAGATATCTTCCACTTTCATAATGATGACAAGAGATAACATTTTTGTTTGTTGTTTGTTTGTTTTTAGGCCAGGCAACCCTTGGTTGACCTCACAGATTGCAAGAACTTTCCAGCCTACAATCCCTTATTATTTTTTTCTAATTTTATATGCCTAGAGCACCTAATCTTCCTAGGTGGTCTCCCATCCGAATACTAACCAGGCCTGACGCTGCTTAGCTTCCCAGATCAGATGGGCTCAGGTTTGTTCAGCATGGCCATAGACCAGAGATAACATTTTACTGAGAGGATGCAGCATTGATCATATGCATTTATATCCCCTTGGCCATGACAGAATTTGTCAGCTGAAGACTACTAAGTCAATTTATAATTAGATTCTACAATTTAGGGGTGATTGTAAAATACAAAACAGGAATGGCTCATTACCACTGTAAAATCTCTTTCTAACAATAATGATAAAGATATTAAAAGACTGCTAATATTTTTCCTCAATCCACAGTCTTTATATTTTAAAATGTTTTATTTCTTTCAAAAACAAGAAGTGAGCCACAAAAATGTTAAGTATCATGAATAAGCTTTGAAACTCACAGTTAACGTTTGAGCTTAGTCTAACATTTAGAACTCCCAATTTACAGCCTGCTTCCTTTCAACATTACAACTAAGTTCCAGAAAGATCTAGACAATGTTTTTTTAATTGCAAATATTGCTTAATATTCCTTTTTTTAACATTAAAAGTATGGTAAAAAGTGAAATACCCTCTTCACTTCACATTATAGATTTTACTTCCTTTCACAAAGTTAAATTTATTTTCTTGTGCATTTCTAACATTTTCTTGTAAAAACACCCTTCTTTACAATGCATTTATAGAAATATACTTACAGAAATGTATCATTTGGAGTTTTGTGTGTGTGTGTGTGAGTGTGAATCTATATGTGTTGTTACATAAATGTTTTTGAAAAATGGTTTTGCATGGGTTTTTTTTTCCAGTTTAAATTATCTCATGGAGACATTCCAAAGATAGATAGGTGGATAAATAGATAGAATATATAAATACATATATTTCAAACCTATGACTATTATCCTGCATTACAAACAACCGTTTATTAAATCATGATTTTAGTCATGGAATTTAGAACATGTCCTTTTTATGAATAAATAATAAGAACAGTGAACATCTTTGAACCTGCCTAAAGTATAAATATACTTCTATCAGAAATCTGCATGCAGAATTGATGAGTAAAAGGGAATATGCTTTTAAAATCTTTGTAGATATTTTAAAATTGGTTTGCAATACATGAGCATTTATTTGTCTATGTATTTGGCAGCATTAGCTATTTTCACTCTTTCAGATAGTTCATTGTTTAAATTTGCATTTTTCATGTTACTTATTAACTGTTTGAATTTATCTTTTTATAAATGTCTTGTTCATACACATTTTTAAATTTTATTAAATTTTAAATTTTTATTAGTTGTATTTTTTTCTATTGAATTTTAAGAGTTTTTAAAAAATCTATTCTGGATATGTTATATATATGTGTGAGAGAAAGAGATTAACATGTATGAGAGAGGGAGAGAGAAATTTTGCAAGGTTGATTAACCTTGGTGCCACATTGCTCAGTGGAAGGCTGTTAAATTTTACATCCACACATGGATCAGCGTATAACCCAGCCAGATGATCATATCAGAAGCCAAGGACGTATTGGGCTTGTGTGTTCAGAGTAGCTTAATATTGTGATTCTTTTACTAGAGGTCAGTGGTAAAGAGTATGGGCTTTAGTGTTATCTGTGGTTTTGAATTCTGCATTAGCTTTATGATCTTGGAAACATAATCACATAACTTCTCTGCACCTGTACTTTCATCTATAAAAGTAAATATTGCCATAATTCCTTTTAGTTATCCATTGTCATAATTCATTCATTAAGGGATATAATTTGTATAACGTATCAGGTATATAGAAAACTTCAGTTAGTATTGATAGTGGTTATTATAGATCACTCGTTATAAAAAACCTTTAGTGTCTTTCTCCTCTTTACTTCCTATCCACCCGCCGCCCTTGATACTGTTTTCTGTCTAACCATCTTCGTGTCTTAGTTTAGACATCCCTTCCTTAAGAGGTTCTACCTACATCCTTCAGACCATCTCTCGTACCAGTATCTCAGTGCCTGTATATCTCATTTCACTGAACATAACACATTACAAGTTTTCATTTGTTACCTAAATTTTCTCCTATTCCTCTAGACTTTAAATTCTATGATGACAGGAACTTTGGATTTTTTTTTTTAGGTTCTGTATCCCTCATCATATTATCATGCTTCATGACATTTTCTGAATTTAAGAAAAAGTAATATGTGCATGGATAAATTTTGGGAGTGCATAAATGTGTATATCTAAATGGGTGAATGAGTGCCAGTTGTGTGGTTGGAAGTATGGGTAAATAGATAGGCAAACAACCTATGACATAGTGAGGGATGTTGGTAATGTCAGTTATAGTGGTGTCAAGTAGAAAATATATTTTTGAATGGACTTTTGGAATCACTTAAATTATATCAAAAGTCATGCCTTCACAAAGTACTAACTTCAACTACCTCAATGAGTGAAAATTCAAGTGAGTTGGTAATACGGTGAAGTTTACTTGGTATGTGGCAGAGAGAGTCTAGAGACTAAATAATACTTTGCCTATGCCTACATCTTCTTCTAACACGTTAACACTTTCATAAATACAAGTCCATTCTACCTGCTGTTTTTACTTAGCATAAGGTTAAAATATGAGATTTTTTACTTCATATATTGTACATTTTATTACTCTATATTATAGACTAATAGATTCTTTGGAGGTGATTCATTATGCAGTTTAATCTGATAGTGAAAATCCTAACACAATGCAGAACAAACTGCAAATTTGCAATAAATTTTAAGTAATACATCTTGCTTAATGTGTGTGCTGATTTACCTAGCACACCAAAATGAAGTTTGCCAGGCTTTTATTTGATTGTTAGGAAACTGTAAATAGTCCATAGTGTTGAGCATATTTTCAGATATTAAACTATTGTTCAGCTTGATTTGACACCGTTGAGATTTAACAGTGGGCCATATCTGCATCAGAGTAGCTCAGTAGATACAAGAGTGATGAGAAATATTGTATACTAGAGCTGTAGAACTGACCCCGATTTGCTAAATTTAAGAAGACTGAATGGAAATTTTTTTCCCCAAACTGACCTTTCCCAGATTAATTGCTCATATCTAATCTTGATTACATTTCATCTGTCATTTTCTAGTATTAATCCCTATAAAACATGCTTGAATGCATATGAACTTGTCAGCTTTTTTGTAGAAGTATTGGTGATTGAATGTATGAATTTCAACAATTTGAAATGTTTACTGATGTAAATATATATATATTTACAAATATATATATGTGTGTGTATATATATATATATACATATATATATTTAATATGTTTTTATGGAGACAATGTTTTGTGCTTGTCTTAAGAGGAGCTTCCAAATTGTGTGTGTGTATCTACAGGAAGACCTGCATATATATGTGTGTGTATGTGCATCATATGTGATATGTACTACAGATATAAAGGACTAAACCTAAAAAAAAAAGAAAAAGATGAAAACCACTTGCCTCAGCCAAAGTGCTACAGGACAGATTTTATATTATTTATTTGTAAGGCTAAGCCAGGTTTAAATTAAATGTCAAACATAATTTTGTATTCAAAATTTGAAATACATGATTGTCCTTAGAGAAATCTTAGAACATATGTCTTCTTGGCAAATTTGTATTTGCATAATAGTGAGCTATAAGGTTATAGATCACTTTGTGGCAGAGTGCCAACCCATAAACTCTTGGTAAATTTACTAAAAACTTCAATCTGAAATACATTTATCTCAGTTAAGAGTTTGAATATAAAAAAATGAAACGCGCTGAAGTATCTTAGTTCTTAAAAAAAGGAGAACTGATTCTAAATTCTGTTTATTTCTACATTTCTTCCTTTAACTGATGCAAACATAAAAAATGAATGTTGGCATATTTGTTTAGCATCCCTGAACATATTAAACTGCTTTAGAAGTTCTTCTGTAATCAAGCTTGAAAAATAGAAACTAGCATTCACATCCCTGGATAGATTAAATTGTTTCAAAGTTTCTCATTAATCAGACAAGAAAAATATATTATAAAAGTAGCAGCAATTCCTTTGAAAAGTACTTGAAATTCTCTTTCCACCAAACTTTTCGCGGTTTCACCATATAATGCCATATTTTTGTCACACACGTATAAAATAATAAGTAAATAATTTGTTTATGTTCTCTGTAGATGAGTTGCTAACTAGGGATGTACATTGACCTACCTTGAGATATAGTATGTGTACATAAAGAAAATTGTACCTGATTGTAGAGCTGTTTATTACTTATAATGCATCTTTGGGCAAATAAAATGGAAAGAAATTTTTTTAAAAAAATAATTGAAACTTGTTTCAGGTGAATTGGAAGTATTTGAGTATTATTTTTGGTAATTCTGTAAGTTTAACAGTGTTATATCCATTTTAGAGATAAAAATTGAACTTCAAAGATATTAATTAACTCGTCTCATGCATTATAACGATTAAGTAGTAGAATCAACATTCAGTATTAAACCAATCTCACCCCAAAGTTCCTTTTTTGACATTTTTGGCTATCTCGCGGACACTAAGTTTTCTCCTGTGCAAAATGAAGGGATTGGGTTATATTAGTACCCCATCTCCTATTCAGATCTCCCTTGCCCAACAGGCTTTGGAACTTGGGATACGGAACAATGCATTCGTTATAGAAATGGATGTTATTCCAACAGTGTGTGTTCTTGACCTTACTTCCTTTACTCAGCCCTTGAGTATCAATGACTCAGACTTTGCTAGGCACCATGCCGGCATTACAGACATATGCACCACTAGTTTTTCTTTCATTTGATAAACTTACCCACCAATTTGAAGGTCGTTAACAATGAATCACCTGAGGACAAATCCACATTCAAATTTGTACACTTAACCTCTCTCTAACAGAAATGGATAAAGCAAGATGACAAAAACTTAGTAAGGATAAACGACCAACTTAATAGATTGTCAACCAGCTTGAGCTAATGGCATTTATAGATGAGTCCAATCAGTATCAATGTACAGTATTAAGTACACTTTATATTTTCATGAAATAGACCAAATTATATGCTATGCAACATGCTTCAATACATTTTATAGGCTTTCACCCAAAGTATGTCCTCTGATCAAAATTGTATTGTATTAAAAAATCAAAATAGGAACAATATTGGAAAAATTCCTCAAAATTTAGAAGTTAGACTACACATTTCTAACTTTTCTAAATTACTGTTGAGTCACTGAAAAATCAGAAATAAATTAGATAATATGAATTAAAAATATACCAAAATTCGTGGAAGCAGCAAAAGCCGTGTTTAGAGAAAAAATGTATTTATTGCTTTAAGTGTTATTAGAAAAGAAAGGATAAAATTCAGAATCTAAAATTCCACTTTAAAAAGCCAGAAAAAAAATATTAGAAACTGACCATACCAAGTGTTGGAGAAGATGTTAAAGGATAAAATTGGTGGAAATTATTTATTTTGTTACTTATATTTTAAGTATTTTAAGTAGAGTCCATCCTCTTTACGCCAGTAGCTGCTGGGCACTCACAAAACTTCTGTGTCTGGCCACTGAAGCTAAATAGGAGTGAAGGAAAGAAACCCTCCAGGGGGTCCTCCCGGGTCATTGGCTGGAAATGAGAAAGCCCAAAGGGGGCCGATCCCAGCCTGCCAGTGCTGATGGGTCAAGAAATTTTCATGCCCAGACCCCCAGGAGGGTGCCAAGGTGATGCCAGGCCTCCGCTCAGTCCTCCACAGAATCTGGGGGAATTTTTAAATGATATGCCAGTGAAAATGCAACATGGTACAAACTCCTTGGAAAGCTTTTCCTTTTCTCATTAATCTAAATATGTGCTCATCATTTAACTCAGCCATTCCACCTCTTATGTACCCAAAATAAATGAAGACATATCAACATGAATTGTGCATGAATGTAGAACTTGTACATGAATATTAATAGAACATGTATTCATAGTAGCCCAAAACTGGAAAAAATTGCAATGTAAAAATAAATTTTATATCACTGCAGTGGAAATACCAACAATAGTGATACCTAATCAATTCTTAGAATGCATAAAAATATGGATGATTTTACAAACATACTATTGAGTAAAAGAAAATATATACTTCTTACAAAAAGTATATAAATACACTTATATGGAGTCCAAACCATCTGTAATATAGAAGTCAAAATGGTGGTTAGCCTTTAGGAAAGCAGTTAATAAAGGGCTGTGAACACATTTATAGAATGTTAGTGATATTATTTTTCTTGATTTGGGTGCTGGTTAGACTTTCTTTACTTTGTAAAAATTCATTGTGCTATAAACCTATGATTTTTGTGTATGTTTTCTATGTATGTGTTATATTTTAAATTATACTAAAAAGTTATAGGATTTCAGAAAGGGTCATATGAACTTGAGGTGAAACTGGGCTTTAGTTTAGCTTTTCAAAGTTGGTTATAATCAGATTATCTCATAATACAGTGCTTGGACACTTGTAGCCATACAATGAATTTCATTCATTGTTGTTTCAATAATGAAATTTTGAGTGAGTGGGTGACTATTATACATAAAACAAGGTTTAATATTTATGCTTATTTTTCACAAAAATAATAAATTTAATGGGAATAACATCACTCTAGGATGATCAGAGCAATATTTTTTAATGTATTAAATTCTAATATGTTAGGATATATAATCAAACATGTAGAGATTTATTTTGCACAACTACTCCTTGGTTAATTATTTTTCAACATAGCAGCTCTTGAAAAGTTAAATCATTTATTGAGAATGGCTTCTTTTTCCAGTGTAATGAATCTTTCATCCTAAAACATACTAAATACACTATAAGAAGTAATATTTTCACATGATGATTTTAGGCAATGAAACACTCATCAATTTTCATGACATGATGGTTTATATTCAGAGCGTGTCATATGGAACAAAATTGAATTGGGCTCCATTCAATATTCAGAAATTCCAATGTGCTTTTCTTTATACGATAGGTGAGAAGGATGTAGAGGTAGGATTATCTATAAATATTTGCCTGTTCTCCATATGTGTTATTTCTACTCGTCTTGAAGTGCCCTTATGTTTGTCCTTAACTTGGCTTCTAAAAGTGCTTTAACTTTATGCATAAGTATAGGTTGAATGCGAGATAACTGTAAGTCTGTAAAGTCAGTAAAATTGGTGAAGAAAATGTATCATAATGAGTGAATGTACTTTCCAAATAACGGCTCCCTTACATACATTCTCTGTTAGTCACCGGACACTGTATTACATGTCCTGCTTCTGCAAGTATAAGATGTATTCATTATATTACATGTTATATCCTAACTACTGTGTTTTATTTTCAACTTGTTACTTATCACTTGTATATGCTTACTGTTTATTAATGTAATTTTCTGCCTATAAAAATTGTGTGTCTTGGGTTAGTTTGGACTATATCATATTTTTCTCATTAAATGAAAATACGTTTTTCATGTCATGGCTTTTTCACTTAGCAGCACGGTTTCTAGAAATAGCTTGAAGTGAAATAATCAAGGACTGAGCATGCATGATCTTCTAAGAAGACCAGTAGCTTTAATTACAAACAAAATTCTTAAAGAATTATCTCTACAGACAAAATACTTTTTTTTTTTTTCCTTAATGGGAGTATCCACTATCGCAAACTGGTGGTTCTTCTTGCTTCCTACATTTGTTCATAAATCCTTTTCAGGTTCCCAAATTCAGCATGTTCAAAAACAAACTCATGATGCACCACTCTTGAAAAGCAAAGCCTCCCTCTTTGGGATTTTCTACCTTATTCGACGATCTCAGATTCATTTAGCATCTTAAAAATAGTGATCAATCCTCACCTTTCCTCTGTAAAATGCTTTCCTCAAAGTGTTTTGTTTGCTTGTTTTTCCTTTTTAATGTCCACCAGCATTTCAGACAACACTGTGAATGAGCCTGGCTCTCTTCTGATTTGTAAATGCACATTTAATGTGCATGTACTCAACAGCCAACGTTTACCTGTGCTCATACAGTGTTTCCTGTTCTCTGAGAAGTTACAATCTAGTGAGGTAGAATGGTCCTTGCTTTCTTCCTCTCAGCATATTACTTTATCTTTCATTAGCATGCTCATCAGCAGAGAAGTTAGAATTATCGATCCTTCATCATTATTAAAAACCTCTTGGGCATATGTCCAGGAAAAGCCAGCATTTCCATTAAGTATTCATTTATTACAAAACAATAGAATGCATTTTGCTCATCGGGATCTCTGTTACCAGTGAGAGGATATAGTGATGAATAAAATGTAGGATCTGCCGTCAAGGAATCAGTTTTCCATCATTAAACAAATGATAAAATAAAATGAGAGAGAGTCAGCACATTATTCTGTGGGAATATTTTGGAGAAACCTCTAAACTTGTCTTTGACAGGACAGAGAAGGCAACTCTGGAGGAGATGAATTTTAAGCTACAGATTCTTCTGAGTTATTTAGTGAAAAATTGAGGGAAATAAGCCTCACTTGAAAAAAAAAAGTGGCGGGAACTAAATGCAAAAAGAGAGAACTGTTCTGTTTCTCTTCTCCCCTTTAGTATTATAAATGCTGTTCATTAATTACCCAACATTCAACACCTGCTCTCATCCTCCCTTTCTAACAGTAACTGGATTATCCTTTGGCCAGTGAACTCCTTCCTCAAAACAACATAGTGGAAGGTGACTACACCTCAAACTTCTGGGTTTGGAATTTATACGTTTAAGCCAATTAGCACTTTCCAAACATCTATCTTGTGAGTTAAACCTTCCAATCACAGTAAACGTCATTTAAAATCTCCTTATGGAGGGGGTGATGGGCAAATGTGGAATTACTGTAATGATATTTCCTCTGTTGCAAGAAATCAGCCATGGAATGAAGCTAACACTGATAGGCATAAGGGAAAACAGAAAGAAATTAATTCTATCCTGTTGATCAAATGAAATTTAAAGACAAGCTTACCTCTAGACTTCCAGTTGTGTGAGACAATAAATTCGTTCCTATATTATGTGTTGCATGTTGAGTTTTCTGGGAAGCAAACTTTTAAATGGAGATTAACCTGAAAGAAACATATTAGGGAATACTCTTGGAACTTCACCTGTGACAGGAAGGGGGAAACAGGATGAGGCAGAAGAAGAAATTAGGCTACAAGGCTAATTGTTGACTGTTCTGAACCAGGGCTATTCCTCCAGAGCAGTCCTGAGTTAGGGAAAGGGTCAGAGTATTTATGACTCTGAGCCAAGTGATGTGGAGGCCCTGGAAGGTGGTGTGACCTTGAACACAGCAGCTCCATCAGACAGGAAACCCCCCCTTCCCAAAGCATTTCTAGCAATGGAGAAACAAAGTCCTTCTGTCTGGATGGTGTATCAGAGTGACTGCTGCATTGTTGAAGCAGTTTGTGTTTGACTTTCTTTTACTAGCTGTAAAACAAAGGCATCCCACTGATACCAAGAGACACTTTAATTGGAGAAAAGACCAAATATATATATCCTTGGACAAGTTAAGTAACCTCCCTAAATTTCCTTTTTTATTATATGTAAGATTTTTTTTCAAATTAAATAATAAATTACTCAGCATATCGTTTGCCATCAGTATGAGCCCTCTTTGTATTTCCTTTCTGTGAGTGTGTGTGTGTGTGTGTGTGTGTGTGTGTGTGTGTGTGTGAGCGAGCCAGCGAGGGGGGGGAAGGAAGAGGAGGAGGAGGAGGAGGAGGGAGGAGGAGGAGGAGGAAGGGGGAAGGGGAAGGGGAAGAGGAAGAGGAAGAGGAAGAGGAAGAGGAAGAGAAGAGGATGATAAGAGAAGAGATGATCCGGTTCAATGGCTAAAAGATTAAATAAAGAGCCACACAACCTGGGGCCAAATCGCATCTCTACAGACTTACTTGTCACCTTAGGTGTGATATGTATCCTCCTTGTAATTCAATTTTTTCCTCTTTAAAATAGGAATAGTACCCAAACTTGTAGATTTTAAAGCTATTAATTAGATAATGCATGCAAAATGTAGTACCTAAAATATAGTAAGCTCTTTATAAGCATCAGTTATTTTTGTTACACATGAAATATTTTCTATAATGCATTTGCCTCATCTAGCCAATTTCAATAAAATTATAAAATGATAGGCAATTACCTAACAGTCATGTTTTAAATTTTATGCTGTAAATGTGTCTAAGAGATTTTAGTTAATCACACAATAAAACATGAAATAAAATTTATACACTCCAGTAATTTTTGGTAGAAGTTGCAAAGCTTAACATGGAAACTGAATCAGTTACACCTGTGAATCCAAAGAGATGTAGAATGGGGGGGAGGGGTGACGCGCGAGGGAAAGGAACTGAAAATTTCTACTTTTTTAAGTGAATTTCTAGATTTGCCATTGCAAATTGTTGATCAGATTCTTTAATGGCACTTGAAATATCAATTTTTGAATATATTACTAAAATATTCACTGCATTGACAGGCAGGGGAGAGAAATAAGAATATTTACATGGAGGCAACATTTATTCTCAAAATAAGTCACAAAGCAAATTCCGCACATTTATTAATACTCTTGACAGTACTAATTTAAAGTTTGCACTTTATCAAAAACATCAAAGAATGGTATATATATCTGCAAATAGTGATATGCATATGTTCATATGAATCACATTGCTAACATAATTATTTAAAATTGACATTGTACTTACTACTAACAGAAAATTGGCCTCTTTGGTTAATGACAATATACATTTTTGTTGATGACTGAAGATGATGTTTCTGAAACTTGTTTGTCTAAAGGATTTGAAATATAATAATTGAGTTTGTCTTAGTTCTTCTTTTAAAAATTAAATTTTCCCCTAAAAAAACAAAACTACTATTGTTTTATCATCTGGATCTGTATGGAATTGTCTCTTATGCTTCTTAATTTAAAAAAAAATTAAATTTGACTTTGGTATAAAGTATAATTGTCAGAAGGAGATGCTGCAGAAAGTTCTTTGAACTGGATTAATGCAATTCTATTTATTATTCCTGCCTTAAGCAGAAAATCCAGAACTCCATGATGACATGTACTATATCAGAACACACTTTTTAATACATCTATTTTGAGTTATTTCAAAGTTTCTAAGTATGAATATGAAAGTAGGAATCTGATTCTAAATTAAAGTCTCAGAAGTAAGAATCCAAACCATTTGCTTAAAAGGCTAAGTTCAGAAGCGGTATGGATAAACTTGGATTTGGCTCAGAATAGCCCTTGAGGTTTCTAATACAAATGATGTTTAATTAAGAATTAATTGACAGTCCAATAAAATGCACTATATTTTCCAGTTTCCATTCTTCTCTTAAAACTTTCTTTGGGTAATTATCTTGCCTGTTATCTCCTTTCTTGGGGGTAGATTTTAATTTGTTTTTCTCTTGTGCTGTATTAGATAAGATTCTTTTGGTTACAAGTAACATGATCAAATTAGCTAGTGATCTATTTTTTTTTTTAAAGTAGATTTTACTAGGTGAATAGACCAAAGGTGAAGGAGGACAGTTTTTTTTTGTTTTGTTTTTTTCCCTCCAAAAAGGAATAAACAAAACCAGGAGTGGCAGAAAGGTGTCTCTGCCTGTCTGGTGCTTTATGCTTTTCTCTCACTACTTCCCTGTGGACTTGTGCTGACTTCCGTCTCTGCACATTGACTTTCTCTGCTTTGGTGCCCTAGTTTTTAGGGAAACATGCAGGTCTATCTCTACTTAGAATCACTTAATTCTAATCGTAAGTACTAGGCTGAGAGACTCTGAACAGTCCATTTTGGATGAGGTGGTCACCTTCGGTCCCACGGCCTGTGGCTGAGGCCTGTAAGGAAGAAGAGTGCTGCTATTCATCCGGCAGGAGCCGTAGGATCAGAATCAAAGCAGGAGACTGGGGGCAACGAATGTAGGTAAGCGGGACAAGGGTGTGGGGAATAAACAATCCTAGGTAAGGGAGACATAGACCCAGCAGATACACGCAAATATGGTGTAGACTCACAAGGACAGTGTTCATTCACCTGCATAGCTCAATTCTATGCATCAAAAAATGAATCAAAAAATGTACACTTAGAATGAAAAGTTCTCCATATATGTACACATCATCCACATCGATAATCCTTAAAGGTTTTAATACTGTGGATTTTTTATAACATTATTATTTGATTCGATAGAATTTAAAAGTTCTGAAACCTGTTAACGTAAATTCCATAAACTTCATATATTTTTGAAATATTTAAGAAAAGCTAGCCTTAAGATCACTGGGCACAAAATATAATTGACAGAATAAAAAATAATGGAAATAATATACTGAATATTATATAGAGTAGGTAAAAAGTATATATGTGGCTTTTATTAGTGCTCTAATTTTCTTTTTTAAGTTGTTTTTTAAGTTGAATATGGAGGAGCTGGCATGGATCACCCATGATTCACCTGAATGAAATTTTCACTTTTTTCTTACTGGAAGGAGAGCAAAAATCCAACCTGGATTTATTCAGCTCTCTCCTCACCTCCTGAGACAATCAGAATGCTTCCAGGATCTCAGCAACAGGCAGAATGTTGCCAAATGAAAATGTCCACGGGATCCTACTTTCTCATTTTACCTGCCAGCCTTGAGGAGGCAGCTCCTGTGCAAACCTCCCATCGCCTGCCCTGTGAGTTTCTTGTTTGAAGGGTGTTGTGGGTCAAAGGTGAATCCAGCCGTCAATGATAACAAAGATATCATAATAGTCTTCAGATGATTGAATCGAAAGTTATATTGCAGAATATGTTAGCTCTCCTAACTGAATTTAAATTTTGAATCAAGAAACAAAATAAGTGTTATTTTTCTTTCCCTTTTTAACATTAAGTGGCCAGAACCAAATGTACCTTGATGGCTTCATCTTAAAATGCCATTAAAAAGCAACAGACTTCTAGCTCAGTAGTTGTCCAATGATGAGAGATACTTCTCAAAAATGAAATCTAAGTCTAGTGACAGGAAAGAATATGATTGTGTAGGGTACTTACTTTTTTCTTTTCCTGACACCTGCAAATAATTCTAAATAGCATTTTTTAAATCTAATTTGAATGAAGTGTTTTATCTCTCTTTTTTTTTTTTTTTTTTTTAATATAACACATTTAGTACCTGAAAATATTATCTTGGCCTCTGGCTGACATAGTTCCCTCAGCTCGACTGATAATTTAAGAGTGTGGAATAATTCTGTGTATGATGTGTGCATCATCTAAACTATAACTATACATCAGCAAGTGAAGGAAATAAAAGTAAATGTTTGGCTGTTGGGAAAACTTGTTATACCATCCAGAAAATGCAAATTTCCGAAATGGAGTTCTATTTCTAACCTTGAATAACCACTTGATGGAATATGAAAGCAAACCTATCTTGGCCAAATTTCTGTCTTCTTCACACCAACATCTTGATGAAAGAGGTACTAAAGACAAAGCCAGGCTTACTTATATGTCATGCATGAATCAGAAAAGATGATAAAATTCCGGGCAGTTTAATACTTGAGAAAAGACATTTATATAAAGCAATGTAAATCATATAGGATCACCAATCTGGAAAGTCAAATTAACTTTAAAAAAAACAGACACCATTCTTTGGTTTTACAAATAACAAAACTGAAAGGTGAAGGGATGAGAGAAAGACTCAGTATCATGTTGCTTGACCTTTGTCTACTATTTTCTCCTCTGTTCCATATCCTTTCAGTTAGTCCTGCTTTAATTAGATTTGTCTGAGTATTTGGGCAAAGTCAAAGCACTAGACCCATCTATTAGAAAAATTCTTTTAGTTGTCTTGAATTGTGTCTTTTTCATTTTCTTCCAAGTGGGAATCATAATACTCAAAGAAGTAGAAGACTCTGCCCACTAAGTAAAGGCTCTCAGTTAAAGTTATATTTTACTATAATGTTGCTTTTTAAAGTGAAGCCAGATTAACAGGATTCAGGAAAACAACAACAACAATAAAAAACTTCCAGACTCTTTATCTTCAAAATATTGTGTAGTACTGGGGCTTTACTTGACTTATCATTTTCTTTAATGGCACTTAGTAATATTAAAGTAGAACCCTAATGATCATGAATAAATAAACTCAGCCACCCTTGAGCTGTGTGAAAAGGAAATGTGATAAACAGAATCATTGTCCTTATGCTGATACTTTAAACTTTTTTTTAGTGAAGCTTTCATGAAGATACTGGTTTATATTTTAGTTTTTACAGTATGTGTAACAATTAATGCAATAGCTGTTTATCTAATTTAAACAAACTAGCCTTGCAATACAATTGCATTTCCTAGAACACTTTTCATTACTTTGTTTTTCTTTTAGGTAATTTTTTTTTAATAATTGCATCATATTACTAAATCCATGCTCATTTCTTTAAATTGAAAATTTAAATAAAAGCTGCTAATATGAAGGTGTGCGACTGTTCATTTGCAAGAATTATAAACCTATTGCTTAAAAAGCAGGTGTAAATTAGATTAGAGATTCAAATCCATTACAGAAATCTTATATCCCAATTATTGATTTTTAAAAATTAATTAGCATTTTATTAACATCAACCGCACTAGTTTTATTAATTAAAAGATGCTTGACAATTTATAAACCTTTGTTAACATTTATTTTGTTCTCACCAACTAGAGAAAAGCTATTGCAAAACTGCCATGGCCTTTATTGGCATCTGATAAGCCAGACACACAGGTCGTCTCATTCTAATCGTGCCTGTTTTCAAATCAAGCCTTCCTCCAGATGTACTAAAGGAAAACAGTAATCAAACCGAAGCCTCACCATCTCTAATATATGCTGCTCCACTTGGAGGGTTTTTTTTTTTTTTTCCATTTGAATTCTTAATTTAAAAAATCTTTTAATGAGAGACAGCCTGAATGTGAAGCTGTCAGTTCTACCCTTGTCCTTGATGCATACCAAAAAAAAGGAGAGATTTCACTTTTAAAAGAAGCTCCAGTTTCTTGAGACATTTATATTCAAACAAGACTCTCTCTTTCTCTTCTCCTTTCTCCTGGGAGAACAGCTCTACTCTTCAAATGAAAAAGAAATAATAAAACACATCAGGAACAGCAGACCTCAGACCTAACGTTCCTCTCCTTGTCTTGGAATGTTATTTCCATATAGAAAGCTACTCTAATGGGACACTTGTAAATGGCAGGGAATTTAGCCCTTGTGGAGTCCTCTCCAGAAATTGGATTTTTGCTTAAGCAAACAGCAAACCATGCAGCGGGGGAAAAGCTATTTATTTGGCTGCCTGTTGAAGAGTCATACGAAAATACAATTCAGTCTGCTCTGACCGTTGAGTCAATTGGCATACACTGGAAAACAAAATCCAGTGACTTGTGTAAGATATCAGATGAGCTCGTTCATGTAACAGCTAATCTCAAATGCACTTTAATGATATTTTTTTGATTACTCTTTTCTTAGACATAACGGCTAGTTCAGTTTACTTTTACATTAAGAAAGAGTAAAAGGCTTATACAAGCTGCCAACTTCTACCCAGTCATGTGAGGGATTATTTGGAATCTTTGCTGTTCAAATGCAAGTGAATTTATACTAAGAAAAGTTAATCTTTAGTTTACAAGATTTAATAATGTCATTCAAAATGCCTGTGACAATACGTTTACCTTCTTAAATCAGATTCAGTTTCTAAAAGGTCCTTATGATTTATTTATAATAGAAATGGTTCATAATTTTCTCATTTGCTTCGTAATTTAAGTATCAGACATCCTTCTATGCACAATGATGCTTTTCTTCTTTAAGCAAGTACCTCCTCTCTTGCATGCACCCATGCCCTCCCCCACCCCCCAAAAAATCTTCCGATGTCTCTGAAGTGCCATTCTAAAGGATAAGAGAAAATATCTCAACTGAAGGATCGTCTTTTAGGGGTAAGAAATGTAAAGGCAATTCTGAAGAGCTGGCAGGCCTACTAATTTGAGCTTCGTGAATATTTGTTTGTACTTGCTGACATTTTGGTATGTCCTTTGCAGTGAGTAAAGCTTCTTTCACTGTATTTCTCAGGGACAGCTTTTCTACACTAAATGATTTTCTCCTTTCTATGTGAACATTCTATAGTTAAATATCAATGAAGAAAGTAAACGAATCTCCTTGATTTTTCCTTCTCCTTCCTCCTGACGTATGGAAACTTGATATTTCACTGCAACCAGGATTCTGCACTATGAGAGAAGGTATAGGACAATGGCAACTTACTAGTCAAATATGTCTATGCTTTAGGAAGATGGAAGAGACAGCGCTCTGCTGTAATTCCAGGAATGATTTATCCTAGCAGAGGTCTTTGTGAGTGAAAAGTGCTGGAAACTCAGATCATGTAGAACTAGTGTGGCTGGACTAGGCATTACGGAAGGGTCTGCCAGGCAAATATTTAGTCCAAACTCATTTGATTATATGATATGTTAAATAAGTTTTAAGTACTTGATATCATTGATGAGCATATAAATGAATTGCATAACTGTTTTGTAATAGCTTGTAATATTGATTCATTTAAAACTCTTTTCTTTCATTCAAATGGGCATACATGAACAGAGTCAGCATGTAGAAACTGTAAAATATAATTGGGAATAAATGTTCATTACAGCAAGAGACATAGTTCAAATCGAATTAGAGGAAAACAAGTTTAATCTTTTTTTTCATTTTTCTTTCCTTCCTTGCTTCTTTCCTTTGTCTCTTTCTCCCTCCCTTCTTTCTTTCCTTCCTTGCATAAGAAATAAATGGTATCAAGCCTAAGCCCTCACATAATGAGTAAACAATTTAAGCAAAATATATTTTTAACTGGGATCTTCAAATTACAAATATTCTGCATTAAACTATGGGATATAATGATTGGTATCCTTATTTTTGAAGTTATAACTATTTCTGAAATAAAACGTACAAGCAACAATGGATTTTAGAAAAATTGTATGACAATAGTACATGCACATTTCTTTAGAATTTTTTATTTGTAATGGTTGGATTTATGTTTGTTCATAGAGGTATTTAAAATGCAAAATAATATAGGAGGGAAATTAAAATCACATGTAATCAAACTCTGTGCTTAGGATTTGGACATTTTCTTAACGTATAATAATATTTATAAAAGAATATAACAGTCAAACAAAAAATATGCTCTGGTATATTTATTTACAGCCATTTAAAATGTTTGAAAATTATAAATTTTAACAAAACTTGGAATCATTATATATATATATATATAAATTTAACAATGCAATGTGTATTTATTTTTTGAGGATGTAACTTTTAGTGGTGGTTTATAGCATCTAATTGTATAAATAAAACAATTAATTTAAAAGCATTTCTTTCTCTGGATACTTTGCTGTGCATTTACAGCCATGTAAAGCTGCAACAAACATTCTCCTATATTGCTGATTTTCTTCAGGTTTAAATCTAATTAGTGTTAGAACTGAATAAAAACATATCATATTTTGGGCTTTCGATAAATTTATCTTCTTCCTTTTAAAAACTATTCTACCAATTCTATACTCTCATCAACTGATAGGAACAAAATAGTAACATTTAACGATCTTTGCCAAATGAACAAAGTAATCTCATTATTTTAATTTGAATAATTTTTTCAAGTAGTTTGACTTTTTAATAAGTTTAGCAGATAACTGTATTGCTTCTGTAGTTCACTTTCATGCCTGATCTATTTCCATTTTAATTGGGGTTTTTTTTTTCTCTTTTTTTGGCCTACCTTTTTCTTTTGATTTGAAAGCATTCTTTATGAGTCATATAACACTTTGTTTATTGCATATATTGTTTCAGGTTACTTTATTGCCCTTTCTTTTTGTCTATTTTTTATAAGTAGTTGGGTTTGAAATGTGTATATAATAATCTTACTGAAATTTCCCTTTAAAATAACTTGAATTTAGTTTGGCAACATGTTTAATAGTTTTATCACTTACAATAATTTCTTAATTACACGTTAATGGAATTAAGGTATTCTTGACACATAGCTGTAACACAATAGTAGTTTATTTAATGAGAGAATCGCATCTTTTAAAATAATGAACTAAGTCTCATCAGAATTTTATACGAGCAAATACAGTTGAGCAAATGAGTTGCCTGATGGAAACTACAATGCTCTTACATGAAGAGTGAATGATATTTGTGGCAGGCAAAAAAAAAAAGAGAGAGAGAGATGGCCCCTACTAATGTGTGTGTGCGCGCATGCTCATACTGAAATTAACCCAAGCTTCCTCTAGTCTCTACTTTTACAGTTGCTTTTTAGATAGATCAAAGTGCAGGAATTACATTTACCAGTTAAGTATCATTGTTAGGTTTGGTCTATCATTCTCGCTATTTTATATCTTTGTGGGTCAAATATTCCAAATTAGGGTCATATGCAAATTTATCATAATCATCATTGGATTAATGTCCTCATGCAGCTCATCCAGAAAATAATGAATGGCACGTGAATAAGTTCATACAAACTTAGAAGTGGAGCTACACACCACACCACTAGAAATTTCTCTGCGTTCTCACCTATCCTCTTCTCAGGACTTCTCAAGATAGGGTCTTCATACTAATTTTTAATCCACCAAATTATATCTCTATCAAAACATGCCTCTTCATCATGTCCTATAAAAATATAATGAAATGTGTTGTTAAGTGCCTTCACAATTCCAGGTATATCACGTTTACATAATTTTCTTTTCATCTAGCTCCGTTACCAAAAAAAACAGAGTAAGCTACTCATGATACAAGCATTTTGGTATTGGATACTATTTCTTACTTTTTTAAATACTCATACATCATGCTTTTTGAAATTTTCACAGAGTTGATTTCAAGCTCTCTGGCCCACAGTTCATTTAATCCCACCTTTTTCATGTTTTAGAAAGAATCTTCATATAATATGTTTTAATTGCGTATCTGCCAACAATCACATTTATAAGTTGTTTCAAGACCCTGGGCGTAACTCTTTGTATCTGAACTCATTTGGATAGGCTTTTAAAAATACTTTATTCATTTAATTGGGCTTCAATTATTGCTCTACATTTTCAAGTCTGAAGATCATTTTCTTGATAAATAATATTGAACAAAAATAGTATTTGATTATATTATACCATTTGCACTTCATCAAGCATCAGTCCCTTGCCTGGTTGTTGTTCCTATTTTAAATATTACAGAATTGCTGATTGCTACTTTTAGCATTATTCACCAGCTTAATTCATTGTAAGCTTTTGTTTTCCCATTACCATTTTTACAATCCAGTCAACCATTTCTCTTCATCCCTGAAAGGTCTGATTCTTTTGTATCCTGTGGTAGAGTTCTTTTTCAATAAACTCCTGATTTCTTCTTCTTCAGGAACTTTCCTAATTGTTCTTTCATGTGTTAATTTGTATGTCTCTCAAAATCTAGCCATTACTTCCCTATTTGAAAATGGGTTATGTCATTTTTTTGTGATTTTAAAAATTCAGATTTAAATAGATTTGACTATGTTTCAGATTTCCTTACTTGGATATTGTAACATTAAGGTAACATGTTTATTTGGTCAGGGAAACTAAGGAAAAAAAAAAACTTATTCATGTAGAGTTGAAGACTTGAAACATTTTTGATAGCTTCCCTGTTAGCTCTATGGTTTAGGTACATATCATTCAATAATTCTGGGACACATTGTTTTCTCATTGATAGGCTAGGAATTAAAGTTAATCCCAATGCATAACAAAGTATGGAAAAGATCTTGTGGATAATTAAGAAAAACATGGAAGATGAGGAAGAAAGGGAATGAAAGATGAAGACCTTGTCCTTACACATACCTTCTTAGCTAGTCCTGCACTGCTCAGAGTAGAAATTATTGTCATTTTCTCTGTGTTCTAAAAGATTAGAGTGATTGGCAAGTCAGAAATTTATTATAAATGCTGCTTTTTATTAAAGTATCACTATTTTTTCTGATTACCAAAATAACATACTCATGTTACAAAATAAATTTAGACATTTCAGAAAAAGAACACATAGAAATTTAAAGGCCTCCAGAATCTTACTCCCATAGACAACTGTTAATTATTGCTAATAATTTTTTGCTAGTGCATTTTGTGCTAGTTTTTTGACTTATATGTTTACTAAGAAACAGATTTTTATAAAAATGAGACCAAATTTAGCAATGTGCTTATTTGCTTTACTTAATGTATATTAGATATCTTTTCTTATCATTCCTTGTTGATATGTTCATTCTTTTTAATAAGAATTACTGTTCTACTGGAAATAATGTGTAACAGATATCTAGAAAGTTGTTTTCCACTCCACTGGCTACTGCATCATACTAATTTAGCAGAGTGTCCTATGGTACATTCCTAGAAAAAGAAATATTTCTGGTCCTCTATCCTTTATTCTCATCTTTCTTTATTTTGGTTTAATTTTATCCAGTTGCTAATAATCAACTGGATAATTTGGATTCCATAAACAACGTTGTTTTATATTGCAAACTAATTCTGAAATTATTAACTTTGGTAGCTCACTTATGGCTCCCTAAGACATCGCTCAACCAACCTCCATGTTTCATTGTGGTCGGATAGGATGCAAAAAGACAGGGTGCTCACACCTGGGGCTAAGCAGGAACCAATGGAAAATGACAGTTGATTTTCCTCAAATTGAGAGAGTTTCTGTCTCACTGGCAAAGCTCACCAATTCAAAGTTATAAAGATATATTTATCATTCTCTCTCCTGCTTTGCCTTCAACCCTTCTGCAGTAAGCTGATTTTTTACTTCTACAAGCCATGCAACTTCAAAGTCTAAAGCTATTGGTCTCAGAGGCTCTGTTCAGCCTCAGAGGTCACAGATACTTCCACCCTGTCCAAGCTTGTAGGGATCAGCTTCTTTGTAAGATTCCATTGCTTTGATCTTTGATGGATTACTGACCACATCAGGATTTCCATGGAAGCAGATTTGAGGGGTTTTTGCTGTAAGGAGAAATTTTGGCAAGGCGTTCTTTAAAAACTTGTTAGATATAGAAGGAAATAGTGACTGTTGATAAGGTTTTATGTAATCTGTTGTTGGCCTCAATAAGTGTTATCTAGATTGTAATTTAATAATAATGAAAGTCATTTCCACATATTGACAGAGGATATGTGGTATAGATCATCACGTCTTGCTAGTGTTAATTGATACAGAACAGTGTTACATGATAGTTTCTGAGTAAAATGACTATTACTTATGTTTCTCTATTAAATCATGCCAACACTCAAATGTCCTACATGCATAGAGTCGCTAATTCTTTTACACTAAAAAATACATTTAGCCTTTCTAGAATGCATTTGTTTACTTCTGTCAAAGAAGGTAATTGGCATATTATTTGACTCTAAATTGCACTTTTTCTTTTATAATTCTAGCATTCTTATGTTTTTTTAACTTTCTGGTGGTCTTTTGATTTGTTTTTAGTAGAGCAGAAAACTTGCTTCTTTGTATATTATGCTAGCTTGAAAAACGTAATGAAAAATTCATTTCATTCATTTTTCATTGTTTTACATTAAGCATCCCCTTGTGGATTTGCATTTGTTTTTTAGAACAGATTAGTGGAATGAGAATAATGACAAAAATCTTGTTTCTTTTCAAACCATCCTTAAATCACTTATATTTCTGCCTTATACATCTGTTGCAGTGGTAGGAAACCATGATGCACTTTATGCCTCGACTAGTTGAAACAGAAAACATTTTAATTGTGGGAGTAGAGTAAACCCTCCAGAGTCTTCTGTCCAGTTGTAGTATTTAAGTACTGATTCAACTAGAGCTAAGTCATATTAACCAGGAGAAAGTAGGCTTTATACATTGAACCAAGAGGCAGGTGATGATTAATTCCTTGATGTCTTTCACTCTTGATATCGAATTGACTCAGATGCATTATAGAAAAGGGAGAGGCAGTCCCTCTTTATTTATGGAAGATGTGGGAAAAACGAAAAAAACATTGCCTAACACTGAAGTTAAAAATCATGATTTTGGCTGTTCTCAGAATCAGTTGGTGGCATGGGGGGAGTAAATCACAGGAGGGCACTGAGAATGCCTATTAATTTGAGGGCCAAATTTGTGAATAGCTGATAGTATTGTAATATAATATAGAAAGGAAGGACACCTTTTCTATTTTTTTCGTAAGTTTTTAAAGCATTTCTGGAGAAATCCAAATTCAAATGCGATACTTAAAAACTGAAGTGTTTCTAATGTGATAATTTATATTTATTTTCTCTTTCATCTAGTTTTCCCAGTCTTTTCTATGGGAGTAAAATCATGCTCTGCATTATGTCTTAGCCTTTATGGCTGTACTCCCTTAAACGTTAAGAATATTTTTTACTGCATCATATGTTTCATGAAAAAGGAAACTAGAGGTTACTAGATCATAAGATGCTCAATCAAATTGCCTCAAGTCACTATTTATCCAAACATACCCAAACTGTTACAAAGGGGCAATTTTTGTTCTTTTAGATTTTGTGTGGGTTGGCAGTTGGATTTGATGTAATAACAATAGCAATATTGGTGAGTATTTGTGGAGTACTTAACATTCATTAGGCCATTTTTTTCTAAGTGTCGGGCATATATTATCTCATTTGATCTTTATAGTAAGTGTATGCAGTTTATATTATTTTGCATTCACATTTTATAAGAGATTAAACATTAATTCTTTTTTCAAATATTATAAGACTAGTTAATGATGGATCTGAGATTTATATGCAGAAAATGTGATTCTTGATCCTGAATTCTTAACTAAAGTATAAAGAGAGGCATTCCTTGACTAATCCATATAAAATAATAATCACTCTCTCTATCCCCTTATCATCAAATTAATTCTACAGCCCCCTATCCTGTCTCTTTTTTCTCCATAGCTCTTATAAACCCCTTACTCTACTTGAGTGTAAGTTTCTTGTGGGTAGGGACATTGCCTCTTTGGTTTTTGGTATATCCTGGTTTTCTAGAATAATGTCTAGGTGAAGTAGGCCCCCAATAGGTAAATACATAAGGAATATGAATCTTCAGGGATTCCCAGCTGGGATGAAACTTAGGTGGTTCAAGAAAAATGCAAGGCTCTAACAGTGGGAGACTTAGACAAAGAAATAATGAGATGGATGAGAGGAATTCTAGGACTAATGTCATACGTGTGACCAGCAAGTGGGATGAAGCCAGACCTAATAAGTATGTGTAATAGCTGGTGTGGCAGAATAGAATTCTGCTTCTACAGCAGGCATCGCAGATGTTCCGAGAAATCCCTTTGCTTGCACAAGATCTGAAGTTAATGATGCCTTTTATTCTAGGTCTTTGCAATCTGGTAAGCTCTAAGCTAGACACATTCCTTTCTGTCTTATATAAGGACCTTTTGTTTTTTTTATTTCCTCACACTGGAGAAATGAGAGACTTAGTCTTCAGTGTTCTCTGGTTATTATTGAAGTCCTCCTTTGCCAATGTAATAGATTTGGCCACGATCATTCTTTCTTTGATGAATAAGACTATTTGTTCATCTCTACAAAACAGGCTAGAAAATATCTAAAAGACCATGAGGGTACAGTTTTTGAGGCAACAGATTGAGAGATGAATCACAAGTTAATTTGCATGCTTGCCACAGTTCCTATTCAGGATATTGATAGACATTTGAAGAAAGACACAGAGATTATCTTGGTCCCCTGCTCAGGAATGTTGTGATTTACATTTTAAAAGAAGATATAAGCAATGTATAAATTAATAACTCCATGCTATAATAGAACATAATTTAGTAGAATAGTACTGAACAGTATAAATAAATTGTTTTGACTTGGACACCCTCTTCCAAGGAAGTAAATCCCCTTAATTTGAGCTAGGCATTGAAAAATGGGTTAGAAATCAATAGGTAGAGAAGGACAAAGTAAGTATTCCAGATTAGAGAGAAGAGAGACATACTATGAGCACGTGGACATCTATTAATATTACTTATTAATGCTTATTTTCCCTTTAGACTATAACTTACATAAAGACAGAATTATCTTTTGTTTATTTATACCATTAAACTGGTACCATGCACATTGTACAAATTAGGTGCTCAGTAAATAGCTTTTGAAAGCATTAATAAGGAAATTAATGTTTGAAAAGCATAAGGAACATTTCAGAATATTGAATAACTTATTTGAAACAGAGATAGTTAACAATTAACAAAAATATGTTTTGGTGAGTCCTTACTATGTGTCAGGCACTGATCTCAACACTTTACATTTGTTAACTCTTCTGACAGAACAGTAGGTACTTCAGCTACCTCCATTTTATAGCTGGAAAAATGAAACAGAAAAGTAAAGTAACTTTCCTAGTGTCACAAAGCAGTTACTGGCAAAGCAGTAATTCCAACCTAGTCTGTCTACACAGTCTGTGCTTTTAACTGTATACTGTTCCTTTACTTGTAGATAAAGTTGCAGCATGGTTTTGAAACAGTGTTTTTGAAGGTTATTAGATGCCAAGGTAAAAGACTTGAAGGGTGGTTTTATGGGTTTTTTTGTTTGTTTGTTTTTTTTTTTTTTTTTTGTTTTTTGGTAATTCTTCAGCTTTATTGGAATACAATAGACAAACAGAAATTGTATGTACTTAAGGTACACAACTTGATGTTTTGGGGTGTGTATACATTGTGGAATGAACTAAATATCAATGATTTTATTTTTAAGCTGCTACTGCTAGGTGTGGGGCAGAGGGATTTGATAGAGTGGGGAAACAACAACAACAATTAATTTGCTTTATCACCGCCTCTCCAAAAATGTTTTTATTTACCTTCAGTGGGTGAGTAAGTATTTTCAAAGATGGCTTAAGTATACATTTTCTAAAAGCAGCTTAATTAAGAACAAACATTTCCAAGTGTGAAAGCCAGATTTTGTGAATGTTAGTGTGTGTGTATTTTGCTCATTTATTAGATTTTTCCTAATCTACTGAGTAAGGCATTTCCATCCACAAGTAATGGATAGTGTGTGTGTGTGTATTAACACCTGGAGATGAGAAAACTAAAGAATTGGCAGTAAATGACCTCTGATTTGCACATTGGCACTACCATGGTGATTTTTAGAGTCATGAATAATTTTCTAGCTTGAATCCAGATGAACAAAACAAAACAACAAAAGAAAAGAAAAAAGAGAAAAACATTATAATGAATATGTAATATGAGCATCCATCTGGTGAGAAGATTAAGTCAAACCTATTTAGAAAATATGTCTTCTAATCAGCTGTCCTGAGTAATGCAATTTTAGTCATCCCTATGCCCTTACTACTTGGTACTGCTGCCTGATCAATTATTAGTTTGAACGTGGTGTGCCTCTTTTTAGAGAGCTATCAACCCCCTTGAAGTAAATTGTATCCTGTGGCTAGAATTTGACATGGTTCAGGAAACACAGACATCGTATATTCTTCAGCGGTGGGGTTGCTATTTCTCAGACCCCTCAGAGGCATTTACATCCTCAGTGTTTGAGCCCAACTTTTTAGGGCTCAGATTCTTTGAAAACTTTCAAAATGCTCGTTGTGTTATCAGACCAGTGGAGAAGCTGATCTCAAAGTCCACTATTAAAACTCCCCTCAAGGACATTTTCATTAGAACTTTGTACATGGGCAGTTCAAAAGATCCAGCTATTGATTTTTGTTCAGAAGTCCTGTCTCCCCTTTCATATTACGCAACTTTTTTGACAGACTTTCAAAAACCACAAACTGTGGGCTGCCTGCAATTCCAGCCAGGATTTTATGCTGCTCATTTGATTTCCTCAGGCCACATCCTTCTCCTGTCCTTGTCAACACTGCAAGGAGAGCCGTCTTAGAAGATTTGCTAAAACGCAGAAGCGATTTCACAGTTGTGGAAGAAAAAAATCTGACCTTTCAGTTCACACACACATACAAGAACCTCACTTAAGTAAATAACCTTTTTAACTGTAAGAATTTGTCACGGCATTCGTTTATCAGATAAACACGTAATCAGAGTGTTTCTCTCTTTTCGCTGTTTAAAATTTCATAAAAGGAGTCAGGAACCGATGTGTGTAAATTGAAGCAAAGAGCCTCTAGCATATGCGCTCAGCACATATTTAATGGAATTATCTACTGGAGGGTAGGCGGCAGAGCAGCTGAGGAATTAATTATTGGGACAGTGCAATGTGAAATAAGACTTGCCTCCATGTTACTTCTGTCCCTTTTTATGGCCTTTCAAAAGTGACAGTTTCTAAATAAGAGAATCAAATCATATGTTGGGCTGTGACCCGCAGTATGCACATTTCATGGCCTACCAGTTCATCCTGGAGAGAGTAATTTTGGGGGCATGTGTAGAGTTCATTTGTGAGTCAGCTGTGTGGAAGCAGGGACATGAGAGTTTACACAGGGATGGATCTCATCGGTTTCAAACATGCAGGTGTACGACTAGAGCTTTATATATCAGAATAAAAAACAACTCCATAGGAAACCATATATAGTTCTTGTTTCACACAAAGGAGTTTCCTAAGAATATTACAATTACTTACCATTAGAGCAAGCTTTTTACCAAGTGGTTACTATTGATAGGAAATGTACAATAGACTTCACCTGCATAATGGAAGGCACTTCTTGTAGTAGGTGGAATTAATATTCCCATTTTATGGATGAGAAAACAATAGTTAGGATAGAGCAAGAAAATTGTTCAATGTATATAACTAGTGCATTGGAAAGTGACCCAAGGTAAAAGTTCTCCTTGTACAAAGTGTGAGCCAGAGAAAATTCAGGATCCAAAGACCGGAACAGCAAAGAGTGTGCTGGAAATTCAACTCCAACATAAAAGAGTGGCTATAATGTTGTTTCCCACTAGGGGGCAACATAGACTCTCCATCCACTTGAGCCCACTTTTTCCCAAAATGTCTAAAAGACCCATGGAACAAAAATGATCAGTAAGAGCACATAAACCAACCACTTTGACATTTAAAGCAGAAATAATACTTTATTAAAATATCAGGTGTTTCTTATTATCGATAAAAGTTACCTTGTTTAAACTGACATCAATGCTTTAATGATATACTTTATTATTTTTTTTCCTGACCCCACTTCCCCCCAAACTCAACATGCACTCTACCATACAATGACAACCAGACAGTGAAACATGGGCTCGTTTGGGTTTTCTTGTCAACCTTTTCAAGGAAGTGTTGGGAGTGCAGTAGGTTTACCTCACACAAAGCATTGTATCCAAAGCTAATTTTAAAATGTCAGACAGTGGAGAGTTCCATGCTGCCACAATTCAGGATGCAAGTGGACACTGGTGAACACTCAGATGTGTCTCTTTTAGATCAAATGTAGAAAACGCACTGTTCCTAGAAAAAGCTGTTAGCAAGTTCATGAACTTGACAGCACAGGGCAACAGCTTCCTATTGTTGGAATGAATGAAAGTGTATGAGGCTTGGTTTTCCTGATGTTTCCCTTATTTGATTCTTTTGAATTTATTTCATACTCCCCGCACTAGACTTAATCAGGCCTAAACAAATGAGTTTGGGTGGTTGTAGTCTGTCGACCTGTGGATCACACACTTCATATCAAGTTGCCCAGGTGTTTTAGTCCTTTCTGCCTTGTTGAGTAAAAATCAGTCATTTCAGGCCGATGGTCATCTCATTCTTTTGCTATTTATTGTACACTGACACTTACAAAAGAAGGGCTAAATTCAGTACTGTGTGAATTAAGCAGTTTCAGTTCTTAAAAAATGTCAGAAACAAATGAAATGTTCTCATAAAATATTACAGGAGTCAGATTTAAGAAATATGTGAAACAATTAGTTTTGCTTGACTTTGGGGAACTAACGATTACAGAGCACATGAGAGGTAGAAAATCATGTGATAATTTGAGAGAAGCGGTAGTCAGCATACTTATCTTTTTAAATACCTTAAAGTAAATATATACAAATATGTTTTTTCAGTGTTCAAAATAAAATAAACATAGAGATCTCTTAGATTATTAAAATACTATCTGTTTATTGACTAGCCTCTATGAGTCAAGCTCTGAACTATGCTCTTTGCAACTAAATAAATGCAAGTCCAACTTTCACGAATACTCATTCAGGTCCTGGGTAATCTAAACAGAAATTTAGAAGACATTATTGATGGCTGTTCTATGGACATATCTTGCCCAGGATCAAGAGTTGAATTATAAAAAAGTTATATACAAATTATAGAAGATTCAATCACCTCATTTTAGTCTCTTCTAGTTCCTACGGCTTCCTAGCAGGATAAGAACATTGGGAGAGGGAGAATCATCAGCTCACCACTGCTATTTTCACTCCTTGCTTGGGACTTTGCCCTTGGAAGTCCCCTATCTTATCATCATAAATCTGTGGCACTATGTGACTTTTATACCCTCATAAAATTATTGTTTGGTTTTAGTGTGTTTCCTGGGCTCCTGGGGTGTTTTGCAGTGTTCTCATTCAGCGTCAATGAATTCAACAAATGCTAAAATCCCATAGATACTACGTATCAACTAGCAAGAAGGACAAGATAAGATATTATAAGACAAAAAATGCGCAGTTCATTCAGAATGTTCTGTTTAAAAATTCAGAAATACAGAAAGATAGAGGGCTCAGTGCTTGGATGGAAAAGAACCATTATTTTAATAGAAAAAAATACAAACTTCATATCCCTGTATTTAAATAGAAGTTCAGATTGTCTATTTTTCCTGACATGCTCAACATATTGCCTTATATAATCTTCAGAATCACCCTATGGTATCCATATTTATCCCACTATCAATCCCTGTCCTCTTCAGAGTCTCCCAGAGGTACCATTCCTGGCCACTGTATCGAAAGAGTACCACTTTTTTTTTTTTTTTTGTCTTTTAGTGGTTTTAAATGATTCAAGCATTTTTTAAAATGGTTACCTAGATTCTGAAATAAAGTGATTTTTATGTTTGCTTTTTTTTGTTTATATTTTCTTGAACAAGTTCTGACCTTTTTTTCTTTTTTTCTCAGCTTTATTGAAATATTATTGACATATAATGTTGTATTAGTTTAAGGTTTACAGTATAGTACTTGATATATGTATATATTACGAAGTGATTACCATGATAAGTTTAGTTAATATTTGTGACTTCACATAGTTAAAATTTTTTCTTGTGGTAAGAACTTTTAAGATTTTCTTTCTTAGCAATTTTCAAGTATACTGTGCATTATTAACTACATTTGTCATGCCGCATAATATGACTCCAGAATTTTTTAATCTTATAACTAGATATTTATTTACCTGTTGATCACCTTTTCTCTCACCTTTCATCCCTTACCCCTTGTAATCACCAATCTTTTTGCTTATTTCTTTATTTTTTTTTAATTACACATAATTTTATATCACACAGCAAGGTCATACAGTATTTTTTAAATCTCTCTTCACTTGGCATAATGCCCTCAAAGTGCATTCATGTTGTCATAAATAGCGTTGTTCATTTTTTTCTTTTATGGCAAATAATATTTTATTCTATATATACATGTAAAACAATGTATTCATTTGTTGATGGACGCTAAGGTTGTTCATTGTCTTGGCTATTGTGAATAATGCTGTAGTGAACATGGAGATACAGGTATCTCTTTTGCATAGTGATTTTGTATCCTTTGGATATATACCCAAAAGTAGAATTGCTGGATCCACTGAAGTGGTAGTTCAATTTTTTTGAGGAACCTCCATTTCATACTGTTTTTCATAGTGGCTGCATCAATTTACATTCCCACCAAGAGTGTACTAGGGTTCCCATTTTTCATTTCCTCACCAACACTTTTTTAGCTCATCTTTTTTTTTAATACCAGTTTTCACAGATGTGAAGTGATATCTCACAGTGGTTTTGAATTTCATTTCCTTAATAATTACTGATATTGAACACCTACTTATGTACCTGTTGGCCATTTGTATGTCTTCTCTGGAAAAAATTATAATCATTTCCTTGGCCTTTTTGTTGTTGTTTTAAGTTCTTCCCTTTTACCGTAGGTATCCTGAGCACCTTGAAGAGTACCAGGCACATGTTCAGTACTGAATAAATATTTGTTGAATTTATTGCAATCCCATTAGTTGGGACAACAGAAGAACAGTAGAAAAATCATACATACATCAAGATACATCTAATTTTTCTATAAAATACACATTCAGCGCCTTTGCAAAAAGAGTGAGGAATCTTATGACCTCTTTTTAAACATTGACCTCTGAACCAATAATGGTGATAATAAAGATTTTAAAATTTTATGAACACTTGCAGTGTTCCAGATTCTATGTGAAACATTTGTAGACATTATTTCTTTAAATACAAAAACATTTGTTATAATCAAAAGAAGAAATGAATCTTACAAAGGTGGAGCGACTTACATAAACACACTTCACTAGCAAGTGGAAGTGAGTCACTATTCCAACCACGGACTGTCTAAAATTTTTCTCTTTATCACCTCTCTGTGTCCCTACAGGAATCTTTTTCAAGTTAGAATATTTAAAATTATGCTTATCTAATCTTCATCACCAACATGCAGTCAGTCACAAAGTTCTACATATTGTCTCAGAAATAGCTCACACATCTATTCTGCATTTTTTACCCTATTGCATACCTCTTGTAATCTAAATCTCTGTTTCTCATGTGCATTCTTTTGATAGTTCTATCTGGTTCTCTGAAGATAAAACTCTCCTATCTCCCAGTTCAGTGTTTTGCATCTTTGTTTGTTTGTTTTTCTTTCATGGTGTTTCCAGAACTTGTATTTCTTTAAATATCGCCCAAAATTACCTCTTTAAACTTAGATCTTCTGGTGCCACATCATACATCCTAGATTCCAGACACAGGAAACTTTTCACAATTTGTCTGTGTTTTTTACATGAATCGCCTGTTTGCCGTGAGTGGCCTTACACACCTTCTCTACTTTGAAATTCTCTATTTTTTCACTAAGATTATGTTCAGATGTGAAGCTTTCACTGACTTTTCCATCAAAAATCATAGTCCTAGCCATGTAGTTTATAAAAATTTTAGAAATGAACTAATGAAGTTAAATATTTAGTCAAATATTTAGTTATTATGGAATCCTTTAAAGATACAAAAATATGTAAGTGATAGAAACTCTTTGTCAAGAGAAAATTTATAGTTAAGTTTCAGTATTAAAAAAAAAAAAAACGGTACTAGGATGAATGGACAGACAAGGTCACTTGGGCTTTCTCTAATACCCTAGAGTGGCCTACAGATAACCCTAACATTCTGTACAACTTTATGTAAAAATCATAGGAACACGATATCAAGAAACTTAAATGAATTTCCATTTTTTTTGTTGTTGTTATTAGTTTGACCCCTCATATTTAAAAGCTGGCTCATTTAAAAGGAATACTCATATTCTCTCTAAAATATATTCATGTGATATTCTTCTTAATTTGAATTTCTCTAAAATGTTTCATTTTCATTTCTGACTTTATAATCTGCTTCTACAGAAAGTATATGGACACGTAAACATTAGATTTCAATACAACCTACTTGAGTAAAAGCTAAAACAAAGTTGAAATGGTCCTTTGAAGATGCACTTAGATCCAACTAGAATACCAAAAGCCATTCGGTAAAGGTTCTATGAAATAAAGAAATCACCTCCTGTGAGTTAAGGAAAAACAAAAACAACAACAACAAAATGTGTTTCTGTTTTAGTTACTTACTGGTTTGAATGCAAATTTCCATTTATATGAAAGCTGTAGTTATTTTTATTAAATCTATTTGAATTTTAATTGTCTGCTACTTAAAATAAATCTGTTAGAATTAAAATACTTCAAGAAAGTAGTTTTGATTATGTAGAATTCTTTTGTCACTTATCAATGTATACATGCTTTTATCCTATTAATTTTATTTTTCAAATTAAAATTTACAATTTATTAAATACTAGTCACCAAAAATTTCCTTTTGCAGTTCTTTGGGTTACTATGATGAGCAAGAACATTATCTTTTCTGTCTTCATAATGCTTAGAATCTAGTATAGAAGACTGACATTAAACACATAATATCAAGTAACAGCAAAGGGAAGTACTGTGGAAATACATAATTATGGGAGCCAGATCTCCAAGGAGATGAAAGAGCAGGTGACAATAAAACTACTTTAAACTTATGGAAATGCCATTAGCTCTAAAATCCTAAGTCATGTTGAATAAGTAAAAAGTTACATAAACTTGATTATGGAAACATCTTTTTAATAGTAAAAAGTTGTAAACCATCTACATATCCAATGGTATGAAAGAGATTAGAAAATGTGGGCATGTCCTCTTTGGCCATTTTAATCATTAAAATAATTGCATTGAGAACTGTGAAGCAATATGGAAAATGCTTATTATATAATATTATGTGGAAACATAGGATATAAGTTTCTCATGATTATTAATGTACAAAATGAATATAAAACACTAGAAATTTAATTATCTTAGTTTATATTAAAAATATGGATTCCTGTGTCAAAAAATATTTTCAACTTTCCACAATGTGGTAGTATGACTTTTTAAAATTAATGATAGATAAAAAGAGAAAACATTAGATAAAGGAGGTTCTGCTTTAAAACTAGTTACAACCAAGTAAAGTAAATCTCACTTTGAAATGAATAATATAGAGAAAGTTTTTAGAAACCAGGATTTCAGTTTTAGCAAAAAGAGTAAAGATGTTAAATGTGTTATTTTCAATGAAGACAAATGATGGCATTTATTCTATTTTATTGATTTAATAGAGTATCTCACAGAATAAAAGACCTGGAAGATTCCTTTATGTTAATCTCACTCTATTTCTTCTCTTTGGAGATTGGGAAACTTAGAGGGGTCATATGCCATACTTGAGAGGGCATCATGAACCTGTATTTTGGGGTATTCATGAGCCAAACACATTAAACCAAGAGATACAAAGCTATAAACTCATTCTCCTGTCCTCTTTGAGTTTATAATTTATAACAAGAGGAACAATATAACACTTATGTCCTGAATCTCATTTCCTAAGCTCCTTTCACTTTGATTTCCATCATGGTTGGAAAAATGCACAGGGGTGTTTAGAACGCAAACCACTAATTTCTTTTATGTCTAACTACCATTTCTTCCATCATAGGACAAACTGACAATCTGGTGCAGAGTGTTACAGATTCCTCACTGCCACAATAACAAATGGCTCTAAAAATGCCATACGAGTCTTCTTCCTGCTCCCCTTGTTGGGAACAAAACTGATACAGAAGGTTTGGGCTGTGAGTCAAGAAAGTAGATAAACAAACTGAACTAACAGTTGGGAGTAGGATTAGAGAAAATGTTCTCTTGAGATTTCTATTGTTAGAAGAATGGATAAGACTGCTAACGATGAGGGGAAATAAAGCAGTACACACACACACACAAAGATAAACTCGAAATGAGTTGCCAGCAAATAGGGCAAGAGACAAAATTGGGTTCAGTAGGAAAAAAACTGTTTTTGTTTGTTTGTTTATTAACTCCCTTGAAAAGTATAGGCTTAGTATGTATTCCCTCCCCCCCCACCCCTTAAAATTATATATTAGTTTGACTGACAGTAATTATTTATTCATGACTTTCCCTAGACATCTAGTTGTTGCTTATGGAGGCACATTTTGTTCAGACACAATGTTTTCCTACCTTTGGCCCATTTTGAGACAGGTTAAATGAAGTGGGAAGTTACCATTTACTAGTGAGACTCATAAATCTGGGAACCAAAAAAGATCATTGGAGCTCAAAAGAACATTTTGTGCAAGATCTCTTTTAAGGATAGTGTAATCATTAAAATGTTTTTTTTTCCTCAATGCATTTGAATATTGATTACCAGTTAGTCAATTCACATAGGCAGTCAAATATAGAAAATTAATCAGTTTAGATATCTGAAATCTTATAAATATCCATACCAGCCACTGGTAAATTAGCACATAAACCATGCTCTGCAGAAGATGAGGCTCTGACTCATTGAAGACCCTTGTTTCCTATTCTCTCAAATAATGGTATTGGATTAGGTTATCTACAAGGTCCTTTCACCCCTAAATGTTACAACTGTAAAACATAATTTTTGACTCCTACTAGGGTAAGAAAATGGTTTGAATAGCTAAACTGGATTTCTCACACCAGAATTTGACATCCCCCAGACCGTACTGCTAAATATGTAATTAATGATATTATATTTTGGACTAAAATACTTCTATTTTTAATTCAATCTTGTAGCTCACATGGTTTTAAATTAACATTTGCATATAAATATTCATAAGATATCTTTATCTTCTCCCCCTAAAAAAGAGCAATTCAGCCAAATACCAGTTAAAATATAATTTAAAACAATTGGGAAAAAAACACATATCTTGATTCTTTGGTGACATGCTCTATAGAATCATACATTTATGCCAAAATGTGTAATATTTTAAACAATGTGATTTTAAATGTCAGAGTAACATATTTCTACAACAATTTACAAGAGGTTGGGGAGGTCCTAGACCCTAATTTATCACCGGGGTCCCTGGTTCTATAAAGCTTCTGGAAACTACTAAAGACCAACTATAAAATTGCCTTGTAGGTTTTAACTGCCGGCCTTGTCAAGTCCAAGCAACATCTGTGCCTTCTGTGTCTTCTTGTTTTCTAAAAGGAAAAAACTTTCCAGATTTTGGGGAATGAAAGAACACCAATAAAAGTAAAGTAGTTGGCAATGTTAAATGAAAGCAGGCAACCAAATATTGACCCTTTTAACTGGGACACTTTGTCATAGGGATGAATGGAGAAAATTAGGCCTTAGGCTCTCAGTGGTAGATCTTTGTTTTTTATATGGATAGCCAGAAACCCTGTTTGTTGGTAAAAATTTATACACATATAAAATAATTTAGTATCTTAACAGAGTGTGGATCGTGGGTATGTGTGCACATGTGACTTTTCTTCTTCTGATAATGTGGCAACTTGTTACTTTCGAACTGAAAAGAAATCCCAGGTTGTTAATACCTAATGGAGTGTTTTAATTCTGAAACTAGAGGTAAGAGGAGAGTTAAGGTTTAAACTGTGACTGTTCGAGGCTTTTGAGGATTTATCCAGATCCCTCACCTTTCAACAATGTAGCTTTCAAAGTGTGAATATAATTAACGCTTCTCCAAAATAATTTTCTTGCTGTTGCCTAAATTATCATCCATTTGCCACTTAAGTCTTAGACATGATTCCTTGATCTCCTAATTGTCTTATCCTTCATCCGGTTTTTCTTCACATCAAGGAAGAAGTAGTTTTCATAGACTACTCCTTGCTTGTCAGAGTGATATCTCATCAGCACTTCGTGATATATTTTTCTTGGTAAAATTGTTAAATTTACCCATCTTCCTTTTATTATACGGCTCTATCGCCTGTTTTAATGTAACAAGATATAAATGTGCCTCTTACCTTTAAAAATATTTATCCAAGTACCTCACACTTTTTTTTTTGATCAGCCAATATGTGAGGCACCTGAATTAATTCTAATAGATTAAGATATAATCCCTTTGAAAATTAACAACATTTCATAGCTAGAGTAAGGTGATGTGTTTCATAATAAGCCCTTGAACAATCCCACACTGCTGGAAGTAAAACTCTGGTACTATTTTGATATTCAGTTCTTTTAATACGATTTTTTTTATTTGTTATTTTTTGTTTGTTTATAAACTAGACAGTTTTAAAGAGTTTTTCTTTGGCCCCTTCTGATATTTCCTGATAATGTGCTTTGACATGTCTTTTTCAATTCAATTGAGAGATTTATGTCCTTTGATACTGACAATTTATATTATTATTATTATTTTAATTTATTTCATTCCAGTTTTAATAGGAATTTTTTTTAATTGGACATTGGCTCTCCTTGTCAATATTATTTCATAGTGTTTGTTTGGAGGGGTTATTTTATGTCTCCATGTCTTTCAGTTATATTTTTCAGTTATATTTTTTGAGAGATCACCTCCATTTTTCTTCTAAGCCTTCTATTTTTTATTTATGCTATTAGATTTATTTATTTGAGCTCTTCCTTGTCTTTAGAATGTTATTTTTTTATACATGTGTTTTTTGTTATTATCCAAATGCAACATTTTTGTTTGTATTTCTCTAGGAGAATTGAACAGTGATTTTTAAAAATTTAGCTTTCCCTTCATTATTTCTTTCCTCCACATTTCTTTGAATTATTTTTTTCCTGATGTTTTTCAAAAAGGAAGTTTTGAGTTTTGATTCTTTCCTGTTTATTCATATTTAGCAATGAGGATCTATGCAATAGATTATTTGTTCTATGTGTACGTGTAACCTTTTTACTGGTGAGGGGAGCATGAGTACTTTGTTAGGTATCCTCCAAGCTTTGATAAGTGAAAATCATTCATATGGGACTTGCCAGCATCCACAAAGAGGAATAGTATGCTGTTTTTCCTTGGACATAAGAAAGATGTGAGAGCCAGTGTGCCAAGTGGCACCTGTGCTTTAGAGTCTTTCTTCACCAAAGTCCCACTATCATGCCTTGGACTGACTGAGGCCAGAAGCACCATCTGATAAGGGGGGCGGGGTATGAGGACATTCCTGATCCTAGACCTTGGACCTATTCTCTATTACTGCATTTTGGAGACACTTTCCTAACCCCATTCCTGTAAGTTTGGCCAAATACGCTGAGGAAACGTAAGACATAAGTCTATGGGGTCAACTCAGGGCCCCAGGGCTGACCCAATTCCAGAAGGGCAGCCTGGCAAAGGAGTCACCCCTACTGACTAGCAAGATATATAATTTTTAATAGATTCATGTGATCTTGGGCTATTGAAATGGTTGCAACATCCTGATTTGGGCTCTCACTCATGATGGATACGGGGTCAGATCAGATCTCTAGTTTATCAGGGTATATTGCTAATCTATGAACTAGAACCTGTCTCTGGGCCCGCATATGGCTTGTTGCCTGTCTGTGTTCCCAGCACAGCGCTGCCTGTGTTCTACAGTCTCCAGTGGTGGAGTAGCAGTAGATGTTCTTTACATTAGTCACACTCTGACAATGTCATTAACACCCCCGCAGAACCTCGCCATATGTCGGGTAGTCTTCCAGTACCTGTCCCTATCTCCTTCTAAAACTTTGACGAACTTTGCTTTGCAGTTCCTTTCCATCAATGTTTTATCTTGCCCCTCTGTTATATGGTCAGATTATTTTCTCCTAGTTTGTTTTCAGCCATGTTGAACAAAAGATGGACATGTCTCTGTTAACAGAATGGCTCTTCTCACTCTGCTCATGGGCTCCTTTCCTATCTTCCCCGACAATGGTGGCATGAGAAGGCAGAAATGTCTGCAATACCTTAAAAATTCAGTAATTACAGCCAAAAGAGTCCGAGAGATGATGTAGGTTAGGAGTGTATTGTTTAACTTCTACGCCAAAAATCTAAAATGGCAAATCTAACATCATCTCTTCTTGAACACTGTTCAAAATATTCATCGATAAGTCAAAGTACTGTACATGAGCTCATACATTTATATAATATGTTTTTAAATAAAACAGGTTTAATGGATACAGCTCCATTAAAATACATTTGCCCAGAGCCTGCACACACTTTGGTGGTAGCACCTATAGCCAATAAATGACTCATATGAGGATGCAAAAGCCTGTCTTCCTTTCCTGAAGGGGGGGGGGAACTCTGTGATGACATTTATACTCTAGAACTTTCTTTGGGATAAACTTAGTTTAGATTGCTGCTAAAACTTCATTTCGCCTAACTTCCTCTCCTGCTCTGTCGTGCTTCTCCTGAGAACACTCATCAATAAATCACTTGCATAAGAATTATCCTATTTTTCTCAGAATCCATCTCTACCTAAAACAAGGTCTGATTACTCCTTTATGCAGTCAGCTAATCAATCCTATTTTCATCTCTGCTCCATATGTTTGCCTTAAGATCTAGTGTCTTGAATCTGTGAGGCTTGCCACAGTTCTGTGGCGCATTTGGCCCACTGCTCGTTAGCTTTTCCCACCTTCTCTATCACTTGAAGCAAGTTCAGTTTTAGCTTCCTTCACTCTAAATAAGTCAGATATCAATCTATTTGCATCTTCCAAAATTGGCTTAGCTTCTATCACCTCATTTTGTCTCTTCTCACATTGTCTTTGGTCTGCATGATTTTAAAAAATTATTCTACAGTAATTATAGTTCCATTCCAAAGGGAAAGGGGGAAACACATTTGTTCAATCTACACATTAAAAAAAAAAAAAAAGCCTTGGAAATATTACAGACTAAAGAGCTGAATTTACTATATTGTCTTGGACATTAGTAATTAAACAGAGGCCTAAATTGTGAAGATGAGGGAGGCTCAGTGTCACCATAAGAGAATGGGGGTCAGGGGGAGGACATACTGGGAACAGAATAATATGGATAAAAATGGAGTTTTCTAAATTTTTATCTGGAAGTTTGTTACCCAAAATCTGACACTAGAATTGAAATTAACACAAGTGCAGCAAATAAGATAAACCACTAAAAAAATGACCAAATTTTAAGCCACCAATTATTTTACCATCATGATTTCCAGTGACATAGTAACTATCTTTGGAGTGGTTGTCTGACAGTCAAGTGTGCAATAGAGACTTGGAATTGCAAACAGGAAATAAACAAGTCATCCTAAGAGACTAAAAGCCAATTCTGATGTAGTTAAAACTCAGACAAGACAAATGTCATCTGCCCCTACCAAGTGATACACCACAAAATATGTATTTAACACAAAAGAATAGGGAAATAGAGAAACTAAAAGATGTAAGAAATATATTTTAAAAAAATATCAACATGACAGTAATCACACTATATATTAAACACTTAAGTTTAATTAATTAATTAAAACTCAATTAAATCAATTGAATAAATTTTAATAAATGACTTAAAAGAATGAAAAAATACTTCATCTTCTCACTAAATAAAACAAAACAAATTATACATATACAATGATGGATGTGTTAACTCGATGGGAGAAATACTTTCACAGTATGTATGTAAATCGAATCATCACATGGTGTGCTTTAAATATCTTATAATTTTATTTACCAATTATATCTCAGTAAATCTGGAAAACAGACCAAGCACAAGAAGGCTACACGGGAAATCTGTGAGGCCAGCTACAATCCGCAGTGAGAGTACCTTGTTGCTTAGATTCCAAGTTCTACGTGTTTTTCAGTCTTGGAGACCTTTAAATAACTGTGTTTCCTACTGGCTTATCTGCAGTGTATTTTCTTAATTCTCCTGGCAGACATTTTTCTTTTTAACATATTTAGACATTGAAGTGGGGAAAGAGCAGGTATTAGCCCAATGATTAAGACTAACATGATCTAACTATATGCTGTCTACAAGAAATACCTTTAGATTTAAAGACACAAATAGGTTGATAGCAGAGTATGCCATGCAAACAGAAAACCAAAGATGGCTTGACTGGCTATAATAATATAAAGCAAGATTGATTTTAAGACAAAATTTGTTACTAGAGAAAAAGACATTTATGATGAAGGGTCAGTTTATGGAGAAGATATGTTATCTATGTACCTAACAAGAGATACCCAAAATACATAAAGCAGAAATATGAAGGACTAAAGGATAAAATAGATAATTCAATAGTAAGTTTGAAACTTGAAAACCCCACATTTAATAATAGGTAGGACAATTAAATACATCAGAAAGAATACAAAAAGTTTAACACCATGAACCATCTATCTACCAGACGTTTATAGTATATTTTCCCAACAGTAGAATACACATTCTTCTCAAGTACACATGGGGCATTCTCAAGCATAGACCATATGTTAGGCCATAAAATAAGTTTTAGTAAATTAAAAAGAATTGAAATCATACAAAATATGTTCTCTGACCATAGTGGAATTGAAGAAATCAATAACAGAAGAAAACTTGGAAAATTAACAAATATGTGAAAATTAAACACATTTCTAAATAACCAATGTGTCAAGGATGTAAGTAGAATTAAAAAATGTATTGGGATGAATGAAAACAAAAAGTCCAGTATCTGAACCACCTGTGTGTCTTATTCTGTTGTGTATAATTTTCTTTTAATTAGCAAACATATTTTTCTTGCTGTTTTGAATATTGTTAATTATACGCCAAAGTTTCTATGTAAAGAAAAAGTATAGATTTGTGTTTATGTTATCTACTTTCAGAGAGTTTTGTTTTGTTTGTTTAAGCAAAGAAGGTGAGAGACTGAGAACCTCAATTCAATCAGGAATTAAGCTGATTTGGGGCCAAACTGCAGATCTAGTAAGGTGCAATTTATTTCACTTTTGCTTTTATTTAGAAATTAGCATCCTGGGCTTTTATTTGAGAGCCTGAATGGTATATTTTTTTCAACTCTGAAATTCTGTGGAAAATGTCTTTTTTCTTTAGACGTTACTAGCCCATCTTTCCCAGTGATGCTTCAAAATAAAATATCTTGAGGGAAAGACAGGCTCTGTGCTTGAGATAGACACCCTCTCACTAGCAAATCTGTTTTACGAGCACTATGAAGAACCAACGGTTTTATCCTGCCTTTTAGATGCTGTTAACATATACCCTAGTTCCATAGACTCCTGCATAGCCCTAACCTAGCAAATGCCCCTTGGAGGAATCGGACATTTATGATCATTGAAATTTGTAACACTTTATTCCATCACCATGTAACCCCAGAAGTTCTGTTGGTTTCCTTTCCCCACCCAAAAAAGTCATGAAGCCTTTGTCCATGCTCAGCAAATGTTCCCAAGAAGAAAATTGTTTCTTTTATTAAGGTTTTTAGTTATTCTAGTCTTTACTCTCACAAATTTCAGATGTTTTTAAATATATAACTTATTTTTTTTAGATGTTTTCTAGTTTCGTCAGGAGCATTGTTCTTCCATAGCCTATGGGGAGGGCACGTTACATTTACTGTGTGTTCTTGGAACAATTGCTTTCCAATCTAAGATGCTTCAGAGAAAGAGATAATGAGCGAGAGAGATGGGGAGCTATGTATCTCCCTCACTCATTTCAAAACTGGTAAGGAAGCCTCTACTGATATCAGGGAACATTGACCAGAGTTGAAAAATAAGGAAATAGGCCATGTAGCTACCTGGATAAGGAGACTTCCAGATTAAAGGAACAGCAAGTGCAGATTCCTGAGTGGAAGTGGTCCTAAATTTTGGAGGAACAGTCAGAGGAGATTGTGTCTTTAACAGAATGAGAAAAGGAGAAAAGGATAAGATACATGTGGTCAGATATCACAATAATGATAATGAAGTTGGTATTGGATAAGAGGAGTGCCTCATAGATCTTGAGAATGCTAGAGTCCTAAAGCTTTTTGAAATAAGTCTCCAACCTGTCCATTTTATAGATGGTTTAATATAGGGACAGAGGGGAAATGGACCTGCCATACAGCATTTCCTGTAGGTTTCCTTCACAAACTATTTTGGACATGACTTATTCCACTTCTGCATAGAATCCCCAAAATCACCTACCTATTTAATTTACTAAGGGGCCTCCTTAGACTATTCAGACACAAATTTATCTGGCAATCCGGCTATGAAACATATTTGCTTTTTGTACTTTAATTTTTAGCATAATGACCATTTTCAGCAAGAGTGAAACCATATCATGCGTACAGTCTAATGAGCACTGATAAATATTACATTCCCTTACAGTGAACAAATTCTTGCCCCCTGCTGTTCCCCTAATAGCTTACATTAGCAGGCCATGATTGCTTTGAGTTTCATTGCTCTTTATCAGAGAAATAGCTGTGGTAGTCTTTTTTCCCACACCCTATATCCATTTATCACAGAAACCTGAGCTGTAAATATAAACCATTTCTATTACTAATGGCACAGTGTGTCTCATATTAACTGTCTCCCATTTTAACAATTCATCTTAAAGTCTTTTACTCAGTCATTGGTTATGCTGCTCTGTACTGTGTTGGCCCCTACAACATCCCGTTTACATGCTTTAATATTCATTTAATTCTCACAACTGCTCTGTGTTACACATTGTCACGGCAGTTTTGCAGGTGAAGAATGTAAGGTCTTAGAGATTTTGTTTTGCTAGAAAATGGCCAAAGATTTTAATCTGTCTCCAAATCCCACCACACTCTTCTGCTCCCCATGTTGCCATCCTCCTGCTCAGCTCTTGAGATTTTTCTACTGTTCGTGTTACTGAGGTTTCTTTAGAATAGAAAAACTTGTTGTGAAATTTGTGATATTAATATCTCTATATATGCAGAGGATTAATTTGATAAGTCATATTTTCTTAGAAAATAGTCCATTTCATCTAGGTGTTAACAATGCATTTGCATAATATATGATTTTTTCCTTGTAATTTCTCTTGTCCAGTGCCATTTCTCTTTTGTCATTTTTCTGATGTATCTCAGATGTTTTGCGCCTATCATTCTTGACTATGTTAACTCTGTAGTACTTTTGACATGACTTACATTTATTTATTATTTCTTTCATCTTTACGTTTTTATTTCCTGCCCTTTTTCTTTTTACTTTACTCTTCTTTTCCCAATGAATAATTTGTCATTAAAAATATGTAATATATTTAATACTAGATTGTGTTATTATTTCTGCTTCAGTTATAGCTCACAGATTTGATATAAGGTGTTTTAATTGTCATATTCTAATAAATATGTAATTTTATACTTACTTCCTATAGATGACTTATTAACAGAATTTAAATTCCCAAGTACCGTGTTGTTTATAAAAATTTATGAATCCACTTTCCTACTTACATTGTCATCAGAATAATTTTCAAATTATTCCAGTGATACGGGCCTTATTATGATTTTTAGATGTTCATAATAATATCTTTAAAAGTTGTATTATAATTGTTGTGCCACATTTTATACATATATGCCAATTCTATAACTATAGGATTATCTATCTTATAGTATATCCATGTATATTCATAATATCTATGCTATTTAGCCCCTCTATATATTCTTAATTAAATTTGGCCCTCTTGACTAATTAGTTAAAATGTATGTAATACTAATTCTATTTTGACCCTATCTTTGTATATTCTATTATTGATTTATTGGTTTATTCTACCACTTTTATTGAACACTCACAATGTCTCAGATACTGTGCCAGAGTCTGGGAACATAACTATTTTAAAAAACACACACACATAATTCTCCCCTTTTATAGCGCATAGTTTCGTGTGACTCCTTGGCCTTTACTTCTCCATGTAACTGGTAACTTCATTTTCTCATAAAAATCTGTCAATATATATCAAACAAAAGTCTTCAATCTAAACATGATTACAGTCTCCATGGAATAGGACCACCGAATAATGAAAAAATATTCCTTCGAGCCTGCCTCACAGAAAGCATGTGAGCAGTTTTGCATAATGTTAATTTTTAAACAGTATAGTTTAAAATGCTTTATTAACCAAAAATGGTGTTTGGATCATATTTTTAAAAAATTGTAAAATGTTTAAAAAGTTCTTGATCTCTTTGCTACAATATCTCTCTTCTATTTATTTATTGTGTTCTAATTTTATGAATGTTATACTGTTACCACTAAAAGAAGAGACTTTGTCTTGTAATGAGAAATGTTTAAATATAACAAAAAGTAGGTGTGTCATTGTCATTGAATCATTGAATTATATCTCAAGGTATAGTCCATTTTTTGGCATGCCATTTGATGCGCTCATGATGTTCTTATTATATTTATTAAAGCATCATAATGGCTAAGTAAATTTAAAAAGAAAAATCTTAGAATATTTCTTTCACCTTTTAACAACATTAGCAATGCTATAAGATCCAGAGACATACTTTTCTAGAAACTTTGATGATTTTCATAATGAAAGTCTACAAGGAAATGTAGATGCTGAGTACAATAACTATTCAAGTGATTGAACACAAGTCTCCATTTCAAAGCGTGTTTTGCCTTACGATATTAGAATAATTCACAATCACGATCAAAGAGGGGTGTGAATTGGATATCTTTGGTAAAAATGGCTTTCTCATTTACATTATGAAACATTTTAAACAATTTTCTAAGAGTGCGTATGTATGTGTGTGGTGTTAAACTATTCCTACTTGAAATGTGTAACAAGTAATGCTACAAGTGGTCAGTGCGTGGATTTATCATTCATTCAAGCCTCTTCAATCTGTGTAAGTGCAGTCGTATAGCATGCCCAGATAATGTGTCTCTAATGATAATTTCCAACTATTATAATTGTTCTCTAAATTTCCATTTGGTGACAACCTTGGTGAGGTAATTACACATCATCAATGTTCTAATGAACTACGAGACACTTAATGCCTGGACATGAAACAAAGTAGCTAAGAAACATGTGTCACAGACAGTTTCTCTGGAACTAACATACAAAAATGTAGGCTTCATTAACAGTGTTCAGAAAGACAGATGAGTCTCTATCCTGCCTAACCCAGTGGTTAATTTATTGACTGACTTTAACAGTGACGTCCCTTTGGAGGATTTTTAATAGTTTCTAAGTTGCTTGCTGAGGTTTTAATAGACATTTGCCTCACTGAGCTCAATAAATACAGAGTTCAGTTTGAAATCTTACAACCTAGAATGTAGGCAACTGACTGAATGAGGTTAGAATGGATTTATATTTCCTACTTAATATACTTCTGAGCTGAATGAAGTTCAAGTGAAAAAGATTTCCAAAATATCTACATACTTTTTAAAAAACTTTCTCCTATTTTATGTTAAGACCTTTGGTGCTATAAAATAGAAAAATTGTATCAGGGATAGAAAGAAAAATGACTAAGCAATTCCTTTCTGTTTGTTCCATAGTAGATTTTGGAAAGATGTGTAGAAATTCAAGGCTTAGACTGTAACCATTCAGGTTCAGTCAAAGTGGCAAATATTTCATTTCCCGGGTTCCAATTATTTGGAGCCAAAGGCATCATGGTTTATAAGGACACTGCATCATTCATGCAGTGCTACAGCTTACCTCTTTGGCCATTTATAAAGAATGTTTTGGGCTATAGTGTTAACAACATGAAAAATAATAATACCTAACATGTATCGAATGCTTACTCTGCTAGGCACACTGTGGTGTTTTCATGAACATCAAGCTTACTGATTCCTCAGAAGAACCCTACAATGCAGGTACAATTATTAACCATATTTTTATGAAAACTAGTTTAGGTACATTTTCCAAGATCATATAGCTAATAAATTTCAAGTTTTGGAATTGACCCTATCTAGTTTATATTTATGACCAAAACTCTAAAATATTCAATTGCTATGTGGAAACTTTTCTTTTCAGAAAAAAAATTGTTTTTGCTTGTTGGTTTTAGTTTGTTTTTGTCTTTACTAAATACAGTCAATTTTGCTTAAAGTTATCAGACTACTTTCAATAGTAATTCAATTTGTCCATATAACTGAGCATGAGAACCAAAAACCAAAGATAATATTAAAATTTTCATTGACTTGTAATTTAAATATGTTGTGTTTTTTTAAATATACATCTCCAATCATGTTTTTCATTTTTATTATGTAATACATAAAATTAAGACTTCAGCAAATTAAAACAATTATAACTTTAATAAATACCTCTATAATTTTATTTTCTCAAATTTTATTTTTAATTTCCAGAAATTAAATTGATATGGCCATTTAGATATTATAGAATTTTATTGTTCCATTATGGAGAAAGAAACTATTAGTTATTGTTTTAAAATAACCAAATGAATGAATGCCAATGAAAGGGTTAAGTCTGTAGTGATTGGTCTATCTTCTGAAAATAGAAAAAAAAATGTGATTACCTTAAAATTTTAATGTTACAATCAATATTCTCTAGACTGACAGTTATAAATCAGACCTTTATTTAAATAGCAGCTATCTGAGAATCAGGTCATAAAGATTGTAATTTTGATATTTATGGTTATAACTGCCCTTTGGAATTTACACACATTGTTACTGAGTTTAAGGTTTCAGAAGAAAGTCTGCAGTTTGGTATATACCCTTGAACTTGAGGTTATTATTGTCTGGCAATATAAACGATCACTTTTAGGAAAGTACTTTGTATATCGTCTCGGTTCCATTGTGCCCAGTTTCATTTTCTTTATGAACGTTTTTCCTGGAGGTTTCTTCATAGTACAGCAGAGTGTTCAAGAACACACAGTAACTAGAGACTTTGCAGCCCATTTCTTCAGAGCTTTCTTTAAAGAGCTGTCTGTGTGTGTTAGACAAACCACCCAATCTACTGGGACTGTTGTGAAGAGTGAGTACCTTAATTCATGTAAACCGGTCATCCCAGCTCCTGCCATGCTGAGTATTCAGTCATTGTTAGGTATCATGGTAAGATGGTGTGGAGTATTGTTTCTTCTCTCCCTCATTCCCCTACTTTGCCCACAAAGATTCCCTAGTCTTCAAAATCTTAAGAAAAGCTATCTCCCCCACAAACCTATTTAAATAATATTTTTACAAATAACAAATAGTGTCACATGTTTATGATGTAGGTGACTTAAAGATATAAGTTTATCCCCTCCTCTCAAGCTAATGGAGAAATATTCCTTGCCAGTACTCTGAATCTTTCTCTGAGAATAATTCTACAGAGAATTAGAATCGGTGGTCATGCTCTAATTCTCCGGTCCTGGAGGTGTAGACAGGGTCGTCTTCCTCTTTATTTCCCCAGAGAATCTAGCATGTGCAAAAGCGAAATATGAGAAGAAAACAGGTGTTTAATCCTTTCATTTTTTGTTAAATATTTTCACATATATTACCTTTTATATTCTTATAGCAACCCTGAAGATAGGTATTATTATCCCCTTTTATATTAGTGGCTGAATAAAGAAGAAAGTAGGGCTCAGGGAAGGAGGTAACCTATTCAGAATCACGCAGCCAAAAACAATACCAAAGGTATTTCCTCTATATTACACCATTTAAGCAATGTTTGGAGCATGGAAGTTACTCATTAAATGGTTATTGAACTAAAGTGGACATCTATTTAAAGGAAGTAATTATGCTGTTATGATATACCTAGACAAATATATATCTAGGTTTACAAATTTCTGTGAAAATGAGAAAATACCGTAACGGTAGTTGTGAAATACATTCTTGAGTGCTTATACAAGGTTCACAAAGTAGTAAAAAAAAAAAAAAAAAATAGGTTATCAGCACAGTCAGTAATATTAGACTTTTAGCCTAACCTTTACCTTAGCTTTCAGAGCCAACTATTCATGGCAACGTTAGCAAAACCATCTCTGGGCAGTTCTTACATGATGTGTAAAGTTTGCTATGCAGTGAAACCTTTTTTTTTTTTTTTTTTGAGTTCTTATCCTCAGATCCTTTCCTTCTGTGCCATGTGGTAATGATATCACTAGGCAGGCTCTCCACACCATGCAATCCTTGCATAATTTGTCACTTTCTTCTAAATGCTAATATGCATACGCCCACTGCTGACATAAATCCTCTATATATCTCTCATTATATATCTCGCATTGTCTATTTGCACAACCGTGATTAATGCCCACATCATGTTTTATGATATGTTGCATAATTTTAGCAAAGAAGATACATTGGAAAAAGTTTCTTGTTCTCTAATATAAAATTATTCTACTCCCTAATACTTATCTTAACCCTGTGGATTAAGTTATTTTAAGAAATGATAACAATCATCACAAATGGACAGTGTTGCAAATCGTATGAAGTTTTTCCAAACAAGAGTGGAGGATTTTATATCACACTCAGTTTCCAAGAATACGTCTCTTAAAGTTGTAGCTACAATATGAGCTAGTGACCACATTCACCAATAACATGAAAACGCTCATTCTTTCTTACCAAATGGTACACATAATCAGCTTTCCAAAGAACAATTATCTTTCATACTAATTGGCAACTTGTGTTTAACCTTTAATTAGCTGTGAATTTATAATGGCTCTAAATGGCCTTTTTCTTTTCTTGTAGAAGGTCATAGAAGCATTCTCTGTTATTTTCTCTGCTCTCTCACTCTCAGTCTCCCAAGATACTATAACAACTGTTTAAATGGAAAATAGAGGCTCTGCATCCTTAGGTTGCTGTCCTTGTGCGCACTCTGAGCTGACACGTGCATGACAAACTTAAATTGTTGGAAGGCAGTAATCCCTTGTTACTTCTGGCTTCAAAGGGAAATTCAAATAGATTTTTCTTTTTCTTTCTTTTTTTTTTTTCATTTGTTTCTCTTGGCACAGTTTGATATAATCATTTTTTTTCCCACTTGAAAGGTGTAAGACTGATTAGCATAGAGACTATGTCTTCTTTGAGGGTCATTCTGTTTTTGGTTTGGCAAAGATTACTACGCTTGAAAGACACAGGACAGTATTTCCTTCTTCTGTGATGAACACTTCAAATATTGAATAGTGTGTGCTACTTTCTTTTGGGGTGAATAATTTATCCTTTGATGTCCTGGGTCCTATAAAAAAGGAACTTTATGGTGATGAGTGTACTATTTTTTTTAATAAAATGTTTGTGAGTTGGAAAATACTTTGGCTCTTAAAAAAAGAAATCCACCAAAAATTCTCAAAAGAAGGGAGATATTCTTCAACCTGCTTACCATAGTGACCCTGAAAGATAGTGCTTGCTAATATGATGGAAGACTTTTCCCCCCTGGATTGATGTTTTATACTGGTTTAACTACCGTGTGATTGAGTAATTGAGTGGTATTAAAAGTGGAAGGAAGTAGAAAGCATAGCTTAAAATTTTTTATGTCAAAGCAACATTAAAAAAAAAAAAACAGCACGATGATAAAGCGTAGTGACTGTATTAATATTTTCCACCAGAGAGCCAACTCTATTCTCAGAATATAAAATGCCGCTATTTACAAAGACAAGCCATCCTTCTGGTGGAATTTATAAATAGTTCTAAGATAGTCCTACAATTTTAACCTTGCTTTCTTTTCATTTCTTATCTACCCATTCAGTTCCAACCTTCTTTTGCTACAAAGCCATCAGCTCTGTTCCCATAGAGTCATCAACTCTAAGCTGTGGTATTGAACAAAGGTCTAGGTAGCAAGCATGGGGGTGTCCCTCTGTATCCTCAACCATGGCACTTAAGGGTGTACTGACCAAATTTCTCACTTCCGGCAACTAGATTACCTTGCTAAAGGAATTTCTCTTGCTCCTGAAAGCTACTTTACTACCTGCAGAGTAAGCCAAAAATTTTACAACAAACCGAATAGTCTACCAGGAGCTGCCCTCAACCAATCACATATGGGAAATTGTGGTTTAAATACTCTAGATATTCACCCCTTGGGTGGGAGAACCCCTGAGTCTTAGTTCTAGATTGGCTCACAGATTATTCCAACAAGACAGAGCATTCTTTGTTCATTACTATGTTTGACTTGATTGCATGTTTCTCAATTGTCTTCTTATCCTTGTTTTACCTCATTTAATTAGCTATAATTTCTTCACCTTCCAAATAAACCACTTGAGTTAGAATCCTTCCACAGGGCTTGCTCTTATAGAAACCCAAACCAAGTTGTTCTAATATTTACCTTTATAATAATCTTTCTATTAGTAGTGAGAGGCAGAGTTATGAACTATTTATATAATACTTAAAAGTTAAATACTAACTTAGAACTTTGTAACCCCGGGCAAGCTACTTATTCTTTTTGGATCTCAGTTTCTGTTCTACAAAATGATTGTCACATAATTGTAGATCCATTTCAACATAAACATAGATCCATTTATTTGTGAAAATTAATGAGATCATATATAAGTGCCTAGGATTTTGTGAGCAAATTAGAGAAGCAAAAAGAATAAAAGAATAGAAAAAAAGAAGGTAGCATAAGAGACTTATAAGACACCATGAAATGGACCAGTATCTCATGATTGGAAACCTCAAAAAAGAAAAAAGAAAAATGGACAGAAAGTTGATTTGAAGATATAATGGCCGAAAATCCCTTAACCTAGTGAAAGAAACAGACATCTAGATCTAGGAAGTCTAGAAAAGTTCAAATAAGATAAATTCAAAGAGATCAATACTGAGACACATTAAACTTAAATTGTCAAAAGTTAAAGGCAAAAAGAATCTTGAAAACAGCAACAGGAAACAAATTGTATATGCAAGGGAACCCCCACAAGAATAATAGCAGATTTTTCAGAAGAAACTTTGAAGTCAAGAAGGGAATGGCATATATTCAAAGTACAGAAAGGAAAAAAAAAAAAAAAAAAAAACAGAAATAAAAAATTTACCAGTAAAGAAAACTCTGCCTGACAAAGAAAATCATCAAATCACAAAGGATGACAGCAAAGGAAGGAACAAAGGAATTACAAAACAGCCAGGAAAGAATTAACAAAATGGGAATAATAAATCCAGTCCTTTTAATAATTACTTTAAATAGAAGTGATCTAAATTCTCCAGTCAACAGAAATAGAAAGGCTTAATAAATAAACGGCAGCAACAACAACAAAACAAGACCAAACTATATGTTGCCTGCAGGATACTCACTTCAGCTTTAAGTACTCAGACTAAAAGTGAATGGATAGAAAAGATATTTCATGCAAGTGAAAATAAAAACAAAGCTGGGGTAGCTATACTTACGTCAGACAAAATCGACTTTAAGACAAAGGCTGTAAGAAGAGGTAAAAAAAAAAATTTATTTTATAATGATAAAGGGTCAATTCAATTAGAGATATAACACTTGGACATTCTTTTCTGTACTTAACATAGGAGCACCTAATTTCAAAAGGCCGATTTTAACAGACCTAAAGAGAGAAATACACAACAATATAATAATAGTCGGGGACTTCAACACTTCATTTTAATCAATGGGTAGATCATTCAAACAAAAAATTAATAAGAGAACATTGGACTTAAATAACACATTAGTCCTGGGACCCAGCAGAGAATTCGAGAACATTCATCCAAAAGCAACAGAATACTTATTCTTCTCAAGTGCACATGGAAAAATCTCCAGGATATATCATGTGTTAGGCTACAAAACAAGTCTTAATAAATTAAAGAAGATTAAAATTGTATCAAACATCTCTTCTGACGCAATGGTATGAAACTAGAAATCAATTACAGGAAGAAAACCTGGAAATTTCACAAATGTGTGGAGATTAAACAACATCCTACTGAGCATCCCACAGGTCATAGAAGAAATCAAAATAGAAATTTTTAAAAAATCTTAAGATACATTTCAAAACTTATGAGATACATCAAAAGCAGTTCGAAGAGTGACATTCATAGCAATGAATGTCTACATTAAGAAATAAAAAGATCTGGGATGTCAGTGAGAAATTGGTAACCTTTTCTAGGTGCTAACATGTCAAAATCTAGGTATAATTGAGAGTACCATTAAGGCAACATTCTAATTATTTATTTTGAAAATTGATATCAAGTATTATTACTAAGCTAGGTGATCTATATGGCCCAAATGATCTCTAAATGTCTAATTTTTTCACAAGTTCATCTTTAACAATGAATAAAAATGTTATAGTTTTTTTAAAAAGAAATCTTAAATTATTATATACCTCAAAAAGAGCTAAGAAAAAAAGAGCTAAGCACAAAGTTAGTAGAAAAAAGAAAATAAAGATCAGAGTGGAAACATGAAATAGAAATGTAAAGGAAATAAGAAAAGATCACAAAACGTAAAATCTGTTTGTTGCAAGATAAATAGAATAGACAAACTTTTATCTATACTCACCAAGGGAAAAGAGAGAGGACTCAAATAAATAAAATCAGAAATGAAAGCATCATAAGAGACACTTGTGTATAACTATACACCAACAATTTGGGTAGCTTAGAAGAAAGAATACATTTTTACGAAGATACAATTTAATGAGAGTAAATTATGAAGAAATAGAAAATCTGAACAGAGCAATTCGAGTAAGACGAGTGAATCAGTAATTAGAAACCTCATAAAAAAATAAATAAATAAAAAATCTAGGACCGGATAGCTTTACTAGTGAAATCTTCCAAACACCAATTTTTCTCTAACTCTTTAAAAATAATGAAGAGGTGGAAACAATTCCAAATTCATTTTATGAAACCAGCATTATCCTGATAAGAAAACTAAACAAGGATACTACACAATATGGAAAGTACAGGCCAACATCCTTGATAAATATAGATGGCAATCCTCAGCGAAATATTAGCATACCAAATAAAACAGTGTATCTAAAGGATTGTACGCCATGATCAAGTGAGATTTATTCCTGAGATGCAAGAATGCCATTCCACTTCTGAGTATTTATTCAAAGTAAAAGAAATCACTCTCCCAAAAAGATATCTGAAATGTTCATTTCAGCATTATTTACAACAACCAAGACATGGAAATATCCTAATCATTCATCAATAGATGAATGGATAAAGAAAATATGTGTGTGTATGTATAATATGTAGCCATTAAAAAAAGAGGACACCTGCCATTTGTGACAACATGGATGGAACCTGATGACATTTTATTAAGTGAAATAAGTCAGAGAAAGGTGAACACCTATGAACTCACTTATGTGGAATCTAAAAAAATGAACTCTTATAAATAGACAACAGATTGGTAATTGCTACAAGTGGGGTAGTGAGTAAAAATGGTCAAAAGGAACAACTTTCCAGTTATAAAGAGATTTCAAGGATATAATATACATCATGGTGACATACTGTATTGTACATTTGAGAGTTGCTTATAGAGTAGATCTTTAAAATTCTCATTACAAAGGAAAAGTAACTATGTGAGGTGATGGATATTAACTAAATTTATTATGGTAATCATTTTGCAGTATATACATATATTGGATCATTATGTTGTATATTTTAAAATAACACAATGATATATGTCTGCTATATCTCAATGAAACTGAGAAACACATAGGATCTTTTCATGTGTTTTAAAAAGGTGTTCTTGGTAAAAAGTAAGAATTCCAAACTGATTAAAACAGTTTTAAACCAATTTTTTTCTTGTTTATTTTTTGTCTCTTTTCCATTTTCTTTTTTAATCTTTTACAACAGTTCTGGGTATGGTTCTTTAAACAATAATTCTAAATTATAAGCCAGTACCTCAATTGAATGTTTATATTAATGAAGAGAACACAGATATGAATGTGTCCAGCACATACAGGTCTCATTCAGAGTGTATGAGTGTGATTATATCATTTGGTTTAAATGATACAGTCACAACATTCTATTGCTTAAAAATCTTGAGGGTCAAATAAAGAATAAAGAGAAAGCAAATGACTGATTTCCGTGTGAAATATAATAATAGAATATGTATTTTAGAAAAAATATTTGGGATAATTTAAAAACCAACATGCACCTGGAATTTTACTTGTAAAATTTTCCTGAGACACCAGACCCTTTCTTCTGTCTTAATCAAGAAGATATTTTATACAACATTTTTAGTCTCTATCACAGGAAAACATTCTATGTCTTTAAGACCAAGTGGAGAGATGGGACAGTTACCAAGAAAACAGGCAATGAACTCACGGGTACACCAGGGGGAAAATGAGATGTTTAAAGAGATTTATTTTAACGAAATTGGCTTATCTGATTGTGAGGGCTGGCAAGTCCAAAATCCATAGCCAGTTCAGCAGGCTGGAAACTCTGCTACCACTTTCAGGTGGAATTCTTCTCATAAAGGCACCAATCTTAATGGATTTAGCGTTCACCCTAACCTAGTATAACCTCATCCTAACTTGATTGCACCTGCAAAGACTGTATTTCAAGTATATATTTTTCACACAGATGTGAATTTGTCAGGGGACACTGCTCAACTAAATAGAATTATTTTGTCATCAGATTATTATTTGGCTTAAGTAAAAAAAAAGAAAAAAATAGAATAATGAAAAGACCAGAGCGTTTGACACAGAGACACCTAAGCTAAAATTCCAGTACTGCCACTATCTAGCTGTGTGACCTTTTATTTAATTACACTTGGTATATATTTTGCACTATGTAAAATCTGGACACGACACCTGTATTACTTTGTTATTATTGTATCAAATTCAATCAGTATATTAAGTACCTAGAACACAGCCAAGGACATAGATCTATGTAGGTCATGGTAAATATTATTATTTATTAAAATCAGTTTGGAAAAAGATAAATTTAAATTAATGAATATTGTGGTATTCTTTAATTAGGATATTTATATATTTATATATATATATATGTCAATACATATATCTCAAAATATAAAGTTATTTATAATTTAAAAAACAGATATATAGTAACATTTTATCTTCCCTGGAGAAAAATAAGGAAAGTTCATATTCAGTTTCTGTAAATATCTAGCCACTTATTAAATATAGACATTTAAAATTGTCTGAGTGTATGTGGGTTCTGCGTGTAAGGGGGAGAAGATATGAGGGGGAAGGGTATGGTGAGAGAGATTCATTTATTGTTATGAGTGTTAATTATGTGTCAGGCATAATAATATGGCATAATATTCACTGTATATTATTCACAACAATCCAATGAAATCGATATAATTCTTGCAAATTCCTATAGGGAAAATGATAATGGGAAAAGGTAGCCACTTTCCTCCAGGGCATTTAAGAAAAAGAATATAAACCCGAAAGTTGATAGGTAGATTGGTAGGTAGGTAGGTAGGTAGATGGACAGACAGACAGACAGACAGACAGATAGATAGATAGATAGATAGATAGATAAATGATAGATTATCTCAAGCTTCTAACCCTCAGTACCCAAGAATGTGACAGCATTTGAAGATAAGGCCTTTAAAGAGGTAATTAAGTTAAAATGAGGTAATTAGGGTGCGCTCTAACCCAACATGAGTGTCGACCAATTAAAAAGAAGGCATTGTTAGCACACACAAATGTACAGAGGGAAGAACACATGAGAATACTGAGAGAAGAGCCATCTACAAGCCACGATGAAAGACTTTGGAAGAAACAAATCTCGCAAACAACTTCAGAACTGTGAGAAAATAAGTCTGTTGTTTAAGCCACCTGGTCTGTGGTCCTTTTGTCACTGAAGTCCTAGCACACTGATACGGTGGCCTTCAAGAATGAATGTCTATGCAAAGGGAAAAATGTATAAGGATTCAAAAAGGAAGCATCTCTCTAGATTAACTTAAGTATTAAGAGAATTTATATGACTGATCAAAGTTAGTTAAGTAATGGCAATTTCTGATGTCAAAGCTGCAGAGGTTCTTTTGCCACTATGTATCATTCACAGCTTTGAATCAATTTTCTGAAACCCAGGGATGACTAAGAAAAGTTAGTAAGCCATTTTACAATAGAAATTTTTAAAAATACTTATTTAATTTTCTTGTAATTAGGGTAATCTGTAGGGACTCTAGAACTGCACTGCTTGAATCAGAATCTAGATATCCAGAACTGGATTAAAGCTTTTTACAATACCTGTTTTCTTATGTGTAACCAGACAAGTAGAAAAACCAATAAAATAAAGTTAGGGCCGAAGCTCATTTTCCTCACCAAGATAATTTTTAATATTTATTTTAAGAGTAATAGTGTTAACCATAATTATTATCTTATAGTTTGTCACTATAAAAGTAATACCATCTAGGGACCTGTTAGATTTTTATTCTCTTCCACCCATGCAATTTTTTAAATCCAGAGTAATTGTATTTCTTTCTATTGCATTTTCCATGCATTTTTCATGATGCTTCAATTTAATGTGGATTTATCTTTTGAGGACTAGTCTTATGCAGCTTACTACAGTTGTAAGCATAGCGTATTTAAAATTATAATTTTATTTGTACAAATGTGTTTAGATTATGCAGTTTATTAAAATTTAAAGTTATTTATAATTTAAAAAGCAAATATAACACATTTGCAGGAAAATTAGAAAGAAGAAATATGTAACCAATTGCTCTCACAAAAGTATATTTAAATATTGCTGAACATCTAAGATGTCTAACAACGAATCTTAAGGGGCAGAAATTAATGTTCCTTGCCCCAATATTGAATAACATTCTTATTAATATGTTCGGGGAATTAACAAAAAGATACAACTTTCCCCCAAGATATATAACAAGCCAATTAAGAACTCTTTGTAAATATACTTCTTCTAATACAAGTGACAGGCAAAAACACATTGATTAATTTATGACTATTTAGAAACAAAGCTTTGAGTAAATAAAAATGCCAGAAAACAGAACAATAAATTGTATTCAGTAACCGAACATTCATTAAATGTCTCCATAGTGCGGAAGGTTTGGAGTAGGCTCCGGAGATACACATCAGGCGCAAATTTTGCACTTGAGGAGCTTCTGGTCTAGTTAAGAAAATAAGACATGTACAGTCACACACACACACACCACCACCACACTTTCTGATGGTTATTTATATTACCAAAAGTATAGTCCTAATTGTGGTTGGATATGCTTATTATGAATAATTTTTGTTTTTAAAGAAGTGGGAAGGGGAAGATAACCATGGTGTAAGGAAGCAGTGATCTAGTCCTGTATGATCATGAAAACTGTGAATCTCTTTTAAGTCTGCACATCTAAAACAGTGTGTTTCTGTGTGTGTGGTGGAGAGAGGAAAGCAACAGCCTCCAAATCTGAAATTTCCCAGCACTGAAATAATTCAAGAAATAATGCTCATTAATCCAGAGATGAAAAATAATGTGGATCATATCTGATTATTAATGTCAACTTTAGTTGAAAACAAAATCGTTTTTATTGATTAATGCAGTGACTGATGGTTGTCTTTGGAATTGAGAACTTTTTAATCACTCATTTATCGAATAAACTTATTATGTAAATTGCGTGCAGGCAAGGAAATGGATGTCTGTTTTAACGTTTGACCAAGAATTTCCCTAAAACAGTATCTCTGGTATCACCATTATTAGTTGCACTGTAATGGAATTCTCATCTAATATGACAAGAAAAGTAAAAATTGGTGTACATGAGAGAAAAAGATCAAATTTGCCATTTGTTATACAAGTCAGATAAAATTATGAGAATTAATTTGATTGTTCACTGTAATGCCTGATACAAAATTAATAACTGTAATAACACTAGAAAATATATAAGGAAAATCTATAGGCTTTAAATGAAGAAAACTCCAAGTATTAGTAAAAGATAAGAAAAGATGAATAAATAAAAATATTCACTATTAATTGATAGACATACTCAGTATTCTAAAAACATTAATTCTTCCCAAATTACTATATGAAGTAAAGCAATTATAAATTTTCATTAATATTATTTTTCAGAATCTGATCACCTAATTCAAAATATATCTCATGTGTAAATGCTGGAGAAGAGTCAATAGATTTTTTTTTTAATTAAAGGAGTAAGGAAGGGTGACTACATAAACCAGTACTTTAAAATTATGACAAAGTAACTCCACAATTACCAGAATCAAATATTTGAGAAATGAATATAATTATAGGTAAGAATTTATTATGTTTATAATTCCTTGATGAAAAACATCATATATTGAGTGTTGAAAAAGGTGCATTATCTGTCAAGGAGAAAAACTAGATTTTTTTTTTTTTATACTGTATTAATTTGTTAGGGCTGCCATACAAGTACCATAGATCAGTGGTTGAAGCAACAGAAATGTGTTTTCTTTTCATAGTCCTGGAGGCTAGAAGTCCAAAATCAAGGCGTCAGAAAGGTTGATTTCTTCTGAGACCTCTCTTCTTGGCTTGCAGGTGACTGTCTTATTCCACTGTCTTCACATGGTCTTCTTATAGGTGATCAGTCATGTTGGGTTAAGACCCAGTCATATGACCTCATTTTAACTGAATTATATTCTTTAGGTCTTACTTCCAAATACAGAGACATTCCAATGTACTGGCCATAAAGGCCTCAACATATGCATAAGGTGTAGGGAGCACAAATTTGGCCCATACCAATATTATGAAGCAATAAAAGTCAATAAATAGAAAATCAAGATAAATAGTCAAATATTTAAAAATTCAATATAAAACTATTAATATTATTAAATATTAATCCAAACACTAAACAATAAAAAAACCTTCATAAATATAAAGTCAAAAAAACAAAAAAAAATGTTTAAATATATGAATACATAAAAATTTGAATTTCTGGACACCAAACCAATACCATAACAAAACAAAACTGGTAAAAATACTTGCATATGTTTTGTTATTTTCACCTAAGAGTAACTTAAGAAAATTTCAGAGAAATATCATAATTAAAGAAGAAAACATTGAAAAAGGGTATAAAGAATGTTTAGAAGTAAAAAAAAAAAAAAATGACAAATGTATGGCTGAATCGTTTAGCTTTACTAGTAACAAAAAAATTTGGGTTAAATTTAGGGAAGCATCTAATTTTAAATTTAGAAATTATTTCAATTATGAAAAATTTAAATACATAAGCATTTTTTATAGATTTTTAAATCCAGAAACTTTTCAGTGATAGCAAATGTGAGGATATAGGCATCAAACACTGGTGATAGGGTATAAATTTATACAATATTTTGAAGTCAATTTGTTAATATGTAATAAAAGTTTAAAATTTTTCAAATATTTTTAATTAGCAATTTAATTCTACATATTTATACTAATCAATCAGATAGACACATGTATAAAATATACCATATATTATGTAGCCTGCTCCTCTAGAGGTATACAGATCTATATATTAATAATGTTTCTTAGTTATTAATTAATGTATTATTATAATGTTATATATTTTTATGTAATTTCCAAAATAACTACAGTGAATTTTATAATAGAAAAATGATGTTATCTCAATATTTGGAAATTGAGAATGGGATTGATTACTCAAAACTAAGAAGATTTGAGAATTCTTTATGGGGATTGTGGCATTTGCCTTTTAGTTGAGTGAAATTTGCAGAGATGTAGTAGCGGGGTATTTGAGACAAAAATAAGCAGAGTTTTGGAGAGACATACTTCTGAGCATAAACCATAAACAGAATTTAGAAGGACCCAATCAGACTAGCTGGTTGGATAAGATTATAGAAATTCTTGAAAGTATAGAACAAACTGAGATAAAGAAGGTTCAGGAAAGCAGTTGCATTAAAAGCCTGGTGCAGCAGTTCCATTGAAAGTAGTGGGGGCAATGGGATTGGAGAAGAGTGATAAGTTTGCAGGGATTTCAGTACGCATGGTATAGATGTAGAACAAAGGTTGACGCAGGAGTCCAAGGTAACAGAAATGTCAGGAACAGAGAAAAAGAAAATGTAGATGTGAGGGATAAGAATCAGTAGCATCCATTGACCAAGTACTCCACACTGCAGGTTATGATGCATATCCTTATATACTACTCTAAAGCCTTTTTTTGTTTGTTTTGTTTTATACAAATGCTCAGAGTCAGAGCTAGTAACTTGAAGACAGAGTGTTCAAAGCCATATCTTTTCTTTTTTATTCCATCATATATAATTGACACATTTTGTGATTTAGAGATAAAATAATCTGAAATAATTTTAACTTATGTCAGTCTGAATATGTTATTTGCCTTTCTGCATTTTTATGCGTGTCACGTCAGAATTATATTTTAAAATGCAGAGATTGAAGTTCAAGGGCATTACTGAAATTTCAGATACTTTAAACCATCCAGTTCTTAACTGTGTCCTTGCAATATAGATCATCTGGCCTGTTTTTGTCTGTTCCCTTCCGCATGATAAATGTGGAGCAGAATGCTAACACCTTTAGTCAAGGTCTTGCTTAAAAAATGTATATAGGAAGTTGCTGATAGAAGCTTTTGATGAAGCCAAAAAATAAAATTGACAGCAGATACAATGTACTATACAAAACTAATTATATCAAATGGGTGCCTTTATTAGCATTGCTGTTTGTTCTTTGAATTACCTTAGGTTCAAAAAGAAGAATTTATACATGTAATATTTATTATACATGAAAATGATCTAGAACATTTTCTGACACTGCTTTTTTTTCTCTCACAATTGGAGAACTATAATATAAAAGCCAGTGGGTTTTTTAAACAGACTCAATTGTTTTCATCCCCTTTGATTTAAAAAAAGAGGCACACAACATAACATTATGTCTCAGTAATACTATAATTGCCCATTATAAAGAGTTGCAACAAAACCACAATACAAAAGCAAAGTCCACTTTAGAAATTAGAATATATACTTGCAGGATGCATTTTCACTCTTAAGTTGATTAGTATCACATGAATGGAGGTAGAAAACACTTCTGGGAGACCCTATTTCTAGTGCTTTTTTTATATGATAATGTCTCTAAGTCCTTATTATTAATTTCTGCAAAGGACACTGGACAATACAATTCTTATAGTATGAAAAACCATGTTTAATACATTATGAACCATATTAACAATTGTAATAATTTTTAATAAATTACCCAGCTAGACTTTTCCCTTTTTTTTGTAATTCATCTACAATGTGCAAATAGTTGAATAAATTTTGATCTAGAAGTTAACCAGTATTTTTCATGAATTTATCTCACATCCTTCTTGATATGTGTGCTTTGGTTCTTGAAAATGAAAAACAAACAAACAAAACCTTGGCCCTTATTTTGGGTCTTTTCTTTAAAATGGAGTTTTAAGAAATTATTTATAATAAGTTTTTGTTGCAGGAATTTTAAAATTATGTAACCAAATGTAATCAGGTGCTAAGGCTGTGGGTGTTGGTTTGTAAAATCCTTTTAGTTTTAGGCTCCCCAATTTAAAGGTATAAAACAGAACAAAGTTAAACTCAGAAGACATTACCTTGGAATAATTTTAACATTTAAATCTTTTCATCTTATTCTTCATAAGAAACAACATTATGTGATCTTGGAAAAGGCATTTGAAATCAGCTTTACCTGGTTCATAACCCAGTCTCCATCAATTATTTGCCATATCAATTTTCCCTTTTAATTGATTCTTCAGCTGTAATTTCTTCATTTGTAAATATTAGTGATAATGTCCACCTTGCAGAGTTGTGGTGAGGATTAGATGAGATGGCATATGTAAAAATATAGCATTTGTAAATGCCCGTTAAATGGTATTTTTGGTTGCACCTATCAATTTGATGATGGATAACAGAGAAAGCAACACTATGGAAGAATTTATGATTCATGTGACCTATGGATTTTCTCTTAATGTAACTTTAGCTATACTATGTATTCTGTGACTTGTAGGTCTATTTTCACTGTTTTGGGTTTCCTTCTGCACTGGCTATTTTCCTTAACTTGTAACCTGACCATCAGGTCAAAATCAAGCTGTGTTAAAGACATTTTTATTTTGGTTTTGATTTGTATGCAGTGTGACTATGATAAGTTGTCTTTCCCCTTGAATATTTAGAATTTTCTATGGACAGTAGAAATTCCATTGACATTCTTAAAATCTCATCAACTATGACTCAAAAGCCCCACAGAGCACCACCCTCCAAGGTAAAAGTTGGTTGTTTTATGCATCACAAAAGCAAATTAAATATAAAGAGAAATCATATAAAGGGCAAAATGTCTCTTTAAAATAATGATACTTCATGACATAACAAGTTGTATATGGAGTTTAAAACTGAAATTTCTATTAGCATATTTCCTCTTAATCAGTTGCAAATCACTTTGCTTACATTTGAGCGAATCATTTTAATAGATTACCTACAAATTATAAAATGAACGTGGCTATCAGCCCAGTGGAGGCACAGCTTCTCTTTGTATTTGCAATATTACAATATGTCGTCCTGTAGTACTTAGCCTTGAAATTTCTTTCTCCTTAGGTACTCATTCGCCCAGCCAATCCTATAGTCATTTTACTCTCATACTTCTTTACCACTGTTGCTTCTTAATACTAAATATTGGAGATGTGCTATTGGACTTCTACAATCTTAGAAAATGAGTATCTTGAAATGCTTTGTCCAAAAATATTTCCAAAGTCTGGGCATTTAAAGAGTTAATATTAATTAAGTTGCTTAAAGCATCTAGGCAAAGGCAATAAAGATATGTAAGTAGATTGCAATCAACATTAGTATAACCTTAAAGTTTGGCAAACTTTATATCTAATTAATATTTAATATGTTCATATTTCCTACAATATTTGACTCATACATAGGGGAGTTTTAGACAAGTATATGTTTCCTTTCTTTGTAGCTCCAATAACATTAGGCTTTACCATGTAACTTTCTCTGGCCAGTAAATGTAAGTGGAAGTGACACATACCACTTCTGAACAGCCACTTTGAGTCAGTCCGTGGATTGACCACTTCCGTCTTCCCTCTACACATAACCATTTCCTTAGTAAAAAGTCTGCCTTAAGTCTTGGTCCCAGAATAAATAAGATATGGGACAAAGTTGTAGCCACTTTGTAGAGACTGTCCTCCAGCCAACACACAGTTATTTTCAAATACCTAGAAAACAAAGTACATTCTACATCTAATAGGTAAGAACATTCGTTTTCTCTTTATTCCTTATGTACATATGTTAACCATCCTTTATATGCTATCTCAAAAGCTACTATCTCCATCAAACTTCATTGATTCTCCTGGGTAATTGATCTTTCCTTATTCTAAATATTCATGCCACTTCGTGTGTATGTTTCCAATGTCCTTAAGAAGTTTATCTCAGAAGTTTATCTCATTGATTTTTATTCATGTCACTGACTTACTGAGTAGTCTGTGCCTCACTGTGTAGTTTAGCACAGTGCTTTACACAGAATAATTGCTCAGTAAATAATTATGAAAAAAGATTGAAACTCTTGATGAGGAGATCTGAATGTGTGCCTTCTATGTATTTAATAACCACAAATTGCAATATAAATTTTCAGGAGTTTAAAATGTCCCAAAAATGCTGTATAAATTGTGTCAAATAAAAAAATAATGCAAGGTGGTCAGACTATCTCCATTTTTTAAAAATACTCTGTTCATTTTGGGTTTGTATACTGGTAAAAAAAAAAAAAAAGTATCAGTCTCTTCTGAAGCTAATAGTGATCTGGAAAGATAATTGTTAACAAAAATTTGGCCCAAACAAATTTGGAAGAAGGGGGAGTGAAAATGGGAGCTTCAAAAATAAACTTAAAAACTGAGGAACTTCTGATGTTTAGTATATAAAGTTAACACTAGTTATGAGGGGAGGAAGGATGAGAGAATGGGATGAAAGGAAGAGGAGGGAAAGGAAGAAGACTAAAGGGCAAGGATGGAATAACTAGTCCTAAAGCCAAAGGTAGATCATCTATTAAAATACGAATAAAATGGTTAATGTATTTATAGAATGAATTAATCAAAACAATATGGAATTGTTCATATAGGTGAAAAAAGCATATTATGAAAATATTGCTTTTAGTATTAATTGGCATCCAAAGAGCTCTTCAGAGATGCCTTCCATTATGTATTTGTTGGTTTTTATAAGAATATTATTCCAAGGCTTTATTCCACAAGAAAATGATCATTTCACAAAAATATTATCAGATAGATGTAAAAAAATAACCATTCGATAGTGATCACTTACATAGCCTTATACTCTGTGAGCAGTGGTTTATTTAATATCCACAATAGTCCTTTTGTGATGTTATTTGTTTTCATTCATAGATGAGCACACTTAGGCATATTTATTTTTTTAATATGTATTTTAAAGTATTTATTTAGTATAATTTATGTGCCAAAAGCACTCCTGAATAAACTAGACAAGGTCCCTGCCCTCAAGTAGCTAGCAGAATTACGATAGAGGCAGAAAACAAAAATACAAAGAAATGGATAATTAATGACTTGTGGTCTTGGAGGCATGTGGGTAGGGAATCCAGATAGGTAGGCAGGATGGCCTCTCTTCAGAGAGGCCATCTAAAGTATGATCTGAAGCAACAAAAGGAGCAGAGTAAGGGAAATAATGAGCAGAGTCTCTGAGACAAGGGAAAAAAAATAGTATGTTTGAGGAATTGAGGGAAAATCAGCATGGCTAAATCAGTAGGAGTTGAAGAGAATGCCATGAGATACAGAGATAAAGATAGAGGCTAGTGGAGTTATGGTTTTTTAAAGCACACGTGAAGAGTTTGTTTTTTAATTATGGTGCATTTGGGGAAAAGTTATTAAAAGTGAGTTACCAGATGAAATGCAGGATATCAGTTAAATCTGAAATTCATATAATCAATAAATACTTTGTACTATAAGCATGCTCCAGATATTTCATGAGGCATAATTATCACTAAAATAAATATTCATTGTTTATCTGAAATTCAAATTTAACTGGGTGTCCTGTATTTTTATTTGCAAAATCTGGCAATCCTACACCAAAGCTTTTAAGTGAAAGAGCAGTATCATCAGATTTATGCTTGGAAAGGTGAAGAAATGTTCCTGAGGTCACACAACTAGTAAATGTCAGAGTCAAGATTTGACCCAGATCATTGACTTCAGAAAACTTTCGAATAATATGATCCTAATTACTCTGTTTTACTGTTGTCTATAAATATTTTCTAGGATGTAGATGATATTGTGCTTATGAAGGGAGAGCTTCCCAGGAAATCAAACAACAGTGCTTAATTTGTGATGATATATTGAGCTGTATACTTATAATTTTCATACTTTTTTGTATATCCATGTCAATTAAAAAAGATCTAAAAATCTTACCTTGAAAGCAAGGCATCTAGAACACATGTGCTCCTAATATCCCATTATTTTAACAACAAACACAACAAGGTAGCAGAAGGCACAAATGCACATGAAAACAAAGAAATACAAAAATAAAGTTGTGGAAATCAGAGCAGTAAGTCACTTAGCAGAAACCTAAAATGGGGAGCTCAGAAGCAAGCATATTATTATTTCAAAACAAAACAAAACAAAACAAAAAAGCTTTAGGAATGTTTATTCTGTGAGGAGGGATGCAGATAAGACAGAAATTGGGGACAGCAGTTTGAGAATTTCACAAGCAGGCGGCTGTCTTCTACCTGGCCCCTTTGGAAGATTTTAAAATGCTAAATCACAGGAACACTAAGTACTAGGCACAGGTGAAAGCAAGCTAGCATGCATGACCAAAAAAATCCCATAAATACATTAAAAACAAATACATGGTAGCTGAAAGAAACTGGACTTTGGGTGGTAAACACACAATAGAATATACAGATGTCAAATGATAGTGTACACCTGAAAATTCTATAATTGTATTAATCAGTGTTACCCCAAACAACTTAATTAAAAAATAAAAATAAATAAAGATAAAAACAAAAAAATAAACAAAAGACAATGGGGAAAAAGTGTATTTGCTACTCAGAAAGCAAAGAATTATTCTCAATGTATTTTAAAAATTTCTATAGCCCAATGTTAGATAATATTTAATATTGTTGTGGGTATAGAAATTTGGTGGGACTACAACCTCTATATCTTCTATAAATGACAATTATACATCAAAATTATAATGACATATGTTTAGACCTGCCAATTACACTTGAATTTATAAGAAATTACTTATGCATGAAAATATGTTTATTGAAACTGTTTTCTTGGTAAAAATTGGAAACAAAGATTCACAGAAATCTGGTTACATAAATGATGGTATGTCCATACAACAGAATGATATATAACCATAAAGAAGACTAGAGAAACTTTTTGTGTGTTGACATGGAATAATCTACTATATATAATTCCAAAAGAAAGCAAAATGCAAAAATACCCAAAGGCATCATATATATGACATATATACGACATATATGTTTTACATATCTGTGTATATTTATGTGTGTAGATGTAAAAGATGAAACACTGCCAGTGTATTCAAATAACTAATAAAGCTAGATGCTTGAGGCAGGAAAACTGGTTGGCTGGTGCCCAGTTTGGAGAGAGATTGTCGTGATAGTGGTCATCTTTTATCTGTGGTTCCACTTTCCTCAGTTCATTACCTGCTGTCAATCATGGTCCAAAAATATTAAATAAAAAATTCCAGGAATAAAATTTATAAGTTTTAAATCGCACGGCGTTCTGCTGGATGATGAATTCTCGCGAGTCCCTGGACGTGATCAGCCCTTCGTCCGGAGCCCCCACGCTGCCTACGCTCCCCACCCATCATCGGTCAGTAGCCATCTTGTTATCAGATCAGCTACTGTGGTATTGGGGCACTTGTGTTCAGGACATCCTTAGTTAACTTAATAATCCCTCCAAAGAGCAAGAGTACTCATGCTGGAAATTCAGATATGCCAAAGAAAAGCCATAAATTCTTTAAGTGAAAAGGTGAAAGTTCTTTACTTAATAAGGAAAGAAAAAAAACAATTGTATGCTGAGGTAAGAATGAATCGTCTAGTCATGAAATTGTGCGAATGAAAAAAGAAATCTGTGCTAGTTTTGCTGTTGTACCTCAGACTGCCATAGTTATGGCCATTGTATGCAAGATGTGCTTAGAAAAAAGACATTCATGTTTTGTGGAAGATGTGATATCGTTATGGCTCGATGATATTCCTTATATATCATCAGAAGATCAATAGTAGCTTAACGCTACATCACGACCTGCGACATTCCTCTTCATCTCATCATGTAGGCATTGTAGCAACACATCACAGGAAGAAGGGTGAGTACAGTGCTATTTTGAGATAGAGACCACATTCACATACCTTTTGTTATAGTGTATTGTTAGATTGTTCTTTATCATTAGTTGTTAATCTCTTACTGAACCTAATTTATAAATCTAACTTTTTCATAGGTACATATGTATAGGAAAAAAGCATAGTGTATCTAGGGTTAGTATTATCAGTAGTTTCAGGCATCCACTGGGGGACTTGGAATGTATCCCCCATAGTTAAGAGGGACTCCTGTATATACACTTTCATACGTTTTAAATTTGGAGCCACCTGTCAGTATTCTCTATTCAAAGAAATGAGAGTTTTAAATAATACCTTAAAAACCAGCCTCACTAAAAATAATACCGAATCGCCACTTTGTGCCCCAGTTTTCCTTTATAAATTTACATAGAAATCCTAAAAAAAATTTTAGAATGTTGTGGAAATGTTGCCAGTTCTTCTGATGTTCCCTAGGTCTGTAGAGGAAACACACATGCTCACACACACACGCACACATGCTCACACACACACACACACATGCACACACACACATTGTAAAAACTCATTTTCTGAATGACATAATTCAAGATGATGTGGATTAAAATAAGTATAGTTTGGATTCATATTTTAGGAAAATAAGGTCATGCCAGAGAATCAGAAAATTTGGTGCTGGAATCCAACTTTTTTTTTACTAGCCATATGACCTTATGTAAGTCACTTACCTCTCAGATCTCCAGTTTCTTTATCTGTAAAATAAAATTCCTCCCTTGTAGAGTGTCCACAATAAAATATCTAACCAAGCACTCATCATAAGCACTTCATAAATGAAACATTTTATTATGTATTTTGGTAAGGCTTTTTTTCCCCTTTTGCTAGTATAAAACAGTACCCACTGAGCAAATAGTAGACATGGAATTGAAAGCCTATGAGATATAGCCTGATTTACTTTTTCAAAAGATATTTACTTTTTCAAAAAATATTCCAAAATATTTCCAAAGTTTTGGGTTATCAGAAAAAATATTTAACATATTCACTATGACTTTGGGAGTGGATGATGAACATATTGAGCACAATTTGCAATGAAAAATATTTTTCCAGATCTCTCTGGGAATATACTCCTGGATAACTTTACCTAAAAGGGCAGATCAGGCTGGCTTTGTTAAATTTGCAAGCAGGAAACTTTTATCTTTTTGGTATTTTTCCACTTTCACTTTTATATTCTGAAAATCTCTACCTCTCTTCAAAAAATTCCCTTCTGAACAATAGGTCAAACATTTACAGGTGGCTGGTTTTGTTTTCTGGGTTTGTAGTCTGAATGTTATGAACTTGAGTAGAGCTCATTAAAGCTTCCTTTCTGCCTTTCATTGTAAAAAGCCCAAGTGACAGCACTTGAAAAACAGCCTTTGGCTAAATATTATTGAAATCCAAAGGCCAGTAAGTGAAGAATCATTTGCTGGTCAAATCTATATTAATCTAACTTGTTATATTGTCTTAACAACATTCTCTTGGGTGTTTTTGTTTTGGTTCTTTTTTTTTTTTTTTTTTTTTTTTTTTTTTTGCTAGTGAAAAGACTCATTTCAATAAGCCAAACACTACTCTTAAATTAGTGTACTTATGCTGGGCCAATTTCATAATTGTTCTAAAGAAAATAATCTTTCAGAAGTCCATCTTGGCCAGAGAGTTGTTTATCAAACAGAGTAGTGGAATCTATTTAACTCTATTACTTGATTTGAAAAATCACAGCCATTCCATTAATTAACATTGACTTGGTAGTAGAAGTGGCAGTGATTTAATACGGGTCAAAATCTCATTATATAATAATAAATCATAGTAAAATCTCCAAATTGCAGGAAACTATCTAAATTCTACTTAAATTAAGACTATTATTATTTGTTACAACCAAAATCCAATAACAGCCAAAGAGTCCTTTTGAAACCACTGATCTTTATTGAAAATCATTATCAATAATCATGGGGTCAGTGCTATGGACTGCCTTGGGTTAGTGAAGCATGAGATGTTGTCTCCCACATACCCCTACAACACCTTCATGTCAACATATTTAGCCTTTTCCTCATGCTTTATGTTCATGCTTAAGTCATCTCTCTAGACTTCAAGATTCCACATACAAGTGTCCCTTCCCCTCGTATTCTCCTAACAACACCCTGATATTCTCCTCTCTCACTACAGGAACAATTAAATACAATTTATGTAATAATTTAAATCTGTCTTTCTTATTGGCCTTTAATCAATTTGAAGGGAGAATTGAGTCAGGATCTTGTCCTGAAATTTCTCATAAAATATTTCCTTGTGAAGCCAATGCAATTCTGGAACCAAAGCCATTCAAATGAGTTTTTTTAAAAAATATCAAATTAAAAATTGTTCTCTCTCTCTCTCTCTCTCTCTCTCTCTCTCTTATTCATTCATTCATTCATTCATTCATTTGTGTCAGTCACACTGAACAGGGGAGATATTTTCTGGGCCTGTTCTCATCTTGGTTCACATGGGAACTCAGTTTTCAAGGTTAAAAAGAAAAGAGACCTAATATATGTCTTTCTAACCTCTTCTTACCACACTGGTTATCTACTTCTCTCAAGATCCTGTGATTTCTTCTTTTCTTCAAGGGAGCTTGAAATATTGTGTGCTTCTACACAGTCCTGTGATCCGATATGATCACACCTTAAAGCTGAACTGCATTAAGGGCTTATGAAATAACTGAATTTCTGATTGGAACAGAACAATCCATATATACACATGACTATTCATATATTCATCTATCTATCCATGCATCCATCATCCATGCATCCGCCCATTCACCCATTCATACATCTATGTGTCTATCTATTTGTCATTCACTGAATGAAGATTTGAAGATAATGTATTATGTATCTAAACAATATAATAAGTGGCCATAATAATGATGAAAACAGTAGATAAATAAAATATACAAAAATAAATTTAAGTAGAGTGTTATGGTGTAGTAGAAGTCTGAACTATGTACGACTTACTCAAGAGGCATAGTTATGTCTACATGGAAGATCAGCAAGTGTTATGGGATAAATAAACTGGGTAGTTTAGTTCAACAAGAAGGGAATGGTGTTCTAGGAAGAGATAACAGTGTGGGCAAAGTAGATAAATCATCAAAGAATCCCACGTTTAGATAGAGCTCAAATTAAGGGGAAGACTAAATAAGAAGTAGGAGAGGAGATTAGAAGACAATAATCATGATGATCATAAAAATAGTCATCAGAATATAATAATAATTTGATTAGTAAATTGATTTGAAATTAGTAAGTAATAAGTAAGTGTCCATCCTGCGGGCCATGGATAGTCATGGACGGTTTTAAGTAGCTTTGCACCACAGAAGTATAGATTTGGAAGAAGTGTGGTGAATCATTGGAAAATTGGTAGACTGAAAAGCAGAAACCCAAGTAAAGAGATTACCACTGAAATTAAATTGACAGGTGACCTGGATGGCTTAGAGATGGAGCAGAAGATGCAGATGCCTGAGATTTGAAGTAAATTGAATTGATAGGATGTGGCTAGATCTCCTATTTCCCTCTTGATCAATATAGAACCTGGTTGTGCCACTCATTAAGATAAAGAATACCGAAGGAGAAATTCTTTTGAGGGAACAGCATATTGAGTTTAATTTGGAGCATGTGGCATTTAAGATGCTTATGGAGACATTTATTTCAAACTCCTGGGCCCTGAAGGGAACTTTTTTTCGGTATTCTAATAGGTTCTGCATATTCAGCATGTCTGCCATATCATGCCTGTCTCTTTGGGTCGCCTTACTAATTAACTCTGTACCCCACATATCTTAGCAGCTTGACTCTGCTCAGAGGGATCCGTTTGTCAGCAGTCTTGTCTTACAGGCATTTCTCCATCAAGCATGTAAAACATCATAGACTAGAGCATGACATAAAAAGCAACATGTTTTTGAACACTTTCCCAAGCGATTCCTCCAAAGGAGCCACTCAGTATTGGGCTTCGAAGAGGGACACGTTGTAATGCAAGTGGTTATTTTAGAAGGAAATCTTTGCCAGTAGGACTGGACTAGATTGATGCAGAGAGATTCTGAAAATGAGAAGTCTCTTGAAATAATCTAGGCATGAAGTGGTTCACGGATTAGAGGTGGCTGGAATTGAAGAAAAGGAATAAACTCAGAGGTATATAAGAAGGAAGAAACAATGGTGCATATTGATAAAATGGATACAAAGAAGAAAGACATAGAACTTTCTGTGACTTTAATAATTTATAACATTTCCAAAGGATAGAATCATATTATGCATTGTTGGAAAGTTTCTTGATCAGATTTTCTGTTACAGTATTGTGTGTGTGAGTTTGCACTTGTGTGAGTGTATATGTGTGTGTGTCAACTGTAGCTGGTATGCATGTAAACTTTAAAAGAAAAAGCGAGGTAATATTCATCTGCGTAATTTAAAATCTGGGTAAATGAGCTTATCTTTCATTTTGTTCTTTTTCAGTCTTCAGGGATGTGTTTTTATAATAAAAATTTTAAAAAGGTCTCAGCACTTCTGTTGGGTATAATTTGGTATAAGAGAGTAAATTGCCTGCTCCTCGGGTTTCATATGCTCTCTGTATTTATCAAAACAGATATCACGATCTTGTTTATTATTCCAACCTGCATCTTTGTGTCCCTAGTGTATCCTCCCTGTCTTCAGCTGGCAGACAGGAACAGATTGAAAGAAACTCACTTTGGCAGACCACAATGTTGCATTTCAGTGATTTCCATGGTACTCTAATAAGCAACTGCACAAGGCAATGATCCTTATGTGGATGTCACTAGGAGGCTCTGTTCAAAACATGTTTAAGGCCAAATTTTGGGTGAAAAATAAGGGTAATTGCTTTTCACTCAAAAGCAAGTTTATAGTTTAAAATATTCATTCACTTATTACCTTGTGAAAACGTTTATGGTAATTTAGATGCTAAAATTTAGAGGTCATAATTGCATCCATCTCAGAATTTATTTCATAAAGTTGTTTTTCAAACTTTTGCTTATGCAATAAGATTCTATTTTGCACCAAGTGTAATTTTCCTGCTGTAGGGGAATTGTGGCTAAAAACATGCTGCCTAATTTTGTAAATAGTGTAGAAGTTACATAGGAAATAAGTTTCTGAAATCCACTAGCCTATGATTTCCCCTCCCTTTCACCCAAGTCCCAAGTCAATGAGCTGCAGCTCCAGAGTACTCATGGTGGGGGAAAAGAGTTTTGAGTTAAAGTAATATTGAAGTTTTAATGAAGATAAAGCTACCTTCTTTAATAGATAAATAATGAAATGTCAGTGTCTCAACTCAATAGACTTTCTTTTTGCCTTTATAAACTTCTGTTGGAATGGAATGAGGGTGGAGAGGGTGGAAAGGGTGACTTACTCCAACTACTATTTAGGAAACGAGGCTGGCGAGGCTCTGCCATCTTTACTACATGATATCCAAAATCACCATAAGCATGAATATGGCAGTGTTAAGGATTCAACATGGGTGTTTTTTTAAGGGCTTATTCTATTATGTGTAATACATCAGTTCCAAAATGACAATAAGAAACCACTTTGCAGCAATAAAATATACTTTAAGAAAAGAAATTAAGAGGTGATTATTTGAAGAAATAAAATCATTTCATGCTTATATTTCTAAATTGAGATTTCTTTAAAAATTAGTTATTCTCAATTATGTTTTGATGTTTTTATTAGACATTTTCAATCATAGAAACATATTTACCTTTTTTAAATAAATGAAATATGTATGAAATAGCATTGAATTCTAGAAATATATTTTATCATTTAGTTTTTTTCATTGTCAAGTATAACATAAATATAAATTTCAATGAAATATCATAAGGATATCATGAAATATCATAAGGATAACATGTAGACATTAAGAGAGACGATGTGTGTAGGCCCCTGAGGCTTGCCTCTCTCCCTAGTAGTATACAAAGGAATGACTCCCCAGATTTTCTGTCAATCCTTTCTAGTTTTGTTTTTTGCTTTTTGTTTTTTTAGTGTTATTACAGGTTAGTCACTTAAGCATGGGTCTCCAAACACTACAGTTTAATACTGCCTGCTTTTTCTTTATGTTTATAAAAATTATACAATATATATTCTTTTATGACTGATTTCAGTTGCTCAATATTAGGAGATTCATATTATAGTATGTAGATGCAGTTTGGTTTCATTGCTATATAATATCTCATTCAAGTTATTTACATATTTTACTATTGATGGACATTTCATTTATTCCCAATTGTGTTCTGTTAGTCGATATTGCTGATATGAGCATATCTCTTCATGGTTCTTCATAAACACATACACATATGTATACATTTCTGTTGGGAATATGTCAAGGACTGGGGATAACTGGACATACTTGCATAGAGGTTTACATATCTCCAACTTTCATAGATTACGTTGAACTCTTTTTAATAATTATTATTCCACTTTAGAATTTTAACCAACAGTTGTATGTGAATTTAACTTATTTCATACCCTCACCAACTCTTATTCTGGCCCTGTGATTAATTTTAGGTTTTCTAAATTATATATAGTATTTTGTTTTGCTTTAGTTTGTATTCTTTAATTACTAAAGTAGTGAAAAAAGCAAATTTATTTGTTTATTGGGCATGTGTATATACTGTTAAATTTTATGTTCAGTGCTTTTGTAGACTGTTCTATTGAATTGTCTTCTTTCTTTTTTAAATAGTTTTAAAAAGTACATTCAAGACACATGGCTGCTGTCAGTCATATGTTACAAATATTTTATTCTATGTTCACCCTTCAATACTGTTAAAGCACGTATAAGAGTTTTCTCAAAAATATGTTCAAGGAACTTAATAATTATTTCACAACAAACTTGGAACTTTAGAGCTACAATGATGTTTTTGTATAAGGTTGTGTCACGTATGTTCTCCTATGACTTGATCAATTAGTTGAAGTGATGATTTTCCCCCACTGACATGCTGTGCCTCTTTTTCAGAAACCAATAATCCATATTCGTGTGCTTTTTCCCTTGGCTCTGAAAAATTCTATCTCAATGGAAAATTTGTATATCCTGTGCCATTACCACAATGCTTGTTTATGACTGTAGCTTTATAATAAGACTTGTCTTCTGGAAATCTAAATCTTCCAACACCATTCCTTTCGAAGAGCATCTTGCTTATACTTGGTCCTTTGCATTTTCCTATACATTTTAGAACTAGCTTAGCATGTCATGCTGGGGAGAAATATATACACAAAATGTTTGGGTTAAACCTATAGATCAACTTGAAATTAAAAACACATCTTTTAAATAAAGAGTTTATCACACTCATTTATTGTCTCAGTAGAGTTTAATCATTATCTTTATAAAAACTTTGCATATTTGTTGTTAGATTTATTCTTACACATTGATTTTTGATATTCTAAGTTTCATTTTATGTATTATTAATATTTATTTTGAGAGAATTATAGATTTATGTGTGATTGTGATAAATAATACAGCTCTCATGTACCCTTTGCCTAGGTTCTCTCAGCAGTAACATCTTAAAAACTACATTACAATATCACAGCCAGAATACTGACATTAATACAGTTCACCTAAGTATTTTTTTGAAGATATGTTCTAAAAATCTACAACTGTATTAGAAATGTGGTTATTTTCGTAAATAGATTCTGTATTCATCAACCTTATTTATTAAATCTAATAATTTAGATATTAAATCTTGTGAGTTTTCAACATACAAAATATATAAATATGTAAAAATAGGAGTTTCACTTGTTCCTTTCAAATATTTATAGTGACAATGGTGAATACAAATGGAGAATGGAGATCGTGCGTATTCTATTTCCCAATCCCACGGGGTAAATGTTTAATATAACACCATTAAGAATAATGTTTGCTGTATATTTGCAGATTCTATTGATCAGAGTAAGGATGCTCTCTTCTATTATTGCATGTGAAAGTGATTGTTTTTTTTTCATGAATGAGTTCAACTTTATCAGATGTTCTTTTTATACTGAGATGATCATATAATTTTTTTCTCTATTTCCATAATGTTGGGAATTAATTGATTTCTAAATGTAAAACCAAACTTGCATTTCTGAAAGGATCATCTCTTTATTGTGAAGAGTTGTTCTTTTTCAGTCATGAGTTTTAAAAAATACATTTTGTGTAGAAATTTTGCTTGAATATGCATAAGAAATATTGATTTGCAATTTGCCTGTAATAGTCTTCTCAGGTTTTGATATTGAGTTTAATTAGCCTAGTCTCATAAAAGAAATAAAGAAGTCTTTCTTCTTTCTCTAGACTATGAAAGCATTTGCTTAATATTGATATTAATTATTCTTAAACGTTTGAAATTACCCTTTTGTGGAAAAGTTTTATTACAAATTCAATTTTTTTAACATAAGACTTCAGATAATCTATTTCTTCTTGTGTCAGGTTTGAAAAGGTTTTCTCAGAATTTGTAAGTTTGTTTCGTGATTTTGTTGTTTATATCTTATTCTCTTAGTGTCTATAATTTCTATAGACATTTTACCTTTTCTATTTCTAATATCAGTAATTTGTGTTTTCTCTTTGTCTTGATCATTTTTACTAGGCATTAGTATTATATGAATCATTTCAAAGAGCAACCAGTTAATTTTCTGTCTTGATTTCTGATGGAGAGGACATGGCTGGCAGTTAATTCACAAGCTAGATCTGAGTAATCGGAGGTTCCTGACCTCTTCCCCTGTCTTTGAAATGTGTAGTCTGCCCACCATTTCCACACTAGGAACTATTTTAAGTATGTAGCCTTGAAAGAGTAAGTTGTTATTGATACCATTGGACTATTTGCATTACTGAACTACATGTAGGCCTCTATGTAATCTTAAGATTCTGGCTGGAGGGTGCAAATTATATTAGTCTTTTAGATGCCCAAGATAAGCCCTGTATGTAATTTTCCTTGCTATAAAACTGCCACCTACCGACCTGGGGTGGCCTTCCTCCTTGGTTTCTCTTTGCCCTTCATCTAGGGGGGACAATTTATAATAAAGCACTTTCTCTCACTTTGTTTCTTGCTTGCTTGATTTTATTCTTGCCTTCTTACTTTCTTTCTACTTCCTTTGGGTTTCATTTGGCTTTTTTTTAGCTCCTTGAGATGGAAGGTTGGATTATTGATTTATCAATCCTTATTATTTCTAATATATGTATTTAGATCTATATATTTTCCTCTGAGTACACTTTTAGTTGCATTCTACAGTTTTGATATGCTATATTCATATTATTGTTTGATTAAAATATTTTCGTTTTACTATTTTGATTTTTAATTTAACTCATAGTCATTTAGAAATAGAGTGATTATTTTCTGTGCATTTGTAAATTTTCTGATTATCCTTTTTTGTAAAATTCTAGATTAATTTTTTCCCAGAGAACATAGGTTGTATATTTTCAGTCATTTGAAGTGTATTGAGACTTATTTTATAGCCATATTCTCTATTTTAGTAAATATCCTGAATAAATGAAACACATATTTTGTGTTTATTGAATATAGAATTTTATGTATGCCAATTAGATCATATTGTTTAAATGTGATATTTAATCGTTTTTATAATCTTATGAATTTTTGCCTACTTTTTATATTAGACAGGCGATTTAACATTTTCTTATATAGAATCATGAGTTTGTCTCTGTTAATACTATTGATTTTTGCTTTATTTCTTTTAAAGTTATGTTGTTAGGTACACAAAAATGGAATAGTATAATTTTTTTCTCTCCATTGTCCTATCATATTAAAATATCTCCTTATAACTCCATATACTATGTGCATTATAGTCTACTTTGTATATGTTTATGTAGCTGTACTAGCTTTCTTTTGGTTAATGTTTGCAAGGATATTATATTTTTCATCTTAATAATATTTTCAACTTGTGTCATTATATCTCGAGTTTTTTTAAGCAAGATATAATTATTTCTTGTTTTAATCCATCTGACAACATCTGCTTTTCAATTTAATTAAGAAATGAACTTATATTTAATGTCATTATTAGTGTAATTGCATTTTTTTCTATACTGTCTGTATCTCCTTCTCTTTTTTCCTTTTCATATTGATCAAATGTTTATTTTATTTTATTTTATATTCTGTTATCTTATAGTTATATATTTTGTGTTATTCTATTGTTGATTACCTTAGAAATTACCATATGTATCTTGACATGATACAATCTAATTTTTAATATTTTGAAATATTTTTCATACAATTCAGGAAACTTATAATTGTTTAACTGCTTTAATCCACCTTCTTTTATGTGTGCCATCACATTATTTTACTGCTGAATATATGATAGTCTCACAATGGATTGCTATCATTATTGTTTTAAATACTGATTACCTGTAAGTGTTTCTACAATTTTTTTCTTTACAATACTCCTTGTTTTTTCTTCAAGACTCACACTTTTATATAGCATCACTTTGTTTCAGTCTGGAGAACTTCCTTTATTAATTTCCTGTAGAATGTAGGTTTGTTGGTAACACATTCTCTCAGCTATTTTAATCTTAATATGTTTTTCTATAGCTTTCATTTGTGGAGGATAATTTAACATGATATAGAATTCTATGTTGACATTCTTTTTTCCTTTTTCTTTCTTCATTTTATAGATGTCATTCATTGGGTCTGGCAACTACAGTTAACAGTTGAAAAGCTAATCACTCATATTGTTGCTCCTTTGAACAAAATGTGTGTTTTTTTCCTAGCTGCTAGTATTTCACTTTGCCTTTGATTTTCTACAGTTTGACATGTATATAGAGTTTCATATCTTTAACTAACTTGGGGTTTAGTAAGCTTCTTGAACATGTGGGATGATTTATCAGTTTACCAAATTATTTATTAGCTATTGTCTCTTCAAGTTATGCTTTGACCACATTTTCTCTGCTTCCTTTTTGCAGTTTCAGTCACATGTACAGTTGATTGTTTACAATAACATACATTTTTAATAGTCAATTCTTTTATTTCCAACATTTTATTTTCCCTCTTTTTTTTTCTGTTTGGATTTTTTCTGGAGGTCACTAATCATACTTTTTAATGTATGACTAATTCTGTTTTTGATTCTAAAATGTCATTTCATTATTTTTTATAGATTACAATTTCTTCTTGAAATTCTCACACAATAAATTTTGTTCTTGTGTTTTTTAACATTATATATATATTTTTTTTTCAAAGTACTAGAGTGAAAGTTCTAATATCTGGATTATCTCTGGGTCTTCCTTATTTTTTCTTTGTGTGTGTGTGTGTGTGAGAGAGAGAGAGAGAGAGAGAATTAAAATGTTGGTCACATTTTCTCCCCTTTTCATACCTTGTAATGTTTATTGCAATCTGGAAGTTGTATAAGAGAATCATAGACTCTGCAGATAAATGTTTTCCCTTTCACAGAGGGTTTATTTTCTCTTCTATTAGATAGGTCGTGTGAAGGTCTAATCACTCAATGCAATCAGGTAGGTCTGAGTAGCAATTTTAGTAAGCCTTAATTCATGTGTAGTGTGTCCGTAATTCCTCAAACATGTTCTTCACAGACTGTTGATTGAGAGGCTTACAGTTCTTTGTTTCTTCAGCTCTGAAAGGTAGGATGTAATTCAGTTCTCCTTGTTAGACATTTTAAATCAGGCTCCCTAGCCTCCTGCCCAGTTCAGGTTATATTCTGGCACATGTCATAAGGGAGATCTAGCCACAGACATTTATCTTCTTTCTCCTAAGACTTCGTCTCCTAAGTACCATGATGATGATGAAGATTTATTTCTGTCTTTTTGAAGTTTCTCAAAAAGCCTCAACTTTCTATTGTCTCAGAACTTAGCAAGTTTCAATTAAGAAAAGTGACCATGCTTTGGAGGATTTTCTAGGATCAGTTCTGTCATGCCTGCCTGCGAGCCCATCAGTGCTTCACTAGCTTTTCTTTCTCTTAGGTTAGCTGCTGTGCCTAAGGTAAATCTTCATCTTATAACCAAAATTGGTAAAGGTCCACAATTGTCATCCTTCCTAGCAAGGGTTATTTCTTCTCTCAAATCGTTAGTTCAGCTCTTAGTTTTTCCTTAGAATTTTGACGAGAAATTATCCAGTTTTCTTTCCGATTGTTACCATGAAAATGTTAGCCTACTATTGCTTAGCCGAAAAGACAGATCCTCAGAATGATCACTTTTTTAAAGTGCATTATTTCATTTTCTTGATTTTCAATTGCCAATTTACCAAGTATTTCAATTTATTTTTTAAAAACTTATCCTTATCTACAGTTTGGTTCTTTAAATCATATAGAAGCATTAGCCTTTTTTTTTCTTGATACCCCTCTTGATTCTCTGTTCCATCATGCTCAGATAACACCTTCTCCTTTGTATAAAATATAATCTCTAGAAAGATGATCACTCATTGTATTATCCTTTGTGAGGGTCATATGAAGTTTTAGAGGAACAAAAGTCTACGAAAAGAACAGAGAAAATGCCCAGTGAAAAGCAGCCTGGTGACATCGACTTTAAATGTGCAATTGTTCTGATGCCAGATTTCCTCCCAAGCAGTGCCAATTGGCAGACACAGAAATCCTCACCTCCTCCCAGTGTTAAACTCAGCAGTCAAAAACTAGATGTAGTGGGAAGTGTTGATTTAACACCAGGGAAGAAACATGGTCTGATGCTAGCTTTAGTAAACATTTAAAAGAAGGTTTTTAAGAGTGTTAACTTAAAAGGCAGACAGAAGGACAGAGAGGAAAAGAGCTGAGGAACAAAGACAAGGGCGTTTTAGAAGTATGAGGGGAAGTTCCTGGATTGACAGGAAGAATGAGGCCTGGAATAACCTAGAGCAAAACTGCATTTTAAAAAATGTTTATATTAGACCGAGACAAATGAGATTACCCCGATATCCACATAAATGTGTACAAATGCACATATATGTGCATACCTCTTTGCTTGATGTACCAAGTAAATCCATATGTGTATACATGTACATAATACATATATGTATAAATAAATATATTGGTGATATATATATATATATATATTCAAATGTATATTTATATTCAAATGTATCTAAAACACTATTTCTGGGTCTACAACAGTTTTTGTTATCTCCCTCATTTTTAGAAATACAGAGAAGGAGGCCATTTTTAATTCCCTTGAAGAATGACCTCTCTGTCCACACTCGTATTTGTTTCCATAAACATATTTTACATCAGACATCTTGATGAATGTAGATTTTTTGATGAAGTTGGTGATACAAATATTAATATGCCATAGATCTTGCCTTGAATAAACTTTCAGTCAAGAGAGAGATAAGTGAAGATATTGTTTAAATACAGTATATAGACTACAATAATAGGATTAGATTGAATGGTAGCAAAGATTAGGGAGTTTTGAAATATACTGAGGGAAGTATAAGAGCTCTTCAAAGAGGAGGTAACATTAGATTAGGGCTAAATAATAAAAAATAATTTCTATGTATCCATGGTTCCTCCTTTCCTTCTTCCTAAAATTATCACTTCTAGCATATATACATATTTAATACTTTGCCTGCAAATACATGAGAAACATATGATCCACATGAGTATGTTTTCTTTACCCAACATCAGAATTACAATGGAAGCCTTATGTAGTTAGTTTTCACATCTGGTCACCCATACACTTTGTTTTTCTTAAAAGTTGTCTGTGTTAATTTTGAGTCTTCTGGTACTATAAAAGTTTAGGAAAATTTGGTATACTCTAAATTAAAGTTATGAAAAGAATTTTAATGAAATTGCTTGAATTTAATAGATTAATGTATAAAAAAAATACATCTGCAAGATTTTTAGTCATACCAAACAAGAAAATGGAATGTATTTTTATCTAATACACATTTTTGTTACATTTGTTCTCTAAGTACATTGTTGTTTGGGGGCTTTATTATTATATAAATATTTTCTAATTGTTGGTGCCAAATGCAGAATTGTATTGACTTTTAAACATATTGATTATATATCTAGAATAATCAATAAAAACATATTAGTAATTTCCTCTGAATATCTCTAGAAATAATCATGAATTATTATTTATGAATATGATGTTTTATTTCTTTGTTTCAATGCTTATACCTATTTTACTTTTCATACTTTATTTCAGAACAATGTTGAATTTAGATAATGTGATATCTTTATCTTATTAAGTTTTAAGAAGGATAATTCTGTCCTTTCATTATTGAATAAGATGCTCCCTGTAGCTTTATTGTAGGTAACCTTTATCAGTTTACTGTGGTTTCTCTATTTCTAGTTTTTATCTAGAAATTGTACCATCTTAAATAATTAACATTTATCAAGGTAGCTGTTTGTTTGTTTGTTTTTAACATTTATGGAACTAATCATCACTCTCTTCCCTAAGCAATTCTTTCTATCTATACATGAGTATAATGTAAAACAATTCTCTATTTCTTAACTCTCATCTCCAAATGCAAAGGAAGTAGTTATGGTGACTTAAATCATAATATAAATATTCCAGGGTTAGTAAACATTGGCTCGAGGTTGAATGCTTTATTTGAACTAAACTCACAACCCAAGAAGTTTTAAGCTTTTAACACATTTACTGAATAACAGTATATTTACTTCCTTGGGCATAAAAATGAGAAATTTCAATAGGAGAAAAGAAAATCTTCTGTTAACTACCGCACATAAAGTTACAGAGAATTTAAATTTAAGTTGGTATATTTCACTGTGGGCTTTGTTTCATTCCTCACCATTGAATAATTGGTAGTTGCATATCAATGTCAGTGCTCTCAGGATTAAGAGGGCTCCCCTACCCCCCAGGAAAAGAAGTTATTTACAAACTGAAGGGCAGGGCATTTTCCTCTGTGTACAATTTGTTTTGTAATGCCTTAGTACCTTTGTGTCAAGTTGGACTTCTTAGAAGTTTGCTTTAGCCTTTTCTTGGATTCCACATCAGTGTTCGAATGTGATCCTCTGAGAGCTTTTGCAATTGTAAAAGTCTATGAACAGAATTCCACCTGGGCATTTAGTGGAAACATCTCCACAGTATTCTATATCACTACTATGTTCATCCCTTTAAGCGGTTGCATTTCAGGACTGAGGTTTTGTTGAGAATCACTTGAAGTGATAAATATATATAAATTTTATATGGATATCTTACATGTCATATACATGTCATATATATATATATTGTATATATATGTGTGTGTCTATATATATATATATAATATATATATATATATATATATAACATGTAAGATATACATATAAAACAACTGATTAAAACACCTTGCCATTTATGAAAACCCTTAACTAAACTTACTCCCACTCCTTATTTTGTGACAATAAAGCAAACTTGGTTAAAGTGTATAGTAAAGATTGGTTATTGATATCTCTAAACATTATCTGAGATAATTGCTAGGAAAATCAAAAGAAGAGTAAAGAAATAAATAGTCTGTTTACAAAAAATCGTTTGATGTTTTAGGTCATTTAGTTTAATAACATGGCATGTTATTCCAGAATGTAAACTCCCTGGGCACAGTGATCTTGTCTATAATTTCTCCTTGCTGCGTTTTCCTCAGCATCAAAACAATGTCTAACACATGAGAAATCCTCAATAAATATTTGCTGAATAAATGGAATAGTAAATTAGGGAATTATATTTTCTTTTCATTTATATTACCCACTAGATTTTAAGTTTATTTAGAATTTGATGCTTAGTGTCTTACTTATAAGACATTCACCAATAGTATAGCATAGTTTTCTTCCAGATTGTAACCACAATGATTGGGCACTTTCTATGTGATAGGGTCTGTAAGTAAACCATTAACGTACATTATCTCTTTAACCTTCATAACACTATACTATGTACTACTGTTTTCAACATTTTACAGAGAGTTGAGGCTAAGAGGACTTAAGGATTTGACCTCAAATACTGCAGTGAAAAAGTGACAGGGTCGCTTGTTCACTTGTCCCTCTGCTTCTGATAACAGAGCTCTTTAATCTGTGCTCAGCTCCCTCCCCAAATCCTGATAATCTATTTATTGTCATTCTTCAATGGGAAGAGAATTAGGCTTACTAAATTAAAAATGTGCATGATGTTTTTCATATAGCAGTATTTATTTTGGAATGCTCAGCTGCTTTAAAAAGCATCCATGAAAGTTTGCCAATTACCCGGAAGATGACAACATTGACAGCAAAACACATTTTTAATTCTGAGGAGTAAATGTTTTCTTCATTTTCAATACAGGCAGGAACCTGGAAAAGGTTATAAATTCCTATTTAAATATTATTGTCTCTAAATTCATTTCTCATGCATCCCTGTGTTTCATTATTCAGTCTTCCACTGTAAAATTGTAGGCAGTTTAGGAAAGTGATGAAGATGATTTTGAGATAAAAGACACAATTCACTGAAAGTAATATAACAAAGGGTCAGGAATTGGGTGTAACGATAGAGTGGCAATATCCTTTTATCTCATTATGTCATTTACTGCTGGCAAAAAGTTGATTAATTAAGACCTTGATCTTTTTCTTCTTGAGATCACAATTTCAAATTCATCCTTACATGTGCTGTAGCATGTGCGTTGCCTCTCTGCTCTTTTGGATTGCAATTGCTTTTATGGAAATTCTGTTGAACATTCACTGAACTCTGATATTTTTATTCTCTTTTTAAATCAAAGTTTTAATTCTGGGCAGGTGGCTGTTCTTGGAAAGGAGAGGAAGGAGGCATCCCTTAGCTGTGCGGACTTTCTCTGAGGGTTCTAATTGACAAGGGAACTCTTTACAGGTGACTGAAGGAGTTCCCTTTGTACGGAGAATCTGTAATATCTGTCGCTTTCTGCATGCAGATGACAAGCTTCTGCCAGTTTTAGAGCTTCATTTTCTCCAGCTTCAGGGACTTTTGTGATTTCTATCCATTCAAATTGGCCCAAGCCAGTGAACTATTGCCATCTCTAGCATTTCTTTAGCCAGACCAATATGCCCTTATCACAACAGAGGTGCCAGAAGCTTTGTGAATTACAAGCTGTTTCTCATGTTTATTGATGGACTGATATTTGGGAAAGGACTAAAAAATATATATTTTTAATGTTCAGCTCATTTCTATTGAAACTGAGTCACCCCTCCCACGTTCTCCTTTCCACACAGAGCTCAGTTTCTGAGTGCGAAGCCGCTGGGAGAGGGAAGTGAAGTAATTGAATCGGATTAGACAAGCCAGCAGAACAAAATCACATTCCATGAGGTGTTTCCAGCATCGAGTAGATGAATTGTAATTATTTAGGGATTAGTGCAAGCTTGAGATGAAGTCCATTTTGAATACTCTTCACCATGTATAAACAAAGGCAAGAAGTAGTAATATAGGCTGTTTAAGCTTCTTTTTAACTTTAATAGATTTCTGTTAGAGCTGTGTGAACTTGAAAAACTGCTGCCATAGTGAGCAAACTCACTCATTGTTTTTCAATAAAAAGTTAGGCCAAGCTAAGCCCTCAAGTCTAGGGAGAAAGCTTAATTAGTAGGTTACTTTCTTTACTGTAATTTACTGAAGAGCACTTTTCTGTATGCCATGGGCAAGAGAGATTGGGCCCATATTTTTAATAAATAAACTTTTTATTTTATAAGAGTTTCAGATTATAGAAAAATTGAAAAGATGGTACAGAGATTTCCTAAATGCCCTATATATAATTTCTCCTATTGTTAATATATTATACTATGATGGTGCATTTTTTTATAATTAATAGACAAATATTGATATATTAATGTTAAACTCTATATATTTTTCAGATTTTCACTTTTTCCTAATATCCATAGTCTATTCCAAGATCCCATCTAGGTTGCTACATGTAGTCATCGTTTATCTATAGGCTCGTTTTGACTTTAATCTTTTTAAATAATTTTCTTGTTTTTTGATTATCTTGACAGTTTTCAATGCTCATCAGTTATTTTATACAATGGCCCTCAATTAGAGTTTGGCTGATATTTTTCTAATGGTTAGTTGGAGTGCTGACTTATGAGGATGAAGACCAGAGAAGGAGAGTGCCATTCTCAACACGGGCATATCACGTATGTGATAGTATATATCCTATCAACATGCCTTATTACTGGTTAGGCTAAGCTTGTGCACTTGGCAAAGTAGTCTTTGTGAGGGTTTTCCACAGCGAAGTTCTTTTGCACTTTTCCTTTTTCTATATCGGACTCTGAAAGCAAATCACTAAGTGTGGCCCACAGTTAAGAGGTGCAGATTTATATTCCACTTGTTAAGTGTGGAATATCTAGCATGAATTGTTTGGAATTCCACACTGGAAATTTATCTCCCCCTTATTTATTGATTTATGAATGTTATTTGAGGGGAGGGGGATTAGTATTAACTTATGGATATTTGCTTCTATTTTGTGTTGTGATCGTGTACTATTCTACTCTGTGTTGCAGCTTCACCATTGGGGGTTCTTCCATTTGGCTCCCATGTCCCTTTGGCATACTCTCAGAGTTGTTTTCTGTTTGTTTTATCATTTAACTACTTTCTAGCCCTAGAAGATGCTCGAGGCTCATATTGTGTATTCCTTGCCCCAGCTCTGGAATCAGCCATTTCTTTAAGAATCTGATTGTGTGTGTGTTGTGTGTGTGTGTGTGTGTGTGTGTGTGTTTGTTTTGTTTTTAGAGAATAGTATTAGGTGCAAAGAGCTGTGCACTGGATGTGCTCATTGCTGCTGGGGTATCCTTGTTTCTAGGATTCTCAGAGGACAAAGCTGGGAAATACATGTATATATAGTAGCCCATGTACACACATATGTATAATTATTTGTGTCTATATATAAATATGTCAGAATATATATTAAGCTAAGTCTGAGTTCATACAGGTATATCTGATTCTAAACCAGCATCACATGGTTCATTTTGGTTCATTCTAGCCTTCCATCCTTGCTTATCTGGAACCGCCTATCCCAACAGTGAGAAATCTGGCTCCCACCAGCTACAACCCATTTTCATATTTGTTCAACCCTGGTGTGCATTTCACAGCTGTTTCAGAATTGTTAACCCATACTTTCATGAAAAAAAAATAGCATTACCAACTAGAGTATAGTATTTATATATATATACATACACACACACACACACACACACATATAGCTGCTTTTGTCTTTAGTCTTACTGCTTTCATTCATTTCCAAAATTACTTAGATCAGCATCATCTTTTCCCCACTTCTTTCAGTAAGCTTGCCGTACATTTGTAATATTGTTAGATTGTTTTGTCACACCCCGCATTTCATTTTGTGACCTTTCTCTCTCTCTTAGTTGATTTTATTTTTTTCTGCATATAAACTTTTATATAGTTTTGTGGTTTGTGACAAATGATCAGTGCCATGATTGCTCAATCACATCACCCTACAGAAAAAATAGGTCACGGCGCTAAACTATCTGCTATACTTCGCCTATTTGACACTCCTCTGAACTTCTGCTAACCAATGATCTATTTCCAGTCTCCATAGTTTTCCTTTTCCAGAATGCCATATAAATGGCAGTGTATGCCCTTTGTCGTAGTCCCTCGAGCTCTCAAACTTAACAACATGCACTTTTTGGTATGTTTATAATAGTGTTCACTGCTGTTTAAAGTTGAATTTATCTAATGACATTATGTTGAGTAATGTTTTTGCCTTCTGTACATCTTTTTTGTTCAGTGTCTGTACAGATATTTTGTCCCTTTTAATTGGAGTGTGTGATTCCTTATTGTTGATTTTTAAATGTTCTTATTTGATGAGCTTATTGGTTTTTTTGTGTAGGTCATTGTTTCAGATATTTTTCCCACATACATCAAAAACCATCTGGGGTGCTTAAGTAGTGTATTCTGAGACCAATTCCAGATCTAATGAATTGGGATCTTTTGGAGGTATAGCTCATAGTGCCACATGTTTTACAAGTTCCGCAAATGATTCTTACGCACTCTAACATTTGTGAACTACTGGCACATAATTTAGTGAGCCATTTCAGAGCTGTAATCAGGTATTGATGAGGCTGTTCTAAATCACTGGTTTTCAAATATAGCTTTATATATGGATCATCTCTGAAAATGCTTAATATTCATATACTTGGCCTTTCCTCAACCTAATGAATAAGCTCCTCTAAGAGTGGGATCTATGCAATAATCTTGTTTAAATTTCCTCAGGTGATGCTAATGTACAGGCAGTATGAAAAAACCACATTCTAAATTCATTGTTGATATTCAACAATTCCATTCATTTCCCCATAGTTATTTTTACCAAATAGCTTTTAAAAACACACACATTTTCCACTCTGTTTCTTGAGTTTTCTTTAATTTACTTTACTTTTTTTTTTTTTTTCCAGAGCCAAAAGGAGAGTTTCTTAGTAAGGTTTCTTAGTAAATACCACAAAGTGTGGTCTTCCTTCGGAGGCAGAAAGATGGACAGTGAGAGGGACAGTGGCAATCAAGAGAGACAAGGAAGTGAGACAGAGTAAAGGCACTGAGAGGGACCCAGAGGGACAGAGACAATAGAGATGAGGACAGTGAGAAAGCCAGCGTTTCAATGAAGTGAAATTAAACATTCATTAATCATTTAAAATGACAAGCATGAAAGAGCTACAACTCATATAACAGGTTATGAAAATATTTAATTTTGATGTTATATAACAATAAAATCTTAAGAAGTTTTACTGAACAGTCTTTACAAACACAATTCAATCCACTTTGTTTTCAGAAGCATTGGGGGATTCAAAATACCTTTCAGGTAGCATACTCTAGTGTTTAATACTGCTGTTAGGAGTATCCTTTAAAATAACCAAATTCTCTTGTCTCTTAATTTTCTCTGTTCATATGAATTGATAGTCAAGAACTATGAAAGGTTACATACTACACTATTAAAACATTATTTAAAAGATCTGTATTAGTCATCTGTTGCTACAATTTGCCTCCAAAGTTTAGCGAGACAAAACAACATATATTACCTCACAGTCTCTAGGGATAAAAACAATCAGGAGCGACTTATTTGGTTAATTCCAGCCCAGGGTCTCTTATGAATTTGCATTCAGGATGTCAGCAGGGCTTGCGGTCATCTGAAGGTTTGACTGGGGCTACAGCATTCACTTACAAGATGGCTTGTTCACATGGCTGTTTATGGGAGGCCTCTGATCCTTGCCACATAGGCCTCTCCATACGCTTCTGAGTGTCCTCATGACATGGCGGATAGCTTTGCTCAGAGCCAAGTGACCCAAGACAGAGAGACAAGGAGAAATCCACAATGCCTATATGATCTAATCTTGGAAGTTACATGTTGCCATTTCTGTCCTATATTATCCTATAAAAGCAAATCATTAAGTTTAGCTCATAGTCTAGGGGAGATAGATTAAGCTCCACTTCTTAAAAGGAATAGTAAATTGTAGACACATTTTAAAAACCACCATAGGATCTTTTCAATCTTCATATGATTTTTTTAAGTTTGTTGAAACAATTATAACTACATAAGATTTTATGCACTAAAAAGTAAACACCCCTCAACAAATACTAAATATTACTTTAAAATAACTCTATAAGCCACATGCATCAATTTAACAATGTTGAGTGCCTCGTGTATGCCAGGTATTATGTGGATTTGACAATAAGTAAGAGAGATAAAAAAGACCTAGAAGTTCAAATTTATCTGGTAGGGGGTGATGGAGACAGAAGCTATATCTATACTACTACACCATTATTCTATGACAGATAGAAATATAAATGGGCCATACTTTAATGACAGAAAGACACTTATGACAGAGGTACTGGTTGTAGTCTTGGTCAGGATAGGATTCCAAAGAAAATGATGGCTGATGTGTCTTTAAAAAAATATTTAATAATAGTTCATCAGGTTTATGAAAGGAGAAGGATTTTTCCAGCTGATAAAATGGAAAGTGGGAAGGCATACTACTTTGGGTAACTCTAAATTATTCTATTTAATAAAAGATTTTATATCGAATCCTGGAAAAAAGTGAGCCTAGAAATAAAGGTCAGATCTGTAAATATACCATGCTAAAATACTCTATTCTTCTATTGTAAAATAGTTAATAATTTATTTGTACTGTTGTTGCTCCTGTAAACAAAAATCTCTATAAGGAACTCTTAATTATTATGGCAAAGTAACACTATTCTCATAGTAAGAATTTCTGAGAACTAACTGCACTTATCAAATGGTTAATTAAATGAATACATTCTACTAAAAGTATGCTAATAATTATAATCTGTTAGAAAAAATGATTTCTACTTTCATTTTATTCATCTAAATACAGATTATCTATGGAAATCTAAAATATTAAAGCAAACATTATGCCAACAAGACTCTACATTGAATTTTCTATAACTGTCCGCACCGAGTTTGTTCACATTTCTGGTGCTCAGAATTTGGAACAAATTTTAAAATATTAAATCACTTATTCTTTAATCATACATGCTTGGCTAGACATTTGTAGGGGTGCTGGGTGGGGCTGAGATGGAAACAATCCAGCAGGCTGGCACGGGGAAGGGTCCTGGGTGCCAGGCCTTCCATAGTGTGAGCTGCTTCTCAGATTATTCAGACTAAGGATGAGCCAGAACATGCATTCAAAGGGGAAAAAAGGGAATCCAAAATCAAGGAAATTTAAGCCAAGAGGAAGAACCAGTTATATACAGGATTTGAAGAGGGCATTAAAGACATTGATGGAGCTGACCCAAATGCTTCAAAAAATAATTTCAGAAAGTAGAGGCATTCACCTTGAATGAAGCACACTGGTAGGCACCCGTATCCTGTGTTAATAACTGGGCCTGGTATAATGATGTAGGGCCATAATTTCTTTAGTATCTTTAATAAATCCTTAGGGGGGAAAATGTATATGTTTCTTTGTCTAATTCTCAGTCTTAATGTAAGACACCTGAATGCCATTATTCAAAGGAAAATATGTTTCTGTTTGTGCCCTCATTTCCATTTGTTTTCATCAACTTAAAAGAACACCATTATTTTAAGCAATAAGTCAGAAAGAACAGAGAAGAAAAAGGACTCATTTAAATAAAGTGATGGTAAAAGAAAAAAAATTGAAATGGAGGTGTGGGGGAACTTGTTAAGAAGGATCAATTAGTGCCTTTTTCCTTTCCACTTCTTTTCTTTAGGCATGGGGGTTGTTTCACTTTTCATGCCAGAGAGTGCTTCTTTGTAATAAAAATAACTGAAACTGTCTTCCAGCACCACAAGCAGAGAATGGTTATGATTCATTTCCAGTGAAAGGGGAAGTGTGTTGCTTTTCCCAAGGCTCTTCAGAAGCTGGTTGTATATCAGGTGCATCTGTCTGACTCCTCCAATCACAGATGCCCCCTTTTGCTTAGCTCGTAGAAGCTTTTCTCCTTCCAATATTTTCTGAAATCTCTATGTGCATTTAAAAATAGAGGTCGTATTTTTTGTCCAGTGTTTAAATTAGGAAAGAGTGTATAACAGCTTACCCCCCGGGGAGAGAGAAAGAGAGAATCTTGGTTGGATATAGGGAAAGAAGGATTCTGAACCCTTTTTTTTTTTTTTTTTTTTTTTTTTTTTTTTAAGTAAAAATGCCTGTCACTCTTCCCAAGTTTCTGGGCACTGATATCTATTATTGTCACACTGCTGCTCTCCAGGTTATGGTCTTCAGCATCGTCAACACCAAGTGTCTTCCAAAATCGTAGTGGGAGCAGACTCAATATTCTTATTAAACAGGATTTGAGCCAACTCATCCAGATTTGAAATATGTGTCCATTTACCAAAAAGCTATAGACTGCAAGACCCCTGGTGACAGCTCTGTAGAGTTAGTCTGGCTAGGATATAAGGGCAACAGCAAAATAAAAGCAGCAGAGCCGGCAAGGCTTTTTGGTGTTGGATGGATCCCACTGCTTCCTTTGTTTTCTGCTGTAAGATTTTCCTTATTGTAAATGACTCTTTGCTCACTGCGACCCGACCTCCATGTAGTTTAAATTTAGTAGTATATTTCAGTTTCTCATATCACACAGGAGTTTCTGCATGGCCCATAAAATACATAGTTTGTTGCTATAGTTTATTCTGTTATCAGCATTTATAGTCTTAATAGTGATGTTATACAGAACTATCTATTAAGACATCTCAGTTCCCACCATATTCCATTGGAAAATAAGATATGTCAGCCACAGACTATTTCTTTGTTGCTTATCTTTTTGTGTATCAGAGTTAACTGCATGGTAATTGTTCAATAAATATTGTTGAATGAATTGAAGATATTTCAGAAAATTCAATGTTTAACCCTTATTGAATTCGCAGAAATAAATGGTACTGAATTTTGGTTATTCCTTCCAAACAGAATTTATGACTTTCTTTTTCAAAGATACTTCACATTCTTAAACCTACATCACTGCCATTATTCATGCAGAGAAAGGAAATCACAAATGATAGATTAGACTAGAAAATTTTAGGGGCCTTTTAAATTATAAAAGTCTATGATTATACTCTTGAAAAATTATTTGTTTTTAAAGTGAACAATATCCAAAGCTAACTAGATGTTAGAGGTGGTTATCTTTAACTTAATGTTAGAGATAATTCACATAGCAATATTTTATTTCTATCATTGTTTATTTTGTTCATTTTAGTATGAATTCATTTATGGTATCTGCATCTAAGTAAAATTAATTTATTGGAAGCAGTATCGAGGCTTAGACAATCAATAGGAAGCTGGAGGACCAAACTGAAAATTAGTGATAACCAAAGAAGAGAGACACCGAGTGATGATCTTGTAACTGAAACAGTGTTGGAGGACTTACTATGCTGAATGACCTGTGTATTTTGCCTCCTCTTTGCTTCACTATTGCCTTGGAAATTCAGTATTTAAATCACAAGCTAGCTCCCTAGATCTTCCGGGGCAGGAGAGGATTAGGATTAAATGAAGTCTTGAATTACAATAATTTGAGTCATTTCATCTTCCAATCTGGGAAGCTACCAACAGGTATAACCTTCCCACCAAGCCTACCCAGAGGGGTAAAAAAGTAATTCCCCAAAAAGAAAACTGAAGAAGTAAAAGGAGAGACTGAACCTGAGTGACTCCAAATGAGAAGTCCTCACAGCATTACCAAATAGTTCTACATGGGATATCTTCAGTCCCGAACTACACAGACTTACATTTTCTTCTTTGCATCTATACCTGAAGCACATCCTTTTTGAACTTTTAAGTTAAGACTCTCAATTTCAGTCACATTGCATTTCATTCCACCCAAATCCCTAGATATGCACTGATTGTTCATGCAGGACTCTAGTTTCTCCTTGACTAATGGAGGAAGGTGAACCTCTGTGTCACCAATTAACTATCGTATAAGCTAAACTCCTTGTAGAATAAAATGACGTGTTGTAACAGTGATTCAAAATGGACTTAGCAGCATTCCCTGTAGTCCACATTCAGAATCCCATTATCATCAGGTCTCCAAGGAGTCTTGTTTGATAAATACTGTTGAAATAACAATTTTGTCATTACTTGAAAGTGGCAAGATTCATAAGGATGAATAGCATGTTTTTTACCACAGTTGCTTTATTTGAATTTCAGCAAAGATGATTGTGTCTGAAAGAATATGCTCATTAATCTTTACAAACAAGTTTTAGTTTTATTTGTTAATATCATTTGATTCCAAAAAAAAAAAAAAAAGTTAGCTTTGTTAGCATTTTACCATGAATGTCAATAGTTATTTTTCTTGTCTGACTCAATAATTTATTCTCTGAACTCCTAAGAACATTGAAAGCACAAGCAATTTTAATGTCCTTATCTCCATTTTGATGGTGTTCTGGTTGCCTCTGGAAGAAGTCCTTATTTCTTTAGAACTCTTTTGATATCATCTTACTTGTTAACAGATGGAGTAAGTGTTCCCCCTTGAATATATAAGCTGTGTGCTTTCCATGCACTTTCTTCTTTGCTCTTCTCTTTCTCATCTTTCTGTTTTATTTGTTGTTCATTAGCTCATTTATTTTATCCCTTTCTGATGAATCCATGCACCATATAATCATTTGTTTGTATTTCACTTCTTATTAATTAAGAACATTCATGTTTATGTAAAAAACACTCCTCTGAAACCCATTTACACTAAATAACCTTTTAAAGATATAATGTATCTGTTTGAATGAGGAAACTTAATAGTAGGAACTCTTAAATATGCAACCTCTAATTCAGAATGACTGACACACTAAATCATATCATCCAACTGTACTGTTGTGCTTTAAGAAATTCTTGACTCTCAGAAGAAATATAATTAATAGCTGAGAGAAATGATACTATAATATTTAGTTTGGTTGAAACAGAAAAGCGCATTTGGGAAACATTTACTAGAATTCAAAGAAGATGGATAAAAATCAATTTTGCCTGTTGTCTACATTGCTCTTTCATTCTCCAGTTGCCAACACACCATAAATTGATACTAGAATTAGAATTTTGACATATCATTAATCAGAGAAATAAATATGAAACAGCTTGATGAACCCTAGTATAAGAAACAAAAATTTAAATAAAAAGTCATCCCATATGTGTCTTTTCTTACAAGAGCTTAATATAATTTAGTAAATCATATAATAATCTTTTTACAAAGGACACAAGCTCATTCTTTCTTATTTTTAATGAAAATGTTTCTAAGAGAAACACTACTTTAATATTATAAAAGTCTTTCACATTTTTGATACCATTTCTCATGATGTTCACATCTAAGTTCTACTTAATTTTTATTTTAGAATAGTAGTTTATATCTGAATTGGAAAATTTATCTCTGTAAAGTATTATTAGAGAATTCTTGTTAAACTGCTTGAAAAATATATCCACTCCAGTTTATGAAGCTATATTGCACATGCTGAATTTTTAATATATCAATAAAGGATAGACTATGTCTCATTTTGAATGTCTGTTAGTAGGCTATTAAAATGATCCTGGGGAGAGAGAGTTTTAGCAGAGGAAAGGCTGTAGTGATGATAGATGAATTTGAGAGCTAAAGTCAATAGTCCTGGGGGATGGATTAGATATGGAGGGGAGAAAAAGATGTCAAGTATGACCCCCAGGTTTCTTTTTCAAGAAATTGGGTAGATAGATATTAGTGCTACCAACAAAGATAAGAAATATGAGATTAAATTCCCAAACTCTTTCCACTTTTGTTCTCTTACTCCTTTCCACATTCTGTCCTCAACTTCTACTTTTATTCTAAAAAAGGCTCTAGAAGCTACGTTTCATTGTCTCAAAGTATATATCTAGCCTTAAAATCTACCTCCTTTTTCAAATTGTTTATTTTACCTGTCTTTCTCTCTTTTATTTTGGAGTCATCTCATATAGGATTGGCTGGCTAGATTTTTGGAGTAATCCCAAATAGAATGCTGTTTTCATATATACAGAAATCATTCATGCTTTGCAAGCCTTGTTCAGTGGGGTATGAAGCCCTGGGTTTAGCTTGCTGGGAAGAATATCCAGGCCCACTTTTTCTACTCTTCTTGGAGAATTTATTAAACATCGCTTTGTAAGTGTATTTGTTATCCATTCTGGTCTCTACCAAGAACAGGATAATAATATCATCAACCTTTATATTCACTTTCTTTCTAACTAACTGAAGAAAAATGATTGTCATTGACATCATGAATCTTAAGTTGGATAGAAATAAGGCATATAGGAGAGGACATATTGTGCGGTAAACCACATAACGCCACAAAAGATATGAGGTCCTAATTTCTAGAACTTGTGAATGTTGTCTTTTATGGGAAAAAAAAGCTCTTTATAGATATGATTAAGTTAATGGGTTTGAAATAGATCGTCCTAGATGATCTGGTGGGCCCTAAATATAATCACGAGTGTTCAATTTAAAGCACTGGAAAAAGTAAAGTGATCATACAAGCAGAGATATGAGCAATGCAGCCACTGGCCAAGAAAAGCCAGCAGCTACCAGAAGCTGGAAGAGACAAGGAATAGATTCTCCCTTGGAGCCCCCAGAGGGAGCATGGCCTTGCTGACACCTTGGTTTCAGCTCAGTAAAACTAATTTCAGACTTCTGACCTCCACACTGTTAGAAAATAAACGCCTGTTGTTTTTAGCCACCAAGTTTGTATTCATTTCTTACAGCAGTCACAGAAAACTAATGTATTTAGGATAATGTTTATGAGCATAGTCTCCTTAAGTGAAACTGTTTATGTTTGAAAACTGACTACTATTTGTAACTATGAAAACTGGGCAAAGTATAGCTTTCTCTGTAGTTCAGGGTTTTCTGCTATGACATGAGATGATTAATAGTAGTACCCATCTCATAGAATTGCGTGAGAATTAAAAACATTTATGTATAAAGTGGCTAGCAAATCACACACAGATATCAACTATTATTATATGTCTCACATTGTAATGTTTTGAATTACCAAGGATAGTTAAGGAATTTCCATTTTTAAAAGTCTTTTAGAAGCTAGTTAATTTTGTTGTCACTAAAAGTGGACACATTCCCATTCTGAGTTATATCAGTCTCAAGGATTCTATAATTGTATAACCCAGATGTAGTTAATAGTAAATAGAAGAAATGACTCTGATAGCTGATCCTAACCCATTTTTAATCAGGAACAGGCCTTCTTGGTAGCAGCAAGGACCAGTGAAAATAATTAAGGAATGAAGCTGCCATAATTGCTGATAATTTAAGCCGATTTACCAAAGTCATCGCAGTGGTCAGTTCTGGGATTTCCTCCTAGACAGAAGGTGGAACAACATAGAATTATTAGAATGCTTGCTTATTTCACTGATGACAGCCACATTAGCAGACACAGGTTTGTAATACTCAAGAGGCTGGCCAGCCTGCAGGCTCTGTACAATTTATTTGCATACTTTATTCCTCCTTTCCTTTAGGTGAACCTGTTTCAAACTTTATGTCAGAGTTTCTTATACACTTAAACCACTTAGCTGAGATATATATCTATATTCATTCTTCATTTTATTTGATGTAACATTTTAAATTCTATTAACATAAAGAATGAACTTAGTAATTGAGGTAACTAGAAATGTGTAGAGTAGAGAAACTTTTTCTACCCATCCTACATGCTTCAGCTGCAGTCCCGTAAATTGGACCAATGAAAGATTAATGAAAGATAAGTGCATACATTTATTTTTTATTTTTTTGTGTTTACCTAGTTTTATTTATTTATTTTTTAATATTTATTTATTATGGTGACATTGGTTAACAAACTCTAGAAAAGTTTCAAGTGTGCAATTCAACAGTAAGTCATATATATATTGCATTGTGTATTCACTGTCCATAGTTAGTCTGTCACCACATATTTGACTCCTTTTACCCCATGTACCTCCCCTTTCCACCTCCCTCTACCTTCAGGTAACCACTAGTCTTTCGTCCATGTCCATAATTCTCTGTTTGTTTGTTGCCTCTAGGTTTGTATTTCACATGTGAGTGATATCATGTCATTTTCAACTTTTTCTGTCTGCCTTATTTCACTTAGCATGATTATCTCGAGGTCCATCCATGTTGTCACAAATGGCAGTATTTCATCTCTTCTTATGGCTGGGTATTATATTACTATATATATGCACCACAGCTTCTTTATTTAATCATTTATTGTGGGACACTTTGGTTGCTTCCATGTCCTGGTCACCGTGAATAATGCTCCTATGAACATTGGTGTACAAGTATCTATTTGGATATGAATTTTAAAGTCTATGGAATAAAATATCCAGTAGAGGGATTGCTGAATCATATGGTAGATCAATTCTTAGTTTTTTGAGGAATCTCCATACTGTTTTCCATAGTGGCTGTACCAACTTGCAGTCCCACCAGCAGTGGACGAGGGTTCCTTTTTCTGTGTATCCTCTCCAGCACTTGTCATTACTTGTCCTGTTGAAAATAGCTGAGATGTATCTCACAGTGGTTTTGTTTTCATTTCCCTAATAGCTAACAGTGTTGAGCATCCTTTCATATGTTTGTTGGCCATTTGTATGTCTTCTTGGAGAAGTGTCTGTTCAGATCCTCTTCCCATTTTTTTATTGGATTGTATGTTTTTTGTTGTTAATTAGCCATATGAGTTCTTTGTGTATTTTGGATATTAAGCTCTTATTGGAGGCATTGCTTGCAAACATATCTTTCCATTTGGATGGTTGTTTCTTTACCTTGTTGATGGTTATAATAATAATAAATAATAATAATAATTGTTATTATTATTTATTATTATTATTGCTGTACAGAAGCTTTTTAGTTTGATATAGTCCCATTCATTTATTTCTGCTTTTACTTACCTAGTCTTTGAGGTCAAAATCATAAATCCTCTTTAAGTCCAAGGTCCCTGAGTTTAGTTCCTGTGTTTTCTTCTACACATTTTATTGTTTCAGGTCTCATCTTCAGGTCTTTAATCCATTTTGAGTTAATTTTGGTGTGTGGTGATAGACAACAATCTAGTTTCATTCTTTTGCAGGTGGCTTTCCAGTTTTCCCAGCACCATTTATTGACGAGGCTTTCCTTTCTCCACTGTATGTTTTTGGCTCCTTTGTTGAAAATCTTTTGCCCGTATGAAAAAGGGTTTACTTCTGGACTCTCAGTTCTGTTCCACTGGTCTGAGCAAACACATTGATTTAATATAAGCTTTTTGTGTCACAAGAGTCTTAATGAGGAAATAAAGACATGAAGAAACTGGTAAACCACAATTTTTTTATACCAGGTATGACAGAGTAGAAAGTCATGGGAAAATGTAATAGGACAAAAAGGTGTGAACTAATGGTGGTAAATAGGAAGAAATATAATAAGGCCAATTTCATTCAGGTTTCTCACGATGCCCCTCTTTCTTCAGATATAGATACTCCTTTCCATCAGGTATGGGAAGGGCACCTCTCCCATGGGAGTCTTATGAATTGCTTCATGGGAGAAGGAAAGGGGAGTCAGAAAGTCGTTCCTTCATTTGCTGTTTCTCAAATTACTTTTGCTTAAAAGTCAGTATTCTAAGGTACTATAATTCGAGGTGATATATCCTGAATTCCATCAAATGTCATATTTGCAATTTGTATTTGAACTTAGTGCTCTATTTAGTCCACCTGCAAGTCTACACTTGGATCTTTCATTCTTGTGTTTAAAAGAATATGGATGCATTCTGGTCTCTTTTTTACGTGTTACCTTCAATTATATCTTCCTAGAATTCAATGATTTAATCCATTTTACTTTGACCAAATAACTCCAATTTAACCTTTTCTATTATGAGAGTTATAATCTATCTTTAATATGATTGATTTATATGCAGCTACCTCATGTTGAGAGTAGTAGAGATATTAATAAAAAGATTTCTGAGCCAGGCATCTGGTAACACTAGTATTTCTTTAATACAATATCCTACCTAATTAATGGAGCACTGGAGTTTTAACTTACTTTGTTTTGACATATTACAGTAGGACTTCGTATAACTTTGTTTTATTATAACACTGATAAGCAAAATCATCATCATCATCATCATCATCATCATCATATCATCATCATCATCCCTGGGCAGGCCACATCTGTTTGAAGTTTGCATGTTCTTAATATCTCTACATGGGTTTCCTCCTGGGACTCTGGTTTCTACCCAACCCAAAAATGTGCACTTGAGGTGAATTGTTGTCTATACTGTCCCAGTGTGAGTGACTGTGGGTGTGGCTGTGAGTGTCCCTGTGATGGAATAATGTCCTGTCCAGGGTCAGTTCTCATCTTTTGCCCCAAATTGGTGGGATAGGCTCCAGCCACCTATAACACTGAACTGGAATAAGCAGGTTGCAAATTAATGACTTCTTTAAAAATATAATTTTTCTTAAATGTATGTAAAACTCACATTAATTTCAAGGTTTAATTTTAGAAATATTTTGATTTTTTATTTAGCTATTTGGGGGGTTTTTATGACCAGAAATATGCCTTAGAAACTTAACTCTTCTTTATATCAATCAGCCTATGGTAAAATTGGTTTCATTAAGTTATTTCCCTTAAAGCAGCACTTTCCAAGAACCTGTTGATGACATTAATCGAAGACTTAACTGTATTGACTCATTTAAAGGGCCCTGTAATTATGGTTGAGGGTATAATCGAGATATCAAATTTTCTCATCTATTAATATGGGTCTCTTTCTCATTCAGTGTTTACCAAGCCATGGAAGAATTAGTTCCACAAGTCATTATGTGATGTTGCATGAAAAACACATTCCATGATCAGATAAGCTTGGCAAATACTTGGGTAAATTTAAATGTCTGTGTTCTTTGAGACTCCTCATAATACTTTAATGCAGTGAAATAATTCTGCTTCTTCTACAACAGATAGAATTCACCAATTCCCAAACCTATTTGAAAAGATAAACTTTATTTTGTTTTCTTTTTTGTTGACAGTAATCTACTTCCAATTTATGAATGACTTTTCCTTAGAAGGCAGTTTGGAACATAATGAAATACATGGCATCTAAGTTCTACTCCAACTGTAACATTTTTATTTTTTTCTTTTTAATTATAGAGTTAATACATTAATTTTTTTTAAAGTTAAATTGCTGATATTTTATTAATGTAGTACTTGTCTAATTTCCTACCAATCCTGATGAGAGATAACTAGATTTGTTTTTATTAATTTCCTAGTCTTCCTCATAACCATTATCATGTTTTATCACTGTTTAACCTAAATTCATTTACTCAGTAAATCATGTTCAACATTTTCATTTGTTTGGTTTGGTTTGGTTTGGTTTGGTTTAACTTTTATCTATTGACAAGAATTTTCAGAAATGCTGAAGGGTAAGCCTTACATCAGAAATAAATATGTTATTGACCAAGAAGAAAAGAGTGACTAAGCATGATATCATGAGTATAAAGTCAAAGCAGATTATTTTTGCAATTTTTGGTGAAGTGACTTAAGGAAAATATGCCTCATATTTCCAAAATTTTGAGAAATGAAAATGAATAATTTTTACTTCTGTGTCTCTAAGATCCCCCTTGGGCACACTCTGTGTGAGATAGTTGAATATGTCATTTCTAAGAGTACAAGGATTATATTTTTTTTCCCAAATTGATCTAACCCAAGGTAACAAGTTTGTATATGTAAATATTTTCTTAGTAGTGGTTTTAGGACTATGTGAGTGGTAGAAATTGCTATGCAAAGGCAATTTGTGGTTTCAGAGAAAGAGTAAAAAGAAAAAAAATGTGTGTGTATATATATATATATATATATATATATTCACACACACACACACACACACACACACACACATATATATGTATGCATATATATAACACTCTACCTACTCCAAATATGGTTTCTCCTAGTTAAGGAGGAATATTCTGGTTGTAAGAACTCTAAGTTGGTGTAGAAAGAAGGAAGGAAAAGACTAAAGCAGTATCTAGGTTATATTTAGCATTTTCTCTTATTTATTTATTTATTTATTTATTTTTTATTTTTTTTTTTGATTTTATAAAGGAGATCTTTTGACAACACTGGAATTCAGGGATGGATATATAATGGTTTTAATCCACAAAATATCTAACATTAGTCGCAATACAAAGGATTTGTTAGAATTCCATCTGTTCAATGATGTTAGTTTTTATCTGTGATCACATATATACAGATAATCTATAGCTTTAGTACTTTGCTAAGGTGTACCAGGGTTCCAAGAAAAATATGAAGTGCAGTTCTCTTAAAAGATGAAAGTCATGCCTTTCTTAGCCGCTGTAAAATGGAGGCTCTCATGTCTTCCCTGCTTGAAAATCTTTGAAGATTCCTAGCTCTGTTAGGCAAATCCTTTTATGATCTCTTTCTTACCCATCTCCAAACTACAGCTGCTGCTAGCCATTGAGAAGAAGCTTCTTTACATGAGGTCTCTCTAATGTTTTTGTGATCCTTCTTAAAAGTTCAGAGAAAAAAATGAGCAGTTAGAAGGAAATTAGCTATTTCCACTTTTTTTTTCTTTTTGTCTTACTTTTGAGTCTAGTTCTGTCAGTTACATCTTTCACACACAAGCTCCCACGTGGCGGAGAAGGTGGCAGAAGGGCATCAGGCTACATCTTCTACCTGCTTAAAGATGTAATCATTAAAATATTTTACTTATTAAAAAAGTAGTAAATTGGACAGTTGTCTCTTCCCCCTCCTACAAATTTATACAAATGTTAAATATCAAAGCAATAAATGTTCCCTTGGCAGCCGATTTTTTTTTAATATAGTATGCCTTAATTTTTGTTACATGACTAAATCTTCCAAAATTTAATTTTATGATTGTTTTGGGTCTATCTTCTAATATAACATAATAAAATTAAGAATCAAATCTTCATATATTTTATAACATGAAATGCTAATTTTTATATGAAATAATGTATACAAAGAGCTTAGGAATAATATTTGGAAAATAGCAAATATTCAAAGATAATAGGAATTTTGTTATATTTTCATTTACCATTTTTAAAACAAAACATCTAAAATATCCAGCTGTAAGGGATATAAATAACATATATAACATATATTTTAGAGATTATAATACAGTCATTATTGAAGATTTTTATAAGGGTTATTAAATGGAGAACTTATAGAAATGTATTCAAAAGATTAACATACAAAAAAAGCTTTCTAATCTATGTTAGAAAATATTTTTTATACATAACCAAAAAGATCCTGAGGATATCCTGATAAAAAGATAACATATATATTTTAAATGATGAGGAATTTGTACTTCTCTTTATTCTACTTTTTTTATGTTTACTAATGTTTTTAGAAATAAATGTTAAAGTGGAAAAATATAAAGATAGGCATTCTAGATAAACTACTAATCCTATTTTATCAGAAAAAGATCCAAACACAGTTTACTATCATATCTTCATCAGAACAGTTTTACAAAAGTGCAACTGACCCCTTCCCTAAAGTATAAAATACATCATAAGGGTTAGTGTTGCAAATTTTAACTTGTAGCAATAACCTCTGTAGTTCTTATAATCTTTGTACTTAGAACATCATTAAACATTTCTTTTGGCTCTTTTCTTCAGTTAACTGACAGAATTAAAATCTCAGTTTTCTCCCATAAATTAAGTCAAACAGACGATTAAATGAAGACCAAGCACAGCGGGGCCTTGCACCTCAAAATGCTCCTTTTCTCTAGTGCTGGCTTGCTATAGAGAAGAGGCCTATGCTTCCTTGCTCCTTTTCTTCTTTTGAATATTTAATTTCTGTTGATTGGTTATTGTCTAGAGTCTTGAGGGAGCCTGAGGAAGTTTCCTGGAATGCCTTAGTTCAGCCAAACCTGGGCAATAAGGCATCTGGTGAGGGCCTCTGTTGGAATCCTTCAGGTATGATGAAATAAGTTAGTATCTATGTTACTCTAAAGCAATGTTTTGCAAAATGTGGTACTTGGGACACCTGGGGGGGGGGGAATAATAATGTGTGGAGACTACTAGAAATGCAGATGCCTTAGCTCTACCCCCAAAACAATTACATAAAAATACTTGAGGATGGAGAACAAGTAAAATAATTTTTATAAATTATCAAGGACTTCTTTCACATAATAAAATTTTGGAACCAGTCGTGTCAATTTTTTTTTGTTTCTAAGCAAAAACAAGACTTCCTGTAGATGGCGTGAGCACTCACAAGTGGGATAACCTTGACTCCTACTATGGAGTCCTTTTACCCCATAATTATCTTCTTTAAGTCTAAAATTTGCTTGTCTGGTAAAAGCTTTAATCAGACTACACTTTTCTTTCTTGGCTTCCAGGGAAATAGATATGAGTAGAGCTCTAATCCTAATAATTTTCAAGATGCACTAACAATAGACATTTAAATGCATCATTATTTTTCATCCTTTGGCTTCTAATTCGCACAACCCTCTCCCCCACAATAAAACAAACATTTATTGAGTTCTTATCAATATTTTGCAATTCAATGTCATCCTTTAAAAATTATACTTGGTATGGAGTCTATCGAGAAACTTCCTGTTGAAAGTAACAGAAAATTCACTATGACTGGCTTAAACACTAAATGGAACTGACTGAAGAGTTAAGTACAGAGGATGGGCTCCAGATGAGGCTTAATTCAGTGACACAATAAAATCTGCAAAAGAAAACTGATATTAAATACCCGTCTCATTCTAGTATTAGCTCTCTTCCTATTATAAGACAGCATTCAACAGATTCTGGTGACTATATTCTTCCTTGTTTATATCTAGAAGGAAGGGGATGCCAGTCTACTCATGAAAATATGAGAAATGATTTTTCCCAAAAGCTCCAAACAATATCTTCTTGTACCTGGTTTGCCTCACAGTTTAGTCACTACTCATCTCTGACCAACCATTGCGTGATGTAGTGAGGAGAACTGTCACAGGCCAGTTAGCTTCTTGCCTGGAGTTGGAGGTATTGACAGGCTTTGCCCAATGCATATGGAGAAGTGATTTCCAAAATGGAAGCCAGAATAAAAATCAGTTTACTGCATGTAAAAGTAAAATGTAGATCAAAGCCAACAACTATTTTTTAAAGTTATAAAAATTGTGAAACAAATATGGTTCTAACATTCTTTGGTCATCAAAGCTTAAAGAAAAACCTCATCAATCCTTTAAATGTCATTTCTCACAAGCTGAACAAAGATTTTCTTGGCTTTAAAATTTTTCTTTTCTACTAGGCTTCATAGCTAGGATGCTATAGAGCGCAGTCTCTGAAAGTATTTATACAGTAAATGAAATAACATTCACAATGTTTTTCAAGGTGGGCTTCTCAATTTATAAAACAGAAATCATAATGCCGCATGGTAGGGCATGCAAAACACTTACTACAAAAGTCCAAAAAGTGGGCTCTTTTCTCATTGTCAACATGAAATGGCCCCAAATTAAGTTCCTTACTAACAAAAGTGTTACACTAGTCTTCGCAATCCTTTGTAAGGCATTATGTGTACTTAGGCTTCTACAGGTGGTTCTCAAGAGAATTCCCATATTTCACAGAATATGTATTTGTATATTTGTGTATATTTGAATATTTGAATATAATTATAAATCCAAAGAATATATTTTATAGAATATAAAAGTGTACATATATACAAACATGTGTATGTATTTTATAAAACATATATGTATATTTATAAAAATTGGATTTTCTTCTTAGAACTTTTTATATATACACATATATACTCATAAAATATATACATATGTATAAAGAGAGTGGATCAATACATGTTTTAAGATCTATAAAACTGTTATTTGTCAATCTATAGTAGATTTGGTTAAATATGACACTTTTATTTTTTAACAAAATGGTCCTTAACATAAGATCCTACATAGTTTAAACAGTCCTGATGAAATGTTATATTGATGTGTTGATTTGCAGTTTTCATACAAAAGATAATTAATTGCTCCTTAGAGGTTTGGGCTGGAGAAGAATCTCTGTGAATAAATTAATCCCTCTTGTACCCTTTACTCCTTCCTGCAAAGGAAGAAAATGTCTGAGGTTCAGACAAACTCCAACATTTCAAACAAGATATACTTCCTTGTATATGATTGGTTCCATTAAGAAAATGATTAGAAAAATTAACATGAAAATAACAGACTCAGCCAGCTCTTATAAGGAAAAACAAAATAGCTCCAGATACATTTTGCAAGTCACTGGGACCAAAATCGATTTCTATAAACGTCATTTAGTTTTATGATAATCAGAATACATTGTTTGGAGAAAAATATTAATTTAGGTAGGTCTGAAGAGTTGTCACTCAGTTAATTAATCCCATCTGCTATTTTTACCGTCAGAGCTGCAGCAATCCGTCTGCCAGGAATTCAAAACCAGAAAAAGGCCCCATGAGCCCCACTAACCATCTTTATCTACAGCATCTTTTACATAATATACATGAATTCAAATTTGAAAAGGTGACAAAGAAAAAAAAATTATCAGGATAATCTGCTTTATTTCATTTGTGTTCATGGAAATTTGGAAAATTAACTTTAAATATCATGACATTCAAAAAACCAAACTGTGAAATTGCAGGGGAGAAAAAGAAGGAGGGTGTAGGAATGTGATTAAAAATTTTTACCTTTCTTCCTAAAATAAAATGAGTGGTTTCACTTGCAATTAAAACGTGTACTTTATTCCTTATAATCTTCTCCTTGATTTCTTATGGCAAAATTGTTCATTGTTCATTCTGTTGTGTTAACTTTGGAGTAGAACTTGACGTTAATTTTTTTTAATATTTATCATTCTTTGTCTTTATTCTATAGATAATACCATGTTACAAGAGGCCTAGCCTTAGACTCACTATTCTGAAATAGCTCACATGTGACAATATGATGTGAGTAATTACCTGCATTATAAATTTTCCAAAAAGACATATGGTATCTTGTTTTCCCCAGTGAGTTTATCACTCAGGTGCTTAGACAAGTGCATTAACTCTTGAAGACACCCATTTCCCTAAGCTTTTAGAGTATGACAGAGCATAGAATACAAAGAAACTGAAGTCCATATCAGTAAAGAGAACTAGATAAGCCAGTTTTATTGACCTATATGGCCGCAAACTGAATATCAGATTTATCCCTAGAAATGCCAATTTTCCTTTCATAGTTCATCGGATGAAAAGGCTGCTGCAAAGTTGACCTGGAAATGACCACCCGCCAAAACTTTCATGGTGTTTTTAATCCTTATTTTATTTCATCTCAGAGTCTATACTGTTAATTATTTCTTTCTTCCCTTAAACCTGATGATAATCCTGCAGTTATGATTAGATCGTCTCTTTCATAAACATCTCCAACTCTTATTTTGTTTTGTTTTATGTCTTCTTCTAGAGCAGCCTTATTTACACCTCTGGGTTGAACTGTCAACTATTCTAGTGTGTCTAAGTTTCTAATTGGATTTTCATCTGTTAGATTCCTCTACCTAGATCCATTTTAAACTTACCCCGCTAGAACAGATCACATTTTATTTTCTCTCAAACTTGATCTTTTTACCTAGATGATGATGATGATGATGATGATGATGATGAAAACCATAGTGTCTTAATGTACTCTGCCCAACAAACTGAAAACCTCGATCATTTCCATCTTTCTTCTTTACCCAGCATTCACTGTCGACGAAGCCATATGCCTGCTTTGAAGTGTAGGTTCTTGGAGCATGGAAATCAGTAAGGCCCACAATGATTGTCTGCCCAGTGTCAGCTCAGTTGTGAATTTATGTCACACACATAATAAACGTTTGCTGATGTTCAGACAATGCCAAAGAATTATTAAACATAATTCATATTATTTGGTCACATTGGGATTTCATTGAGAATTTTGCTTTGGGTTATTAGGTCATAACAGGTTTTCAAATTATTTTTTTCTAAGCCCATTTTTTATTGTCTTAGCTATTAAAATAGGATTTTATCTTCTCTCAGTTGCCCTGCATGTAGGAAAAACCTGTAACCCCAAAGAACATCTAGTGTTTTCATATACCCATTTAAGGAAAAGATATATTATATCCCTATAAACCTTTACTTTTTCTGATTCCAGCCCATTCTTGTAATAGTCACTGATCTATCAATTTGTTTATTATATGGATCTCCTCACTTAGGTCATAAATGCAATTATATGATTTTAATGAAGATTTATTCATTCAGCACACATCTATTTAGGCCCTACTATTTGTGAGGACCTGTTCTACACATCTGGTACATCAGTAAACAAAACAGACAGTGACCCTTGCCCTCAAGAAACTGAAATTCTAGTAAGGCAAAAAAAAAAAAACAAAAACAAAAAAAACAAAAAACAAAAAACAACAACCAAAAAAACCACACTAAACAATGACTATAATAAGAAATATATACATTAGAAGGTAAGTGTAGAATTACAAAGCCAGGTGGATGGTGAATCTGTGAGGAGGGGTGTTAACGTTTTAAAGAAAAAGTGAGAGAACAAATAAAATTTTTTTGACCTTCTTCCAGAAATTGTGACTGAGGAAGATAGATTGCAATCCTTTTCTCCTTTTACAATTGAGGGTTGTATTTTTTTTTTTTTTCCTTCTGTTCCCAATCAACTCCCAGCCTAAATAGTATGATAGACGATCTAATGTGCTGGAGAAATAAGCTCTGAAATAGCCAATGAAAGAAGCCATTCCTAAAGAGCAAAGAGTTAATGAAGAATTTTTAACAGCCTATCGACTCAGCTTCACTCTGTTACCATTTAAATGGTCTCAAATGGGATGTGAAGCTTAACATATCACGAAATAGTGTGTAGTTTCTGGTGGCTGCAAACATTTTCTCATTAATCCTAGTTGCTGGATACATCAGCAATACCAAGAAGTTTGGAGAGAGTCTGCAGCATCATCTCAATTTTTTTCCTTTGTTTTTAAAGTAGGAATTTAGGAGAAAATAAGGGAAAAGTAACCTATAGATGTTTTTCTTATAATTAAAAACAAATTTGTTTTTAAATAAGTAATTAATATCCTGCGAATATTGATGTCTGTGACTAGACCCAGTATTCTCTTTCCAACCAAAAAATTTAAATCTCATTTGTAACTCACAGACCTCTATCCTGTTGCCTTACCTACTTGCTCATGCTCTATCTTAAATGTGCATGTGTCCTTGGTTTCATGTTTTTTTTCATTTTAAGTCATCCAATACATCTAAAGTTCCAAACATGCTATTTTTCTCATATTATATTGGCAGTTGTGAATTTTTAATTGAATTTTGAAACTGTATTGCATATTGTTACATATCTTCTTCATAGAAGGTCTGCTATATCTATGACTTCTTTGCAAGATGCCAACTTGGGCATTGTTTTTTCCTTATTGACATAGATATTGACACAATATTGTTTTATGTGAATAATAAAATTTACATATATCTTATTATTAAAAACATGTTCATAAGTAAATAAATCTTCAGGTTTTCAACATCTCGGCTCTGTGATTAGGGTGAACCAGCATTCCAGGTTGCCCAGGACACTGCCAGTTTATGCCTGGCATCTCAGCGTGCTATTAATAATTCTCCCTTTCACTCAGAAAAAGTACCCTATTTATGTGAAAAATTAAGCAGGCATCATATCCACGACTGATCTGAAACCTAGTGTCACTAAGGATGTTGCCCTTTACCATGACTTCTCATCAACTCTTCTAGAACATCACCAACTCCTTCGAGAATGGTCACTACTATTTTTTCTCTCTTCATCACTGTCATGACTATTTCTCTCAATGTGGTGAAGCCTTTTGCTATTGATTTTACTCCCTATCTCCACCTAGCCATCACCCTTTTTGTACCACATGCTTAAAAATAGCCAAACACTGTGATGTCTCACCTCTTTTCCATGGTCATCTCTTATATTCATCTCCACCCCGTTTCATATCCATAATGATTCTCTAAATCTTGTCTGCTTTACTATTGAAATTTGATATTTAGATATTCCTTTTCTGACTAAGTCTCCTATTTTCACATCCCCTTAGCTTCCTTATTAATTACTTGCCCTAAGTCTCCTCTTTAACCCCGTTGATGATACCTCAAAGATTTGTCTTCTTAACTGTCAGACTTCAGGCTTTTGTTAATCTCTTTGAGCCTCGTTTTCTTCCCTGTTTAGAACATCTTCCTATTTACATGGGCTTAATTTTCTTTTTTTCTTGATTCAAACTTAAAAACCTTCTACCTCCACTCTCATTGGCACTCTAGGAATATACCTGTTTTATTTTGTTCATTGCAAGTGCTCCAGAAATGTACTTGTTTATTGTTCCTCCTTTCTTTTTTGTTTACCTGAAATTCAGGAACTCTATCTTGTTTACCACTCTATCCCTAGCATCTAAAGTGGTGTATACTATATCATAGCCCTTCAGTAAAATGTTTGTTCATTTGCTAACTTTTCTGTAAAATGTGAGTAGAGTAGCATTTAGTTCACAGGGCCGTTGTAAGAATCAATGATATAATATATAAGGAGCTTTGTATTTTACCTAGCAAAGGTCAGCACTCAATATTTAGCTATTTTCATTATGCCACACAAAACAGCAGCAAGAATATTCTAAAAAGAAAACTGATCATTTTGTTTATTCACCACTGTTTTAAATGGCCAACCACTATCTTGAAGATGGTGGTCAAAGTCCTTAATGTGACAAAGGAAGGCACTTATTATCCGAGCGTTGCTTATCTCTTCTGCCTCTCCTTGCACTGTGGTTAAACCACCTCAAAGGCCATGTTCTCAGCATACTGTGTTACATGCAATACCTTATTATACATGCTCTCCTTTCTAGGCCTCTGGCATGAGTTTGATGCCACCATGTTTTAGCCTTGGCTGATGCCTTCAGAGTCTCAAGATCTCAGTTGAGATCATTCTTCCTTTTCCTGGCTCATAGAGCAGCACTGTGTATATTGAAAGGGACTTCAGGGACAAGGGTTCTTTAATGCTCATCTTTATATCTTTGGTACCTATTGAAGTGGCTAACACATGGCAAATATGGACCGTTCACAGGCTTCCATAAGCACATCTACCCTGTCAGCAGCACCCACACCCATTTACTTTTCATTCTCTCCTTTTACTGTCGTGAAACATCCTCCACATGCAAACTACCTTCTGCCCTTTCATGCCTATTCAAGAATATCACGGCACTCACTTTCTCTCACATTCTTGCATTATTACCTATAATTCTCCAAAGAATCATCTGCCATTTTTGGATGAAAACTTCTCTTAACTCTACTCCCTCCTACCAGCTAAAATTCTTTCCTATGTGTTATTGTGCAGCAAAACCTGTTGAAAGATACATTTATACTCTACTTTTTCAGCTTTTATGTTTTTAAATGTATACTTCAACCTGGTGTTCACCCTGCCACACCTTCAAAAATGACCATAACAAGGTTATCAATTACTTCTATGTTGTCAAATGGTCAATAATTTCAGACTTAAAAAAGTTCAGCAATAAAAATAGTGCAAAGCACACCATCTACCCTTTACTTACGTTTACTTATTGCTAACTTTAGACCCCATTTGTGTGTGTGCTCTCTCTCTTCCCCTCTCTCCCTCCCCCCACCTACTTACCCCCCACCAAGCACCTATACCTGTAATTTATTTTTCTCTGAAACGATAGAGAATGAGTTACATATATCATTGATGGCCCTTTAATCCTAAATATTTTATTGCTTATTTCCTAAGGATAGGAATATTTTCTTATATTATCACAGCACAGTCCTATTTTCATATATTTATATAATACCATGATTTTACCTATCTACCCTCATATTCCATATTTGTCAGTTGCTCAAAAATCTTTATATCTTACCCTCAACCATTATCACTTAAGTACAGAATCTGGTCTAGAGGCAGTAATTTCATGTCTTTAGTCTACTTATTCTGAAACATTTCTCCAGGTTTTCTTTGTCTTTTATGACATTGATATTTCTTAAAAATAAAGTATATCCCCCCACACACTACTTTTGTTAATAGAACATTCCTTCTTCAGAGCTGAAATAGATAACATTGCATTTCTCAGTATCACATCTGGAGGCACATAGTACTCATCCATCCCTCAATGAAATTTTAATTTTGCTCATAAATTCAAGGTTCATCTGATTTCCTCATTTTATGATTACTGAGATTACACACACACACACACACACACACACACACACACACACACACACTTATATATGTTTAAATCCCTACAACTAATAAATAGTTGATAAGGAAATACTTTAATAAAATTTTCTGTTTCCTTTAAAAATTTCCTTCTAGACAGTATCTATGATCATCTTGCCTGACCCAAGCTTTACTATGATTACTGCAAAATGGTGTTTTCCAGCTTCAGCTGTCCTTCCACAGTTATCACTTGTCCTTCAGCATTGTACTGTAAGCAGGATCTCGTTTGTCTCATTTATCTATTAATTATTTTTATAGGCTAAGGGTTCCTTATGTTTTATTGGTTTATAATTTATTATTGTAATTTATTATTTTGGTACTAATGTTGTGTAGATTTGGCCAGTGGGAACCCCTTTAATCTGGTTCCTGTGTCCTTGTGATATGCCCTTGTCACTTTTTGAGCACTTTCGTACTTTCTGGCATTAAAAAAAAAAAAAAAAAAAAAAGATGTTCCAGGTTAATTTTGTACCTATCCTGAACTGCTTTGGAATCAACTATTTCTCCTAGGAGTTCTGGTTCCCTTTAGTAGAAAATAGTACTAGAGATCAAGATTTGGGCACAAAATATGCTCATTGCTACTAAGGTGCCTTTGATTCTTAGATCTTTAAGCAATCAATTAGGAAATATATGCATGCATGTAATACATGCATGCATATATATGCATACAAATATATATATGTTATACTTACATGCATGCATGCATACATACTATATATAATGTGCATATAAATGTCAGTTTACACAATATTTTAGAAATCGTGTTCACAACAATACCTTTAAATCCAATCCATTTTTATAGTGTTGTTTCTTCCTTACCCCATTTTATATTTGTTTTTCTTTTCTTCCTATAGTGAGAATCCTGTAAGCTCCCAATAACCTCATCACATTTATGCATTTACTCAATTATATATATATCTAAAATAGTGGATGCAATTTAAGATTCTAAAATAGTTTTTGAATTGTGATGTTCATTCCACTACAATAAACAATGCTAGCATAACAAAGTTTAGGCTTCCACCTGGCCTGGTCAGTACAGAGCTATGTAGACAAATAGTGTGTTTATAAATTATTTGGAGTAGGATGGACTAACATTTCTTCCTGTCTGAGTATGATACTTATGCTGAGTGCTATTAAGTACCTTTTTATATGTTTGGCGACCATTTTTTTTGCATCTTTTTTTGGTGAATAGTGTGCTCATATATTTTGCAAATGCCGATATAGGATTCTAGGTTCTATTAGCCTCAGATTTTAAGTTCTTTATAAATTATGGATATCAATCCTTCATCTGTTATACATACTAGAAATATTTTATCTGTCTTTCTGTATTGCTTATGATTTTATATTTACCATCTTTTTAATTTATATAGTAAACATTTAAAATTTCTTCTTACCTTGGCATATGGTTTCTTAGTTTGTGCTTTAGAAAGTCTTACCTTACATTCAAGCTCTAGAGGAATATATTTATGTTTCTATAGTCCTTGTGTAAATTCCATTTCACGTTTACATTGCTTATGTATTTAGAACTTATACTTGTATGTGGTGTGCCAGTGGATCTAACTATATCTTTTACCAAAGATTGTTTCAACACCATCTATAAAAAAACTCTACTCTTGTCTTCCTTTGTGTGTTTTGAAAACTACGATGCCATTGTAAATCTCAAAGGTAAGTAATTTCATATCTGTTTTATCCTTGAGTCCCTGAGGATTTTTTCTTTATAGGTAAAGTGTAGCGCTTTTACTAGGATATGTCTCAGAATTGATCCTTCTGGGTTGATTTTCCCTTGTACTCAGTGGACTCTTTTGATGTGTAGATTTAGATCTTCTCTAATTTCTAGAAATTCTTCTTGAGCTATAATTTTAAATACTAGTTCATTTCCATGTTTTTCTTCTTTCTCAGGTACACCAATAATATGAATACCTGACTTCCTCTATATGTTTTCCAACTTAATTGATTTTTCTTTATCTCTTTTACTTTTTGTTTTTAATCTCATTTCATTCTCTTGGTTTTGTGATTTTCTTTTATTTAATACTAGTGTTCCTTGTGCACTTTGCAATTTAGTCTTTATTTCTGATGAGATTCTATCTTTTTCTTCCATCTATGCCATTAGTTCAATACTATTTCAATTTTTCTCATTTTTTCAATCTTCTCTTTTATTTATTTATTTATTTATTTATTTATTTATTTATTTATTTATTTATTTATTTGTATTTCTGAATTCAAGTGTTTTTTATAATCCTAAAATACTCATGTGAGGTTATTTATTTCAATTTAGGGTGCTGCTTTTCAATATTCTTCATATGATGATTATTCTGTAAGTCTCTTCACCAGTAGATTTCTTACTTGGATGTCTAGCATTTTATATAACAATTTTGTGTGGATGTGGTCTGCTCTGCTCTACTTTTATTTATGGGTATGGTTCCTAGTTCAAAGCTGCCATTGATGTTCTGCCTCTTCACTTTCATTTGTTGCTTCCTGTTGCTGAGAATGATTGTAACTATGCTTTCTAAGACCTCAGTTCTGTTCCACTGTTTTTCATAACCTCTTCTCCGCCTCCCAACTTCTGCTCGTCACTCCCACAATTTTGCAACAGTGGCCACAAGTGGAGGTTGAAGGATTTGTTTCTTTTACTCTTTTAGGTGCTGCCCTCTGTCTCTTAGTAGTACCAAACATGTTTATCCTGTGTGGGTTTATTTGTTTTCCCTGTCGATATGTTGGTCATTTTGTGAGAGCCAAACGGAGTTTCAGTATTATATTGCTATTGTTTTGTAAAACTCCATTGGTCAGTTCTCAGTCCTTGTTTTATTTGATTTATTAGTATCATTTGGCAGCAATGATAACTTTCTTTTTCTGGATATACTTTCTTCATGTCCAGTTTGAGTATTTCCTACCACCTCTACTATTGACACCATGGTGAGAGCTGCCATCGTTTCTTATCTGAACCACTGATATAACCTCTTAAATACTTCTTCTCTTCACTGCTTATAATAGCCAGAGTAATTCTCTTTAAATTTAAAGCATATGCTATCATTCCTTTGTTCGAAACTCTCCAGTGGCTTTCCATTCCCCTCAGAGTATAAGCTAAATTTATTATAATGGCCTACAAAGTCTTAAATGATGTGCCACTCATCGCTTCTCTGACATCATCCTCTGCTAGTCCCCTAATTGATTATTCCATTTCAGTTGCATTGGTTTCCTTGCTGTTTTACAAAGAAGTAAGATATTCTGCTGGATAGGGATTTTGCACTAGCAGTTCTCCTGGCTTAGAACACTTTTCACTTAGCTACCCACATGGATATCTCTCTCGCTGGTCTCAGGTATTTGCTCACTATGGCCTTCCTAAAGAAGCACACTCTGTCCTATTAATAGTATAATTTAGCCTATGATAATCCAATAGAAGAATAAATACACACATTGCTTTGCTAAAGGCAGCAATGTTTTACCTGTTCCTACTCAAGAATAGATATGTCACAAGATGGAAGCATTTATTTCCTTCTTCAGTTCTGGGAGGCTCATAAGTCTGGTATCCTTTCAGGAAATAATGTCTCTAAAAATACCCTAATATCTTTAAAGAAATATATAAGTAATAAACAGTGAAAAAGTTAGCAGTTTGTTTCTGTAGGTCTTTTATTACCCTCCCCCCACCCTCCTCCTCAGATTACTCTGCAGTGTACACAATGGAACACTATTGTGGTAGAGTCCCCCATCCATGCAGGCAACACCAATGGAATAAGTTGAGTATTTAGAAAGAACCGAAAATTCATTTGGCTACCAGGAAACAATTTAGGACAAAAGAGCAAGAGTGAGCTTGTGGAGGAAATTCCACTAATCCTTACTTCTTCTAGAAGCATTGGAGCATGCCACTATTTTTTTTTTTTTTTGGCTGAAATTTTAAGGTTTGGGAAAAGAATAAAAAGTAATATAATAGGCATTTATCTTTAAATCCCTCCTACTCTTAGCATACCTCTGAGGAGCAGCAACAGTTCTACAGTTTGATGTGAGAAATGGTTCGGAGTAAAGTTTAGGAATTTAAAGAACCGTTATTGCTTTGAAACACCCAATTATAAATCAACTAAAGTTCTCTTAGAAACTCGATAGAATTATTGGGTCACCCAAAATATGATTTGTGCCCAGAAGAAGTTTCAGAGGCAAGGAAAGCAGGTTTCTGTTTACTAGGTAAATGCCTCTGGAAAAGTTAATTAAGAAATCAAACATTTCAATTTTTCTATTTGTGAAATAGAAATAATAATGTCAACTTTATGAGGCTAATGTGAGGATTAAATGGCAAAATGGTCGTACAGTACTGTATTAGTTTTTATGGCAGCTGTGACAAATTGTCATAGATTATTAGCTTAAAACAATATAGATTATTTTACATTTCTATAGAGCAGGAGTCTGACATGGATCTTACTGGGTAAGATTGAGATTTTCGCAGGGTGCTTTACTTTCTGAAGGTCCTAGGGAAGAACTCCTTTCCCTGCTTTCTCCAACTTCCAGAGACCACTCACTTTCCTCGGCTGACAGCCCCTTCCTCTATCTGCAAAGCCAACGATGTAAGATTAAGTCCTCCTGCTGACATCTTCTCGGTTCCAATTTTTTGATTCCTTCTTTCACTTTTAAAAACCTCTGCGATTACATTGGAGCCTCCTGGATAATCCAGCGAATTTATGGTGATCTGATTGGCAAACTTAATTTGGTCTGCAACCTTAATTTCCTTTTGCCATGTAAACTGACATATTGACATATTCTGAGGATTAGAATATGTGAATCTTTGAGGGACTATTATTTTGCCTGCCAGAAGTACTATTTATTATTAACAGATTCCTCAGTTCCTAAGTTTCTAGTCTTCCATGGAGATAACAATATCAACTTCATAGTGTATTTGTGATGATTAAATGAGCTAGTAGAAATAAAGCACCAAGAACAGTTGTTAGTAAATAGTAGCAATTTCTTAGTACTTGGAGTCTAATTTTGTGTGTGTGTGTGTGTGTGTGTGTGTGTGTGTTACCAGTAAGATAAAAATAAGTGCATTAGCACATTTCACATCATTGTGAAAATTAGAGATGATGTATTTAGTGTCCTTAACATATTGTTTGTATAAAACCATCATTACTCAATGTCTCTAATTCTTATATATCTCATCCATAAATCAAGGTCAATAATTGTATATACTTCAGAGGATTCTTGAAAAGATTCAACTTGAATATATACATTAAGCATTTAACATAGTACCTGATACAAGACTCAATAGCAAGTTAGTCATTATTATGATTTCTAATTACAAATTGTTATTATGTCTACATGTTCTTTGATTCATGATTCTGAAATAACTCCCTCTTAAAAAATTTCTCAATTTTCTTGGAATGCTCAATGCTATATGAGAAAACTGGGAAAGTGTTCATCATGGACAGATGGATTCAATCTCTTCAAGCCAAAGCAGATTACTCCCTACCTGCGGAATCCTCCCTTTTCCAGAGACCTATTGAGGTTTAGTGAAAAGCAAAGATAAATAGACATTCTTAGGCTGACCATCAGCCAAGAGTAGAGGACATATCCTTGCCAAATCCACATGCAGTAGATGCACAGCCGGATTGTGCAAGCTGTAGGAGCTCAAACAATCTGAATAAGGTCCTGAGAAGCAGCTGGGTATTTTGGAGACTTCTGAGGCCATTGTTATTCATCAGCCTCCATTGTTGGTCTGAGGCTGTCACTTGAGATACTATCTTTTGGGGCCTTTTCCTTATCAGTGAGTGTAGCTTTGTCCATATTCCTATAAATTATCTATTAAAATATAACATAAGTCTAAGCCTTTTAGGATAAGAAAGGATCAGATCCTTCTCTTCTTTACATTTGAGTTGGCTGACACTGTTTCAGGGGCCAGGAAATGTCATGTTTTTGTTGTTGTTGCCCTTTTGCTTGCTCGTTTGTTCTGTTAACTACATATTACTTTCTTAGGCCTCTTTGTTTTTCTACCTTCTGTTCCTGTTGCCAAAAAAAAAAAAAAGATTTTAGTTGTCTTATTTATCTAGAAAATTTCTGTTGACCATTAAAAAACCTGTCTCAGATAGTCCTTCTCTCTCCAAAATTTTTCCTCAAATTCTCAATCTATCCATTTGCTAAGTGACCTCCAGGTATCATAGTGATTCTTTCATTTCACTTATAACATTGCAGTATAATTTGTTGCTTTACTATCTGGGTTTCCAACTACCCACGACCTACTAGAGGTAGAAAATGTGTCTTTTCTATCTCCATGTCTTGAATAGCAACAGTTCAGCAGATTTTTGACAAAGGAAGTGATGGACTTAGGAATATTTGAGTTCCAAGAAGCAGGCACTTATCAAACTAACAAACGAAAGTAAAAATTTATGAAAAGCATATGGGAGTATTTCATACAATCAAAAATTAAAAAGTGGATCCAAACTTCCTTGGATTTGTAATCGGTACCATGGATGATTCAGTCTCTCACCACTGGAAGTTCTTTGATCTCTTTCCTTTGTTACTCTGAGCACATCTTCATCTTTCTTTTTTTCTTTAGACTGGTTTCTCTGCATCTCAAGTAAAAGAGAGAAGCAGATAGCTACGCCAATATGATTCCCCTGATTAAATATCTTTTCCATTGAATCAAGTTGAAAGAACTAGGTTTCTTGAATCCTAACAAAAGTTTTGCAGGAGGGAAAATTGATTGGCCCTCTTAGGTCAAATGGCATTGATAAATTAATTAATGATAGGAATTTGAGGACTTGAGGTAGAATTACTTCTGAGGTGACATTAGGTGGCTGGCAATATTAGTAGATAAGGAGAGGAGGGCGTGGTTGGATGGGGCAACCACCTGTCTACCTGATCTACATAGAAGTAATTGAATTCTTAACATTTTACAGTAAATAATTTCACTTAAGAGAAAAGCCTAAGGATATGCGAGTGGCACTGATTACCTTGGTGAAAGGCTCCCCAGACATGAAAGTCGTTGGGAAAAAACACATTTATCTATCAGTTCTATCAAGCTGAGCCTACTTCTGCCTCCCAACCAAAAGCTTCCAGGACTTTCTTGGTGTCTTTCACACGCAGAGCCTCTCTTAGGGCTGCTGTGTATTTATTAAACACCACCAGTACTCATTATGGATGTGTTAAAAATTCAGATCCTTAGAGAACAGGGTAGATCGAAGTATTGACTCCTGTTTCACTTTCCCCATCTGTCCAGACATCAATAACAACGGTGAATGGGGGTCTGGAAGCACTGGGCTAATGTACCTCCCTTCGATCATAATTCCAGAGTTTGCCTTAATTAAGATTGATTTTTGCCCCTATGTTGTACATCTCTTAACTAACAGAAAAGTCACAAGGGCACAGTTTAAGCATTAAGAATGTGAGGATTGCGGAGGGGAAAGTGGAATCAAGTCTTATGCTTATGGAGCCTAGAAACTGCATGACTGGTATGCTTAAAATAAATCCTCAAGCAGATTTCTAAGGCATCAAGGAGTCACATAAGGGCACTGGAAAAATGAATTGCTCTTCTGACTCACTTCCCTTCATATGTGCTGCCTGGGTGCATTATTGTTTATGGGCAGAAGGAAAGGTACTTTAGATTAAGCAAGTGAAGGCCGCAGTGGGCCAGAGTTGCCTGCTTTTTTTCTTAGACATTTTCAGAAACATCCCTATCATCAACGAAATTCTATTGAGAGCTCACAATACTGCAGGGCCTTCAAAATACTTGTGCTCAACAAAGGGGAAGTACAGCCTCTGCCCTCAAGCAAATTACAATCTAGAGTAGAAAGCAGACATGGCATTAAGGAAAAGGGAAAGTGAAATCCTACAATACATGAATAAAAACACTACACAAAGGGATTTTGATTAGTTGTGACACTGTACCTTCATCTAGTTGCTGAAAGAGAGGCTTCTTTGGGGAAATAACTTTAAGAAAGTTATTTTATTTTTATATTTTTAAAGATATATCCTAAAAAGCAGATCTTGGGTAGGGAGAAATAAAGAGGCTATTCTACAGAGCACAATTATTTCATGCTAGAATTTTTAGCTTTCTTTTTATTACAGCATATCGTGAGGATAAAAGGTCATGGAATCCTGTGTGTCAGGGGGTGGGTGCGTGCACATGTGTGCATGGGTGTGAGAGAGAGAAAGGAAACTGTATATAGAATATTTGCTTCATTGTTTCTAAGAAAGATAGACTCCAATTGCTATCCTCTTGCAGTAAGTGTTACCATGTCACCCAAACTAATAAAACAGATTTCAAATGAGTGTTTTTATAAATATTTAAATAAACACTGTGATAATTGCATTTTCTCTGCTTGGTTTTCTTCCAATTTTTTGCTTCAAATCAGCTCTGGAAAACATATTGTATATTTGTGTGACTTAAATTTTGGATAGGTGTATGGAACATCTGGAGAAGTCTGATAGAGATCATCTGGGGGTCGAGATTAGAAAGTTCTCATGCTGGTTACAATAGAAAAGGATGTTATTTCAAAGATTCAATGTCACAGACTACACTTGTTGATGAATCCAGGTAAATACTTAGTCAAGGTCTCCCCAAGGCCATCCAATCTCTTGTCTCTATACTCTTCAAATAGCTTCTTTGTTCTCCGCCAGGCTGACCAGACTGTACAGTTCCCAAGGGGAGAAAAGAAGAAAAGTAACTGAGAGAAGACAAAGATAAAGGCAAATGTGATGTGTATCAGAATAAGCATGTGTATTGTATGTGTGTTTAGGTTTATAAAAATTAATATAGACATATTCATTCACTGAGGCTTGTTTTAAGATATTCCAGCTGTAACAACAACAAAAACCTCAGGCTAGGTAGAAGGCACTGAGATTTCCCTCACTAAGACTTAATCCACCCTACATTTCCATTATTTTCTTGCAATGTCTCTACATACAGGGGCTGAGTATCTTCCTTTGTAAAGATAGAAGTCTATACGTTGGCCCTATTATCCAGGCTTTGTTTCATTTGCCTGTTCCAATCTCCTATAATTTGCATGAGGGTATGGACTCTATTACTACGTCCTTCTACTCCTGCTACTGTAAGTCTTTCTTCCTGTCGCTTCCAGGGCCAGCCTCTCTAGCTGCACTTTGTCAAAATTGTTTGCCCCAATTCTTTAAGTCTTGGATCACTATGAACATACCATGAGAGCATCTGATGGTACATCACCTAGAAAGTCTGCCGTTAGGGAGTTCCAGTGATGCTTCTAGGAAGACAGAACCTGCCTCAGCCTTTTGTGATTAAAATGGATCATCTCTGCTCTAAATCTTCTTCCTTCATGTCTAAATCCCCTCTAGGTGCTTTGCTAGAACTACACATCAATAATGTGAGCTTTCTGAATTCATTCTCATAGAAGTACAGGCCAAACATGTTAGTTTCCTATTGATGCTGTAACAAAATGCAAACCTAGTGGCTTAAAACAACATAAGTTTACTTTTTACAGTTCTGGGATTCGAAAATCTAATTCATGTATTATTGGGCTAAAACCAGGGTGTTTGTAAAGCTTCACTCCTTTCTGGAGACTCTAGGGTGGGACGTCTGTTTCTGGCTCTTTTCAGCTTTCTAGAATTGCCTGCATTCCTTGGCTCATCTCTCTCTTCTGTCTTCAAAGCCAGCAATAGACAATTTCTCACATCTCATCACTTGGATACTAACTTTTCTGCTTTGATCTTCCCTTATGATTACATTGAATATAACACATAATCCAGGATAATCTCCTAATTTTAAAAACAGCTAATTAGCAACCTTAATTCCATCTGCAACCTTAATTCCCTTCCCTTGCCATGTAATGTAACATAGTCACCGATTCTAGAGATGTGAGCTTCTTTGGGAGGGCATTTTTCTGCCTACCACACTAGCTAAATCAGAAATTTTAAATTGTATCCTTTTACTGACCACAATATTTAGTTTATAAAAGCAGAAACTATGCGAGTATAGAATTATATGTCAAATGAACTTGCTTATTGATCTCGTAATCATCCTACTCATATAATCAACATGGCTGTATGTTTGTAAACATACCAAATACCCTTTAGTCTTTTTTCTACTACTCTGTGTGATTTGTTTGGCTCTAATATGTTGTGAGATTTCCTTGACACTTCACTCCCACTCCACTCCATTAGTTACAGATACCTCTATCCTCAATGTCCTCCACTTAGTTTCCAGGACTTATTTACATATTTCTTTTTGCCCAACAGGAACTATTAATAGATTTTTAAAATTTTTCTGCGATGTTGGCATTTCGCTAGTTTGTTGTTGTATGTTTGCCCTCCTTACTAACAAAGGACAAAGTACAGGCTGTGCCTCTGCAGCTTCTCTCAGTCTCTAATGCAATGTTGTTCATTTTTGACTAACACTTATCAAACTCATGTCGCACACACAAAGATTTGCATACAAAAGAAGTCCTTCAGAGTACTTTTATAAATTAGTCGAATAATACATAATTCTTGTTCTCATCATGTTTTCCATCCTGTGTAAGTGAAGCTTTTAATAGAAACCATTCTTGATCAAATTTTTTGATTTTGCAACATGGCACCCACAAATTGCCAGGGTTTGTCAAGGGCTTGCTATGCCGTGCCCGACACTGTGCTAAGACCTTACGTATAGTTTTGCGTGGTTATGAGAAATGTCCAAAGTAAATATTCTTCCTCCTCTGTAATTTTTGGGCAGGTAAATTGGGTCACAGAGAGGTTAGGCAACTTACATATGTTTGCACAATGAGCAAGGGGCAGAACTGGCTTGATAGCAGATCTCTCTCACAAACCCCAGAGTCTTTAGCATGAAGCTCTAGGTCCCGATCCTCTTGGGTATTCACTGCAGTTGCTCAACCAGCTTCCTCAGGAACCATGTCAAATCAAGCCTATTAGATCACAAACTGCTTTTCCAAGTCAAGAATGGTTATTGAATGTATGCTACATTCTGTGCATCATTTGCCTATGATTCTGCAAGGTTTATGCCAACTCTGCCTTAGAGCATTATATACTTTCTTCGGAAGAGGGCTGTGTCTCAAATATAGAAATGTTTAATGTCAAGGACATTCTTGAAGTTGCTGTTGATCCAAAAGCTTTCTGAATGCACTATATAGATGTTGATAAAAAGAAAATAAACTTGGTTTGAATAAAAGAAAATCAGCACTGGTTCTTTTGCCCGTTCTTCTCAGAAAGCAGTCATACTTAATGCAGAGTGAAATGCCCCGGAAATGTTTGCATAGGGAGAAAGTAATGCAGTAGAAGCTACTTGGCTCCTTAGTAATGAAAAGCCAAGATGTCGACACTTATCTTGAAAGACTGTTAATTTTTTTCTGTCCCTCCCATATGTGTGAACACATAGCACTTATGTTCTGGAGATGCCATTTCTCAAGAGACAGCATTGCCTGGCTTTCAGGGGATCGTAGCATATTAACTGAGACCACTGGCTTCTGGTCATGCCTCTTTAGAAAGACAGCAAAAGGCACGTGGTGCATGCAAACTAGTGAAGCTCTGAGCATAGGACTTCTGTTACGAGCTGGGAAGGCAGGCAGAGGTATCTGACGATGGCCCAGGACTTGCCTTTCTGCTTTGTCCTTAAAGGGTCTTGCGGGGGCCAGTCAGACTCCAAAGGTGGAGCGACATTTGCCTGTGTGCACTTTTAGGAAAATTGCAAGAATTACTTTCACTTGTGAGCTCTGTTAATTCCATCCTCTGACTCTCCTCTCTTCATACCTAACAGCATCCTCCAGAAGCTATAAAAATCTCTAGAGGTCCTTGAAGTAATGAGAAAGCTGATGTTTCCCCCCACCCCTTCTCGAATAATTATACTTTGATTTCTCCATAACAGTCTTTAGTTTACTGCCAGTTGTCAGCACAGCTTTTTGCAGCTTTAACCTCGGGTGCTGCATCCTGCCCTATTGCCTGCAGCCTCTTCCTCAGCGGGCCACATCTTTGCCATTCCCCTCTATGTGAATTTTTCCACTAGGTGGAGCTGTAACAATTTAGCTCACAGATCGCAGTGTGAGACAGATAAAATTCACTGACCACTGCTCAGTACTCTGGGGAAGCATATTGCTATGGCCCAGAATTGCAAATCAAGTGCAGAGTCAGAAAACAGAACAACAAATCCCATAACAGGAACACAATTGGAGATTACAGATTCCATGGGACAAATGCACGTCGATTTCACAAGTGAGCCTGGTGTTAGCCATCCTGAATCACTTGTCTAATTCCTGGGTTCTGGACCCAACTCTGTCATTCAGTCTGTGGGCTTTGTCTCTCTGAAACTCCCTCATGTTCATATCTGTAAAACGAAGAGGTTAGAGCAGATGACTTTGAGCAGATCTCTTCCAACTGTAACTCTGGATTTTAGTATAAAATTGTAATCAAATTTGTAGCATTTTTATAAAAACAAGGGAAGGTGTGAATTTAAATGTCTGTTCTTCAAGTCTTGCTTCTGCTTTAAAATCTACATCTACACCCAGCTGGAAAATAAACATTTGAATGATTTTTCTCACATTTATTTATTTTTTTAAAAAATAGGACAAAATAGATTTCCAACTTTAAGTAGGAGATGTTGATTTTGTAAGTTTAAAGGCTAAAAGGTGACTTCTTGGGAGAAATGCACTCCCCACCCATACTCCTTTGAATAAGGCTAACCCAGCAAATTTAACTTGTTTAGTTCATTATTTATATAGGACTTTGCAATGACATCCTTCTTTTTTCTGCTGTGGTGAGTTAAGAACAATAGATTGCAGATCTGACGCAAAGAGGTTAATTCTCACTGAGAAATGTGAATAAATTTCCTATTTGCAGGTCCTTTGGGATTTATATTTCATGTGTGAGGCTCAGTTTTACATCCTTATATTTTTATATTCTTAGAGTATCCATTTTTCTTTGGGGAAAGATTTCCTTAAAACCAAAATGGATACATCTTTTGGCAGAAGGTATTAGAAACCAACACCTGCCTTCCTCTCCTGTCTAAAATCTGTCTCTCCCCAGCCCATGACAGTGAAAACTGATTATTTCAATCTGTTCTTTGTAAAACATTAATTGGATACATAGAAGCACAGAAAATCTAACAGGTACTTTTTTTAAATGATGGAAAGGGCATCAGAGATCATTCAGTTAAACCCTTTTTATTATGCCAATGAGGAATTGAAGACCCAAAGGTTAAGTGGCTTACCCAGAGTTATTCAGTGAATGAGTAAAAATGTTGTTTCAGAAGGGCACTCAGATTGAACAAAGGGAGGGCTAAACCTATTGTTTATTTTTTCTACCTATAAGCCCCAATATTTTCACTCAAGCGTTAACTTTTTGTCTGCAAGATGGTATCACACATGCTGCAGTTAGCATGTAGAAATAATACAGAGCAACTTGTGGGATGTGTCTGGTAGTATCATAAATTAACTATAACCCAAAAAGTGGAGTAGGGCAGAAAGTCCCCAAATGTGTTCTGTGACAACTAGTCCAACAAAGTGACCCACCAAAAAAGAGCTCTGTGCCAAGTAAAGTCACATTCACAGAGAGTCTCTCCTTGAACAGTCTTGAACCAGGCTTCTCTGACCTCATCGCTGACTAAGCCTTGACTTTGCCCTCCCTTCCATCTCCCAGGCCTATCTTCAACGTGCCTAGCCCAGTAGTAGCAGGAATTCTGCTAAGTCAGTTTAGTGATAATGTCCAGCCCTTAGTATGTGATCTCATTGGCCTTACTTCAGGAAGAATCCCATTAAGTCATTTTAGCTAGACTCCCCCATCCTCTTAGTACTTTTTGGTCCACTGATGCCCCTCCCTCTCCTCATTGGCTGTAAATTCCCAGCTGCCTTTCCTGTACTCAGATTTGAGTACAATCTCCCCCCACCCTTATTACAAAGCCCCCATTATAAAAGTCTTGAGTAAAATCTTCCTTACCACTACAGCAATCAGGATAAGTTTCTGTTTAACAAAATACAACAAAAGACTACATATTATTCTTTCTAGGGGATCCATTATACATGTAGCAGATTTATGTCTCCGAGAAGTTCTACAGTAGAGAAAACTGTTGACCAGTGTTGAAACCATTATTGCTAAATCACTTGGACTTTTTTTCCTTGAAGACTTATGTATTAACATCCATGTGATTTCATTCTCACATAATTTATTTTGTGATCAGAGCCAGCCTCTGTGTCCCCTGTCATTATCGGCAGCCTCTTATTTTCCAAGTCTGCATACCTCTGCGTGAAAGAATGGAGAATACAGACAGGGAGATGGGAGTGGATGGTCAGAATGTTCATCTCTACTAGTGAGGAAGTCCAGTGCCCCGAGCTGCTTACATGGTCATGCTTAAGCCTGCCTCATAGCACAAAATAAACATGTAACTAGGAATCCATGTATGTAAACGGAGAAATTTTAACTTTTGTACTTTATATTTTTAACTTCTTAAGTTTTGCATTCCTCTCTAACCTACCAGTATCTATTTTCACACAAAATTGTATTTTCTTAAAAAATTTTGGAGAAAATGTACAATTCATAGAAATATACCATGTTTATCCAGCAATCGTATGCATTTTCTGGCATATAGACCTTCATATTTTTGAGGAACTACAAAGCACACTCTGGCGAGAGAACAGATTTAGTTAGAAATCTGTGCTGTGATTTCCCACTATGCGTCCTCTTAGTTGTATGATCTTGGTCTCAACACCTGCTTTATTGGAGGCCCCTCAACTACAGCCAAATGAGGACAATCAGAGCTGCTTTGCCTACCACACAATGTCTTCATAACCCCAGAGGTGGTAGCATATGGGAAAATTGTGTCCAGAGCTTCACAAACATAAGGCTCTGTGGTTATTGTGTCGGATAGATGACAAAGCTGGGGTCTCCTTCTTTTCCAAATTTACTTTCGGCAAGAGACTTTACCTGTGATGTTTGGGCAGAATTATGAGTACTGGAGTATTGTGGTTAGAAAGAGTACTCCCTTGTTATATTGAACCAAATAAAACAGTGGGCAGAGGGTGATATATATTAGACCTGATCCACTAAATTAGAAGAGCTGCTATAAGTTGTATAAAAACACTGTATACCCATCTGGTAACATCATCATCTCCTTTGTGAATGGGAAATTTGCATCATATTGAAAGCCAAAGTAGAACAGAAATGTCCTCTAGATATATTCTCAAAGATACCTTCAATATTGCATTAAAGTATCATAGGATTAAGTGTTTTCTTTCCATTGAAGTTGGTAATGCTTTCGCCGGTGTTCTTTCTAGCTCTCTGAGGAACGAGAAAAGTCCCTACTGATTCTGAGGAAAAGAAAACCTGTTATGTAACATCCTATATAGGCAGGGGTGGAAATGGGCGGGTATCAGATTTTCTTAATATATTCTCATGGATATGTCAAAGGATGACAGCATGTGAAGGAAAGTGCTAACATGGAAGCATGGGAATCAGGATATTGGGATGTTTGAATTCAATCAACTTATTTTTTATTAAGTACGTTCTATCTGGCCAGTTACTAGATACACAATAACCAACACAGCATATGGAGGTGCTGGCCTTATAGAGTTTCCTTCAGACAGTAGAAGGGGAGAAACTGTGATTAGCTGTGGTGAACTTAATGGGCAGATAGGATTATTTGAGGTGGGTCACAATGCAGAAGAAGAATGCTTTGGGTAGAATTACTTAAGATTTATCCCAAAGTGTGCAGCGCAGCTACTCTGGGCAAAAGACCCAAATTATGTCTGGGTATAAATTTCCCTACACTTTAAAGCAATTCCAGAGCATGCTGGAAAATGACACTGGAAAGAACTCTGAAGGAAGAAATGGAGTCGAGACTCAGATTTGCTCCTGATGAGGTTCTGATAAGGACAAATCCCCAGAATTTAGTACTTTTATCAAAGATCGAACTAGATATTTTCTAAGCCTCCATTCATATCTTATATTCCAAGATTCAATGATTCTAGTGACTATTATAGTTATTCCTGACATTTCACTCAAATTAAATGTTTACATCTTTCTACACTAGAATTCATGAAAAATGACTGACTATTAAAATTTATTGATTGGCACTTAGGATTGAAATAGGAGATTTGTCTTAGGGGAATAATAAAGTTTTTATTATGATTATTTGTTAATATTATATCCCTCCATCCTAAACAGGATACCCATCTGCTATTTCCACACAGGTTTCATATCGTGCATTGAGGTTAACACTATGTAATAGATTACATGTTTCAATTAATTGAGCAGCATCAAACAATTGCTGATAGAGGCAGGAGGTCTGCTTTGACACTGTCTTTGTCTGAACAGGAATGGCATTTGAATTTTCTTCTCTTCATCCACACAAGTGACTCAGCTTGCTCGGGTGGGGGCTGGGGTGGGCAAACAAACAAACAAGCAGGGGTGAAAAAACCCACAATGTTTTCTTAGGTTCAAATAATGAATGGCTTATGTACTGCTTATTATAATTATTATATTGATATTTTACACTAAATTTGTCATGCACCCTTAATTAAAGGTGAGGCAGGGAGGTGTAAAGTTTGATCTATTACTGCAGAGAAGTAAATGGTATCTGTTGAAGAAAGCCAGGTAATGCTGGGCGGAGGGGAGATTTGGGATTACCTGGAAATGCAAAGTATTGTTGACGAAGAAAGACAAGCTCCTTAGTGTTGCACGTGGGTTTCAATCTATGATGATTAATAGGCACACCATCAGCAAAGTAATCTTTAACCCGTAGATCTCCAAGTAACTTAAATACATTGATTTATTAGTGTGGTCTCTGCAACAGTAGTCTTCAAACTTAAATTGTTTAACCTCCAGTTCAATATTATTGTTGTTATCTGCTGCTATACCTACATGGCATTAAAAAAAGAAGCCAAGGAACCCAATTCATTAAAAAATAATGATAATAGTAAGTCAAAGTTGTTAATTGCATTGTGTCGGATTAGTTATTTGGTACTGTGTCCATCAAATAATGAATTTACTAGCTGAGTTATTATTTGTTTCTCAGTTGATTGGTTTGGCATGATGCAGAATCTGCATGTAAGGGTATCATCTTTTTTTATTATTTTTTATTTTTTTGTAAATTTTGGAACTAGGACAGATTTTTTGTTCCTTTTTAATATCTATGTTTTACAATAATTAATAAAAATGGCCTTTTATACATCTTAGGTTGATAATGATTAGTGCTGAAAGAGTTGAGTTTTATAATGCATTAGTTAAAATTCTAGACCTAATTTAAGACCTCAGAAGTCTAACTGATGAAAGAGATAATACTTCTTAAACCTGCCTACTTTCTAAAAATTTTACTGAGTTTTACATTTGAATAAAGCAAGTAAAACTTTCAATCTCTCATCATTGAGTTTTCAGAAGGTGCTACGATTTCCCAGAAGATCTAAAAAACTTCTTTTATCATGTTGTAGTGGAAATTGTTGCATAAAAATTAAGAAAATATCATACTTATTTTTTCAGTCACCAATATTCTTATATATATAGATAGATAGATAGATAGATATAGATATAGATATAGATATACACACACACAATTTTAAAGTGTGTGTGAAATATTAATAGAATGAAAAAATATGTGGCAACTCAACTTCGACTAGGTAGAAGGATACCCTCTAGGAAGAATTTATTTTTAATTAAGAAAAAACAAAAATAACACATTTTGGGCTTCTGATGAGGCTCTAGGAGCCCCAGGATGAAATTTTTTGCATTAATTTAATATGAGTATAACTAATATTAAGTGAGGGTCTTTGATATTTCCATTACAACCATGCTCATAACTGAAGCTATGAGCATATACCCATGCACCATGTGCTGACAGCATCCAAAGGTTGATCTTACTAAAACTTGCTTAATAGAACTAAACAGGATCTCAAGGGGGCGTGCAATTGAACATCTCCCTTTTTAGATCGGGAAACTGAAGTTCATAGAAGTTATGATTTGGGGTTCTGGTTGTACTCAGAGAGTCAGCTGTTGGTTATTTAAAACCCTCCTACATCCATCAATGATCTGAAGTGCTTTACTGTAATAGAAGTATAAGCAAAAGTACAGACAAATAATCATAAATAACAGTGGTGCTGATGATAATAGTCATGTTGGCAATGATGATAATAATAATTTACATTTATGGATAACCTTCTGTATGCAATATAGTGGTTAAAAAATCTAAATCCTAGTCTACGGCCATGCTACCCTGAACAAGTCTGATCCCATCTGATCTTGAAAGCTAAACAGGGTTAGGCCTGGTTAGTACTTGGATGGGAGACCACCTAGGAAGATCAGGTACTATAGGCATAAAAAATAAGGGATCATAAGCTGACAAGGTCTTTGCAATCTGTGAGGTCAACCAAGGGTTGCCTTGCTTAAAAAAATAATAATAATAATTCCTAAGGCCTTAGTTCAAATCACAGGGTTTATCATGACATAGGTAAGCTATTTTACCTGTAAAGAGGGGTCTAGAAAAAGTACATGCATAATTTGAAGACCAAGAAGGTTAAATAATGTAAAAATTTGCAGTGTCTTTTACATAGAACACTCAAGTATTAACAATTATCAATGCCTGAACAAAGTGGTTATTTTTATTCTCATTTTACAGTTAAGGAAACTAAGTCTTAAAGACTATAGACTCTCTAAAGGAAATAGCTAACATTTGATAGTATGATCATTGCCCAAACAGTAGAAGATATGAATTATAGCAATTTTTATAACTGTCTTCTTGACATCTTTAATTATCAATGCTTTGGTGAAAGGACATTTCTTGGGAAACATAGAGAGGGGTGGGTGAAAAATGCACAGATTAATCCAAGGTTCCAATTCTGAATACTGAAATTCATTTTATGTATACACTAACTCTCTCTGTGTAGGTCTTTGTAATATTTTCTTTAAATTGTTCTGGAATCGGTTTCTAAGCAAGGGTCTGAAACAAAACTTGGATATACTAGCATTGGATGTTGAAAGAATTATCCTCCCCTTGAAATAGCACTGTCTTAAATTATGTCATTACAGGTATTCAAGCAAAGTACATGATCCCTTTAGATAGGGGATGCAGGAGAGCTGAATCTGCTATGAAGGGAAGTTCAATGAAATCTTGTGAGTCAAGGTACTTATATTCATCTACATCTACACAAGTACTTCCATTTCGAACCTCAAGGCCCCATCCTCTTCCAAACAGTGGCCTAAATTTCATATGAGACCAGTGGCTTTATACATTCAATTGGTTCCCAAAGCTGCAGAATCAAAAGCTGGCTCTGTGTTTTTAGATCGATCAGGTCTATAGCTGGAAAAGGGAAGACTTTTTAAGGAATATCATAGTTCTATGGTTTTCTGATCATATCAAGCTGAAAATTAGAAGTGCTGATCTTCAGATTTTCTTCCTTAATGCTCCTTGGTACAATCAGAATCAGCCATGCTATCTTACAATGCTTGAGTGCCCCACAGCCTACCTAATATTGCGTTGCAGAAGCTACTTGATTTGCTTTATTTAAGGCATCAAAGGTATTAATTTAAAGAGTTATTTGATACTGAATGCTTCAAAGCATCACTACCTATTTACGCTCTATAATATCATAGGTACTTCCTTCAACCCTAACCACTAAAGATTAATTATCTTACATCACCATCTTTAAAGGTCTTTTTTTCCTGAAATTACTTTTGGTAACAAATATTATATTTGAGATTGATCAGAATAAAATCAAAAACCCCTCTAGGTATTCCTCGAGGAATGAATGGGATATAATCCAGGAAATTAGGTGCTTATAGAACCATTGGCAAGACTGGAGAGGCTAAGGCCAGGGAAACCGCTAATATCTCACATTTGCTACTAAATTTCATTTTCATTTTTTTATTCAGAGGCTCAAGAAATTGCAAAAGCCAAAGAAATAATCACTATAGCTTGCAGCCTAGAATTGGGTGATTTGCTAAGATGTCCCTGCATATTTTCATAACATTTTCATATCCACCTGCTTATTGTTGCTGGAGTAGCAGTAATATCACCTCTGTCTGCCTTGTACCTTTCAATCTAATTTGTATGACTTTTATTGGTAGAAGATAAGCTAGACACCTGCTGCCAAAATATTTCCATATGGGTTATATGTGGGGGTTAGTTACATATTGCATGGAGTTTTTAACTCTTAATACACTGCTTGCAACTAATAAAACACACTAATTACTAATGCTAATTAGTTGCTACGGTCCTAACTTCCCTCAGGCTAAGAATTATTCTTGTCTGATTTATCATTCTAATGTGATGCAATAGAATTTAATTTCTGAAGACAGAGAGAGTCCTTTAAAACTGACTTGCTAAAGATACAAACATGGAATAACTGCTACTTTATACATATAATCACATTTAATTCCTCACAACAATACTGTGAGGGAGATAATTCAAGTACTTCTGTTTGAAAAGTCGATAAATTGTGAACCATGTGATGTGAGTAGCTGGCATGAGCTCACAGAGTACAACTGAAGACTGAACTTTCAACTGCTTCATGCTACTTCTCTGAGTACAGATAGGATTGCATATCCAGATCCCTATCATTAATACTGTTTGCAGCTGCAACCTAGAATAACTCTCTCTTCCCACTATTCACCTCCCTCCTGCCCTCCCCCCACACATCTCTATCTCTTATTTCTCTCTCTCTTTAGGTCTCTCCTAAAGAATCTTTCCCTAGCCTCATCCTTAGCTTTGTAAAGATTTCCCATCTTTCCTCTGGGAATCCAATTATGTTTTCTCCCTCTCAGCCATTTTTCAATTTTTATTAGATCCCTTGGCCATTCCTCTCCTGTCCAAATATTTCTATTTCCATTGTCCTTGAAAACAACACATTACCAGACAAAATGGCAGAAATTGACACAAATAATTAAGAACTCGTTATCACTTAGGAGAAAATATTCCTTTATGGAACTTATTTGTACATTATAAAGAAATAGCTGAGAGTTGCAAGCTAGTCATATCTATTCATAAGACGGGATATGAACTTAAAAGTAACAAAATATGATTTTTAAGCTGTATTTTATAACTCAGTCTTGCCCATTTAGACTGAGTTTTTCCTAATTATATAAATTAATTAAGCCATACTCAACTCTCCCCATAGGTATGTGCATATGTGTATCACACACACACACACACACCACACACACACACACACACAGAAACAGATTTTGTGCAGATATAATTGCAGCAGTTCTCCATGTTTTAATCGTTTCCTCTGGAAATATTGCTCCATTCATCCATTTAAAATATAGCAACTTTATGACATCATCTTCGTTATGCACTGTTGATTGAATTAACTGGAGAAATTCACCAGCATTAAAGAAAATGGTGCCCAATTACTTGCTCAAAAGCTATATATATATTTTTTTTTCTTCTCTAGCTACCCCTTGAAAGTTTTCCTTGAGGAGACAGCTCAAATTAGTGGCTCCAAAGGGTTAACATAAGCACCATCAAGCCACTCCTTTACCTGGCAAATTATATCACTCCTCAGCATATGTCACTTGCACAACTTTTCAACTCTTTCTTTCCTAAGGTAATAGGCCCAGAAGCTGGATGCTGCTGCACTTCGGCACCTGTCATTTTGACATTTCATGCTTTCTTTAGAAAAGAGAAGTTGATAGAATGTGAGAAAAGTGGAACTTTGACAGGTTGTCAGAATATCTTGCAGCACAAACCAACCTGCCAGCCAGCCTGTTTTCTGGTATATTTCAAAGTCTCCTAGCAAATGAACTGCAGTTACTGAATGAAAAACTTCTTAAGTAGAAAGATTCCTTACTTTTTATAATATTGAAATTAAATAATTTTTACTGGAAATTGATTTAAATTTTAGGTGGCTTACTTACAGTTGCATATCAAGTATAACTTGGATAAGTTTAACATGAAAAAAAGTATCTTAACTGTTTCTTTTATTTAAATTTAATACTCTTTGATAGAGAATGGGCATCTATATGTACAAAACAGTTCAGAAAAGGACCTTGACTTTGCAGCCACCAAGTAGTATCTTGTTCAAAATTGAAAGATTCTGGCATGCAGTCACCAGCCAGGAAGCAGGGAGAAATAGGTCAGGAACTATGACTTTAAGACTACTATGAAAAGATGGAATAAGAATGTAGGTTATCTTTGATATGCTATGAAAAATGGTTGTGCAAATAAACACCGTGTATAAAATATGTTGATGGGGACACAGTTTCCTACCAATCCCACTTCAATGGTGACTGTTTCCAGCTGGACAGACTACCCCAGAAGAAAAACAAATAGTACAACATGGTAGAGTCAAATTATTGATGGGGAAATTAGTTTACTTTTTTATCTGAACTTGATACCAAAAGTAGCAAAAAGGAAAGAAAATGTTATATAACTCTCCTAGGATTCCTGGTCTCATTTTTTTTTTTTTTTCAGAGATAGCTCTGACTCTCCTAACATCACCTTTCTCAGATTCCCCACCCCATCACAAGGTGGTCACTAAAAATCTATATGTTGTTCATTCTAATATGATTTACATCTTTCTATATATTCCTTTGAAACCAGTTTTACAAAGAAAAGTATTTGGTTTTTGTTTAATAGAGCTTTTATGACAACTCAGGAATAAATGCCAACAGTTAATGTTCACATAAATTCCGCAATAAACTTTAATCTATGGCTATTTTTTAAATAACACACATTGTTAAAATCATTGCATTAAAAAAAATCATTGCATTATTTTTAATACAGTCTCCACCTGTGTTCCCCTGTGTTATAACCCCCTTTTTCTATCTAACACACGTTTTAAGGGCTATAATAGCCTACCCCTTATACACTGGCTTCTAAGGGAATTTTCCTGAAACACAAGTGCTGTTGTCTAAATGATTGTTTTTTACTGTGTGATTCACCTATCACATTATTTATAAAAAGGGATAATCAGTGGCAAAAACTAGCCCCAGACCCCATAGGTACAAATAAGGAACAACAACAACAACAACAACAACAACAACAACAACAACAATAGCTTCGGCACATTTCCTCTAGAGCATTTACCAAGTGGAGGTAGAGCCTTGATCAGTCAGAAATGCCTTGCATTTGAGTAGGGCTGGCCAGGCAAACCCGTTCATACTTGGCAAAAGTGATAAAGGTACCTTTTGTTCTGTCAAGTAAGTGAATTGGAGAGTGCCAGAAGAGGGTGGCTGGTTGCTGATAGAGTTAACCAGGTGATTCGAAGGTTGGGATTTTCAGCCCCACCCCCTGACCTTCAGAGTGGGGATCGGGGCTGGAAGTTGAATCAGTCTCCATTGGTCAATGATTTAATAAATTATGCCTATGTAATGAAGCCTCCATAAAAAACCCAAAAGGACAGGGTTCCCAGAGCTAATGGTTGGTGAACACGTGGAGGTACTGGAAGAGTGAGCAGCCTGGGGAGGGCACGGAAGCCCAATACCTTGTCCCCATAATTTGCTCCATGTATCTCTTCCAGCTGGCTGTTCCTGAGTTAGTTCCTCCTGTAGTAAACTGATAACTTAGTGAGTAAAAATATTTCTCAGAGTTCTGTGAGTCACTCTAGCAAATTACTAAAACCTGAGGAGCAAGTCGTGGGAATCTCTGGTTTATAGCCAGGTGGTCAGGAGCATAGGTAACAACCTGGGCTTGCGAATGATGTCTGAATCTGGAAGGGGAGTTTTGAGGGGACAGTCTCGTAGGACTGAATCTTGGTGCTGTCCCTGGGTAGGTTGTGTCAGAATTTAATTGATTTCTTGGATACCAGCAGGGTGTCTGCAAATTACTTGTTTCCCACACATGTTGGAAATTTTGGTACTAAAGCACCCCCAAAAGAATGCTTAATATGCTGGTGTGCATTCACACATGTTCCTCATAAAATTTCACTTAAATTGTAGTAAAAACATATCACATGTTTTCTAAATTCTCTATGACTCTTTAAGAAAGGATAATCTTTCTTAGTGGTATATCTTTCATTTATGTTCCATTATTATACAAAGTGTGTTTGTTTCTATTTTTATATTTTCCTGAGGAGGGAGCAGGGATGAGAGGTGATTATATGCTATTTTTGAACATCTTACCCAAAAGAGGCTCTATTTTTTTTTTAATAAACAAAATTCTTACTCAAGTGATCCTTTGTTATATAGAGACCTACTAAGTAAAATTTTGTCTCACATAACCTTGGTCTTCAAATCAATTGTAACCTATTCAAACCTTCCAGATGCTTTTACTCTGTATTGTAATTATTACCTCTGTCTCCCTATTCAACCTTGAACTTCTAGAGCCCTAGTTTTGCCTCTATATACCTCATTATTATTATTATTTTTAAATCCCTTGACGCAATGTTTGGCCCCATCATGGTAGGCACTCAATAAAATCTAATAGAATGAACACATTGTGTGTTGGTCTGAAAGACTGATTCTGTTCTTGTGTGGCTTTTCATTGCTCACTCAAGGGGATGGTGAGATATTTCTGGATATTGGCCCCTCTTCTTTCAAATCATTTTGCACAGACCCCTGATTTTACTTCTTCATTAATATCAGTTCATCTCTTCTCCTTCTCCCTTCATCATGTCTGTCAGTTTTACCTAGATTCCATAGAGCGGGAAGAACTTATTCTATCAGGATTGATATTTCTCCAATCTTTGTACCTCATACTTGAACTTTCTCTTTTGGAACTTAAAAGTGGAAAACAAAAAAAAAAAAGACTCCTCACTTCTTTGGTTTTACCGTCTGGTAGTGAAATCCACTTGACTAGTTTCTTAGAGAGATGAACATCTCACTAGGTAACAAGGAGCAGAGTGCAAGGGAGGTAGAGAGCTGAGGAATAATAATATGTATGTATAAAACTATTATATCAGTATTGGACAAATAGATTTTTAAAATATTTAACAATAAGAATATATAATATACTGTTAAAAAAGCTTTATATATACAGTATCTTAAAACATTCATTAGTTATTATTGACAACTAAGTGACCAAGTCCTCAGTGTTGACTCACTGACTGAGACGTACCAAATGCAATGGAGAGTCTGGTGGTCTGCAAAAAAAAAATAAAAGGTACAGCAGTCTAGTGCCTGTGTCTGGGCTTTCTGTCCTTCATTCTCTCGTGGTGTCCTTTTCCACATCTTTCAGTACCTTCCACTGGGCTATCTTTAGGGCAGGGAGCCCTCCGTGGTGGAACTTCCCCTGACTACGGACCTCCTGTAGGAAAGATCAAGCTACCTTTCACCTACAAAATGTGTTTGTTCCAGTCTGAGAGGGCTGGAGCTTCTGTGATGGGGACGTCATTATAAAAAGCACAGGGAAACTAGAATTATCTTTGGAGGGATTCATAGTAAGTCAAAATGGTTCTTTTTTGGTTAATAAAGCTTATTTCGCAAGGATCAGGCAAACCACATGCATTTAGCACAGTAAAATGTTGGTAAGTGAAATTGTTCACCCTACCGCATTATGGAAGGAGGAAATTTAGGCCAAGGACACAGGGGTGGCCCCTACTCCTCTATAGTGCTCTGTAGCCTTTAATGTTCGCACAGAATTTGCTTTTCAAGGCATTATCTGAAAGACACACACATTCTAAATGTGCAACACTCAATTTATCTACCTTGGAAGGATGAATGGTCGAATGAGCCCTGCTGAGATCTGAGCCTCAGCGTCCAGCAATTCAAAACGTTTGAACCAGCTGCTGAGCCCACTGAGCCAACTCTCCACCCTCCAACAGGACAGTCTCTCTGCAAAGGAGTTTAACTTCACCAGTCATCTCTCCTTTCATCCATGTAATTTTCCAGAAACTTAAGAGTAGTCAATAGAAACAAATAAACATGCTGCCTCCTCTGAATTTTCTATGGATCAGAGCACTATTAAAATCTGTGTACTATTTGTGGAAATGTGACAGAGACCATGCAAGGAAGCCGAAGGATAACTGAAGGCCATTATTCAATTTACAGATGAGGGGCATAGGCTTGAGATGCTCATCTCTCCATGCTAAAATGCAAGACTTGTTTATTCTACCTCAGAAATGTCCACAAATCTATCCACTTTTCTCTGTTTCAACTGCCACCGGCATAGTGCAAACCACAGGTGTTTCTGATGAATTAAACTCCCTCAACAGATTGCATCCTTCCTCTTTTTAAAACATCATGATGTTTTATATTCATTTAGAATAAGATCCAAATTATTTTGCATGGCGTCCAAGACCCTGTGTATGCTGGCCCTAGGCTATTTTTCTGACCTGATCTCTTGTTCCCTCCACCCATTATACCTGAGGTGCCAATTCTTTCTTTTATTTCTTAGACCTACCAAACTCATCCCCACTGCAGGACCCAGGCACTAGCTAACCCTTCTGCCTGGAAAACTCCTGTCCCAAAATTAAATAATAGGCTCTTTTCTTCTCATCAATTTCCAGCTGAATTTTCACCTTTTCAAAGGACCCTTTCCTAACCATCCTACCTAATGCCATCTCTTTCCTTTCTCCTGTTACTTTTATCACACAATCTTGTTTCTTTTATACTAACTGGATTTATTACTTTTTTTTTTTACTTGTTTAACACCCGTGCCACCCACTAAAAGGAAATAGTCATATACAGAAGAACTCTACCTCTTTTCCACTGCTATATCCCCAGAGGACAGGACATTTCTTGGACCTGTAAGGTTCAGGATTTATTGAAAAGAAGAAGAAAAAAAAAAGATGGAAGCAAAAAAGGAAAGATTCAGTCATTCTTTACTGTTTAAGTTCTGCTACATAAAAGCTATAATGCATTAAGTTATTTTTCATGATAAATTGTTTAGTGAACAAAAAAGTGTTGCAAAGCAATTTGTGTGGTAACAGTGCATTAGGTGTTTAGCTGTGTGCATGTATACACACGTTTGTGTTTTATGAAAAGGGTAGGAAATATGCTAAAGAAAATATACATCAACATTTGACCTCCATTTGGAGTAATTATTTTCTGTTCCTGCATTGTCGTATTTTCAAGACAATAAACATATTACTTTTGTTGTAAGGAGATATTTTAAATCCATATGTCTTCCACTTTACTCAAGACTCTTGATTCTATGGACAGAAGCTCAACTGAGATTGGCTTAAGCAAATCAAAATGTTTACTAGTTTGTGCAATTGTTTTGCCAAAAAGAGCTCCTTGAAATCTCTGAAGGTCCTCCATGGATTCCCTGGGTGAGGTTTTGTAGGGTCCAGAAACAACACCCTTCTCTCTTTAGATCCAGCTTTGAAATAGGCGTACAATTCAGAGAGACAGTGATCAACATATCACCTTTACTATCGATAAGATTGGCAGACTCATACCCCGAAGGATGTGGCTGAAATTTGGGCTCGATAATTCTCCCTAAATTAGATATACACCCCCGGACCCTTCATAGTTCTAGTGGACAACTTAATCCCTGCTCCCCAGTATACTGGATCCAGCTCTGTCGAGATTTCTTAGAGATGAGAGAGCAAACCAGAATGTGTGTTCCATGCATCAGACATATCTAAAAAGAAAACTTGAGAATCTGCCGAAAATTCCAAGACCCATTCCTGCTCCCAAGCTACCAATCAGAAAAGTCGTTTCAAGTTTGAAGTATAAATGTGTATGGCAGATGTGAAATCAGAAATTTGACTTTAATGGCAGTGTGCCCAAATATGAATAGAGGCTTGTTCTAAAGGTATTTTGAAGGGATTTTGGCTTTTTAATACCCTAGGTTTTAATTCTCATACTAGATTCTCCTATCATTGCTCTATTTCCGATTAGTTTTTCCTTATACAATTTCGATGTGGCTTTTTCATCACATACTATAGTCCTTAAGAGCATCTACTGAATTTTGAATTGGAAACTAAAATTGAATCTCTTTGAAACGTTCAAAGCCAATTCCATTGGCACCCTTGTAGCTCCACATAATAAATTGAACACGGGAGCAATAGCCCTATTAAGCCAATGAAATCATTGATTTCTTCTATGTGTAATGGTCACATTTAAAGCTGAGATTTTCAATAGATATAACACTAAGTAATTCAGTGCCTTATCATATTAACAAGGAGCCTCTTAACCTTATGACCCTTAGTGGAAAGTGTTTACTGAGAAATGGCTATGAGCACAAATATTTTCAAAACATGGTGGCAAAGTATTCTATGCTAACAGTCAAAATCGCATCACTCGCTTGATCACACTGCCTGCCTTTCTTGCACAGCAGGTGTAAGAAACATTAATGCAGAAACAATAGGGTAATCAAATGCTTTCTTTGTTTTTCTATTTATCTGTCTAATTCTAAGAAAGAAATATGATTAAAACATTTTGCTATTACCAGTGTTCCAAACACTGGTTCACAGTCCTGCTGTATCAAATGCATTTGGGATTTTCAAAATATAGATACTTAAATCCAAGGTCAATTGTATGGAATCAGAAAGTAGGACCAGTCAAATTTAATCAAGTTATCCAGATGATTTGGATGGGCAGGCACATTTGGAAAATATTAAGGTAAAATTGGACTCTAGATAAGAAATTGTTCTGGCTTGCCTTATTTTTTTTTCTTTCTATATATGTTTTCACTTTGATATGCATTACCTCCCATCTTAGTCATAGAATACCTATGAAAGAAAGGCTTTTTGAAATAATTCAGTGTAATCACCTCATTACTGAAGGGGGAGAGATTTTCAGAGAAATAAATTCAGATGTCATGTACCCAGTTTACTGTATGCTGTCTCTGCCTCCCTCTTTTTTTTGATCCTTTCTTCGCAAATATTCCGTTGAACCTAATCTGATTAAAATATAAATGACTGACAAAATATAACTTTATTTATACCAGTAGTATTTGTTATTTTGCAAAATCAATGATGTGAAGTGAAAGGAAAAATCATAGATCTGTGGGGTTTTAAATGTGGAGAAAAAGGAGGGAAAGAAAAGGAGGAAAGTATGTTGAGTAATAAACTCTTAAACTTAAACTTCATACAGCTTGCAATCTTCTCTTCCTCAGGATTTCAAGACTGATCAAAGTAGTTTCAGATGGAACCTTCAAAACAATACACTATGCTAATAGATATCTTTTAAAACTTTTGTTCATCCATATATTCTTTTACAAAAATGACATCATGATATCCCTGCTGTTTTGTAACCTTGTTTTATTCCATTCAAAAATAAATAAAGAGATTCTTTTCAGTCTTCTATTATGTGATTTTAAATAGCAGTATAATATTCTATTATATAAAAGGCAACATAATGTGTTTATTTGATCTTCTGTTTTTTTTCAATAATTTATTTTTCAATAATTTGCTCATAGAATGTTGGAAGAGATATTCTTCTAGAAAAACCTATCATATATTTCTATGATTTTCCTATAATGTCTTTCTAAAAGTGAGGTTCACTAGAGATATAATATAGAAAGGATTCAATAATGATAAATTTAAAAATTCTAATTTTTTATTAGAGAACAATGAATTTCAGGTAATTTGGTTATTTTAGCAGGGAAGATAAATTGTAGAAATATATATTATATGTTGACAGTTGCATTTAAAATAATGAAAGTGCCAAATGTTTACCAATAGCTGATATTTTAGAACTAAAAATTAATGGCAGCAAATTATACATTAAACATCACAGATTTTTGTCCATGCATCATCTGTTTATCTAATTTTCTAATTATCTATTTCTGAAACCAATGTTTTTGAAATAATTCTACAGATTAGTGGCAATCTGCAAAAAATAAACTCATTTTAGAAGAGGAACCTATATAAATTGTCACCAGGTAGACAGTCCCTTTCTTCATGGAAGAAAAAAATACAAATGGGAGTCTAAAGAGCCAAAGAAAATGTCTCTTTTTAAATGGCTCATTTAAAAATATTTTTAATGGAATCTTTTGTTTATATTTGAGGGCAAGAAAATAAACACAAAACAAAACTGAAGCAATAATAAGGATAAAGTTCAAGAGGAAAAATAAAATAGAGTGAAATACCTTGCTAGAAGGGATAAAAGAATTATCCATCATCTGAAAGAACAATAATTAAGAAAGTAGACTGATTGACCGGGGTAGAAGCTGTGATTCTCTATAAGCAATCCAAGTAGTTTAGTGCAAATGTTTTCTCCAAAGACAGTTCGTACTGAAAATGAAGAAGAAAAAAAATGGTAATTGGTTAAGCACTTGGGGAAATTTGCAATTCCCCTGAAGAGTCTGATAATAAAGCAGAGACATTCTGCCACAATCAAAGCCTCAGTGTTGTATCATTAGACTTTCTAAAATCTGGACTTTGAAATGAGACACTGAGATGTGAGGAGTATGGTGAAGTCGAAAGAATATCTGATAGGGAATGAAGAAATTTGGTTTCATTCTTGACTCTGCTGCTCTATTAGCTAAGTGACCTTAGAAAAGTTAATTAATTTTTCAATGTGCAGAATTCTCATTTGAATGAAAATGGTTAATGAGCATTTAATTTATAATTTAGGAATGCAGCTTAGTGGTCAGCATACAGTTTGGTACACAGTTGGTGCTCAATGTATCTTTTTAGTGAATCAAAATGATTTCGATAGATGTTTTTATTCCATAATATATAAGGAAATCTCTTTCTCTTTCTATCTTGTATTCTTGAATTCCTACCATTTTCCTTTTAATGCTGTATTTGCTTAATAATTTATTAGTTTTGCTGGGTGAAATGCACAGCTGACCATGTAAAGATGAGAAGTACCTTTAGAGTGATACTGTAGGGTCTAGAAAGCTCACGTAGGGATTTGTATTCACACCGAAATCCAGACACATACAAGATTGGGTTGGTATAGAATCCTAAGGAAAGCTGGGAGTGACAGAATCTATACAGAGTTTGTTTGAATGCTAATAGATCATGAAACCACTGTTTCCTGGCTATTGGGATTTGCTGCATAAGAAGACCACAGCTCAACGAAAAACAGAGTTCTCTACAGAACTCCTAAACCTGGTTCTAACCAAGACACTCTAGGAGGAAGAGGGCAGAGTAGGTTTTAGGAAAGAAAACCGAGGAGATTTCGGGAATGGAAGGAATTCTTTGTTTCAGAATTACATATGTATAATTGTCATTTTCATACTAACCGAGCCTTGGTGGCAGGATTGTGCCAGCTCTATAATCGTGACTCCTATCTACACAGCTCCTTGTCGAGTTAATTTGCTTCTTATAAGGGTCCCCTTTTACTGCTCTGATACTGTATTCTGTGGGCTGCCTCCCTACTGCACCTCAGTTTATCAACCTACCTCTCTGATGTGGACATGTTCAAAACAGGAAATGCACTCAGACACAGGAAGCAAGATCCACAAGGAAATGGTGCCTTCATTGCTTTCCCCCAGCCAGGAGGCTGTAGGAAAACCTCCCCAGGAAGAACTGATACAGACGGAAAGCACACAGGCCCTCTGCACTGAATCTAGGAAGTTGAATCCAACAGTTCTCCCCCGAGCACACATCTCTAGCTCTGCCTCCTCCCCACAGGTCTTCACTGTAGAGTGAAACTAATTTAACAAGATATCCCCATTTCCTCTGAACAGTGGTGAAAATATTCCTACAGGACTTTATTAAGACAGACCCCAAAGTACTCATCAGGCCAGTGGAAGAAGAAAAAAAACAAAAACAAAAACAAAAACCTGCTGTGGCCTTTCTACCCACAACCCCACTGCAATTAAAGAAGACGCCAATATCAAAACAGACAGGTAACTTTACGAGCACACCAGGCATCTGTCCATGCTCAAGGCCACATTTTTAAAGGAAAGAGCCTTATTTTTCCAATGGTACAGGAAAAGAGCTTCAGGATATACAGGTTAAATTGAAAAGGCCTTACAAGTACCTTAGGAGGTTAACAGTATCACCTGAAGCCAGGTTCCTATCAGTTATGAATTCAGTATGCTGAATTCAGTATTCAGTATGGAATTTGATATGGTCCAAAAAGGAAGTGTGGTTGGCCCTCTAATTTGGCAACAAAATGTTTGCGTCCCATGGAGTACTTATAAGAAGTTTTTTGTTTTTTGTTTTTTGTTTTTTATTATTTTCTGTGTGAATCTGGCCTTTCTAACACAATATGTGCTACATGCCAATACAGACTGAGATACAATCATAGCGTTTTGTTTTCAGTAATGAGTCGAGTGGAAAGCGGGCCGTGCAGAGATGACGTAGGGGCCAGTTATTATTAAAAAACACAAAATACAAATTAGATTTTTCCCTTTTCCCTTCAAAACTAAAATTTTGGCAAAAGTTTTAGATTCAGAAATAAATCTAGCAAATTAATATAGTGCATTATTGTGGGCTGCAAAGGTAATTACTTTCATGCTTGCTTTTGGACCTTCCCATTATGCCCCAATTTCTAAGTCTCTTTTACTGTGTTCCTGATGGGAAATCTTCCTAATCCTCATTTGTGTGCCTCATTTGTTAACTTTGATGCAGGTTTGGGCATTTAAAATTGTGTTGTCCTTCAACTAGGTTAGTTTTTTGAAAGAGGAAACAAATGGGGAAGATCTCCTGCAGTTTCCTGTGATCTTGGGAGGTGTTACGACAAAAATTTTCTGTTGCTCACAGTTCAATTTCACACTTTATACGAGGCTATCTTAGTGCTTTGGGGTTCAACAGATTAATTTAGACTGTGTATTTTTCTGTCTTTGTTTGCATTGTTCTTTTATCCAACTGCAAGACAGCTTTTCTTTTAGCAAAATGTCAAATGGTGGCGAATTTGCTCAATTAGCTTTGCAAATGTGTGTTTGACTTCCTATAGCATCTTTCTCCTTTCTTTATTGTGTATTTCTTATATTTCAAAGTGGGGCATCAAATATTTTTTTTCTTTTGAAGAATTAGCATTTTAATTCTTAGGCGATAGTCTGCAGTTGTGCTTCTGATTGTGTTTTTTAATTAAAGGACAAATACTCATGCATTTCCCACCCCCCCCCCTTGATTTTATTGTTATTTTGGAAATGAGGAAAATAAATTCTAGCTGCTTTGAAGGCAGTATTTTGACACAAAATAACTGTAACAAGTGGTTTCATCAATGGAATGCATGTGGCCTATGAACTACAGAGTGACTCTTTTCCCATCTTGCTTGTATATGCCTTTATAATTTTAATTATAGGTCTGAAAATACGTGAAAATAAAAAATATATATATATATATATTTTAAATATCACAGGCATATTTGTTTTCTAATAAGAAAACTATCAAAGCGATTTTTAAAATTTGTAATAGTGATTCTGGATTCTTATTTAAAAGGAGGGGGGAAAGATAGGCTGGATCAGAGTAACAAAGGTGAAATAGTAAAATGTTTGATAATATATACCCCCTAGTCATTATTTTCTCTCTTTGAGGCCTTTGATATTTTTGTAACAACAGATAGGAGTTTTGCCAACAACAGATAGGAGTTTATTATCCTCATAAATACCTTAGTCCTCCTCTTACTTATCTCTAATGCTGGTAAAAAAACAATCACCTTTGTCCCCATTTTTGTTTCTCAATCAGAAAGTGGTAGGTATAGTACATGAAATACAACTAAAGGTCTTCAAAGGGTCACTAGAATGCCAAAGCTAAGCGCCTCTTCTCTGTATCAACTCTGTTTCTTTGAAGTTAATTTAGAGATTATATTTCATGTCTTTAAAAATTATTTAAATAAGAATGTGTGTTATACTTTCCTAAAATCCTTTGAAACATCAGGTTGAAATGAAGCTGAGTGTTCCACTTGTTTCTATTCCAACCATGGGGTCCCCAACCTTTTGACACCAAGGACCAGTGCTCCTATGAGAATCTGATTGGAGGAGGAGCTAAGGCAGTGATGATAGTGCTGGGGAGCGGCTGCAAATACAGATGAAGCCTTACTGGCTCACCTGCCACTCACGTGCTGTGCAGCCTGGTTCCTAACAGGCCACAGATTGGTCTGGTTCGTGCTGGCTCGGTTGTGGGCGGGGTTGGGGAATCCTGGGGTAGGGGTAGCATTGCCGCTTTGGATGTTCTTCTGTTATTTACAAACAGGATAATGTAACCATCCAAAACACAGTTTTTGTCTCTCCCCTACCCCCCCCCCCAATTAGCCTTCAGTTTTTTCCCCCTCAGGTTGAAAAATATATATACTTTTCATCAGAGCACGGCACAGCATAGCGTGACACGTGAAGTTACAATATACACCTGATGCACACTGCTCTCAGTGTGTTACTAATTGATTAGGGTCTGCAGCTGTTATAAAGTGTCTGTGAAGCACTTGTAATAAAGGTGTTTTCCCCAGCTTCAGAAAGAAGGAGCTGGTCACAGACGAGGAGGACAGTCAGTGCTGGAAGTAAATTCACTCAAGGTTAGTACCATGTCTGGTAACTTTGGCTTAGGAGAACATGGATTTTCTTATCTAAAGCATTGTGTTACCCAAGTTTTGATGAACTAATGCGTTCAGCATGCTGGGATGAGCAAATCTTATTTGACCTCAGTCTAGATGTGGGGGGAGACTAGATGTCCCCCAAAGAAATTGGAATAGAAGAGACTTGTGTGTTTTTTTCCAAGAAAGCCAATAACCTGTTCAGAAATGTGTATAAAACCGTCATCATCTGAGTAGTAGGTTGGGTAATACGAGCAGACAAATAAGACCAAAATTCCAGGGGGTTCGGTTACAAGTTTTAGAGGTAACTTTTTCAATTTAAAGCTTGAAACTAGTTCTGTGAAATTACCTACTATTTGTTTGTTTGTTTATTTGTTTGGTAAAGTAATTTAAAAACATAAAGATGGTCAACATGGGGAAAATAATCCAGGCATACCTAGCTTTATTGTGCTTCTCTTTACTGTGCTTCACAGGTGTTGCATTTTGTAAACTGAAAGCAAGACCCTTCACCAGCAAAAAGATTATAGCTCACATCATCGCCCTATTGGTTTGTCGCAGTGGCCTGGCCTGGAACCGAACTCTCAGTATCTCCAAGGTAGGCCTGTATTTCTAATTCCTCATACTTAATTCAAGTTTAATAGGTTTCTATTTTGAACTAAATATAAGATTGGAGAATGATGAGGCCATAATTTTTTTATTGCTTGGGGCCTTTACATATCTTCAAGTCAACTTCTGTGAGATGTTATTAATTTAAAATGGATATAATTGTAATATAGTTTGCTTCTCAAAGAATTTCAACTTTGCTTCATTGTGTTAAATAAAATAATGGCTTAAGAATGAATAGATATCCATTTTTATCTTGAAAGGCAAACAATGCCTAAATTAATTAAAGATTATTAACTGCCAAAAGTCACACCCAAGAGTGCATTAATTTATTAACACAAGCCTTCTCTGCTGATTTCTTACTGTGTCTATAAGAGCTATGAGAGGTAATTTTGTTTGTTTTTTCTTAAATTACACAGTGACTCCTTTAATAAAAATAAGTAGAGAAACTCTTAAGATAGAAAACATAATGGTTCTTTCATCGTATTTCATCTTTTAACACCTAAGCTAATGAACTATCGACTTAACAAATCTATAGTCTTGTTTTGTTTATTAACCATATGGAAATAAAGGAATTCTGCCAGCAATTAAAAGGCAATATTAACCAATAGACCTAATATTTGTATTGTCAAATCTGAATATACTACACATTTACTTATATAAATATTAGTTTTTATTTAGAAAATTCAATTATGTAGTAGCTTACTAATATGCAAGTAGACGAATATTTGAAAATTTATTTAAATATATTCATTGAGGTCTTATTATATGCCAGATTCTACGTATTGGGATTATGACAGATTGAAAGACAGGCAAAGATGTCTGCTCTTCTTGAGTGTATATTAAAGAAATGGGAATATGCGATAATAAGCTATAAATACACTATGGAAAGAAATAAAATAAAGAGCACAGAATGGGGATTTGAGAGTACCAGAGGAGGGGAGGGGCTGGAGGGCAAGACAGAGTACAAAGTAGGTTAGGGTAGGCCTCACTGAGAAAGTGAGATCCCAGCAAAAACTAGCAGGGGTGAGGCAGTTAGCTGAGTGAACAGTCAGGGAGAAGATCATTCCTGGGAGAGAAACAGCTAAAGCAAAGAGTGAGAGTGTGGTTGATATGTTAAAGGAAGAACAAAGAAGCTAGTGTGTCTCAGGCAGCATGAGTAAGTAAGGCCTCAGTGCATGAGTGCATAGATGTGACAGGACCCGATCATAGGTACCCTTGAAGACTATTTGACTTCTAATCTGAGAGAAATGGGAAATTTCTGGCAAGATTGGACCAAAGAGTGGCATGCCTTAAGTTTTAAAAGTAATAGACTGCTGGTAGGTGGTTGATGTGAGAAAAGGTAGAAGGCAATGCAATTTGATGGGTCAGTTGTAGGATATGAGAAAGACAAAGGAATTGGGATATAGGTAGATGAAAAGATGACATTTCCACCTGCTGAAATGGGGTGGCTATTAGAACAGATTTTGGCTTAAGATTGGGAGGTCAGCTTTGGCATTGATAGATTAGTATCTGTGAGCAGACAGAATGTTGAAATTTGGGATAGTGGTCTGAGATGCAAATATAAATCTAACAATTGGCACAAGGATGGCTTTTAAAATGGAGAAAATGGATGAGCTCACCATGAAAGTAAATGTAAAAAGGTAGTCCCAAAGACTGAGTCTTGGAGGCCTCCAATGTTAAGAAATCAGATAAGTGAAATGGTGAGCAAACAGAATAAGAGGGTACACATGGGGGTGGTCTGTGGAAGTCCCCTTTGAATCACTCTAAGTTGGTTTGTAAAATACTGGATAGGATCACCAGTGGAAAGTGAGGACAGAGGAGGAGATGATGAGGGTTCAAAGGAGAAGGCAGAAAATAGTCATAACAGAGAAGGTGAATGAATGAGCTGAAAAGTTATCTGATGTTTACTGGGCAGCATAAGAACTCACGCTGAAGTTGCTGGATGTGAATTTTAACCAAAACCAGCTAGTAGCAATGCAAACTTTTCTTTAGGCACTTTGAGTTTCATGTGTGCAGTTGTGGAGTAGGGAGTGTTGAATTTTATCAGATTATGATTTTGCCAAACAAGAATATCAAAGATGGAGAAAGGAAAGGAACAGGGGGGTATACACAAAGGAAAGACATACTTGACCGTGGCTTCTTAATTGGGAAGATGGGAAATTAAGAGGTCTGTCTAGTGGATGAAGGATTATGAAAACAACAGAACAAAAGAACCTAAAGTCCCCTGGAGTGGAAGAATCAAACAATTTTTGCTAGAGCTCAGATCAAATTTAGGATATATTGAATCAACATTTGGTGGCTGCTTACAGTGTATGCTGGGTGATTTCTAGCATATTTTCACTTGATTCTCAGACATCTGTATGCAGAAGCACTTCATGCCACTTCTCATATAAGAAGACTATGAGGCAACATAGATTCAAACTTGTCCAAACTAGGACATATAAAAATTTCAGCTTAATTTTAATACTCTAAGTTTAATTTTGTTACCATTAAACTGTCTTATATATCCTAGTCTAAAGGAGTGTCTCTTTGCTTAGCATTTTGTGCCTTATGATGATTTTCACTGATTTTTTAAATATTTACTTGATATTTACTTGAACTTGAGGGATTATTTGCTTTATCACACGTATTTTTTGGTTGTTTTGTTTTGTTTTTTAGTTTTCACTCATCAGTTAATTAGATAATTCATTTTACTGTTTAGAAAATATTCACAGTGAATCTGATTTTGGATCATATGTAAAGCCATATCATATTTAAAATAGTTGTATTTCCTTAGAAACTAACAAAACCACTCAGATAAACTATCTGGAAAAAGACACGTTAAGACGTTTGGAGACAATTCAAAACGTATTGATGTTAGATGATAGTTGTGAATTTTTGTTAATTTTGTTGGATATGAAAAAATATGTTCTGGTTTAATTGTTAAGTATTTTTGAGAGAGACACAAAAGTATTTACAGACGACATAAAATGCTTGAGATTTGTTCTCTTGTACTCTGGCGAGATGCAAACAAAAAGTGTGTGAGTTTGTGTGTCAGGGTGGGGGAGAGAGTAGAGAATCGAGGGATAATGAAGCGGAAAAGCAGAAATCAATGGTGGCTGAAGGTGAGTGGTGTGTACACTGAGATTCTTCTAATTATTCTCTTTGTAAATTTTAGAAAATCTCCATAGTTAAAAGTTTTACAAAGCAATTCCTAAAATACCTCAAACAAGCCTGTCTATGTTCATTAATTCTTCATCTTCAGGAGCGCCCTGATTTTAATGATGGCTTGCCATTGAGCTGATGATGCTAAGTGGCTGGATGCGGTCATAAAACTGTTTAAGTGGAGCGAAATACTTCGACACCCTCTCTTGACATAAAAAGATAATTATTTCCTACAAACATAACAGTTTCAAAGGACACAACTTCACAAATACATTTTCTTTCTTGTTTTTCTCTCTTTGAAATATTTGGAGAACATCTCTGAGAGACCTTCAGTCTGTCTGTGATTCCCTATCACTTCACTGCTAAGACTTTAAAATTTATCAACTTTTTGGGGAGTGGAAGAAATGAATCTCAAGATGGATGCCATCATTTGGACTGTGATTGATTTTTTAAAATAACGGTCATCATTTTTCGTGCTTCTTTAATTTGATGGGGGATTAATATTGTTTGGCCTGATGATAGTAGTCATCAATCTACCTTGGCTCTATGACTGAAATGTTTTCTCACGTGCAGTAGGTTGGAGTCAATACTTGATATATACAGACAGATCTAGATTATTAAGTTAAAGAGCATTTTCAATTAAAAAAAATATATCATTTGACTTGAGAAAAAGAGAGGAAAACAAACCCATAAATAAGACTTCTAGGTCAATGCTACATTTGTTCAAAGTATGAATACCAGAAGCTTAATAGCCAGTCATCAGACTTAAAATGCTGAGAAAGAAGCTTATTGATTTGGAAATTAAACATCTGCCAATAGCTTGAGTATACTTTATGTAACAAAATGATGAAAATGTTTGGTCATTTATTTTTAAATCACCCTTGAAGTGCATATTGTTCGCTGTGTAAATTTTAGTCTACTTAAAAAAAAATCACAAAATATATAAATCTGTTATATAGGACACAGTCCATCTTATATAAATATAGATACATATTTATATGTCTGTATCTTTGTATCTATATATAATCTTCACAAACACCTTTATCTCTATTCCTTGTGAACATGATTTTGAAGCTGACAGAATACAACCCATCTAGTGTTACATTTCCTAAGTAGGTAGAATATGTAATCTATATCAATATATTACTAGAAATTATTTTCTTTTATAAAGCATCATCCTATTTACATTTGATTCCCAAATGGTGACTTATTAAAGTTTAGTACATGTTCATATTTTCAGCTAAGGATATGATTACCAGGGCCAAGCAAATAGCACCTGTGAGTAGGAGAGGTACACTCTCATGTTTGAAGAAACCCACTAGAAAGATACAGTTGATAAATGAGGAATCTGAACTCAGCATTTGTGACTCTCTATCACGCTTTCATTTTAGGTGATACACATAAAAATGCTTAGAGAGTTAGCTGCGAATTTAAGAAAGTTCTGATTTATGCAGTCTCAAAGGACCTGAGAATCTACTCATTGAGAAAATAATTGTTGGGTGCACTGAGTTTTTTTTTTTTTTTTTCCCATCTCTTCACTAATTCTGTAATTGGAAGTTATCTGTGTATAATTGCATCTTTAGTGAAAAGTAATTATAATTCTTATCATTGGCTTTTAAAATTAGCTTTTTATCCAATAAATAATATTTTTTTTTTACATCTAATCTAGCCCCTCTGGATATAGCAAAAAGGAAATCAAAGCAAGATTTCAAACTTTAAAACTGATTGAGTGGGGAAGAATAAAATGGATACATATAAAAAGTTTAGAAACACAAATGTCATTATTCAAATCTAGAAAAACTGCTTTTGTTAAAAAAGAGCACGAAAGGGAAGTAGCCTATTATTTTACAATTATTTCATCCCCCTATCCCCTTCCCTTCTTCTTTCTCTCCCTATTTCACTTCCTTCTTTTCCCTATTCTACCTTACCCCCACCAAAGGATCTGTTAATTTATAATAGGCTTCACACCTATTATTTGTTCATCAAATAAAGATATTTTTATACTTGTCATCATGTGACATGGGACAAGCTCAGGAAACTCTCAGTGTCTTTGAACCTTTAAACAACACATGTGCAGTGCTAATAATCAGTGAAACAATGGAAGAAAGGCGTTCAAATTACTCCTTGTACAGAATGAGTGCTTGAAACTTCAAGATCACTGAAATAAAGGCATCCACCATAGTTACATAAATGTGCGCACCCATCATTCAATCTGCATGGAAATTGGAGAATTAGCATTTGCTGCTGATTGACATTCTTTATACCAGAGATACTATGAGTGGCCTTTTGTAATAGGAAATAGAAACATTTAAGGGCAGGTAGCTCTTCAATGACACCTGAGAGGGAAGCTGAGCAACTCAGCCATGTTGTCCTAGAGCCTGGGCATATTTTATGTGCGTAGACCGCCATCTTCTGAGGAAATTTTATGTATGGCCTTTACCTTATAATTTAGGAGGGAAGTTATGAATTAAATGAATTGAAAGTTTGACCTGCTTGTAGCCAAATTTTGGAGTTGTCCTGAGAAGGCTTAGTGTTTCATTTTTCTCTCATAAGAAAACTGCATGGATTTATAGATTGTTTTTTTCTGATAAAGTCAGTATGTCATAATGGTTAAGAGTTTAGGCAGATCTGGGTATTTTTAGATTTGCTCAATCATTCTGTGACCTCGGGCACAATGCTGAACCTCTCAGAACCTTTCCCCCCACATCTTCATAATGATTATAATGATTATATGATAGCGATTATAACCATTCACTGAGTTATTGTGAGAATTAAATGAGACAAAGCCTGTATAGCATAATGTCTGTCTCATGGAAATGCTGGAAAAATGTAAGTTATTTTTAACTCAAGGAACATCAGGATTTCCTGCCTCCTAGTGTCACTTGTAATTTTTTTCTCTCTAAAGAATCATGGAGATAATCATGCCACATGACTTCTAAAAATTTGGCTTTCTCTTGACTATTCAGAGGGCCATGGGATGGCCCCCAGCTCCTGGAAGTTGCCTGAATATCGCCAGCCGATCCAGCAGTCTGTACCCCGCTTTGCTTTCAAATGTGTTCACAGCTCCTGTTCTTCTTCCTCCCATTCTATTTAAGAACAAGCTGATGCTAATTTGTACTGATTTGCAAACTTTATTGAAGATCCAATGATACAAGAAACATAGAAAGTCAACTTAGATTGGATATAAGACATTTGTGCTTTGGACTCCGTTGCTCAGGCCCTGACTGAAGGAGGTTCTGTCATTGCTGTCCCCAGCTTGGAACCACACCATGAGCGCTGCTGTTCTTCATCAGGTACAAAGTAGCATCGTCTTCACCTAAGTCTCTGCTGCTACTTCAGATAAGAATTTTGTATCTGCAGAGTTGACTCAAACCCTTGATTGATCACACTGAGATACATGACTATACATTGCTGGCTTTTCCTGAATACAACAGACAGTATTTGTGAAAATGAAAAGGTTACTTGGGTAATCTTTCTTTAGTGAGTGTATGAGTTCTGTAGGACATAGGTCAGTGTGTGTGTGCGTGTACGTGTGGGTGTATGTGTGGGTGTATCTTTGTAAACATATGTCTCTCTATCCCTTGCTATCATGATCTCAAAAGTGTTTATTTTATAAATGCATAGAATATGCAATCTATATCAATAAGTTATTAGAACTAATTAGTGACTTACTATTATCTTGACTACAGACTACTGACAATTGAAATGATTTTTTCCTCTTCTGAAGATCCCTGCCTCACTTTGTTTTAATAGTATTAGTAGTAGTAGTTGTAGTAAGTTTTTTTGTGGGTATGTTTTTTTTCTTTTTTTACAAATTAATCATTTTTTATGCTAAGCAGTTTGTCGAGAACTTGTAAGAGAAAGACAGCTCTGGAAAACTGCCTCCTATGACTGTACCAATAGCAGGTAGCAGTCACCCTAGAGTTTGGTTACTGTCCCCCCAACACCCACCACTTCCCAAAGCAACATGAAATTGGGAAAACGTAACTTCGATCAGGGAAAACTAATGGTTTGGAGTAGCATGTGAGTATCAACTCTGCATATTTCAGAAAGAGCAGAAGGCAGCCCTCCAGCAATTCTGGCTTGTCCTTCATACAGTGTCCCCTTCTCAAAATTAGAAACTCTCTCACCACAGCTGTCTGAGTTTCTCTCTTTCGCTCCTTTTTGGATAACTACACTGTTCGTTTGGAAGAGATCATGTTGATGGGATATCTGCCATCATAACTGAGTGTGAACTGAGGGAAAATAGTCAGATCATCTGCCTCAACAGATGATGACTTGTGTTGGGTTGGAAAGGTAGATCATTTGGATCGCTTTGGGGGAGACAGACATACTTGGGGAATAGAGAGAGGGCAGCAATTTTTATCCTTCCTGAGCTATAGGATTTGCCTCTGGGAAAATTACGAAGTTGGTGAGATTTAGTGTGTGGGTACCCACTCACTGTCTCATCAGCATTCAGCCTTTAGTGCATTCCTCTGCCATGCAATCCTTCCGCGCCTCCCCTTTCTCCGTCTCTTTACATCTCTCCTGCCCAGAATCAAATGAAGGGGCAACCCCAAAAGACCCCTTTTCAAACAACAAATGTCTCACTTCCACAGTCTTACAGACTTCTGCATTAGCGCCAGTGAACCAGTTGAAGGCAGATTATACCTTTTCGATTATCTCTCACTTTTTTAGTATGATGCTCAGTAAATCTCATAGTGCTGGGTTGGAAGTATGCTATACCCCTGAGCAGGCAGTAGAATCAGAGATTGGACTTATCCTAGCACACAGGCCTCTTCCTTTCTGTGCTCATTCTATGACTCTTTGTTCCTGCATTTGCCTGAGATATGCTGGCCAGAAATAGGACCCCTTTAATTTTAGTACCTTGCAACACTTTTCTTTCAAATAAAAATTTGCATGACAAAAGTTACCACAAGGGGTTTCTTAAAACAAAACTGTAAGTCTTTCAAAATAGAGATGCTGACTCCTTTAAAACAGCAAAGCACACACTAGATATATTCGATGTAATTAAAACAAGTAAAATCTATAGTATCAGGATCTAAGCCAGTCCCCTTGACAAGTCACCAACTTTCATTTAAAGCCTTCCTATTTTAATGCATTCTTTTAAGAAAGATGTATTAGTGAGAAATGTTAAAAAAATAAAAAATAAAACAGCACAATCAAGGGCAAAAGCAGTGAAATGATTGAAGATGCATTTTCCATCTGTAGGGTTTACTGGGATTACTTAGGCTAGACAAAAATCCATGAAGGTCATAAAGACATTTTTATCATTTTAGACTGATGTATGCCATTTTTTATATTGCCTTCACAATGCACATTAAAATTTTAAAGAGTAAGCTGTTACATTAAAAAGCAGTGACTTAAAAATTTATCAGCTCCACCCTTCCATAGTTTAACAGGGTTTTTTACTTCTATTGCTTTAGAAATATACAAAGAATTCATTTTTTTTTAATTGCTAATATGGTGCCTTTTACAGGTGACAAGTAATTGGTTTATGACAATGTATTTGTAGTTTCTAAGAGTCTATAGTTAATTAGCAATAAATGGAAAAAAGTATTGACCTTATGCATTGTATGTACACCACACCAAATAAGCATTCCTTGTTTCCTTAATAAGATAGATGCTTCCCTGGGAAATTGTTTGATAAACAGTTATGGGCAATAATAATAAAAGCACTGACCTTTATGAGGTTCTTATTACATGTCAAGCACTGGAACCAGTACTTCATACATCTCATTTAAACTTTACTGCAAGCTTGATCTCTAGTTAGCACCTTCGGACACTCACTAGATACTTTGAAAAGGAAGGGAGGAATAAAGGTAGGCAAGAAGGCTGATTGGGAGGTCTCAAGAAAAACCATCAAAGAAGGAATTATCCTCATTTTATAAATTCAAAAAGAAGCTTGTAGAAGTCAAGAAATCTGCCCAAGTGGCAAAACTAGTAAGTGGTAGAGATGGGATTTATCTGCATATCTGCCCAAGTACTATTATATTCTTTTTACCACATATCCCTACTCTTCACATGGTATATATTTTAGCACATCCTTAGAAAGTAGGCAGCTTGTGCAAAAGTCAGCCATTAAAACATTTTTGCAGTATGTTGAACTTGATATGTTAAAACAGTAATACAGACCATATACGAGGACATATATTTTAAGTGATGTGGGGATTACAAAATATATTAACATAGACATCACTAGTAAGAGTGGCGGAGAAGCCATTTGTGACTCATCATTGCTTAAACACACTTTGGCTGCTTATCCTATAAAAACAAAACAAAACAAATTACAGCCACCTAAGAGGTAAGGGCTTTTTTTTTTTCCTGTTTTGTTTTTTTGTTTGTTTGTTTTTCCTTTGTTTATTTTTCAATCTCAATCTGGATTAAAAAATTAGTACCGAGCCATTTTCAAGAAAAATGCTGCTCCCCTTCTTTTCTTTAATATATAACTAAACTCATCTTTTAATTTACGTTCCCCAAAAAGGAACTCAGGAATATAAATAGATTCTTTCAGAATGTGAGAGGAACAGTTCCTAGCTTGTGTGTGTTATTGAAGGGATGGAGTAGGAGGCAGAGAAATCTGAGCTGGGGGGTGAGGGGGGCGTGGTCAGGGGTGTGTGTGGTGAGGAATTAGAACAAAGGTGAGAGTAAAGGGAGGGCTAGAAGGAGGGGATTTACCAGAGGAGACAAGGGGGTGTATAAAATGAGGATAATTCCTTCTGCAGGGTAGCTGTGGAGAGGAAGTGCCCAACCTGACCCTCTGACTCCAGCTTCCTTGGTCATAGTGGTGTCCCTGCGGCCCTAGTCTGCACTATTGTTACTGTTGGGGCCAATCAGAGTTCAGGGTCACCCCAATGGCAGTGGGAAGGGAGAGGGGTAACGAGGGCACAGAAATGTAAATCTGCTTATATCTGGGCCGTGATGGGGTGGTTCCAAAGGCATTCCTAGGTGATTTTGATTGACACCTGGCGGCTCTATAACTCTTTGCCTAGTGCTCATGTGCATACCAAGAATCCACTGCCACTGGGGTGTTCTTTGGGTGGTCTCTGGGCTGGGCCCCTATTCCTTTGTTCCCCCTGTCTGACAGCTACCTAACATTCTCCCTTCCATAGTTAGGGACCAAAATCTTTGTGGTTTGGGGCAATGACCACTCGGGCTCCTTCAGGCGACGGTGGAGGATCAGGGCCCTTATACTTGCGGTCTGTCGATGGGGACCAACAGCTGTTGATGCCCATCCAGGGGCCCGTTGACTGGAGTGGCGATAGTTTCTTCGAAGGACTCTGTAGATGAATTGCTTGGACCCTGGAGGAAACACGTTGAACCAGGTAGTTTGGAAGTGGTGGTCCACAAATAGGCAGGGGTCAGGGTGACACACCCCCAGCTCTGAGTAGAGATAAGAGCCAGCAGGGCTGAGAAAAGGTAAGGAGAGGGCCAGTTCAGTTGGCTACTTGATAAGGAGTAAGTGGAGTAGGAATAGCCATGGCAAAAATTAACATAGATGCAGAGAAAGTCAGAGGAAGCCCTGTGACCAGGACTGGATCTCTGGGAGGCTTCTGGGGTGGGGAGGGGGGGAGGGGTGCTGCTCTGTCCGTTATCCCAAGTTCTGTGAAAAAATCTACTTCACTTTCAATTTCAGTAAACTTCTCCTTCCCTTTCCTCCTGCTGCATCACCCCTGGCCTATTCTAAATTACCCCTCTGTCTACAGTATTCTTGCCTTTTTCACTTTTAAACTTAAAGCCTCACATTCTACTTGAAGCCTCCCCTGACTGTCTCCTATCCCACCCAAGCCCTGGCGAGCTATTTCTTCCCTAATTTCACATGGCCCCCTCTGTGCCTCCTCCAGGCACTAGCCATAATGTTTTGTAATTGTTTATAGGTTCTTCAGTCTCCACTGATTAATTCTAAACACCAAGAAGGGCATGAAAGGTCCTCATCACAAAAACTGGTGTTCAGGAAATACTTATCAAATATAAAAGAACTAAGAGTGGAGCTCAAGCCGGAAGACGGGAAGAAGGGGCAGAGAACCAGAACGGCCCTTGTGAGGCTGACTGCTGTTCACAGGCTTCTTCCCTTCTTCTTTCCTTCCTCCTCATGCTGTTCCACAAACTCCATACCCACCACATGCATTATAATAATAACAACGTTGCTATTCAGTACTAGTTAAACTATTTAGCCCACTCTCAAAAGACTTAACTGGTCTCATTTGTATCCCCTCAGACTCATTTCTTTTGTTTCCTTTAACCTGTATCCTATGGTCTGTCAATCATGAACTCAAGAGTTCCTAGAAGGCACTTTCCACACTCTGCCTATGGTCCCTGACTGTCCACATGACTTTTTTTTTTTTTTTTTTAAATATGTCATTCTCCCCTCCCATCTCCTCACCTTACAACATCTGCTCATTCCTGAAGACTTTAATCTGGAGTCCCTCACCACATTGTGGTTATGGATGCGGCTGCCATTGGTTTGTATTTTTTCTCCCAACCAAGCTGAGTGGTGCATTAGGTGGAACCTTAACCTTCCTTGTCCCACAACCCTGCATAGTCCCTAGCATTCCTAGTTGGTGTCCTCGACTTGCCTGCTGAATGCTAACTACAGAATTACCCACCTTTCTTATTCTGTGCCTCCTTTCCTTATTAGAAAGTATTTCTAGTACCTGCATCTGCCATCCCTAGAGCAAAAGAATATGGAGATCATTTAGAGTTCTGTTCAACAGTATTTGTTTATTTTAATTAATTTCACTGGGATGCCAGCAAAGAGGGCTGGTGCATCTGGAAAGGAAGGGGAAGTCAAGGGAGGGCTCAGTCCTCTATTTTTAGTAAAATTGCCACTGCCAATGTAGAATTAGAGTCTGGGTGCCTAGAGGCCAGATGTGCTAAAGATTGGTTACAGTCCCTTTTGGTTTTTTGCTAGAAGTTCAAAATGAGACATGGAATACAGCATGGGTCAAACAGTATTCGTTTCACTCTGGAGCACCAGTGCTAAAGATAAACTTTAATATGAAAAACGGGAAGGAAATACACAAAAATCCATTAGCAGCCACTTATTAGTTGCATACTGTTTAATTCTGCCTTTCTTTATACATTTCTGTAGTTTCAAATTTGGGGCTTTCTCTTTACTTTTTTTTTAATAATTTAAAACATATACTTATTTTTTTGGACAACACAATATGAAATTTCAAGCTGTAAGCTTTATACGTTGAATATGGAGTTGTCATTTCTTTCATTCAGAAAAGGTCCTTTGGAAACCTTGAAATGCTTTAAAACACACACACACACAACACACACACACACACACACAAACTTTGTATAAGGAGTTACATGATTAGTAGCATATAATGATAATTAGATTTGCATGTTTATGATTGATTAAGTTTGGCCCTTGGACAATCAGACTTCACCTGGTTTAACTCCAGTAAGTTAGAAACTCGCATAGGTGCGACAGACTGTATAGGGTGCCGTGAACAGCCCTAGACCGCGAGCAGGTGCCCAGGGTCTTGACAGAAGTAGGAACTCATGAGCTCTGTAAAGAATGGCTATTTAATATTTGCGGCAACCTTTAATTTTTTCAATTTGTGGAATACAGTTGAATGAATAGCCTCTAAGATATCATCTACATTTTAGAAGGGTGAAAATTAACGTGAACCAAAGAAAGAATGGGGAAAAAGCTCAGATGTCAAAGAACTGAACGTCAGTGATAATATTCCATGCATTTATAAATTCAAAGCTTAGATCTTTCTCATTGTTTGATATGAGTGGGGAATTAATGAGAGGGAAAGGCCATGGGAAGCAGTCTTTATGGAGCATATATCAGTACATTAGCTAACAAAGTCTCTGCTAAGTTTGTTTACATGTTTTCTCATTTGATTCGCATAAAACAGCACGGTAGGTTTCATATCCCCATTGAAAGATTAGATAGATATTCTTATGTATTAGCATCTTTCTCCTCACCTGCTATGCAATCTATCCTTTAAGGACAGATTATACATCAATGTATCCCTAGAGCTAGTGGGGGCTGGCATCTGGTAGAATCTTAATAAAGTGAATAAATAGCCATTCAGTGGATAAATGGTTGGATAGATAATGAAATGATGGTTTGTTGGCTGTTCAATGCCTTTTGAATGCTCGTGCTATGAAGAATTCTTGCTTTATATTATTCTAAGAACATTTGTTTTTTATGTATATGCTTTTGAAAATTAGCTTTTTCTCAAAGTATAAAAATCATATTTCCATGAGTTTTAAATTTTTTTGAGGTAAAATTCACATAACAAAAAATTAACCATTTTTAAGTGAACAGTTCTGTAGTATGTAGTACATTCTCAAGGTTCTGCAGCCACCACTTCTGTCTAGTTCTAAAACATTTTTAACACCTTGAAATAAACCCTGAACCCATTAAACATTTGCTTCGCATTCCACCTTACTTCCTGCCCCTGGTAACTACCAATGTGCATTTAGTCTCTGTGTATTACCAATTATAGATAATAATAAATTATAGAATATGTGACCTTTTGTTACTGGTTTCCTTCACTTTAGCATAGTGTTTTCGAGATTTGTCCACAGTGTATCATGTATCAGTGCTTCACTCTTTGTGGAATAACATTCTGTTGCCTGTAATATTTCACAATTTGTCCATTCACCCACTGATGGACATTTGAGCTGTTTCTACCTTTTGGCTATTGTGAACAGTGCTGCTGTGGATATCCGTATACACATACACACACACACGTATGTATGTATGTATATGTATTAAAGTACCTATTTTCAGTTTTGAATATAATCCCAGAATTGGAATTACTAGATTATTTGGTAATTCTGTTTAACTTTTCAAGAAAGTGCCAAAGCAGTTTCCACAGTGGCTGTGAAGAGGAATTTTCCCTCAAAAGGCTAATCAGCAATTTGTTCTGCTTCTGTAGATATACTTGCTGCATAGGCCATACTCAAAATTAACTAAAGACTCATCTTCCCTTTTGCTTGTTCTGTCTAAGCAACAAATGTAACTGCCTGTACCTCTTAGCAACTCCATGTGCTTTGCAACTCTATGTAACTTCCTACAACCCATAGCAACTCCCTCAATTTGTAACCATATGAGGACAAGTTAACCAATCAGCCGAGCCATAAGCAAATAAGTTCTACTTAAGGAATGTTGCAACTGAGCTCCAGGCTCAGATCTTCAGAGGCTAGCAGCTCCTCTGGGACAGCTGGTATAATAAACCTGAGTTCTTCAACTCTCTGATGTGCTGCTTGATTTCTCCCTGGTTTGATTTTTGCAACTTCTCTGCAACAGCTAAACTGTTTTACTTCCCACCAGCAATGTATGGGGATTCTAATTTCTCCATATACTCACCGATGCTTATTATTTTCCTTTTTTTTAAAAAAAACCTACAGGGTGTGAAGTGAAACCTCATTGTGGTTTTGACTACATAGTGCTAATGACTAAAAGCAATGACATCATTAGATTTAATTAATGAATTAGTCTCAAAGAACAAATACATTTTCTCTTTAATAACCCTTATAGATATTTCAAGAAATGGCACTGCTATAGACCCTTTGCTTAAGTCAGAATCCTGGCATCATCCTGGACATTTCTCTTGAGTTCCCACCTTCCAAACCATCATAACATCTTGTTTCTTAGAATACCAAAGTATCTTGAAACACTACACTTTTCTACATTCCTACAAGTAAAAACCTAATCCAGTCCAGCATGATCTACTTCTCTACACTATTACTTTAAATTCTGTTATTTGTCTCTTTTAATCCATATTCCATACAGCAACCAGAATTTTAATTATAAATTAGATTATGGAGGTCCACTGCTTAAAATTCACCACTTTTCTCTCATTGCATGTAGAGGAAAAAATATCACAGCTTATGAGTACCTGTATTATCTGGTATCACTTATTGTTCCAACCATGTATAAAATTACTCTTTCCTGTAGACACTGCTTTCCATCAAGTCCAACCTTTTATCAATTTCTAGAATGTTCCTTAGAACATTTTCACAAGTCGTTGCATTAGCCTAGAAATCCACTCTCAAATATCACATGGTTAGATCCTCTAATATTTCTTAAATATTATCTTCCCATATAACTTCTTGATGATCATGCCATCTAAGGTGAGTTATTCTCTGTTGAAACAAGATATCTGATATTCACTACCTTAAAAGGGCCCCCCAACCCATACTTAAGTATTTAAGTAGTTATTTATTTTCTGCCTTCAGGAACAAGTTTATTTATAGTGAACACTATTTTCTTGTTGGTGACCATGGTATACCTCATCGCTAGCATATGGTTGATGCTCATGGTAGTTTAATGAATATATGACTGTGTGCTCATTATAAACATAGGGGGTTGAATGGACATCCTATAGAAATGTCCATTTTCTTAAAGCAAATTATTGAAAAAATATAATAACATAGTTATCAATAATAAGTAGTACTGTATTCTAAGTACTGTGTTTCTACAGAAGAATACAAGCCTCCTATTTCCTTATCCACAACCAAATAATTTGAAACCCATGGGTTGTACTGAGTGGCAGGGATGTGCTGAATAGACAGAAACAGGTCATAAAGGAGGGGAACAGAATGGGTTAAGTGGAGAATGAAAGCTCATTCTCTCTTATCACAGTCTTTACACAGCCTGAGTCTTGCCATTCAAGAGTCGGTACTTTATTTCCACCTCTGTATCTGGTGAGCAGGCTTTAGACCTGTTGACATGAAAATCATCTATAGAGCTGCAGAAGAAATGTGATTAAATTGTGGTAGAATAGCTCAGTCTCTTTCTGACTAGTAAAAAGTGTTAGTCTGAGGCCACCATGGATCCCTGAAATGCTTGTAATGGGAACATTGTACTATTGCAGATGTAAGTGGAAAACCAAGGTTATGCAAGCAAATAGAACTCAGGGTTTCTTTATGTCAAATTGTACATTTGAACTAGAAATGCAGACATTTTTTCCCCTATTATGGGAATGAAAGCATTACTTGAATGATAGTCACTTGGCCATTAATTTCATCATTTGAATATTACAAAATCAGGGGTCTTATTTTACTGCTCTTTTTTGTGATAACTGTCTACAAGAGAAAGAATGTAGACAACTTATTACTTTTTAAAGTAAACTTACTTGTCATTAACCTATTCATTTCAACTAACAGTAAAACAGTTTCTTTTATACCAAGTGCTTTCAAGTCTATTTTCTCGGTTGATGCTCCCAACAATAGGTCTATGACCTAGAATGGAAATATTTAAATTAGAATTATGAGATTTTCAGTTTTAAAATTGTATTGTAGCATAAGTATTATAAATGCAATACATGAAGAAACTGGAGGAATCAAAAGACTTGACTAAGTTCACATAAATCAATTAAATAATTATAGAAAATTAAAACCTAGACAAAACTCTTTTGGAAGAGATTCTTGGAAAAAACCTGTATATACCTATGTACACAGACATATATATATCAAAGATTTCTGAGAAACAATCTTTTAAGACCTGAAAATGTATATGTTTAGAAATGTACAGAGCTATAGATTTCTAGGATTTGGGTTAAATGGTAGCATCTAGGTCAACATATTCAATAAAGCAACTGTTTCATATTTTTACTAACAACAATTCAATACGCCTATGGCTTTAAATGGTCCTATAATTTGATTCCTATTTTCTTGCTGTTTACAGGTTTATTGTTTGCCTTTAGAAGCAACTGAGCTTTCTCTTTATGCTTCTACAAGATTCAGTATCATAACCTGATTTATTGATTTTTAAACCTTAACGAGTCATCTTGAAGGATATGTCTTTAAGGGTGGGAACACAATTCTTAAGGATTTTTTTTTTTCTTTTATCAAAATTCCTTAGTCCCAGAAGTGACTTCAGATTCTAGAGTCATATAAGAAGACATATGGGAACACAGGCAAATTTTACAGATTTCTCAATCCTCTAATTTAGTAATGGCATAAATAATTTATTTTCCTTCTTTTTATCCTTGATCATTTATTTTTTCTGCCATCACAGGTTAATTTTATTTTATTAAGAACCATCTATTTTTTAAATTATTTTATTTTTTAACTTTCATTTTAAAATGAATGTTTAGGGAAAATACTACAAAAATGATAGCATTTCCTATATACCTTTTACACAAATCCCTGAAGTTTTAATAGTATACATAACTACTGTACAATTGAATTATCAATACTAGGAAATTAACATTGGCACCATTCTATTTACTGATCTCCAAACCTTAGTAAAATTTCACCAATTCCCCTACTGATGTCTTTAATTGGGATTTAGATCAAATCCAGAATCCCACAGTTCATTTATTCCTCATATTTCTCCACTTTCCTCCAATCTAGTGTAGAAAGGAGTTCCAAGGAACTGTCCAAAATGAGACTTTTATGGACAGAAGGAGGGAGGACCAAGAAAGTTACACTAGGCAAAAGAGCAGGTTGGTTATCTCTGTTACTTTCCTTTAGGGAATCTCAGAGGTATCAGGCGGATTACCTAACTGTTGCTAATCAGACAATTCCTGATTGGTTTAAAATTTCACATCAGAGAGCCCTGAAACTGTAATCACATCTCAGTTTGCCGATGTGAGGTCAGCATGAGTGACTTCATTTGAGGCTTCTTGTCTTTTTTTTTTTTTTTTTAATAACTGTATAATACGGATTTTGTAATGTTGGACCAATTTTGTACTTCTGGAGTAAATTCCACTTAGTCATGGTGTATTACTTTCTTGGTGTAGTACTGGAGACTGTTTACTGTTTTGTTTACTATTTTTGCATTGATATTTTAAAGTAATATAGCTTTATTTGATGCTGTCTCTATAAGATTTTGGTACTGATGTTATACTAGCTTTATAAAAATAGTTAGAAAAATAATATTTTTAATACTCTGGAGCAACAAAGCCTTTTAACTCTCTAGTATGTGGAAGGTTGATAGAATTCCTCTGAGAAAGCATCTGGACCTGGTGCTTTGTTTATAAAGTTGGTCCTAACACTGTCTATTGTTTCTGTGGAAATCAGTCTGTTTATGCTTTCTATCTTTAATAGGATCATTTTTTATAATCTGTTTTTACCTAGAAAATGATACCTTTCACCTAGGTTTTCCCTTTTTTTTCTTTCTTAATCTGTACGCTAGTCTCATGATTTTTAAAAATGTTATCTCTCTTAATGATTGTTTCTCTCTTATCATTTTTGAGTTTATGTATGTGTGATTCCTCCACCATTGGTTTTAGAGCAGGTTTGCTATTGATTTGTCTGTTTTGTTAATTATCGTTTGCAATAACAGGATTTGAATTAATTATTTAAATTATGATTTATTATTAGGTTATTTTTTTGTATTTGTCTCATTAATCTTGGCTTTTTATTTTCCTTCTTATACTCTCTTCTGGCTCGCTTTGCTATTTTTAGTTTTTCAAATATTTTTTAAGCTAGGTATTTAATTCATTTATTTTCTTAGGTTTGTTTTTTTTTTAATTATCTCATGGCACTCTTTAGAACTATGAATGTTCCTCTTATCACTGCTTTAAACAGACTGCATACATTCCAGTATGTAGTGTTTTACTTCTTTATAAATTCTATAATTTCAGTTTGTGTTTCTTCTTTTACTCATCTTTCAATAAAGGTTGCATTTTTTTGTTAATTCCCAATTGAAACGTGCTTCATTTTTGTTAATATTTTCAAGTTGTATTGCACTGTGATCAGAGAGTTGTCCTATTATTTCTACTGTGTGGGACTTAGATATATATTCGGTGTGATCCTAGTACCTGAGTAATTTTTATGAAATTTCCACCATTCTTGAGGGGAAAAAAATACATTCTCTGTTTTAAGGATGTAAATTCTAAAATTTATAAGAGATATCTTAATGATTATAGCGTTCAGATTTTCCATCTCTTTACTTATTTTTGTTGTTATTGCCTTACTCATTTTTTGGCCACTTTTATCTGTTTGCTCTGAGAGTGGCTTAGCCGTCTATTGTTAGTGTATTTCTACTAAATCTCTTTGCAGTTGCTGGAGCTTTCGCTTCATAATGGCTGTTACATTTCATAAAGATTATAGCTCTATTGTGAATTGTGGTTTGTTTGTGTCTAGTTCTATTTTGCCTCCTATCAGAATCAGTACCTCTCTATTATATTATTATTATTATTATTATTAATATATTATTACACAAACCCTTATTGCATGCTTATTTTTCTACACAAAGGTTTTTGACTTCCATGCAATCCCAGTTTCCATCTACCTACTAGAGGATAGATTCCTACATAATTATGCAGTAAAAGTAGGATCATGAAACATCTGATAAAAAGCTTGAATAACAGAATGATAGTCTTCCATCCATTAGTATAACATGGTGAAGAAGAAGAAGCAAATTTCCTTATAGCAGTAGGCTGATGTTACTTTAATTATTCATGCAGGAAGAGAGTACTGACTTCCTTCATACCTAGACCTGTCCTCTGCTCCCACCAAAAAAATTAAAAATAAAAATAAATAATAAAAAAATAAACCCTACAGCAAAGATTGTCATGGGGGTGGGGGGGGGAGCAAACTGTGAGAGTAAATTGTAAAACCAACTTATAATGGATCTGAACAATAATGAGGAAATCATGAATCAGGATAGAGATAAGCAAATCATGGAGTAGAGAAATCAAAGATACCATAAAGAGAATCACCGATGAATCTGTTAGACTGATTGTATTTTTCAGATATGTAAAAAATATTGTACTATGAAGCAGAGGTAGTTATCAAAGGGAGAATTAAAAAAATATATATGGAGTTTCTAATATGTATCTTAAGATTTATATATGTTTACATATAATATATATTTATTCTTTAGTTTTGTAATGATATAATAGTATATTTAAATGCAGTATATATTTATATATAGTATTATATAACATGTAGTTTGTATGTGTAATATAGATTACATATGTAGTATAGCTTTAAATATGTAATATAGATTTATATATATTTGTATGCATATTTTTGTGTAGATCCCTGCACATTTTATGTGATCATCATAAAGTTAATGTTAACTGGTGGATAAACAAGGACAGACACAGTAAGGGAACATAATATATTCTTAATGTAAAGATTCAGAAACTGTTACATCAAATGAGACACGCATGTCTCAATATGGAGTTGTAGGCTTCCCAGTTCAAGGACAAATAAAGATGACAGCTGGCCTTGTCATTTATAAGGACATCTGGGTCTTCAAGTGCTCACTGTTCTGGAGAAGCTGACTACATGGGATCTGCTCTTTTGTTGCAAGTAACTGTTACTTAACCACCCCAGCAAATTCCTTCTTGTTTACCACAAGGGTGGGTGAACTGCAGGTCACCTACACAAAGAGGCTGTCCCCATTGATGGGCATGTTTTGGGGTCTGTTGGAAACATATTGCTGGAAAAGCAACTATATAAAGAAGTTTCTGACATAATTATTTTTTAACTCAATATGTCAAGTTAGGGAATATGTAAATTGAGTATGCTATGGATTGGAACCATCAAATTTTATTTTAACGAGCACAAATATTTTAACATCTTTCAGATTTAAGATTTAAAAGAAAAATCACCTTGACTTTATGAATATTAAACACGATAGGAATAATATTTGCATTCTACCCATTTAAAAATGTATTTAAATAATCCGAGGTAAATAAGGATTATACGTAAGTACACTTTATTTTCCATTTAAAAATGCACTCCATTTTTTAAACAGGGTTAAATGTTAGGGTTTTGAGGTGATTCTAAAAGCTGCCAGTAGTAGTTATTGTTAAATATTTATGAGCTCACTGTAAGGACAAATCATTTTCCTAATCTATTTCACTAATAGAAATTATTTATAAGTACATCATTAATTATTTACATGTTCCTGATATTATGTTTTCATTAATAATTTAAAAATATATAATTATCTATTAAATCATCTAAATATGATTTAACTTCATTTATCTTTTGTAACACAAATAGCGAGTTGATCATTAACTGTAGTCATATAAAACAAGGTATTCAGCTCTAACAAGCTCGGGTAGGGTATTTAGAAAGAATCGTGACAATTACTTGCATATCTATATTTTTATTCAATATTTGTGTGTTACAATTAATATTCTTTAGAAGTTTATGGAGTTTCAGACCTGTACGTCTGTTGTCCACTAGTGACTAGCACCTTTGTGGTTCCTGGCATGTAGACAGCAAGTTTCGTTCTACAGGTTGCCAATTATCTCAGTGCCCTCGGAGCCAAATGCCTTCCTTTATACATCTGGTGAAGACTGATTTTGTCCTGGACAGCACTGACCATCCTTACAGAAATCTTTAAGGAGATTTACTGCTAAACAAAATTTGTATCTTAGCAGCTTTGTCTTCCTTCATTTATAATACCAGAGGATAGAAGGTATTATGGCATATTATTATCTGGGTATCTTGATCTACAAAAAAACGTTCCCATTGGAAAGCCTATTTAAAAAAGATCTTAACAGGTTGTCTACAAAGATTTAATATTAGTGTGTAGGAAGAAAGGTCAAGTTATCAGCTGTTTTTTTTTAATAGATAAATCTTTCTTCTCTCTCTCCTTCCTCCCTTCCTCCCTCCCTCCCTTTCTCCCTCCCTCCCTCCCTTCCCTCCTTCCTTCCTTTCCTTTCCTTTTCTTTCCTTTCTTTCCTTTCCTTTCCTTTCCTTTCCTTTCCTTTCCTTTCCTTTCCTTTCCTTTCCTTTCCTTTCCTGTTTCCTTTCCTTTCCTTTCCTTTCCTGTCCGTCCTTCCTTCCTTCCTTCCTTCCTTCCTTCCTTCCTTCCTTCCTTCCTTCCTTCCTTCCTAATAATGAGCCAAAATAAGGGCAAAACTAATCTGTAAATTATAAGCACAACCACCAGTGTGAAACATTTTTGAGCTGCGATTTTCAATTATCACAGTTTTTCCTTACAAACTATTATAGGGTGAATTGAGTCCTCTCAAAATTCATATGTTGATGTCTTAACTCCCAGGACTTCAGAATGTGACTATATTAGAGACAGGGTCTTTAAATAGTCATTAAAATGAGGTCATGGTAGGATGGTGTGCCCTAATTTATTGTGACTGATGTCCTGATAAGAACAGATTGGGACACACACACACCCATCTACACCCATGTGAATATATAGGGAGAAACCAAGGGAAAAAGTCCCAGAAGAAACCAACCTTACTGATACCTTGATTTTGGACTTCTAAACCCCAGACTTGTGAGAAAATAAGTTTGTTTTTGGAGTTGCCTAGGCTGTGGTACTTCATTACAGCAGTTTTGCAACCTAACACACAAACCTTATCCTGTTGAGGTCTTCATCACAAATCCCAGTTTGCAGCCTGCGTGTACAGTTCCAGTTCTTTTGGATCCAGGCCTTCTTATGGGGAACTTGAAGCAAGATTTGAATATGACTGTTTTTTATCTTCTTTACAGAATAGTAGCAGAAGCAATTTACGGTTCACACGTTAATTGCTTACCAATTTGGCTTTGCACAGCGATACCATTTTTAATATTTAGTTTAAGGAAGATAGTTTATGCAAATACTTTATTGAATGGTTTATTAACAGAGTCTTTATACAACCTTTTCTGACAGCCTGGATAGTGTTGGGTATTAAAGTTAATCCAAAGGTGAAACCTCCCTATAGATTTCTAAAGGGCAATACTCCCATGGCCAGATATCTCTGGCCATATCTCCATCCAATCTCTGTCCAAATCTCCTGCTTTTATTTTCTAAGGCTTGGCCTGGTACAAGAGATCTATATCGGTATTTATTTATATATTTATATTTATAGCAGTTGCATAAATAAACTTGTGGACTACCTTGAAGTAATGACAGCCCCTTTTTTTTTGCGAATTCGATGATTTGTTCTGGGTTAATCTTGACTCCACCGCCCTACAATTTTTGAACCTGTAGTGAAACATGCTAAGTTTTCAGAGCTGTTTGTTGATTTCTAACTATGCAGTTTCACATTACAAATTTGAAAAAAAAATAATAATAATTGCTTCTAGCAAGATGACCCAAGGGGACACTTGAGGGCAATGGGAGCTACTGTGCATGAGAAGCAGGGCTGAGGACAACGTGTATATCTTTTTAATTTGAGGGTTATGTTGGAAATGAAACATTATCTCCAAGGTGAACAATGCTTTTGCTAGAGTACTTAACCCTACCTCTGAAACTAGCATAAATTAGCTGATTACTATTAACTGGTAGTTAACTGCCCTTGTTTTTTAATATTTAATTATATTGGAACACACATATATATATATGTATGTCCATGCATGATTAGAATTTTTTTTTTGTATTTAGTGTTTTAAAAGCATGTATATTGAGTATTCACCAACTAATCAATTATTTAGTCATTAAAAATGCAAGTGAGGTGTCACTTTGGTTGTAATTAGGATTCATCCCAACATGTATGAAAGGCAGTTGCCTAAATTGCAGCAATGAGCTATAGAGATGGCGTTAAATGGTTTGTTACAAACAGAAAAGACTCTTCATAGCAATTCCTTAAACTAGATGACGATAGCAGCAGTGCACTCACGGGGCACCACAACATTTGGGAAATCGGTCTGCCGTGTTAGCAGAAAATTCTTCTCTGAACTCTCATTTTCTATTGAAATAATTAATGATTGGGTGCTATTTAATACAATCGGGCAAAATTCTTCATTATAAGATAATCTGACCTGAATGCATTGAAAGAATGTAACGTTTCAGCCCCATGGCAAATTACTTCTAGATGCGAGTCTTCAGAGCAATGTGTCGTGCAGGTAGAATAACTCCTCAGCCTCCGGATGTCTTAGTGCTTAGATAATTCCACCACACACACAATGAAATAAGTCTTCTGTCAAAAAAAAAAAAAAAAAAAGTACTTCGTTTATAACTCTGAAATCACTAAGACCATTTCTAAGTTTCACTGAGCTTTTTCTGAGTGGGGCGATGGGGGGGGGACTTGCAACCTAATACCTGGGTGAATGTGACACTATTATCTATTTAAAGGAAGGAAATTTTTAATTACTCAGTTTTAACTTACCATGGTCTTCTGGGGCACTGAGGAAAAAAAAGGCAAGGCATGCTGTCAAACAACATTGTAACAAACACAAATTTTAAAATATCTTTTTTTTTTTTCCTAAAATCATATCCAGAATTCTTAGCAGATCACTGAATGAGAAGTGAGTGGTGGGACTGGGGTGGTTAGGTAGCAACTGAATGTTACCATAAGAAAAACGAAATCTGAGTGATTCCAGAATTTCTCACCCCCATCCCTGCCCCAACCAAAAGAATTTAGGGAAGCTCTAGGCTGTAAAGAAACACAGTAAACTGGTAACAAAGGTTGCCTTCAAGGAGAGAAACTGATTGGTTGAGAAATATGGATGTGAAGAGATAAGTTTTTCATTGGATACTGCTTACATCTTTTAGATTTTGGTCCATGTGATTTAACACCTACTTTTAAAATACTAATCTATATTTCAATTTTAAAGAAGATGGAAATCAATTTTAATGCAATTTTCTCAATTTGTAAGTCTTGGTACCTAATTAATACACTTAATTTTTTTTTTTTTTCTGTGTGGCACTAAGAACCCAAAGCTGTGCTAGGCAACTACAACATCCAGAAGCCAAATCTTGTCTAGGATTTGCCAGTTGGATACCTCTGATTTAGTCTAAAGTGATATCTATATTCCTTTGAGGAGGAAATAGAAGATAATTCATAAATGTTGGTTCTTTTACAAATAGTTGAACACCATACCTGCCTGTGTGTGTGTGTGTGTGTGTGTGTGTGTGTGTGTACGTGTGTACGTGCATGTATGCACAGATGTGTGTGTTGAGGGAGATAGGGAGAATTGTCTTCTAAACTATATGAAGTATAGGTGCTTTAATCGGAATAGTTTCAAATGATAAACCGAGATCAATAATTCCATCCAGAAATCAAGTGAGGGCAGATATCAGGAGTAGCAACAATGCAAGAGTTGAGATATACGCATATATATACATGTATATGTATGTGGATATGGATCAACTAGAAGATTGCATATGATATACAACCCCCAATGATATGACAAGAAATTATTAGAGTTAAGGAAGTAGATGCTTTCATTTTGATACTACTATTTGATCACCCCTATTCCTGTTTCTCGCTACTGATTAGGTTAAGGTTGTACTATGTGCCTGTCATTGTCCTCAGTGTTTTGCCCGCATTATCTGATTTAATCCTCATGGCTACATAATCAAAAATTGACACCCTTTATCCCATTTTAAAGTTGAGGAAAATAAGGCCTAGAGAATTAGGTCATTTGCTAATAAATGTTCCAAAACATAAATTACAAAGCTTGTGTTTCTAACGATTTCATTATTTTTCTTTCTTGTAAGTCCTTGGGAGTAATATGTGTTTCAATTAGTTAGCAGAAGTTTTTTTTTTTTTTTTTTTAATTTTTTTTCAAGATCCTTCAGGGATGTATATACCCTCTACTTCTTTACTATTTATACCACTCTCTTATTTATATCTGCATGGTTTGCAGTACCTTACTTTCTGATTATTGGTATTGCCTCTTTCTAATCCATTCTAAAAAAAACCTGCTATATAATTAAATATCAAATAACAAAAGCATCTAGTCTGTACATGGAATATGACAGATGATAAGTTTAGGTTTCTCTTTATTTGAATTTATATAGCTAGACCATGTTACTACATATTCAGATGAAATCGAGGAACATATTTTAACTCTCCTGGGTTTGTTCTCTCAGAAAGTGGAGAATTTGAGATAGGCAGGCATGCCTGGGTTTTAAAGAAGTTCAATGATTCTGTTACCACTAAAATGGTGATACCCATATGACTCTTTTCTAAAATTTAGGACCTGAATTTAAAGTTGTCCCAGGTATTAATTACACTATGATTCTACTGTCCGATTTTTTTCGAAGTTATATGGTGATGTTTACATGTACCAACACAGTTTGTGTTTATGGATACATGCCTTGCATAGGTGCTTGTAGATGCCCTTCTGGTGGTACAGAGAGCACATGCACTCACATCTCAACTTGAGGCCTGCTAACCTGATGGCCATTGTGCATTGAAACCAGTTCGGAGAATCAGGAAAAACATGATGACTTCTTATTCTTAAGTTTTCACTTGTTTTTATACTAGAACGGATAAGCAGAAGAAATAAGCACACTTTTGGACAGACGGGCTAAAGCGGATGTATTCGTTTTTTATCATAGTGCTGTGTAATAAATTACCACAGACAGAGTCTTAAAGACCACTCACTTATTATTTCATAGTTTATGGGTTAAAAGTCTGGGTATGGACTAATTGGGCTTCACTCAGGGTTTCATTGGGCGGCACTTGTGGTACTAATTGGAGTTGTATTTTCATTTGAGGCCCAACGTCCCCTTTCATTCTCATTGGTTGTTAGTGGAATTCATTTTCTGCCTGTTATATTAGTGAGGACCCCATTTACTTGCTGATTGTTGTCAACTTCTAGAGGCAGCCTGCTGTTCTGTGTCTTGTGAGCCTCTCAAAAACATGGCTCTTTGCTCCTTTAAGGCCAGCAATGCATCCACTGCAGCTTAGAGTTTCTGGCTTCTCTCCTCTCTGACCTCTAGATTGTCTTTTACAGAAATACTCACCTGTTGGGTAAGGCCCACCTGTACTCAAGGGGAGGGTATTATATAGGGCATACATAGCAAGGTGCAAGAATTTTAGAGTTTATCTTAGAATCCTGTCTACTACAGCAAGAGGATTGCATAGAATCTTTCCAGGGAACACCAGCAATATCGTTAGTGCTTTGTTCAAGTTACATTTTCCGATCCTAAAATTGAGTACTATGCTTGGGTTTGATTGCTCCATGGGACTCATTCATGCTGCTTTGAAAATTACTGTTGTGAAGATCCATTTGTATCAGCTTTTCTTACTACCAAATATTTTCAAGGAAAACATTTTGTAAAATGAAAACATTTGTGGATATCAAATGAATACAGCTCTTTTTCTTTTCATTTGAAATCAATATTTAAATTTTGTTAGACTTAACACAGAATTTCCTCTCATGGAAATATACATTGCACGTAGGCTTAAAATTAAATATTTCATCTTACAACTTGGTTATATTTTACATGACACTTTGAATAACAACTATTGATTCTTGATTACATTAATATCAATATTTATGCTACCATAAACAATGTTTATCGCACTGTAATTGAAAAGACTATTACCGCTATCTACTTGTAGAACTTGCAATTATATTGCTATAAATGTAATTTATGGTCGCAGTAATAGTATCTAACTTTCAGCTTAAAGTTTGAATCTATGAAGCAGTAATTTTTTCACACTAAAATGGGTGACTAATGTAATTTTTAAAAAGATTTTAATTGGAAAGTGTATTAAGTGCAGTGTTTTTTGCCCCCTTCACACCTGATCAGTTCAATAATATATTTTCGTTATCTATTTTATTTTCAAGATTGTCCTGACATTAGTTAGTAAAAAAAGTAAAATTGATGGATCTTTTAGTAAATCTATGACTTGTTTTTCTAAATTTTTACCTAGTATATATTTGATTGATATTTAATATATAGTGTTTTAGGATTTCTCTTTTACTCACTTGTAATGTAATGAGATAGATTGCCAACTCTTGATTTGGTATTCACAAACTTTTTTCTTAATCTTTTTTTGCCTGCTAATTTTTAGAGTATAGAATGCTACTTCCAGAAAATAACAATATCAAAAAGGAAAGAAAATATGCATATTTTAAGTTCCTTCCTGAGTTTATAGGAGCCATCTTATTCTAAATCAAATCCAAAGTATGATTTTGATAAAACAAGCATTTGAAAAAGGAGAATAAAACCTCAGATTCCTCTTTATTTTAAATAACAGCTTATCTGATTATCCTATTTCATGGGACTCTTTCTTTGATTTCTTCCTTCATTCCACCCTACTGACTTCACAATGACTTACCTGAAAAGTAAATGCAGTCCCTTAATTGTTTCTCTACATTAGCTGTTTCTCAAATATATTACATTGCAATATGTCTAAGTAACTATGGAGAAGGGGAATAAGTGCACTCTCAAAAATAAAGAAAGAAAGCAAGCAAGCAAGCAAGCACGTACCCTTTTTTTCTCCTGGACTGATATATCATGATAGCAATTTTTTGTTTTTATCTTAATTTTATAAGGAGACTTTTTTATAGAGTAAAATAGATTTTAAAATAATGATATATATATATATATATATATACACACATGCATATAATTATATATATATATATATATAAATCTGTCTACCTATTAGCATTTTCATTGGGTTTCTTATTAAGTAGTTGACCATTTTGAGCAATGATTTTGCTAATTAAGGGTATAGAGTTTCTGATCTCAAAATAATTTTTTTGTGCATAAAATTATGCATGCAGTTTAAATATAATTTAAAATGTATTCATTTTACTGTTCTTTTAATTTAATTATAATATTATGTGATTAGATTTCAGATAAACTTTCTACTTTTTCTTTTTAAACAGTTTTAAGTTCATAACAAAACAGTGGAGAGGTTAGTAAGCAAGGACTGTAAGCAATAAAATTAACTAGTGTAAAAATCACATTTTGCTTTGGTTTGTCAAAATGTTTAAGAAAAGAAGCGAGGAAGGAGAGAGAATGAAACTGCTGGGAATCGAGTGTAATTTCAGCAGAAGTTAATAGCTGTCAGCAGGAATGAAGTGCATGTGCTCTCTAGCTATCTATTGCCAACTCTTAAGAGTTTTCAGGAATTGGGGCAACATGGAAAACAAATTCAGTAAAAGATAAGTTAAATAAGTGTTTGAGCAGTACTGTCTCAAAAAAGTTGCTAGCAAGCCTGAGAGATGCAATAACTAAGTTAAATGAAATATATCTTTACGAGAGATATCAAAGAAATCAGTGAGGTTAAGTGTCTGAAACTGTCTGTTACCTCAACTGTATGCAGTGAGGGTTCATTACTTTCAAACAAGGGGATTCATACTCTATTTAATACGATATCACATGGAGTTTCCTTCCATTTACAGTGTGTTCCTAAAGGTGAAAACAGCAGGAGAATGAAACTACTTCATTTACCGGAATTACAGCCTTCTTTTTTTTTTTTTTTTTTTTGTATAAAACTTTAATCATTTTATATATGACAACCTTATGCTTAATGTTTTTTGAATACTCTTCATAAAACATTATTTAGCAAAAGCATACTCTCCCACAGAGCATATCGCTGCTTTCAGTGGCTGTGCTAATCTAGTTTGGATATATGCAGCATTTAATCTTAATTATGATGCTGAAGTCTATACAACGTTAATTATTCATTTCACATGCTCCCTCCACTTTATCGTAACTCCTAATTTGCTTAACAAAACGTAGCATTTAATTAGAACTGTGGAACTGTCAGGGCAAGGTGGTGTTTTGAGTGTGTGTGTGGGGGGGGGTGCACGCGTGCACACGTGCATGCCCTCACAATTTTTCTATTGATTGGAAATACGTATGGGGAGAGTGGTGCTGGAATAAGAGAAGTCAAAGGTTTTTAAGTCAAAAATAAAATCCAGTAGTTCCAATTTTTCTTATTTCTTACCTGTTTCATGATGTCTTCATAGTTGAAAAGGGAAAATGAAAAAGCATACCTGGTTATCATTTTAATAATGGATGATAGTTAGATATATATGTTTATATATCTTTATATATTCACTGTAGAACACACACACACAGAGCAAAGAAAATTAGATAATCTGGTCAGTTTTGCCTGTATAATACCGAACAATGGACTCAAATCTTTACTTAGTGATGAATGTGTTTTTATTAAATTCTTGAGATACAATAGAAAATTATATAACACAAAATGCTTTTAAGAAAACTTGAAAGATTGATATTCTTTTAAAGTTTAAATGCTTGGCATTTTCCAATGTTTCCCTAATTTCTGTTGTGGATTTTAATGTTGCAAACATAATTTTAATTCATTTATTAAAGAGTTGTTTAAAAATGTAAGTTTGAAATATGAAATTATCTGTAAATAAAACTTTATGTCTACTCAAACCAAAATTATTATTCTGAAATATAAATAAAAAACCTCAAATATTTTTGAAGTTTCACCTGTCAACATATAACCACTAGAGCATCCATTTTACACCTTTTTAAACAGTATACACACCAACTTAGAAATCTAGGTATAAAGTCAATTATCTCTAAATGATGCTTTAGTTAACATATTACAATGATAAGGGATCCTAAATGTTTTATATACATTGAGTATAAATTTTGAGAAAGGTCGTTTAAAAACTAAAACCAGAACACTCTGTAAAATCATAAAGATCCCTAATGTTAATTTTGTATGCTAAAACTTTGTATGTGAAGATGAAGTTACAGTTGTGTGTATATGGTTATAGAATAAAATTTTAAATTAATTGTATCTAGTCAGCTATTTTCCAAATAAATGCTTACATATTTCCTCACCAGAATAACTAAATTGACTTACAGATACAAACATCTTCAATAACCTAGTTTTTCTTTTGCTCCTCTTCTATATTGAAGTCAAATGTTAGGCAAATGAAGTAATAAAAACAATTAGTTTTACACTTAAAAGGAATACAACATTTGTATTTGTATATCTCTAATTTAAGGGATTATACCAACTTCTATAGTGGTCTTCACCTGATTATAGGATACTATTTTATTTATTTGTTAAATCTTTAATTAAGTGCAATTCTTTAATATTTCATATTCCATATATAATGTGTGCAATGTTAATAATGGCTACAATATTAAGCTGTCTCTTCTAATTTTCACAACTGTTCAATAAGGGAGCCCCTGTGATTACTCCCACTTCACAGGTGAGGAAACTAGGCATTTAGGAGAAACCCATGATTTATCCAAGATGATCGGGATTTCAGCCCAGATTTCGCTCAGAGCCTGGGTTCTCTGCTGCTCTCCTCCTCTGCCTTCATTTAGTTACAATGTCTAGTTCTATGTCTCACCAGCATTCTCTCTCTACAATCACAACCTCATTTTCAGTCAACCAGTTTCCTTGAACTAATTTCCCATTCACATGTCCAATTCCTTGGACCCCTATACCCATTTATTCATACATGAAATTTTCCTTTTATGTAAAAAAAAAAAGAATAACTGTCTAAAAATAACTGACACTGAATGGTTCTGAGTACTGCTACTGTTTGGTAAAAATTCAGTGATGGGAACAATTCATCTGAGAGGAAGAAGTGTATATGTTGTCTAGTATGAGTATAATACGCATGTTCGCATTTTAAGATTTTGTTTTCTGATTAACAACAGATAGACTGGCCTCCACTGCTATTTTCTGCTGAACTGATCAAATAAGACTTCAGTGGTGGTATGCGGGATGCTTAAGTGCACAGTCTCTGCAGCTGGGCTCTGTGTGTCTTGAACCTTGTCTCTGCTGCTTACCAGCTGGATGTTTTTGGAAAGCTCTCACAACCTCTCTTTGCCTTAGTTTCTTCATCTGTAAAATGGGTTTATTAGTTCTTACCTTACTGGGATTGCTTAAGGGTTAAATAGATTACTAAAAACATTGAAAACAGTAACTGGAACCTAATGCTTTCTATATAAATATATTTTTTCTTTATTAAAAATGTGCACCTTACCATTTATGAATAAGTATGAAATGGCTAACAACGTGAAGGGCATTATCCAAACTGTCTTTTATATATACCCCAAACTTCTGAATAATTACAGAATTTCCACATTTTTCTTTATTAAATGCATAAACCTAGAATTGCATAAAACTAAAGGATCCTGGAAAGAAAGCAAAAAATATATGTTTCCTCATTTATATTTCCATCTACCATGTTGCCATGTGCTAACCACCTCATAGCCTTGCCTTTGAAAAAGAGGGGCGATTCTTTGAAAGTCTCTCTGGCATCTTCTCATCGTGAGTATTTCACACAGCACCACCCATATGCTTTCTATCTCCTGAATAACTATTTAGCTTTTTTTTCCCACCCCTGATTTTTCCACTGTGTCCAGTCCAAAGAGCTAAGGAGGAGGGGAAGTGGACTACCTACTGATCTTGAGACGTTCACTTAGTGCTGAGTACTTTCAGCCAATTTTCTTTTATTGAACTTTTACACCCCAGGGAATTCCCGAAGATTCTGAAGTTCTGTGGAGCTTTCCTGAAACACAAGCCAGCCTACCCCTTCTGTCCCTCTCTTTGAAATGAAAAGCTCGAGCTTTTTGGTCTGAATTTAGTTCTATTCACTGCCTCACCATCACACTAAGCTGCTTCTGAAGTTGGCCCCCCCACACAGTTCTAAGTCCAAAAGCCATGCTGTCCCCTTTCTTTTCTGGGCCGCTTTTCATGCCTTCTCTTTCGTCTCTCGGCTTTGACATTTGGTTTCGGTATCACCCAGGTTGCCATGTTCTGTCTGATGTTTTCTCAGTTGACCTCCACGTCTGTGAGGGCCTCGCATCTTTTTTTCTTCTCTGTTTTGTAGCCCCGGATGATTTGGTAGAGAGATTTCCAGTTGTTCGAAATAGAATGCTTTGCTGTTTTGCAGCGTTTCAAAGGAAGTGAGGAAAATAATGTTTTAAAAGTCATGCACCAATGTTTTATCTCATGCCATTCTCACAGTAATTTCTATAGGTAATCTTAATTACTCCTCATTTTTATGTAATCTTAATTACTCATTTTTATACCTGAAGGGAAATAATTTATCTGTAGTCACACATGTCACAGACAGAGCCAGGATTTGAACTTCATTTTTGAAAGTTTCAAGGCCTGATTTTTCTCTTCCACATGGTATGCTTCTTGAATATCTATTTTCCTAGTTTGTTTCTCCTTTACTTAAAAATCATCATTGCAGTTTTCTTCTGTATTCTTCCTGTGTCATATGGCGATGCTTATAGAATCAGGTTAAATAGCTCAAATAAAAATGTTTTTAATGAGTTTATAATTAATCTAAGAATAATTATATTTCTAATCTAAAATAGAGATAGTCCTTGATATTTTGGAGTCTAGATTATAATTTATTCATTCAGCATATACATATTAAATGTCTACGCTAATCTAAACTCTGAAAATAGGCTCATGACTCAAACAGAAAATCTCTGTTAGAGAAATGTAAATTTCTCTACACGATGAGGTATCACCTCACACCTGTCAGAATGGCTATAATCAGTAAATCAAAAAACAACAAATATTGGCAAGGTTGTGGAGAAAAGGAAACCCTTGTACACTGTTGGTGGGAATGCAAATTGATATAGCTACTAAGAAAAACAGTTTGGAGGTTCTTCAAAACATTAAAAATGGATCCACCTTTTGGCCCAGCAATTGCACTTCTGGGTATTTATCCAAAGAAAACCGAAACAGTAATTCATAAAGATCTATGCACCCCTATGTTCATGGCACTACTATTTACAATAGCCAAGATATGGAAGCAACCTAATACACATCAACAGATGATTAGGTAAAGAAGTTATGGTTCATATATACAATGGAATATTATTCAGCCATGAAAAATGAAATCCTACCATTTGCAATGAATGATATGGATGGACCTAGAGGTTATTATGCTGAGTGAAATAAGTCAGACAGAGAAAGATAAATATATGATTTCACTTGTATGAGGAATCTAAGGAACAAAAAGAATAAACTCATTGAAAACAGACTCACAAACACAGAGGGCATTCTGGTGATCGCCAGAGGGGAGAGGAGTTGGGAGGCTGGGAGAATGGGGTGACAGGTTAAAGTGGAACAAATTAGTAGTTGAAAGATGGCCATAGTGATGCGGAAGACAGCATATGGAATGTAGTAAGTAGTATTGTAATGGCTATGGGTGATAGAGTAATTGGGGGGTCATTTCATAAAATATATAAATGTCTAATGTATATCTGAAATAATAAAAAAGAAAATCTCTGTTCTAATGGACCTTACATTCTAGTGAGGGAGACAGACAATAACCAAATATATATATCCCTATGTATCATATCATGGCAAAGGCTTCAATGAATGGTCAAGTGGAAAATATATTTAACATTTGAAATAGTGTTAGATGATCACTGACTAGTTTTACACATTCACTATGTGAGACTAAAATATGGAAAATAATTTTGAATCTGATACAAAAATATTTAGAAGCATAATAACAGAGAATGACTATGTAGTGAAAAGCCTTTCATGAGATTTTTGAAGGACAATGTTAGTAGTTAGAAATATGGGCTTTAGCATTAAGCAGTCCTGTCCCACCTCTTTGTAGCTATGCGTGTTTGGAAACAATTCTGTGAGCCTTTTTTCCCTCACCAATAGAGGTGCTGTAAAAATTAAGAGAAAGACTATATGTGAAGTGTCTGTGTGGTCCTTGGGAGACAGCAGCATTGGTGGCAGAAGTGGTAGTCATAGCGAAAATTATTACTCTGTGAATCATGCCTCAGAGAATCACTGCGCATTTCTATGTTTTAGATCCTTCACATGCATCCCCCCGCCCCCGCCACCCCAACTCCTCACAGATGTAGGCAGTGTAAATAATATATGTGAGGCACTTTGTATAAAGACAGTTTTTTAATATGTTATCTGAGGTGTCAGAAATAAAACCTAATTCTGGAAGTTTTCTAAGAGCAGAATTTCCATTTTGCTCTTCGATGGGAGTTCTTGCTTTAGAGATGCTTTGCAAAGCCAGTCCTAACAGATTTGACTAGCATTTGAATAGCTGCCAAAGACCAGCTGAAGAGAGGAGGCGCACCTCAAAAGTGCTCGATGTTCCAGGCGGTGCTCCCTGCACACTAGGATGCGGGGCAATGTTCAGGCCTCGGCACTGGTCCCAAGGCACAACTGTCACCATCTGACACCCAAAGCAAAAACACAAGTCAGCTGCCTCTTGTATTAACAAAACGTGAATGGGCAGTTCTTTGCTGTGCTCAACTACTTTAAGACACAGGTCTCTTTCCTCAGGCACATAGGTTTACTTTAAGCTTTTGGCTGATTTTTGTATAAGTTTAAAATGTTTATCATCATTGTTATTAATTATTATTATGATTATCATTATTATGATGATAATAACACTTAGCATGAGATTTACCCACTTAGCAAAATTTTAAGTGTACGACACAATGTTACTGTCTTTGGTTACAGGGTTGTACAGCAGATCTCTGTAACTTCATCTTGCATAACTGAAACTTTATACTCATTGAATACCTCTGTCCTCCCTCCCCACTGGCAACTATGGTTCTATCCTCTACGTGTTCAACTCATAACCTCTCACAAGTGGAACCATGCAGTATTTGCCTTTCTGTGATGGGTCATTTCATTTAGTGTGATGTCCTCAGGGCTCATCCATGGCATCTAATATGACAGGACTTCCTAATTTTTAACAATGTGAGAAAGCTACTTATATTTAATCAGGTCACTTGTACTCTGTACTTGTACAGTTCCCTCTAAAACTCCTTGAAAAATGTTTTTATTCTTTTTTAATATCACCTCTATGTGCCTAGTCTAGTGTTCCTTATCTACTAGTTACTCCATAACTGCTGTTGACTAACTAACTCTGTACTCTGAAACCATTCACTGTCAACTAAATACAGGTAACTGATTGAAATTCAATTCATAACACTAACTACTCTCATGATTAGAGAGAGAACAATATTATATTACTTAGGCTTTTGCCCAAAAAAGACTCAAACATATTTTTCTAGCGATGCATATGTGTTCTGACACTTCAATTACAATAAGTAAGGAAGTTAAATATGTAAAATCACATTCAAATATGTTGAAACAAATAAAAAAAAAATAGTTGTTAACAAAGGCTCCCTCTACCCGTCTCTCCATCTCTCTCTCTCTCCCTCCATCCTTCTTCCATTATAGAAATTTTCACTTTCACGGTAGATAATATCTAAATATCGTTGGAATAGATAGTGTTTGGTAATCTTTTACTTTAAGAATTTTTAAATAGAGCCCCTCTTAGTCCAACTGAAAGTGAAAGGTAATACTCATAGACCTGATTCAAATCTTGTTTGTATGTTTGTTTTTGAGTGTTATTGGTAAAGTGTTAAGTAGGAGACATTCTAGGATTCACAGTTCAATATTACTGGGTGCGTGGGAACGGAAATTGCTTAATAACTTCTAGTCAGTGGCTTGGTTGGTGGTGACACATCATGTTACTCTACAGGGGCTTGTGGTTTTAAGATAGATTTAGAGACCTGGGCATCACACTGAATAAAAATAAGAATGCTGTACAATTGATATGCTTGTTAACTTTAGAGGTATGTTAGAAAGCCCAAGGAAAGGCATGGTGACTAACTAGAAAGAAAAACTGTTTCAAGAAACTGCCAAGTTGAAAAGCAATGCCTAGATTTTATATGTTATTTGGAAGAAAAGAAAATATGATGAGGAGTAATAACTTTGAATTTATTTCTACCATATCAAAGAACTTTTATATATTATCAACATAATAAAACATATATTTAAGTATTTTTGTACATATGAAATGCTAGAAGAGGGCATAGAATGCAAAAGAATGGATATCTTAATTAGCACTCTTTGGGATTCAAGTCACGGAAACCTGTTAGCACTTGCTTACTTGAAGATGTAGAATTTACTAAGAAATATAAAGCTAGCAAATGGATTCGGAAGGAAAAAGAGACATTCCCACCTTAGGGACAGACATGAAGAACTAGAAAGCAGTCAGCCTCTGGTACCATGTCTCGCAGACTCCTTTAAGATCCATAATCTTGCATCTTCACTTGATCCCTTCCTGCTATCTGCACTGCACAAAAGTCCACCCCACAGTTGCAAATAAGATGCCTTTCATTCATGGGGACAGTAAAGCTGAACCTACTTCTCCCAGTCCAATTCCAAACCTGCAAAAGCAAATATGAATGCCCAGTCTAGGCCAGGTATCCATTCCTAGTCCAGTAGGGTATCACCAGGGAGCAGGCTCACGTAGTAAAGATATGGTGGCTGATACCTACTTTACATGCGGGACTGCGAATCTCACAGAGGGGGAATGCCTTGTCTGGAAGAACACTCCAAAAATGCCTGCTACAAAGGGGCTCATGCCTACCTGAGATGACACTGAGAAAGAGAATATGAGTGATAGTTATAATTTTTAAAATAGTCATAGAATTAATGAAGACAGGGAAGTCTACTGGGTACTGTTGTGTTTTTTGGTTTTTTTGTTTGTTTGTTTTTTAAAAAACATTTAAAATGGCTTCTGATTAAAATTTGATTTAAAAACCAGTCATGGCAAAAGGATTTCCTTTGAGATGATTTATAAATGTCTAATAAAGTTGTTATCTCCCTCAACCGTATGCATGGCAAAACCTGTAATTTGGACATTTCTTAGAAATATAATTAGTGATATCACTACATGGTGTGTTCTAAGATTCATGGTCAGTACTTGGGGTTGACTACCCCTGATTATACCATTGAGCTATTTTTTTTTTCACCAGTACCTGGAAAAGTGTTTAAAATGATAAACCGAAATGTTCAATTTCTCTTAAAATGATTAGTTAGCTCAGATAAATAAACAATACCTAATGATTAAAATGGCATTTATTGATGCAAGTATTATTCTTATAGAAAAAAATAAAACACTCTCTGACTTAGGGCAGTTTGGAAGTTAAAAAAATCAAAATTTTAAATTTGAAATCATTACTGTATAGTTTTGTCATGATTTTCCCAATTAACTTATTTAATATTGTTAATGGTCTTATCTAATTGAATTCCACCTCCTGTATGTTATTTGTTCTTGCTTGCTTGTATTTTCTCACTTCGAAGGATTTAAATTGGAATATACATGTATTATTGATATCTAAAGTTTGGAATATACTTGTATTATTGATATTTAAAGTAAAATGTTGAATATACTATTTAGAAGCTCATAAACTTTCTTCGTAATGAATCAGAATTCAACTTGTAGTAAAGAAAATCAGCAGTTAAAACAGCGCAGACACATACTCATTTTAATTCTCAGATCAGTATAAATACCTTAGTGTACAATTTGCAATAAACGAATGATAGGAAACTATGATGATGAATTATCAGTTGCTGCCAGTGACTTTGAGACCTTCAAGTAAAAGACATTTGATAATTATTGAAAACATTTCTTATTTTCAATCTAGCTATAGACTGCCATAAAAATTGACATCCTTGATCTGTAATTTCCCTTCATAGTAGTAGGGGGCACTGTTCAGAAGGGAGAAGAGTTAAATTGTTAATTTACAAGTTATCACATACTCTGGGAAAGTGTGTTTTCAACAGATACAAGAATTTTTTCTTTAAGATATTCTGGTTAACGCTGAGTTAAGTAATAAGGTTTCAAGTTATTCAAATGTTTCTCAAACTCTTAAATTGTCAAATTAAAAAAAAAAAAACAACCTTGCTCAGCCTTATCTAATGGTTATCTTAATTAGAGAGGAAGGGCATCTTAAATTAATGTCATGATCAGGCCAGTGGTTATATGTTAAATAATTCATTTTTTTTTTTTTTTTGCAAATATAAGGTCTAAGCATACTGAAGACCTGCCCCAGATTGACTCTTTCCTTGACAATAGAGAACAGAGCAATGACACTGATTAGCAAATAAAACATAGCTCCTGAAATCTTGAAGTATCTTTAAAAAAAAAAAAAGTTTTATATTTTATTTGGAAGTTTTATAAAGATAGCTTATTTCTGCTTGCATTTAGTGCCTCATTTTGCACTCAACATTTAACTGGCATTTATCCAAACAATATTCTCTTGAAATAAATTTAAAGGACCTGCCAATGCTCTTTGTATATGACTCAAAGAGGGAAAAAAGAAAAAAATCAGTTACTGATACTAATACTACATATGATGTTGTGACTGGATTGATTATATTACAATTGTTTAGGACAATTACTATAACTGACTTCTCTTATTCTCAGCAATAATAGAGTTGTTCTCCTAGCTGTACAGACTTTAAAGGAGAGACTATTTCTATGAAATATAATACTATTTCAAAGATAGACAAATGTAAATGTTTATAAAGTGATTATTTTGTAACTGGCACTCAAAGTTTGGGGAATAAAAGTAGATCAGTAGTAGATGTTATAGGAGAGCTCATTTCCTTTTCAATACTTTATCTTGCCAAATGGCTACCAAAATTGTTAAACCAAAGAAGATTACCACATTTTTGTGTAATTCATTGGCAATTGACCTATTAAACAATACTTTTTAATTAAGTATGATATTAATGTATAGTCAATTTATATATAATAAAATATGTTGTGATTTTAAACATACCTAAACAAAAAGCCTGAGGAAGAAGAATGTAGTATGCATTATTATTCTCCATAAAAAAACCCCAGAATTTAAGGACTTAGTGTCTTTGCTGAATGCTAAGTCAAAAATCCTCAGCCTTCTAATTTATAAATAACAAAATATGCAATGTAATGTAGATAAAACATTCAAGTGACTGATCGCATTTTTCAGTTTGCTTCCTGAAAGTTGGCATCTTACAAAGTCTCTAAGTAAATTTGGAAGGTGGAAAATTTTATTAGAACTGATCTTTCCTATGTATAGCATTACTGGATTTAATCATCCTGCACTTTATGAAGCTAGATGTTCTGTAATATTGATAGTGATTTAAAAGAAGAACTTGCACCCTCAAATTTAGGACTAAGCTTACCTTTTATCTGAGTATAATAAATTGTAATATTTCCAAATACGTGTTCCGTTGAATAGCTTGTTCATACCTGAACTGCTGGGTTATTACAGAGATGTTAGGGACACAGGCGCCGGAGTGCACAGCATACAGCTTACCAGATTTGGCACCAGCAAATGATAGATACTCTCTTCCCTGTGACAGCAGAACAATGAATGCATACATAGAAGATGAGACAGAATTTATGAGGGTTTCTCTTTCCAAAACAGCATGCATTTCAAATTACACTTTAAAACACTTATGTTTGATTCTATTACCCTCTACAGAAAAATTACTGAAAAAGGAATCATTGTCCTATCCATTTCATGCATTCATTTGCTCCACATCATTCAAAAAGTGCTATGTACTGTCTACGGCAAGGGTTAACAGCACAGACTTTATAGCTCAGATGCCTGAGTTTGAATCTCAGTATCACTTGTTGCTAACTGTGGGATTTCTGTTCTTCAGATTCTTTACCTGTAAAATTGAGACAATAATAGTGTCTGTCTTCCAGGATTATGAGAATTAAATATGTGAAGTCTTTCAAATTGTGCCAAGGTAATAATGAGTGTGTTGTTGTTGTTTTTGTCAGTTCTGTGCAACTTCAGATGCTTAGATGTTAGTGGAGTCAATAGATTAGGGAACATTATCATCCCTAGTTATGAAAAAGGCTATCATGGAAACAACTAGGATTGTAAGAATGTGCCAGAGCTGAGACTTCAGGGGTATAAACAAGTCATCTTTGAGGTGTGCCAAGAAGGAGCATTCTAGAAGAAGGGACTAGAGAAGTAAAATAACCAGATAGAGGGGAAAAAGCAAATTTCAAGACTATAAAGAAAGATGGACAGTGTAACTGAAGAAGAGAGGCATGGTGTTGAGAATAGGTTCAAGATGGGGGAAAGAACCAGGTCAATCATGTTCAGTCCTTTTAAGAATTTTGACTTTTATTCTAAGGTCTATGGTAGCAGGGATTAGATTCTTTGGACAACAGACTCTGAGATAGAGTTTTGCAGGCAGGAAGTTTATTGCTGGGTGCTTTAGAGAACAACACTTAAATCGGAGTGAGAAATACTGGATTGGGCACAGGAAAGAATGGAAGCTACCTCAAATACCCCTCTGAGCCTTTCCCACAGGAGCTCTGAGGCTGAGATGTCTCTGTTTGTTGTCTTTCACTTAGACAAAGGGGCTGGCCTTTATACATCCACATCAACCAATCATTGCATGTGGGCTATCCCTGGGAGTGGGGCATAGGCTTCTGCCCAGGGCAGTTCCTGGAGAGAGATGCTGTTGATAGCTCTTTCATTGCCTCCTGCTAGTGAGATGAGCTCCTGCATCTTGAAGGGAGATCAAGAGAGGAGTAGCACAGTGTCCATATGGAAGCTATTGAAGGATTTGAAGCAGAGAATTCAACTCCCAATTCATTCAAAGAAGCAATCTTTGATCTCACACTAAAGCTGAAAATCCAATGTGCAAGTAAGACACATACCATCTAGTGAAGAATTCACTCAGACAAATAGACAAGAAAGCACCGTGCAATGAATTTTAAAAAACATGGAGGGAGTTTTAAGATGTGATAGGAGTGAAAGAAGAGCATGTAATTCAGCATGGGCAGAGGGGATCGGGGAAGACCTCTGGGCAAACAAATGGCATTTGCAAAGAACCTAAAGGATGACTAGGAGTTATTCTGGTGAAAAGCATGCTCTATGCTCCAAGGAAAGTTTTAGCATTTGCAAAATCCCAGAGGTGAGATAGATACAAATATAGTTCCTTATGGCTGGAGCGAAGAGTATGTTTCTTGAACCATGCAGGAAATACCACCTAGCATCTCAGGAAATAGGAGGAAGATCATAGAATCTGGCAACTGCAAGTGACCTGAGATATCATCTGGTTCAGCCTCTTCATTACATAAATGAGAAAGAGGAAGCAAATAAGCTCAAGAAATTGTTTAAGGCTTCACACTTAGTAAATGCGTAGTAAATGGCATGTGACAGATGAAAATCCAGACCTAATATGCAATCTGAGAATCAACAAGTTTTTACCAGAACCATCTTGAAGCATAAAACATACAGAGGCAGCCACAACACTTACCGAAATGGAGTACATATAGCAAGGGATAATAAATAATTGATTAGGGATGCAGGTTGGTAGATATAGCCCATGGTCTTTTATCTATGAATAGGATAAAGTCAATGTTGGCATCATACTACTTACCATCACCATATAATGATATGGATGACTAAGATGTATACTTGTTGCATATGAGAGGATACTAATTATATCACTCTCTTCTTTATAGTGCATTTTTCTGAGTTTACAAAATTTAATTTTTTGTCTAAAGGCATATGATAAGAAAATTATAATTAGTTACATTAGTAAAATTAGTTATCTGTGGTTGATAACTACCTCAATAAAGCATCTAGAAAATATCTAACACATGTTTGAGGTACTTGGACTTTAAGGGCTGTGTGTCTGTCATAATGGAAATTAACTCGTGGGGTTTGCGGGGGAGGAGGTTCTAAGTGTGGATCAGCCTCCTCCAGCTAGCTAAAATGGGCATAGGGTTGAGGCTCATGAGGTTTCAGTAAGAGACTCAAGCCATACTTATTAGTATGCCAAGGACAAAGAAAACAGACTATAAAACATGGACCCCCAAATTGAAAGCCTGGGAAAGATGTTCTGAATTGCAGATATGGTTTTCTATGGTGCTGCTTCTCACAGAAACAACTTCAGTGAGAGGCTAGGATTTATTTACTTAGGGTGGGTTAATGACCTCACAAGTGCAGATACAACAGCAGCAAAATCATCCCCTACTTATTAGAACCCATTCAATGCCAGGTGCTCCATTTATCATTGTTCATTATTTCTCACCTTCACAACACTTTTCAAGATGGATTTGAACAGTTGTAGAGTATGGATCGAGGTCCACAGAGTTATAAAAACTTGTTCAAGACCAAATAGTATGTAAAATGTATAAAACTGAAGTCTGTTCGACTCAAAATTTGCAATCCACACTTCTACAGGTGTGTATATATCACACACACATACTTATCTCCCCCTTCTATACATATATATATACACATATATATATAATTTTTAAAGAATGATAATTTTATAATTGTTATGTATTTTTAGAATTTGAAAAATGGGCCTCTTAATCTAGCTTTTCATATTTTATTCTTATGAAAAAATATAAGCTACAAAACTTGACTAATGCTAGAGAACAATAACAGCATTTCAAACCTCTGTTCTTTCCAGTAACACTTAGGTTATGCAACCTCTATTGTCAGTCAAAAAATGGCAATATTAGTTAATGGGACAGTAAGATGCATATTTAACTGAGTCACTTGTGTGCAGGAATATCTTCAAGTACAAAGGATATGAGATTCAACGAATTAGGGAAGTGATCGGTGGAATTTTACTTCAAAGATTTTTTTTCTCAATACAAGAGAGTTAAAACTTCTTTTTTTGAAAAAAAATAAAAAGCTTCCTTTCAGTATTTTCCAGTAAAAAAGTATTCTTAGTAAACAAGGGCGACTGTACATGAATCAGCTCAGTCTCAGTTGGAATTTTCTTTTAACAATAACCTGTATTTAATAAGCTGGTACCCAGAGTGCGTGCTATGCTGCTTCAAAGTGATAACAAGACCACAAGGAAGATCAAAGGGAAATGGTCATGGGATCTGAACTGCCAGACTAAGGTAGAGGACTGTATCTGCATGCACACAGCTACTTTTTGTTATGCCTATAAAAAAGAATTCACTTTATTTCTATAACTGCTTAAAGATTTTAATCCAAACTTCCTATCAGCAGTAGAGATTAAAAAAAAAAAAAAAAAAAAAAACTCCAGATATTGCTGGGTTATGGAAGAGAGAGACAATATAACTAGTAGAAGAGATGTAGAATCCTACAGATTGTTCCTGGTAGGCTTTAGCACTAGTGGGGCTTACCTGTGATTAGAATAATTCTAAAGCAACAGTTGTTAATTGATTGGTGGGGGGTGCTAGCAAATCCAGTTATTTTAGTGCTATTTGATATTGATAATCACCTCTGCATCCACTAATAGCCTAACGAATAAATGATTTAAAGGAGTTAACGAATAAATGATTTAAAGGAGTTCATAGAAAACTATTCCTCCTATGAAAACTGTGTGACTGACAGTATAATTAATACCATCAGTCCCATCAAGGTGGGCTCAAACTTATTCATCCTGAGTGTAGAAAATTGCCTGCTCTCTATTTGAGGTGTTTATATGGCTTTGTTACTGCTCTCGCTGCCCTTGCTATAGGTCTTGCTATTTTTGTCACTGATATGAAGTTGGGGAGGTCAGCTGCCTGTACACCTGTTAATTAAATCTGCCATATGCCTGGGGTTTAACACTTTATAATTAGGTTGGGCCACATTCCATTTGGTTAACAAAATTATTTTTAAAAGGAAAGGAATTTAAGGGTATGGATGACTAAAACTTTAAGCAGTTTTGAGTCATGCTCATTCTAGTAAATACTAATTTATCAGATTATTATCCAACAGTCATTTGTTGAAAACATGTCACTGAGAAATGGAAACTTTGGAGTGTGGGAAATGTATCTTTGAGAATGAGTAATAAATTTTGCATAATGGACAATGCTTTAGTGATACAAAAACCATGTATGTAATGTGGACAGAAAGTGCTCCGTGCTTCTAGCGAAAGAAGAGGCAAAACATGGGGGGAAAAATACAGCAAATGGTAGATTTATCATTTTATCGAGTCTAAACTGTTACTGCAAAAAAAAAAAAAAAAAAAAAAAAGATTCATCACACCTGCCTTTACTTTTCCTTTCAATTCCTAGTTTGTAGATATGGTATGTCTTTAAGAGACATTGTAGGTATTCACAAATTATCAAATTATCATTGTTTTTGTAGGTGATTGCCTTTATTGTATCACTTTAGTAACTATACAAAGGTTCTCTTCTTAATGATTTCCTCAAAACCTCTTCCATAATATCCCTGATGGCTTTAAATTGTTATAGTCTTTTATCTCACAACTTGAGATAATTCTTAAAATGAGCCTACCCTAAATGAAGAAACATACTAATTATAAACATTAAAATGCATTTATGCTAAGGTGTAAATGACTGATAACTTTTTTTGTTGTAAGAAAAAAATAAAACTGGGACGGGAGCAGGCTATGCCAGAAGGTTTGGGGGAATATCGAGAAAGAACACTAAGGGCCCAGAAGATAAATTTTACTTGCTTCACAATTGTGCCTAAGGCAAACTCTACTTTAAGTAGTTTGTACTGCTCCTAGTCATAATAATGGTTATGAAATTTGGAGTGATTCTCTGACAGTGCAGTTTGGCTCAAAAATCTGAAAAATGCACTTTGTAAGGGAGAGTCATTTGAGTTCCGATATTAATATTCCCTCCCTCTCTCTTCATGAAAGACAAACACAATTTAGCATAATGAATAATCTCCTCTTACAAATGTATTTTTTCCTTATGAATCTTCTGCCAATTTGTTGCTCTTGCCTACTTCTAGAATAATTGGAGGCATCAGAAATGAAAAGGGACCATCAGCTTGTATTTCCTTATTTAGGCAACAGCCTTCCAATATATTAAACCTACGTGTATGAACAGTGAGTGACTCTGAGTTCCCCCATAGGTGCCTGTCATGAACACAACTTTGAGAATTTTTTACTCTCTTGAAAACTGGAAAAAAGAAAAAAAGAAAAAGAAAAAAAATGAAAGCTTCTGAAAATCTACCTATTGAGTTCTCTGACTTGGTTCAAGTTGGCTCTTTCAGGGGTTTTTACAATGAATCCTTTTTAAGGAATACCACCCCCTCTACGTCAATGATGTGTGACTTCATATTTCTTTCAGGGAGTGCATCCTGGGTAGTAGTGAGAAGAATCTGGAATTATCAGCCTAACAGTTCTGCATTCAGTATGTGGCTCTATTTTTACTCCTGTAGTTGAGTGCACTAGAAGAAGTTATTTTACCTCTCTGAGCCTCAGTTTTTCTCCTGTATAAGAAACAAAGGTAATGAGCTCTATACAGGGATAATTGGAAAATGTCATAGGTAAAATTCAATGGTTAACTGGAATCCAGGAGTGCAGAGGATTCTTACCTTGCTGATGGCAAGCCAACATGCCTCACTGAATGACAGTGACCCTAGCAAGTGGTCTGACAGTCTTTCCTGCTGGCTCAGAAATATGTTTTCTTTGACTTTTACTCATGGGTCAACTCACATTATTGGTCTAGATCTATGTGCTTTCAGAACCTTAACTGCATTGCTATGCCAGCATATGAGTGTGTTCATGTACAATAGGAAAAACGGCTACCGAACACATGAGATGCTAATATTAAGTCTTACTAGCATCTTTGAAAAGAAAACCACATGTGAAAAAATTTATAATCCAAAGTTTGTCTATTAAATATGGAATGTGAAAAAGAAACTATTATATATTTCAAATGTATTGTCTTTAGCTCCGATAGCATGCTGAATTGATCTCTATAATAGGGATCTATGTCAAGTGGATAGCAATTCAAGGGGGCCTATCACTGGCTGCCGCCTCCCTCAGAAGGTACCTAGAAAGGGCCTCCCAGTGTTTGCATGTGTCACTATGGTGATTGTTCGTTTGTTGAAATTCTGTGGCTGAACTAACCTAGTCTTCTCCTCAATCATAAGCTTTCTCAGAACAGTGTGCAGTACATATAATTCTATTTTTTTCTCCTTAACTGTGATAATATCTCTGCCCTGCATCCTTAGAGTTTTTTCCTTGTTTCACTTGTGTCAAGAGTTGTGAATATTCCTGCATGTTCTATCCATGCATTTGTAAGACATATATTCATTGTGTGTGGATTTTACCAGCTGAATTCTCATAAGATTGTATTATGTCCACTAGGATTGGCGCGTTCTCACCATTGTCTCCACACGTCAATTTTTAAATAACCTAAAATGCTTAGGACGCTACCTGATCCATAGTACATGCTCCATGATGATAGTTATCAGAAGCATTGTTATTTTCCTATGGGGGATGATGAAACGGCACTTTAATTCCTATCCGGCAATCATCACATATGGCTAATCTCATATGCTGTGGGTAGACAGCAGCTTAATGTAATTGGGCATGAGAGGTTCCTAGGTAGTCTGTTTATCTAAAACTCACTACTTTCCTGACCTTTCAACTATACTTAACACCCCTTCCCTTCACAGTGGTCCTTCCAAACCAAAACACATTTTCAAAACCTCTTTATCAATGGTAGCATATGAAATGGTAAACATGTTAATAGCATGAGCCTCTGGTTTAGCACAGCTGATTGTGTGCTGAGGAAGGTGATGGCAAGCAAGCTTGAACTTGACATGCCTAACTATAGTTACCTAACCTCTCTGTACCTCAGTCTCTTCATCTGCGAAATGCAGAAAATAATGCTACCTATTTTAGAGGGTTTTGTGGAAATTAAATAATAGTTCAGAGTGCTTAGTACACAGAGTTCCTGGAACAAGTAAATAGTTGAAAATGTTAATTTCTAATTTATTCTTATTTTTATTATAAAATATTAAGTTATTATTTTTAGGAGTCCTGCTCCAGTTATGATCCTGAGAAGACATGGAATACTGTGAGGGAACTAGATAATTGGAAATGGGCACTAAAAACCCTATTGCATAAATCTGGTTAGTGTACACCTGTCAATGTCATAGACACTTGATGGTTTTAATAAAGAGAGCAGTTAATTGAGAGTTAATCTACTGATGGTAGAAGACGAAATGTTGGTGGTTTCAAATGAAGCAAGGTTAAGCAAAGTTGGCTAACAACTCAGAAGCCATCTTCCAGAGAGGTTATTACATTCCAGAATCTGACTCTCTCCTTTGAAAGGCTGACTGACTCAAAGACACACCCATGTTAACCAGAAGACACACTGAAAAAAAGCAAACCTCAGAATGTCAGTATATTAATATATTATGGAGTCTGCAATTATGAACCAAAATACTTATATCACCATGGTCAGCATTGTCTCTTTGTGTTCAAACTAGATGGGAAGTTAACTCATAGAAGGAAGCTGCTGTTTTAATCCTCTAGGACAAAACCCTGCAAGGAACAAAAACACTGGAAGTCCATTAGACCGGTACATTCTCATCTATTAAGTCCATGATTCAAAATGGATACAAAATGTATCAGAATCACCTGGGGGCTTTTTCAAAATGCATCTACTAACCTCGGGATATCTGGATGCAGACAATAGTTACAGAGGGATGAAGCTTCATGCTCGAGATATGCTGACATAGGATACCGAATATGAGAAAATTGGCTGATGACCTTTGCACAAGAATGAAAAATTTGACAAAATGAGTTGAATACCATAAGAAAAGTGAATTCTTTTGTAGCCATGCTGCAGAAGACAAAATCCTGCCAAGATGTCTGAAACATTCAAAGACTCTGAAACCGAAGACGTGAGAAGATGTTGACCAATGAATGTACCTGGCTGCCTGATAGCTGATCAAAGCTCCCTTACCTGAGAAAGCTCACCGAATACATGTATGGAGAAATAAACTGGAGGTGGGGGATAGGAGGAGCAGTACTTTTAGGAGTATTATGACCCATGTTCATTTTGAACAATTTTATCCCCTTGATTTTTTTCCCCTTATAATATAAGCAGTTCTTTGGAAAACAGTGAACAAAAAACTATGCTAACTACTGACAGCTGCTCGTTGTGTGTATTTTCCTGATTGTACATTGTTACTCACCACTGCTGTTTACTACTGATTACAATATTCTGATTGGGGTGGGGGATGGGATTCCAGAAAAACAACCCTCTTTAGGGGAGTAAAGTGCATCTTGCTCTCTCCTATCTTTTTGAAGGGTTGACATCAAAAATGTTAGACTCATTCATGAGGCAAATCTTCAAGTTCTGCTTTGCCGTAGACACGCCAGTCTGATCAAGAGGAGTCAGTGTTGTAAAGATCAAGGTATAGGACATGTCCTTGTTGGCTCAACTGGAAAATAGGTCAAGAGATTTTTCCTATTAGAATTCCTCCCTTCCCTGTATTTCATTAGAAAGCAATTTTCTTTGTCAAACTTTTTTTCCTGTAAATTATATAATAGGACACAGCTGGTTGTATACCCCCCATATATGCTGATACAGTGTTGTATATAAATTGCTACATAAAAACATGCCAAATGGGCAAAAAATACAACTTGAGCAAAATTATCAGATTAGATTGGCAGATGCTTATATTAAACATGTCTGTTTACGTTGTGTATAAAAGGTTTTCATGGGCTTTGATTTTAGATTCAGTAGAGCATCTCTGTTTCTTTTATGAGATCTAAATTACACTAGTTATTACCGGTTTTAGAAAATGTAAGTTAAATTACAGAAATAATCATATGCTTTTGCTATTTATTTTTTCCTATTATGAATCATATCACAAATGTAGTAATAATATACTCCAGGAGCCTGGCTATCACCAGTCACTCCTAACCATAGGTAGCATCACTATTTGCCTAATTACTCTGCTTTTGGAAATGAGCAAAAAAGTAAATACAGATAAAGAACAAGAATAAGAATAATTAGTATCACAGTTTACAAGTTATTTAAGTACAGAAAATAAAATAAAGAAGGCACGTTTTGGGCCAGGCTGCATTGTTTATCTTTTGGTGGGACATATTTTAGAGTACTTAATTATAGTCTTGAACATAAAAATTTTTTAAACTTTTAGTTAAAATAAAGCATAGTAGATTCTAAGAATAAGTCATATTCATATATATGTCCTAAGTATACTATGCACATAACATATATATACATATATATATGTATATGTGTGTGTATGTGTGTGTGTATGTGTGTATAGATATAGATATAGATATATAGTGCATCAATATACATAGTATCGCTTTGTCCCAATTTAAGATGTGCTCAACAATACAAAATCTAATTCAGTAGAGAATATTAACAGGAGGCAATGGGCAACTATCTCTTATGATCTCTAAGAAGACAAATCTCTTCTCCCCAGTGCAGAGTAAACAGAAAACTTTGAATGTCCATTCCAGGGTCATACATTGTTTGTAACACCCATTCAGATAGCACTTCTAGAAATTAAATGTACAGGTGCCTAGACTAAATTTTACATTTGAATGGCCGAGTTCTGAAGAGGAGAATCTAGAGCCCTATATTGTGTAAAACACAATAAGCAAGACAAATGTGAAAAATTGAGGAATGTTCTAAACTTCCTATTGTATTGAGTTGTTATTGCATTTATTATAGACTAAAAAAGTTCACATGGACATAACTGTACATTTAGAGTATTCTGTCTTTCGGTGAATAGGAAATAGGGACTCTATTCTAGAGGCTCTATGCTTACCTATGTAATTTATACCATTTTTTAAAAGAAAACATTTTTTATTGAAGTAAAATATACATATTGAGAAGTTGTGAAACCTACATTTATTCAGGTCAATGACTATTTAGAAAAGTGAACACAACTGTGTTAATTGTAACCCCAGTGAAAGAATGGAACGTACCCATAAACCCAGCAATGCGCCTATGTCCCCAGAAGTCCTTGTGATCCCCACCCTCATAATAGCCACTCTCCAGACATCTTGCAACATTTGGTTTGTTTCACATGTTTTTGAACAAAAATTAATAATTGCATTCTAAGTATTTTTTTCATTCATTTGGCTTTCTTATTATTTTTTTGAGATTCATCAGGTTATAGTGTAAAACATGTTCATTCATTTACATTTGTCTGTAGAATTCCTTCGACTAAATATGCCACAGTCTACCCATTCTATTATTAATTGACATGTTATTTCTTTTTTAAAAAAATATTATGAGTTATACTGTGATGGATATTTTATACATTTCTTACAGAGCTAAAATATATACATTTCTGTTTGGTATATACCTAAGAGTGGAATTGTGGGGACACGGGATGAGCAATAATTGATTTTTACCAATTAACATTTACACCAACATAGCATGAGAGTTTCAGCTGAACTATACTTTTACTGACACTTATGTTGTCAAACTTATATTTAGCAAGTCTGTTCCCATTGAAGTTTCAATTTATCGCTCTCTGATAATTAACTGTACTGAAATTCTTTTTTTGTTTGTTGACTATTTTTTGCTGTCCTTTGTCCCTTTCTCTTTAAATTGTTTTTCCTCTTTCTTCTAGGTTTGCATAAAAGCTGTATATGTTCTGGGTACAAGCCATTGTTGGTTACATATATTATAACTATCTCCTAATTTGTCTTTTCACTCTGCTGAAAAGTTTCTCCCCCTACTCCCAAGGGGGAGAGGGATGATGAACAGAAGCTTCTAATGTTAATGTGATATAATTTAATAATCTTTATGATCGGTGTCTTTGGTACCTAGGTAAAGAAATATCCTCTCATGCCACAGTTATGAAGGTAGTCTCCTATGTTATATTATTTTTTAGATATTTTATTATTTTAGACTCATACGTAGGTCTAAAACCTATCTGTAATTTATTTTTTCATATAATTTAAAATAACAAAATTTATTTTTATATTGATTTCCACTTGATCCAGCACCGTTCCTTAAAAAGACTGATCCTTTCCTCATCTTACTGTCGTGGCACCTTTGTAATAAATATAGTGCCTATATTGGTATGAGTCTATTTCTGGAATTTTACAAAAATGGCACTGTATTAATTGCCATGGCTTTATACAGGACGAGGTTTGATATAGTGCAAATTGTCGAATTTGGTCATCTCCTTCAAAATTATCTGAGCTAATGCTTAATTTATTTTAGTCTTTAATTTTTCCAGTGGTGTTTTATAGAAATCTATATATTCCATTCCATAGCTCTTACAGATTTTTTTCTTAGATCTTTGATGTTTTATCATCTTATTGTAAATGTTTCTCACTTTTTATAGAAATGTTGGGTTCACAGCAAAATGGACAAAGAGGTACAAATTTCCCATGTTTCTCCTCCCCCTATACATATAAAGCTTTTAACAACATCTCACATCCCAAAGAGTGATACATTTGTTATAACTGGTAAACCTATATTGACACATCATAAGCACTCAAAGTCCATGATTATATTCTGGTTCACTCTTGGCATTGCACATTTTGTGAGTTTGGACAAATGCATCCATCATTATGGTCTCATACAGAATATTTTCATTGTCCTAGAATTCCTTTGCATTCCACCATAAATATTATTTTAAATTTCCAACATCTAATTGTTTTCTAGTGCATAAAAATACATTGGACTTTTCTATATTCACATTCTCTTTCGCAAACTTGCTAATTCACTTACAAATAATTGCACAATTCCTTTAGATTTTCTATGCACATAATCATTTCATCTGAGAATAATGTCAGTGTTTTTTTTTTTTAAATCCTGACATCTTGATTTCTCCTTTTTTGTCTTGCTCAGCTGATAACTCTAGCACGATGTTGAATGGAAGAGCTCCATCTGGTATTTTTGAATTAATTTCTGGACACTGTGTGTAAAAAAGTTTCTTGATCATGATAGTTTCCTCCAGAGAGGACTTAGTTTGCTTCTAGCAGGCAAAGACAGTCAGAGCTTGAGATGGCTTAATTCTGTGGTTCAGTCCTTTGAGAGTCAAACTGTTTCCACTTTGTGCATATTTCTCAAAGTGTAGCCCTCAGGGCTCTCGAGTAGAAGTCTAAGAGGGTGTTTAGCAGATTTTCTCCTTTATGGCTTTCCTGAAATCCAAGTTTGTGATCATAGGAAAGGGAGCCTGCAAGAAAGCACTGTGACTTTTCTTTTAGATGCAGTTTTCTCTCTGGATTCTTAATCTCTCCCACTGACTTAGAAATTGGCAAATATACCAGTCCCCCCTTACTCTTGGTTTTGCTCCCTTGCTTTCCAGTTACCATGGTCAAGAGCAACTCAGAAAATAGTAAATGAAAAATTCCAGAAATAATGGATTTACAAGTTTTAAATTGTGTACCATTCAGAGTACCGTGATAAAATCTCACAGTCTACATTCTGTCCCACCTGAGATAGGAGACTCTTTCATCCCTTGTCCCCACACTGAATATCCTCCCCATCCATAAGTCATTGAGCAGCCATCCTGGTCATCAGATCAACCAGGGGGATAGTGCAGTGCTTGTGTTCAAATAGCCCTTGTTTTAGTTAATAATGCCTCAAAGAGCAAATGCAATGATGCTGACAATTCGAATATGCCAAAGAGAAACCATGAGTGCTTCCTTTAAGTGAAAAACATAGAAGTTATTGGTTTAATAGGGAAAGAACAAAGAACGTATGCTAAGGTTGCTAAGATCTATTGTAAGAACGAGTCTTCTGTGATGAAATTGTGAAGAAGGAAAACAGTGCGCTAGTTTTTCTGTCACACTTGAAACTCCAAAAGTGATGGCTACAGTGTGTGATGAATACTCAGTAAAGATGGAAAAGTCTTTAAGTTTGTATGTGGAAGATGTGAACAGAAAACGTGTTCCCATTGACAGCAATGTGTCTATTACCCCCAAATGCTTTGAACCGGTGTAAAGACTTCAGCAAGGGGTCCCCTGGAATGAGTGACACCAAGCCATTTACTACGAGTAAGGGATCGTTGGATAGATTCAGGAATAAGTTTGGACTAAAAATATAAATGTTATTGGAGAAGGCACGTCTGCCAATAAAGACGCCATTGACACATCTGGGGCAAAATTGAAGAAATTAAGGAGAAAAGTATGTATGTATGGATGTATGTATATAAAAAACGTAAGTATATATAAGGCTTGGTACTATCTGCGATTTCAGGCATCCACTGAGGGCTCTTGTGACATATCCTCTGCAGATAAGGGTGCCTGCCTACTGTAGCTTGAGGGGAAAAATAATGCAGAAATTCTTCAACCCTTTATTTCACTGGAACCTTAGTGCCTCGAGACATGGCCTCTTGGGGAACCTTGAAATGCAACTTTTATCCTTCTTTCTGGTGACACTGCAAAAAGCGCTAAACAGTTGCTTTTGGCTTAATTCCTCATTGTGAATCTAGTTGTTACAGCTCAGCAAATAGCTCAATACAAAAACTGACAAAATTTGACTCATCTCAGAAGTTTTTTAAAAAAATTTATTTTGGAAACTTGGCACCTCAAGTCCTGGCTGGCTTAAATGTTCTCAAGAGCTTCAGTTAGCTGTTTTTATTTTCTTTCTTTGGTTTTTATTTCATTGAACTCCTAAGTTGCAAGGTTTGGCTGATCTAAGATACTTTATCTGGAAATATATGACTTTTGCAATATATAAAAAAATTATACAATGTAATATATAATATATAAATAATTATAAAAGTATAACATAAACATTATTACCATTACTTTATTCTCTTTTCCCCGATATTTCACTATATTTCAAACACCACCAAAGTTGAAAAAATTAACAGTGAATTTGTACACCTACCTGCAAATTTACCATTAACGTTAACTCAACCTTTTTTTTTTTTAATTTGTAAACCACATATCTTTCTATATATGTATCTCATTATCCATATATTAATTAATCATCATTTTTGGTGAATTTTAAACAAAATTTCAGACGTCAGTACATTGTCCCCTAAATTATTCCGCTGTCATATCATTAACTAGAGTCTAAGACTTCCGTACAGTGTCTATCTTTTGAATTAAAATTTAAATGCAATGAAATGAACAAATATAGTAGTCTTAAGTGTAGATTCACTGAGTTTTGGTAAATATAAATAAACTGTGTAATCCAAACTCCTGTCAAGGAATGAAATCTATCAGCCTAGGAAGCTTTCTTATTTCCCATCTGTCTATTTCTGCCCACACTCTCCAGAAACAAATATTGTTCTGGTTTATTTTTTCAATGCAGAACAAGTTTTTCTTGTTCTGGCATTTTTATAAATTAAAACATGCATTTTATACTCTTATCTATAATGCTGCTATCATTTGACATTTTAAATGTACACACACACACATCTATGTATCTATGTCAATTTTTTATTTAAAGCAATATATAGTTTTTTCCATTTAATTTTTATTTGTAACTCTAATACCTTTTCTATTTTATCTTAGTTGCTAAATTTGTAGTAATGATAACATGACTTTTATCTTTTGATTTTTTCATGTGTGTATCACATTAATTGATTTCTGAATACTGTACCAACCTTGCATCTAGAAATAAGTCCAACTTGATCACGGTGTATGATATTTTTAAGGTATTGCTGAATTCGCTTTGCTAGTATTTTGAGGATTTTCGCATCAGTGTTCATAAGAGATATCAGCGTATAGTTTTTGTTTTTGTTTTTTTTTTTTGTAATGTCCTCATCTGTTTTTGGAATCAAGGTAATGGTAGCCTCATAAAAGGAGTTAGGGAGCCTTCCCTTTTCTTGAATTTTTTGGGGTAGTTTGAGAAGAATAGATGCTAATTCTTCTTTGAATGTTTGTCTACTTTACATTTATTAGCATAGTTAAGATATCCATATCTTGATCATCTCAAGACTAGTCTCAGTTACTGTCTGTTGCATGAAATTTGTTCACATTTTTTCTGATAGTTCAGAGGTCTTGTAATTTAGGATTGTCATTAGATGTATTGACTGTGTTTTGTGGGAATTCTTGATGCAGTTATATTTTCCTGGAAAATATTTGATTTTTGTTTGTTGGTGTGATTTTGGCAGGCTTTTCACTTGGTTAAACATAAACTGAACATTCTGTCTCTGCGAAAAACTGACATCTCAGTTCAGCTAATTTGTTCTTAGGTAAGTTGCTTTGAGTCACCTCCAAATCAGTTCTGTACTTGCATTTGTTTAGAGGTCAGCTAGACATTTTTTTGCAATTTGCAAATAAAATGATTTTTTTCTTCTCTCTGGTGTGCACTATCCTAGGGATCCATTTCAATTTCTGAGGTTGCCACAAACTCTTTTCTCTGGTTGTTTAAACCAGAAAGTCTGTGTGTTTCCTACTGGACTTTCTGCCGTCTTGCCTGGGTTGAATGTGACCTATCCTTACGATTAAAGCTGTAAAAATGGATAACTCACCTCATGATGATACTTTTTTGAAAGTGCCAACTCTTCTCCAGATACTGTTTTTCTTTTCATTCTGTAAGGTCTTCGGCTTACTTTTATGTTTATACTTTCTTAAATTTTATAGTTGTTATGTATGGGAGGATGAGATCTGATAGGGTGTATTTTGGCCATTCCAGAATCAGAAACTCTACTCTCAAGTTTTAATATTTGAACAGAATAATAATAATGTGAGCATACGGATGTTGCATTTATAAGACATTCTCCTTTGTTAAAAACATAACTATTTTTTGACGTAAATAATCCTTTGTTTATGAAATAACAATAAGGCTAGATTACTTCCTGGAGCTTATATACATAATGAAACTAATTATTATATTTTCTTCTTAGTAATAATTTTAACTGTTGGCATGAGAAATTTATTGTCATTTTTTAAAATGACCAAGTGTCATTAAGTTAACCATACATCTGAATGTCACCCAGGCATGTATATAAATATACAACTTATCCCTATGAACCTTCTCCAGGGATCCTTCAGCCTAGTGGAGATAAAGGGAATATGCAGTAAGATATAGAAACACATATTATTTCTCATGCTACAGTGAAGTGGCAGAGAGATATGTAAATCAGACGCTAGGAAGTCCTAGTCAAGGAAATATAGTCAAGACAAGGTTTGTATGCACTATTTCATTAGTTATGGCCCTTAAGGGTCACGTGTTATTTTACACAGAAATCTAATGCTAAATGCACTTAAGAATAAGAGAATAATGGTGACTTATAAGTAAAGAAATATGTGGAATGTTCAGAGAAGGTAAATCAAATATATTTCATTTGGGCTTGAATTTTTATATGAAACTAGTAAACACTAGAAATGAAGGTTGGGCCAATATTTGTTAAAGGCTCAAATTATAGGACCACTGTAAACTTGGAGAGCCTATAATTAATATCTATGATTTAGGAACATTGATTTGTCTACAGAGTTCCAAATGATCAGACTGGGGAGTTATTAGAAGAGGAAAAATGAGTTCGGAGTTCCTTGCAAAAGTTGTGGCAGAGGTTGAACATTTCCACTAGAGGGGTGACTTTGGGAATAAAAAGGAGGGGATTCTCAAATATATCAGTAGTAGCCAGAGAATTTCATAACCAATTAGTTGTTACAGAGAGAAAATGGGTTGTTAGCATGCTGGAATAGGAGGAAAAAAAAAAAGTTCAATTTAACAAATGTTGACTATGTAGTTAAGTTAAGACATAATCAGCAAAGAGCTGGAAATAAAGGATGGAGATGAGTATAAATGCCATGGTTGGAGATGCATATTTAGAATCACCTGACTAATTATAATTAATAATAATTGGAGCTAATATCGATATGTTGTATACCAGGCGCTCTGCCAAGTGCTTTTCCCAAATAACCTCATTTACTCATCAGAAACATCTATGTATGTACTAATTTTTATTTCCATATTATAGATGAGGCAGCTGAGTTTCAGATAAGTTCATTTTTCCAAGGTCACACAAATAATCAGTGACAGACCTAGAATCAAACCCCAGGAATTTCAATTTACTTTTTAAACATCTATTCTCCATGGAGTCAGAAATCAAACTTAATTTCAGGATTCTTTTTGAAATTGTTGAGTGGTGTGGAGTAAGGCAGAAAATAAAGGGAGCAAGACATAGATAAGACATAAATTTGGAGAGTCCTGTAGAAAGGATTTGAGAAAGGAAAATATAAGCAATAAGCAGCAAGAAGAGAACATAATCCAGATCATGAAGGCATGAGTTTGCATGAACTTTTTATGGGGGAGGTTGCTTATTCCCTGTCCAAGTTTCCTAATTAACTATTTTATCTGCTTCTTCACTCTGGCCTCGCCCTTATAGCTCTTCACTGCCACCCTGCTCTTGATGACCTCTTGCATCTGTTCCTTCTGCTGATCGTAGCATCTACTATGATGGCATCACCGTATTCCTTCCTACTCAGGCCTTTCCCTTCCCATATACAATGCAACTGAGAATAAACTATCGTCACTAAAGAAATGTTATACGCATAGTTAAGGGAAAGGTGCATTTCAAGAAGTGTGCTCAGATACTATATAGGTTTAGACCTGTGCCAAATTTCCTTATTATTAACCCTACTTCTGAAGTGCTTCTGCAAGACCTAGGCAGCTCATTCTGACCGCTAAAATCCTCCAGGCACCCAGTTTCTCTGCAGCTAATCTAAATTGATTCCTGTTGTCACAGAAAAAGTGCTTTGGCTTGTACTGGTTTGTTTTGAGTTTTGCTTTTTTGTTGTAGATTTATTATTTCCTCAAATTATATAAGTCTTATAGAATTCTTATAGGATTAACTTACTCAAATAAACAGTTTGGAATTTTCTCCATTCTCTTAATGTGAGAATATAGAGCTCAACAGAAGAAAATTAGACAATAACCTTTAGGTGAAAAGCAATTAAATAATCAATATAACATACCCCTTCCCTTCACTTTCAAATTTCTACCCTATGGGAAAGAGAGACAGACAGAATGTCAGACAGATACAAGCAAGCATGAGCCTTTACTTATTTAATAAATTCCATACAAATTATGGCCATAAAAGTAGCTAGCAGCCACCCCTATGGAAGGCGAAAAAATACTGAAATTGGAGTTTTTGTTTTATTTTGTTTTACAAATGTCCTTTTTACCTATTGTATATACTTCTTAATATCATTATCAGTGGTACTCTTAAGTGAAATCAATAATGGGTTCATTTACAAAAGAAGCTGTCAGGAAGGAACAAATTTGTGAGTGTGGCTATCTTCACAGCAGTGTTTAGTTTCCGCCAATGGGTTTTGCAACTGCCAGCTGTTACATACAAGCATGAAGCTTCAGGAATTTTTGAAAGGAAGTGCCAGATAATTAATGCCAAGTGCAAGATATTAACTAGCTCGATCCAAAGAACAGAGACCTTTTCTTCTCATAATAGTCATCCAATACAATAGGTGGCATTTTAAATATTTAATAATATATGAATAATAAATAACACTGTAAATAAAAGGTCAGAAGTTGGCCTAACACTAGGGAACTCTAACACTCAAGGGGAGCACGCACTGGAGTATTTATACTAGGCAACTGCACTGTATGGTCTCCAGGGGGTGGCCTGACTGACCTGAAAAGTCTTCCCCATATTTGGCTAATTTAGTTTTATTAAAAATATGCCTTTAGGATGTTTGTACTCAGGAATCACTCAGAAGGCCCCCAGTCTTTATTAAATGAGAAAAAAAATATTAAATTGTTTAATTGTCTAAGTCGTATTTATATTTATATTTTAAACTAAAATGTACAAGTCTCAAGTTCTGCTAGATCTAGTCTTTTGATTTCATGTTTGTTTGTTGGGTGAAACATTGTATCATCTATGCTTTTTCCCTAGAGGAGACTGATTTGTTTAGTTTGTCCAGCATTTACTATTCTAGTCCCAGATTGGGATAATAGTAAGTGAAATGAACTCAGGAAAGAAAGGGGTGACTAGAATTGATGTAAGGAAGTAGCCAAGAAAGCTAGTGGGAAAGTAAATGGCTCTAAGGTTAAAGCTGAAAATTTTCACATTACCTGTTGATAATTACCAGACTGTCCGTATTTGAGAGTTGATTCTGCAGCCTTATTCCCCACCATGGATGTAGTTTTGTCCCCAATTGCTTATTTAGCACCATTGGCAAGGTATAAAACAAGTAGTGGGCTACCAAGGGCATTTTTTTTTTTTTTTCTTTCTAGCTTTCTAATTTCTTCCTGTTGAAACTTCTCATTTTGGGTTCATTTCACTTCAGGGCTTTGTTGGCTTATTATGTCCAATGAAATGTATATAGGTTTTACCTAAGAACTGATTTACTTTTAAATGTTGCAGCAAGACAAGAAGTTGCACTTAAGCACCATAGCAAAACAGAATCCTTACGCCATCACAGACTGTAGAAAACACAGTTCACTTTGTAAAGGATGACTAGCAATTAATGCCCAACCAGGTAACTTCTAATTAATTTTCCCCACCCATCTCGAGTCAAGCACAATGTAATACCAAATGCATGATTAAAACTAGTATCTTCTGCAAACCTCGTACACACTGATAATTCAGATTTCATGTCAAGGGAGTGAGGAATACTGAGAGTTGAACAGTACACCTTATGCAAATAAAATGCGAAACATAGAAGTCAAAAAATCTCAATGCTCTTAACTTTTCTTTGACTTTACTTTTATCTAGGTTTTATTCTGAATTGTATTTTATAGCAAAATGTTTGAGAAATGTGAAACACAAACAACATATGGAGGACTAAATATTTTGTAGGCTTAATGATGTATTAGTACTTTGCTTTATATGAAGTTCTAATCACTAGACATGTTTATCCCTGCAGATGGGATATACAGGCTCCTGATACCTTGGGGGATTACAGATTCCAAACATCTGTAGTAGGGGAGAGAAAAAAAAAATCCCATCGCAATAGACAAAATTTAAAAGAATGAATTGATGAGAAAAATGAATGGAAATTAGAGTTTATTAATAATACAGCCTTACATTTATAATCGTCAAGGAGTTACATGCCTTAAAGATCTAGATTCTATCCTTTAAAAATGTAATTAGAGAATAAAAGACAATCTACATGTAAGTTGAAGAAATATGCAACACTCATTCCATTTTTAGTTGGTTGGTTTGGAGCTGTTATAAAGACTTGCCATAATTAATGCAGTCCATGTCTTAGGCTACTTATACAATTAAAACACCTGATTCATAATTGGCTGTTTCACTAAATTCAACCAAATATTTCCTAAACATATTAAAACCCTATGAATTGGAAAGGGTTGTGTTGCTTATATAAATTTACTGTTTTAACTGAAAGAAGTCAGAGTGGTGGATCTGAAATGTATATGACTCTAAGACGCATAATGCCATTTAATGATTTGGAAAAGACTTGATATATACTTCAATTCTCACTGTTTTTCTCTTTTTGATAATGCCAAGGGAATAATAGATTAACATTTGGTTCTGATGACTAATTTGCTGATTTATTTAAGTCATTTTAATTTTTAAAAAGTGTTTTGAGGAGTCTGCGAGGAGATGGGATGAATCGAATGGAATCTTGTAGTCATTGTACAAGATAGATGTGTATAGTGGGCAGCTCCCAGAACAGACTTTACCTCATTATAAATTCTAATACATGTGAAAGAATTTTTGTGTAGACTTTTTAAAGCCGTATAATCTATTTTAGGCAGATTTTGAGTATTGTCTTTGAAAATGTTTTTAATGGAATAAGCATTTGGGAAGGAAAACAAATGCTTGATCAATAACCTGAAGAGTAGAAATAGCCACCAAATGGGTTTTGACTCTGGACTACATGGGTTCAAACCTTGGATCTTTCAATGACTAGCTTTGCAACTTGGGACAAGTCAATGCTTAATGACTCCATTTTCGCATTGCTAGAATGCATACAATGATGTTATTGGTGTTATAGAGCTGTTCTGAGGATTAAAATAATTTATTCAAATACATATGCATGTACATATGCATGTGCATCTATGTGTATATGTGAATCGATCAATAAATGTTTATAGATATAACTATGTCTACACCTATCTATCTTTCTAACATGCTATGTTTAAGGGCATTGCTTGCATGTCACAAGTGCTATATATAAGTTTTATCTATCCTTTTTTATTATTAACTCTGTTGCCTTGGAAATATAGTTTATATAAAGCATAGAACGTAAGAAATCAATGTTCTACTCTTTGTAGATTGTATAACTTGATACCAGTTGATAATAAATTTTGTCCGTGTTATGAGCATAATCTTTGGTTCCTATGAATTAGAGATGAAAGGGAAAAATAATCTTTGGTTCCTGTAAGTTAGAGATGAAAGGGAAAAAATGAGTTCTCATATGAGAAGATTCTCATTCTACATTGGTAAATAGAGACACTCTTTAACTGTACTTTAACCAGCATCAGTCAATCGTTTGCACACACACACACACACACAAAGCATCTAATTTTGGAATAATTTACTCTTCTACATAATCTGACCTTCTCTGACTTATTTCGGCTTCAATGAAAACCTTAAATGTTTTGATAATATAACAGAGGATCTTATTCTTTATACCACAAAGATTTCCCTAAGGCTTACTGTAAAAAATTGGAAATACCTTAATTTTTCAAAGCTATGGTCCATCTGGACTAACAACAGCAATGCTTTTTTTTTTTTTTTTTTTGGTAGAGAAACCTGGTTGTCTTTAGTAATTTCTTTTGAAAGTAGATTTATTATCTGAGTGTTTATTAAATTAGAGAAAGTCTCAGCAAACTAGGGTCTGTGGGCCAAATCCAACCAGGCACCTGTTTTTGTAAATAAAGTTTTATTTACAAAAATAAATAAAACTCATTCTATTACATATTGTCTCTGACTGTTTTTAGGCTACAGTGACTGAGCTAAGTGGTTGCAATGAAGACCTAACATATCTACTGTTGGATGCTTTGAAGAATAAGTTTGCTGGCCCCTGAGTTAGAACCTCAAAATCGGTCATAATAACAACCAAGTTGACTAGATAAATGACCACTTATAGAATTTGTCTCCATTTAATTATAACCTCACAGAGAAATACACAGAAAAATACCATGAATTTCCTGAACACATGTTTATATCCTGCTGATTTTTAGTCTTGAAATTTGGCAATGTTATACATATAGAAAGCAGTGGGGTTGCAAAGTTCCATTGTGAATCTTCCATAAAGCCACAGGATTTCATAAAGTAGGTGACAATGATGCTGGAGAACCATTCTAATAATTTGCAAAGCCATGAACATCTGGCAGAGTGGTTAACAATCTAAAAAGTTGTCTCCTAAGGAAAAATTGACAAGAACAGTGAAATGCTCGGTGCCTCAAAAGCATATGATTTATGATTTAAATGTCAGAGTTAAGAGACCCTTGGGAAAACATACGAAGCCCTGAGATATTTTTAGATAAAGGGCCTTTTAATGATCACTCAGAAGTTAATTTTAAAGTGAGAAAATACCATTTTCTTGACATCACAAATATGCACCAGAAAAATTATGCCCTGAAAACAATTGATCTGTGTGTTGTTAATTCCACAAATGAGTGGGGATTATAACTAGAATCTAAATATTGCGAAGTAAAAATGAAATGTTATTTTGCTATGCAATACTATATACTAGAAGAGTTAAATAGTCATATCATGAGGTACTAATTACTCTAAAAAAAGAAAACAAAATTGTGATTCACTATAGGATCAAACCCAAACTGCAGTCTGGTATTTGGGGCATGCATACAAACACTCATGTACATTTTTATATGAAGATCTCAACTCTTAAAAGTTAATCTGTCACACAGAGTTTTCAGAAAACTTTTTAAAGTAGAAGTCTAAAAATTTTCATATTACCTCTCGCTCTGAATATAGGTTAATTTAGCCAAAGCATCAGCTTTTCTGATTGTTCTCAATCATGGCTTTTTTTACATGTTATTTCAAAAGTAAGAACCATGAAGAGAAAACATAAACACATAGGGAAGTGATTTTTTTTTGTCATTATTTTATAAATGAGAAGAAAAAATAGTTGGGTCTTATCTTCCTAGAGGGAAATATTTACAGATAACTTATTGTTAAGTGTCTAATATGTAATTTTAGATGTTATTTCATTTGGACTCTGTTTTCCTTTTCTGTATGTGTGCACAAAATGATACAGGTACTTGATAGCAAACACAGTTTTCTCCAAGTTATTTTTCTCCCTATAGTTTCCACCTACTGTTTCCACCCTTATGCCACCTTTACCCTTTGGTGTGGCTGCTGCTTAGTGGCTAATCACCATGAAAACCCCTGAGCTAACTGTATAGACTAGAGACAATCTGGCCAGGGTGAATTGAGGTCACCCTGAAAACTGGTATCCAGAACTCTAAAGTTCTCATTTGTCTGTTTCATAGGTGGGTCGAGAAGTTTGTTTAAAGTGATATAGGTACCAATTACTATTTAAACAGCTCAATCTCAGACTTAGTTAAAAAACCATCAGTGTAAGGAAAACATACCTGCCAGATTTTTCAACTTAATGATAGATAATGTCATAGATGTTTTCTTGTATCAAAGCCAACTCATCATTTTCTCCGCTTTCTACTGTTATGAGTGGCATTTAGTTTAAAGTTTTCTGTCTTTCTCGCATTCCCAAGTGATTTAATTTTCTCATTTCACAATGAGATTTGCAATCATGACAGAAAAGGTTATGTCCTTCACAGACAGATTTCTTTGAATAGTAAGGTCTCACTAGGATTTTTATCAGCATTCACTGAAATATGCTATTCCATGTCAAATAAATTTATCCATATTCTTCTCCAAGTGAAACTAAATAATGTGAATTGAACAGGTTTCATTTACATTGTGCTTTGTACCTGATAATTGTTGATGAGCTGTTGCATAAAAAGCAGTTAACAAGAAAGGATTCAAAATTATACACCTACATTCTGTGCATTCTGACTTTTTCACAGAATGTAAGAATAGTGTAGGATATTATTGGCAAAAATATTACTTGGCATATTTTTTTATCTGACTTGTGAATTGCATCCCCTGCTAAAATTTTACCTGCTTCAGATGCCCAATGCTTGACTCAATCAGATAACGCATATATGACATACATTGTTATTTACCTGGGTCGAAAGATCATTTTTGTCAGTGAACCGTGAAATGTGTTATGGCAAAGTGTTATATTAAGAACTAATTACATGGAGTCCACGTGGTAATAAAAATGAACAATTCAGCACCTTAAGATATCACTAATCTTCTAAGCAATCTGATGTTTCATGTATCTCCAAAACAGAGGGCAGAGGTCACAAGTCTCTGCTCATCATGCTTTATTCAGATTAATGATTTTAAGAGATATTACCAAATAATAGTAGTATCTCTTCTTCATAAAAAGGCAAGTTCATTAGTTTGCTTATGTCTGAGTATTTCTATTATAAAACTGAAGGCTCCTAAATGACAAAGAAGTTGCAGAGGGACTTTTAAAAATTCCAAATACTCATCTTGGTTATATTTATTACAAGAACTTGAGTGAGTAACACAGATCTCTCAGTTCCGAACCCCATCCAGGGACCTACTACAGTGACTCTCGGTTCTCAAGAGGACAATGGAGCAGTAACACTATTTAATATTATCTAGAGTGTCAGCCCTAAATTCTTACCTCGTCCCTTGGATTTGGACCCTAGGCAACTTTTTAAGGCCTATTATACCTTTTGTGTAAGATTAAACTACAGGGGTTCATCAAAAGAGGCAGAACCACTTGATATTTGAGAGCTTAAAGTTAAAATTTTGCTCGGTCATTCCCATGCTGTTTAAAGTACTGAAACTTTTTGTGGCTCATTTTCTTCTTTGTAAAATGTGAATCAAAGTAGTATCTACGTTATATTAATTAAGGATTTAAATAAGTAAATACATAAAAAATCCTAGAAATTAAATGAAAATTATATAAATATTCTAGAAAAGGCTCTGGAAAACAGCAGACAATAAATACCAGCGAGTGTTGTTGTAAATTAGTAGCGAACTACCTAATCGTATCACAGTTTTCTAGGCTCCATCTTCGGTTTCCTTGGACCTCCTAATCCTATTCAACTCATTTTATAAGATGAACTAGAAGGAAAATAAACTTTGATTCCTTTATCCTCCAACTAATCTTTATACTAGCTATTGCCTTCTTTTACTATATATATATATTTTTCTTTAAACTTCACATTAAGAATACTGTGCTTTTTTTCAGGGTTGTTTGAAAAAAATGTACATGATAAAAGTATGGAACCAAAAAAGTGTTTAAATAAATTTATGTAACTCAGTAGAAGCTATACATAAAAAGTGGCAGTGTATAAGTGGGTGAGGCATAGACCATGAGTCAAGAGACAGGACTTACAGTGCTTAGAAACATTGACCTCCTCGAGACCACCTGCCCCATTTCCCGACCTGGGCTGACAAGCTTCCCTCTCGCAGCTTTCAGTCCTGTCCCAGCCCATGCAGCCTCTGTCGCCCAAGATGAATTCTGTAATTCCAGTGTTACAGTGATCTAATAAAATAGGCACTGTTACTGTCTTCCCATTCTACAGATGGCAAAGCGGAGGCTTAGGTAAGGTGCCAAAGATCATAAATGTATTACATGGTGATGGGTAGGACTGACTTCTCCGTTTGGGACAGGGGATAGAGTGCCTAAGGCCCACACAAACATGTTCTAATTTATTTTTTTAATCAGAAGAAAAGGATGAACTTTTAGGGTGATGACAATGTCTTGAAATGCTAATACAGTCTCATTTTACCAATTTGGTAATAAAATACAACTTTATTGAAATATAGATGTATATTAATATATTTATGAAAAAGGGGCCCACAAGGCAGAAGTGCCCTCTAGAACCTCCTTAAAGGTTGTAGTTGTCTTTTTCCCCATACTGCATAACCAGTAGCAAGTACATTATCATTCAAATAAATCAATTTTCACAATTCCAAAATCAAGTGACCCTGGAGTCAGGATGTTTAAACCTAGCTGCTATAACTCCAGATACTCTGTGACACAGTGCTGAGTCAGGCCTAAAAATCTCCTGTACATGAAAAGAATCATTAAGGGTCCCCAGATAAGCATAGTCACTGTTTTTTACCCTTAGACACAAGTCGTTCAGTATTCCTACCTTTGCAAGGTCCAAAATAATTGAAGTGAATTACCTGAATTACTATATCATTTATGAGTAAAATAATAACTCTTATTCATCTTAGCATGTTGCTTACTAACCACGTTTTTATACATCAGTACGCGTTTCCATACCCTTTATACCATCCTCCCCAATTTCTGCCCTTAAGGATTTACACAGTTTTTCTTTCCCAAAGATATTTTCCTTCCAAAGACATTTTTTTCTTCTTTCCACCTCCTAGTATTCCATTAAATTTTTATAGTGAACCACTAGTATGAATTGATAAAGTGGCTGATTTTATACTCTGGTTTAGTACTTGAACACATCTTTCAAATTATACGTAGAAATCATTAGTTTTGAAAGAGTTTTATGTAGGTGTCTTTCATCAGATATTGAATGTTGTGCTTTTGTTCCTAAATAAATCACCTGGCTATTCAGACTAGAGGAGACAATGAAGAATCTTCTGTTCCCAAGCAACACACGCCTGTTGTTATTCACCTCCCTGAGGTCTGTTTCTAAGAGACCACATCTACTGAGATTGTTAGCAAGTTCTTGAATAACATATTATTTCCCATAATATGATCATAATACATGGGATGATAGGTTAATGCAATATGGAATTTAATTAATATAAAACTTTTTTTTTAAATTCCCTTTTCTCTTAGAAACTTTACTGAAGTGATGTCTTGAAAGGCAAAACTGCCATGGGTAACAATGACTTAACCCCACATTCTGTTTTGGCTGTTTAGGTGATACCCCTTCTTTTCCCTGTCTGCTAATACTATTTGTAGAAGTAGTTGTTTTAGAATCAGAAACTGTATGAGATAAAAGGGGCTTGAGAGGTCACAAAGTGGAAGTACTTCATACATCCTACTGAAAGATAGCTATATTCTAAATTAAAAAAAAAAATCAAGAAGCCCATTTGCTCTTTTTGGTATCCATTTATATGACTCACAGGTGAACTTTCATTTTTTCGGCCTGTTCTGCCACCCTCTCCCCCGTTCTTTCTTGCTTAAATCTAATGACTTCCAGTGTCTCTAGTTACACTTAATCATGTTTGGACATTTTTCTTAACTTTCTAAAATGCCAAAATATCTGGATAAACAGTACCAAAGTGGCTACTGTTAGATGGGCAGTAAACTCAGTACCGAGCTGTGTGACCCTGGGTAGACTCTGTCACTACTTAATCATGTAGTCTTCTTTTTTAGTTTTTGTTGTTGTTTGTTAGTTCGTGTTGATAGCTAAATTGCTATCATTTGTATAAATGAAAATAAGCCAATACAGATAATAATAAAAATGATAGCTCCTAGGACTGTTACAAGGGCTAATAGATATTATTTACCAAGCACATAGATTGGTGGGTAGTAAATATATTCCCTTTATTTGGTAACTGCCACTGGAAAACTATTCACTTAATCCAGCAAACAGTAAGTTTAATGCATCAAGAATTTGAGAAATACTATCTACTTAGCTACACAAACCTTAATGAGCTCAGATGCACTTCAGAGTTGGATACAAAGCACTAAGATTCCCATGTTCAGTAACTGTATAGGATGCCAGTTCAGTAATTAATTCCCTCCATAGCACCTAAAATAAACTTGCGTTGGCTATTAGTTATACATTTTATTTCTTTATTAAAAAAAAAAAACTGCAATGCATACTTTGAGACCTACCTAATGCATGGCACCATTTGAATAATCAAATAAGTAAGTACTGCTTCTTAGCATTTGTGGGATATGTCTTTGGGAAAAACATATTAACAAAAGCAATATATCCAATATAAACTCAGGCCTCAAAAATTCTTCTAAAACATTATGTAATAACTTTAAAAGAACATGCATATTGCACATACAAATATATATTTTTTGATACATTAAGCGATTACTTGGCTTAAATGGCACCAGATGTTGCAAGAACTTTGATTGGCTTGGGCTCAGCCACAAAGGAAATGAAATGATATTTTTGAACCCTTTTCCAGAGATTCATATCAAAATTACTGTCCCCTCCTTTCTTTTCCAGCAATATATTAATAAAATTTTGCTCTCATACATATCTTACTTTTTCTTCTAACATACCATTTTCCCTTCCCTCTAACAATTTACTTACATTATATGTCATCAAAAACCACTAGAAAAATTGTTTCCCAATTTTAGCCATTAAACAGTGTATCTTCTCCTTAAGGGATAGAAATAAGGGAGAAATAGATTTTGGAAGAAAATAGTTTTAGGCAAACTGACCATATCCTGCCACTACTTACCTTATTATTTCTAGGAATATTTTACATGATTATCTGATATGGAGAATGGGGATCTAAAAATATGTCCACTCCACCTCCTTGCCTAGAAATCTGAGAACTAGAGAGAAGAGGTCACCTTCTCTAAGGAGCTCTCCAGTAGCAGAAGGAAGCTGGGTTTCTCCTTAGGTTTTCTTGGAAAAACTTTGAACACAGAAGACGAGAGCCATGTACAAGATGGGAAGATGGAGAGTCAGTAATTGTTGATGACTAAACTGGTTGTTTTCAGAAATACTTAAAGGAGAAATTAAGGAGATAGCTGCAGTGTTTGAAAGTACTAGGTTAGAACAAGAGGAAGGCAGGGAGTTGAGAGATGATTGTCAGGCACGTGAAATGTATGGGATCAGGATTCATTGTCTCTACCATGGATTCAAAGTGACTAGGTTTGCATTTAATTTTTTTTTCCAGTTCTTTCCAATCAACCTAGTTAATGATGAAGAGTGTCAGGTTTTAGAAGAAACCCACCTAAGTGTTTAACCGGGGGAGAGTTTATGCATTATACTCATTTCATACGATTTGAATAAATAATTTAGAAAGTGGAGAGTTGGCATCCAACTCTTGTCAAATCAGAACAAAAATCAATATTCCTTAATTTTGCCTTTCTTGATATTTTTGTTTCGATTTTACTGAGTCTTTTTTTTTTTTTTTGAGATGTGATAGATGCAAAAACTGGTAAATCAACTAAAGATTTCTCTGTAAATTATAACGATTCGGGAATTTCATCTGCACACTATTTGGGCTTAGCCTTTCACAATTTTATTATCTTTTATTTTTTTCATGTCAGAACAAATTCCCTCCAAATAACTTTACTGAAAAACAGACATAAAGATAAATCATGCAAGTAAATCTTATTCAATAATGATTTTGTTTTCAAATAAAATGCCATTTTAAAGATATGGTGAACATTTAAAGTTGATGCATATTTTTATTATAAACAAATTATTTTTGAAGTGTTTTTTTATTCCACATATTAAATAGTTCAGTAATCATAATATTTTCCTAGTGTTCTACTAAATATTTCTAAACATTTTAATGCTCATTATCTTTTTTAGTTTCAACAACACACTTAAGTTAGCTGGGGCAAGTATTTGCCCATTTGAAAGAAAAAATATTATGCTATTTTTATGAGTTAATTGACAAAAAAATAATTTGCAAAGTCTGCCATCTGTACTGTACTGAAAATATAAGTCTCTTGTGAAAGTAAAAAAGTTGATAAGCAGTGTATATTTTGATTTCTAGTAGAAATATTAGTGTAGCTGGTAGATTCTTTTAAAATGACATACATAAAAATGGTCTTGTACAGCTTGTACAGCTTGCTTGCTTGCTTGCTTGTTTTCTTTTTTTGACCTCCAAAAGTCAAATTCTTTAAAAGGTTCTAACATATATTTAAATATAATTAAAATATGGTAACTGGTTTGCAAGTTTGTGCCTGGTGCTTTGTATTTTTCTGTTTCTCTAGTATCAGGCAAAATTTAGGACTTACATCAGTCCCCTAGAGCCACCATAACATTACAGAAACTGAGTGGCTTAAAGCAGCAGAAGTGCACTATCTTCCAGTTCTGAAGGCCAGAAGTATGAAACAAGATGTCAGTAGGGCCATACTCTCCACGGCTCTAAGGGAGAATACTTCCCTTGCCTCTTCCAGCTTCTGGCATTCGCTGACATCCCTTGGCGTGAAGATACATCACATGGACATTTTCTCCCTACATCTTCATATGTCTTCCTCCCATGCATTTTGACTCTGAATTCAGATTTCTCCTTTTAAGAGGATACCAGTCACACTGGACTAGGGCTCACTCTAGTGACCTGATTTTAACTTATTAAGTCATGTAAAGACCCTGTTTCCAATTGTCACATTCTAAGATGCTAAGCATTGGGATTTTAATATTATCCTTGGGGGGGGGGGGTACATAATTCAGCTTAAAATAAGACTCAATCATTTTTAGACAAAAAGAGCCTCCCTAACATTTACTCGTCAACTCTATATACCTTGAGCCCTCAGAAAAGAACAATTAAGCAATTGTCTCTGCCTGTCTGGCAGTCCTTTGTTGCTCTGTGGTAGTATTTATCACTTATGGTTTCTAATACAGCTATACAGCTATCCAAGGACACTCTTGCTCTTCCACTAGATTTGATATTCCCTCAGCAACATAGTTGTGGTTCGTTTATCTTTCTATCCCCACAGATCGCCTACTTCGGAGTCTTCAAAATACTAGAAAAGCAATTAACATAGGGGCTAAGTGGAATTTAAAATGAAGACCTCCACAAGGCACGTTAGGCCTGTTGTATATGTAAACAAAACCTTCAAATGACTGACATGGTAGGGATGTGCTTTGTATCTTTCTAACAAACACCTTTAGGTGGTAAATTTAAAAATAGTTTTAGCGGCGAAAGAATACTTGTGCACCGTTGATGAGAGTGAGTTGAGATAGAGTGGCAAGTATAAGCTTCTCTGAGGAGAACCTAACCATTTAATTGCGTACATGTGAAGACGTTATGTTTCCAGAAATGAACACATCCTGAGAGCTGAGGTTGCTCTGTGATGCTATACACGTATACTTTTGATAAATATTGCTAGATCCACTCAGAGGACTTACATCATCTGTACTCTAATTTGCCACCACATAGGCTGTAGTTTAGATTTATCTATTTGAGAAATACGTTGAGCATCATTACATAGAAGCATCAATGCATGTAGGACATAGCCATTTCATCTTTTTTTTCTGTTAAATGTTTATTCCTCTCCTTTGCTCATTTAAAAAATTTGATTGTTGGTTCTTTTCCTTTTCAACTTCTATTTATTAAAAGAGTAGGCTTTTTGATACAAATACTTTTTCTGTTTTCAGTTGATATTTTTGTTTTAACTTGCCTTTATTCTTGCCTTAATTCTTACATAAGAAAATGGATGGCAAGTTTTATAAGATAATTCTGACTGCTTTGCTTTGTATAGAAGGTAAGTGAAGAGGCTTTTGCAGTAATTTCAAGGAGACATGATGATGGCACAAATCAGCATGACAGTAGTGAAAATAGTTGGAAGTTTTCTGATCTTGGATATATTCTGAAGGTAGATGCAACAGAAATTGCTCATGGATAGATGGGCTGTGAGAAGGAAGAAAAAAGAGGTGGAGATGAAAGCAATGTTTCTGACCTCAGCAACTGCAATGGGCTCGTAGGTAACTGATTCCATGGTTGATCCCTGTTTGGAATGAAACTTCCAAAGGGAGATGGTGAACAGACAAATTGGATAATCCAGGATGGGGAAAACTGTGGGCTGGAATATGAATTTGAGAGTTGCCATGTATAAATGATATTTAAAACCATAAGACTAAATTAGATCCCTTCAAATAAGGAGCAAGAATTGGAGAAATGAGGAGAAATGAACAAAAGAGAATGAAAAGAGATGATCCTTGTGTCCAAGGAGAACCAAAGGAGTGGGATCCCAAAAGGCAAGTGAAGAAATAGTCCAAAGAATGAATAAATATCTTTACAAAATCCTTCTTGTATGTCGAGGAAAAGGAGACTGTGTCCTTCATAAGATTTGATTTGATAGAATGATGAATTGGGAAGTATAATAAAATTTTTAAATTGCAGACATCATAACATATTGTATATTAATCAGATGATGTAAATAAGGCAAATTAAATAATATAGAAAAAAGTAAAAAAAAATGTGTGTTACATCATTGAGTTGGTGAGATAAATTTTGGTCTATTTCAAATTACATTTTTTGGTGTTCAATAGGGACATATAGTCAGCATGGTTGCACATGTTCCAGTATTGCTGATCTGTTCAATGACAGGAGTAGACTTAAAAAGAGAATTGAATTGAACTAGGGTGTGGGCATTTTTCAGGCAAATATAACTGACAGGGAGGGAGGTACTAGAGTTGAGACTAGAGACAAGAGATGAAGGACCTTGGGATTCAAGTTGGCTGAGGGCAGAAGTTAGGGCACAGAGGGTGGACGGTGGTGTGCACGTACTGGGGGAATGGCCTGTAGGGTCCACGGAGGAATAACGATTGTTGAAGCTGGGCAATAATGCTAAATAAGTTCTTGAAAGATAGAAGGTGATGATTGGAGAGTAGAATGCCTGAAATGGAAGTAATGAAAAAATCTAATAATTGATTAAAACTACTTGGGTAATGCTGCTGTGTGTTATAGAGCAGAGGACATGCAATTAAAGAGGGAAGGGAAGGTAACCAAGAACCGGATTTTGGAGGGATTATCTCTATGACTATTAACATCATTCAATGACAAACACAGAAGAGATGTCAGTGAACCAAGCAGCAAAATCTCTAAGGAATAAATGAAGATTTTGTATCAACCTGTAAATGACAACAAAATAGTTCCTTTTTGATTTGCTTTACACAGCTTCAGTTTTATATTGAGAACATCACACCTCTCATTATTATTCAATAGTGACTTTTAAAAGTGTGTAAATCATCTAATACAAAAAAGAAGTCCCTAGTGGCTTAAATTTACTTCTTTGTTGAAAATGTATTTATTATATTTTAGAAAATAGTTTACTTGCATAATAGAGCATGTTACATATATAATTTTTTAAAAAAAATTTACCCCATTTATTTTCCATCTCATACTTCAGCAGTACATTTCTTTCCTCATAATATTCCCCAAGAGAAATGTTGAATGTGCAAGTTCTTAGGAGTCATATATCATATAATCTAGCACCGTTATTTTACAAGCAAAAAAGAAAAAAGAAATTAGACCCATAAAAACATGTTACTTGCTCAAGGATACTTGTCTAGTTAGTGCCAATTCCCAACTGGGTCTTGAGGCCAAAATTACCATCTTGATTTCTGATCTGAACTGCCCCTACTTAGTGGTGTAGGAGTAGGATCAATGAGGTCGTTCTAAAGATAGAGCCAAATACATTTGGAGACTCTAGAACTTGGTTTTGACCTGCTTATTCTGCTCTGCCATTGGGGAAAAATATATAACTTGTTTCTGTTCTGAAAAGTTTATGAACTATAAACTTCTAGTAAACCTAAATGGATTAAGTAAATAAAATTTTATATTTTCAACTTTGGGAGAAGATGATATATTTTTGAAATATTCACAGAAGTACTCAGGCTGACATTCAGATTTTATATACACTGACTATCATTTATTTTAATCAAGCAGTGGCCTTCACTATGTCAGTCTTTCTGTCATGAAGCAGAAAAAGGAATACTGCCTGAACAGACCCTAGAGAAATTCTCTAATGGAACTTAATTTAGGAAAGAATGACTAATAATTATATGACACATAGGTGTGGAAAGCCACTCTAAAATGTGTTTAATACAAATCAATGTGAGTATTAGGTAGAAACAAATTTTTATTTTGCGTCAAACCTATCTTATTTTAAAATGTATCTTACTGTATCTTATTTCTTATTTTCAAGTAATATGCTTGAAAATAAACTTACTAAGAAAGTAAGTTGAAGAATATTTTCCAAATTCTAGTTTAAGACAGGAAAAAAACCCCCAAAACTTAAAATAACATAGTTTAAAAGAAGTCCACTTTCTCAGATACATGATTTTTTTTTTTTAGCATTCTCAGTACTACTGTCAGTTACATGTAAGTACCCAATTCACAGAACTGGTGAACACCTTAGCTAAATATATAATTTAACATGAAAATGCATGTGTGTATGTGTGTGTGCGTATGTGCACACTCACACACAAGCAAGCTTCCTGAACTTTTAGGCAGCAGAGAGAAGAAACCCACAGGGATTTTTCTCTACTCAGCGTTCAAAGCATTTATCATCTGCACAATACATTCAGCAATTTAACTTTCTTTTATTTATGTCTCATGTTCTTAACTAAATCACAGGGTCAGGAATTATTCTTAGATTTTGTACTCCCACAGCAATGAGTAGAATGCCCTGCACATTGACAGCTTTTAATGATTGAACACATCTAACAAGACAAACCATTGTCTAATTGGGAAGGGAGGGACTCAGAATAATAAAGAGTAACACTAGAAAACCCAGAATGGTCATTACTCTTGAATTCACTTTCTAATGATAAAGTGAGTGTATGTGTGCGTGTGCATGGATGTCTATGCACACACACGTACGTATGCATGGCATATTGTGGTGTGGTAAAATATATGTTTTTTTAGATTTTAGAAAATAAAAAAATTGAAAAAAAGGCTATGAATAGCAAAAAAAGAAAGCAGACAAAACCTAGCACTTTCATTTTATACAATACAGAATCTTACTCTAAAAATTCCCTTTTCAAAAATGAGTTCTTAGAGACCAAAAAAAAAAAAAAAAAGTGGTAGGAAGTTTTTCACTGCTGCATTGTCCCGAATCTTGTGTGTATAGTAAAATGCTGTTTTGCCCTTTATTCTTATTTCTGTCATGTTCTCTATGTAGATTCTTGAGATAAATACATGCAATCTGTTTATATTAACTTTAATAGTAGAAAAAATAGGGAAAAATGGAAAATAACAGTAAAAGAAGGAGTCCATGTGTTTTTCTTTGCACGGTCAACAAAGAGCTGAGAGAAGCAGGAGAGGAGAGGGGCCAACAGCACCGTTTGGGATCAGAACACTCTGGGTGCCAGTCCACCTCTACCATTTCTGCTGGCGAGGAAATACTTAGAAAGTCATTAGCCCTGCACCTCAGACACATTAAGCATACATTAAGGTCAGCTGTTAATATTTTATCATTTTTCTCAAAACATATACAGTGCCTTATTTTTTTTTTTCTGTTGATAACTGTTCGATATAACGATATATCATGAGGGTTTTGCTTTTTACGGATAACATAGCATTTTATATAACTTTGATAGGCATACTTTTAAAACCACTTCAAACTCTGGAATCAACTCTTCCAAAGCTTCTCCTCCAGTCCCAACTCCCTCTACGAACGTCACAGCCAGGACTGCATCAGGACGCTCTGCAGTTCCTGCTATCGGCCATCTGCCATTTAGAGCTGCCTTCCAGAACTCTCTATTTCATTAACTCTCTTTAAAACTCAGCTAAAAATAGTCTCTTCTTCCTTGCTGATGTATTTTAACTCTTTCCTGCCAGGGATTTTAATTTTATAACTTAACATTTTAATTTACTTTAGCTTTTTTATTTTTTAATATTGTTGTAAATATTGTGTTTAATTTTATCTCTCAGAGGATAGTATGCTGAACACAAGTACAATAAACTAGCCTTAATTTATGATATCGATGACTTTTTGAAACAAATATTACATCATAAAAGAACACAATTCAATCAGTGCTTTTACTATAAGCTAAAACATTTGTGAAATATAAAAATTAAGACTATTTTGTTAAAGAATATAACAATGAAAATAGAGATGTGGAACTTTATAAGGTACATTATAGCAAGAATTTACTTTGAAATTAGATTGAAGAAGAAAGCTAAAAAGTTAGCTAGTCACTTGACAACCATTTATAAAACTTTTGTTCTGTTCAAGTTACTGTGTTAAAAACTAGAGGGTTGAAAACTCCAAGAAATGTATACTTAATCATTCATATAAATGGAATATGAGGTATAAAGTAGTAGCCAAGAAGAATAAATGTGGAGCTCTGACACTTCCTGATTTCAAAACTCACTACAAAGCTATAGTAATCAAAACAGTATAGTACTAGCATAAAGACAGACATAGAGACCTATGAAGTCAAGTAACAAGCTCACACACATATAGTCAATTGATTTTTAAAATAGGTCCAAGACTTCATTGCAAAGAGAATAGTTTTTTCAACTGGTGTTGGTTGCTCATTTGGTTGTTTCTTTGCTTGCTTGTTTAGTCTTGTAAGTTTATTTTCATAATCACTGAGTAGTTAACTATAGACAGTTAATGTACTGTGATCCATTTGGGACCTGAAAAGACTAGTAATGGTCTCTAGTCTTGTAATTGTGGTCACTTCCCTATAAAAAATTGTCAGATGTACATTAAATATATTGACACTTTTTCTTTAAAACAGCCCTATGAATGACATCTAAATGTACCAAATTTTTTTTTGTTGACATCATTTAAGGCCATTATATCATCTGGAGAACGTGTGCTGTTCAAAATATAGTAATTGAGACTGTGCCCTATTGTATACGGCATTTTGGAAAGACCTGGATGATCATGACTCTAAAGGACAGCTTTAGGGAAAACACTTTCCTTTATATCCTGGAATATTTGGGAACTCCCTTGTGTGTGTAACCAAAAGGGAAAACACTTGATGTAAATATATTTAACTATCCTCTGTTCAGTGTTATTTAATGTCCCTCCATTGCATAGGACTATGTGACTTTTCTCTAATGAGTAACCCTAAATTTACTTATGATAAGTGCCTATGAGCAGTTCACGTAGAGCCTGACTCCTCATCTCAAGTCCAGTGCATCGTTACATCCATGCCGTCTCAGTCCCAATCTCCCCGAATAATTCAGAGCGAGAACCAAAGAGCAACCGTAGTTTCCTGGCTTTTTCAAAGTCATAGCAAAACAACTCTTGCTTAGGTTTCGTCTGCACCATTTTCTTATTTTCTCTTCTCAGCACCTGCTCATTTATTCATTTTCATTCATTCATTTATTGTTATTAGCTAATAAGTACCTTGAAAAGTTTTAAATCCATCTAAAATTGATGATTATGTGGGCGAGTTATAGATGCAGTGACTATGACAACAAGTAAATTCTCTCAGACCAGTCGTATATTGTCCTTTTTTCTTCCCCTCATGTTATTTTTATATTTTAAATTTTCTGTTAGCGACAGAAGTTTGGATTTTTATTCCATTTTGCAGCCATACATGCCAATATTTGAGCTAGACCTTCACAGCTTTAATTATGGATGACAAAGTTAGCATCTTTGCAATACTCTTCTACATTAAACAACAATATTTGATACCCTTACCTTGTTATTGTCCGAAGAGTATTTTAAAATATACTTGTTACATTGCTGGAAAACATATTTTTGAATTTTTAGTGGGACAGAGAACATTTTTAATGAGAATATTTAATTTGCTTGCTACACAGTTCCTGCCTTGTGGCAGTTGGATTAAATTTTTCACTTTGAAACTGTTTTATCACTATGCAATTCGGAAATTTTACAGGAATCCTCATCTGACTTATTAAAGGGACACCCGATGCCAATGTCTGAGTGAGGGCGGGAGACCTCCGTTAACCAGAACTAGAAGGACAATCTAAATATGTCCACGTGTTTTATTTATTGTTTAAAAACTTTGATGCGACTCATTAAGGAAATGGTTAACATACAAATAAACAGCATTCACATGTGAAATAAATGTTTTTCTCTGAGAGCTATGCTCTTTGAACTAATAAGCCACACGTAGGGAATCGTTTTCGAAGAAAGTCACAGCCAAGATGAAAGAACGAAGTGGTGCAACATGGTAGATATCGTTGCTTAAGGACATTTCAGGGCTTAAGATACATTTCGAATATGTGTGTGTGTGTGTGTGTGTGTGTGTGTGTGTGTATGTGTGTGTGTGTGTGTTTTATATATATATATAGTTTTAATATAAATTTTTTATGGTGATCTTGGTTATCAAAATCCAATTAGTTTCATCTGTACACTTTAACAGTAAGGCACACATATATTTACACCGTTCACCTTTTATTAGCTCCATAGTACACTTGAAAATAAGCGAAATCATGCTGCGTTCAGTATTCATTTCAGGACAGAAAGCCGTAGGTAGAGATTAAAGAATAGGACCTCCTTTCCTAGGTCTGCTCCTTGAAAATGCCAGGTTATTGCTATCCCTCATCTTGATCATGTGAAAAATGAGATGATGATTATAACTGTGACCAGTATGCATTTGAGGCATTAGGCAAATTAACCCAAATTTGAACTCTATCAGTCGAAGTAATGGTAGTGAAATTGCTCATCTTATCATTGTATTTACACTCTCCCACATTAGCATAGGCATTACTTTAACAAAAAAATTCTGTGAGATCCAGTTGGCTTAAATCAGGTTTTAGGAAAACATCTTCTATATCTATAAACTACATGAAAGCATTGGGATAGTGCAACTATCCCCATCCTCTGGGAAGTGCATTGATGGAGTTAAGACAAGGCCTTTGAAAGACTAAACACTGGTTCCAACCATAGTGTCATTGACCATAGCATGAGGTTCACTTAAAATGAAAAACAAACAAACAAACAAACCTCCCAAGACTTTTCCACTCTCCAGTTTAAAAATGATTTTCAGGTTTCTAATCAGATGTGCCAATCGGGAAGCCCATAATGAAGAACAGGAAAAAAGGGTCAGACGGCAAAGTTGTTAATACATTAGCTAATTCTTTTATAGATCATTTTGAAGCATAGAATATAAATCACCGTGTTCTGTTCATTCAGCTTTTGGGTGTGATAAGTATCAAATCCCAGATTGAAAAGCGAGGACCAAAGAGATTGTCATATGAGCACACAGTTTAAAAATTTAGCAAAAGAAGTAGTGTTGTGCCTAAGATCTTTCTCATAGTTATTCTGAGACGCCATGATATTGCAGTAAAAAGTGAAAATAGGGAGAGTGAAAACGAAAACTAGCAAGAGTGAGAGAAAGAAAACCAGGATGGAATCAAGTTTCACAAAGTGGCTTTTCGAGGGTTTTTAAATATCTGCAGGAGATATCTTTCTTTTTGCCTACTGAAAGCAACAGCAAATTATAGGCTCATTTCTATACCATTATACAGAAACTGTAAATGATGACCCTGACCCCATGCCCTAAATTGAAATATGTAATCTTTTACATTCCCAAATAGATTCAGTAGCCAATGGGGGAGGGGCGGGGATTGGGAGAATCTCCGACTTGATTTCAAGAGATCTGTTGAGCCAATAGCTCGCGACTGGGTATTGAACCACTGACCTCGCAGTTGATGCAGCTTTCAAAAGTACTTAACTAAGTAGCAGAGAGCAGTTTACCCCCTGGTGAAATCAGGATCAATACTTATTAAATACTTCATGAACTCTATTCATGAACTCTATTCATTTCTAAAACAGCCACTTATCTGCCCTTCCCGTCATGTTCTGAATTAATTTGATATGTAATGTAATTCTTACACTTTATATTAGGTTACTACCATGCTGAAAGGGGAAAAGCAAACTACAGATGACGGGGGGAGGCCCTGTTTGTTGTCATTAACCGTCTCTTCTCCCTTTTCTAAAAGATTGAGTGTAACACCCTTGCAGACAATAATTGTTCATTACTTTCCCTCTTCTTCCCTCTTTATCATTTTTAGGCCTAAACCCACAAGCAAAACATTAAGCACTTATGTGTTTTCCTCTCCTCCTCCTTTGAAAAAATAGCAAACTGATTTCTGTAAACAGAGATTAATCATTTTCCCCAGGTACTCTATGGATAGTCTGGAATGAATGAAGCTAAATCGAGGATATTAGAGTAATGACAAATAAATGAATTATAATTATTTTGAGAAGGTTTTATTTATTTCTTATTTTTTTGTTTTTCCTCATCAGAAAAGAGTCAGCAGTATGAAACATATAGGAAATAAAGTCCTATATAATCTCATCCTTGAAAGATAAAGTGATCACTATTCGGTTTGTTCTAGAATTGTCTGTTATTTATAATAACAAATATACATATTCTTAAAGAATTATTGATTAATCATTAAATATGCTTTTTCAAACTTTCTTTTTTCTTAATAATACATCTCGAACATACAATTATTTACCTGGCTATGTGACGTTCCATTACATGAGAAATATATATTTTTTATTATTTTTCAACTGCAGTTGACATACATTATAATAGTTTGAGGTGTGCAATATAGTGATTAGACACAGAGCTTATGAAGTGATCCTCTCAAAAGGTAGTATATGGGGAAATTTTTAACTAATTTCTTTTGACATTTGAACATTTTCTAAATTATTGGTTATTTTATTTTATTGTATTAATTATTGGTTATTTTAAACAGTACTGCTATAAACATTCTTACATATCCTTGTTTATGTCTATACATTTCAGTATTTCCCTTGGTGAAATTCAGACTTAGAAGGCTATTTCATAATGTATGTATGTTTCAAAGGCTGTATCAATTTAGACTTCATCGACATTGTAAAAAAGTGTCCATTTCTTCTACTCCTACAAATAGCTATAATATTAGCAGTCTTCGAAATTTTGTATTTCTCTCTTCACTTATGCAGTGCCACATGGTAAACTAATTGTGTTATTGATAATAATGCATATGGTGTACGTTCATATGATAGATAAAAAATATAAAATATGGCCTAATGAACTAATCCATCTACTACAGCTTTTCTTGTGTATCTTTCCAGAAGTCAGTGTTCATTTGTGATGAACCAAAACCTTAGTAAATCTTGTAAATGTTTTCTTAAATAGTTCAGTCTGCTTTTGTTTAATGCTCTAAGTTAAGCACATTTTTATTAACCATGTTATGTGTAATTATTTAAATATTTGAGAAGGAAAAATAAACAACCAAGCACTTTATTCCTCTTAGTGGGAAATAACTAATAAAGAACAAACCCAGTTTCTTTGTTTCCTGGCTACATTGTTTATAATGAAATTTGAAGACCTGTAAGTGTACCTTATAAGGTTTTTGTTGGTGTTATTATTCAAAGGATATTATATTTATTCTCTAGGCAAATTTTGCACTTCCCAATATTTCACCCCTAGAAAAAGTGGAATTATCTCCATTTATTTTAACTAATCTACATAATAGGCATCAGGTCTCATACCATAAAGTATAATATGATTTTGCATAAGTGACATAACACCATATGGTGTCTAAAATAAACTAAAATAACTTCATTTTAGGATCTAATACTTGCAATTAATTTCAATGGTGAAATAATTTGACAAAACAAATGTAACCAAGTAAAATACAAAGTATTAGTAATTCCATCTAAATATTTTTTATTTTATAATTTTTACATTTCCAATCAATAATATCAAAAGTTACTATTCTGACAATTACTTTCATTCAATTTTTAATTTAATATAATTCCACTGTAATATTTAAAGTAATATTTTCATCTTGAGAATATTTGATTCAAGTATTGAAACAATTATTGCTCCTTTATATAAGAAGAATAGAGTAAATTAATATTTCCCAATAATAAGTTGAGCTTTCTTTAAAGATGCAATTTTGGTTGGCTTAGCTGTCCATTTTAAAAATATTTCAACCATTATTTTGACTAATAGATTTATTGAAAATTTTCTCCTAAAGATTTTTTTAAAGGAATGCCATTAAGAATAGTAAAATAATAACTATATATAACTATATATATAATATAACTATATATATATTATACTTTGTATTAATTTCAGGTTCAATGCTACTTGTTATCTTCATTGCCACTTGCAGATGAATCAGCCATTATTTTTAACCTTTCTAAAATTAAGAAAACTGATATCTAAAGAGAATACATTATTGCCTAAAAGTATAAAATCAAGAAATACCCAATGTTAAACCATAGTTCCCTTGAAAATTCAAGCCCAAGAGAGAGTGTATGTATGTGTGTGTGTATGCATGTATGTATGTGTACACACACACACACACACACACACACACGTTTAGGCTAAGATAGACATTCAAGATTTTGGAATGACCAAATACAAAAATACATTTGTTTAAAAGAAGTGAATAAAGGACAAATTGTAGAAAAAAGGGCATATTACGGAAATTCAACAGAATTAAAGCAACGTGAATATGTAGAGTAGGGTACTGGACAACTCCTGGTTTTGAGGCAGGAGTAAATATAATTGAAATATCAACTGAAGTGATGATTCCAGTAAAAATTCAAGTTTTATTCTAGGATGAAAATAATTGAGTATAAAAATATTAGGTAGAAAATCATTTAAATTTTGCCCTTCTATTCATTTATGTCCCTCTTTGATATTCATTTACCAACCTAGTATTAACTTCCTAAAAATTCATTTCTTCCTTTCAAATGTATCTCCAATAACTCTATCACTTTGTAAAACACATCTTTTGCTCATTCATAGTTTCACAACTTCGCTCGGTATTTTCCCTAGACATGAGATGCCTTCTCTCTTCTTCAATTATTAAATATTTTCATTGCTCTGAATGCAAATAATTATTTTTTGTATAGCTCTTCAGTCAATGGCATCCCCCAAATAACTCCACCTCCTGTGAATTACCATAGGAAAATAACTTTTTTTTCCCTTCCTGAATGCTTATTATGTGGCTAATCAGTTTTAAGTGCCTTGCTTGTAATAGCTCTGTTATTTCTCAGCAATTCTATATGACAGGTCATATTTTGAGCCTCATGCTGAAGATGAGTAAACTGAGGCCAAAACTTTAAGTGAATTTCTGAAGATCGCACAGCTATTATGTGGCCGAGCCTGCATTCTTTGGCCCTAACCACTTATTATTTATTACCACTTTTCATTCTCATTGGCAATTAATGGGTATTTGTGGCTTCCCGAAGAAGTATGCATTCCGGAAAAACAGCAGCGTTGCATGTTGGCCATAAAACTTAACAGGCGCTGTGACACACAGGAGGGTACTACCACTGTGGGGAAAACAATAAGTTTCGTAGTTAAGAACTCTACTAAAGCTTATTGGAGTTAAAAAGAAAAAAAAATAAATAAATACAAGCTCATTATGATGTAGATCATTCGAATCTAATTTAATTATGATCTTTATAGGAAGGAGAAAAAAATACATGTAACAGCTGTGATATCTTTGAAAACCTTTGTTTAAAAAAATTTGTTTCTTATGTCTCAATTTCTCTGTTTACACTGAATCTTTTCGTGTGTTTGTTTTTATGATTTTTTAAAAATTTCCCAAAAAGCTATTTTCACCCAAGTTAGCTACACTGATATGGTTTTAGTAGCTCCTATCTGAAATCATCCTCAGGAAACATTTTTTTTTCTCTTTTTTGGCTATTCAAAAAAGAAAAAATTACTTAATATCAGCATGAATAACACATGTGCTTATTGCAGCATAATGTTGGTGCAATCTGTGCTTGATACAGTTATAAATAAGTCTTTGAAAGCATTTTTCTGTATTTTAAATAAAGGCTATAGAAAGCCACAAGAAGGATCTAGTCTTGTTAATATCACAAGCTGTTTCCCCACCTGCACTCAGAGCAGCTTTAGTACAGCAGCTGTTTGGGTTCGTGTTGGCACATCACTGTCTGCACAGGAACCCCATGGTTTCCACAGAAAATGAATAGGCCACAGTTCCGATGGGGGTCTTTAATAAGCCTTCCTCTAATGCTACCATGTGTGCGCATCAGGCTTTGAAGGGGTGTGAGGTGTGAAGTTTTACGAGGATTATCTAAAACCACTCAATTTTGAAAGGTAGAAAGAGCATTAGACAAACCTGAGAGTGCCTTTACATTCCTCCTGCATATTGATCAAATGCAATTTATATTGATATTAGGGTTTCATGTCCAGCATGTGATAACAAGTGAGGGGATTGGTATAATTATGTGATTCACTCCATTCGCTCTCTTGAACATTGACAAACAAAACCCAGGACAGATGTTCCATTGATTTTATTTACCAAATATTAGCTGTGAAAATATTAACCTGATGGGAACAAATATCTGTCTAGTAGTACCTATGGAGAGTAAATCCAAGGACAAAAAAATTATATATTGAACTTGCCTATGTACAATTGGGTGGCCTTTGGACTTTCAGCAGTAAAACAGTCCCTCTCCTGCTCCCCATCCTCTCCCCTCCCCTTTTTAATGCTTCATGAACTGTTAAAAGTGTTATCCATGGCAGTTAATTAATCATGGTCTTTTAGGTCACGTGCATTCTTGACAAATAAATTCTTTGTTGACTATCATGAATTTAGGTAAAACTGAGAAATGAACTGCAATAACTCTTCTTTAAAAATATTTTAAAGAACCCAGAACTCTCTTTGAGATTATCGTGAGCATGTTTGGGGACTGTAGTATGATGAGGGAGGTTAGATTGTCACTTGGAGATATACTGTATGCAATTATAGTATGAACATACTAGGGTTTCATCAGTTGACTATTTCCCCAAATTCGAATTTAAGTTCAAATATCTTTAAACATTGAGGATGCCCAGTGTTGACTTGATAATTTTATCTCAAAAATATATGAAAAAAAAAGTTTAAAAAGTCTGTATATTCTGTCCAATATGTATTTTCTTATAGATCAGGCATGGTGCTAGGAACTTCAGAATCAAAAAAGAATAATAAATGGGACTTAGACCCAAATATTCACATTTAAGGAGGGATGATATACATGTAAATAGATAAATACACTGACAGCTAGAGAGACATCTAGCTGGAGAGAATGATTAATACTTTTAGGAGGTAAAACAAGGAAGGCCTCTGAGAAAATAATGTCTCGAAGCAGAACTTAAAGAATATTCGTTCATTCATTCATTCATTTATGTAAGCATGTGTTTATTTTTAAAGAACTTAAAGAATTTAAATGGCTTAAAAGGCAGCTTTTAGTCTAAAAGGCAGCTAGACTATATGGAGTTTGGCATTGCCGGAGCTCTAAATAAAGTGGGAAAGGGTAGCAGATACTCACAAGATGAGTCTGCAGAATAGGCAAAAGCCAGCTCATAAAGGATATTACATTGTTTTCTTAAGGATCTCAGAAAGAAGAACTATCAATGTACAATAATTCAAAGTTTGGCATGTTTATATTTGTGTTTTAGGAAGGTGCTTCTGACATAGTACAGTGCAGACTGGAGAGAGGCCTAAGTAAGGGTGATGGCTAAGTAGGATTTTGCAAGAGTTTAATGTCAGAATATGGGTGTAATGGCAGAAAATGTGTAATAGAAGGCACAAACAGGGAGACATTTAGGAGGTGGATTTGTCAGGGCTTAATCAAGAGTCGATGGAGTGAGAAAGAAGTAGGTAACTCTCAGGTCTCTGAATTGGTGGATCTTGTAAGTTCTTTTTCATAAGATTCACAGAACATCACCTCTTCTGAATTTTTCTAATCCCTAAACATTCTCCTGATTTTATGCAACAGAATAAAAACAATCTATAGACGTGTAGGCAGGACAACCTATGGCTGGTTCCAGTAGAGCCTGACAAATATTTTGTGCCTGTCATGGCTTGATGACAGAGTTTTAAGCCACAGACTAAAGATGACTGTAGCTACCACTGCCCTCTTTGAAGTTAAAACAGCTTGCAATAGTTTGCCCCAATTTTGTCAGGAATCATAATTCTTTTCCCAGAAAACTTTTCTAATTGGATTCGGTGGACCTTGACTGGCTTGTCACAGCTCTGTTCAGGGTGAAGGTGAAATTTTTGAGTAGTTCTTTCTTGAAAACAAGAGCATCTCTGATAAAGGCATTTTAAGAGTATTTATCTTAATGTAATTTTTTTCATATTCTTTTTCCATTATTTGTGTTTTATTACATATGACAGTAAAAATATAATAAAATGTTATATTTTAACACCCTAAATCCTATGTGCAGGTCCTTACAGTTTTAAGTTTAATGGTTAAATGAATATAAAACTTAAAAACATTCTTTTATATTAAAACTATTCCAATTTTAACTTTGTGACAGGTGGGAAGTTGTTACTAAAGCTACACCGCTGGTGAGGAATCAGGCTTGTGAGGAATTGCAATAAATTTGTAAGGTAAGTGCCTGCCTTAGACTTCTAAAGCCTGGATGATATACAAAGCCATTACTTAAAATAATGCTTGTTGGATTTGATAAGCAGGAGTAAAGTTAATTCACATTTCTCACTCATATCTTCTTGATTCATAATTTGGTGGCTATTACCATTTTATGAGATGTTATGCCTTCGACAAACACACTTGCCAACACACATATAAACATATGTACACATATAAGGTATACATATGAAGTATAAGTACATACCTATTAAACATTGAAAAGCTTTGTCAAAGGCTTTAGGATCTGCCTAGGTTACCAAATACAAGGTATGACCACTTTCTGTAAATATAAATATACTACATTTTTCAGTATCCTAATGTCCAAATAGTAGGGCCAGGATGTCCCAAAGTTACAAATATTAAGTCGTATGAAGTATTTTGGTTCTAACTTTCAATTAAGGGAGAGGCTGTTTTGTAGTTGTCCTTTTTCCTAGGAAGCCATGGTGATATTTTAATAAGTAATGGAATATAGTTTGTCTCTTCATTCATTTACCTAGAAGAAAGAATGTGGCCAGGAGAAACTTGAAAGTAGAACTTCAAGAGTGACAGGTACCGGGCATGAGAAACTTAGCTCCCTAAAGAGAAAGTAAATGTTACAAGAGAAGACTGTGTTGGAAGGTGAGCCAATCAGAGTTGGTTCTGCTAAATGAAGAGGCTAAGAGAGAGGAGCCTCTGACTTCTTAACTCCATATTAAAAAATTCTGCTGTTCACCTTTCATGAACCCGATTCCCTAACAAGCAGGTTGACATTAAGTTCTCATTCTTTAGAAATTTTAATATTTGGAAAGCGTATGAAGTGTGTCACCTAGAAATGTAGAAAGCTATTCTCAAGATATGGCACTCTGCTCCTTTTGGTCAGGATGTAATTCTGCTCTTTTTAATGAGTTGTTTGATTATCACAATGGGACTGAGAATGCCTGGATTCTGAGGTGCTATATAGAGATACAATAGAAAAAGCAAGTAATGCTTTTCTAGTAGATCTTCCAAAAGTGACATTACTTTCATCCATCACTACCGTTTCATTGTTTGTCTTTTTACTGAGAAAGTGGCGGAGAAGAGACTGGATTTTTTGTAAGATTTATATGATTTTAGGTGGTATTACACCTAAAAGTAAGGACATGTTTATGATATTTCCCAGTGTTTTGTCTACTGTCTGAAAAACTTTCATTCAGGAATGAATTGTGATAGTAATGCACGAAGTGGGCTCTGTGTGGGGTTGAATAAGTGCTGCTCTTTTGAAAGAGACCAGACATTTTGAGAAAGTATTAACATTCTGCACTGATAAGAAAACTTTTGATGCTCTAAATTCAACTCCATAAGGGATCTCTTAACTGATCTTCACTCTGATTCCATGATGGGTGGGTGAGAAAAAGGGAGGGGAACTTTTCCCCTTCCCTCAAGCCCTGAAGTTGTTCAGACCTTTTTCCTGTAATTTCTGATTAATGATATACTCGATTTTGATTTATATTATCCTATTATTCATTATATGAGCGAAAAAGAAGTCACTTTTTTTTTCGATTTAATTTTAAAAATTAGGGCTAGCAGTGATGGAATTTAAAATCAAATTATCCTGTCAGAGTGACAGATAAATCTCAAGAGATTCTAATGAAATTTTTCCACTGGCAGGATGCTGAATTTCTCCCTTACCCAGACTCCTTCATTCCAAATTTTGACTGTGAGTGACAATGAGCATCTGTGTTTTGAAATATGTTGTTATTTTTGTCAGTTTGGCTCTCATTTAGAAATTCTGGAGTGGCTTCCTTACTTGTTTGTTCTAGGTGAAAGGGGAAAACTGTATACACAGATGTCAAGTGGGTGCATCTGTTAATATGGAAAGTTGTGGGTAGTTACAAAGTAGCTGCATCTGGTGAAGTGGTCCAGATTCACCGAATTCCACCCTGGCCTTTCCATGTTGCTCTTCTTTAAGGAATTTCTACTATAGAGGTGATATAAATATAACACAGTTTTCTTACTGAACCGATCTTTGATTTTGTTTTCTTTTTTCTCATTATCCTAAACAAAATTTGAAATCTTAAGCACTTTCACAGTATCGGATAAGTCCTCTACAGTTCTGTATTCAGTTAACAATTTTGTTTGATATAATATGAATATAGAGATGCTCTGTTCCTGATAGCTAAAATGAAATTATTTTTTGATGGTCTTTAAAACATTAAATGAATAACAATTCTTAAGAGAAATACGGCGGTCCTCCACTTACCTACACTTTTGCTTTCTGTGGTTTCAGTTACTTGCGGTCCAAAAATATTAAATGGAAAATTCCAGATATAAACAATTTCTAAGTTTTAAATTGCATGCTGTTTTGAGTATCATGATGAACTCTCATACCTTCTTGCTCTTTCTCACCCAGGACATGAATCGTCCCACCGCCCAGCGCATTTTTGCTGTATACACTAGTCACCTCTTAGTCACTTAGTAGCCATCGTGGTTATCAGATCAACTGTCACAGTATCACAGTGCTTGTGTTTAAACAACCCTTATTTACTTAATAATGGCCCCAAAGCCATACATATAACTTTTATTTTAGTACAGTAGATTTGTTCTAATTATTATAGGTTACTATTATTGATTTTTTTTACTGTGCCTAATTTATAAATTAAACTTTGTCATGGATATGTATGTACATAAAAAAATTGTAATATCCATAGGGTTTGGTACTATCTGTGGTTTCAGGCATCTGCTGGGGGTCTGGAAACATCCCCACAGGTAAGTGGGGCTACTATAATAGATATATGCTTTATTCATCTGCAAATAAACATATGTAAGATAAGCTGCATATTCAGTGACACCATATAGTAACTGATTTGCCAAATGATAGTTTTAAATGTCTTGTGAAAACAAAAAGCATATAGAAAAAAATGATTTGTCATTAAAGGACCCTTTCTATTAAGAGATTGTCTTGGAGTCAAAAGAGCGTTGTAATTGGTTGGCTGTAGACTGAGCCTGTTTCCTAACTCTGATTGAACAGAGGATCCTGAATCATCTGTAATCTTTAGTTTCCACATGTATAGTCCAGAAGCAAGTCAAAAGCTAGAGCTGTATCTCGAAATTTTGCTGCTTTATTATATTTCTGTCTTTGCTTGTTGTACTAATCCCTGAAACAGAGGATAGTAATGAGTAAGTGCCTCCTGAGAAGCCTGCTTTCGTTACTCAGCTATTATCCTAAAATGAGGAATGGTGAGCATATTAGGTAATAATTCAAAGAACAGATGATGATCAGAAGAAAATGTGGCAAGTCACCTATGTGTAGGCCCTGAAGAGCCACACATACTGTACCTTAGTTAAGAGTCTTAATAAAAGAACAGAAGGAAGGGAGAATAACACAAGATGAAGAATGAATTACTTAAGATTAAATAGTTTCTATTACAGAAACAGGCTACATGTAGAGCTAATGGCAGGCATTTTCCACAGACAGATGGAATGTTCTCATCTCCCAATAGTATTGATACAAAGTCTCCGTTAAGATTCATTTTTCCTGAAACATTTGCATATAAATATAAACATCATTACTAGGGGCTAATTGCCCTGTAGGAACTAAAATGTGAGAATTAGCATCTTTAGTTGTTTTTATTATTATTTTTTAAAGTATCTTTAACACGCATCATATTTGCTACTGCATGACTGCAATGGATAATTACCACTATTAAGAATCTCAAACGCAAAATCAGACCCATTTGGAATGGCTTCCAGGGCAACCCAGCACAGTGAGTAGCCACTAAAATGAGTATATGAGGTTTCTGTTCATGCATATTCATAAGGGTACTTAACTCGACATTCATAGTAGGGGGCTTTTGAAAGCCTGTCAAAGAGCAGCCCCAATACAAGACCAAACATCAAAGGTAAGAAGATGCACTACATCTCATTCCTACACACATACAAATATCGCTTGCAGGAGGCAATGAATAACACTGAAGGAATTATTTATTTTAACTTCTCGGAGGAGATGGCAACTTCTACGAAGTTGTGAACCACCGGCCTTTGCCTTTATTGTTCGTCTTATTGATCAGAAAGGTCAGGAGTGTAAGTTATTCAAAGGATGGATCATAGACAACAATTCTGGACAAATGGGCATGGTGACTTGTGTGATTAATGCCCCTTGTTTGTGCAGACTATGAGGAAGAGTTTGAGGGCATGTCTTAAGAATAGAAAAAAAAAAGTGTTTGAAGAATGTAGTCATGGCCATGACACTGTCTCTGAAACATTGCCCATTTGGTGGGTGGGTCTGTGTATTTGAGCATACAGGTGCTGCCTTGCTCCACTGTCGTGCTCATGGGCGATCTTGCTGACATTATACTTTTCAAAACCATTTCCATGACATTCAGCAAATGTTTGTTCTGGTGGAACAAATCTGTTAAATTATAGATTAGAAACAGTACAAAGAAACCTTTACAAATGTTTCAGTTTCAGTGTTGCACAAAGCAAACAGCATTATATTTAAATGAAGCACTTCTTGTTAGAATAAAACATCTACATAAACAAGGTGCTATGATCAATTTTCTAATGCTCTTCCCTTCTCAGGATGGGCATGGATGTCTGAATTTGTGAAAGACACACATAGTATAGGGGGTGACATCTCATCAGTTCCTTTCAAAAGCCCACCTCTATAATCCACGTCTGCGTGCCTGTCATTTCCTCATCTTCCTCAGCTCCCTTAGTTTCATTCCCCACCAACACTTCCCCCCTTGATTCTCTCTTCTTCCAAGGAATAGTCTAAATGTGGAACAGTGCATTGAATAGGCATTCAGTTCTGTTCAGTCATCTTAGCACTATAGACAGCCATTATAGTGGAAAATATTGGAGAGTGGCATGGTAGTGATTTTTAAAACATTCTGGGCATGAATGTCAAGGTACTACGAGAGTTACCATAGGCTTTGAGTAAACTATTTAGGGGCATACTTAGGATCTGAAGTAAAACATTAAGTTCTTTTATAAGCTAGAGTTAAACCGATATAAGTTTAATTTAGCAATTCTTTGCCTGCTGAACAATTGTTTTTAGGGCAATAATGTTATAAAGACTTTACAATTATTATTTAGAAATTTGTCAAAAGATTTTTAGAAAATAATTATATGTAATCCCTAGTGATGATAATTCAATAAGTGACTTAGTTGAGGAGAGAATTGAAAAACAAAGATAAAATTATCTAAAATGCCAACTCTCTTTAAAATCAGCCATTAAAAAATAACCAGCATGGCATAAAAGAAAAACATACTTTAGGTGCCTCTAAATGTGCCTTGTATGTGTTGTGAAATGCTTTTGAATATCCTAAAGGATATTATACATATTGATCATGTAATAAAGACACAATACATTGAACAGAAGTATACACAAGAACATCCAGACCAATACATAAGAATGATTAGAAAACTCAGAAATATCTATATTGTGGGCATGTGTGTATGAATTTAGCATATGTAAAATTAAGAAAATATCACAAACCATTTGTAAAATAATGATTACCTAATAAATTAGGTTGAACATATTATCTGACTTTAGAAGAGAACAGTAATTTAGATCCTCATTTCATATCATATACCAAAATAAATTTAAGAGGGAAACATAGAGTTAAAGTCAGAGACTGATGGAAAATCAATGTAGGGTAAATGTAAAGCTAAAATATTATAATAATGAAATGACAGTTTAGATAATTACTTGTTGTGATCTGTAGACTTCTATGCATGGATAAACTTTTTCAAGTATGAAGGTAACAGAGACAATCACGAAGGGAAAGATGAACTATACTCGAATTAAAATTTACAAACGTTTATACATCAAAAAGTCATTATTAGCAAAATTAGCTGATAAAAAAAAAAAAAAACGGGGAAATCTTTTCCAAAATAAGAAAGTTAAAGATTTCAAAAACATTAAAAAACATTTTAATGGTCAACAGTGTTAAAGAGATTTCAAAGTATAAGAACCATAAAAGAGTAATGAGCATAAGAAAATAGTTCAGCTGCAGTCATAAGGGAAAGTTTGTTTTTTAAAAAAGAAGCTCTTTTTCTGTTTCTCTCTCTTTTCTTCTTCTTTTTTTTTTTTTTACTTCCAACACAACAAAAATTTGAAAAGGATGAAAATCCTCCTTGTGTGTTTTGTGTGTGTGTGTAAATTAGTATCAACTTTCTAAAAAGCAGTTTTATTACCATGAAACATGAGCTTAACAATTACAGAAAACAGAGTACTAGTTTAAAAATGTAATAATGTCTTCTGTGTAATGATTAGAGATTCAGATAGTTACTTAGAAGCAAAGACTGTCATTACAAAGAAATATATCAATGATTTTTACCATAAGCATTTTAAATTCAATAAAATAGCGTCAAAACATATAAAATGTTTCCTCCATATAGGTTTACTGACCAGAAGTTGCTGGTCCCCGACCTTAATTTATAATCTGTCTTTGGATTCTCAGAGCCTGTGTAGGTATCACAGACATTTCTCATGAAGAATAGCCACACCCTCCAGAAAAGTTAACAGGAAGAGAAGGGAATAATGAGGCCTTTGTGAAGGGAAGAGAGCGTGGAAAAGGCAAAAGAGCTCCACCTAAATTCAGCTTGAATTGCTATAACCTTAGCAATACAAGAGAAGTTACTTAGTGACGTGATCTGCACAAGTTTGTTCAGCTGGTAGCATTTATCCATGCGCTTTGAGTAGCTGGTGAAGTACTGGGCTACGAAGTGAAGCTGTTAAAACGATGAATCAAACATGGGCTGTGATGTATGGAACCTTAGAGTATTGAATAGGAAAGAAGTTGTGTGTGTGTGTGTGTACAGTGACTCTTGAACAGTGCAGGGATTAAGGGCCCTGACCACTCATTAAGTAAAAAATCTGTAAACTTTGGACTCCCCCAAAACTTAACTGCTAATAGCCTACTGTTGGGAAGGCTGGCAGATTATAGAAGCAGTCAACACATATTTTCTATGTTATGTGTATCGTTATATTCTTACAATAAAGTAAGCTAGAGAAAAGAAAATGTTAAGAAAATCATAAGGAAGAGAAAATACATTCACAATATTTATTTTTAGAAATCTGCATATAATTGGACCCATGATATTCTAACCCTTGTTGGTCAGGGGTCGACTGTGTGTGTGTGTGTGTGTGTGTGTGTGTGTGTGTGTGTGTGTGTGTACATATACCTGTATATGTGTGTGTACGTGTGTGTATGTATATGTATATATATGCATACATACATACTCACACATACATACATACATACATATACACACATATATTTACACACATATGAAATTCAGTGTATTAAGGAAGGATACACTAAACAGGCCCGTCTCAGATTACATTGTATCTAATACATATTTCTTCTTCAATTATTTTTTTTATCAAATCAGGTAATACTGTTTACTTTTCTCCCCTAGAACAATCCAACTTTACTTGATTTGCTTGTTTATTCTCTTTCTCCACATCAACCACCTACTCACTTTTTGGAAAGCAAAAAGCACAAGGGTAGGAGAAATGCTAATTTTGTCCACATTGTGCTTTGAATATTTGGCACATTAGTGGCCACTCAGTAAATATTTTTTGAAAGAATGAGTACTTCTTTTGGGAACTTCGTTGTTTTTAATGTATACTAGAAGTTGGGCACAGAAAGTGGCGGGGCGGGGGGGGGAAAGAATAAGAGCAAAAAAGGAAAAAGGAACAACATGAGCAGAGCAGAGAGAAGGCTCTTGTGCTTCAAATGAAGGAAAAGAAGGAAGTGATATAGCAAAATAAATTGCAAACGTGCATTGACATATTTTAATGATGGAATGTCTGGGCGTTACAGTATAAGTATCTTTAAATTTTCAGAATAATGTCCAGTTATTTTTCAAGTGATCGTATCGATTTTTATTATCATCTGTTGTGTATTTATGGGTTCATGTTGACCCACAACCTGACCAGTACTTAATATTGTTGTCTTTCTTGATTTTTTTTTTTTGCTAATGCAGCAGGCAAAATATTGGTAAACGTAAAGCCAAAATCTTATAATAATGACATGATAGTTTAGATAATTATATTTTGTGATCTCTGGGCTTCCAAGCATAAGCAAACATTTTTAAGCATGAAAACAATAGGGTCATCATTTTCATCTTGATTTGCATAACTTTTATGACAGTGAAGGAATATATTTTTGACATTTATTTTTTCTCTCATTAAAATATCTGCTCGTTATTTGCCTTTTTAAATGTATTGACTTGCTAGTGTTTTTCCTACTAATTTTCTGTTTTATTTTTGTGAATAGCAATAGTTTTTCGGTTATACTTTTGCAAATATATTCTAACTTCTGTAGCTTTATTTTGTTTCAGGGATGTTTTGAGGAATATAAGGTTTTGTTTCTGTAGCTGTGCTGTTGTTGTTTTAACATGGTTGCTTTATATATTTTTTATGGTGTTTTGCGGGTTTTGTTTGAGAACTTCTTTTCTTCTCTGAGGTCATAAAGATATTCTTATACATTTTCTTTCCAAAGCTTTACAGTTTTGACTTTTAACATTTAGAATTTTTATTTAGCTAAGGTTGATTTCTCTGTATAGCAAGAAGTCTAGATTATTTTTCCAATATGAGTAAACAAACAATAGTTCCTATGCTACTTACTGAATTAATTCTCCTTTCCTCAGTGTTATATGATACCACCTGAAATAAAAAGCAAATTCAAAATATCAAGGGGTCAGTGTCTAAGAATTCTCCTTAGTTCCATTAGTCACATGATCACATTTTCTTAATTATTATAGTTTTATAATTATCTTTATTTCTGGTAGGGCTATTCCAATTCCAATCCCATTTTATTCTTTTTATTCAGAAGTGTTTTTACAGGGTTTGAACCATTGCATTTCTGAATTAGATTTTCCTTATTCTGTATAAACTTATTGGTTGAAAACAGCACGCATTCATTAGCTCATAGGTCTATGGGTCAGACGTCCAGAACGGCCTGACGATTCTCCACTTATGGCTAAAATCTAGGGATCAGCCATGCTGAGTTCTCAGCTGTAGACCTTGGGGGAAGATCTGCTGCCACACTCATGCTCATTGATACTAGAATTCTTTCCTTGTGGTTATATTAGTAAGACTCCAATTTCTTTGCCAGTTGTGGCCTGATGGTTGCTTTTAGCTCACAGTGGCTGCTCAGGTCCTTTCCAAGTTAACCTCTCCCAATTTCAAATCAGCAACAGTCTGTCAGTACACCTCAGGCTTTAAATCTCTGCTTCTTCTGCTACCAGCTGAGGACACACACACACACACACACACACACACACACACACAGGCCAAAAACGGGGGGGGGGGCACTTATAAGATGGTAGTGTACTTAGATTATAATCACCTTTTTGATTGACGACAACTGATTAATAACCCTAATTACATCTACAAAACACTTTCCATGTAACATAATCGCAGATATGATACCATAATCCTAGTCCCAGGAATTAGAGCAGGCAAAATTGTACAAACACCTCTAGAATTCTGACTACTCTACCTTATAGGAAGAGCTTAAAAATTGAGAACAGATCCTCAATTTCTTTAAAAAAAAAAATCTTGTGATATTTTTAATTGAATTGTACAGAAACTATAAAACAATTATGGAATGTTGTCATCTCTGTAATATTGAGTCTTCTAATTCATGAACATGAATGTGTTTCCATTTTATTTTGTAGATATTTAATATTTTACATGTTAAATAAATATTGATATTTCTGTTTTTAAAAGCAGTGCAATTGATTCTTATATATTCTTGTCTATTTTGCCAAGCTCTAATCATAATAATTAATATTTTATTTTGGATTTTCTGTCTATATGTTTATATTGTTTATGGGACATGTCTGTCGTTTCTTTATAATCCATATACATATTTTCTTCTCCTTTCATACTGACTATTTGATTCAGCACATATTTAACAGACGTAGGGAGTTGTGTTTTGTCCTGGATTTGTAAGGCAATATTTTCAAAATTTTACCACTAATAAGATATCTGCTGTAAATATGCCATAGATACTCTGTTCCAATACCAGGCTTCTGACACCAGCTGGGTGTTCTATAATTCCATCCAATTCTGATACTAAGTACCCAGAGTTATCATCAGGTCACACAAGTTAAAGGACAAGAACACACTTACTTCAGATGCCAGCCACAGGTGGGCTGCACTTCTGCCTGGCCAGCTACAAATTCGTGTCTTTCACAACTGAGTTTCTGTATGTAATTGCTAAACAAATCGCAAAACTCAGAAAAGCGCTGGATTTACAATTACCGTTTTATTATAAGGGATGCAAGTGAATGTTAGATGGGGACATAAACAGAGCAACATCTGCAAGGATCTCAAGCACGGGGACGTCAGCGTTCCCCACGCTCCTGACACACTGGTCTGTTCACCAGCCAGAAGCCCAGAGCCACAGTGTCCAGCTTTTTATCTAGGTTTCAGTGTGGAGGCTCCGTTGGTTAAAATACTGCCAACATGCCTGAACTCGGTCTCCAGCCCTCTGTCCGTCTTGGAAATTTTCAGCCAGGTAATCCTATGATTGGTCTTTCTGGCAACCAGGGTTTCCACCACTGTGATTCAACTTACTGGCATAACAAAGACATTCACATCACTTTGGAAATTCCAAGAGTTTTGAAGCTCTTTACTGGGAACCAGGGGCACAGTACATCTTAACTATTTTTAAATGTATAATTCAGTACTGTTTACAACATTCATGTTGTTATACAACCAATCTCCAGACCTTTTTTCAGCATGCAGGCTGCAACTCTGTACCCATTAAAGAGCAACTCTCCATCCACCGCCCCCATAGGTCCTGGCAACCAATGCTCTGCTCTCTGGTCCCCGTGAATTTGGAATCTCATTTGGTAGAATCATCAAGTATCGGCCTTTTTGTGACCCACTTATTTCATTTAGCATGATAATGCCCTCAAGTTTTATCAGTGTTGTAGGGTGTGTCAAGCTATCCAGAAATATACATTTTTTATTATAGCACAGATACATTTTATTAAGTTGAAAAGAAATAACTTTTCTGCCTAGTTTACTGATGATATAATCATGAATTTTTAATTAATTTTTTGAATACTTATTCAACACCTATTAAGCTGATTTTATTATTTGGTCCTTTAATTCATTGACATGGTAAATTTTATTAGTAAAATGTCTCACTTAAAACCACCTTGGCATTCTTGGAATAAACTAAACTCTTTGTGATATATTATTTGTTTATATGATGTTCCATTTGACTTCTTATATTTTTATAAGAATTTTGCACCTGTAGCCATCAGTGATATTGGATTATAATTTTATTTTTTGTATTGCCATTGTCTAGTTTTGGAATCAGGTATATATTGAATGAACTGACAGTTTTCTCCTTTTCTGTCAAAGAGTTTAGCTAAAATTGGAATCATCTGTTTCTTCAAATATTGGTAGAGTTCATCTGTAAAAACATCTGGACTTGTTTTTTCCTCAGGAAAATGTTGAATCACTGACTCATTTTTTAAAATAATTCCAAGATAACTCCGTATGTCTGATTTTTTTAACATTTAATTTTGGAAAGTCATATTTCTATGAAATAATGCATTTCATCTAAATTTTCGTATTTATTGACTTTAATTTGATCAAATATTCTCTTATTATCATTGTAAATATTTGAAGTAGTTATACACTGACCTAAATTTTATTCTTAATTGTGTTTATTGTTCTTTAGCCCTGGAATAATTTTTTAAAGAACTAATTTTAGGTCTTGTTTTTTATCTACTTATTATATGGTTGTTTCTCTTTCATTAATTTTGTTGTCATATTTTTCGTGTTCCTTCTATGTAGATTTTTTTATTGATCTTTATTCTAACATAAATTGAAAAATTACTTTTAGTTTATCCCTCCTTCACTTATGATGTAAAACCTTAAATATATAAATTTCCCTCAGTACCAGTTTCACTGCATGCCAAAAATTTTGATATAAAGAACTTTCATTATTCTTAAGCACTATATATTTTAATATGAGTTATTATTTTTTCTTTGACTCAAGATATTTACATGTTTAAATCTTTCCAATTATAGAGATATTTTGTTTATTTTTCCATTTGGCTAAAAACTAAATTACTCTTCTGTATTTCTCATTGCAAATCTTTGTGCTGAATTCAATAGTAATTTATTTTTATATACCTTCCAAGTCATTTATTTTTTTATAAAAGTGTTTATTTAGCTATTAATCATTTACTTTTAAGTTCAACAATCACATTTTTAACTTCTAAAATACATGTTTTGTTCTTTTTTCAGATATTAATGACTGCTAATGATAATCATTGCTTCATTTATTTACATCAGACATAATTATATTCTCTATTTGATCTCTTCAGTATATATAGTTTCTGGTGATATAAATGTGGTGCTTTTGTTTCTAATTAGTCTCACTTTTAATATAGAGTGCATGTATATGTGTATGTGTGTGTCTGTACTTTGAAAATTTCTGTTTGCATTTTTTATGATTTGTTTATAAACACTTAAGAGGCTTATTTAATTTACCTCCATGATTATTAACGAAAACACAGTATGAAGAGCATAGGTTTGAAGTCAGATTTGAATTTAATCACAGCTCTCCTGGTGAAAAGTTGTGCGACCTTAGACAAGTTGCCTAATCTGCTTCAGTTTTACTTTTATGTTTTATAAAACTATTTTAAAAATAATAGTGGATATTCATTGGGCTGTATTATAGCATTATTTGCAATAGAGTCAAATGCTATATTATACATTTAAAAGTCTTAGCATCTGACATGAAGATTAATTTATTTGGTCAAAATCTTTAAATTTCTGAATTGCCAAGTAACTGTCAAAACTTGTTTGTAATAAGCCATCAACAAAATTTAGCAACTGTTCTTAGTGCTAATACAATTTACGTCTCTTTTTAATTCATAGAAGATAGGGATGGACATATTGAAGCATCACTCATCTGTCTTTATTTTTTCTTTCTAAGGATAATTCTTTTTCTGCGGTTAAAATTGTAGTAAATCACAATTACCACCAATATATTAATCATATACGATAATAAATGACTGAACATTGCATTGCATTTACTTTTTACTTTTTTCACTTACAGTTGACATACATGTTCTATTAGTTTCAGGGGAACAGTGTAGATATCATAATTCATGTGCCCATCTTACATCGTATGTAGCTACTACAATGTTCCTTATGTTTTACTTTATATCCTTGTGACTATTTTTATAAATGGCAATTTGTATTTCTTAAAACCTTTCACCTTTTCACTCAGCCCCCTAACCGGCTTTATCTGGCAAACACTAAATTGTCCTGTGTATTTAAGTTTTTCTGTTTTGTTTGTTCATTTTGTTTTTTAGTTTCCACATGTTAGTGAAATCATATGGTGTTTGTCTTTCTTTGTCTGACTTAATTCACTTGACATAAGACCCTCAAAGTTCATCTATGTTATCACAAATGGAAGATTTCTTTTTTTATGCTCATATTCCATTGTGGGTGTGTATACCACATTTTCTATATCCATTCATCCATCAATGGCCACTTAATTTGCTTCCATATCTCAGCCATTGCAAATAATGCTATAATATAGTGGTTCATATATCTTTTTAAATTAGTATTTTGTGTATTTTTAGGATAAATATTCAAAAGTGGAATTGCTGGATTTATGGTAGTTCAATTTTTAATGATTTGAGGACCCTCCAAACTGTTTTCCATAGTAAATACACCAATTTAAAGTCCCACCAACAGTGCATTAGGGTTCCTTTTTCTCCACATCCTCACCAATACTTGTTTTGTTTTGTTTTGTTTTTAATTGATGATAGCCATCTAACAGGTATGAGGTTATATCTCATTGTGGTTTTAATTTGCATTTCCCTGATGATCAGTGATATTGAGTATTTTTTATATTGTATTTACTGTTGTCAACTAGATTTTACATGTTCAGTATGGGTAAATAACAAAGAACATGACTCTCCTTATTTTATAAAACTTACCAGACTTTTGACTGACATCCTAGGAATAGGATAGATGTCTATATAGATTTATGGCATATAAGTGAGAAGAAAAACCAAAGTGAAATATTTAAAAGGGGGGTTGAGATTGTCTATGTGCATGTTTAGGTAGACAAATACATAGCATGAATAGGTAAAGTGCACAACTACTAAATTATTTAAGGCAATGTTAGAATTGTTTTATTCGGCTTTTCTAAAATCTCCATTTGCCAATTTTACTATATATGAGCCACATAACTGAAACTTTTGGCACTATTCATAAAAAAAATGTATTGAAATACTTCTTCAAATGTTGACTCTAAGAACTGTATATGTTTCTAGTCTATTTTGGAGACTACTTTTTTTGTAATGAATAATTTGAATACATAGCAATATTATACTTTCCTGCTGAAATGAAGCAAAATTCCCTTGTGACATATTCTGTTTCATTCCCATAGGATGGTGAATATTCATGTGCTTACATTTATAAAGTAAAGTATATGCTTAAAGATATAATAGCCCTTGCTTTTGTGCAGTTGTTGTTTTCTCTAAGGAATTCAACACATTTCATATTGACTTTGGAAAGATGCAGAACAACTATTCATTCTTGGCCCACTACTCTATTCCAGGAATATTTCCTTATTTTTCAATCTTTTCTTTCCCCTCCAAAGCCTATAATAGGTTGTAAGAGATCTAAGATGGGAGAGGGACAGACAGAAAAAAAAAGGGGGGGGCTCTAACACAAAGAAAGCTTCATTCATTCATTTGGTCAAAATCTTTAAGTTCCAAATCACCAAGTAAATATTAAAAGCTTGGTAGAATCCCAGTCTTAGGTCATAGCTAACTCTAATAAAAGAAAACATCGATTTGATTTTAAATATATTTAAGGAAATTAAATTTCCACAAGATTAATATTTTCTGTTTGGAGAAATAGATATGTAAATTAAAAATATTTTATGACTTAATTATTTGTACTTTTAATTTTTACGTACCCTCCTCATTAGGGTGGGCATTTCAAGTGTTTAGTCTGGTAGAAAGAGTTTTGTTAGTAACTTCACATGACATCTCTCCCTGTAACCAAGAGTATGCCTTTGCAAGGTAAACAGCAACTTTAATTTCATATGGTCATGAAATACATGGAATCTGTAATCATGGAGTTGTCAGCCTGACACTGAGATAATCTAAATTAGTATTTTGTCTCTACTGTGGAGAAACCAAGAATAAGAAAGATGAAATAATTTGCCAAGGGTGTATATCACAGTGATAAAGAATATCCTTTAGAGATGTGTGATTTTTGTTTTAAACCGAGCTCTATCACTTCCAGTGTAATTATGGGCAAGCTGACTAACCTTTTTAAGCCTATTTCCTTATATATAGTATAGAGTTAATAATAGTATTTAGCAGCTTATTTTATAGCAAATATTACAATGGAATTTAAGAAAGACCATGTCAGGATTTTTTTTTTTTTATTTGAAGATTTAAAGGTTGTTGTAAATCTGTTTTTCCATTTGAGCCACTGTGCAGTTGCTCTTCCTTATGACCCACTTATGGTTTCATTTCCATCATTTGCTTAACCTTCGCTCAGTTGAAACTGGTGGGAATGAACGTGGGAGAGTGCTCAAGCATCGTGACTAACCACTCAGGCTCTAGACCAGACTACCAAGGCCTCCATTTCTGTTCAGCTGTGTGGTTTGAGTAGTTTTCGGACTTCTCCGTGATTCAGTGTCCTCGTCTCTAAGTTAAGAGCAATCAGAAAGCCTGTATTACAGGATTAAGTGAATCAGTCTACACAGAACACTAAGAACGGTGGCAGGCATCCAGCGAGTGGTATATGAGTGTTAGTAGTTAGTTGTTGACATACTAAAAAAAGTGTGAATTATTTTATTCAGCTTTTCTAAAATCTTCATTTCCTAATTCTACTATATGTGACATAAATAACTGGGTAATTTTTTTTTTTTAAGATGTGAATGAAACATGTTCTTTTTTTTTGTTTTAACAAATACTCATCAATTTTAATTTTGAAATAATGTATAAAATAATTACTACCATTATTTTTTTCTAATTTAATATGGTAAAATAATCTAAGAGAAATGATACCTATTATATTTTGAAAAATTCATCCAGTCACTATTCAAGTTAGTAATCATAATGCCCTCAATACTTCATCAAAATTAATGACACAGATATTTAATTACCATTATAAATGCATAAATAAACATTGTCACAGACACTCAGATTCTCAAAGTGATGTTTGTGAGAATAACATGTCCATTTCCATCAAGGTACAATATGAAATCTTTCTATTTTAAGCCAAATCAGTTTTGCTGTTAGAAAAATTATACATTTCTCTACATTTCAATCAAAATCTCATACAGATATAATTTCTCTAAAATAGAAATTCTACCCAAATATTTCCTTACCAAATGTTTCAGTTTACTTCAGTATGGCAAGAAAGAAAACAAGATTGTTATATCACATTAAGTGAATAAACAGTCTTTCTATTTATTAGAGTGGACATAATAGAATAATTATGTATTCATGGTGGTCAGTTTTCTATAAATATTGGAATCCAGTAATTACCATAAAACTGTTATTTACTCATTTGGAATACTTAAAGGAACATGAATATGCATGAACTACTTTTGTTAAGTCAAAAATAGCTGTTTCTTTTGCATTTGGGTTTCGCTATAAGAATACTTTGTACTTTAAAAATATGACTGCTACCTTCATATTCTTGAGCTAGGCAGAGATTGAAGTATAATTTCAATGCAGGTACAATTAATTTATGATAGTTCTCTTCCCAGACAGTGTGACTAGATCTTTTTTTCCTTTCTTTAATCTTCCTACCCTTGAGGACCTGGGCAGAATGGAACAAAAAATTACCTTTCCTTTATTTCAACTTAGCCTTTCCAATTTTCAACATTGTCACTAGCTAATCTGAGAATAAGAAGCATATAAAACTATTAATGAAATAAATTTCCCTGCCCAAAATATTTCCAGGGCCTGGGTAACATGTGTCTAATGGATTTCTAGAAATAAACCTTGGTGTATCTTCTCTCTCCATCTGGTCCTCCATCTCATTTTGACAAGAAGGCTCTAACATTCAAAGTGCGTCTTTCTATAATGATAATATTTGGTGTCGAACAGGAACCTTCTGTTAGTCCTCAAATTTACTCAGGTTGGTGTTGACTCATTTTGGTTTTGTTGTTGTTGCTGTTGTTGTTATTTTGTTTTGTTGTTATTTTTTAAGAAAAATAGCCTTCAATTTCAGAGGAGTTGAATCTTCATTTTGTAAATTTAGGAGAAAACCCTTTCCTGAACTCACATCCCTAGTTAACATCACATGAATTTACGAAACATTTTTAGAAATAAATTGCTATGGAATCCAGAAGTGCATAAGAGTAATACTATAATTATAGAAAGCTGAAGATGTAATATATGTTACTCAAAAATTTTGTTGAATATAGGGATGGAAATGCTCACCGTTAAAACAATAGGATTAGGACTTGGTTCATTCAGTTCATCTTATTTGTGTGTACATTAGCATTAAGTCAGACCCTCCTAGTTCAAGAGCTACATTAGATTTTTAAAAATTCTGTTTGGATTCAGGACTCAGATTACCTCTGTTAGTCAGAGTTTCCCACAGATCCTCTGGTAATTGACTAGATTAATATTAAAACATCAACACAAATGTCCACATAGTCTCTCTACAGTAGGGATTACCAAGCAATATGTCGTCTCCCTTCCTGCCTGCCTGCCTGCCTTCCTTCCTTCCTTCCTTCCTTCCTTCCTTCCTCCCTCCCTCCCTCCCTCCTTCCCTCCCTCCTTCCCTCCTTTCCTTTGTCTCTTCCTTTCATTTATTTATTCATTTGTTAATTATGGTAAAAACACTTAACATGTGTTCTAACTTCAACAAATTCTCAAGTTCACAGTAGAGTGCTGATATATTTAGGCACAAGGCTATACAATAAATCTCTAGAACTTGTCATTCTGCATAACTGAAACATTATACCCATTGAACAACAACTCCCCATTTCCTTTCCCTATTCCTTGGCAACCACCGTGCTACCCTTCATCTCTGTGTTTGCCTCTTTGAGGAATTATGTTGTAGTTGTCCTTCTGTGACTGGCTTGTTCCACTTAGCATCATATCCTCCAGGTTCCATGTTGTCTCATATGAAGGATTTCCTTCTTGGTTAGGGCTTAATGTTGTCCCATTGTTTTTTTATTTATTTTCTTTATCAATTTATCCATTAATGGACATTAGATTTTTTCCACATCTTGGCTTTTGAATCATGCTGCAGTAAACATGGCAGTGCAGATACGTCTTTGACATCCTATGTCATTTGCATGTATTCTTTGGTAAATGTCTACTTGAGCCCATCTTTAAGTCAGTTTTTTTTTCCCTTTATTGTTTTGAAAAAATAAACTTTTTATTTTGAATAACAATCTCTTATTAAGCATATGATTTCAAATATTTTCTTTCATTCTGTAGGTGGCCTTTTTGTTGATTGTATCCTTCATCATGGTAGTTATAAATAGTTTGCAAATAAATTACTAACAGATCAAATTATAGTGTTTCCTGATGTAGTAGGCTGTTGTTCTGTTACCAGATGATCATTTTAAAAAGAGAGAGAAGCGTCATTATCATAGATGCAAAAATGTTGGATATCCCATCTTGCCCTTTTATTAACCAATATTATTTCTATAAATGCTCTCTGGCTGTAATAAAAATGAGGTATATGTGAAAACTAAACCTGTTTTTAAATGCCTACATCAATGGTTCTGGAAGATAATACGTCCATGTTTTGAATGGGATCTTTGGTAGAAAACACAGTTAATTCTCATTTCGTACTTTGAGGATGTTAAATGATAATAACAGGAATCTTGATTATTTTCTTCTAGAAGGATCTGGTACTTTTAGTATATTATTATTCATATAAAATTTTTTCGTAGATTGTGTCTTTTTATACAATTATAATGAGTGAAAACAGTATTCTCAAAGCAAATAAGTGACATTGCATTAAGCTTGATGCAATTATCTCATGAACTCATTTATAATTTTTTTTAAAAAATTGTATGCAAACAAACATAATTTTACAATTAAGCAGTTTCTTTCCAATTTATATATTTTTAAATTATAATATTTTCATAAAATATAGAGGAAAGATACATTTTATAAAACTTAGAGAAAAAAAAAGCTTCTGTATTCTTGCCTTTGAATCAGTTCACATAAATTTGGTGCCTTACGAAGCAATATTGCTGCAGGACAGTTAAGATTTTTTCTGAGATACCATCTATACCATAGTTCTGAGCTTGTTTATAAAGGACAAAAATTGATCTTTTACTCATAAACATTTGGAATAATGTAACTTTGTTCAAATATAGAGAACAAACCTGATTTTCTGTTTTTAAGTAGCTCTCTTGGGACTTATGGAACCTCATTAGGATCAGAATTCATTGACATGGATGACAATCCATGAGAAATCTAGATTCTCATCCAGTTTCTTAGATTTATCACCTCTGCCTAAGAATAAAGACTTAAGCATGAATTTTCTTAGCTATAGAAAGGAAGATAAATTCTTTAAAATTGACTTAATTTTCATTCATTTTGCCACATACCTTGGTCACTGAAACTACTGGTGTTACCTTATCTTCTAAGCCAAATGAAGCTGGATTGATTGAATGGGCTAAAATATGGTTTTGATTGACAGTACTGTAGAGGTGGTGATCTATTATGTTGTTGCCAGTGACAGTATACAGATATGTCCTCAAATAAATTTCTCTTTTTCAGTAACCAGAAATTAAAAAAAAAAAAAAAAAGTGGAATAGGCTTGTGTGGTCTAAAATAGAATTGGTCTTTATTTTTTCCCATTGCGATTATAAGCAGTAGGCAACTACAAAAAGTAATGAATATAAAAAATAAATAAATAAATAAAGATTAAAAAAATGACAAAGCACATTATATTTGCTTTAAAAAATCAAGCCAGTTTATTTTATAATATTTAAGTGAATACAATATTTAATAGAACCATTCTACATAAAGTGTGTTATGTTTCTGCCTACTTAAAGCAAACAGCTCTCTCAGAACTGAGGACATATGTTTAAGTAAAATCAATGGCCATAGAATCACTCTATGTAATGAATAAATTATAATGTTAAATTGGCATATGTTCATTAAATATCTATTTATTGAGTGTCAGCCATTGACAGTCAGAAAACTAGGTTTTGGAGAGCTTAAGTTTGTGCAATATGAGAAAACCCTCTTTACGAACTCTAATACAGAGTCAGACTTTAAAAAATAAATGTTAATTTAGAATGAGAAAAGAAATTACAAGTTTTTTAAAAATCTGACTACTATCACAAACATCAAATTATAAATCAAAAAGAAAATTTTATATTGTTTATAATATCGTTTTTCTATATTTTGAGTAAATACTATATGAGTGCCTCTTCACATAACAAAGATTTAGTAATTTTTATAGGAATAATAAAAAATAATTTGTTTCTTCTTGCAATGGAAGTGAATATTTTAAATTGAATTTTAAAAAGCTCATTTTAGCATCACAACTTGCTGTAGGCAATCCCATGTAAATATTTAGGGTGTTATCAAATATGAGAAAACCTTTCATATTTAAGATGCAAGATTTGGAAGAATTTTCTACAGGCTGGCTTCTAGCTTTTTATATTCCAAACCTGGTTTCTTTACCAACACCCAGGTACCTCAAGTGCGAGATTCTGCAGTACATGTTTATTTGACCATACAACACCTATCCCTTTACTTTCAAGTTGCAATGATACAATGCACTGTAGGGGTATTACTTGAAGCCATTTTTTCCTATAAGGACAATTAGGAATAACTTTACTATCATGAAAGTGACAGTAAACCATATAAATAAAATTTTACTAAACCTAAATTAAATGTGTCCTCAATAAAAGTCCCAAGGTGCCGTTGGTTACTCCATGCTATACTGTAAAACGTTAATAATGAAAGATGGAAAATCAGAGTGAAAATATAGGGGGAAAATACAGAAGAAATACTTCTATGCAAAAGTATGAGATGCAATGGGGTTATAAAGTAAGAGGACCAGATCTGGTTCTGTAGTTCAAGAAACTTTTCATAAGTGGTACTTGAAGTTGAAGCCTGGATGAGAAACCCATTCTTAGTCACCAAGTAATGGTGGTGGTGAGAGAGGTGTAGAGATTCCAGGCGTAAGAAAGAAAATGCACAAAGACTTTGAAGCAGGAAAATACTGTGGTGAGTTGAGAAACCAAAAGGGAAATTTGTGTGGCCAGAACTCAGAGAGTGAGGATAAAAGGCTCACCTGGAACAAAGTTTTAGAGAAAAGAAGGGGCCAGATCCCGTTTCGTCTGGGTAGGCACAATTAAAGTCGAGTCTTTATCCTTAAGAAAAGCAGAAGCCATTAAGAATTGACGTTATCAGATTTACATCAATACTCAGAATACTCTGAATATAGTGTGGAAAATGGATTGGACTGGGAGGTTTTCAGGGTTTTCAGTAGGAAGCTATTACCCTCAATTAGAAATATAAGCCCAGGGTGGACAGTAGTAATGGAAGACATTTACATCTATTTTTTTCTTTCTATGTTTTATAAATATTGATTTCTAATTGATATTTAACTAGCAAAATTTACTAAAATACTTGAATTTTATATTTTTAAAACTGTTAAAAAATTATTATAGAATTGTGGTCTGAAATTTGGGAACAAACTATCCATCATTCAATTTCATGAAAAGATGTAGGGTTTAAGATCTAGATTGATTTAAGATCAAGAACTCTTCTTGATTCTTCCAGGTTTGTTCTAAGAAGATTATACATGTTGGGTGTTTGCTGTTGTAGATCAGAATGAGTTAGATCTTTGGAAGGGGAACAGTCAAAATTTATGTGACATGTTATTGCTAAAATTTTGGCACCAACCCCTTTAGAAAGGCTCTTGATCTAGAAATGTAATAAAAATATGCATATCAATTGCTACAATTATTTAGGTTCTCTCTTGTTATACTCATCTGTTTCTTTCTCTTTACACCTATCATAGTACTATTTTCATTATAATATTTATTTTCCACATGTGATCCTAAAAGAGAGATGGTTTCTTTCAACTCAGGCCACAAAAGATATTTTCTGGAACGAAATCAAGCTACATTTGAAACATTCAGAGGTTTATAAAATCCATGTTTCACTTGTTTTCTTTCTTGTATCTCTGCACAAAGTCTAAAACGCAAGTTTGTAAAGCATTAAAGTGCACATATCTTCCTGGAATTCTTAGTTTTGAATTTAATATTACTGCTAAAAAGTGAAGTGTGCAAGACTTTGTGTTCATGTGCGTCGCACCAGGGTCGACGGAAAACTCTCTTTCAAGAAGGCCTTACCAAGCATTTAAACTTGCAGATAATTAGCCTTTCCAGGTATGGAGTAGTGCTGGGCCACCAGGCAGCATGCACAGGATGTAATTTTGTTTACCTATAATTTCGTTTGCTTCCGCTGTCCCTCACTCCCTGCCTCAACATTATATTTTTATTCTCTTTCCAAAAGGTCTATGGCAGAAAATACCATGAGATTTAAGAACTGGTTTGACATGCTGAACTGCAAAAGGTCATGGTAGATGTAAAAACTTCAGGGAATATTATAGACCAATGATAATCATACCATTAGCGGGATTCTTTATAAGATTTCTGTTTGTTGTCGTGGGTATAACACATAATATCAGAAAGGATAACATCAACTTATAACTATAATATACTTATAAAAAAAAATATGTTAAGGAATTTACATGTATTATCTTGTTAAAACTTTTGAAATAGATATAACTCTTGCCTCCATTGTAAGGTGGAAACCGAGATCTCAAAAAGCAGTATAAATTTTATCATTAGATCTCTTTAAAAGTTGCTAAGGGAAATTACATGACATGACAAAGAACAGCGTCACAAGAATCATCCTCTCATACCTCTCTGAAGCCGCATCTACTCCAGCAGTTGCTATGCAAGAATTTTTTTTCTCTCACTTTCACTTATCCTATAATCATTTTAATGTCTCTGTAATATGTATCACACATTTGATTTTTAAGTTTTAATTCTCTTAAAAACTATATGCCTTTTAAGTTTATCATTATCAAGTCTCAAAGCCAATTAGTTGATGGATGTTTGATATTTCCACTTTTTGCCTCTTATGAATAATACTGCTATGAACATTCACGTGCTTTTAATTATCTTGAGCATATACCTAGGAGTGTTTGATAAGTTTTATGACAATTTTGTTTAACTTTTTAAGGAACCACTAAACTGTTTTGTAAAGCAGCTACACCATTTTACATTGCCACCAGCAATGTATGAAGGTCCAATTTCTCCACATTCTCGCTTACACTTATTAGCCTATCCTTTTTATTATTCTCATCAACTGATGAATGGGTGAACAAAATGTGGTATGTCCTTATACTAAAACATATTCAGTCATGAAAGAATGAAATGATGATCCCTGCTACGTCATGAATGATCAGTGAAATATACGTTGAATAAAAGAAGTCCGATGCACATGTAACGTGTTACATGTTTCTATTGATATGGCATTTTCAGAATAGGTGCATTTATATAGAGAGAAAGTAGACTAATGGTTCCCAAGGGCTGATGAAGGGAGGAATGGGAACTGACTTCCAATGGGTATGGGGCTTTTTATGGGATGATAAAAACCTTTTGGAAGTAGATTGTTATGATTAGTTCCACAATTTGGTCAGCATACTAAAAGCAGTGACATGTGTATTTTAAAAGGTAAATTTTATGTTATATGACAAACATCTTAATAAAAAAGAAATTAGGCTTCTAATTCTAAAAAGTGATGATGATAATCATAACCAACAACAGTTATTATTACGGTGGAAGCTGGGGAAAAAAGGGGAAAAGCAAGGGAAAAGGGAAATGCAATAATATTTATGCTTTAGTTTGTTTTCCTGACACTTCTGAGCAATAGTTTTGCCATCAACTAAGTTATTCAAATTAGAAATCTAAAAATGGTGATGGATCCTTCTCTCAATCATTCTACCTGTTTTCACGAAGTTTAGTTTCTCTGATCTCAGATTTTTTAAAAAAGTAATCACTATTTTTGTTTCTACTTCCATGGTTATTACCATTTAAAGTAGCTCATCTCTTATTAATCACTGTAGCATTTTCCTAATGATGCCCCTGCCCCCTATTTCCAAGCTCTTCTATATTCAAATCTATTCTACAAGCTGCCTTTATTGTTTCCCTCTCACAGTACAAGTCTGGCCATGTCATTCTTCCAGTGATGGTATTAATGGTAATGGGCATTATACAATGAGCCCCTCATACATTTGCGGCATTCTTTATGTCAAAGCTGATTTTTACACAACTTGTTCTGCTCTCGCTCCCCTCACACAACCTACTTATACACTACCACACACATTATATTTTTCATGCTGCTTTACTTTAATAATGTTGTTCCTTTTGACTGCTATTGTCTTATTTGTATTAATCAGTACTCTTAGAAATTCTAGGGAGAGAAACATATCTCAGAATAGTTTTAGAAAGATATGCATTTATTGGGAAGGTCAAATATAGAGAGAATTTTAGGCAGAGTTGTATGTAGGACTCCATATAGTGCCTTAAGTGCTCTTCTCACCTCTTATTTCTGCTTTAAACTGAAGATGTGTATGAAGGTAGATAGGTGCCTAGGTAAATAGGTAGGTAGGTAGGTAAATAGGTAATAGACATATAAGCATCTTTACAACTCTACAATATCAAATATCAAAGTAATGTGAGGAGAGAGAGACAGCATTTGTAGAGTTGAGCCACTTGCTCCTGAGTGAACAAATCCTTTCGGCAAGAAGGATGGGTATTTTGAGAGGTTAGCACATGTTACATAGCCTGTGTGATGATCTTCTTCTTTGAACATGACTCACAGGTATCGTGAATGACAGAATGGCAGGTCTACTAAGACCATTGGAATAAGAGGTAATTCTCTGACAGAAAACAGCATTAAGTATATACCTTTTTATTTTTAGCTTTTATAATTAGGCTTATGAGCCAATGTGAATTCATTTTTTGTAAAAGGTGTTAAAACACAAGTAACATGTACAAATGCCAAATGAAGTCTGGAAATAATATTAAAGTTACACCAGAGCAAAACAATTGTTCTTCAAGGAGCTAGGTAATTGAAGTTCATCTTTATTTTTTATTTTTTCTGGATCGAGTCGTGCGGAGATGAATGTTCAACTATGATTCTATCAATCTTTCATTTGCTTCTCTGTCAGAAACAGTTCATGTTTACTTTCAAATAATTGCAGCCTTTTATTCAGGAAAATAGCATAGTGGGAAGTGCTCAAACATAGACTACTATTTAAACAGGGAGAAGAAAGTTATCTAAATTGCCCAGAAGTTTTATAAATTACAAATGTAGGTCCAATAGTTAAATTTTAATCAGCTGGTTATTGAAATTATTTCACTTACTGTGTTGAATAAATTATGTAAAACATATCATCAATTATGTAATTACAAGGGCCAATACGAATGGGACTTGTGTTTTACACTTGTGTACATTTAACAGACTGTTAATGTTCTCTTCAATAATGCTTAAATCCATAGTAGTTATACTGAAAAAGAGTTGAATGTTTTACATATGTTTCTCTCAGATAATGATATATATTATTTCTGTAATAAAATGTTCTAAAATGTACTTTATATTCTTTTTGATTAAAAGGAACTAATTTTAAATGCATGATTATTGCAGAACACTATAATTTGAAGCTCATTGAACATTTTGAACTGAAGATTTTCTCATCTTTGTCAACTATTTCTATTTAATTTTCACAAGCACTACCTTTATTTTTGCTACAGTTGGAGTTGCCACTGCTGACTGAAAAAAAAAATCTGTCTAGATATTACTTCTTTCATAACATATCTACTTCCATTTCCGTATTTATATTAAATCTTAGGGGTTTTTGTAAGTGATTGAACTGAAAGTTCAAACAAGTGACTCACTGTCAAGGAATAGGTTTCTAGTTTATTAATATTTTAACATTTTCCTTTGGTAAATATTAAAGCAATTGACATTAAGTAAAGGATTTAGGAATAAAATGTGCCTGGCTATAAGAAATATAATTGTTGTATAGGACAATAGCATTGCTTTGAAAGATTTTTAGCTGAAGTATTTATTACTTACTCCCTTAGAACTTTTTTTCAAACAGGAATCATAGATTATCAAGCTCTCCTTAAAATAGGTATATTTCATTTGAAATTAAAATGTTTTGCATATTATTATTAAAGAGTCATATCAATAGAAGAAAATATTCCTTGCGGTGATTTTGTAGGCTGCAGAAAAGTTGCGTTTTTGAGACAATAAATAAAATTAAAATAAGATTTTTTTTTAAATGAGGCAGTCTGTCATGACCATTGTTCTTATAGTTGGTTTGATTATTTAACGTAATTATATAAAAGGTCCAAAAATGATGCATGCATCTCTGAAATTAACCATGTAAGATAAGTAGAGCCTTTCCCTCATAAAAAAAATAATGTCAATTAAATGTTTATTGTGTTAAATATATTAGTCAAGTCTTAGATAAAGTTATTCTTCTTTTTAATGCCATACAGAAAGTAATTTTCTTTTATACTTTGGCGTCTTTGCTAGTTTGATAGAAAGAGGTTGAAAAATAGAGACGTGACTGAAAGCAGATGATCAAATATTAGGGGAGAGTAGGATGAGCAGCCCTTCAATGCTGCTTACAATTTACTTCCATCTTACTATGCCAATTTACTTCCATCTTACTATGCCAATTTACTTCTGCCTTTACTTGCAGCAGTATTTGTGTGAATTCAGCCAGGTTTTTTCCTTTGCTGGTTTATCTTCTTTCCCATCTGCAAAATGGGAATATTACTAGCACCTATATAAGGATATTTATAAGGAGTCAAGGAGACAATATCTTTAAAACACTTAGCCTTATATCATGTAGAAGACACTGAAGAGAGTTTGACTCAGACAACTATTTTTTTCTGTGTTTCACATCGTAAAGAGATTGCTTAAATCCATTGAAAAACTTTGAGGGGAGAAATTTAAAACATAATACGAAGATTTTATTATTTATTCCTCAAAATATACTATTTCATATTTTGTATTCATGAGTTCTATCTTTTATAGGCCAATTCTATAAAATTGTTCAGATTAGTCAGAGATATTGCCTCATTAAAGTTATCTTGTTTTTTTTTTATCTTTCCGATATTACTTAATATTTTGTTGAAATACTGTCAACTGAAGCATAGCTAATTTCTAGAATAGAAGCCTGCTAATACAATTAACACAAATTAATTCAATGCGTAGGTGTTGAGTATTTACTCTGTACTCAGTAGAATGTTAATCATGGGTGATATAAAGAATGAAACAGGCAGAATGAAATTCCAGGCAAATTCCAGCAGAGCACTGCTTCAGTCAAATCCCCATCCCCCAGGGAACTGTGGGATACATATTATACCTAAGAACAGCCCCAGTCTGAGTTCAGGGTGCTGGGCTTTTGTAGTCCTCTGCCCCATAGCTATGAGTGAAGGTCTTTCCCATAGGAACCGAAATACCAAGGACTTCGGACTCTGTACTGGGCACAAAGTGGTTCCACTCTCCTGAGAACTTACCGCGATAGAAAAGTCGCAGGTGAAGGTTTGGTGAAGGCAGATCCACACTGAGGGGCATACAGAAACTGCAAAAAAGAATATGTGATGATCTCAACAAACACTAGACATTTACTCTGCATATTTGTTGAATATGTTTTATGACAATTGCATAAAATCATTCATGCAAAACATTTGACAGAGTCCCTGGCACAGTCAGAACTGAAAAATAGCCAGTTTTCATACATTGTGGGTAAGGGAACGATCTGGAATTAAAGGTGGGTGTCAAACCTAACTTTGTTGGGGACAAGAACTGTGAAAGGATGTCAGGAAAATCTTTCTAGAAGAATCAGCATCTATTCTGTGACTCAACCCACAGTAACCCAAACTATGAGGAAAACTATTAATGAATAGAGATATGAAATAGAGAATTTGAGCCTATGTTTGTCTTTTGAGCTGAGGTCAGTCTCCTAAAAGCAGCATATAGTTGGGTCTTGTTTTTAAACCCATCCTGCCACTCTGTGCCTTTTTATTGGTGAATTCAATCCATATACATTTAGGGTAATTATTTATATTTTAGGACTTATTACTACCATTTTATCTTTTGTTTTCTGATTGATATATCTTCATCGTTTCTTTTCCCTTGCGTTTCTGTCTGTCATTTTAGTTTGGTGGTTATGTATATATTTTCTTTGTTTCCTCTTTTTATATGTTTGGTTGATTCTTGCTTTATGAGTACCACAAGGTTTGCATAAACAGTTTTATAGATAAAATAGTCCTTTATGGGCTGATAGTGTTTTATCTTTATTTGCCTTTACAAGTCCCATCTTTTTCTTCCTTTTCTTTGTGTTTTTGGTGTCACAAATTATCTCTTTTTTATGTTGTGAGTTTGTTACCAAATAAAAATAGTTGTAATTTTATAGTTTTTTAATGCTTTCCCGCCCTTAACTTTTATGCTGTTGTTTAGTGTTTAACACTCTACTGTGAGTCGGCTTTGTAATTTTCCAATTTTGTCTGCGTATTTATCACTTTACTCAAAGTTTTGTGTACTTTCATGGTTTCATGTCAGATAGGGAAAGTTTTTTCAACATTTCTCATAAGGATGGTCTAGCAGTCGTGAACTCCCTCAGCTCTTGTTTGCCTGGGAAAGCCTTTATTTTTCCCTTATATCTGAAGGATAACTTTACTAGATAACATGTTCTTGGTCAGCACTTTTAACTTTTCTATATTTTTAGTATGTCATCCCACTTTCTCTTGTCCTGTGGAATTCCTCCCTTGAAATCTACTGGTGGCCTAAAGGTGGAAAGTATCTTCATAGGTTACTATCATTTATTCTCTGGCTTTGTTTAAAATTACTTATCTTTGATTTTTGACAGTTTTAATATAATGTGTCTTGGAGACCATTTTGTGTTGAGATAGTTGGATGTTCTATTAGCTTTTTGAACTTGTATATCTAGTTTCTTCTTCAGGTTTGAGAAGTTCTCAGCTGTTCTTCTTTAAATGAGCTGACTGCTTCCTTTTCCTTCTCTTTTCCTTCTGGGATATCCATTATCTAAACGGAGTCAGATATTTCTCATAGAATTTCTTCACTTAAAAAAATAGCTCTCTCTCCTCTTCCACCAGAATAATTTCTAGGTATCTATCTTCAAGGTAATCTTCTTTTATATGGTCTGCTCTATTTCCAAGGTTTTCTGATGAACTTTTCATCTTATTTATTTCTTCAGCTCCAGAATTTGTATTTAGTTCTTTTTTTAACAAGAGTTTCAATATCTTTGGAAAACTATTCTTTTTGTTCACTAAATTTTTTCTTGAGTTCATTCAACTGCCTTTCTGAGTTTTTATAGTTTGTTGAGTTTCTTTATGACAGCAAGTGTAAATTCTTTATTAGTTAGACTGTAATTTTCTGTGACTTTAAAATTTTGGTTTCTGGAGAATTGTCATGACACCGTGTTACTGTGATTTTTTTCATTGTGCTTAATGAATAGTTCTGCTATTGAATTTGATGTAGCAAACACCTTCCTTGTCTAGGTAAGACTTTGTTTACTTTGATTGTAACAATTCAACAGGTTGATCATTAGAGGCCTTACTTTTGTTTTCTAGTAGTCGATGCTGTGGCACAAGTTTTTGGTTTCTCCTAACCTGCGTGGCCCCTGGTTATGTTTGAGAGGCAGTACATTCCATCTTACACTGTCTCTTTCAGAGGCGTCACCATTGTCCTTGTGGTCATCACTTTGCCTCCAAAGTCACCAACGCCTTGATGCTGACTGTGCCACTGCAGTAACAGGCATTGCCACCAGTGCCACTACGGTAGTGGGTGCTTCCACTTCTTTCGGGGTCACCAGAATCATGGGAACCACCATTAAGCCTGCAGGGAGACAAGGAGGAAGGTGGGCAAGAGCTGGGGTCTAGAGGACCCATAGTTGCAGGCCGGACTGCCCCTGCTGCCCGATTCCTGTGGCTGTGGGCAGCACTGTGGCTTGGAGCCGGAGTTGTGTGTGCTCTTTTCTGTTGCTACTAGGTTTTCTGTGGCTTTAGGCACCACCATTTCCAGGGGTGTTTGGTTCACAGGGACGCTTCCAGGAGGTCTGGGGTTAGTGTCACCACCACTGTTGATGTGTGTGGGGGGTGGGGGGCATACCTAGGTCATGGGTATTGCTGCAGTTTCTGGCAATTCCAGTCTCTGGCATGGCTGTGGTTGTGGGCACTACCACCACTGCCAGGAGCAGTGGGGTGCAGCCCCCACTGATGAATATGTTGAGTTTGCAGGCCCTACTGCCAGTGGAGATGAGGGTTCGGGTGCAGGAACTGTGGTGGTTTCTGGAGCCTCCTGTTTCAGGCACCCCTGCCAACACCCCTTCGATTCTGCCACTTCCACAAGGTCCAGTCCACCAACCTTCAGATTTACAGATGTGTGGATCTCAGGCATCCTGGAGTGCTGAGCGGGAGGTTCTTTGTTGGACCATGGATGTCCTACTGGATGTAACTTATAGGGGAGAAACCAAAGGAATGACTTATGCCTCTACCATGATGCTAATGTCACTCCCTGGTAAACTTTTGACTGAGACAATTTGACAGATTTTCTGGGAACACTGCTTAAGAATTATATTTATCCTCAAAACCTGTACTAAAAATCTATTGCTGCATAAATCTTAGTGGCTAAAACAATAGACATTTATTATCTGAGCTTCCGTGGGTCGGCTTAGTTGAGTCCTTTGCTTCAGGGTCTTTCCCAAGGCTGCAATCAAGATGTCAGCCAAGGTTGCATCCTCATCTGAAGATTCAAGATGAGAAAGAATCTCTCAGCCTCCTTCACATAGTTGTAGATTTCACTTCCTGGGAGGTCATGAGGCTGAGGCTGTTTCCTTTCATAGTCTGTCCTCAGTTCCTCTCCATATGAGATTCTGCAGCTTTCATCACAGCAAGAACATGAGGGGTGGGGGGGGGGGGAGAAGTAATGATTTTTTTAATAATCTAATCTAACTCAGGAGTGTCACCCCCTTACTTTTGCCATATTTTATCTGTTAGAAGAGAGCCAATAGGCCCATCCTACAGACAAAGGTGTGATTTCACAGGACATGAATACCAGGAGTAGGAACCTTACAGACCATATCAGAAGTTGCCTACCATACAACATGTGTTATTAAATAGTTATAGCAGTAAATGTGATTAGTTACATTTACAAGAAAGTTTAAATTTCCTTCTTGATCTCCTTTAAATACTCCCGGAAAGAATATCTTTCTCTTCCACAAATCATTCGCTTGCAAATTTGATACTGTAGCAAAGAGTCCTAATTTTCTTATGCAACTTAACTGTCTATCTGTTTTTGGTGTTGGTTAGAATAAGATTTCCAAGCTCTTTGTATTAGTGCAAGAACTACTTGTCCACAACACCTTTTTCTCATTAGATTTAGGAAGAGGACCTTTGTTATCAGTAGAAAAAGTGACTGATCATTCAGAGATTTTCATCACCTTAATAATAAGTGTGTATATGAACTCAAAGAAAAGTGGAAAATTATCCGATATTGTGGAGTGAAAGATATTAACTATGATCACTTAACCAGCCTCACTTATTTCATTTCTCAGCTCCCTTTCTCTTGCACATGACAACATACATTCATCCACAGATGACATATGTCTGCTCTTTCAAGAAGTGTTTTAAAAACACAAAAGAATTATTACCATAAATAATAGGCTTTGCCAATAAAATGTCTATTCTTAAATACTGGGTCCCCAAAATTAATGTAACTTTTTTAGCATCGCTCATTTCAGCTTTATTCTCTGCTCATTTCTGTTTGTCGGTTTCTCGCTGCTCCCTTGTTTCAAAGTCCCACTGCCGACAGATGGGATAATCTCCTCCCACCCCAACAGCAGGTTCCTGCCACCAGACTTTACCCCTGTGTAAAACCAAATACAGATGTAAGTCTAATGATCTCCTATTATTGGGCCTGGTATGCACTTGAATCTCTGTTGGTGACTAGAGGAAATTTTTAATAAAATATCTACAATTATATTATGTTGTTCATCATGTCTATTTTGAATAAGTACAATTTACTTTATTCTGCTATTGAGTCAGTTCTCATTTTTCATTACTACGTATTGCCGAATACTACATGGTGACATTAATAACAGCTTTCCATAAGAACATCCTGTAGGCAATGTGGAAATCATCAATAAAGAATCAGATACACAATAATTTTAAATTATAAAATTATATAGTATGGTGGTTGGAATTGTAAAGATTGGACTTTCTTAGACTTTGATGATGAATCTAGGAAAAATTGCGTGGCCATGCAATTATCTGAGGAAGGAATGTTTCAAGTGGAAGGAATGACCTATACAAAGACATATTTATAAAATGTGTGACTTAATATATCTATGCTTTAAGAATACCATGTGTCTAAAAAGGCCATTTTACTTGCTCTGTACTTCTTACAAATATAGTTTGAGAAACAACATACTCTATTTTGTTTCCAAACACACGGAATAGTTATAATTCTAAAAACAAACAAACAAACAAAAACGCTATGATTAGAGAGTCTATTATTCATCACTGAGGAATTTTTTAAAAATCAAAATAAATGAGGTTATGAAAGTTCTTACATATGTGGCAATGTTCATTAAAATAAAACTATGGCACATTAAACAAAAAATATCTATTTTATCATCTTTTGAAATGCTATAAATATACTGAGAGTAAAGCTGCCCGTATACTATCTCAGCTTAAAAAAAAAAAAAAAATTAGGCTCTTTCCCTAAATTTCTACAAGATACTTGAAAAATCATTTTGTGTTACTGGAAGATGTTATTAATTCTAAAAAGAATTTTTCCAAATGGCATCTGCATTTAGATTTCCTCCTCCCTGGATCCATCATACTCCCCAAAAGAAACAGTACCCCAACATATGCTGTCAGATTTTTTTTTAAATCCACCGTAGCTACTTATGTTGTGTTGTTCAAGAATTGGGAAAACTCTCTGCTAACTTTCTTTCTCTCGATGCTTTACTGTAAGGACTTTTCTTCCTTGCATGCCACCTCCTGCTTCAATTGCCAACTCCTTTTATTTCTAACTTCTCTCATTTTCTTTTTTTTTTTTTTTCTTTCTTAGCCTATCTACTTAATGGTTATGACCAGAGATTTGGGAGCCCAGATAAAATGTGTATTTATCCTGGCTCTGACACTTACAGGTAATTTTTAACTTTGGGCAAGTTACTTAAACTCTCTTAGCTTCAAACTCCTAATCTGTGAAAACAATACCTTTGTCATAGGGCATAGTTACCATTAAATGAAATGATGCAGATAGATAGAGCCTGGTCAGTACTGAGCAGTCACTAAATGGTAGCTAATATAAAGACAGTGATGAAACTACACAGAAGGAATTCTTTCCTATTACTAAAGTTCTCCTTTTAAAAATTAAAAAAGCAAAAGCAAAGATTAGACAGTAAAGCTGCACATACTTCTATCATTATATATTTGACTTTCTTTACCTATATCTACCTTCCCTTTTTCCCTCTTCCCTCTAGTAACCACTAAACTGGTGTCCATGTATACTTGAAACCTATAGTATTTTATTAACCAGTGGCATCCCGATAAATTTAAAAAATGAATAAATAAAGTCATAGCCAAAAAAAGCAAAAACTATATACTAAAATATTAAATGTATACTAATGTGGCCAATATCTTAATCAAATTGGGGGTCTAAATATGTAAAATTCGATGAAATTTCTACATTTAAGGTTATAATGCTTTCTACTTGCATGTATATGTTCTAACTCAGTTAAAATGTCAAAAGAGAAAAGATTTGAGGTTATCTCCAAATTAAGCTATGAATAAATTCAGAGATATCCTGATAGACTTGATGGAAAGAATGTATTCATGATAAAGCCATAAACTTGTGTCTATGGCCAAGTTTTGTTGACCTCTAACAGTTCCCATCTTTAACACACAAAATAAGCAATCATATTTGGTGATTTACTTAGGGACGCATATCTTCGTTACCATGTGCCCATCTTGAAATTAATCTCTGCCCCTTCCATTCCTTTCCTAAGTCTCTAAGGTTTTCATATTATTCACTCTGACCATATTTTGGCTGACCCTTGCCTCTAACCAGAGAATCATGGAAGTTGGATTTTTACTTTTTTGAGAATGCTAAAGTGGAAACAAAGCAAGACATCTTGTGCCCTTTGTCCAGTTACTCATTGGCAGGAACTATGGTGTAGTAGTTAATGCATGATCTTAGAATTCAGCTAATAATATTAACTAGTGCCTATTGTGTGACAGCACTGATTTAGTACTTTATAATTATTAACTTACTCCATGCTCATGATAAACCTGTAAGATACACAAATAGTGTTCAGGAGGCTTATAGAGCTCACATTTAGGAGTTCTTTGGCCAGGGTTCAAATCCTAGCTCCAAATACAAATGTATTAAGTGACCGTGGACCATATTACTTAATTTCTCAAGAACACAGTTTCTTCTGCTGCTAAATGCAGGTCATTTCAAGTAAAGGTTTCATTGGGAAAAGACTACTTTGAGTAAGAGAGAATGAGAAATTAATGTGAATTAGACCTTATAATTATGGGAGTAGTCTATGTAAGAATTTTGCCTCCAGTTTTGGATTTGACTTCAGCTCGGTAGCAGCCAGAAGGAAATTGACATGAAATAGGGGAGAATAAGGACAAAATGGAACACTTGAGAACAAACTGGAATGCATATAATCCGTTGATACCCACATCCATCTCACACCACCCCTAGCTTTGATGATGTGTTTGACTTGCTGAATAAATTGGTGCCTGTCAGCGTATTGCTGTACATACATGGCTGAGGATTCAGAGAAGCCGAAAGAGATCGACAGGAGCTAGACTAACTATACACCTCACAATACTGCCCTTTATTGACTAGTTTGCCAGAGGATCAGTGACTAAGTGTGTGAGCGCCAAAAGCACCTAGCCCCTACACAGAACCGTGGAGTATAAAAATGTAGCTCCATGTCTACCTTTTAAATCTTGCATATGTTGGTGTGGGGTGGGGGGGGGGGGTAGGGAAGGGAGCAACCCTAGCCAAGGACCATACACAAAAGAGGATTTCAGAGATGATGATAATGAATTCTCTTACACTGTTTTTATGAGGTTAATGGGAAATTAGTGAATGCAAAGACCTTAGCATAGTGACTCCCTTTCTAAACATGCTCCAGCAGGAAGTCGCTGACTCACACAGGAAAGCTTCCTCCCAGGGAAGGGCTTGGATCCCATGGTTGGTCGATGTGGATGGGATACAGAAGTCCTTCCCTTTTGCCTTATTTTGAATTACCTTTTAAGGACCATCTCAGATCACATGTTCCCTGTGGAATCTCCCAGAGCTTTTGTTGAGACTGAAACTCATGGTTCAACTTTACGTCTAATCTCACTTCCTTCATTCCCCAGTGTGGATTCATTTTTTTTTAATTAAATTATTGGGATGACATTGATTAATAAAATTACATAGTTCATAGTGATCCTCCTGCTCTCCTGTCTGGCAACCCTACATAAGATAAAGGTCATATTACAGGTGACCCTAGAAAGCGGAGGAGTGGGGACACCTGTCACAGAGGACAATGAGTGAAATCATCATCAGCAGCAGCAGCATCTGTAGCACTGCACTGTCATTCATGAACTAGGTTAAAGGGAATCCCTTTGATTAAGGAAGCACAAAACTTTTCTACCACCAGGGCCTAATTCTGATGACACAAACTATGAATTAGGATGCATTTTTTAAAATCACCCAGTAATTGGGGGTGACTATAAAAAATAAAAAAATATGATAATTTAATTTTAAATGTTAATGATACAAGACAAATAAGCCATAAAAATGATATAATTTAGATGTCCCTTTATTTATTTTAGAGGGTTATGTCCTCACATCCCATCCTCTGTCTTGCAGACTGAAAAGTGTGGTGCCTGAAGCAACTGTGTGTTGAGGACAGTGTTAAACCTATTCCACATGCCTGGAGCTCTGGATAACTTTGTGGAGCACTGTCTCCTACGTGAGATATAAATAAACCATTATCTCATTTGAGACACTGAATTTTCGAATCTCATTACAGCAGCTCAGCATTTGTTCCCATCATAACCCAATGCCATTAAGTAATTGAACCAGGATGAGGACTCAGGTTTATTTAATAAAACAAAACAGCAACAACAGCAAACATAAACACAGGCCACACTACCTCTCCTGCTTTTGCAAGTTAGAGAAGCTTTCTGGATGAGAATTTCTTTCCTCGACTAAGGGTGGAATACTTTAATCAAGGACAGTTAAGAAAACTTCTAGATGGCTTAGCTTTTAAACAGGTAAGGCATTCAAGTGGAGCAGGCAACACTCTGTTAATTTCACTTTTTAGAGCCAGAATCAAAAATAGAAATATAGAGTCCAGATTACCGACTGTGGGTCTCTTGGCCACTGTGCCTTTGTGTTTGGATACGCCTGCAGTGTTTTATATTATTCACCAGTGAGGATCTCTACAGTGCAAATGCCATCTCCCAATAACATGTGAGATACACAGGAAGATGCATCAATATTAGCACTTCACCAGGGGAGGTAACCTATTGCCAGGAAGTGACATCACCACAGAGAAACTAGGATGCTATAAATGTCTTCACACATACACACAGGTCTGTCAGACTCTGGATGCAGTGGGGCTCATCATTTTAATATCCTGACTTGAAATGACTCATTTTCTTATTGAAAAGAACATCGATATAGGAGAAATTAATCGCAAATAACAGCTTTAGAGAACGAATAATGCAGACATGGGAACAGAGCAGACAATATAAAGACATATTCAGGCAAAGTCTGACAGATGTCAGTACCAAAGACCTTCCAGTAGAAGGGAAGAGTTTGATGACTTTCAAATTAAGACTTCCTTCTGATTTATCTAAAATATGACGTTTCCTAACATTTGCCTTCTCTCTCTCTCCTGAACTTTAAGAATTTCTAATAAGGTATATTAGAGACACTCCGTATAAGCCAAAATTTGAAGACAACTGGCAACCAATTTTCAGGTTCTTTTTCATTTTAAGGGATACTTCCTATTCTGATCCCTGCCTAGAAGTTCTGATCCTTCTATGCTGCAGTTAGAAGAGAAAGTCCATTACAGTAATTAAGGGTTATTGTGTTTTGTACAAATTTGAAGCTTAAAGCATTTTGATAGGGTATTTTTAAAGTATTTTAAAGCATTTTAAAAGTATTTTTAACTTTATAGGTATTTTAACATGTATCAGTACCGATCACCAATTAATTACTGTGACAAATGTCCTTCTCCATGGTCTTGAGATTCTAAGAAGAGTTTGCCAGGTACAGTCAAGGAGCAAATATTTTATTACTTAATAATTATTAATACAAAAACATTGTATCAATTTTCACTCAAAAAACTGAAATATATTAAGTTAAATAGTTCATCTTATTTTTTTTTAAAGCATATTCTACTTTATTTATTGAAATACCCACTTTATTATTTCAAGTAATGGAACTATTTCTATGATGGATTACTTTTCCTGCCAGGATATCCATGCTTTCTAACCACATTCAGTCTTTTTAGCATATTCTGTTTCTCTCTGTCAGAAAGAAATATATGTATTGTTTATTGCCATGATTTGTTAGCAAAGTGTAATTATCAGTAACTGAAATGATAACGCTAGACACATACATTACCTGTTGCAGAAAGAATTTATTCCAATGACATTTATTCAAGAGAAACTAATCTTATTTTTCCTGTTTAGTTTTTATTGAAGACATTCTCCTTCAATATAATACAAAGAGTTTACTGCTAATGAAAAGAAAGCATTTGCATGCCTGAGATGGGTCATACATCATACATTAGGATATAGAATGCTCATGGAAATACAGTATTTGTATAGTTATCTTTAGTAAGATCATCAGAATAGATCAGCTCTGTATTTTGTAAGAGCATACTATTATAAATAATGGGCTATTATGCTTATGGTGTTGTTTTGTTTTTTTGTTTTTGCCATAAAATTGAAGCAAAAGCCTCAATATGGATTTATGTAAAACTGCAAAATCATTTTTAAATGAAACAAGACATTAAGCATTTTTCAGTTGTTTTCTACCATGCCAACAAAATTTTTTCTCTTAAACTATCTACTTCAACCTAAAATATGTCTATAACCTCCCTGATGCTACAGAGAAAGAGAGGTTCATATTGTAAGTCTTTATGTTGCCATGTGACACTCCTTCATCATCCTAATTATATATATAATTTTACATTGATTTTGATGTTTACTTTGTGCCAATATCCTTCACTAGACTATAAGTTTTATAAAGGCAGAGATAGTGGCTTTTGCTCATTATTTACTGCGGTGTTTCTAGCACAACATGGAATGTATAAGCAGAAAAGTTATTCAGTTAATTTGCCACAATGGTGTTTTAATGGACATTTTCACTTTTTGATATATGTCTTCTTAGAAACAGCATCAAAATGCTTGAATTAGGATGGGCATCACCCACTCAAATTTATCAGTATTTACAGAAAAACAGTTAACCTACTTGATGAATAAAAGCCCTGAGCCCTTGAATGCTGGTAAGAACTGCTTTCTACAGTTCCAGTCTCTCCTCCTAACCAAGCATGATTCCCTTTGACAAGCCATGGAGCTACAATGCATCTGTTTTTTGCAGTTTAACCTAGGGAGGCGTGAATGGTTCTTAATTTTCAAGCTGAGTCTAAGATTTTTTTTAAATGGTGCCACAGAAACCTTGAGTAGGCAAGGCTATGCCCCTTTCTATTAAACCAGAATAATTCCTTCTTCTTTTATTTTTTTTTTTGATTTAGCTATCAAATAATCTGATTCTATATAAAAATATCTATGGATGCCATTTTATAGTCTTTCAGAATGGATGAAATGTGTGTGTACTCACTCTCATCACCTCGTGTCAAATGTGATACACATGGCAGAGTAGGATTTTATTCTTTTCTATAACTTCTGTTCTAACACCAAAAATAATTGGGCACTTGTAATGGCAACATGTGCTTAGAATTTGTTTGGATATTATGCAAAGTATACTAACGTGTAAAAACTATTCTGAAAAGAATATTAGAGCCGTATTTTTTAAATGCGAGGGGGTGAGAATGGCAACTGTAAAACCGCTAGGGAAGAGAAAGCAAAAGGCAGCTTATTCCTCCCAACCTTATCCAGTTAACACTTATTCTGAAAGGAATATAAAGGTTAACAAGTGATTACATATCATTTATACATAATCTGGACATACATATTCATGCCTTGTTCGTAATATTCGGCATTTCTTGGCAGTATCCTTTGAGGACATTGAAGGATCAGCATTTAAAATCATTTTGATATCTAACAATGTGCGGTTTGTGCCTCAATTATCTATACATGAAGCCATGTTTTTCCCGGCACAGGTAAAGCAAGGGGTGGTGACCAGGCTCTAACATGCTCATGGCAGGCACATGCTGGTGCTGCTGAAGATGGAAAGGTTGTGGTGTCTAGAAACAACGTGTTATTGGTCTCATATTTCTGAAAGTCAGAGAACTCTAATTGTGTAGGCAATTTTGCTTCCAGTGAGAAGGCTCATGGATACATGTATATCTGAGGAAAAACAGCAAAAGCTACCAACAAAGCAAAAAGCATTCCCCTCGTCTTTCTTTTCCTCTTACGTTATTTCAAATAACTTCAATATGTTCAACTTTTATAAACAAAATATTTCATTACTGCATTTGCTTGGGCAGAGACAAGAGTTATTTCTTGAAAATAATCTTTCAAGTAGCATTAATATCGTTTGGAGATAAATAACTCAGGAAGGAGTCTAAGCCCAGTGGAAGCACTATCTCTTGTTTGGATCTTAACAGTCTCAACACTTAGGACTTTGTAAGTGGGGTGAGAAGCACAGAATGCAGTATTTATTACTGGGTGATTCTACAAGGATTTGAGAGTCCCATTTCCCTTCAATCAAGAATAAATAAAATGGCTCCAAGGTCAAGAAATGTAGCCCAGAAAGCATCTAAAGCAGGCCCAGCAGGTGGGAATAGGGAGTAAGTTCACTCAGGCACTTATGGGATTGAAGTTCAAGACACTGAGGCAGTTAGAAGTGCCATGAATTTGAGAATATAACCTTGAATTTCGAAATTGCAAATAAGCTTTTATCTCTGATGTTACTGGGTGTGTGGTCTTGGGAACATTTAACCTCTCTCAGCTGGTTTCATTAACTGTGAATACGAACGCACCACCTACCTCCTCTGGTTGGTGAAAAAAATCACATTAAAAAAAAAAAAAAAAACTAAATGTGCTTCCTGGAATTTATTTTTTGATACACATTTATGTTACTCCTCTGTGTAGTAGGTGCTGATAACACAATATAGGGTCTCAGTTTAATAGGTTTTAAATTCTAATAAGGAGATAGATATTAGCTAACAATTAAAAAGATATATATACATACATATATATGTATATATATAGACACACACATATGTATATATATTCAGGTACAATCTAAATGGGATATTGATAGAAAAGTCCAGGGGAAAATGACAAAACATTTTACATCTCAGTACTATCAAGAGAAGCTACAGAATCCTGGTAAGGAGGTCCTTTGAATTTGTAGGGGGTGAAGACAGAGCAGAGGAGGAGTGATAAGGAAAGATTCCCTGAGGTAGTATTAAGTTGAAATCTGGATAAATGAGTTAGAGTTACCTTGAAAAAGTAGCACAAAGTGGAAGAGTAGCCTAAGGCCCAGTGGAGAAGAAGGTGTAAGGCAGAAGCCAGTGCTTGGGCCCATGGGCAGGAGGAAGCTAGCTGTCTTTTCCAAACTGCGAGAAAGCCCGTGTGGTTAGGATATGGAGAGAGGAAATGGAGACAGAAGCTGTAGATAAAGCCCTGAGGGTCATGTATAGAAACTTGACAATTGTTGCAATAATAACAGGGAACAATCATAGGCTTTCATCAGAGCAGTTGCATTGTCAGTATGTATGTAGCTGGAAAACTTATTCTGTCAAGAATGCAAGTAAGGGGGAAAAGATAGGTGTGGGAGACCTGATAGGGTCGTAGTGGAGGAGTCTCCTCTGAGGGCTGGCAGTAACTGAACTGATGGGAGAGGAGCAGATAAGAAAAACATGCCATAGGCAGGCCAGTGTCTAGTTGTGCCAACTCACTGACGTAGAAAGGATCATGATAATGAAGAGAAACTTCCACTTTTTCATCTGCCACACTATACAAATTCTGGTGACTGTGATTTTGACATTCATTTTGATAGCCAGAGTCTGCGCTAGACAAATATCCCGTAAACGTATAGCATTGTATGGACTGATTTTGCCAAATTATTAGCTTAAGAGCTTCATTTACATTGTGGTGAAAGTGATACTCAAAACGGGGGACTGAGGCATTAACTTAGTGAGATAAGAAACCAACATCCTTAGAGTTTACCTACAGTTAATTATGCCAAGAAAGGATATGAGTGGGGGAAAAAAGGGTGGCATTTATGTAATTGATATTTAAGTAATATTATGTGAGGTTAAATATGAAATACAATGGCTTATTTAAAAAAGTGAATTGGGGAAACTGACTTCATGATTTCCTTAAATATTTTGTAAGCTTGAAGTAAGAATACTAAGTAACATTTTAAACTATTTGCTATATTCTAAGCACCATAATAAATGTTTTTCAGGAATTACTTAATTCTGTCAATAACAAAGTGAGTTAGACACACATTATTGCATTTTACATATAAGGAAAGTGAGGATTTCAAAGTTAAGGGTTAACCCAGGAACTTAGCTGGTACTCAATGGAAACAGAACTTGAATCTAGAGCAAGTGATGTTAACATTTACACCATGCTACCTGCTTGTTTCAATATGGATGTCCTTTTAGTCAACCTAGCCTTTATTTGTATAGATGGCCAGGTGAACTCACTTGGTCTGCCTTTCTCTCCTCTCACATTAAAGCTTTCTCTCCTTCTTTACTGTCTCTCTTGCTCTTTTCCCTCCGCTCTCAAAGTTTTCTTTGCTCCCTGAGGCTGGAAGATTTAAAGCCCTCATCTCTCTTGCTTTGTACCTCATCTTTCTCCCCTGACCTCACCTTCTCTGGTTATGCTCCCACCATCTTTGTTTGTCTTTCTAAACTCAATGGTTCAATCATAGAACTTCTCTGATGATAACCTAGCTATAGGAATCTATGGCCACTAGCAGTTGCAGTCTGAAATACTTTTTCTTCCTGATCCATATCAGCAGTGTGAAATCTAGTCAACATTTTGGACATCCTAGGCAGTGTAGGTCTGGAATGAGAACTAAGCCCCCAATTCCAAAAGTAGATATTAAATATAGATTTAAATAAAATGGAAAATATCAATTTTCAATTACTCCCAGTGAAATAAGCTTAGTAGTTATTTTTTTTTTCTTTTTCATCTCAAAACCTTAAAATAGAATCAAAATATGTATGAACTGGTATTAACAAAGTAGCTTGAAAAGCACCCAGTTAATTTATTTGGAGTGAGAAGTGAAATCGTTATTCAAGTACTCTGCTTTTCAAAGTCTTCTCCCTCCTGTTCAAGATGGAAGCAGGTGATTCTAAGCAAGAAGTCATAATGTACAAATGAGCCAAAAGTTTTCAAAATAATTAAATAAAAATTCTCTTCTTCTCTCCCTCCCCAGTGAAATTTGTTGCCACCTCACTTGACAATTTTATAATTTTCGATATAAAAACAATACCAACAAAAAGGAATGTGAAATGAACTCCAAATCAAAGTACAAGTATGGCTTGGAGATGAATGTGTAATTAATATTTATCAGTCGCTAAGTTTGTAAACCTGTATGCAAGAAGGCTACTGTCTTCTGTATCATTACCAAAAATGTGCCGCTGGATTTGTTTGTTTGTTTTTAGGCATTTTTCTTTGTTGAAACTTCGTAGAAGTAAAATTAAAAAGATTTAAAAAGAAGACAAGCTTAGCACTGTCTTTGATATTCACATTAGAGGAAAATGTAAGAAAGAGAACATGGATAAAGGAGGGAGATGGAGAAATGCTAGATGGATGGGAATTCAAGGGAGAAATAAGGGAAGCTAACAGGACTATGTCAAATAGCACTGCTAAAGGAGCATTGTTATAGGAATTGATACACAGCCCTGATGCATCAAATCTCTCCTTGCCTCCTATAGCACACAGGTACATTATTCTTCATCTTGCTCATGCCATCCATCCTCTCCTTTAGGATTTTGCATGACTGTATTAGCCTGGGATGCTCTTCACCTTGAATATTTATCGACTTCTTCACTACTTTCAGGTCTTTACTTAAATATCACCTTCCAAATGTGATCTACTGTGTTCACCTACTTTAAAACTATAGCCTGTATATTCACATGCCCTCTTTTAATCATTAACCTATCAAACCTCTGATACATTTACTCTATTATATTATTTCATAGTACATTTTGCCTATTACATCATTTACTTATATTAAATAAGAGGTTTAACATGTTCAGAAATAAAAAAAAATAAGCATAGATATTATAAGAACAGGAGTCACTCATGCTTTCTTCAATGTGTGAAGAAAGTGAGCCAAAAGTAAAGGATCAGGTGAGTTTTTTTTTTTTTTTTAATTAAAAAAGCAACACCCACAACAACAAATGGGAACATAAAACATGTAGGACTGGGACATTTTGAAAAACATTTTAAGATTATGAAGAAGGGATATTTGAAAGGAAATTTAACACTGCTGTCTAATGAACCAGAAAATAGGCATAGATTAACAGTATCTGAGAGGGGGAACTATTTTGTTAAGTTTATGAAAATATGAGGAGCATCTCCCATAATTATTATATTTAATTCACAAAAACTAAATGTAGTCCAGATGTTCTGAACAGGTGACTGCTGCCTGAATGTCACTACTAGATGTGTTTTATTAGGTAACAATGGTAATTTTCAATTTATGAAGTACGAAGGCTCTGAGTTAGCAGCTCTTCACATACTTGGAGTTGTCCTCCACCTGTGACCTCTAGGACCCCTCTACGCATTTGAATCTATCACCCCAGCTCAACCCTTTGAGCCACCATAAGGTATTCCTTCCTTGCTTCAGATTAAACTTTCAAATAAAAAGGGAGTCAAGATTCCAAATACTGGTTTTAATTTACGTTTTAATTAATCGGATAAGAAATCGAACAGCCAACAGGCTCCCCTTAATTGTTGGGTCTGTAAGAGTCTAGGGAAGAGTCTGCATCTTACGAATGGAATGAATACATTCATAAGAGCAAGAAACTTTCCTGAGTACATACAAACATCAGGTCCCCAGATCCTTCCCTTGAACTAATTCATAGCCATGTTGTGAGTCTCCAACATAATCCAGAGAAGACCGTTTAAGTTTAGGAACTCATAAATCCATTTTTTCTATTTTAAAGGAGATATATAGGAAGAGAGAAGCAGGAGAGGAAGCCCAGCATATGTTTAGCTTTTCCTCAATTGGACACACCTATGTTTTGATTTTTCTGTTAACATAGTGGCAGATGAGAATATATACAATTGTTTTTCTTTATAACATTCTCCCATGAATGGGCATCTACTCTAAATTTTACTTCCAAATTCATACACATGATATTGGTGTCTATTCTTCATCTCACTACAGACCTTTGCCTCCACTTGTTTAAAGTGAGATTTTACCCAGTAGCAGCATTAGTCTGGATTGGGTCTTTTCAGGGGCAGACTGAGAACTTTTCCTGCCTTTCAGTAATAATTCATAATTGTTCTGAAACAAGAATTTCTCCTATGTTTATAACTTGTGCCAAAATGACCATACAAACCTCAGGCTATAACCCCAAATGAAGCATAACCATATGTCTGAAAGGTATCTTCCTTTAGTTGAAAAAAGCATCACCCTTTACACTTATAAATAAATGAATTTCAAAGGGAGAATGAAATTATGGTTAGGGAACTTAGGCAAGAATGACACAAGTTAAGAAAAGACCTATGAGACAGCCAACATTTTACATTTTGACAGAAGTTAAATTAGTCATTTTAAATGTCACTCTATATAATGTCACTGAGAATGAGTAAACAAGTTAATTAGTTTGGTTCTCTTTGTTTCTTCTTTAGCTAAATCCAGCAAAACAGAACGTGATTCCAAAAGCAGAAATAAAGAAAAAGAAAAAAAGCTGTTTATCCCTCCTAATCCTAAATTTCCTGATTTGGGGGATCTCTCAGTTTCAAGGCTTCTGGTAACGTGCTCATTCGAAAATAAATGTAATCAGCATCAAAGGCTTAGCATTCAGATTAACCACTTTCTGGCATCTCACCTCTTTTGAGTTTGAACTTGGAATCTCCTCCATGTACAGACCACTAATGAGAAAAGCCTTGCTTATGAATTCAGTTCAGAATGGGAGCGGTTTTTCCCTCTCTCCTTTTGCATAATGTCGGCTTTGAAGTCAGGCAGTCCAAGAAAGTGATTGATCTCACCCAAGTTCATAACTTTTTCAAAGTACTGCCGATATCATTAAATTTTAATTAACCCTTTGAGCTCCTTCTATGATGTAAAGATGAGGGAACATCAAAGGCTCATATGTTGGAGCAGCAGTGGCATCTTTTGTGCTCGCACTGCTTTTTAGAAGATGTCTAAGATGCAAATGTTTCAGTGGGGTCTTTGGCTTTTTGTGTGCATGTGATATTGTTATGCTGTTGCTGGGGTAGAGCTAAAGTCTATTGTTAGTCTTTCAAAGCTGGCTATTTAAGCATTGCTATGTGAAGGGCTTAGACTTGGTTTATCTTTCCACCTCTTCTACATAAAGTGTTACATTCGAGGAGTCTGTTTAAAATGCCACTTGGTTTGTAGCTTCTCGTGTTGCTGTCCTTCACCAGCTCTCATTCATAATTAATCTTATTTCCATTCGATGACATAATGTGTAATATTCTGCATGTGGTCTCGGAAAGGAATACAGTTACCTTCAGATATGCTGGATGAAGAAACTAAGAAAGGGAAGAGTCTACTTGCCAGAGATTATGGGATTCGAGGCTGTGAGTCTAATTTGTAAAAGAAGAGCTTTTCTTGAAGCATTTAGTAAACATTTATCAAGTGCACACTCTGCGCCAGAGAATGATTAAATGTGCAGTCACTGCCCTCATTAAGTGCACAGTCTCATGAAGCAGAATTTGTAAGCCCAGGTGTGCATATTCTTGTACCTGTTAAATATTTCCTACAATGACTGCCAAAAGCATTCTTGAATGCCTCCAAGTTCACTTGTGCCTATTAGGCTACTGGGCAACGTTAGCGAAGTGAACACCCTGCACACGCCATTGGAGATAGACAGTGCCGCATGTGACGATTAGGAATCAAGGAACCATATAGTTGGACACAGGCGGCTCGTGTTTACTTGTGTCATGGCTTTTCCACACTCCTATTTTCTTCTTCCTTGATAAAGTTTAAATGAGGCAATATGCACTTGTTTTGTAATATTGTTGTCTTAAGAAGATGAACATTAATAATTTAAGCTTCTATTTAGATGCAAGAAAAATTGGCTGAAAAAACTATTGTCTTTTTTTGGTGGCCTTCATCTCCTGCCATTTCTTTTCAAATGGAAATATCCACTAACCATGGTTTCTCTCTAAAGATCTATGGGAAGGAGAAGAAGTGATAAAACTCCTGATTGTTTCAGTTCTTCAGAAGTAATGATAAACTCATTTCCAAAGCCCAAATGCACATTTGCCTCTTTAGGGCCACTTTAATCAAAGCATTATTACAGACGATGTGTGTCAACCAAAATGAGATTTGGTGACCTACTGAAATGAACATGACCTGGGCTTGCATTTGGGGTATCTGACTTAGTGACCTTCATGTTTAAGAGATTTAAATTAAACCTGCATATATTATTAGGGGGAAATTTGACATTTTTTACTAATTGTTAAAAAGTAGCTCTCTTTTCTTTTAAATAGAGTTTGAATTTGTCGTAGTAGAGATAATTTAAATACTTGACTGTTAAATGCCTCAATGATTATAAAATTCCTGTAAAGGACAAATTTGTATATTACAGATAAAGGACTATTCTAAACAATGTAGCTGTTGTTTTGGGTTTAGGCTGTAGATAAATCCATGTGGCAGATGACTCCGATGCAAACAATGTATTTTGACTACTGTATACATTTTTTTTTCTTTTTTTTCCTTATATTTGAAGAGGACACTAGATAAATCAATTTTAGAGGTATAAATGTTCTAGAAATGAACAAAAATGAAGGACAATTAAAATTTAAGTTTAAGATGTTAACAGATGAGAATTCACATAAAAGCTTAAGCTTTTTTTCTTACCCATATTTTATAGTGTTGAAAAATAGCCAATTGTTAAGTCACAGTGCCATTTAATGTTTTACATTCTTTTAAAATCTTGCAGGTATTTTTCATATTGTTAATTATTTGAAGATTCTTATGTATTTGTTCACCATAGAGAACATGAATAGTTACTATAGCTAATCATTCCAGGTTGCTTGAAAGTAATTGTCTAAAAACAATCAATAAGAAAATTGTGGGGGGAAAATAAATTATGCTTAGAACTGTAATAGATTTAAAATTATATCCCCCAAAAGCATTTGTTAAAAACTAAATTTTTAAGGTTCTTATATAGATATATAAGGTGGGAGTAATTTGAGGGCACATGTGCAAAAACGAGCTTAAAATTGGTTTTTATATATGAGGAACATATGGTGATCTATGAATTCAATGGCAAATAGGATTCACTAAATAATATGCCCATTCCTCCTTTTCTCTCCAATTTCTCTGTTGAATGAAAGCCAGAAGAGATTATGATTAAAATTCTTCTGAGAAAAAAACAAATTCTGAGTTGTGGATTATAAATTACCTTTCAGTCTCTGCTCTCGGACTTCCTAAACTTCTTTTGTCTTTTTAAGGTCTAAAAGACATTAGTGTTAACTCAAGGTGACCTCCTAAACTGACTGGTACCATGCCAGCAGAAGAAAAATAGTTACAGTGACTGTCTCTAATAGGAGCGGAGGGTTGGTTTCTTAATTAGTGATTACATTTCAGTTCCTGTGTTTCCCAAAACAAACTCCTCTGAATTTGATCATTATCATAACAATGGTACTGTTGATTAATTTTACTAATGCTCCTAAATATGAGATTTCAGAAACTGTCCCAGAAACTTTACATACATTATCTCATTTATTTTCAGAATGCCTCTGTTATACATGGTATTACCCCCATTTCACAGATCAAGAAACTGAAACTCTGAACAGTTCAATATCTTGTCCAAGGACTACCAACTAATAAGTAGTAAAGTTAGGATCCTTTAACTGAGTTTTACTGTCCTCAAATCTTGGGATCTTTTTACTAAGTTCTACTGAAATTACCATTTAATGTAATCGCCTTAACATTTCAGAAATAGGCGGTTTTAATTTTTTCCACCTTTTTATTTGTTGCTTTCATCTGAAACATCGTACCGTCACTGCTGCTCATTTTTTTAAGATATTACATGTCCTAAATGATAGTAAGTCAACAGACTTGTATTCTCAGGTCCCCTAAGACCTATTCTCTAAACAGCCTTTTTGGTCATGTGGTTCCGGTGGGCCCACTAGGCTGTGCCCCAAGGATGCCTCCTGCCTGACCAGAATATTATCTTGTACGGCTGCATGTGACTCAAGCCGCAGCAGTCACGGTCCCCTGCAAGATGTTTAGGATCATTAGGAAGACTTTCTTTTTTCTCATATGATGGCTTAGCTTATAACCACCTTTTCTGCCTTATGGAACATCCTTCTGAGAATGCATTCAACCAGGGGCAGGCACAGACATGGAAAAGGGGGAATTTTGTTAAATAAGGTTGAGGCCCTGGATCCAGATGTGCCTGAAACAGTCATAATGTTTTTCAGTTACATTCAGCAAATGGAACTGACACCTCCTGAGTTATTGCATATGTTTGTATATTGTCTGAAATGTCTGTTGGTTCTGGCCAATACTTTTATTGATCTATAAAAGCTTTTATGATCATCTTAGCCATTATAATTTCATCACTCCCCTGAATGGTCAAAGCATTTCTCTGTACTTCAAAAATTTCCTTAACTCCATTGTCTTAAATTAGTCATTTTGGCTTTGTGTAAATTCACAGTCCCAATAGATTGTAACTACTAAGACAGCACAGACCAGGCCTTATGCGTCATCACACTCACTTATGCTATGAAGAATATGGTATCTCTTCCAATGAATTTAATTCAATCATTTAAAACACCAGTCTGAGCATTATAGCAGACATTGAAATTAATAAGAGCTGTTGCCTACTTTAAGGCACTTAGTATCATTTTCTGGGGAGAGGGAAAGAGAGAGGTGGTGCAAAATATGTGATTCAGATGACTTTAATACAGACTAGAGTAAAAACAAGCAAAAATAAGCTCATACTCAATGAGCATCATTATATGTAATGCACACTGAGCTAAGACTTTGAAGTGTAATTATCTCATGGAATCCTCAAAATTACACTACAAGGAATTTTACATATGTTAGTGCTGGCGAAGCTGAGACTCAAAAGAGGTCATTATCCTGACCACGTTTTTTATTCTGGGTGCTGTGTGTTGAGTAAATGCTACCTCTGGGAAGGAAATCTGGGTAAGCCTGAGTGAAATGTTTACTTAGGTTGTTCTGAAAACAGCAGGGCTGGTGACTGGCAAGTGATTCTACTTGGAGTCAAGGAGGGAAGGCCGTGTAGATGAAGTGGCATCCAGTGAGGTCATGCCTAAGACATAAGATGGAGTCAAAAAGAGAAGGATTGTGGTTTTAGAATCAAGTGGGGCAATACGTGAGAAAATGTCAGCACAGGAAATCCAGACCTACGGTTGTGAATGAGTTGCATGTGTTGTGTGAATCTGATGTTCTGACCGTGGGACTCAAATCATCTGGGAGGCTTCAAGTCATCTTGAGGATTGGACACCCAATAACATGGTTAATAAGGGGTAGACAGGGAGTTGGCCAAAGTCCTCAAAAAGTTTCAAGTGCTGTGGGAGCTCCAAAGAAAATGAGAAAAATTTAGAAATTTAGCAGGAAACAGCTTTAGAAGTGAAAGTCAAGGAATGCCTCAGATGTTAACAAAAGAGATATATAGAATGGAGATCATTTGTGGCAAAAAAAAAAAAAAAATAGCAAGAACTTATGTAGGAGATATGGAAGGATGATGGAAGGATGTGAGAGTTGGTTCAAGATAATGTTTCAGGGAGGAAAAATGCTGTCTCCCTTCAAAAAGCTTCTGATCTTGTGGGTTACTCCACTCCAAAAATCACATTTATGATTTTAAATCATGAGTCTTGTCCTGAAAAATTATAATAATGGTATCTTCAGTTTGAAGCTACCTTTGAGAGCTGTTATTTGTGTGCACCATCTTAGAGATAGCAGTGTAGAAAAATGTGAGTTAGAAGATTTGAATTAAGAGTTGGATCTTTAGGGCAAATGCATGTGGGTTAAATTTCAGACTAGATCTATGGGCATGAAGAAGCTATTTACATTTTTCTTCCTTTATCTGTATCTTTGCAGGATAGTCATGAAAATCAAATATGAGAAGGCATGATCAATTATTTATTGAACTATCTGTTACATACTGAAAACCTAATAATCATAAAGCATTATCATTATTATTACTAGCCCTAAACTAGATATAGTTTAGACAAATTAAGTGTTCCTCTGGCTTCCAATTAGAAATATACTTCAGGAACTAAAAATGTAGAGCTATATTTTGCACATTAAAAAAAAATAAAACTTCATAATTCTGGAATTAAAATAGATGTAGTATCCCATGCTATACATGTTAAAACCTAGATTCAAAAATATTTATGATTCATCCATAAAACAATTTTCTTTTGGTTTCACTGTTAGATAACATCGTCACCATCCTCCCAACTCCAATATTTAAGTATCCTTGCCACCTGCCCACTAGCTGAGAAGCAATTGCTAAATTATATGTATGTATATATATACATATATACACATATATATACACACATATATGTATATACATATGCGTATACACATATATGCATACATACATACGTACATACACACACATACATATACATATATGTGTATATGTATTACACTTTTCTTTTATATATTATATATGCTATGCATAACAATTTCACTTTGAAATTTCCATTTCTATATCAGTTACCTTTCAGCAAGGTTATGCTGAGGTAGCAAGTCCCTCGAAATCATCAGTAGCCTACAGCCAGGATGGTTGGGATTTCTGGCCCATGATATATACTGCAGATCTGCTATGGCTCCTCTGCACGAGTCTTGATGGAAAAGGACCTGTGCTGCAAAAGTAGCTCATGATGGGGATATATTGGCCTTGTGAGGGGGAGAGGAACTCTGGCAAAAACACAAAGTCTTACAGAGCTTTTGATAGCAAGTAGCAATACGTTACTTCAGGTTATATGCCTTGGCCAAAGGAACTGTCATGGCCATGCCTAATGGCAGAAGCCTATAGACGTGTACACCTCTTATGAGGTCAGCAGAGCCAAAGTGCTAATTAGACCTGGGTATTAGTATTTATTGAGGCAGAGTTCAGATCTGGGCCTCTCTATTCCCGCCCTCTATGAATAATCCCAGGGACTGTAGGTATGACTTATTTGCTCTCATGATTAGGTTATATTCTATAGCACAGTTGACTTTCAGAAAGGAAAATTATCCAAAAGGGACTGACTGAGCCACACGAACCTTTTAAATTTAGGTTTAGAGGTCAGAAATAGAGGAAGAGAGAGAGCTTAGAAGTATAAGAGGGCTTGGATAGGAGAAGTTCGCAGTCACTGGCTTGAAGATAGAGAGAGCAGTGAGTAGTCTCTATGAATCGTGTGACCCATAGGAAAACAGGCAATGAGGAAAGAGGGACCTCAGGTGTACAGTCATAGGGAATTGAATCTCAGCAGTACAACCAGAAGTAGCTGAATTTGGCCAAGTGCACTGCAAAGCAGATTCCCCCCCGTTTCTTTAGGAAGGAACGCAGCTCAATGGACAGCTTTATTTCAGCCTGGCGAGACTCTGATCCAGTCATTCAGTACCCAGATTTCTGAACTCCAGAACTGTGAGCAGATAAATAGGTGTCTTGAGCTATGACTTTTATGGTCATTTGTTATACAACAATAGAAAATTAAGGCAATGTTACTCAGCTAAGTGTTTCTAGGACTTTAAGCCAATGACATGGCCTCTTGAAGCCTTAATTTTCTTGTATTTACAAATAAAATACCTATTCCGCATACTCCTTGAGCCTTAGTTTCTCTAAGTATAAAACACATTTAATATCCAAAAAGACTTTGCTTTGAAGATTAGAGGTAATACACGTACACCATTCCCAGGGCAGACACATACAACGCACCTAATAAAATAACAGTCACTTCCTACAAAGTGCCAAAACTGTCTACAGCATAGCTCTACGTCCAATTCTTTCTGCTCTGTCCTGGACCAGGAAAATTATCTATTGAAATACCAGCTTAAAATGGAATCTGGAAGACTGTCATACTGACCATATTGGTTTCAGGTTGAATCAGGTTGGGAACATTCTCCACTCATCACAATCCTCAGCTTTTAATTATGGGTTTTACATTAAAGTTCAGTAAGCATCACAGATAAGCTCTCTTGATTAAGATCATTAAAGAATTCTTTATCTTTAGTTCAATGGCATCTTGCCTACAGATTTATTAGACTGCTTTTTTGGTACACTGCCTATTTCAGAGAGAAAATATTCCACTAGTACATACGGGCAGGATAAAGACTAAGCACAATTGCCAATTGCACATAAGGAGTCTGATGCGTTCCCAAAAGGAATCTGAAGAGTCTGATATCCAGGAATAGGAAGGAACTTCTGAAAATCCTCAGACCCTGTCCCCTGAACTGCGTCAGGTCAGGTGGTGGTGTCTGCGTCACGCATGGAGGCATCAAAAATGTGGGTACTTTTTTAGTATCTTGTAACTAGATTGCAGTGTGACCACCAGGGCCTGTGTTCTTCTTTTTCTTTTACAAGATTCATAATGCTCTTCTCCAGAGGAGGTCTCTCCCACTCACTGTCTCTTAATGGATAATAAAAAACTTTATTCTCTTGATATGTGTTTACAAAGTAGATAATTTACCAGTGAATCAAATATTTATCGAACACCAACAGTGAGCGAAGGGTGTTGCCAAGACATTGAAAAGAAGCTAAGACATCTAAGATACAATTCCTGTCATAATGGAAATGAAAATTTGTTTGAGCTAAGAAAAAGTCTCATGAAATTATAATTAACATTATAAGGAAATATATAAATGTCCCTTAAAGCACATTCCTCTGACCATTGGCAGCAAAATAAACCGGTGATTCTTTTAGTAACAATATACCTTACAAATTATGCCAATACATGATAAACTTCACTTATGCAATAGAAAAAATGCTAAACAGAACCAAAATTCAGGAGGTTAATATAAACAAGTATTCAATAAAAAATTAAAAAATGAATGGATGAATATGTGAAACAGAGATTCAAAGAACTATCGAAGTTAGCAGAGGCGATCAGGAAAGGTGTTGATGGAAATATGAATAAGTAGCTAGATTCATACATAGCTGTAGCAAAAGTGGCATACCAATACTATGACATTAATAATAATGTTATTATAGATGGGCAATTTCTATCTCTTTTTATTGCTGAAATTATGGTCAAAGTGGAGAGCCTGAAAGCGTGGAACATTTTTTAAAAAGCATTCATGGTTGTAATCTTTCTTTTTCTGAGGATACATTAAAAGAAAATAGTGAGGGCTAAATGATGATATGCAGTTACATTAAAATATATTTTTAAAAACTCAATGAAAAGAAACAGAATGCTTTACATGGTATTCCAGGTTAACAATGTAGCTATTTTCTTGAGGTGAAAAGCAAATATATGTAATTGCCAACAAGGTAACTCTTAACAATAATACATCAGGAATACAGTTTTAAAAGTAGATACTTACACAAAAATCTTTCTCCTCTTTCTCAGATATGTGTGTGTGCATCTATATATATATATATTCATATAAATATATATATATATTTAATTTAGAAATTTCTTGTCAAATATTTTTAACTGAAGCAGCAGCAGCTGGAAACTTTATTGAAAAATACATTGAAATTAAGAACATGTGAACCTGTTTATTGTTTATTTTTTGTTTTGTATGTTTACATTTTACATTTTGTCAGGATAGAATGGTACATTCTGAAAAAAAAAAATATTGAGACCACATATACCTCATGTTGAAAAAGAACACTATTTGTTAGTACATAATATCTAGATTTGATTTGCACATTATACCTTGATTGTAATAATTATACATACATGTAAAAAGTTAATAATAAATTCAGGTAAAAATAATAATCTTGATTTCTTCATAGTCCTATAACCCAGAGGTAATTACCTTTAATCATTGTTTTATATATCAGCATTCCTCTATCTAGTCATTAATAAAAATGAGAGATTAGACATGTTCTACCACTTGTTCTATTTCAAAATGTCCTAACATATATTGGACATCTTTGTAGAAATATTTTGTCCTTTAGCAAGAAAAGAGACTTGGAAAAGGATATGAAGTGAGAAAACTCATTACATATTGTGAATTGCACCTAAATCAGATTGGTTAGAAAACAAATGGCTAGTTCACAGTCAACTGCTGTTGGAACTCAATTCTAGTTGGCTGCATTTGTAGTGAATTTGGTACTGCCCCTGTGAAATCTGTATACAGACCCAAATAATTAGCAATTCTAAATCTTTTTAATAGTTTTATTAGTCATATTATAAGTTTCAGTTCAATTATTAAGAATTATTAATAGGCTTATTATAATAGTCATGCTATTAAAATGATCCAGTGTCATTATTATAACAATCCAGAGAAGCCAACACCTTATTCTGGAGTTACCTAGTACAAAACCCATTTAAAGACTTACAACGTAGCAATATTACATTGTTCCCCCAAAGAAAATGTTACGTGTGAAACTGATTTTTGCCAAATGTAGGTGCTATCTAGCTTAGTGGTATGGTACTGTCATTAAAAGTAGACTTATTTTAAAATTTTGCTGAAACTAAAAGAATTTTGTATGCTTAATGCATAATTAAAATTATTAGATGAGGAAGAAAAACCAACATTTATCTTCTTCTTTATGAATTATATTTTTTTCATAGGATTTCTCATTTAATAAAGAGGATTTGGAGAAACACAAAATATTGGCATTCTTCCTGGTAATTTTAAGAATCATTTTCATGAATAATTTGCCCAACTTTTATTGAACAGTTATAACATTCTAGACATGTGCTACAAGGATTAATCTAGTGGTTTTTATCTTAGGCTATACAATAAAATCCCCTAGAAATCTTTTAAAAGTAAAATGCTGCCCAGGCCACAGCACACAGCAGTTCCATTGAACTCTGAGGGATCATGACCCCTACATTGAACATTTATTTAAGTTTTTTAGGAAACTACATTGTGTGGTTAAGCTTGAGAATCCGTAGTTTCCAATAGAAAAGCTCTGAGTATAAAGATGAAAACAGTTCAATCACGAGTAAAAAAAATATATTCAAAATTAAATTTAGATAGGAGTAATTAAAACTACAGAGGAGTAAAATGTATTTTTATTAAAATTATAGTGTGAGATCATATTTCGCTTGCTGAAATTCTCAAGGTTCTTTATATCCCGCTGTTACTCTTAGGAAAAATAATTGATGAGATAGATTGATAGATTTATAGACGATTCCAATATAGATAAGCTACTGTAAAAATGTCTGCTCTTTCATACATCAAAAGAGAAAAGAATCTAAATATAAAAACCCATGAAAAAAATAAATCTTTACTGTGTATTTCTTAAAAAGGCAGCTCAGAGGATCATATTGTAGGTCACAAAGAGCCAATATTTGCTCTTTCCCTAAATTTTCCTACTCATAAAAAAAAAAAAATGCGAAAAAGCTTTTACTTTTCCAAAGAGTTATCTCAAGGCCATTTCTCTACGCGCATCCACATCTTATTTCTGCAAGCCGTGCTGCACTCCCACCTCATTTTCATGACATCATCATCTTCACGTGGCTCCGGAAGTCTAGTTATTTTCTTGTTCTATTTTTTTTTTTTTTTTTTCTTAATAAAAAGTGATCTCTTTGGGATTTTGGTGAATTAAATGCTTGATTTTATGTGTAATTGATTAATAGGCATTGCTTTTAACATGGCAAGATAGATTTATAGAAAAGAGTGAGCAGGGTGGGAGGGAGGAAGGGAGGAAGGAACAAAGGAGCAGATGAAGGGAAAATAAATTAAATCAAAGTCTCTCTGCTCAAAACTAGCAATTTCCATCAAATCGGAATAAAATCCAACCTCAACGTATGCTTGTGGTTCTGCCGTACCTTTTATTCTGATTTCTCCTCCTGTTTCTACTCTAGCCACCCTGGCCTCCCTTCTTGAACATCTCAAGTTCGTTCATGCCTCAAGGACTTTGCATGTATAATTCCGTTTGTCTAGAGACTGAGTTTTTCAACGGGGGATGATTTTTCCCACCTTGGAAATATCTGCCAACATTTCAGTTGTCACAACTAGGAAGATGCTGTTGGCCTCTAGTGGATAGACAGAGGTCAGAATTGCTGTAAACATCTCACAGGGCTTCGAATAGCCCCACTCAAGGAATTATCTGTCCCCAAATGTCACTAGATTAAGACATTCTAATCTAGAACTGAGATCTTTCCCCAGATCTCTTCTGGCTCTGTTCTTTTTCTTCAGGGATCTCCTGAAATGCTACCTTTTAGAGAGGTATTTCCAGACTGCCTTATATAAAATCATAGCTCCCAGCACATTGTTATATTTCCTTATGTGTTTTATTTACTTTTCTTTGGTACTTATCAATTTAATATGTTATTGATGTTAAAAATGAGGGTGGAAATACTATAAACACATTTTAGGATTGTAGATACATTATCTAGACTTTGCAGAAAAGAAAACTGAGGCTTTAAGTGGAACCTGCCTAAGGTCACATAGCTGTAAAGTGGTAAAGCCAGATATCTGATGGTTGAGTTTCCTTTTTGTTGAGTTGGGTTGGAGCTGGGGATAAGATGTTAAACAAAGTTGCACAAATTGAAAAAAAAAAGAAAAGAAAATAGAGAAATGATACATTCTTGATAAAATGTTTCTTAAACAACAGTTTCCCACACTCTAGGACATTTCTAAGAAGTGCAAATGACTAGTATTGTTCAAGATGTAAAATAGCAAGGTCATTTGACACACACAACTACAGTAAAACAATCATAATACTTTAACCATAAAATGCTCTGCTGTAAAACACAACCAATGTTTGACCGCCCAGCTAAGTATCCTCTCTGGACTAATTATTTTTAACAGTTAGACAGAAAACCATTATAGTTTTAGGGACTCTTGTCAGGCATAGGAGTGAATAAAGCATGTTTCTGTCAACTAGCGGATGTCGTTTAAGGAGGCTGGCATCCTTTGGCTTTTTTCTTTTCCTGCCTTGATAATGTTTTCATCGTGCTCCCATCAACTGGAAACAAAATGTCAACCAGGTATTCCATCAGAAAAAAGTATTTGGGAATAATAAAGGATTGCAATCTGGTACATGCAGCCGTGGCAAGCCACGTGCAAGTGCCCAGAGACAAAGGAGAAAAATATTTTTAGAGGGGAAGAGGAAGTTAAGGAGAAAGTCTGTTATAGCCAGTGAGCTTTATTGTAACCATAGAATTCTTTCTGTAGGGCTTTTGAAACCCGATAGTGTATGGAGGGCTCCTCCTACAGTTCCTCCTCTATTCTTATCTAGGTTAAGTAAGGTCTCCGTCCTCCTAAATTTTGACATTACCAAGCAAAGAGCTCAGTGCAAAGATGCTGTCATGGTGCTGTATGGATTGTAGGTACCATAAACGATGATATTACGTATACTAAGCAACATGTAAACACTCTTTCATATCAAAAGTCCCAAAAGAAAGGGATGGGTTAAACATCTCTAGGCTGTAGCTGAGAAGTAAAATGCAAATTCTGGAAGTAGAAATTGAAACCTTTTATTTATACAAGTGTCGATATGCCAAACAATGTAACTGGCAGAAATTCAGAAAGAAATTTCAATTTGAGGATTAACAGATTACTGGGTAATTTGGGGACGTTAAAGTTATTTTAAAGAAACAAGCACAAATGAGAGGAATAAACAAATCAGTGGATACCATAGACACAGTACTGAGGGTCTTTAGGAGTACTCAGGATTTGGAAGGGGCAGCTCGTTTTGAATGTGGGTTGTGCCACTTACTAATTGCAACCTTAAGCTAGTTCACCGACTTCTCTGTGCCTCTGCTTTCTGAACAGTAAAATGGGGGCAGCAGTAGCACCAGCCTCATGAGTTTTGATGAGGATTCAACACATATAAGGTACATTGGAACAGTGCTGGCATTTAGTAAGCATTCAACAAATGTAATTGTATGATTGTTATTAATGGCTTTATCACCTACAGTAACACAATACATAGCAGGGGCTTTTTGTAGTCCTTGCCTCTTTATTTCTTTTTTCTTTCTTTCTTTTTTCTTTTTTTTTTTCTTTTTTTAATTATTATTAAAACTGTTGGCACTGGCCAGAACATAAAACAATTAAACCAATATACTTTCCAAAATTTACTCAGAATGGCATATTCTTTCATATGTCCACAATAGAACATAATTCTTCTTCAGACTTTGTTACATTACATATTTAGGTTGAGAACAGAAATCTTTCTTTACAAACAATTGTTACTGTTTTTTTTTCCATACATACTCACTCCTCTTTCTCCCTTCCCCACATACAAAAGAAAGACTCCAAAATGCACAACACCTATTTATTTGCCTCTGTCAAATGTAAGTTTTGAAGACTTCACAATTTATTGGTGGTCAGGTGGGAAAACAATTTTCTAAAATGCAAACATTTCTAAAAAGACCAGTGTCTCCTCTGTCGGCACCAGCTCCAAACGATTTGCTTAGTGAGAGTATCTCAGTTTGATGCATTCCGTCTCATAAAAGCTGATTCAGGCTACAGACTCCTACAGGGTCTTCATAAAGTAGATTTAAAATAATAACATAATAGAAATAAAGCTAAAGCTTAAAGAGATAATCTAAAGAACACTTATTTCTGATCTTACCTCTCATTTTAGAAGAAATATGATTTTCTTTTTCAAAATATGTTTGATTTGGTAAATTTCTTTTGGTGAGATCCAAAGAAGAAGTGGTTTGTGTTTAATGGAATGTTTTGAACTGAACTCGCAAAGGGTCCAGGAATTTTTTTGTTTGTTTGTTTAGACCCAGAGATGGTCTCTAGGGCCATCCAGTACTCTCAAGTACATTCTGATTCTGGTAGCTATAACAGTAGTTAGTTTGCAACAGTAGTTCTGCAAAAATGAAGCTGTCTTTTTGCATTAAAAAATGCAAATGGTATTATGTCATATATCAATGAAGCAAGTTAAGGGGAAATTTTCGAAAATGATCATAATCGACCTACAATGCGTTATGTTAGGTAGTTAGATTTAGTCGTTTCTAAATTTGAATGGATTGAGCAAGGATGCTGAATCTTCTGTTTCTGGAAAGGGAGGCATAAGAATTCAGTCACTCACAAAATTTACCAATTATGAAAGTTTGCTATGACAGGACTTGACCGAGAAGCCACAGCTTTTATGGTAGGCCTAGTTTGTTTGTATGATACATAAATATGTTTCTTCTATCTCATTAGAATTTCAGAGGTAGAATTATATAGTTTTAGATTAACCAATGCCTTCACCTAATTTAAAATAAAATACCAGTTTATTGCTTCCCTTTGAATTTATACATAACTTGTTTTTTCAGGATCGTTAGTACTGGTTTTCACTCTAGACAGTTGAAATGCATTCACTTCATCATTTTATAGCCTGTCCTACTTATTCTTACAAATGATTATCGACATGTTTTCTTCTGTTGTTCTGTGATTTCTTACTTTTATATTTAGATTGGTACACCTAACATTATTTTCAAACAATAAATGAACTAGGGATACAGATTCATTATATTACAGATATTTAACATTTGAAGCAAAAGCAGTTATTTCTTTTAAATCCAATATTGCCATCAATTTGAAATGCTATTATCCTTGTTTGCTAAATAGTCATATTTAGTTCTAATATGTTTCTCCCTTACTGTGAAGTTGACCCCTTGGGTTCCACCCACCCAACTCCCCTCCCCCACCCCTCACCACCTCCAGTATTAACTTGTTGTCTAAGTATTATAGGCTCTCAATACATTTAATTCCTGGCTGCCACTTTTGTTACCTTCCCTACCTGACATTAATATATTTTGTCTTTCTAGATTTTCATTCATTTAAAAAAATAATACTTCTAGATATTTTTTTTGATTAAAATGCATTATATTATCATTCTGTCATGTTAGCACATATTTTGGTTGAGATTTTAATTAGGATATCCATTGAATATAGAAAATTTCATAAGAGATGTTAACATAGTGTAGTATTAAACCTTTCTATCAAGAAGTAAGGTGTGTTTTTCTGTTTATCTGTTTTTTCTTAGGTCCTTTAGTAGAATTTTAATATTTATTTCATGTGAGCCATATATTTTCATATAGTTTTTTTATTGGAAATATAATGCATGTGGTAATTTCATGGGATTTATTTTTTTTAATCTATGAAAATTTATGATACTGTCTTTTGACCTTGCAATTACACAGCTAGGAATTTACCTTGTAGGAATATTTCCTGAAGTGCATGAAGTTATTTGTACGAATATGTTAACTAAAGAATTGTTCATAATTTTAATATTTTAAAGGTTTATCAGTGAGGGGCTGTCTGAATACAATATGGTCTATAATTCCACATAATAGAATTCTTGCATCTGTAAAGAAGATTAATGTAGATTTATTTGAACTTATGTGGAAAGCTTTTCAAGCTAAATAATTAAATAGAAAAAATGTAAAGCACAAAAAATTGTGTATGGTAGGTTGACATCTATAAACATTTTGTATAAATTTCGAACAGATAATTACACTGCAATATTCATAATTGTTTTATAAATGGACATACAAACATATTTCATGAAAAAATATGTAATAATGATATTTGCAAGCATTCAGTATATTTCAGACTTTGTTTTAGTGTTTTTCAGGTAATAATTCATTTAATCTTCACTGAAATTCTATGTGGTAGGTTATACTCTCACTCCTATTTTATGCATGAAGAAGCCAGAATAAAGTGCTCTAGAATATGTATATGAAAAGCAGAGAGCTCAGATTTAAATTTAAGAACAGCTTCAGAATTATTATTCTGAACTAACGCATGTATTTCCTTTTAGAAGTGCTCATTTGGGGATGGGGAGGCTAAGAAATTAAGTAAGTATCATTTTATTTTGCTTTCATAACTTTTTATTCTAGTATTTACCTTGTGACTTAATACTTTAAAAAAAATTCTAACATTAAGTTACCAAGTTTTATCCAAATAATAGATGTGGGTCTTTTCATTCTTTTCTCATGATTTTCGAATTTATACAAAACCGAATAAGTGCTATAGTAATAAATTAACAGCAAAAGAATAATGCAGATGCCCACAGGAGGGGTCATATCTTAGCGAAAAAGCATCTTCCCCTCTGCAGGAAACCACTGTCAGTAAAAGCGATAAGGAGAGGAATTTTGCACCAGAGGGTAGTTGGGAGTAGGAGACACCATGACCTTCTGAACTGAATATATTTAACTCTACCTTTGGATCGATAGAAGTTATTAGCAACACATGACAAAGCACCAAGATATATAAAATATTCTAAATCTATCTGAACTACGGTATTTGACTATTGAACAGAAATACTATTCACGCAGCATGATTCATAACATTGCTACTAGTTTTAATTCATCATTCCTTTCATACAGAAGTGGTGATGTAATAACATTGTAGAATTATGTGAGATCTGTGATAGAAATACGACATGATGGAATGACTGAATCTTTGCATTAAAATAAATTTTACAAGTTACGCAGTGTTTAATTGTTTCTGGCTGGTGTGAAATAATGCTGTAATTGGGATTTGTCCAAGGAGGGGTAGTATCGGTGATGTGGATTCACTTCCAAAGAATCAGTTGCTTTCTTCTTCATGTTATTTAATCACTTAGTGTTCCAAAGAAGACTTAGATTGGATCTCCTATATTCCTTCTAGAAGCTGGTATGTGTGTGTGCATGCAGGCGTGTGCGAACGTGCAGCTGCATGTATAACTATGTGGTAATTGATGTAACAGTATTTGAAGTGACAACTAAACTTTGATCAAATTTTAAGCCAAAATTGAAAAGCTGAGGAAGGTGAGTAGCAAGACCCCACAGCCTAAATCTAAATTTAGATGTTAGATAGCGTAAGATTTCCTGAGAGGTGGATGAGGATGTACACACGTGAAGACGGGATGGAGGAGTGACTCCTAAAGAGCGTGGGAGAGTAGGACAGTTGGAAAATAAAAGGACACTGTGTGCCTTTCTTGTCACACTCACTATGGTTCCTCAAGACACTAATCAGACTGAAGTTAGGGGGAAAGAATGTGAAATTGGATGGGATTTTTTACTACTAAAAATTTGATTGTCTTAGTGCTGAACATGACTGTAAACTATCGATTGTAAGCAGTACAAAGGGGAAATGTGATGACTGATTTTATGTGTCAGTTTGACAGGGCCATGGGGCCTCGATAGGTAGCCAAACATTATTATGGAGGATTCTGTAGGAGTCTTTTTGAATGAGATTAACATTTTACTTAGTGGACTTTGAATAAATCATACGGTGGGTGGGTCTCATTCAATTAGTTGAAAGCAAGAACAGAACAAAAAGACAGACCTAACCTCGCTGAGCAGATATAAATTCTACAACAGGCAGCATTTGGACTTGAACCGCAGTATCGGCTTATCTCTGGGTCTCCAGCCTGCTGGCTTACACTGCAGATTTGAACTTGCCAGCGCCTAGAGTCACATAAGCCAATTCCTTAAAATAAACTTCTCTCTCTATGTGTGCACATCCTATTGGTTCTGTTTTTCTAGAGAATTCTGACTAATAACAGGGAACAAGAGAGTATGGTTAAAGCAGCAGTTAGAAAATAAAGCTGTCTTCTGCTTATGCCTTAAGAAGTCTGGCCTATTCGATAAACTGGTTACAGACTAAATAGTCTTTCCTCTTAAATGGGAAAAAGACTCACAGAAAGCGAAAGGAAATATGGTGAATTTTATCACTACCTTTCTTCCTGGTTTAGGTCATTCCTCTTCCTCTCATTCTTCTCCTCTCAGGAAGTCTTACAATTGGTCCTATCATGTAAAAAGATTGAATTGGCCTCCTTCTGTTACAGAATCTGTGTCACATTATTATTCAGAAATCCTTTTACATCCAATGGAAGTATCTAAACTAGCATAAAATTGTTGGCAGATGTGTAACATTTCACAAGTAACTGAAGATCCCCCCACCCGCCCTTTTAAGTGAATATTGCAATTAAACAGAGCATTTGAAATGGTACGATTATTGAATCCACTTTGAGTAGAATTGCAGCCCTCCACGCTGCACATTCTATCAGCAATTCACACTCATTTACAATGTAATACAAACTCTATGACAATAAATCACCTTGGATTCCAAATACCAAGTTCTCACACCGATGCACCTTATATTTCAATGCCTTTTGTCTAATGACATGAGTGCCTTAGCCATGCAAATTTATAACAGTGTATATATGTTTGATGATGGTCTAAAACTAGCTCAATTCTATTTTTTTAAATCTTTGTTGACAAAATGAAGCAAAGAGGATTAATTAGGTATACTTGAGAGAATAGATTAGATAGCTTACTTACTCTTTCAGGCAATGGTCATTTTTTTCTATGCCCTGCACATTAAATTCTAAATCCCTTCCACGATCTTCCACGGATCTGACTAGAACCTACTTTTTCCATCTTGTCTACCAAATATCTGTCCTCTGCATGAGTGCACCATGACAGAGACCGCTCTGCTGGTTGACATCTGCCGTCTGGGTTTCTTCTCTAATCCTCGGCACACTGGCACCTGACATCAGCCAGACTCTGCTGTTGAGTAAAGAAACACTTCTGAGTTCAAGCCAAGGAAAGGAAGGGTGAATTACCACAGACATGACCTCTGTATGTTCGCACAAATCACCTATATAATATTATATTTTTGCTTATAAGCGAATCTAGTTTGATGTAGAGAATCCAGGTAAAGATTCCAAGGCTCCTGGGTGGTGACAGGTGGAGTTACCACATGGAATGTTCCTCAGAATGAGCAGAAATCCCATGGTGACCTAATTTAGACTGTGGCATTAAAAAAAAAAAAAAACAGAACAAACAAAACAAAACAAAACATGTTATTTTGGTAAGCCATTCAGATTTTGCTTATTAAAACAACTAGCATATACTTACCATTAATAATCCAGACAGCCTAAACTTTAGCCGCAATAATTTATTTTCATACTTTAGACATGCTATTTTTAATTCTAAAATGTCCCCACCCCCGATAGCCACTCTGCTACCAAATCTCTTTTGTTTCAAGGCCCAATTAAAATTCTCCTTTCTTTCTCATTCCGTGGTAAGAATTTATTATTGCTACAGAACATATTGGTTGTCTTATATCACTCTGTGTGTCATAATAAATTTAGTTTAATGCAGTACCCAATGCATTTCTGAATCTCCTTCACCAATACACTGCGTGGCACATACACATGTGCAGAACAAAATAGGTATGTCCCATGGGTTCTACTGCTCATAACCATTCATAAATCTGTTAGTATTTTTGTGACCTCTAACTGCATGCTAACTAACCGTAGTTGTGTATCTAGCTACCAAAAAAAAAAAAAATATATATATTATATATATATATATATATTTTAGTACCATTTAAATAAAATAATGAGAAAAGTTGATTATTTTGAAAATTAAAAGTCATATTTGTTGGAAGAAAACAGAGACATGAGCAACCCCTATTATACAAGTAGCTATTGTGGTTCACTTTGCAGGTAAATCTTCAGTGAGAGGTTAGTAATTCCTCACATTTTAGGAACCATTAACATTTCAAAGTTACAGAATCCTGAGGTCAGCAGCAAGCAGTCTAAATGGCACCCATGAGGAAGTCCGCACATGTCCCCAAAAGTAAATTTCTTATCCCCTTATCACAAGAAGCAGCCCATTAAGTAGTTATGGTAGTAAATTTTAAATTCCCCTGAAGAAAAGGTTGACAAAATTGAATTATGAAGAGGAGCAAAGAAGATTAAATTACCAGAAGAGCAAAGTCTTGGGAGTAACTTCATAGCAACCTTCAGGCCCATGAAGTTTTATTAAGTAGAGAGTAGGAATGATACAATAAGGCAACGTTGCTGAATTTGCAAATGTTTGGCTTATCTATGTGTAATGTCTGAAGGGTGTAAACATTACATGAGAGGATAAAGAGAAATCGTAAAAAAATTAACACTAGGAAACTTTAAGACCAACATATTTCTCATTCTAGAATCATATGCCTATGAAGTCTAGTCCTCTCATTTTTGAGATTAGCAAACTGAATCTTAAGAGAGTTCAGTTAAATAGAGTTGGGACATCACTTCAGATTTTAGAATTTGAAAGTATTTATTAAGTCCTGCACAAACATAAACTTGTTATTGCAACTCCTCTGATTTTTCAAATACAAATCATCTGAACACGTGTTCCTGAGATGAACACAATTTCTAAATGACATTTTTTTAACTGAGAAAATTCTGTCTTTGCTGCTTATCCTACCTCCACTCATGCAAGGAGATCAGATTGCAGCTTCTTCTGCAAGTTCTTCCAGTTGAGTTGTAGGTGTTTTACAGACATAAGCATTAGGTTCTTGTTGACCTTACCACCCTCTGCCCCCAGCTAAGTTCACTCAGCATGCTTAAACAAGACATAGGACGGCCACTTCTGATATGCCTCTCCATGACAGCAGGACTCTTGTTCAGACTCTACAATGAATAGGATGGACCTGGAGAAGAAAGGTAACTGGTCTACCCAGAGTCTCAGTACTTTTCTTTCACATATTTCATTTCATAAGTATTGATTAAGCTAGCGTATAGATTAAAGTCATCAAAAAGACTGCTACTCTCAAGAAACTCACACTGGACTACTTATTTAGAAATGATTTGTCAGGTAACTTTTCCACACTGGAAATTTGGTAGTTCTTGTCATGAAATATCTGTACTGCCTTCAGGAAAACTAAATATTATAGATGAAGAATATTGTACAGATTTTTCTCTAATATGACAAGGAGGAAGGCAATTTTTAAGTGGTTGAGATGGTGATACCCAAACAGTATACAAATTATTTTATGTTTATAAGACTGGTTACATTTGAATAGACTTAGTCACTCCAGGTTGAAACAAGCCTCCTAAAGGAATGTAGCTTCTATCCCCACATCTAAGAATGAGCCCAATTCATTATACTTATTTATCCATTTAATAAAACAATATTGAACAGTGCAATTGTTGTGGAGATTAATAAAGTAGGGAAGGGAGAAAGGAGAGGTATGCTTAGAAATGATGTTTGAGAAATGAACCAAAGGAATAGAGTGAGTGGACCATGCAGGAAGTCCAGGAAAATGTTTCAGGAAATTGGGTGTGCCATGGAAATCCCTGGAATTCAGGAGTAGCAACAAGACTTAGGGAGGAATTAGTATTAAATAAAGTCAGTTATAATGTAGAGGGAGATAATATAGAACTTCGTAAATGATTATAAAGGTTTCAGTTTTTTTCAAAGTGAATTGAGAGCATACTGGAGGGTCTTGAATAAAATAATCGAATGGAATGCCTCCCATCTAATAAGGGTAGTTGTAGCTGCTGTCGGAAAACTAGACCGTAAGAGAATAGATGTAGTAGGTTGTTTTAGGAGCATAAAGACCTGGGGAAAGACTATTAAATCATCAAACGAAAGATAATGGCAGCTTGAAACAGAGTAGTAACAATGGATGGGCTGAGATAACATACATTTTTAGGATTGAATGTGAAGTGTGAGAAAGATAGGAATTGAGAACAACTTATTCAAGACCCTCCAAGGCTCTTGGCCTGAATAGCTAGAAAGCTGGAGTTGCCATTAGTGAGATGGGAAACACCATGGGAGCCATGAGGTGGGGTGATCAGAAGTTGGGTTTTAGATATGGTACACTTGAAATGCCAGTTAAATCTCATAGAAGAGATGTCAAGTGGGCAGTTAGGTATGTGATTCTGAAATTCAGGGGAGAGGTTCAGCTTAGAATTGTAGTGCTGGAAGATACTGTTGCACAGAATACATAAATCCATGAGGCTGGATGAGTATGCCAATGGGGTGACTGGGCAGATAGAAAAGAAACGAGGCTTTGGGTGTGAACAGTGAGGTTCTTAAAGTTTTAGGGGCTGTGGAATCAGAAAGAATGAGAATGTGGACTGCAAGAAGCGAGTTATGAAATAACTTGAGGAGTAAGTAATGTCCTGGAAGATATTGCTTTGCTGGCATTTCTAATGCATTTTTTTTTATTTATTTCACATTATCTTAAAAATTTAAGTCCAGACTCCCAAATCATCCTCTTTATGCTTTTACGAAAAATTCCTATTCATATTAGGATTAGGCAATGTAGTAATTCAAATAACCTGTCAATTATCTGGTAACCTTTCTTTCAAATCAAGACTTTAGTAGTAATTTTATTAATTAAATCAATGAACTTCCCATGTACCTAACAGAGTTATCACTGACTTCTTAAACTTTATTGGGAAGTTATTCCAGACACAGAAATTGAGGCAAGATCACACATGCAAAAAAAAAAAAAAAAAAAAAAAAAAAAAATTTACAACTTTAAAAGTTTTTAAAAGGCCAAACCACTCATCAGACCTCTCATTTCAAAGCCTAATGAATTAGGGTAATTGAAATGTTCGTGTTAATGGAGGATGTTGAGCAAATTTTAAAAATGAAAATAAATTACCAGGCCTTGCCTTCACCCCTCTCAGTCACAGTAAAGGGTGGCAGGCAGAGAAATGTGTTTCTCTGTAACCTCTTCACCCTATCAATCACCCACCTTTACTTAGTTCTAGTTCACCCCTAAACCCCTCTTTGGAGACACTATTTTCATGTAGGTTTCAAAAAATCACTTCTCTCTAGCATGAATATAACTTCTTATTTCCATACTCTGTCTTTGTTTTATCGCTATTTTTGTCCAAATAAATATAGTCATTAAAATAATCACATCCAAACATACTGGGATATTTTCCTATTTATATTTTCATTTTTCTCATTTATTTTTTCTAGTTCTCTTTTTTCTTTCTCACTGTGATAGTGTTATTTGTCTTTCAGGAAAATTGGGATTTTGTCAATCAACTCTATTTCCTTTCATTTATATTTTAAATTGTATTTTCATCTTTATTGACTCATTCTCTTTCTACATTGTTTTCTTTTTTGTTTTTTTTTCATACTCTTGGGGAATAAGATTTAGTTTTCAAATTTTGAGTTTCTTTCCAGCATATATTTTTAGAGCCTCCGGGTTTACTTCTGCAAGCTGCTTTGGCTGCATCTCATAGTGTTCTTTTATTTTGTTTTCCAAAATTTCAAGGATTTTTCCCCCGTTGTAATTAGGAGTTATTTACATGGGTGTTTCAATTTTTCAAGTGGGTGCATTTATCTTTCACTTTCATGGTCAAAGTCATTTATTATTAATTTTTAATTGTATTGGTTATCTTCAAATAATGTGGCCTTGATGATCTCTGGTCTTTGAGATTTCTTGAAATTTTCCTTTGTAGTTTAATACATCATACATTTCTGTAGTTGTTCTATGTATGCTTAAAACAAAGTAATTTCATGATTTTAAACACACAGTTCTACTTTAGACAAATCTAGTTAATAACAGTAAACCAATCCTCTATTCAAAAAATGAAATATTTATTAAACATCTGCAATGGCCAAGCATTGTTTAATGCAATAGGTATTTTGAGATAAACAAAATAAAGTTCCTGTTCTCATTGAGAAGCTGCCCAAGGACACAGCCTTGAGATATAAGTCAGATTTTCTCACTTCAAAGCCAAATATACATATGAGTAAACCAAGTCAAGCTCTCCTGTGTACATGACGGACCTCAGTTAAGGCCTCTATAAATCTTTTAAGATTTGGTGGGTAAGTGTGGAAATCTAGTCTTATGGCCACTGAAGACAAGCCTCCTAAGGAAGTCCTCTTCCTTATTAAACCTGCCACCTACCCATCTGGAGTGGCTGCCTTTTCTTTGGTCTCTCCTTGCCCTCTGAGGATGGTGGCCAGTTTCAGAATACACTCAGGAAGCTTCTGTCTTAACCTAACAGGATATATGCTTGTCTTGAGATACTCTTTTTCTCTTTTTAGGGATTAAAACCTTCTTAAGTCTCTGTGATTATATCGATTACACTTACACCGATTAACATAAATTTTAGCATTAATCTTTCCATTTGTAGATTGCCATAGCTCTTTTCCATATTAGTCATTTTCTCGGCTATTTGGAGGTCTTGGTTGTCCGTTCCATCCTGTATTTGAGATCCCCTGCTTTTATCAAAGCCATGCCTCAGGAGAGAGATGCTGAAAGAGGTGTTTTAGTGTTTCCAGCTGAATGTGAGATTCCTTTTCCTCCTGGGTTCCTTATTGTGCAGAATAATATCTTGCCACCCCTTCCTCCTGGGTTCCTTATTGTGCAGAATAATATCTTGCCACCCCTTCCTGCTGCTGATTCCCACTGATCCTCATGTGGGGCACACTTGATTGACTATAGGTAACTCTGTTCCTTGCGAGATGTTATGTTCAAAAGCTCTGATGGTAACTCTCTGATTGGTCGTCCTGATGTTTGCTTAAAGGTTGCCTCCACTCCCAGTAGTCACTCACCAGGTCTGGTTCTCTCCGTTCACTTGGCTTCTACAAGAATCTTTTCCATAGTTTATGCTGAGTCATTGTTTCTGGTTATTTTGCTGTCGATATGACCAATTCTGTTCTCTATCTTTCAGAAGGTCCTCAAAATTTCTCATTCACTATCTCATAACTTATTTTGCAACTCTGATATTTTTTTAAATTTATTTTTATTATGGTGACTTTGGGTAACAAAATCCAGTAAGTTTCAGGTGTACAATTCTACAGTAAGGCATGTCTATATATGGTGCACTGTGTGTTCACCACCTGTAGTTAGATTTCTTTCTGTCACCACAGTTTTAACTCTTTTAATCCCATTTATCTCCCCTCTCCCCTCTACTCTATGGTAACCACTAGTCTGTTGTCCATATCAATGAGTCTCTGTTTATCCTTTTTGTGTCCTGCCTTTAGTTTTATATCCCACATATAAGTGATATCACGTTTTCAACTTCTTCTGTCTGGCTTATTTCACTTAGCATGATTATCTAGAGGTCCATCTATGTTGTAGCGAAAGGCAGTATTTTACCTCTTCTTATGGCTGAGTAGTATTTCATTGTATATATGTGCACCATTTTCTTTACCTAAGCATCTATTGTAAGACACTTTCATTGCTTCCACGTTCTGGCCACTATGAATAATGTTGCTATGAACATCGGTGTGTAAATATTGCCTCAAAAAACTAAGAATTGATCTATCATATGATCTAGCAATCATTCTACTGGGTATTTGCCCCCCAAAACTTGAAAACATACCTGAAAAGATATTTGCATAATTCTGATATTTTTCACTGACACATTCTTCTCTAAATTTTTCTGAGAGGGGGAAATTTGAAAGAATGCTAATAAATGTTAATTTAAATTCAGTTACCCTTTTAACTTATTTTTATGTTACTAATTTACTCAAAATACTGTGGTGGATCTGCGTTTTACATATGCATAGTTTTATGATATTGAAAAAACATGTTTACGTAAAACTAAATATTTTGCAGAGTTTTAAAAAGCACTAAAACTTTTTTGAATGTACTATACTAATTTTTATTGCTTTTTTGTTGTACTATAAACACTTGACTAGGTTCATGAATTAAACTTTTATTTATAAAATGCATGATATACACAACATTGGAATACTACATAGCAGTAAAAATAAATCTTACATTCAACAATATATATCTTAACATTATTTTATTGAGTGATAAAAGTAACTTTAGAAAAAAATTATATGGAGGGTGTATCTTTTTAAAAATTTAAAAACAACTAAAATTAAGCAATGCACTTTTTAAAGCATACTACATGAAGGAACTTTGCACACATGCACCCAAGAGAATAATTATTCAGGATAATTGTACCTCAGGTCAGGTGGGAGTCAGGAAAACAAGATAGATCACTTGAGTTTAAGTTGCCATCAAAGCTCTAATTTTCATAATAAATGCATGTTTCCTATGTTATTTAAATAAATAAATAATTAGAAGAAACCCATTTGTGTCATGAAACTCATTGTGATTAATCTAGATCCTAGAAAAATAAATATTTTTAAAAGAAATAGAGGAGTCTATAGTAGAATTTGTCAATTGTTTTTCTTCTCTTTCTCCCTCACTATCAAGAGTCAAATGAAATACTAAATGTATTTCTGCTTCCAGTTCCAAGATTCTCTAGCTTTTTACAAATGCCAATAGTCACACACTAAAAGAATCTTTTGATTCACTCACTTTTGTTGTAATGTAGAATATAAATGGATTTTGATTCTACTTGTTGAACTTCAAAAGCTTGTATGGTTAAAATTGTAAACCCAGGAGGTGAGAGAACATTATTTTGAATCACAATCCAAGATGGTTTTATGTAAAAATATTTAAGGAGTGGCTGCAATGGATGAGGGAGGGGAGTGGAGAGAATGAAAGAAAAATGTTAAGGGGGTATGTTAAGGAAGGGCCAAAGCAAAGACAATGGATTTTACGTAGGTTTTTTGTTTGCTTTTTACATTCAGGTGTCTTATGTTTAAATGGCTGACTGTTGGAAATTTGACTCTCAGGGGAAGAAAAATAGGTGTCCAAGATAATTCAAGATTCACCTAATTCATTTTAGTACTCTTCATATCATTCTGGGCAATTCCCTCATATTGCAGAAGGATTAGATTGGATAAACAATATGCTTTTTCTGATTTCATTCAAAAAATAATATTTGAAATCAAACCAAGAATCCATGTCAAACATACTAGAGAGGGAACCTCACATTTCAAAGATTTAAATGTATAGGTTATAGCCATTTTTTTATGGACCTCAGGGATGATCTACATGTTTTGGTTGAATTGAAATATTAATTTTAAGATTTGGAAATCATTATAATGTAACAGTCACATAAACTTTGCTGGATTGCTAAAAGAATTTTAAGTATATTAAATATGTTTATTAAGAGTTATTACTGCATCTAAATCACCTGGCTATTTATCATATACTTGTCGCACTTTGACTAAGTCGTCAAGACATGAAAGCTTTTCAGAACAGATGTGTCTCTAGGTTCTATGTCCTTAGGCCCACATAGGTACAGTAAAGACTCGGGCAAGCACTTTCTGAGAAGTCAATTGCATGTTTTATCTTTACTATTTCATAGTCAGTAAACCAGACACAAGCTATGCCAGTTTACACCTGGGCACCTCAGACATTCACCTCTGTCACCTTTTACAGTCGGGGGAGGAATGCATTCAGGCTTCCCATTGCTACATTTCAGCGTTTTATTATTAGTGTGCGAGGCTTCCCAGATGAGTGTTTCATGTGACAGATGATTTTGTCGTGCCCCTTCTCTACAGCATCAATATCCACTATTCTATAGAGGATTAACTAGAGTAAGCACCCTGCAGTCACAGCTTATGAATTGTAAATGTGTGACAATTATGGCTCTTGAGGTACAAAACACATTTTTTATAGTGATTTGTGGGGCCCATTTTTATTGGGAATGAGCTTAAAACTGCCAGATTCATTAGCTACTTGAGCTACACTGGTCATATCTTTTGTGTGTTTATGCATTAGGCTTTCTTAATCAGAGAAATAAGCTTACATAATTTCTTTTAAATTACACGTAGTGGGGAAGGAGGTGTGCAACACAGGAAGGTTTGTGAGAAAAACTATAAAATAGAAATGCCAAGAGTGGATTCACATTAAAAAATATTTAATGAGCAATAAAATGCTTCTGTAGTGATTCCAAGGGACGCACAGCATGGTCCGGGTAAGTAGCAGTGTGCTCCGGTAATTCCTCTGGAGAACAGTAAAATTTAGAGAGTCCAATTATTTTCTGCTGCTTGGGTCCCTTGTCTGATTGTCTGTCTTGTTTCCCCGCCACCCCCCCCCCTTCCCGGTTTGAAGTTAGTAACAGTAAACTGATTTTGAGATATTTTCCAGCAAAGGTGATTTCAGGGGTTGAATGTTACCTCATCTTCTGCATAAAGACCACAAGGAGAGTCTCATTGTGCGATGAACTGAAATGTATTTTCCGTCTGAAAGGAATATCATGTACATAAAAACAAAGAAAAGCATAAAAGTAAAAGTACATTACACCTCTCAAAAATTTTTTTTCCTCATCCAGAAATGATAAATTATATGGATGCATTTATAGATATACATATATAATTAATATGTAATGCATTTTTACATAATTTATACTTATATCCTTATATTTATTACATATATTGTATATACATAATAGTATATTTGCATGCATTTATATTTAAATGAGGTAATGTTTATGTTCATAAGTTATTACTGGCATTTTTTCAGGGAACACCATATACCTCATGCCATGTCCTCTGCTAGATTTAGAGATATGGTGATAACAGAGACTCAGCTTTTCACCTCATAGAACTTACATTCTAATTTGATTATGAGAGAGTTGTTAATAAAATGATGGCACAGAGTGGTATATAATTAACAGTAGTGCTGTGAAGGAGAGGTACATGTTTTTAAGAAACTGTGGAACGAGGGGGCATGGACTGGCTTGTTCACCAGCTCTCATAATAAACCTCATTATTTAGGACCTTCAGCTTCTGTGTGGACTTCTTAATCTGTTAGCAAATCAATCTGGTATATCAGAGGAGCTGAGACCCAAGAACAATACTGCTTTTCACTTCATCCATCTTCAGGTCCTCTTAAGATACCTACCTGGAGAAGAAAACTAAGGAACAGAATGAAGCTATAGGCTCCTGCAGCCCAGGACAGGGCTGGTTCTACCATTTCTACCTGCCCTTCTGACAATTAATGTCATGTGTCAACTTGGCTAAGCCATGGCACCCAGGTGTTTGGTCAAACACTAATCTAGCTGTTGCTACACTGATATCTTTTAGATGTGATTGAACATTTACAGTAATTTGGGTTCAAACAAAACAGATCACACTTCATAATGTGGGTGGACCTCAATCAGTAGAAGGTCCTAAGAGCACAAACAAGGGTTTCCTGGAGAAAAAGTTCTCCCTTAAGACTGTAACGTAGAAATCTTTCCAGTTTGTGTGTCTGCCATACGAATTTCAAACTCAAGACTGCAACACAAACTCATTTGAATCTGCAGCCTGCCAGGCTGCTCTACAGATATTGGACTTTGCCAGGCCCCACAATTGTGTGATCCAATTTATTAAAATGAAGTTCTCGCTCTCATACACACACACACACACACACACACACACACACACACACACACACACAATCTCTCTCTCTCTCTCTCTCTCTCTCTCTCTCTCTCTCTCTCTTGGTTCTGCTTCTCTGAAGAGCCCTGTCTGATATACTAATAAACTACTACAAAATATCTTGATTGCCTGCAGTTGGTTTTCGTAGATGCAAAATATGAAATGAAGCTTTATGTGTCAATAACTTATCAAGTAGATATTTTCAGTGAGAATCCAGTAAAGGAGAGATAAAGCAGGACAGTGAAGGGAGGAGTTCTATCAAGAGTACAATTTCAGCACAGTTCTAATCTCAACCCCATTGTACAGGGTGTGAATTTTACCAGAGGGTTGGTCTACCATGAGGAAGGGGAGCTGAACTTCCATATTCTGCTGCAGTCAGTTGTTGGGTAAGGATTAGCCAGGCCCTCTAAATTACTAGGCATAGCCGCCTTTCTGTACTGTTGGTACAAGTTGTTAAAAGCAAAGCTCATAGACACTATGAAATAGTAAGCTGAATCTGCGGGAAGGTGAAGTGTGGAGAGTCACGCTACATAGATGGTTCATAAATTTGGTTGATTTGGCTTAAGCTATGTGATGTGCCAGCTACTTTAATGTACAGTGGCAAAATATAGAATGATAAATTAAACATAGAATTTAATGTGGTTGTATATCTCTTAGATAGGAAAGGAATATATCTCTCTTTTCTTCTGCTAAAGAACGGGAAAAGAGTTATAGGCCAAATCTCATCATGGTAAATCAATCAATAGTTGACACCCAACTATGTTCTTAGCATGATATTGGATGCTGAGGAAGAAACTCCCTTCTCTTCAGAAGCTGACTAATCTAGGTGGGAAAGGCATACAATTGAACTCTTATTAACTGAAAGACTTTTGAGGCTCTTATTCATTTATGATATGGGGATGGTAATAATATCTCTCTCAACTGATTGATAGCAGAATCAAATAAATGCATGGTTAGCGCAGAGAAAACCGCATTAAAAAAAGCTATTTTACTTTTTATTCTTTTGTTGGACACTAAGCTCCAGGAAGTCATAGATCTTGTTTTTCCTCCTCCTTTTTTTTTTTTTTTTGTCCTGACTCTTGCTTCATTTCTGACTCATAATAGGCATTAAATATATGTTTTAGTGAATTAACTAAAAAGACATCTCTAATTTCCTCTTGCTTTTTGGTCTTCCCTAACATTGTAACTTTTTAACATAGGAATCTCAAGGGCAAAGAATTCATTGTAAGTTATCTACAGCTGGTATTTAATGTTAAGTCATAATATTTAAGTCAATTTCATATCTGTGCATATTGTTCTTCAGGGATGTACCCATTGTTTATTAGCCTTTAGGGAAATGTCGTAAGTGTAAGGGAAAATAGAAGACATATGGGTTGCAGGTATTTGCTGAGCTCTCCAGTGAACTACAATGCTGAAGTATTGCCAAACTCTAAAGCTCTATTCAGAATTCTTAATCAGTCTGTATATTCTTTTCTCATTTGCAAAGTTACTAGCTACATATTATCATATGTGTCTTCTGATTGGTGTAACTATAGCCAATTAAATAGCCTTCCTCTATCTTTAATGCATTCCTCTCTTGACAAGCTAAGGCTGCACCCAAGAAGAGGGGCTGCCCTACGTGTTCATTCATTTATTCATTTATTCTTCAAGGAATGTGCATTTCCCCATTGTGCTGGCCACCATTATATTCTTTGGGAACATAAATCTCTCCCTAAAGTGATTAAAAAACTAGAATGAGACTTTAAAAGAACAAAACAAACAAACAAAAATGAAAAAAAAAAAAAAAACCCTGCTCGGGATATATAATAAATAACTAAGATTTGGTGAACAAATCTTAAATTTATAACTTAAATTTTTACTTGCCCATACAGCCATATACAAAAAAAAAAAAAAAAGCATTCCAGAAAATTCTTTCACATTCCTTTTTTTCAGTAATTCTTCATCAAGAGAGAACAATATATCTGACTTTTAGCATCCTGAATTAGATTTACTTACAAAGAGACATTTAAACAGATTATGTTTGAAAGTTTGTGTAAAGATAGGTCCAAGGGTATATTAAATAATGATGGAGTGCAAAAGAACTTAAGAAGTGTAAGAAATTAGATCTTTATAAAGATGGTAATATTTCACTTATGTCTAGAAGAATGGGTAGATGTCTATTAAAAAAAGAAAGTGAAGAGAGACCTCCACGCATTAAAAAAATGGAATGCGGAGTGAGCATCTATGTTTAGTAGGTAGCTAGTAGGTCCTTTTGCTAGACAGTAAGTTCAGTGGTAAAAGAAACATGGGGGATAGGCTTGAAAGATAAATTTTCATTTTTATAACATATTAGGAGTTTGAATATTATGTCATGAGCAACAAAAGGCCAGGAATAGTCTTATTTTTAGATGGGGAAGAGGTGTGGGAAGGAGTAACCTGAGGATAACTGACACAGCCCAGAAGCATCATTCCCCACTGAATAAGAAAATAACGATTAGGACCATAATTCCCAAATGGCAACTCTGCTATCTCTTACCAGCATTTTTCCAGGTCTTCTTTAAAACTCTTAATTGCACATAGTGCAATCAGAGGTGTTAGAGACTTTATAAGAGAACTTCACATATTTAAATTATTTGATAAGTAAAGGGTTTACATAGATAGTAGACTTCTTTCAAGAATAACATAAGTACGTGTTTAACATGCACATTAGGGATATTGGGAAAAGGGAATACGTTACATTTTCTTTTATATTTGTATTTAGCTGAAAAAAAGTAATTTTAGAAAAAGTCTTATGGTATGGATAGTTTTCTGTAGTACCCATTTTGGGAAATAACTTATGATGTAGAAACATTAAAAATAGCCTATCAGAAAGCTTACCTCTCTTATGTAGATTCCTAAACTAGTCAAGTTAAGCTACATCTACATCTTTCTAAAATGTATGATCATCACCATAATTTTAATCAAATCATCAGTTAACCCAGGGGTTACTAGGACCTAAATTCCAAAAAAATAAAAAAAAAAATTAAAAAGTAGTAACGTTTTTCTTCATATTTGAAATTCTGCTCTTGAAAGTAAGCTGTTAAAAGAAGACAGGGCTCTGTGAATGAAAACCTCTCTTATACAATAACAAGGACTCCAGATGCTAATCCAGGAACAAGCTTAAGTGACAGCTCAGAGACACTGAGATGGAAAACACTGTGAGCATGATATGCTGTGAGGATGAACTTGCAGAAAGTTTCCTCTGACTGAGTGCGTTCATAGCCACAGCACTGGGTTTAGAGTCAAGGGCAAACTGTTTGAATCTGGCTGGATGTATTGACTAAAATAATGGAATTGCCACTTGAAAAACAATGAAGTGATTATCTGTACAGGCCCTTTCTTCTGCCGGCCTCTTAGAAATCATTAGAGATTAAGAGTTTAAGAGCGAGTATCCGTATTGTGCTTGGTTTAGTTTTATTTTTCAATAGAGCATTTCCTTCCTGATATTCAAAGCCTACAGGTACCTAGGAGAAGGAAGAATATACGTACAGTGCATACTTAAATTTTGAGGTGTAAAATGACCAATTCTTATATCTTAATCACTTAAATAGTCCACGATGGATGCATGTCTCATGTTTGCTTGCTTATAACTTTCAGTATATAAGTACTAAAACGCAGAGAAAAATAAAATAGTCTCAGCAGCAGTACACAAAGCATCACTACTATTGAACATTTAAGGTAACAATTACAACTCAGAATAGATGCTCAATGTTTCCACACTTCACTGTGGCTGTAGTTTAGAAATAAAATTTAGAAGATGTTTGCTATTCTTTTTTTTGGGGGGGGCATTATTTTGTATTATTATTTTTTTGGCCTGCGAAATGTATAAAATCAGCTTCTTCCCAATCATAAAACTTCCACACCATGCTGTTTTTAAGAATTTTATCTTCACAGCAAAGGAAAATTTTCCTGCCACAAATGTTTGATTTATGTCTCACTGAAAATGAAATTACCTTAAAGTTAGTAGAATAAAACTAATTACATTTATTCTAGGTAGTTTACTTTTAAATGAAATGTTTTGAAAATCTGCTATTAGCTTAATATTTAGTAACCAGAATTTTAACCTGATATCATGAAAAAAAAAATTGTATTTTAATGCTAGAAGGGAGTCCAAGTGTCATCTATTCAGATCATATGTGAAAGCGAAGATGAAAGCTCAGAGATGTCCAGGCTTCTCCTCATCACCACCCTACCCCCATTCACAGCCTCCCAACTCCTGAGAGGCAGAATTAAAACTCTGCTTTCCGGTTCCTGAAACCTGGCTTCTGGGCTCTTTCCACTGTCTAAGGCGAATGTATTACTTAATTTTTTTTTTTTTCCCCCACTCCATTAATTTTAATGTCATAGAGTCTTAAATTAGGTAAAACAGCAAAGCACTATTCTGCCACCCAATCTAACCTATCCTCTTCATTTTCTGGGCCAGGGAACAACACCCAGTGTAGTTATGGGATTTTCCCAGTATGGCTTGGCCATATCCTTGGATGCACAGAAAATTCTTTTTGTGGTGACCTTAGCTATCCAAGTTATTTGCAAATCTAAACTTGGACTTTATGATTAGCAGTTAAAGCAACACTCTTACTGCATTTCAGTTATATCTTAATAATCACTAGCGAATCCTGTTTGTGGTAGGTATTCTCAGAACCAGAAGAGAAATAAATGTTTGTGAATGATAAAATTAATTATTGTAATAGATCCTAAAGTTGTTGACTATGACCAATAGCACAAGATAGAAGAGTGGTTTGGTTATATTTACCATATATAGTCATCATCTTGGAAGAGCTCGAATAAGGAACACCCATCCTATGATAAGTATTTCCATGTTAAATATCTTGAGCATATTTATGTACCATGTGATACATGCAGAATAGAATCTTACCATGTACACTTTTGTTGTGCATAGTTACATATATGCAAACATTCATCTAGAGTGTATGTGCCATTTAATTCCTATCTGTATACAATAGCATGGTTCAAAAGCACCTTTTCTGTTAAAACTACTGAAGCTTGATTCTCAGCACTTTGCTATCTTATCTTTCTTCCCTTCAATCTCTCAGTTAATAGGATTTCTATAAACCAGCATGACAGCGGGCTTGGTAGCTCAACAGATTAGTCTGTGGGCTTTCATCCTTGGAACCTGGTTCAAATTCAGTCTTGACCAAGATGCCCTCTAATCTTCCCTGGATGAATTGCTCTTAAAGGACATGAGGCCCAGTTTATCTTTAAACCTGATTTAGTGCCACACTTGCACCCTTTCTAAAACTTGAGGTTACATTCACGCAACTGAGAAAAAGTATGAAATGTAGGCATTTTCTCTTTTGGTCATGGACTAGTATCCCTTCTGAGAAAACCCAATAAGATGCTGGAAAAAAAAAAAAAAGGAAAAAAAAAAAAGGACTGTTTCTATTTCTCTACTTAATCATCAATGTACTTTCCAAGAGTAAAGTGATATTATTTTTTATTGTCTTTTCAACCTCTTTATCACAAAGGTTTTAGAGTAGTTTTCACTGTCTCCTCATATCATGTTCTAACTATATTATTACACATAGACAGACTAATGAAGAATGTTACCATTTACTCATTTAATTAAAAGTCTGTGATGATGATTCTTTGTTGTCTGTTCTATGTTATACCAAACATACCTGAATTGCAAGTTTTAAGGGACCAATCTTTCCTTCCTTCTTGTCTGTAATCATCAACTTTCTAGTCAGGAAGGAAATTTTATCATTTATATACACTGTACTTCTTTTATCTCTGAGTGTTTAATTATGTTATCTCTCCCCACCCCATTCTTTGCCACCTGCTGGAATGCATTCAGTCTTCTTTTTCAGTCCCACCTATCCTTTATGGACTGACTGACTTCATTTCCTCCCATGAGCTTTGTTTCTGTTATGCCACTCCATAAAACCCACTACTTCTATAAGGTGGACCAGAAAGAACACTAAATTAGGAGTCAAATAACCAACCTTCTATTAATTCTTCTTTTAATAATTAGCTCTGTGATCTAGAACAAGACATTGATGAGGATGAGGATAATGACAGGCATAACATAATAAAAATCTGTTACAATTATTTCATGAGCATCTTACTAGATCCTAGACCCTGTGCTGGGTGTTTTTTTTTTTTTTTTCTAAGTCTTGTGTCAACATGTCATCATGAATATATGACCCTAATAGTCAATCCTAAAAACAGCTGATATGTAAAACTCACTAGCCCCTCTTATAGAAGAAGGACGTTGAGAAATTTAAGTAAGTTTGCCAGATAGCGATATAGCCCAGAACTCAACCCAGTTCTGCTTGATCACTTTGTCTGGTTTCTAATGGTGTCACTTGTCAAATGATGGAATTTCAACAGATGATCATGAAGTCCTTCTATCTCAAGTACTTTAACAGTTTTATAAATTGTTTATTTCCACTGAATCATATATTTTTCTTTGAATATATGTTATAGATTAGCTTTCTCATCTTTGATAGGGACGTATATAAATTGTATTTGTATAATGAAATCAATTCTGTATATTCAGTTGAGATTCTTTTTGGCAGGCAAAACATAAATTTTAAGAATGCATAGCCTCCAGTCTTTTATTTGCACTAAAAGCAGAAATAAAACATTCTGAAACTCACTTCATTGAAAGATTTACTCACCAAGGATTAGAATCCTCTCTATTTGAAGAATTTTTTAAAGAAGTAGAACGCCATATTGAGCAAAATTTCTATAACCTGAAACTTAAGAGAGAGTTGATATTCTTAATGTCTTTGTTCTGCACAATCCCAATACCATGAACTTTCAAACCTTTTAAAATAGGAAAGGATTTAAAATGACACATAAATTTGAAAGAAACGATTGTCTATTACTAATTATAAGCAGATTTATTCAGAATGAATAATATCTAAAAAAATGTTCATGACCTTTTATTCCCCCAAATGGTAGAGGAGCTAGAATGGCTAGCAAATTTTTCATTAGGAATCAGCCAAATTTACAAATCTATTCAAGGTGCAGTAGTAGTTGCCACAGAGCTCTAAGGGCCCGCAAAATCTAAATATGTGCCATCTGTCCCTTTGCCAAAAATATTTGCTAACCCCTGGGCTGGAGAAGAATGCAGGCACTATACAAGAAAAAAACATGCATATTTAACTTTAACAAAAGTGTGGCAGGTGTTTTTAAAATAAAATGGCAGACCTAATTTGAATGGTATGGTCAGGCTATTGTTACAGCAACATAGCTAATGACCCCAAATTTACGTGGCTTAACACAATTTTTTTTTTCTTTTTTTTTTTTTTTTGGTCTTTACCACGCCAGTCAACCCCTGAGGACATCTGTTTTCTTTGTGGTTTCTCAGTAATCCACCTAGGTCCGTCTGCCAGCTACGCAGTCTCAACAGTTTCACTGTTAAAAACAGAGTCTGATAAATTATGCTGGAAGTTTTCACTGGCCCAGCCTGGAAATGACACTTGCCATTTTGCTCGCATGTCTTTAGCCAGAACTAGTCATATGGCCTTACCTACCTGGAAAGACACTGGGATGCTTAAGAAGAAATGGAAATCCAGAAATTGTTGAGAACTGATAATATTTGTCACATCATGGAAACCTTTTTCAGAAAATTACATTTAATTTGAAACCTGAAAACAGAGAATGAGTCAGGCAGTTAGAAAGGAAACAGGGTTAGATAGAGGAAAAGAGGGTGTGAGAAGATAAAAACAAAACAAAACAAGTGAGATCTTGGAGGTTCCAAGAACAAAAGAAGAGCAAGGAGTTGTAGGGAAAGTGGATGAAGATGCTGTTAGGGACAAACTGAGGAGAAAGATCAAGCAGGGCCTAGTGAGCTCTGTAAGTCTGAATATTATTCAATCACAGTCAGTGAAAGGTTGGAAACACAGGCAAGAAAGACATCATCACACTTATGAAAGAACCGAGCTACCTTCTGAGCCAAGAGTGGATAGGTAAACTTGTCTGTGACAAGCAAACCTAGATGACAATCTTTCTCTTTTATTATGAATTATTTGTGATGAGCATCTCATTGACAGGTATTAAATAAATTTGTTAATTATTTTGACTCTAAAGTTTATAAAACATTTATAAAAATTAATTTAAAATATTATAGAGATTAAGACATTCACATAAACCAAAAAACTGTTTATTTGATAAATTCAATGTAATAATGCCACAAACCCCCCAAATACATCCCTATTCATATCGATTGTACACCAACAAGGTGAAGCAGACCAATGATAAAGAACCTTATCAAGAGCTTCTTTTGTTTTCCTTGCTATAATATATAGTTTATGGAACCTCTCCATCTTGAAAAAAAGAGCCTTTATTTGTTCTCTTGTTTCTTTCTTTTTTTTTTTTTTTTTCTGTCTTCTTCAAGTGCCAAACAGTTTTTATATGTTAGAGGGCTGGCTTTTTATGCAACAGGAAAATAGCATTTTTTGGTTGACTCTCGGGTATAAATTTTGTAAATACTAGACAATAAATTATGGAGCACTGAATAATATATGTGATGTTATAAATTTAATTTCTATGTTTTCACAACTAGCTAAACAACATAACTCATCTGCAGTGTAATCACACCTTTTATAACAATTCTTATATACATGTATCACATTAATTGTAGTTTACATGTCTGACAAGAATTTTATGACAGCTGAAACAGTTTACATTTCTCTCTATAAGGAGGTGATATCTTTTGTGGGCTTATTTTGTTAGTTGTATTCAGCACGAACTCTTAAGATAGATGCTCTAAAATCCACAGTTCAAATGTTTGAGATTGCTAAGAATCTAAATGCAATTCCTTGGGTTCTTTTCCCAGTTGAAGTTAACCCTGACTTTTATATATCATCTACTTCCAAATACTTTTCTGAAAGGATCCAAGTAAGAACAGGCTCCTTTTATGACTATGATTCTAAAACAATTTGCCAGGGCTGAAAACAATTTTGCAACTTCTCTCTTCAACATGGAATCTTCTAAGTTGTCATGATTCTGACACTCACTAAAATTTGAACAAGCAAACCCTCTTTCAGAGGCACCATGATTGTCCAAAATATAAAGTGCTCTAAATTTATAAATATCTTTATCTATCAGAGGAGGATTGTGAGATAAATTCACAAGAAATGACACTTTTCTTTCTAAATATCAATTGACGTAGGAAATGGGATGAACACAAATACAGATTTTAAGAATATAAGTGGTGCTTCTACCTGTTCTGTGACTGCATGAAAATTAAGAAAAAATGGAACAAACTCTTAGTGTCTTTCCATGGAGAAAACTGCCATGTCAGAGTTGTTTGTTTGCCAACTGCCCCTCGATTTTTGTTCTTGATACTCTGTTTATGAGGATCAGCATATTTTTATTTTGATAAGATCAACAAATTGTGTACCGAATTAAATTATACTGGAGAAACTGATGGAGTTAAAAGAACTGATAGAATTATAATAGTTAATTTGGGTGCTTAATATGTGCCAGGCTTTGTGTTAAGTTCTTCTCATGCATTTCCTCTTTAGATCCTTATGAAATCGATAAGGTAGAGATATTATTATCATTTGACCAGATAGGAAATGCAATCTTAGTTAAGTATTTGCTAATATAGGAGCAAATATGCATGGCAGATCAGAAATATAAATCTAGTCATTTTATTCAGATCAAGTTTTCAGTGAGTTTTACCTAACTTTCACTCTCCTTTAGTAAACAAGAAAATTAAAGGTTTTTTTTTTTTTTTTTTCTTTTTTTTTTTATATTCCCCAAAACGGCACCGAATCTAGGCAGCGTAAGGCATAGGTATTAGATTAATGATATTTCAATGATTATAAACATATAACAGTCATTTGGTATGTCACGAATCTATGAGCCACTTGACAGTCTTTTTAAGGATGAAGATGAATGTTCACATGGCTGTTTACCAAAAAAAAAAAAAAAAAAGGTGTGTCTGTGAGTAGATGACTTATGAAGAAGTAACAAACACCAAAGAAACCTAATGACACAATTTAAAACTAAACATTCTCTAGCAGATTGTTTCAATTAAAAGAAGTATTTAATTTGGGTCAAGAAAGAATTATAATAATAATTAGCTGTTGCAAATAAAATAAGAAATACTTTCTTTGAAGGTACGGACATTGTGGTAGCTACTTTGCCTAAATTAACTAATTTAAGCTTTGCGGTCAATCATTATTCTTTTTTTTTTTTTTTTTAACCAGATGAGCCTTTAAAAAGTTGAATAACTCATTAGGGTCACAGAACTAGTAAACAGAGAAGGGATTCGAGGGCAGATCTTTGTCACTGAAATTTGTGTGTGCCTTTGTGTGTGTACCTTTGAAACATTGCTTTTGATCAGATACATTGTAAATAATATATGGAAAACAGGTTTTGATTGAAAAATCAATTAGCAAGAATTAGCAAATCAACGATAGCTGAAAACCAAATGCAGTTTTTTTCTTGTATTAACTAAAATCTGGTTTCCATAGCAAGAAAGAGGCTAGCGTGGCCTTGCTTTACTCCAGAGTGTTCATATCACACCTGGAAACCTGACTTCCAGCTGGGGCCACAGACTTAAAAAATAACATTGACAAATGGCAGGTAGCAAAAGACACTCACCAAGTTCCTCTCATGAGGAACAGGGAAAAGAATGCAACATGTTTGAGTAGGAAACATAAAAGTATAGCAATTGGGTTGAGCAAGACTACTGTTTTCATATTTTTTAAAGGATTTCTTTGCATGAAAAAGTTAATTCTTTAAGTGTGACTATAAAAAGCAGAAGATCAGATGATGAATGCTAATACAAATAAATTTTAAACTCACTATTAAGATAATTAATATATACCTCTGAAGTCCAATATGAGTAACTTTAGGAGAAGAGTTTTTCTTTGGGACCAGAGTTGCACAACTTCAAATTGTTATTACTGCTAGAATTTGACTTTCCAATTTGTTCCTAGATTCTTCACAATTCCAATTACTGTTTTCAAGTTTGGCAACATATTTCATTTTTAAAAATATTTTACCTAGTATTTTTACATGGTTGGATAAGACAGGAACATTGGGAGTGACTGCACATTGGTCTGCCATTTTGAAGGGAAGTTCCAAACCTTCTTCATTGTGAAGATTTTTCTGTGACTTTGAAAAGGTTGAGAAGCCATTTAGCAATTGCACTAAGACCAGAAATCTGTTCTTAGGATTCTGTCTCAATTTTTAATAATTAGACTACACCGTTTGAGTTTATAAATAGTGACTATCATCTTCATGAGCTGGACTATCCGTTAATGGTCCACAGAGACACCCACAGTGAAAATTTAAAGCTTGACAGTTTCAGCATTTTATTGCAGTCTTCAAAAGAAAAGCTTCCATAATCTCTCAGCACTCTCCATTATGGCCCGTGACCCTACTAAGCTAATTACGTTTCTGGTCCAGCCTTAGTCCTTCCTAGCTATGTTGCCAACCTAGTGCCTCTGTCTTTCACACTGTGGTTAAGTAGAATTTTGTCTGAAATGTAATTCTTTACTATAGTCCAGGTATTGTGTATGCCTATAAAATTAGGCCCTGGTTTCAGCAGATACTGCAAATTAGATTGTTTATAGGTGGTTTATTCACATTAGTATTTTTATTAAACATTAACTACATGAATTTTTTTAAATAATCTATTATTTGTGTTATATATTACACTCTCTCTCTCTCTCTCTCTCTCTCTCTCTCTCTCTCTCTCTCTCTCTCTCTCTCTCTCTCTCTCTCTCTCTCCAGTCAATGGGCACACATAGATTAAACCTGTGACCATGTATATGTGTGGCACCCAACTGCTAACATATGTGTGAGAAGGTTTTTTTGTGCTTTGTCTTTTACAAATTAATTTCTACAGGGCCAGCTTAAGCCTTATTTAATCTCTCTCTTCTAAGAGAGATTTAAACATTTTCTAGTTCAAAGTCCTATCATTCCTATGCACTTTGTAGCTTTCCAATTTTGACAGCTAGTTCTAATAATTCATTACTCTGAATTAAAGCTATTCAATTAATGCCATAGAGTTCAACTTTGTGAGGTTTATTAATATTTTCTCTTCTTCAGTTCTCTGGTCAATGAGGTCATAGAGTAGGAACCACGGGGATTTTAAGTTGCCATATGATTAATAGTGTGGCACCTTGAATTTGGCATCTGGCAAGTATACAATAATCTCCTACCTGTGAAAGGTAAATGAAGCTCTCTTTAGGCTATATATTTTATTCATTTTGTTAAGAAAGAAAAATAAAATTTACACTGTGGGTAATTTCTGATCTAAATAAATTTAGTTGCAGTGTTTTGTACAAGTTCAGTCATTTATCTATTTTTATTCAACCAAATATTTATCAAGAGACTTTACTATGTATTAGGCCCTCTTCTAAGTGATGTGGTTGTAGATACAGCAGTGAAGAAAACAGGCACATAGTTCTGCTTTCATAGTGTTTATCTTCTAGTGTGGAGAGATAAAAAGTAATGAAAATAAATAAGTAAAATATGTAGTATGATTAGTATTAATAAATGCCCCGGAGAAAAGAAAAAAAAAATGGCACTTGCCTGGAAGGACAAGAGCGCTTAATTTTAATTTTGCCAGGGAGGCCACACCAAGAGACAGACATTTGAGTAAATGCTGAAAGAGCTGAGGGAGCAAGCCCTGCTCCATGTAGAGGGAGCATGCCCCTAGAGCAAGGAGCTGATGGTGACGAAGCCCTGAAGCAAGAGATGACATGAGTTGTTCAAAGCACACAAAGGAGGCCATCAGATAGTCCATCTCTCCTCAAAGCCATCCAAGGGAATCCCATCTGACACAAAATAAAAACTAAATTGTTTGCAATGGCTTCTCAGGCCCTGCGAGGTTTGAGTTATACTCTGGCTAGCATGTTGAAAGTAGATTCAAGAGGAAGCAGGGTAGGAACGGGTGAACCATCAGAGGGCTGTTGATAATAACCAAGGTAACAACAATGGCAGACTGGACCAGAATGGAGACAGTGGGAACTGCATGTTGTGAAGGTGGCAGCAATAGAATCTGGTGATGAAAATCATGCAGTGTGTGAGGAAGAGGAAGTTACGCACGACTCAGGTTTTTCACTTGGGTAAATGAACATCAGATTTCTGCCACTTGTTGGTCAGGTTAGTTTTCTGATCTCCAGAAAGATGTAGCATTTCTTCGCATTAAATTAACTAATAATAATGGTTTCTAGCATATAGTAGGTAATTAATATATGGAAGCTCCTCTTTTTGTTGTTATTATTATAACTACTGTAAGCCTTAAAATTTGTCTGAGATCAAAGACTCTACCTAATGCTCATCTGTGAAGCCTCTTCAGGAATATTAGAATAACTTAGTCTGATAAGTTTATATAATTAATATGTGGCTAATGATGAAATCATCCATATATTTGTTTTTTAAATGAGTCTAAAACTAGAAGAGCTAAGTAATCACAATATAATTTTCTTGGCCTTATGGGTAAAATCTAGCCCAATTGGGAACCATTTTGTTTAGCATGGGTACATGGATATTATTCATGAGTCATAAATACTGCATCTCTCTTTCAAGACTATATAAATCAGTAGACACTTTACAGCAAGCATCCTATCAACCAAATCCAGACATGGTATGCTATAATTAAATAATTTTATGAAAGTAATTGCCTATGTTAAAAATCCATTTTCCATTTCCCTCTTCAATTGAAGATGTTGTCTCCTATTAGGAATGAGAAGGCTTTCCTTTCAGCCTCGGCAAGCTAGCCTCAAAGCTTGGAAATGTGACCTGACAAGGTCTCCTGATGCAAATGTGCAGCTAAGCAATATTCATAATATATGTGAATTATTAATATTACTATTAATATCCACAATATTTATATATATTCACATATCATTTTTATTAGCCCCAGACTTTCTGATATGTATCTTTTGTTCTAGGAAAAGAGAATGTAATGTATTAACTCTTTCAACATTTATCTATACAGCCTTGTTATATTATCCCTTACACTGGATTAGATGTGAATTATAAAGCAATAAATAAGAAATAACACCCTGTCCTCAAAAAGAATACTCTCTAAAGTAGAGCTTTCTAAACTGAAGTCAAGGGAATAGTGTTTGAAAAGATGAAAACAAGTGTGCCAAGAAAATAAACTGGATTGTTGAAATATTAGCAATGTATTTTTGCTGTAAGCCTTCTCAGAAGCTTTATAAACTACAGAATATTTTGACTTTCTAAAGAATTGTTTATTATAAAGCATTGTCTGAACTTATTTAATTAAAAACATTTATTCAATTAAGAGTTTTAGAATATTATTCGTCACTAAGAGTTGCTAGTCTGATGTTATGCTAGCATATATCCAGTAAATTACAACTTCAATATCATGCTCACCATCCTTTAGTCATTGAACAAGTTTACATAATAGAATTTTTTAGAATTACACTGTTGATACTTGAAGATCACTCAGAGATCCTTTAATCACTATGCCCTTCTTCCAACCTTTGCCTCTAGTTGCTACAGATTACTTATGAGCCAATTTAAAAAGCTTTGTCTTCACTGTTGCCTCCAATCCAAGTTGGTCTACTGGTCCTACAGGCAGTTATTAAGCCTGAAACAATGCTATAATAAGTACTATGGCATTTATCATTTACCTGAGTTTAGAGGTATGCGTGTGATCACAGCCCCCCCCCTTTTTTTTAATGAAAGCAGGGCTACACCTCTGTTTTGTTTGTATGCAGTGCTGAATTCCTTAAAAGTCTCTAAGAACTGAACGTATGAAGGTGTATCCCCCAAGTACATTTAAATGACATATGTAAACAGTGCTTATCTTAAGAGTGATGTGCTGTTCTAGGCACTGGGGATATAGAAATGAATAAAACAGACAAATGCATCTACCATCATAGAGCTGACAGTACAGTAGGGGGTCAGACAATAAGCAAATCAGTAAGAAAAAAATACAGAATAACGTCAGAAAATGATAACAGAATAATGCCAGGATAAAAACGATTAAGAATGACTAGAGTGGTTTAGAAGAGCCTCTCTGGGAGTAAGGAAACAGTGAGTACAGAGGTCCTGAGATGAGAGTGTGCATGTCATGCTCAAAGAACAGCAAAGGGTGAAGTCTGAAAAAAAAAAAAAAAAAAAAAAGATTGAGGAGAAGAGTGCCAAGAAAAAGAAGTCAGAAAATTTAGGGGTCATTCGTTAAATTAAATTTGAAAAAACTAAAGAGTTACACATAATTTAGATGCATGATACATTTAAAATAAGCTCCTTCATGAATTTTGTTTTTCTTTATCTTTTTGACATTTTTATATACTTCTCATCCAGTAAAGTAGTTGGTTGGAGGTAATCTCCTCTAACTCAACATCAGTTGTAGAGGTTAGCAACCAAGTAAAATGGAAGCAGCCATTTTTTTTTTTAATATTTGTTGTGAAATTTACATAATATAAAATTGACCATTATAACGAAAGGTTCAGTGGCATTTCCAGTATTGTGAACCACCTATCTAGTTCTAAAACATTTTCTTACCCAAAAGAAAGTCCTGTACCCCGTAAGCAGTTCCTCCATACCACCTCCCACTTCCCAGACTCTAGAAGTCACGAATCTGTTCCTGTGTCAACCAGTGTTTGTGTTTTCAACTTAAATAGATATAAAGATATGTATAGTGTCAACGTGATGGGTGTGTGTGTGTGTGTGTGTGTGTGTGAAAGTGTGTGTATATGTATATGTATACACACACACATTTTGTGAAAGGATTCCTCCTTAGTGGTGGTGTAATTGTGAAACTAAATAAGTTTATTACAGTCTAATTCCTGTTCCATCCATTCCATTCCATACTGTATCCCTACTTTGCTGGAGCCCTCAGTACGTAATCTGGCTCTCCAAACTTCTAGCAGAAGTAACTTCTCAATGTAGTTTGCTTAAATTTTCTCTAAGCTACACCACTACCCAACACACACTTTGATTTTATAGAGAAAGATTTTAGAAAATAATTCATCAAATAATTTATTCAAATTACATAGCTAGTTACCAGAAATTTAGGATCAATACTCAGGTTGATAGTAAATCTCAGTTTTTGTGGTTTATGCAGTAACACTAGCAATGAATTTGGAAAAGGTTTGCACCTTCTTTATATCTCCTCACGTCACATTGTATAGTACCTTTTCATGCACCCGGGAAGTTTTTTTGGCAACTATGTTGAAAGAGCATAAATCTTAACTGGAATGTGACCCGATCGTCATCAAACTATTCGAAAGATCTGTACTAACAATGATCTAATTTAAAATTAAGAGTCTAAGAAAGCATTGAGAAGTAACAAGAGGGAAGAAAAACTGGAGATGAATGCAAATGCATGTACAGCTTTTCTCTGGGGATTTAAATCAAATCCTCATTGTATAATATTTGATTGGTTACTCATTGTTTCTAATTAGAAATAATCACATTTACATGATTCCTCCCTCCTTTTTAGTTTCTTACCAAAATTGCTTTACTCAATTATGCCACTTTATGGTTTCATATCATTTTTATCTCTTGACTCAACAATTCCCCATATCATTTGGAATGTGTTTTATATTTTTTTAAGAAGTAAAAGTTTGAGAGCTGTTCTCAAACTGATCATGAGATTTAAGTAGCTCCCTCCGTAAGCTCAGAAGCATGCTAAGAGCAAACTGAGGAATACTCGAAAGTTCAAAAGTAGGATGATGCTTATTACTAACTATATGTGGAATTAATTAAAGATTTAATTATTTGAGGAAAAATAAATTGGCAGTTTCTACTTTTTGAGTCATTAAAAACATGTCTACTGCTCTAGGGGTTTTGAATGCATGTGCAAAAAATAGACTGCATGAGCTTTGATGTTGCAAGAGTTTTTTAATAGAAATTCAGCTTAAATATATGCTGTAGTCTTAGGTTTTTATCCCAAATATGCCAACCTATTTTCTTTTCTGAAAAAGCATATGTAGATGTGTATATTCACCAAGATGTTTAAATACTATAAGGTGCTTTTCCCCTTTTTTATAAACTGGCATTTAGAGTTACAGAGTACCTTTAGGCTCATCTATAAATGAAGAAACTGAGACCGATGAGAGCATTATGGCCCATGGTGATATAGCTACGTAAACAGAACTCATGGAGGCATGCAAGTTCCATAAGATGGTGCTCCTTCTGCTACATGATTAAATAGACACCCCACATGGGAATGGACATATTAAAAGCATTTATTTCCTTTAATTCTGTATGTTTGTATATAATAATGTCTATATATCAAATATATATATATATATATATAAATAACATAATATATCAAAAACTTGTTTCCTCCTTTTCCAGTTTTCTTTCTAATAGTCTGTATTTTAGTCAGTGAAACTTAAAAATATGTTGGTGCAGCCATACCTATTGTAACTATTATGTACCAATATATATTCCAAGTCCTGGGGCTGTAGTGAAGTAAAAGATGAAATATTTATATTTTAGTAAAATATTAAAATATTAAATAAGTAGACAAACAATATAATTTCATGGACATGTGATAAAGTAGAAGAAAGCCATGTAATAGAGAATGAGTGGGGTCGATTGGTGATGATGTTTAAGTTTATTGAGTTGTCAGGGTAATATATCTGAAGAAATAGTTTTGTTTGTTTTTTTATTTTCTTTTTGTGTGTGTGTGGAAATCTGCTTGAAGACATCAGAGACCAAACAATTTGGGGACCCCTGTTTCCAAAAGGTAGTGTATCAAATAGCATTCTAAGGCCTTGAAATGAGAATGAACTTGCCATATTGAGGTCCACATGGGAGCAAATGGCCCAGTTACAACTGGAATGAAGATATGAAGAGGGTTCCAAGGTCCAGGCAAAGTAGAAGGGACTGAGATCATCTAGGGCCCTAAAGGCCATGAAATGTGTGTCTGGACTTTATGCATAATAATCAAAGTCATTGGCCTTAATTTTCTTTGTTTATATAGACGATAGAATTCAAAGATAATTGCCCACAATCCAGGATGATGTTATCCAGAACCAAAAAAAATAATTTGTTTCAGGGGAGAAAATATGTAGAGGCATTTTTTCCCCCTCTAAAAATCCACCGTAAGAATTCTTAGTAGCTATTCATGTCAAAGACCCAGTTAACCACATGTTCTTCCTTTCAAATTCAGAATTTTAAATAATATTGAAAGTAAGGCACAGGCAAATATCCTTTTGTATCCTAACAAAGTACAGACTGAGTTGTTTGATTTTTTCTGCAATAATTTTTATTTGCAAAATATGTATCATTTTCATGTAGAGAAAGAGCATCTATGGAAAGTACAAACTTCTAAAAACAGAAATAATTAGGATGCGCAATTATCCAAAATGATGATCTGTATTATATTGGCATCAACAGTGAAATTTCCCATGGAGAATTTTGGCTTATTTCTTACTTTTATTCTTTTACATAGTTTGGTTCCTTTTGAACCATAAGTAAAATCTGGTCAGTGTGTCGAAGGAAAAGGTAAGCACCAGTAATGTTCTTATTTTATCTTTTCAAATTTTAAATTAATCTAGATAACCTATAAGTGTGACATGACACAAATGATCTTAATTGAGATTTTATATCCACATGTATAAAGCACTGCCATTTCCATTGAACCCCTTCCAATTCATCAATCTGCTCAGCTGCCTAAGATAGTTTATTGTGAATTAGAGGATGAGTACAAAAGCAATGTTTATCTCCTAAGCCATGCATAGGAGAGCAAAGTAATTAGGAAAGCTTTTATTACCCTGAGTGAAGGGAAAACAATAGGAAACCTAGAACCCGAGAGTAATTTGAAGAGTTATCAGCCAAATCAGATGTGGCTATTCCAAGTGAAGATCTATATAAACTGGTAATTTAGTGGGAATAATACTATTTTGAAATCTAATAGCCTAGATTTAAATCTCAGACTCACTCGTTTGGACCCTGGATAAATTCCTTATCACATTGAGCCTCTCTTTTCTTAGTGGCAAAATGGGGATAATGATGTCCATGTTACATCGTTAGTCTAAAGTTTAATTGGTATAAATGAATTACTTAGTAGCATGACTGGGATGTGATATTTGCATTATTTACTCATGCTGTATAAAGTCGAAATATCTCGGCACCATTTATTTACACTTTGGAGATGCAAAACTGTATCAACACATGCACATCTAGTTTCCTTTTGAACATCTTTTAGTTTTGTCCAGTCATTTTCTTGATCTGCTGCACATGAGCTCCCAGATATGTGTCACTTGACAGTTGAGATGCTTAGAGGATTAGTGCCTTGAGTGGCAGGTTGGCTTACATTGCATTTCTGTTCCTGTGTAGCTTGCCTTCGTGTTCTTAAAATACAATATATCACAGACAAGATTGGCAATGACAAAAGAGAAGAAAACAGTTCTCTTTATTGTCAAGGCAAACAAACTAACATAACTTTGAAATAAAATGAGATTTCAATTCTTTTGTCCTTTCAAGGTAGGTAGAGATGTTTTCCTCCTGAATTGAAGAAGGAAAAAAACACATTAATTTGCACAAGGAAAAAAAAATAGGTAGGTAGGTAGGTAGGTAGGTAGGTAGGTAGATAGATAGATAGATAGATAGATAGATAGATAGATAAGGAGGAATTGCATTATACTATAAAAGTTACTAATTCATATTTATCCGCACTAGAATAGCCAAATCTCAATTGGCTTGTATCACTTTAAATTACTTTTTGGGTCTAGGGAGCCAGATAGTAATATTGTATTTCCTTCATTTAAGGTGCTAAAAGCATCATCAAACTCTTTGATTAGGGAAAGCAGGCTCTATAAGGAATTTGAGTACTAAATGAGTTGTGGGAGGAAACAGCATTTTTTTTTCTTTATTTTATTTTTTTTCACTAATTGGATAAAATTATATTAATATTATTCACAAAATAAAATACTTATAAAATGGTATGTAATGAATTTTCCTCCCATTCTCGTCTCCCACCTAATTTCCTCAGACCATTGAGAGCCACTATTCTTTATATTTTGTTTTATTCTGAACGCTTTTTTTGCCACATAAGCAAATATCAGTATAGATTCTTCCTTGAGCCTTCTTTGCTAGTCAAAAGATAGGAGCCTGTACCGATTTTTCTTTACCTTGCCTGTTTTTACTTAACACACACACACATATACATATATAATATGTTATAAAACAAAATAATATAAGAAAAAAGAAAATAACATTGAAAGGAAAACAACTACATTAATCAATAATTAAGGAGAAGTAAGCACAGAAAGTGATACACAGACAGATGCATTAAAACACTTCCATTGATGGACATTTGTTTCTCTCATCTCTTGCTGTTTTCCACAGCTCTTTTGACACATGGGCAAGTATATTTGTAGCATACATTCATCATAGTGGAATTGCTAGGTCAAAAATTATATACGTTTATAAAGTCGATAACTATTTCTAAATCACTTTATACAAGGATTGAATTTACATTTTTACCAGCTATATATGCAAATCTATTTTCCCCATAGCTTTCCCAACATAGTTTAGTATTGAACTTATGCTTTTAGCTAATATAATAGGTGAAAAATAAGTTTCATATACTAATAATTTTTGTATTATTAATATTATTAAGGTTGAATAAATTGCATATGTTTAAATCTTTTTACATTCTTTTCTATAAATAAAGTACTCACATTTATCACTCATTTTTTTTATTGGGTTATTGATGTTCAGCTCACCAATTTTCTAAATATATACTGTATACATTTAGTGATATTATTCCTTTGTGTTATGGATTGCAAAATGTTTTCCTCAGATTGTCCCTTTTGTTAACATTAGCTTATGGTATTTTTTACCTTATTGTGCCAACAACAGTAATTTTCCTCACTGACTCCGTTATCCCTTTATCTTGCACTAATTTCTAAAATAGTTTTCTTTCTTATTTATGGATTTCCCCTTATACTTAGTTTATCTATTCATGATCCAGTAACATACCAATTTAATTATTTATGATTTATAATATAGTGTGTTTTCTCTCATAATTTTTTTTTCCTTTTTATGATTTTAAATTTTTTCTGGCTATGGTTATTTATTTGTACACACATACCAAGGTTTCAGTTGTAATATTTTTTTATATCTTCATTGAATCAAGTTCAATTAATAAAATGACATGGAGAGTAAACAAGTTTATGTATTGTACTTTGCTATCTAATTTAGTATGTCTTTTTATTTCCAGTCTTTTTTGTAACCTTCGGTAGTGGTTTACAACACATTCCAAATAGGCCTTTCATATTTCTTTACATTTATTTTTATACACTTTTGTTATTATTGTAAATTATTTTTTCTTCATATGTATATTTTAGCTATGGTTGTTTATGTTATTTTATATTTTCTATCTTATTTAATTGTATAAAATGTATCTTTTTACAATGAATATGATTTTAGCATTTTTGGAGCTTTTCAGTTGCTTTGGGGATTTTTAGATAAACAGTCATATCTGTAAATATTGAGTTTTACTCCATTCTTTCTCTTTTTTAATTTTTTGCATTTTCTTTGTTTTTTTTTTAATTTTATTAGTTTCAAGTATAGAGTGCATTGGTTAGACATTTACATAGTTTATAAAATGATCTCCCTAGTTGCTTTTTCTCTTTCTGACTCTCCAATTAGCCATTACATTAATGCTCACTCTGTTTCCTATGCCATGGTCCTCATCCCCATGACCATCTATCAACTACTAGTTTATACTTCTTTAACCCTTTACCCCATTCTCCCAGCCTCCCAACCACCCTCCCCTTTGGCCAACATCAGACTTTACTCTATATTTGTGAGCCTTTCTTTGATTAGTTTGTTCTCTTTGTTCCTTAGATTCCACAGATGAGTGAAATCATATGGTATTTATCTTTCTCTGTCTGACTTATTTCACTCAGCATAATAACCTCTCGATCCATCCATGTCATTGCAAATGGTATAATTTCATTTTTTAATGACTAATATTCCATTGTATATAAGAACCATAACTTCTTTATCCAATCATCTGTTGATGGGCATTTAGGTTGCTTCCATATCTTGGCTATCGTAAATTGTGTTGCCATGAATATTGGGGTGTATAGGTCTTTATGAATTATTATTTTGGTTTTCTTTGGATAAATACCCAGAAGTGCAATTGCTGGATCAAAAGGTATATCTATTTTTAATTTTTCGAGAAACCTCCAGACTGTGTTCCATAGTGACTGTACCATATTGCAATCCCATCAACAGTGTATGAGAGTTCCCTTTTCTCCACATCCTCAATACTTGTTGTTGTTCTTTGATTTATTGACAATAGCCATTCTAACAGGTGTGAGAGGATATCTTATTATGGCTTTAATTTGTATTTCTCGGCTGATTAGTGGCCTTGAACATCTTTTCATATGTCTATTGGCCATCTCTATTTCCTCTTTGGAGAAATATCTGTTCAGGTCTTCTGCTCTTTTTTTAATTGGATTGTTTGTTTCTTTGTTGTTGAGTTATATGAGTTCTTTATATATTTTGGATAGTAACCTCTTATCAGATGTATCATAAGTGAATATCTTCTCCCAATCATTTGATTGTCTTCCTGTTTTGTTGATGGTTTCCTTTGCTGTACAGAAACTCTCTTTCTCTTTTTATGCTTTTTTAAACTATTGTCTAATCAGCTTATTTAGCATCTTTGTGATAGTATTGTAAAATGACAGTGGTAATGTATTTTGATGACTTAACTGTTTTAAGTTCTTCATTAAAAATGACTTTTCCTTGGCCTGAATTTGATGACTTTTTAATATTTCAGAAGTGTAGGTCAATTTTAGTTTTCTGAGTATTTTTAAAAATTTTTAAATATTATCAATTTTTTTAATTATAAATGGATAGATGTTTTCTTTTTTACCTAAGACATATCAATATGAAGGCTTATAGTAATATATTTAATCCTTTGGAGCACTATTATACTCAGTAGAAAGAGTTTGAAAGTTGCCTTTTTCTTAATTCTCTAAAAATGTTTTAAAACTTTGAAATTACCTGCCTTTTAACCATCGGGTAGAATTCCTTCAGAAAATGGGGACTAGTGCTTTATTAGGGAACTAGATCTTTGATAAATGTCTTTTTTCATCAACAGAAGTTTTCCTGCTTACAGTTTTTTTTTTTTTTTAATCCTCTCAGATCTATTCTGGTAACATATCTCACAGAAAATTTTTCACTTTTTTTTCCCTAAAAGTTGAACAGAGTAGTTTCTTATAATTTTTTTAACGTGCTCTCTCTCTTAGGTTACTTCCTCTAATTATGTATGTATCAACATATTTTTCTCTTTTTAATGTTATTCTTTTCTCCTTTTTAAAATAATATCTTATTCTTTATAATATATTATTATCAATAACTATATTGTTCCTTATAATATAAACTTAGATATTTTATATTTTCTCCTATGATTAGCTTTTTAATTTATTTGTTCTTTTTTTTGTTTTTAATATATTTTTATTTTAGTTTCTACTGCTGTTGTATTTTATAATCTGAGTCTAATATATGAATGATTTGTTTCCATTCTTGTTTTTTATAATTTAGCAATAATTTTCTCATAGCACTTTTTTAAGATAGTGTTTACATTATCACTGTTTTCTTGAAATACTAAAATACTGCTATTCTTTTGATATAAGAGTGTTTTAAGAGTCTTTTTCACTTATAAGACTGATCTTATTTCTATTTTTGTTTCTAATTTTTTAAATTCCAGTGTGTTACATTAAGATATGACAAATTGTTCTGCACTTTTTTTGTTATAGTACTAATTAAAGTTTTATAATATAAAGTCACTTTTTGTGAATGTTCCATCAGCACTAGTGTAGGAATTCATTAGTAGGCTTTATGTTATCGTTAGTTTTCTCCACAACCAGCACATTTCTATTTCTCCTTATATTTTTCTGTATTTATGGTTTGTAAATGTTAGGACTGGTATAAGTCACATACTTTAGCATTATAAAGCACCCTCGTTTGTTTTACATAATATTATTCTATTTGTATTTATATATATTGTACTGATATTAAGACTGTGATCCAAGTTTTCTTATTTTCTTTTCCTAATATAATTTGCACATTCATTTATTTTCAAATTCCCTGAAGAACTTTGTTTGGGTTTGTCTGTTGTACACAGTATAAAGTTGTGTTTGCCTTGCATTCCAATATGAAATATTTTTTCTTTATAATTGGTGGTTTAGAGTCTGAATTCTTTAAATCTATATTTATTCATATTCTACTGAACTAAATACACACAAGATTTATGAATTAAGACAGACTGTTATTACTTACAGCAAGAAACACACCAGTTCCCTTTACCCTAATCTTTCTCCTTACTCAAAATTTTCATTTTCTGACACTTATTTACTCTCATTTTTTTTCTTTTGTTAGTCATATAGTGTCTGCATTGTCAGGGCATATAATTTAAATTCTGATCTATCACTATAATCCATTAATTTATTTTAAGTTTGTAGGTGAAAATATTCAGTGCTTACCACTAATTATTTTTTGCTGTAATTTTCCTAAAAATCAGTTTGGCTAAAGTTCATGTCATAGTAGTCTTTGCTTTTCTAAGTAAGGGATCAAAGGAAATGTATCCTCTGAGGTCTTCCATATTCAAATGATGTTTGTTTGCAGATTATTTACATAACAGTAATGTGTTGGATAAATAATATCTTAGGTCAGATTTATTTTGCTTTAACTTCTAATAGGTGTTACTTTATTACCTTTTATTATATGTAATCTTTTCTGCAGTCCTCAGTTTTTGAACGTTGTTATATACAAATTGATGTCAATCTCAATTTTAGTGAATGATTTAGTCATCTTTGGATATGCTCAAAGAATTTGTTAGCATTAAGATCCACTATTTCAGTATGGTAGATCTCATGTTGACCACTCTGGATCTGTTTTTCCTGGCATGTGGAATGCATCCTAACTCTATAGATTTATATAGCAGTTTTTATGTTCAAATTTATATACTTGAATTATACCTTTATGTATATTTCCTCTTCAAATATCTTGTTTACTTCTATGGGGAAACCAATGAAGAATACTGTATATTTCTTGTGCCGTATATCTACAATTATCTTTTATCTTTTTTTCTCTCTAAACATTTTACCTTATAATATTCCCTTTATTCATTTGGCTCTTCTTTGTAGTTTCCATCAACTACATTGTTTATTGTATTTTCCACAGTTGCTACATTTTGATATGCTTCTTACACTTTTTTCTTTGTTGGTAAAGATTGTGGTTTTCCTTCCCTTCCCTTCCCCCACCATTTATTCAATGGATTCTGCCAATTCAATTTTTATTTTCTTCTCTTTTGTTTCCCCTGTATGTATATCTGTTGTACGATTTTCCTTGATGGAGGTAATTTCCTCATACCTACTCTTCTAATCTTCAGAGAAGTGTTTGGTCAGAAGTTTCATCTGTTCTGTGATAACCGTTTTGTTTTGTTTTGTTTTGTTTTACCAAAACTTTGGCAAGTTTTCCTGATTTTTTACCTTTCATTTTTATATTTATTTTGTATTTTTGCTGTGCTAGCATCCTTTTTATGGCTTCCTGTACTTAATTGAATTTTTCTTGCCAAGCTTTTACAGAATCCCTCCACCCTCAATTTTTTTTAGGTCTATTCTCCAAGTATCTTGTTTAGTGTTGCTCATATGGCTTCTACTTGGTGGATTACAATATCAATAACTCCAAATTGCACAGTTTTTGTTTGACACAAAGGCTATAGGATTATATAATTTCAGGATGAGCCCATTACATCCAGAAAGTGTCTTTTGGCTTACATTTTTGGAAATGTTGCTATTGAGCTGCCTCATTTTCACTTCTCTCTCGATGGTGGTTGTTATATTTTACCCTACATGATATCTATGCATATTTTAACTGATTCTGTAGTTCTTATGTTTTTCATTTTAATTCACATTTTTTGTTTTATATCTGTTGAATTATACTACTGACTATCAATGCCAAAATCTCAATGGCTGAACTCCATACAAGTTTATTTTTATCTCAGATACTCCAATTCTGGTGTTTCAGTTAGGGATGCTCAATTGGGCCACTCTCCTCCAATCAGTGACACAGGAACACACACTTTTTCCTTAAGTATGACTCTACTATCTTCAGGTGACTCTTGTTGTCACTTCGTGGGTGAGTCTCCATTCCAGATCGCTAAAAATTGAAAAGAAGATGAGAAGGGTTAGAGAATAAAGGAAGACTGGCATATAATCTAGCCATATGCTCAGTAAGACGAGAACATGAGTTTGATGATCAATAACCATTCCTACCAGAATAGAATATCAGGAGAACAGTCACTTGGTATTTCTTGCTGATACATACATACATACATACATACACACACACACACACACACACACACACTATATATGTGTATGTGTGTATGTATGTATGTATGTATGTATGTATGTATGCATGCATTTCTTGCTGATACATACATATATGTGTGTGTGTGTGTATATATATATGTATGTATGTGTATATATAGGTGTATCTGTGTGTGTGTGTGTGTGTATTGTTTCTAAGGCTTTTTCTAACTTTGATACTCCAGTATTGAGCCTAAAAATTTGTAGGCATTTAGTAAATTTTTGATGAATGAGTGACTAGCTGACTGTTCAAATAGTAGATGGCTGTTTCTCTTATTGAGAGAATAATGGATGAAAGGGTCGGTAGTTGCATCAAAAATGACAGGTAGAAAAGGCGTGCAAAAAAAAAAAACTATTTGCCTTATTCTGTGGCATATCATTGTTATAGTTTTCTCCTTTCTTATTGTCTCATGTTAAAGGAAAAATGTAAGACTTTAGGTATAGAATAACATACATATTAAGCTCTGTGGATTCTATTCCAACTTTAATTTCATCATTACTCTGATTTTTTTATTTGTCCTATTGTATTTACATTTATTTCTTAATCTGGTTAAGACAGATTTGTACATGCAATATGATAAAGGTAATACGATATGGCTTACAAATGCAATATTTGGTTGGGTTTAGGCAAGGCATTTTTCAAAGTATAAACATAAAGTTGTACATAAAATTGATGATAGAATTGTAAAGGTCTATAAAAACTTCAAAGTACTTATTCCTCTTTAATTTTGTATAAGGAAATAAATGGGAGTGAACAGAAGCAACTTATAGAAGATCCCTAAAATGCTCCAATTTTAAACACTCAACCAGATTTGGATAGATAGTCTTCATAGTTTATGCAGCTTCTTTTGAAGGTTTCTGAAATTTCTCAGCGTGGAAGGCAAAATAATGACCTCCCAAACACCTTCATGTCCTAATCCTCAGAACCTGTGAATAAGTTTCATCATATGGCAAAGGAGAATTAAGGCTGCACATGAAATTAGGTTTACTAATCAGTTGACCTTAAAATGGAAAGATTATCCTCAATTATTCAGATGTCCCTGATGTAATCAAAAGGTCTTTAAATGTGAAGAGGGAGGTAGAATGTCAGTGTCAACTGTGATGTGATGTGAGAAAGGTTTGACTGGTCATCCATCATTAACTTTGAAGATGGAGGAAAAGAGCTAGGAGCCAAGGAAAATGAATAACCTCTAGATCCTGGAAAAGTCAAGACAACAGATTTTCTCTTAAAAGCTCCAGAAAGGAGTGTAACCATACAGACACTTTCATTTTAACCCAGTAAGACCCATTTTGGACTTCTGACCTCCATAACTGTAGGATAATACATCTGTGTTGTTTTAAGCTATTTGTTACAGCAGAGATAAGAAACTAAGACACTCAGAAAACCAAAATGTTTCTAGGCTATGAATTCCACATTTTCCTCAACACACGCTGATAGTTGATCAACATGAGACCAGTAGTTTAGAAGTCTAAAAGTATACAGTTGTCTGATAAAATTTGTTGTTTTACTTGCCTTATTCTGACCAAATCATATTTTTGCCATAACTAGTAACTGGTATTTTGGAGCCCTTTGAAAAACTCAGAAGATATGAAATGCTAAGGCAACTCTTGGCTAATAGCCAATTTATTTGGTTACACTGATGAGGTTAAAAAAATTAATATGTTTTTAGATTCATTTCAACTCCCATTTCCAACTTTTAGGTATCTCTCTAAAGAAGTGAACCATTTTATGCAGTATCTTAACCATGATCTAGATTTTCATAGTTGAGTAGCTAAGTAATAGGTTATTGGTTGAAAATTTAAAAGAAACTGAAACATCACAATAGTATAAAGTATCTTTTTTGATAATTTTGCTAATTAAATGGTTATAGAAAAGTTGCAAAGCTGTGTATGCCCCATGGGAAGGTTTATTGCTTTTCTGAAATATTCCAGTAAGAAACCAAACTTCGAACACTTAGAAAACATCATAATATGCAAGGCCCAAAGTTAGATTACTGAATTGTTTTGAAGAGCCATCAAATAATTGATCAGAAAGTAAAACTGTGATTATAGAATAAAATCACATTTGAATTGTAGCAAATAATTGCAAAAATAATTAAAATCATAAATCCTCCCAGTAACAATGTGAAACACTTCTCTTTAGTGCCCCACAGGGATACAACTTGTTGGCTTTGATTGGGATTAAACCTGGAGGTAAAAGAAAAGGAAAAGTGTGGTCTGGAAGAAATTATATTAAGAATATATTCTCCATAAGAAAAAAAAAGTTCCTGAGAAGTGAATTTGGAAGTTGTTTAATTTCCATTTCAAAGGATGCAATTTATTATAGCTTCTTTTAATGATTTTTAAAGGCATCAATGTAAGTTTGAGCTTTCATTTATAGATAGATTTTCAGTTCTCAGTTTATTTCTTTTTCTTCTATGGTAAAATAGAGCCATTTTCTTTCATATCTCTACTGAAAGAGCAGAGTCCTAATTAAGGGGGTAATTTTGCTTCTAGAAAAATTATAGATATGATTCTTCAAAGCAAATGTTGACTCTGGAAGAGTAAAGTAAAAAAAAAATTGCTTATGTAGCTCAAATACAATGCATTGTAATATTCACTACTGAATGAAACTATAGCAGTAGAAAGAATGATTTCTGAAAATATCTTTCATCTTTAAAAAAAAAAAATCTGGTAAGAAAAGTGCAACCTGAAACACATAGATACATTGCTTATATTCCAGTTGGCCTTCATGTTAGCCACTCAACCACTCAATCTTTCCTTTGTTGTATATATTGTGATCAAAAGTGTAAATATCTACCCAATCTATGACATCTCAGGTTTCTTTGAGATTTAATAAGTAGGATTGCCTAAGCAAAGGAGATACTAAGGAAAACCTTAAACAACAGCTAATGATCTAAAATCTACTCTTGAATTTAAAGCACATAGTTACAAACAACAAATTCAACCTCAATTTCCAATATTTTAAATCAAATTATTTTATTCTAAATTATTTACTGAGCCCCTATCATATCTTTTGCACTGTCTGAGCCTTTTAGACTGAAGAGATTTGTAATTATATAGTGAGAATGAGGCCTCCACACAGTAAGACACTGGACTAATAAGACAGGTGGTATATAGTTTATTATAAGAATGAATGCAATAATAGTAAATTATTTGGTGTTTACATAGCTCCAAATTAATTTAATCTCTTTGAGTAAATTCTACTACAAAAACTCAAATACTGAGTTCAAATTTCAGCTAGACTATCTCAATATAACTATATTTAATAAATACATAAAATTAATTGAGCATATACTATGTCAAGCCATTGTGTCATGAAGTCAGGTTGTAATGAATAAGTAAAAAAAAAAAATAGACATTTTTTTTACCTTTTTCAAAACTTATACAGTGATGAGAGATACACACAAGAAAATAGGTAATGGGATAAATACTATGAAGAATTAATTCAGTGGCCACAGAAGGCTGTGAAAGTAACTCTAGCTGGGAGGATCAGGAATGAGGAATGAATACAAATTCATCAAAACATGGTTCCTAGAAATAGTCAAGTAGAGAGACTACCATACAGCAAATGTCCAAAGGAAACAAAAAGAAAGGGAGGTCAATAACAGGAGAAGAAGGGAGAGAGAGAATGAGAATGAACATCAGTGGCTATGGTGAAGTCTGAGCAGACATGTCAAAAGAAATGAGGTGAAAGAAAAAGCAGGAATTATGTCATAACTGAAACACACATAGCTTTGCTTATCCATCTATCCAGGACAAAAACATTTCCAAATGGTTGACAACCTATCTGAAATTCATGCTCACAAAAAGCAACACATCATCTTATCATCCTATGATTTTATTTTTCAGACAGAGCTGATTTATCCTTAGAAGGATACTGTAGGAACATCAGAAAGGCAATGTAATAAAGGCATGAGCATTGCCTTCTGGTCACATCTACTAAAAAAATCATAGCTCTTTATTGTGCAGTACAGAGTAGGGAATCAGTCTCCAGAATGGGTGCATCTCACCTTTCCTACACCTTACTCCTTATACTTGTTTCTACAACAGAAGTTACACACTTGAAACTAAGTGACTCAAAGTCCATATGCTGCTTATAGATGTGTTTTGTTGTAGCCACACGGTGATACTATTTCCAGCCAGCATTTATAGGTTTTGAAACTGTCATTTAAAAAATCCATATTCCTAGTTTTTTGGATAATAAACCTGAAGTTCTAGAAACACTGGGTTTTCATTTATTCATGGAAGAAATTGGCTGGAGCAAAATCATGGCAGCTTCTGTAGGTAGAGCAGGCAAACATTAGTTTGCTGCAGTCCCAAACATTTTCTTTCGTATGTTCAACCTCTTTGAAACTTTGATCCAGAGTGTAACTTTTATGGCTATTAACCTTACTGGATTAATTTAGGTTTTACCTTGTCTCCTCGGTTGCTGGCTTGTGGTATAGTCTTTTACTTTGCTTGGAATCATATTTTACTTTTTGGCTAAGTTTCTCTCACTGTTTTTGGATTTGAATCAGTAGGCCTTCTCTTCTTGTATATTGTCCCAGTGGACAGGACTTCACATGTTTGTAGTATCTATTTGTAGAACAGGGCTATCACCATTTGTAGAAGGTCAAAGTCACTCCCATGCTCAGAGATCTCCCAGAGCTGTCCATAGCACTCAGAGACAAAGCCCTGCCATTTACCCACAGAGATCAATGGTGACTTTTCTGAACAGATCACTAACTGCCCAGCTCGTGGTTCTCCTGGTCGTTCCACAAACATTTCAGATATAATCCCAACTCAGAGCCATTTTTCCAGCTGACACACTCTTACTCAACGAGTTTTCACCCCTTCTTGTTTTGTACGTATCTGACTTTTTCAAAGGCCTACCACCATTACCCTATTTAATAGAGCAATTTGTCCTGCTTTGTGCTGGCACTTACAGCTCTCCTTATTTTGATCCACTTTCATGGTTCTTGTTGCCATTGCTGTCACAGCACTCATTACTTTGAAGCTGTACACTTTGTAGGTTCATTCTGTTTATTACATGTTGTCTGTCTGACTTTTTAGAATATGTCCTGTGTCAAGACAAGAACTGGTGTCTTTTGTGTTGCTGTTGTTCATTGATCTTCCCCAAGTGCCTAGACTAGCGCCTAAATAATAAATAGATGAATAAATAAATGGATAAGTTATACCTGATAATATGTGAATAAGTGATAGATAATGAAAATCAAAATGCAAGAACTTCAGCTCTGTCCTACAATTTATTCACAAGGGCTCTCAGAATCACATTCAAAAGGTTTGTTTGGGAAGATCAATGCATTACCATCATAAAAACCATGTTAGTGTAAACGTCCTCTGTAAGCCTGACTTTCTAATCTGACAAAAAGAGTGCATTAATGCCTCTGAGTCTTAGTGTGAGGATGTAAATGAATAAATGATTGTAAGTGTTCCTTTTAAAAAACTAGTTGTTACTAACAAAACAATTACAAAATAATAGAAACTTACATTTATTCAGCATATGCCACTCATCAGGCACTATGCTAAGGATTTCATAAATATTACCACATCGATCTCATTGAATTCTCATAATAACCCTGCAGTGCAGAACACAGTATTATTATACCCATAATTCAGATGAGAAAATCAATTTAAAGAAGTCACTGACAGAGCCATGACTGGAACTCAATTTTTTTTTTTTAAATCCAGATCACTTTAACCACTATTCTTTTCTTGGGTGTTATATTTCAAGATAATGCTGTCATTGTTTCTGACAGACTCAGGCACATCGGTCTCACATCTTTTCCTACACTCTGATTTTTCAGTCGTTGATCTAGACCCCCCCCAAATGACACAATAGTAGATGGCTGCACACCAGCGCTCTATCAAGGCATTGCTGAATGGTGTTGATTTGAACTAGAAGGCATGATAATAACCAAAGGGTCAAATGCCTACCAGAGCAGGAAGACTACATCAGACAATGTTCAATGGTTTAACAAATGTCAAATTTACAGTGTCTAGTTTGGAACAAAGGGAGCAAGGCAACAAATAATAGAGAAAAATAAAGGAAATATATATTTGTTAAAATTGAACATGTTTCCCTTTGGGTTTTTCTTCCCTTTCTCGTCTAAGCTAACTCCATGGAATGCTAGTCTACAGGAAACATTCTTATTCTATACTTAACATATTTTAGTGGGAGAAAAGCAAATGAGAGATTGTCATCTGCCCCAGATTCTTGGCGTTTGCAAGATTTTCTACAACTAGCAATGAACTAGAAATGCTGTTCCCTCCACTCAGTTGCATAGTTATGTGCTAAAACAAAAAGAGAAAAAGCAAAAAATGCAACTTGGACAGTCGCAGTCCTCCAAACCCAGCATTTTTTTTTAGCTTATATTTTTTCAAATGATATTCCAACAATCATAGTAATTTAGCATGTTCTGTTCTTGATGCTGGTGGGCAGAGAATGATTATGTAAGAAAATAAGGTATATTGTGCTGTTTGATATTGCACTTCAGAAAAAGAGCATTACCAGCTGAGAGTAATCAGGCAGGAAAGAGCAATTAGGCAGAAATTGCCCAGAATGTGCCTGAGTTTAATGAAGGTAGAAAGGTGAAGATTGCTTATGGTTTGGTCAGCACACTGGGAGTTCAGAGTACAGAAATGTACACTCCAAAAGGGGAAGTGTTAGTGCCACGTATTAAGTGATCGCTTTTAGATCTAAAGAGATTGCTTGCTGTGTGGGAGAATGGGGGGCCACTTCAGATATTGGGGACTCTCATAGCATGCATAGTTTGCCCCATGTGAGTCAGCGCTTCAAGTGACATGTAATGAAAATACAGACTATGATCTCTGAGATTATTGCTACCTTCTTAGGCAAACACATAGAACACGTTTAGAGGAACAGGATTGCTCTGTATGAAGCAAGATGACTCAGGAAGCAATCCAAGGAATGGAACGGTCCTTGGGTGAGGAAGTGATCCAGTGAGATGAAAGTTTCCTTAAAACACTGGTTAAAACTACAAGAGAAAATATGGGTTAGAAATATAAGAGAAATTCTGTGTGGCACTTTGCTGCTTAAACAGAACTTATAGAAAAACCATCTCAGTTGCTGCATGAGGCAACATGGTACATTGGAAAGAGCGTTTGAAATCGCAGGCAAAGATTTTCATTGACATGACACTTGGTAATTATAACACTTCAGCCTTATTTAAAATCTCTGATTCTGGGTTTCTAATCTTTACACTGGGGATAATACACCCAACTCATGGCTCATTGACGTGAGAAATAAAGGAGATAGTATTTAAACCAGCTAACACTGTGCCTGGTACATAGTAAGACTTCAATAAATGTTGGCTCTCTTCTTTGCTCTCTGGGCTCATAAAATAGTTAAATGTCTATTACTAACATCTACTTTTGCAAGTCCATGTAATAAAGTGCAAGCTAGAAGAAATAGAGACATGTTGTAAAGACATAAAGCAAACAATTTATAACATTCTGCTTATTTATTGTAGAGCATTTAATCTTTTTTTTTTTTTTTTTTTTTTTTTTTTAAAGATGAGGCAACTCTGGGTTGGCCTCACAGATTGCAAGGACCTTGTCAGTTTAAAAACCCCTAGGTAGTCTCTCATCCAAGTACTGACCAGGCCCAACCCTGCTTAGCTTAGCTTGTTCAGGGTGGCATGATCATAGATAAGCATTTAACTTTTTAGTGTCTTCAAATTACTTCCATTTGATTTTCAGGTATTTTAATTATACAAAAAGTGTTTTGTATTACACATTTTTACACTTTATACACTTCAAATTTTTTTCAGTGATAAAATGAAGTCACATTGCTTCAATTAGAATTTAAATTAATATCTTATAAACCTATCACACTCAACTCACTTTTCCTTACCTTTTATTTTTCCTTACTCTATGTTCTGCTCTTCTTCTATAGTCTGTATTATCCTTCTATAATAGTATTTATGCTAAGAAATATATATTTGATCTTTGTCCCCATTTCTGATACAGATTCCTAAAAGTCTTGGAATTTCCTAAATGATAACAGCCATAAAGGTGTCTTAATATTTTCATAATAAACCTCATTCAGCCACATCCGAGTTTATGTTAATGAGGTCACTTTTAGAAAGCACCCAAGGATGAATGCTGGTTGCCAGGGGAACCAAACATGCGATTGGAAGGTTGAAACTTTTAGTCCCACCTTTCTGACCTCCAGGGAGGGGAGAAGGTCTGAAGTTTGAATCAGCTGCCAAAAGCCAGTGGTTTAAGCAACCATGCCTATGTAAAGAAGCCTATATAAACACAGAAAATGACAGGGTTTGGAGAGTTTTGAGGCGGGTGGAGAATCAGGAGCAGCGGCATACTCGGAGAGCATGGAAGCTCCATATGTTTCCCCGTACCTTGCCATATGCATTTCTCCCATTTGGTGGTTCCTGAGTTAAATCATTTTATAATAAATTGATAATTTCATGAGTAAAATGTTTCTCTGAGTTTTGTGAGCAATTTTAGCAAAGAACCTAAGAAGGGGGTCATTGGAACATCCATAACCAGTGGGTCAGAAGCACAGGTGATAAGCTAGAGTCGTAATTAGCATCTGAAGTAGAGGAGAGAGGACTCTTGTAGGAATGAGCCCTTAAAATGTGGGATTTGATGCCATCTATCTACATATAGTGTCAGTATTGAGTCAAACTGTGGGACACCCAGCTAGTCACAGAATTTGATTTGGGGGGAAAAACACACAAAGGAATTGGTATCAGAATCAGACCTCACCCCCTTTTCTCTTGATTCTTGTATCATCATTGGTTTATACATTATTTATAGCAATTTTATTCATATAATGTCAATAATTTTATCCATTATTTCTATTTTCCTTAATATGATGAATGTAACAGTGAAAATTAGAAATAGTATCTCCTATTATCTTTATTTTTGTTTTTAAACCTCTCTCTGTATTAGTTATCTATTGCTGCATAACAAATTACCCCCAAACGTAATGGCCTAAAGCAACAACCATGTTATTATCTCACAGTCTACAAGGGTAAAGAATCCTGGCATGCCACGCCTTGATGCCTTTGGCTCAAGGTCTGTAATAAGATTGCAATTAATCTGCCATGTCAGCTGAAATTGTGGTCTCATCAGAAGGTATAACTAGGGTAGCAGCATCTGTCTCAAGGCTCACACATGTGCTTATTGGCAGATCTTGTTTCTTTCCTACATGGGCCTCTCCACAGGGCTGGCTCACAGCATGACAGTTGCCTTCACTTCAGGGCAAGAGTGCAAGAGAAAGCAAGAGAGGGCACACAAGACAGGGTTCATATTCTTTTAATAATCTAAACTCAGAACCGTCATCCAATCACATCTGCGATAATCTGGTTTCAGAAAGGAGTCAACAGGTTCAGCCTGCACTTAAGGGAACAAGGTGACACTAGGGCATGAATATCAGAAGGTAGTGACCATTGGGAACTATCTTGGAGATTGTCTCATGTCTAAAATTTCCTTTTGATGTTTACAGAAGGCCTTAGTTCAGGACCCCAAAGTCATTAAGATCTTACCACACCTTCATATTATACTTTTAACTCTCTTTAAGCCACCCTCTTCACTGGCAAAATATTTGCATTGTAAAAGTTAATCTCTTTGAGTAGCCCTCCACTGGGAAAGGAAGGAGTTCCTGTTATCTTCAGAGTTTAGTAACATTAAAGCCCTAGACAGTATTCAAGGTGTTTGAAAATCTATCCCTTGCCTTCCTTTCCAGTTTTATGTCACCTGTCAGTGTGTCTACTTCCTACTTCAGAATGGTCCTGGGGAGCAAGAATGGGCTCAAGATTGAAGCTTGCTGATAAAATTACTTAACATATCCCTGTGTTCAAACTGAACCATTGAAAATGTACAGGTGTAAACATCCAGGTATTGCTCAGATAACATTTTACCAGATAATTCCTCAGATCTTAGCAGTGAGTCTACTTCAAGCATGCAGAATTAGCTTCCTTGTACGCAGCTGCTACTTCACAGAGCCCAACAAGTCAAATCTTCAAAACAATGCCTGCTTCTGCTTCAAAAATGCCCTTGATATTTTCCTAAATTTCCTCCATATCTTTTCTCATACAAAGTACTCTTTCTTTTATGTTACAACTGAACATTTGGCATAGTATATCCTAATATCACTGCTTTTTACTAATTTTAAAAAGAAAAATATCAAGAGACTATCTAGCCTCACATCACACAACCAGTGAGTGAAAAGACTTAGAACCACAAAGCAAATGATCTATTCTTGTCTCAAACCCTCTCCATCATATAGCTCTGTCTCTCTTATGTTGTTACAATCTGTATCTTATTAAAAAACATGCTAAGATTTGGATATATACTCCATTTTCCTCCAGTTTTTTTTTTTTTTTTAAGAAATCAAAGTACAAATGCAAAAAATCATAAGTATCCTACTGGTTTCTGTAAAGAAAATAAAACCCCCTAGTTGTGAAATTTGGCTAAGTTAAAGAGCAATGTTTGAAATTATAAAGGCTCTAAAATTAACTATTAATATATAACATACTGAATTTAACTACTAATTTAGGACATATTTTTAACAAGAATAAAAGTATTTTTTTTATAGAGACAAAATCTTGCTCGTGTCCAGACTTAGAGAAGAGAGAAGCAGATTAGATCATGATTATACTTACACTGTATATTTTAAAACTGTGGTAGATAACCCTTGTAAAATAATACATCTCTAGTAAACAAGTCACACGCATCATCCATGTTTTTAATGGATGGCAGTCTACTTAAAGTCTATTTTTTAATTTGTCATTGTTTTCATTTTTCATCAGTATTTTCATATAATACTACTGAAAAGGCATTTTTTTGCTTGGGCCAAAATATGGCTATCTTTTCATAGAGCACTAGAGATTTTTTTTTTTACATGATCTATGCTGCTCCTTCCTGCTGCAAATATTGTCCTTTGACAATCTAGTGGTATGTAGGTGTGAATGTGGATGTGCAAAGCTGTAGGTAAATCAGCATGTGCAAAGCTGTAGGTAAATCAGCATGTGCATATGCTGCTTTAATAAAGGGATATATTGTTTTATTTTGTTTTGTTTTGCTTTGTTTTGTTTGTTTTTTCTACTGCTTAGGCCAGAAAAATTGCTATCAACATAGAGACTGTTAAAATGTAATGACTGCAGAGTTATCTCAGGGGGAGTAAGGTCCAGTTTTATCTCTCTGTCTCCAGGGGAGTGTATGAAAACTAAGCATAAACATTTTTTTGTGTGTGGCAGATTTTTAAAGCTAATTGTTAGTAAACCATGGCTCTACAGAAATCCACTAAGGGGCAATAAACTACTCCCGTATTCAGAGCATTATAAAATAAAATTCGTCTAGTGCATATAATATATTTAAAGGGAATTGTTGGGGATTATAGTACCAATAGCATGCAATATTTAGTTTGGCATGAAAATATTTTAAATGTGCATTATAAGACCAAAAACTTGGAACAAAATAATGTTCAACTAAAAGTAAACATTGTGTAATGTCCATCCATAGCAGAGGGGAAAATAAAACTTTTCTTCATCTTGCTAGTTGATAAAATATAATTGTGTGTGTGTGTGTGTGTGTGTGTGTGTGTGTGTGTGTGTTTTAGAAATAATGAGGGCAGGCTCTTAATTAGCTGAACAGGATTAAGATGAATTTTAAATGTATTGGAGAAAGAGTTTTAAAACACTCAGATAATATATTCTTCCATCTCATAAATCACCAAAAAGAATAAACTTAAATTTTCTTGGGTGTGAGTATTTTTGCTGGCAAATAGCTACTCTGAAAGGAAAAAATATAAGTATAAACTTCAATTATTTTTATTAGAATTGGAAAATTAAACATTGTTAAATGTCACATAAAGAAAAATGTACCGTAACCACAGCATTTATCTGTGTATTAACACAGAAGCTTCAATAATACATTTTCAGAATTATTGTACAGTATAGTTCATTAGCTAGAGAGTATCACAGATTCATGGGAAATAAATCATACTAGCCATTACTAGGAAAATTAACCGAATTTAGAGAGTAAGAACTTTCTCATGTTTGCCTCCCTGTCACTTATAAATTTAAATTCCATATAGTATTATAAACTTGTAAAATATAAACCATTTGTTGCAACTTTAAAATTCTTATTGAATTTTTTTCTGAATGTAACAAACAAACAAAAATAGTTTCCTGCAGTGGAGCTCTTAACTGTGAGATTAAGATGACTAATGTTTGTAATAGCTTGTATTAATATATCATTTTTAAAAATGCCATGTTTACCATTGAATATAACTGGGGTGACGGCAACAACAAAATCTAGTTGTTTTGTAGAAAGTCCTTTTCTGAAGGATTTGGGGGTGGAATTTGAAATTTAATGAGTATAAATGCCAAGTCATGCATGTGCAGAGAAAGCACCAAGCTAAGTTCAATTCCAATGGCAGTTAATTAGTTAACAGAGTGAAGAGATAAGGATAACTAACTAGATTCGATGTTTAAATTCGCATTGCACTATACAGGAGCCAAGAAACTAATAGGAGGCTGACTTCGACCAAGACCGACATATTATCTCAGGGATGGTGCACTCCCTTGTTTCATGGGAAATGCGAGGTTCGATGGCTAAGCAGCCATCCAGAAGCTGCCTCAGATCTCTATGACTAAGTCTTTACTACTGTTTTCCACCTCTTCATTTTCTAAAGCAATCTTCTGTATGCCTGCAGTCTAATTTGATTTGCAAACCCACCCTTACAGGAATCAAGGGAGATACTACATTTATTATTCTCATTTGAAACATGAAGAAACTGACCCCCAAAATAGTGAATGATGCATCACACCTTGTTACTAACAGTGGAGAAAAGAGTCAATGTTATATGATGTCTGGCTCTATCACTTTGCACAAAGAATCGTTCTGTAGTACAGTTAAATTTTTAATGTTCGCTATTTTTTATCTTCTTATTTATTTACTTTTGACATTAGGACTTTATTTTTTGATAAAATGTTACAAATAAGTCCAACCTATAAAACAGAATTAAACTGAGCTATTTTGGTCAATGTAAAATCGTGACTAAGCTCATGGATACACTTCCCTCTGTCATCTCCTAAAATGAGTCCTCTAGGTGAGAGCAAGCAGCTTGCAGCTTTAAAGAATCCCATTTCCTTCCTAATAATAAAGGTTGCTAAAATGCTGCAATGCAAATAGGAAAAAGAACGCATGGTCCGACTTCTAGGATTCCTTGCCTTAGCCAGTTTTCCTTTCTCTGTGATAATAAAGCATACTGTCCATCGAATCAACATATTGTTACAGATGACTAATTTTTGACATTCTCTTGGGTAGGCTAGAATGAGATCTGCCCTCTGCAGATGCTGAATGCACACTATGAGAACAGCCATATCACAGACGCGATATAGAATGAACAAATAATTTAACCCCCTTTTAAGGCCAGACTTGTCCTATAACTGCTTTGGCCTAAGGTGGTATTAATTTTAAATTATTATTTTTAACTCCTATTACTGACCCTCTTTTTGTCTGTGCTTGTCTTTTAACCTACCAAAGCAAAACTTAATCCTATGAATGAAAAGCATTTCTTAAAAGGAGTCTTAGTCCTTAAGTGGTTAAGTTGCACCCCTAGGATCTCACAGAACAATATCAGCTATCTTATGTCAAGAAAAAAAAAATAATGTCTAATCTTTGACAGAAATGAATTACTTCATATGGGACAGCTACATTTGGTCTGATACTTGTCAGGTTTCACTGGGGGACGAGGAACTAAGAAATAGATTTCATCAAATTCTGAGATGGGAGGAAATGAAATCTTAGCAAAGAAAACAAGTTATGCCCCTGAAATGAATTGTACGAGCGGGAAAATACATCAGGTGAAAAGTGAATGTTAAAATCATTTGCCAACAGATGACATAAAACATTTTGGACAGATATTTAAGAGCAGAAAAGCCTGATATTACCAGTTTATAAAATATTCATGTATTCAAGAAAACTAAATGATCTCTAGATTTGAGAATTACTTGTAAATAGTCTCTGGTTTTAGCAGTATATATTTTTTTCATGGTTCTTCTATTTCTTTCCATGAAGTGCCTATTTGATATGGGATAAAAAAAAAAATGGTTTGTAGTATAAAGTTAATCCCTTAGCTTGAATGTGTCTAAGAGAACTTCTCAATCCTTGCTTACCTGGATCACTTCAGATTTAAATAAGGGGACCACATGAACTGTCTTGCGTCAATAAAGAATGAAACATCCTGTTTGTCAAAGGAGAAGGGGAGAGGGCCAGGTAGTTTAGGGATTAAGAGCGGGTGATGGAACCTTTCAATGCTAAGTCACTTCTTACCATCTGTTTGGGGTAGGTTGACTGTGACAGAAATCATTACTATCTAAAGACTGTTCAGTTGTCTCCTACTTGTAAAAGACCTGGCAGTCTTTACCTAACTCTTGTTAGACAGACGTCCCTATCACACAAAAACCCATCCTGATTAGGAGCCACTGAGTTTATCCCCTTAGGGCAATGTGAAAGTTCCTACCTCTGTCAGCATGGAGAAAATCCTGCTTCAGGTTTTGTCTATAGGCACAGTGCCCCTGACGCTTTAGCTTTGATCAAAGGAAGATCATTTGGAAATGAATATTCTGCTCTTTTAGGTCTACTTAACATAGTCAGCTCACCAAAGTTAAAACACCCTGAAATGCAATTTGCAAAATTTTAAATAGATGGACTTCTATGAGTCTTTCTTACACAAAAGAACACAGTAGTTTGAGGGAAGGTACATTCTTTGCTCTCTCACATCTCATTCCTTAAACTTTAAGCAAGAATATTATATAGATTTTTATCTTTTTTGTTTATGTATAACACATATACAGAAAAGTCTACGAAAAATCAGAATTTTTACAAAGTTACTGCACCCATGCAAAAAGTGCTCTCATACAAATGGATTGTCACTCACACCCCAGAAAGCAGTCCTTGTGGCCCCCACCTCAGTTTCTTCCTTCTCCCAAATAGTTCTTATCTTTGTTCCTTTACTGTTGGTTTTAGGGAGTTCACTCATATAATTTAGTTCTTGATGATTTTTTTCTGTTTGGGATTAAAAACGTTTTTGAATATAACTAGCAAAATAAAAAAAATATGAATTATACACAATATAAGATGAAGTTTATAACCTTGAGAGTTGGATTACCTCTGGTCATAGCTGATCATGGTTTATACTTTCATTATCAATGGTTTCATCTCATATGTGTCTTTAGATGAAGATATCAAGAGGTCCGATTAAATGCAAGATTTCAGACTGTAACGGATAAATTACACAGAAACATGATGAAAGAAAAGTGAAATAGAATAAGTTCTGTATCAATGATGGTATTGTATTTCTACCATTTAATTACATTATCATTTCAGGTAGGATATTTAATTCTTCTTGGTTTCAGTTACTTTAAATATAAGTGGGGTGCTAATAATGGCTTGCTAAAGTCACTTCTTCCCAAGATCTGTGATTCTAGGAAGATAGTCTAAGAAATATTTTTCCCCACTTTGTGCTCTCTTAGCACCAACACTACTACAAAGCTGGAGGACTGAGCTCTTTTTATCTTTATGTAAGTAGAGATGGTAGGCAGGGGCTCGTCATGCTATCTGTTTTGAGCTGGGGAATACAAGATGTGTGAATGAATCTCTCTTTATGCCAAGGTCACAGTGAAATGTCTGTTTCAGACTATCTCAAGCCATGAGGCAACACTAACTTTGTTCAGTCTTAGCAAATATCTCTGAGAGGTGGGATGCAGACTTAATCTTTCACATTATACAGATAAGAAATGAAATCACTGAACACTCAAGTGATTTATGAAGCATAAGCTAAAAGTTAGAAAGAAAAAAAAAAAAAAAAGAAATCTGGTTTCTTGTCTTCTGTCAGCATTCTTTATCAGAGCTCCCTCTTGCTCCTGGACCAAATATACATTTTTTATGGTCACTGGTATGCATACTAGAGAAACTGTATTCTGCCAAAGGTGGAATGTGAAAAAGACAAAAGGGCCCTTTCTTATTAAGCCCTTGACCTCTGGTGTTCAGTTTTCCCAGTATTATGTGCATGTGCAAACTACTTTATGGCAGAAATGTCAATGTCAGAACTTTAAAGAGGTTAATCAGTACTGAGCCTCAATCGAAATTTTACCATTTTGTTTCCAAACTCTGGAGTCCTTGTGGAGACTTTTGCATATTCACTGAAATGCTTTAAGAGCATGGAGGTCGGGCTCTTTAAATTGTTCAAGTGTTGCCAACCATCAGCAGGTCCCTGTAAATGATAAACAAGGAACAGAGCCACTGTCTTCCTGTTTGATACTTGTTTTCCCTGAAGAGGGCTGGAGCTGCTGGCTGAAATGTCAGAATAAAACAAGACTTGTCTATTTTTAGTCTCAGCTCATACAGTTTCCCACCTCTTTAATCATACATCAAGATTTTAAACCAGCTACCTTTGAGAGGCTCCGAGTTAAGGAGAGCCGAAGTCAATAAATGTGGAAGATACTTTTATTCAAGTTACTGTAATACATAGTAACATAAAGCATCTTTTTTTTTTTTTTTTTTATAGAAACATGCAGTATTGTTGTCATTCTTTCAGTCTTTGTTTTTGGCTGCCCTAATCAGTGTGTGTGACTAGATCCTTGGTCACAAAAGTGAACGCCCTGACAAGGGTTCCACAAGGAATTAAAATGAAGAACAAAACAATAGAAGGAAAAATGTAAGATATAAAAAGTGTCCTGACCAGAAATTTCATTTCAGGATAGTCTTGCCTCATTCATCGCATAACATGACCACAGAGAATGTAAGGAAATGAAGCATTATCAATTTTTAGCTCCAAAGCAGAACATTTTGGGTAATAGATAATAAGAATTGGAACAGTTACAACTGCACTGAGATCCCTTGTGGTGATCCAGTGGAGGGCACTAAGCTTAGAGAAATAATTAAATCATAGTAATATCTCTTATGTGGGTAGATGATGGTGTGGATAAAAATTTAAGTATAGGTGAGAATTTGAGCTAGAGGCATGGATAGAGTAGATACTTTATTCATTTGTTCATTCAACAGATATTTATTGATGCCTGCTATATATTAAGATCTACTCTAAATCCTGGGAATAGAGTAGTGAGTAATGGTTGTGGAGATTGCATTCTAGTGGGAGGAAATAGATAATAACAAAATAAATTTTTATGTCAGATGGTTTTAACCACCATGAGGGATAAGGACAGATAGTAGAAATGGTCTTAGCTCAGAAAGCATAATCGTGGAAGCCCTGCCAGATAACTGATAAAGAGCGAAACCTGAACAAAGTAAGAGAGTGAGTCATGAAGCAGTATCTGGGAAAGAGTGTTTTGTGCAATGGAACGGCACATGCAAAGGCACGGAAGTGGGAATATGTGTGATGATTTCAGGAAGAATACAGGGAGCAGAAGGCACGGTGAGTCATCAGCAAAGTGGTAGGACATGGAGTGAGAGGTGGGAGAGGGTCGAAATAAGCAATGCCGTAGAGGTTATAATAAGCGTTTGGGCTTTACTTAGTGTGAGGTGAGAGGCTTTTAAATTATTGTAAAGTTTTAAACTAGCAAATGAGGGATTGTAGTTTCCTTTTAAAAGGATGGTTCTGGCTGCTCAGTGAGACTAGTTTGTTGACTTCCCAGGTGGAAAACAGGGAAGCCAGTAAGGAAGCAATTAACTTAGTCTAGACAGCAGTTGGTGGTGGTTTCTTCTAGGTGGTAGCAGTGAGAGTACTTAAATAAAGCTTGATTTGGGGTATATTTAAGTAGATCTGACAGGCTTGGTGATGAATTGAATGTGAGGTGTGAGAAGGAAGATTCAAAGATGAGACTAAGATTTTGGCACAAAGAAGTGGTAGGATAGACTTGGGATTTACCAAATTAGAGAAGACTGTCAAAGAAATGGATTTGGGGAGCATGGGAGGGGGCAGTATTAGGGTAAAACAAGATTTCAAGTTTGGACAATTTAATTTGAGATCCTATGAGACAACATCCTAGTAGGGATGACAAATCAGTGGCTAGATATATGAATTGAGTTCAAAGAACAAGTCAAGGCTAGTTTCTAAATCAGTGCATCATCAACCTATAGATGGGTTTAAAGCCATGAGTCTGAGCGAGTTCACCTAAGAAGTAAGCAAGATAGTAGACTGAATGAAGTTATTCATTAATCAATTCATAAAGTATAGGTTACCTCTAAAATCCTTTTAGCCCTTTGATTCCTTGAAACTTAATGAAAATTAATTTTTACAAACAATTTGAGATGCATTTCTGATATATTCTAGGTATAAGGTCATAAGCATTGTTTCTGTGGCTTCTAAAATTTCAGACTATGAGTTATAGCACCATTAATTATCTTGACTTTATGAGAGACCTGCTTAGAGCATTTTTCACCTAGGCTTGTGTACACAAATAGAACATTGTCTTCTGTCCATTGTTTTTAACCCCCCCCCCTTCAATTGTGTGACATTCTTTCATCCATTCTCATAAGACTGTTTATCAGATAGTGCACTGCCTTTACAGTGAAATACTGATTCGTCTGTGGGCGTATTTTCTAGGGTTGATAAATCAATGTACAGAAAATGTAGCACTTCATTTTAAAAGACAGTTAACTGTCTAAGCCAGTGTTTTGTTCTGTTTTTTTTTTCTTTCTTTCTTTTTTTTTTTTTTTAAGCACATTCTAAATAACATTAATTCCAAAGGATTTAATTTCTGGAAAATATTCAGTTAAATAGATTTCTGTACTGTAGGCCTTCTCAGGACCTTTAATACACCAATGAGACTTGATGCTTGAGAAAATAAAGAGCATCTCTAATTGGTCTTTAAATCTTTTTTAAAGCACTGGTCATAGGAACCATGAGGGATAAGCTTATTCAGTGCCCAAATACATTACATTAGCTGTTCAGTATTCTTTGATTTTGGATAATAAAAATGAAAAAAAAAAATCTCTATAAGTATTACTAAAGAACAGACACTATGATTTACAACAATTATCTCATGTGTGCATATAAAGTACACACAGAAATTACCCTCACATTATAGAGGTAGGGAAAATTGCGGGAGAAGTTTACCCAAGGCCACAGAGCCAGTTGGGCATGCTGCAATTCCAGCAGAGTCAGGTCACCAAATCAGTGGTTTGCAAATCGTGGTCTCTGGAGCAGAAGTATCATTGTCACCTGGGAACTTAGTAGAAATGCGAAATCAGCACCATGAATCAGCAGCTCTGGAGGTGGAGCTCAGTACTCAGTACTATAGCAAACCTTCTAGGTAATTCTGCAGTGTAACCACTGACTTACATCATCGCAATCACTGGAGTGGTATGTGTGTGTGGTAGAGAGGTCTAACGAGGTGAGTCGGTTCAAAGGAAATCATCATCTCTTTGTTCTAAGTTAGAGATCTCAGCTTTTATTATAAAACAGAAACAACGTGGAATTCTTAAATCACCAAGATGGCCTTCTAAAGCCTGACTATCCCTAGGTGAGACCAAGTGTAAAAGTTTATAAAAACTCCATAAGTGTTTTGGATGCATTACCAGAATTGAGATAAGTGTAACGATTAATAGGGTGCAGTCATTTGCTCATCTAGGTCACTGCTTCCCCAAACTTGGATGTGCTCAGGAATACCTAGCAGACATTATTAAGATAGTGATTCTGATCCAGTAAGTCTGGGCTGAGGCCTGAGACCCTGCATTTCTGTGTAGCTCTCAGTTGATGCTGCTGCTGTCAGTGTGAAGACATCCACGTTGAGTCTAGAGGATTTAATTTATCTTTACTATTTCACATTTTCCTAAACATGATTTTACATCAAATGCCTATGAAGTTAAAAGGCTGACCTCAGGTAGAGGACTCCTCTAGAGGAATTGTATGTATACTAGGCACAGCACATTAGCATTTTATTTATTGTCCCTTTCGTGCACTTGCCGATGGACCATCGCAGTCTGGGCGAGACTGGTTTGGAAAGTGAATGCAGGGCATTCAGTGCTGGACTGAGTAGTCCCAGACAAACTGGGGTGAGCATGTCATCCTATAGGGCATGCACGTCCACCTGTTATGAAGGGATCCTGTCTTAATCCAGAAATGTTTTCTAGTGAAATGACTATTCCTAGTGCTACCACTGGACATAGGGAGATGTGGGAGTGGATGGGTTTGCAGAAGCAGATTGCCCACCAATCTTTGACGATTTCACACCAGTACAAGATTCACAGACTGACTGGTGGAGCCACAATTTGAATGCAAGTGGCCTGACTCCAGAGCCCTCAGTCTTAACCACTCCTCCACTGCCCTAAAAATGTTTTCCTTTGAGTGGTGTGAATGACTCGGGAGTGTTAATATTTGAACTTGTATTTTTTTTATTAATTTTCATCCCATACTTTAAAAAAGTTACATTCCAGGCATTTCTGTATATGTATTTTACATTTATAAACTAGTTGATATGTGTGAACCTATATAGAATACTGTTAGGATGCATAATTTAGAAAGTATGGAGACTGCCTATAGACCATAAATATATATACGCTGAATAAAAGTGTAAGAACTCTTACTTTCCCATACAGCTACTGTGTCCTATTAAAAATGCTTTATTTATTTATTTTTCAAGTAGAGTTCCTACTGATATATCCTTGAGTCCTTTTGCGATAGTATAGTTCACTGCTGAAAGAAAATGCCTGGTCACAATCCGTGCCACCCCTTCCAAGCCTCTCCTTTGGAAATAGTTTGCATTGGCTTCGCCTTTATTCTATGCCACTCAAGTTGCAAGCTGATAAATGAGGGCACCTTAATATCAAGCTTAAAGTATTAAAATATAATTAGTTCAAGGGAGTTTTAGCTTATTTTAATATAGTTAGTAAAAATGTTGTTTAATGTTCTGATATCGCATCTCCATAAGTTCTGAAGACCTTCCTAAGAATTTCAGCAACATGACTTTCAAATTGTTTTAATAGGATGAAGATTCAAAATAACCCCAATATGAGACAAAATCTTTGAAATATATATGCTTATATATATTAGTAATATATACATATTATTTTTCATATTTGATAGAAACATTTTCCGATAATGACTTAAATTGTGATTCCTTAAATTATTTTTCATAATCTAAATTGTATTTATCACCCTGGTCACTTTCTACTAACACATCAAGGCATTATTTGATCTGTTAAAAAAAAAAAAAGACACAGTAAATTTGAGCAAGTTAAAACTATAATTGAGGGTATCCTAAAATGGACTTTCAGTTCTCTATTTTTTTCCATGCAGATAATAAAAATTATATTATTCAATAAGACCATTTTTTAAGGTTTCCTTAAACATTCATCACTTAACCAAACAGCCGGACAGTTCAAATAGAATAATTTTCAATTCTGGTTTAAAATGCATTTCTAGAAAATTAGGACCTTTCTATTCACCAACGGCCAAAACAGCAGCACTGGAGTGCTTAAAAAGTACTATGTTGTATATTTTGCATGAATTTTCTTAATTAGCTGGTCTTGGCCTCTGAGGCACCCCAGCTCCCTGCTGTTCCTCACCTCTGAAAGCAACAGTACGCTCTGCCTTGCAGACTCCCGCTCCTTCCTCCATGAGACGTTTAATTCTACATTTCCATGGCTTACCATTATGTACTAGATTAAATGGTGCCCCAAAATGATGTGTCTAAGTTCTAACCTTTGGTATCTGTGAACATGAACTTATTTAGAAATAAGGTCTTTGCAGGTATCATTAAGTTAAATTTCAGATTGAGTGAGTATTGTTTTTATAAGAGAAAGGAGAGGGAGATTTGAGACACCGAGATACTTTTTTTTATACATGACGAGGAGACATATTTCAGATGGAACAAATACTTAAGAAATAAATAGAGAAACAGCAGTAATGCTAACAAATTTTAAACCTTAAATGAAATAAGTAAATTCCTAGAATGTATGCCTTATCAAAACTGAATAATATCAAGACTTTAAATTCCTAGAATGTATACCCTATCAAAACTGAATAAAAATATCAAGACTTTAATAATGAAGTAAATATAGGAGACAACAAAATTATCCCATACATAAAATCACCTAGACCAGATATCAGATATTAATTGACAAACCCTTCCAGACTTTAAAGAATGGATTTAATTTAATATAAACTCTGCTAAAACTCTAAGACCGATACAGAAACACACAGGGCCAAAAGGAAAAAAAGAAAAAAAGGAAAAGGAAAGAACAAATCTGGTGGCTTAAAAAAATAGAAATTCATTCTCCTGCAGTTCTGAAGGCCAGAAGTCTAAATCAGAGTGTCAGCAGGACGATGCTTTCACCAAAGTCCCTGGGAGAGATTTCTTTCTTTGCTTTACCTCTTCCAGCTTCTGGTGTCTCTAAAAGTTCCTTGGCTTGTGTCCGCATCACCCCAATTCCTGCCTGTGGGCTCCCATTGCCTCCTCCTCTTCTGTCAAATTTCCCCTGTGTGTCTCTTATAAAATAATTATTATTAGATTGAGAGATTGCCTAGATAATCCAAGGGTAATCTCATTTTAAGGTCTCTAATTACATTTGCAAGGGTTCTTTTTCCACAAAGGAAGAAATTAACAATTTATGAAAATTAACCCACCATTTAACCCACTGCAATATTTTTCTATACCAAAAAAAAAAAAAAAAAAATAAATCAGTTAAGAAAAGGAGAGAGATTATGCTCACATTCTTATTCTCATCTCTTCCTTCATATGTCTAAGTTTTCAAATTGAGGGGTTAGGCCTGTTTTATGAACAGACTAGTTGAGATGCATGAGATATAATGAAAAAGAGATAGTAGAAGTTTAGTAGTTCCTTGGTAGCTGTCACAGACACTGTTGTTGCCAACCGAATTACCATTTTTATTTTGTCTCTACTCACAGAATCCCAATCTTGTTCGGTACAGCAATGTGCCGGGCATGATGGATCGAATGATAATTAGGACAAGCCAGGAATGACCGTCTCTTTGTTGACATTTACTTTCTAGCCTCTCTTCCGATTCAGGGTACCCAGTGACACAATTATGAGTAAAAGAAAGTAAATGGCACATTTTTGGTTGTCAAAAAAAGTTTCTTCTCTGACAGAAGGAAAGTCCTACTCTCTCACCTCTTCTCCTGTGCTCAGATCATTGGTGTGACAATGTAATGGTGAGGTTGTGGCATCACTCGTGTGACTCAGACACAAGCCCAAGATGAAAATCCAAAGAGTAGAGCAGAGTTTGTTTGCTGTTTTACCAGTCCAATAATTGCCTTGTGCAGACTTCTTCAAAGTGAGATAATTAATATCTCTGTTGCTAAAATATGTATTAGTTAGATAATCTGTTACTTAAAGATTAAACACAGCTACCTAAATGGTAGGCAGTGACTTTTCTGGTGCTCTTCATCCCTCTTTATTGTTTACTGTATTCAAACAGCAAGCTGCATCATGGTCTTCTGTTGTACAGACTCACTTTTACAAGGTTGGAGACAAGATGAAACATCAGTTCATCAAGATTGTTTTTAGCAGCTACCACTGTCTGCCTACGAGAATGAAGCAAGTGCTTTGTTAGGGACCCTATTCATACTTCTTGCTATCCTTTGAATAATTAAATATTATTGACTGTGCTTTTATTGTGGAAAGAAAATTAAATCCTACAGGCATTAAAGTTTTATTATTTTTTCCTGTTTTTAAAATATTTTCTAATAGATGCTACACTACTATTTGGTCCACACTCCCCACCCCCACCCCCTTCTTTTTTTTGATTTATGAGACAAATGCTTAGAGCTGTCACGTTATCATATCTACATGTCAGATTTTCCTGGCAAATACAATGTTGACAGAAACAATTGACACCCAAACATCTAAAATATAAACCTCTCTTCAGATTATTGACATATGACTCCAACAGCTTTTGATCGCCCTGACAATCGCAACCTTGCTGTTTAAAAAGTATCTGTTTAAATGCCAAAGCTTGTTCCTATACGTGACTATTGGGCACATGTGCATATATTTAAGTTAGGTGCATACTGGGTCACTGGGTATGGATTTGTTCAAGTTTAGAAGATAATGACAAATGGTTTTCAAGTGACTTTATCAAGTATACAGTGCCCCCAATAGTATGTGAATTCCAGATGTCTCACATCCTCTCCAACACTAGGTGTTATAGGACTTCTTATTTTTATCCCTCCTGTGGGTCTAGAGTGACATCCTGTTTGATTTTAAATTGCAGTTCCCTGATTGCTAATGAGGCCAAGCACATTTGTATACATTTATTCTTTTTTCTGTGTGTAAAGTATCATTCAATTCATTTGCTCTTTTTTCTTTTGGATTGCATGTCAATTTTGTACTGGTACATTGTCATTTTTGGTATGAATATACACTCCCATTTTATAGCTTGCCTTTTATTCACTTGATGTGATCTTCTGATAAATAAAAGGTTTTAACTTAATGTAGCTTAATTTATCAATCTGTTACTGCTTACCATTTAACAACTGTTTCTCTTCACTTCAAGACCATAAAAATATTCTGCTAATACCGTGTTTTGCCTTTCTAATTTAGGTCCGCAATCCACTTGGAATTAATTATTGTTCATAAAGTGAAGTAGGAGTCATATTTCATTTTGTATTTCCATATAACTGAAGAGATATAATTGAACTAATGCCATTTATTAAAATAACTGTCTATTGCTCACTATTCTGTAATGCCACCTTTATTATAAATCAAGTGTCCATAAAGAGATAGATCTGTTCTGAACTTTCTGATAATGTCCCATTGGTCTATATAACAATTAACCAAATACTGACCTGTTGTAGCTACACTATCTTTAAAATAAGTCTTAGTAGCCAGTAGAGAAGTTCCTAGCAAGGCTGTCTTGACTATCATTGGTTCTTTGTATTTCCATATAAATTTTGGAATTAGCTTGAAAAGTTTCAGAGAGAGAAGGAGAAAGAAAATGAAATACTTTGATTGGGATTGCATTGAATCTATATATCAAACTGGTATATTTGACATATTTTCAGTATTAATCTTTTCTTAATCCATAAATACTATCGTTTCTTTCGTTTTAGTGTAAATCAAAACATTTTAGGGTCTTCTCTGTCTTACACATCATTTGGTAAAAATTTCTTTGGTAATTGATATCTTTGATACTGTTTTAAGCCTTTACAATTTAGTTTTCCACTCTGTATTTCTGCTAAGAGAAAGATAACCACTGTGTTAGTACACATTAACTTTGTAGTCAAATATCTTTAAAAGTTATTAATTGTAATAAAATCTTTTTTATTTACTTTACATATAGGCAAATACTCCAAGATATCTTATCAAGATAGTTCATTTTCAGATACTTGCCAAAGTACAGTTGTGTGTGTGTGTGTGTGTGTGTGTGTGTGTGTGTGTGTGTGTGTGTTAACGGGAAGAGGAAAACTCTTCTTTTAAATGGAGACATGCACAGGGGCTTTGCCAGTTTTAGTACTAGGGTTCTTACTGACCTTGGCCAAATGACTTAACTTCCTAGATATCATTTGACTACTGGTAGAGTAAGGGTGAAACCGAAAGTGTCTGATCTGGTCTGTCCTCGCTAAGAAACCGTGAAGATCAACAACCCAAAGGACTTGTGTCTAACACATGTAACCGTCTTAGTATAAAATCCAAGCTGGAGATATATACTCCCTGATAACTTCAGCTGTGATTATCATATGGTATAATGAGCAGAATACCAGGCAAGTAGTACTTATATGTCCCTGTTTTTGTTCCGTAAGGCTGCTATATTAAATTGCCTTGAACTCAGTGTCTTTATACAACTGGAATTTGTTCTTTCATAGTTCTGGAGGTTTGGCTCCTTCTGGATGTTCTGAGGGAAAATATATTTCATGCCTTTCTACTAGCTTCCTGTAGCTCTTACAAACTTTGGCTTTCCTTGACTTGTAGCTGCATAATGCAACTTCATTGTCTACCTCTGTCTTCACACGGATTTTAACATGGCCTTTTTTCTATATCCTTGTTCTTCAATCTCCCTCTCCTTTCTCTTATAAGAACACCAGTCATTGGCTTTAGGGCCCATCGTAAATCTAGGATGATCTTATTTCTAGGTTCCTAATTTGATTATTCTGGCAAAGAACCTATTCTCAAATAAGTTCACATTCGCAGGTCCTGGGGTTAAGAATTAGACATAAACTTTTTGGGGCAACTACTCAAGTCACTACAGTCATTAAATAAGTAAAACTTATTATACATGATACTTGGAAAATAAATTTAGATACTGAACACAGAATATTTTATCAAATTCCTGTCATAAAAATGATCTAGCAAAGGTGAAATTATGAGTATTATTTTGCTGATTATCTCAAAGAATTATAAGAAATAAGTGTTATCTGAATATACAAGTAATTAGTCCCTTTACTCATATACATATATGTGTGTGTGTATATATATGTACACATATGTGTGTGTGTATTTTTTTTTTTGGCAAACCAGTGTTTGTTTGAATAACCAATAAACATTTATTTTTATTTTTGTCATTCAGTATTCTGGCTTTCCTTTATAATTTAAAGAAGAATTCCTTTAGCAATTTTGGTACAAAAGGGCTTTTATAAATTGGTTTTTGGTGTTTGTAAAATAAAGTTTTGTTTTCTTCAACCAGGTCCCATTTTGTCTTTTATATAAGACTTATTGTTTTTCCTCAGTTATTCAAGGTCAATTTTTTTTGTTTGTTTTTACTTATTCTCCATTTCGTGGCAAATTCTTTTTTACTTTACTGTCAACAGCAGTTCTTATGGGACTTCCCTAGGAAAAATTGGGACATCCCTGAAATATGTTATCTTGTTCCTATTAAGAATGAAATATTCCAGAGTTTTTTTTTTATTCACTCTCAAAAACTCCATCCAACTTTTCAATTACAATATACCGTTAGAAGAAGCCATTCATATTTATGATAAATTTTCAGTTCATCTTAATGTTTTAAATTTTGATATTTCCATTTTCACAAATTCATGAAAAAATAAATAAAATACATCAGGACTTACCTGTGAAATTTTAGTACTTTTTCAAAAAGGAAAAATGCTTTTGCATGATCAAATAATAATTTATACTTATACAAAAAGTACCACACCACTTCAAATAACAATTTCATTTAGGTAAAAATTTCCCAAATGATAAATAAAAACACAAAGTTAATGAGAAAATATTCAAAGATGAACTAGAATAACCAAGGCACATTTGTGGTACAATTCAGAACTAACTCCTTGTTAGTAAATCGGCATCGTCTAAACTTCCCCTTCAGCTCTTCATCTGAGGCCTCAGTAACATAAATTGATAATCCAACAGAAGGAATGAATTTGTGGAGTCTTTGGACTATTATGATGTTGTCTTGACATTTCTCTCAACTTAGTAGTTTGTGATGGCCAAGTGTAAAGTCACATTACACAAAGAAACTGTCAAAATTTTGATAATTTACAGTTACAATAATTATCTAAATTCTACCTGAGCGATTCCATCCCATTTCATATAATATAGTTGTCTCAATCCCCATGAAAAAGAAAATGGAAAATAGAAAGATTTTCTTGGTGTTTAGAATGTCCATCTTATTTTCTAGGAAGTAGAACACTATTATATATATATAGGCTATGACTAAGATAGGGAAAAAGAGACATTATCTTTTCTTATATCTAATCATATTTATAGAGGGCATTGTTCTAGTTCCGTATCTGAAAGCATGTTATGCAGTGAAGGTATTTAAACTTAATTGACATAAGAGAAAAAATATAAGAAAATATTTTGTAGATGTCTGGTCATTAAAAATCAAATCTTGCTTGAAAATTTTCTACTAGCAAATTGGAAAATTAAGTGAAATTTAAGTATTCACAGTCTTATAACTTCATGGCTACTTACATTTATTTTTTTATTTTTACATTTGGCATCTATATTATTTTTTATCTGTAGACATCTCTTGTAAAAATTTTACCATTTCAAATTCCTGTATAATAGTAAAATTTAAAACTCGGGACAATGATGACTAAGGATTTAGAATCTAATTTTGAGAGATAAAGCACAAGACTAAAAATAAATATACAATCATTGACTATCCATGCTAAATTGTTAAGATTTATTAATTTAATCATAACACAAATATTGAAAGATGGTGATATTCAATTGCATCTATGTTTCTTCCATTTGATAGAATATTTTGAGTATGACAGTGTAGGCTATGACAATACTTTACATGACACAACCTCTTGAAAAATATTGCACCTTTCTGCATGTGAAGATATTTAAAGTTATTTCGAAAGACCACACAATGTGAAAAGTTCAACAAATTAGAAGGACTTCGAGTAGATTATAAAAATAAATGAGAAACATAATTAATACTAAATATTGGTAGTAATTTACTAATGTATAAGAAGAAATTATAAATTACTGTGAGAAGATGAACTTTAGCATATCTAATTAAAAATAATAGTGGCAAAATACGTCTGAATATGAGTGTGAAAAGAATAAGTAGAATATACTCTGCTTTCAAGCAGATTTCCACATCAGCCAGATTTGCAGCCATGTGGGACAGCAGAACAGAAAATTTAGTTTGAGTTCACATGATTTTTAAAAGCAGATTCATTTGAAGGTGTGAAAAATGCCATTTTTCTGCACAGTTGTATTTTGCATGTGGATTGCTGCATGTATCCCATTCACAAGTCTTTTGAACACTAAGTACTCTCTCTGAGTGTAGGAACTGAGATAAACCTCATTAGCAAGTTGTCCAGTGTAAGAAAATACTGTTCCTGCCAGTTTCCTAGCTTTTTCTATCCACTGTCAGCAGCAGAAATAGCTAAGCAACCTGAAAATGTTTCACATGGTAAAGATTTTTTAAACAATAATAATGGTTCCCAAGTGAGAGTGTGAGATTGTCTCATCAGGGGGTCTTTGTTGGTATGCTACTTCTTACTTGCTCAGGGAGAATATCAGTTACAACTAGGAGCCTGGTAGTTTTTTTTTTTTTTAAATAATGGTGCACTTCAGAATCACACTGGAAACTTTTCCAAAATGCATGTACCCAAGCCACACACTTAGAGCATCTGCTTTAGGGAAGGATTGGCCATCAAAAAATAAATAAATAAATAAACTCATTATCACATGCTGATGTGGACCACTGCTTAAGAATTACAGTCTTCTTTATGCTTGGATGGTCACCTGCTTCTGTTTTAACTTTCTAATACCTGTGATTTGTTTGTCTCTAGTGCTGAAAAAACAGCTGAGTATTTCAGACTCCTGTCTGGCATTTTTATAGATTCATAAGTGTCTTCTCATTTTCAATAGCGATAGAATAGTTTCCTAGAACAGACCTTAGTAATTTTGAATCATTGTTAGTTGTTGGTCGAGATCCAATAATTTTTCTAAAACTTATAAACATTTGCTTCCTGGATCTCTAAGGGTAAACTTGAGAGTTTGCCCCAAGGAGGGACTCTTTTTTTACTTGTATGAGTTACTTCAGAGACGTATCTTAGACATGCTATGAGTCAACAAACTTAATATCTGTTATTGCCCTTGGTAAGTTCGTGCATAGGTGAAGTAGTTCAGAGGTAAAGACTTTAACTTGTGAGGACTTTACTTTGAAAATGCAAAAAGTAGCCCTCTCGACAATATTTTACGGAAACAATTTTGAGTTTGTTTCTGTTGTTATAAGTTGTACTTATTTCAGAGAATTGGACAGTTTTGCTTATGATTCAAAAGACAAGGTTTGGGGAAGGCTTAGCATGAGGAAATTGTAAAGAGGGGAAGAGGAAGAGAAACAATGAACGCTTTGTGGAGGAGGAAATTACAAAGGTCTCATTTTTAGGTACAGATCAGTTTGGGAAACTCCCAGAACTTACTTCTGCATGACTTGTCCATAGGTTGATGTCCTAATTCAATATTCAGGCTTGTCTCAGGTATTACAATGTTTATTAAAACCTTAGATATGGAATATAATTAATACCTGTCCAGTTTTTCAGTTGAAATTGTATTGCAACCCAAAATGTGTACATTTTCACCATGTAACAGTTACATTTATTCATTACTCACTTTGAATAATTTTATTTGCTGTGGAGGGTAACTGAGTATTTCATTTCAACTCTGGCAAAATCCATCTGGAAAACCCAGACCTCCACTTTATAGGTAATAGTGAATGGGAAAAAAATCAAAAAGAATAAAGTTAGAATCAGTCTTGCTAGGCTACAAGAAAAGGCTAGTAACACTCATATATTAATATTTGTGTTCCAGTATATAATTAACGCCTGATTAAAGAGCGCAATTAAAATATATATGCATTTGTGGAACTCCAAGAATATACTAGATTCTTATAGTATGATAAGTAAAGCTCCTCTTGCTCCAATGATCTCTTCTGTACCCTCTCTTTTAATGGTACCATATTTACATACTTAATTCAAAACTTTGAACTTTTGTTCTGGCCAATTCTGTAAGTACTACTTAGCCTCTATTTGGTGACTCTGTTCTAGATAATCCCAATTGCTTTGCCCTAATTGAAGTCTTCAGTATGATAAGTAGTGGTTCCAATCATTGGTCTGGCATCAAGTACACTTAGATATGAATCCTGAATTTACTGACTACTATCCTCTTAAACTTGACCAAGTTATTTAATCTTCCTAAACCTTATCTGGTAAATGAAAATTATAATGACATATCACTTACAGAGATGTTATAGAAATTAAATGATGTAATACATAAAATATTTAACACATTATACATATTTTGTAAACATTTAGTAAATCATAGTCACTACTTCCACAACTAATAATAATATGTCAATGTCAGCTGGACTGTAATAATGATTTCTCTATTTTTAGTTTTTAATATATATATTTTTTTGCCTTTAGGTTTGCCTGCTTCTATTTCTCATTACTATCGAAATGATTTTTCTAAAAATCCAAATCACTTACCTGTTTACATACTATAACTGTTTTCTGGCCAGTTCTATATCATTGATTCTCAAATCCCCCCCCACAAATATGTAAGTGTTATACAGCATATACACATACTTCACACACACACACACACACACACACACACACACACACGCACACACACAATTATATGAATAAAAATACAAATATATTGTCAACTCTAACTGGGTTGTTCAAATATAGAATGGGTTTGGGAGGTTTCAGTTGATATTATTGCCTTTATATCCTCATTTATTCTCTCTCTCTTCCTCTCTCCTCTCCCACTCTTCTTCCTCTCCCACCTTCCTCCTCCTTCCCTTTTCCTCACCTCTAGCCCTTCTCCCCAGCCATCCTCACCAAGCCCTTATCTCTTGGATCCACTTCCTCACCATCTCCCTATGGGAAAGCATCCCTGTGTTCAGGGCATATCAGGTTTCCTCCACTTTTGGTTATAGTTATCCCTGTGCCAACCACTGTGACCCAAGGAATGACTTAGCATTAGTGTCCAGACACAGTGCACATGCCCTTGGAACTAGCGAGGTGGAGTACTGTGATGGGAAACTCCAGAAACTCCCAGAAAAGTAGAAAAAGGGAAGATCTCTCAAATTAAGTCATTTGCTTCTATCAGAAGAGGCCAGGAATGGGGGGGAAAGCAGCACACTCCACTGCAACATACAGCAGATGCTGTGGTGCATGTCTCACATGTTAGCATTTATGATTTTTGGTATAGCAGCTGAAATATCAGACTTTCATTACTCAAACTTCACTTGAATGATATACAGAGGAAGATAATGAGTCTTCTCTAATTTACTAAATAGCAGGGGAAAAAAATGCATTGATTCTAACAACCCTCACTAATGCAATTGATTCATGACTGAAAGAAAATATCAGAATTGGAAGATGAAGTCCAAATTCTTCCAGGTTGTGTTGTGCCTTTCTATTTTAACATCTTGTCCCAGAATTTTCCATCCTACTTAAAACCCACCCTCCACCCCAACACCTGAGGATACTATACTCATCCTATACAATAGTCCATCCTGACTCTTATTAGCACATAACATTTATGTAAACTAACATTGGTTTCTTGCTACTTGGCATAGCACTTGGCCCACAATAACTTCTTCAATATTATCAGTTAAATTATTTTGGTGACCAGAAAATAGTCACAATTCAATACGTGAAAGATGTTAACAGATTAAATACATATTTGTCTGTTATGTATATAGGAGGCAAATGAGAAATCCTGGCAGAATGAGTAAAGAAAGGTGAAAACCCTGCAGAATGGCCATGCTGCAAATTTATTATGCTACTTTTACATTTGTGCTAACAGAATGGCATCTGGATAGGATCTGAACTGGCCTTGGGCCAAATAACCCCTGGGATCTAGGGATTGCTGACAATTACTGATATTTATTGCCTTTTACAGACCAAGCCATTAGGCTTGAAACAGAGATAAGTCCTATAGATTCAGGAGTACTTTAGCACAACTCTCTTTGTTACCTGTGTTTCTGTATATTTATTCCCATTGATCATATGCACATAACCATATACAGAAATGAAAATATTATTTCAATCAACTTCCAGTCCTTTTACAGTGTAATTAACAAAGAGTGAAGTTAAGGTGCTCTTTGACCTAATACATATTTGGGACAATTGGTTGACACCTTCACTCTTCTCCAGAAGTGTGATTTGAAGATCAAGTACTCCTATTTCAGTCTAAAAGGGTAATGGTTTGCTGTTCCCCAAAGTTCAGTTATTTACTCTTAAAATCAAAAGCTGTACATCCCTACTTGTTAGCTTTTGCACTAAAACAAATTAATTACCCTGGAAGACACTAAAATCTTCACTTAAACCCAACTTAAGACTTGGATAAGCTTCAGGGTTCTTAATTGAAAAATCGGTGTAGTCGACACAGTACCTGTCCCAGTAGTATCTAATGCTTGTGGCAAAATTTTGTTAATCTTTCCATAGATGTCAGGATTAGAAACAGCATTCCGGTGTCAAGCACCTGGGATATCCAGGGTGTTAGGTGTCATTTCAAAAATGAATACTGAGTGTGACTCCAAAGTTTTTTTATTTTAAATTCTGTCCTGCTTTTATCAAACTGCATGAAACAAGGTAAATAATCGAGCTTCTCTGCAATGTTGATTTCTCATTTGCAGCACATACCATATGACCTAATAAATATTAGGTATTGTATGTATTTATGTATTAAATGTATCAAAGTTATACTACATTACTGTGGTAAAGGTATTTACTAGTTCCACAAAAAATATATATTCTACCCATTCCCTTCATTATATCTCCCTAAAACAAACATTTTCAACTTTTTTTTAACTGTTTCTTTTGGCGCTTACTGTCTGCCATTCCTCTAAATAAATTATTCTGAGTATTAACTTTTCAACTTTATTGTGTATTGTCTTCCTTTTATGCAGGCCGAGTATTTTGCTTTATTCCTATCCCTGCCTACTCAATACAACAAACACCTTTCACATCATCATCCCCTATTCTCCAAATATATCCCCATCATAATTATTGTTAGCTCGATTCCTTTTCCTTTCCCACACCACATGTGCCTAAAACTTACCTTGATTTGCTATTCTTGTTGTCATCCTAGTGTACTAGTTTGCTAGTGTTGCCATAACAAAGTACCACAGACTGGTTGGCTTAAAGAACAGATATTTATTTTCTCACAATTATGAGGGATGGAAGTCTGAGAACAAGGTATCAGCAGGGTTGGTGTCTTCTGAGCCCTTTTCTTCACTTGTAGATGGCTGTGTTCTCCCTGTTTTTTTTTTTTTTTTTCTCATGGTCATCTCTCTGTACACGTCAGTGTCTAAATTTCCTCTTCATATAGGACACCAGGCATATTAGATAAGAACGCACACTGATGGCCTCTTTCTAACTGAATTACCTCTTTAAAGACCCTGTCCCCAAATACAGTAACATTCTGAGGTATTGGGCATTAGGATTTCAACATATGAATTTGGGGTAGATAAAATTCATCCCGTAACGTTTAGTGTTCTATGTAATCTGTAGAAAACTTCACACTTGTAACAAATAATGTGAGTCTCTTCTCCAAACACTTGGGCACACAGCAATGCATAGAATACACAGGTCAACTTATTCAGTATGTGGCTGCCATGGTGAGATGCTTCCTGGGCACCATTTGGGAGAGTGCCTTCATTTTTTCCCTGGGGCAAATGGTTTATTTTTTATGGACCCTGGGTTCTTTCTTGATTTACTCCTTAATTTGGGGAGGAGGAGAGCATGACTTCCTTTAAAAAGGTATATGAGAATTAAGAATTTTGAGACCACATGGTCTGAAAATGTTTATTCTACCCAGGGAGGTGATTTAAAGTTATCTGAATATAAAATTGGCAGTTAAGATAATGTTTCTTCTGAATTTTGAAGACATTGTTCCGTTGCATTCTAGTTTTCAAATTATGTTAAAAAGTATTTAAAAATGAGTTTTTTTTTTTTTTGAGCTCGGAACTTTAAAAATTTGTGACCAAGAAACTCACTTAGGAGCAGGACAACCATTACCTTCTCTGTGATATGATTGATGTCTATCAATAAGTTAGGGATATTCGATTTCAGTTTCTTTCTATTTGTGCTTGTCAGATTCCTCCCAAAAATCTCTAAAGCTTTCTGCTCGGAAGGTGAAGACATGGTTGCTATAATTCTAGTTTTCTAGACTTGTGGGGGAAGAGGGCCATGTGCATTACCATCCGGTATGCACATGTTCATGAATCCTCCTGTTTTCTGCAGGGTACCAGTACCCTCAATGGTGGCTTCTATTACTCAAGCCAGATATTCTCTACCTAATTCATATAAGTAGAATCATACAATTTATTTCTTTTTGTAATTGTCTTATTCAATTAGCACGTCTGTCTTCGAGGTTCATCCATGTTGTAGCATGGTTCAGAACTGTCTTTCTTTTAGGCTAAGTAATATTCCCTTGTATGTAGTTACCACATTTTGTATGTCCGTTTACCCATCGGGAGATGCATACATTGTTTCCATTATGAATAATGCTTCAGCAGCATGGGGGTACAAACTTCTGTTCAAGTTTCTGCTTTCAGTTCTTTTGAGGAAATACCCATGAGCAGAATTGTTGGATCACATAGTAATCCTATTTCTAATTTTCTGAGGATCAATCATACTGTTTCCCATACTGTCTGCTCAATTTTACATTATCAGCAAGCAATATAGTGTTTCAATTTCCATGCATCCTTATCACTACTTGTTACTTTCTTATTTTCTCCTTTTTTGATACTAGCCATCCAACCGGGTATGACATGTTATCTTATGACAGTTTTAATTAGAAATTCCTTAATGATTAGTGATGTCGAGCATTTTTATATGCTTATTATTTATGTATCTTCTTTAGATAAATGTCTATGCAAGACCTTTGCCCATTTTTAAATTAATTTGTTTTGTTGTTGATGAGTTGTAGGAGTCTTTATATATATGCTGGATATTAATCCCTATGTTAGGTAGATAATTTGCAAAGACCCATTCCGTGGGTTATTTTTCAATCTGGTAATAGTGTCCTTTGATATACAAAAGTTTCTAATTTTGATGTAGTACAGTTTTTCTTTTCTTTTTTATTTTTGCCTTTGGTTTTGGTGTCAAAGGCAAGAAAACATTGTCAAATTCAATGTCATAAATCTTTTCTGCTGTGTTTTCTAAGAGTTTGATAATTTTAGCTCTTATTTATAGTGTTTTTATTTACTTCATGTTAAATTGTGTATATGGTGTAAGATAATGGTTCAACTTCATTTATTTAAATGTGAATAGCCCATTTTCCCAGTCCCAAAGCTATTTGCTAAAAAACCTGTCTTTTTCCCTAATGAATAGTCTTTGCACCCTTGTCAAAAATCATTTGATCATATATGTGAGTGTCTATTTCTAGGCTCCGTGTTCCATTTCATTTGTTGATATGCCTATCTGTGTCTTCATTACATTGCTTTAATTACTATATTTCTGTAGTAAATTTAGAAATCAGAATGGGCCATGTTTTTCCATTTCTTGGTATATGTTGAGATATGTTGTTGGAAACTGGACATTTAAAAACCGGCCTCCTACTTCAATTTGCACACTGGCTCCATGCAGAAGGACATCTTTATTGGCCAGCTTATTGCGAAGGCGTAAGGGCTTCTTGGGTCATTTGGGTGCATGTGTTTTCCCTGGTCCTGTAAGTGTAAAAATTTTTTTCCCCACTTCTTTCTTCTACATGGCTGCTTTTAAATGTCTTAGTTTTTTCTAAGAGTTTTATCCTGGCTTTACTGGGTGCCTTAGCTGTTCTATTGTTAACCTCACTCAGTATTTTCTTGTCACAGGAATCTGAGGTCATAGTATCCTCGTGGTCTACACAAGCCACGACCACTGCTTTCCAGTCTTCCCTAGCCTGAGATGCAGGCTTTGCCACACTGGCCCTCTGACCTCTAAGCTGGATGACCTAGCGAGCCATCAGGCATCCTCTGACAAGTCATAATGTTACAGTTAGGTTTGTTCTTTTCCTCTGGGCTCACAGAAGAGAACTGGGACGAAGCCACTGCTTCTCCCAAACGGCATGAGCTGTGCTGGGGAGAGGGCAGGAAAATTGTGAGGAAAAATGGTACAAAATTTCTTACAATATTGAATGTGACTTTCCCTTATTTAGGCATTCATCTGATTGCTAGAGATCTTTAACTGATTACCAGAGCTTTTATAAAGTTATTTTAGCTACTCTCTGGTTTTCCATGGGGGGAAAGGACCTGGAGCTTCACAATCCTCCCTCCTGCTAACAACCCTTATTCTTCAATTTTTGCTCTTCTTTTTACCCTGAATTCTAAATAATACCATATTTAGTGGTACATATCTGGTCAATTTTCAACTTTTCCACTATGGTTTAGCATCGAGCTATTTTTTAGATCTTTTAAGCCGTTTATCAATAAGCCACTTATTTTCTATCCTTACTTTTATTGCTGTTATTACAATGCCCGTTCTTCTACCCATTGTTATGTGTTTTTACATACTTACGTTTTTATTGTGTTTTCATGGCATTTCAAGTGGGAAAATATAAAGGTACGTGTATTTAATATGAATTTTTTCCTGGATGTCTAATAAATACATAATATTTAAAGAGTTAGTCAAGATTGTTGCTATGGTGAAATGATTTGAGTCTTATTTAAAAGCTAGGAGCACATTGTATAATATTGTAGATTGTAGGGATTTCTTCGATAGGATGAAAGACATATAAATTCAAAGGTCAATAAATTCAAAGAGATACACAACATTGCTGAAGCATTTCGTTCTCCACATTTGAGTGCCAACACTTGAGTAAGGGAGCAGGCATGATTGAACAAAGAGAGATGAAAACTGGAAGATGAGGGTAGGAAAAGATGAGAATTAGAGGAGGTAGAAAAAGAAGGCAAGTGCCAAAATGGTTGAAAGCATGAGAAAGAGAGAGAAATGAAAATGAAACACACACACACACACACACACACACACACACACACACACACACACACACACGAAAAGCAGGGCATATAGGGAGAGAGACTTAGATGATGAGCGCTAATTGTCTAAGTCTCTTTTTTAAGGTGGAAGGCTCTGAAAGCAGAAAGCTATTAAAAATGGAAATCAGCCTGGTACAATTGAAGTTGCAAAAAATCATCTCTTCTAGGATCTGCATCATCCATCAACTCCTTTGCACAAATTGAGATGGCAGCTGACTCAAAGAGAATTTTTAAATGCCTTTTTAAATGTAAAATTGTGTGTGTGTGTGTGTGTGTGTGTGTGTGTGTGTGTGTGAATTTCCCATTAATGGCTTCTTTTGCTTTAATATCAGAGACTTTTTCAAGGAGAATTTTTTTTTAATTTTCATAGTTTTATTTTTTAAATTGTAATTGACATGCAATGTTATATTAATGTCCAGTATAGAACACAGTGATTGGACAGTTATATAACTTATGAATGATCATCTATAAATCCAGTACCCATCTGACACCATACTTAGTTATTGCAATACTACTGACTATATTCCCTGTACTATACTCTACATCCCCATGATTATTTTGTAACTACTAATTTATACCTCCTAACCCCTTATCTGACAACCATCAAAATGCTCTCTGTGTCTATGAACTTGTTTCTGCCATTTATTTTTTTTATCCTGTTCTCTAGATTCCACAGATGCTATTTGTATTTCTCTGACTCATTCCACTCAGCACAATACCCTCTAGGTCCATCTATGTTGTTGCAGATGGCAATATTTCATTCTTCTTTATGGCTGAGTGACAATTTCATTGTATATATGTGGCACCTCTCCTTTAGCCATTCATCCATCGATGGGCACCCAGGTGGCCTCCATATCTTGGCTACTGTAAATAATGCTGCAACAAACATATGGATTCACATGTCCCTTCAAAGTAGTGTTTTGGATTTTTTCATACCAATACCCAGAAGAGGAATTACTGAGTCGTTCTTTGTCTCCTGTTATAGCCTTTGTTTTAAAGTCTATTTTGTCTAGTATTAGTATTGCTACCCCAGACTTTTTAGTTTGTTACCATTTTCATGGAACATCTTTTTTCATCCCTTGACCTTCAGTCTCTGTGTGTATTTCAACCTAAAGTGAATCTCTTGTAGGCAGCATACGTGAGAGTCTTATTTTCTTATCCATTCATCCTATCTTTGGCTTGGAGCATTTAATCCATTTACATTTAAAGTAATTGTTGCTACATATGTAGTTATTGCCATTTTATTATTCATAATTTTTATCTTTTTATCTTTTTTCTTATTCCTAAAGAAATCCCTCTAACATTTCCTGTAATATTGGCTTGGCGATGATGAACTGCGTTTCCTTTTTCTTGTCTGAGAAACTCTTTATCTGCCCTTCAGTTCTAAATGAGTGCTTGCTGGGTCAAGAAATCTTGGTTGTAGGTTCTTGCTTTTGATCACTTTGAATATTTGCTGCCATTTCCTTCTGGCCTGCAAAGTTTATGTTGAGAAATCAGCTGGCAGTCTTATAGGAGCTTCCTTGTAGGTAACTGACTGCTTTTCTTTTACTGCTTTTAAGATGCTCTCTTTGTCTTTAACCTTTGGCATTTTAGTTGTGACATGCCTTGGCATGGGCCTGTGTTGGGTTCATCTTGTGTGGGACTCTCTGTGCTTCCTGGTTCATATGTCTAATTTCCTTCACCTAGTTAGGGGAGTTTTCATCATTATTTCTTAAAATAGGTTTTCATTTTCTTGCTCTCTTTTCCTTTTTGTATTTGTATGATGTGACTGTTAGTTCACTTTTTGTTGTCCCAGAGGCCCTTTAAAATATCCTCATGTTTTTAGATTCTTTTTTCTTCTGAGTCGGTGTTTTCTGCTACCTTATCATCTGAATCACCGATTTGATCCTCTGCTTCATTTAATGTACTGCTAATTCCTACTAAGGTATTCTTCATTTCATTATTATAATATTTATATCTGACAGGTTCTTTTTTTATGTTTTCTATCTCCACTTTTATGTTTTCCATCTCTTTGTTAAAGTTCTCACTGAGTTCATCTACTCTTCCTCTAAGTGCATTGAGCATCCTTATAATTTGAACTCTGCATCTGGTAGATTGCTCATCCTATTTTGTTCCTTTCTTTCTCTGGAACTTTGTTCTGCTCTTTCATTTGGGATATGTCTTTGTCTTCCCATTTTTGCTTACTACTTGTGTTTGCTTCTATGTATGAGGTAGGATTGCTATGTCTCCTGTTTATTATGTAGAGTGACCTTATGTAGTAGATGTGCTGTGGGGCCCAGTGGCACAGTCTTCTCTGGTCTCCTGAGCCAGATCACTCCAGATATACCTTCTGTATGTGTTGTGTTGTGCCCTTCTGTTGTAACCGAGCCTTAGTTGTTATTTGCTTCTCAGTGGGAGGGATTGGTCCTCAGGTGATTTGTTGTGAGGACTGGCTGTGACCAGTGGAGGAGCTATTGTGCAGGGAATGGCCATACAGACCAGGATTTGCCTTAGTAGGGCTCTGGTGCCTTCCCTGTCTGCCCTTTTGGTGTGCCATCCTCAGATGTGACCCCAAATCTAACTCCAACTCAGACCAAGCCAGCCACTGTGTGTGCAGACTGGGGCCTCCTGGGAGGGACCCTGCCACAATCAAAGTTCAGCTGTAGCCTATGCCCTGTCCAGGGCCACATGGCATTAGCCACCAAGCAATCCACTGATGGCTGCCACCCACACTAGACTTGGAAGTCCCTCCAGAGGCCACGCCATAGGCCGAAGCCAGTGGCTGCTAGTGCTGGGCTTGGGGCGCTCAGCAAGAAGTATGGGTTTTATGAATCTTTGAGAGATTTTAGGAAAGTCTGCAACATAAGCCAAGACAAGCTGTGCGGAAAATGCATTGGAAGTGGCTTGCGTGGGCCGCACGTTGGGAGGGGCGGGGTCTCGGGGAAACGCTGGGCGGGGCGGCCAGTCTCAGCTGCGTTGCGGACGCAGATATGGCGGCCGCCTGCGTCTGCAAGCTGGGCGGGAAGGACTCAACGAAGGAACAGTGCCCTCTGCCAGCACTTCTGTCTGGGAGAGAGCTGCCCATCCAGCCCTGGCCCTGAAGCCAAGCAACTCACGTGTCCCTGGAGCCTTTCAAGCCGGAGCTCGGAGCGAGCGAGTCCGTCAGCGATAAGTCTGCGTGGGCCAGGTAAGGGGAACGACGTGACTCCTGCAGTCCTCTGTCTCTCTCAGCCACAGTCTTCATTGGTTTTCACAACCAGAAGTCATGGGGACTTCTCTTCCTGTCACTGGAACCCTGGGTTGGGCAGCCCACTGTGGGGCTGGGGCCCCTCGCTCTTCTGGGGGGACTTACACAGTCGAGATATTTCTCCCAATTTTCAACTGCCACACATGGGAATAGGGTCAGCCAGTTTCACATCCCTACCCCTCTTACTAGTCTTGAGATGTCCCTTCTGTGCCCCCAGTTGTAGGACTTCTGTTCAGCTGGACTTCAGGTGACTCCCAATGATGATGATTCTGTAGTTTAGTTGTAATTTTGATGTGGTCGTGAGAGGAGGCGATACAACAGCATTTACCCACTCTGCCATCTTGACCAGAAGCCCTGTAACCTCGGTTTTTAAATTAAATGCCTATGTGATAAAGGTAGCCTTACATAAACTAGAGGTGGAGGTACAATGTTTGTATTAAAGCATCTTTAAACATGAGACTTTGTATCTTCTAATCATAGTGGGAATTCAGAACTAGAGAATTCTTTTGAAGAAATTCATAAAAACTGCTATAGTATGTTTCTTGAATAATAGCTATTTTTATTTATTAGAACAATAGTAATTACCCAGCTAGGTTAAATTCTGTTAAATGTATTGCATATTATAAAATTCTGAAAGTGATAGTAATTAGTATTCAGAGAGTATTAAAGTAAGTTACCTCACATTGGTATTACAGTAGTAACTTGATTAGATGGCATGTTACATATTACCTTAATTATACTCCTTATTAATGTAATGCCAAAATTTCTGCTCTTTTATCAGTTGGAATACCTACACCACAATTATTCTATACAATACCTGAAACCGGTATCTTTCCTCACTGGTACAATGCCTCCTGACTCTGATAACATTTTCTGTGTTCTGGCAATCTGCCAAAAAACAGTGCTATTTGCAAAAAGAGAAGTCTTGTATTTCTCTGTGTCTATGTATACTTTATGCTCAAAAGCAGAAAATAATTTACATATTTCTATGCCAAGCTGGTATACTCACAGACGGTTTTGAGGTTTAAGCCTGGAAGAGAAAATATTGTTCAATGTGTAGAGGACAAATTTTTCAAAATATCTTGGGTTTTTTTGAAATATTTCTTCAAGTGTACCTGGTTTTTCTTAAAAGTTACACCCCCCACCGGATTTGACAGAAGCTTTTATCTGACACATGAGCGGTTAATGCCAACTCCATCATAAATTTGTACTTTTAGGGTCCCTGTCTTTTGTTGCATCAAATTTCAGTAAATGTGCAAATGTTTCTCTTGCAAATGTTTCTAATGTTTTTAAACGTTTAAGTTAAACAAAGTCTGTTAGCATAGACCCCTTTTTTCTCTGTCAGGGGATATTAGGGAGGTTTGCTTTTCAAAGTTGATTTTTGCATGTGAATCACAATGGGCAGAGCAGTATTAATAATTATTTTCCAAGTCATTGCTGAGAAGAGACAGAAAGAGAAGTGGAAAGAGGAGACGGACAGAGGAAGAGAGAGAAAAAGAGAGATGGTAATTTAAAATAATTCATGAAAATAAAACTTGAAAATTTCTCTTGAGATCTAGATTCCACTATTACTGATATTCTGCAGGAAACTGATTCTGGCAAAGTATAAAACAATTTTCTTTTTCCTTTCTTAAATTTTATTTGTATTAACTTTCAATAAGAAAAGAATTAAACAAAATTAGAGAGAATAACATAATCAACTTCATAAACATATCACCTAATTTAATTGCTGCTATTTTTAATATAATTGCTGCTATATTTGCTTCAATGCTTTTTCCCTTTATGTAATTTAAAGCAAATCCTAAATCATCATGATATATTACCCCTGAAAACTGCGGTATGCCTATTTAAAATGAGAAAATTTTGTATATATCAGTGACTTTTGTTTATATATCCAAAATGTATTTTCCATTCTTTTTGTTTAATCACCTTTTCAATGCATTCGACCCTATGACTACATTCCTTTTAAAACTCTTCTTATCTCCCTCCTTCCTCCTGGTCACTTTTTTTTTTTTTTTTTTTTGTGGGGTGCGGGTACCTATTCTATTCCCCTTACCCTAAACTATAGACACACATTTTAATTAATTATACTCCAACATCTATCTATTTTATACTAGGGATAATTATTGGAGGGATGAGGAAGACAATAAACTTTCTGAAATGTGACCAAAAAAAATAACATGGAATCCCCCTCCTAAAAAACCATACATGTAAACAGTGCTTCCATATAAACCATCTGCTATACATTTTTCTTCATGTGCATATGTCACTTCAAATATATTCTACCATCCCCATAATGCTAACCTTCAGACAATAATGCTCTTCTAAGCTTCAGATACAAACAAAGTTCAGCTGCCTTGTAGTCTCCTGAAGTTGGGAATTGCATGGCAATGTCAAATGAAGCATCTCCATGTCTGTGTTTTTCATCCTGTTCACCAACATTGCTCAACTCTGTTTCCCCGTAAGTGAATGGCACCATCGCAGGAACAGTTGTCAGAGATGGAAATAAGTATTTAATGTTACCCTTCTCTAATCCACGTCCACTTGTAACCAATGTAGTGGTAGCACCTGCATTCTCAGTACACTTCAAGGCCGTGCACTTCCCTCGTGCAGCATGGCAGCTGCCTCTGCGTAAGGCCTCACCTCATACCTACTGCATTATTTTAACAACTTTGTAGTTGATGCTCTGACCACCATTATGCCCACCCACTGACCTTCTTCTTCTCGCCAGAGGAATCTTGCTGAAAATCCAACATTATACCCATACCCATCCCACATTTAAGCCTTCATTGCTTTCTCCAGAGGCTTCCAAATGAAGTCTTATACGTGGCCTGTCCCCTGCTTTATGTCTCACCACTCTCAAAGACAGCCCTGACTAGCTTCAGACCCTGAAGGCTTTCCTGTCTTGAGCTTGTTGCTTTCTCTGTTTGGATTGCTCCTCTTCCTTCCTTCTTGATGTGTTTTACCTCATCCCTCAGCTCTCTTGACATCTCTTTTGGAAACTCTATTATCTCCTCAGTCTGGATCATATGCCCTCCTTCTGTGTTCCCCCGGAACTTCAGACATGTTTTTTTTTTTTTTTTAGCATGCCACCTATCACACAGTGGTTCGCAATTATCAATGTGTCTTAATGGTCTCCTGTAATCTAGAGCAAGTCCCTTGAGCGCAGAGACATGATCTATTCATATTTGTTCCCCAGTTTACGGTAGAGTCAGGAAACATTGTAAGCATTTAGTAAGTGAATTAATATGAATTAATAGAATCATAATGCTATGGAAAGTCAAGCTAATTGTCAACTTCTATCATTATTAAATCAATGTAGATAGGTTATAGTAAAAAAAACAATCAAAATGTTTCCAGCCTGAAAAGTTTTGGAAATGGTTGACTGATATACATAAAGTTTTAGTCTTTTCTTTTTAATTTTAAGTAAAAGACTAGCTTATTATAGAAAAACTGGAATATAGAAGAGTACAAATTATAAAACAGCATCAATCAGAGATAATTATTAAAATATATAAACAAATATGATATGTGGACTAAATTTTATTTCTAAAGTTCCTCATACTCCTCATTATCATTAAATATTCTTCAAAATTGTGATATTTAATAGTGTAATATTGAATTAAAAGAGCAAATAAATAAAAATTTAGTTATCTTAAACATACAAAAAACCTTTCTTAAGCATGACATATAGACTATAGTTATTGAATTACCTTTTAGAGGGCATAATAAAATTATAAAAGTTTATATTCTTATTTTTGTCTCCTGAAAACTGCCCCCCCCCACTGAAAGCAACTAGAATTTGTTCAGAAAATAATATGTGCTCTTACTTCTTGAAGTTTATTGATAAATCCTACAAATCAACATTTTTTTAATGGGAAGAATAAAAAGTGATACAAGAATAAAAAGTGATACAAGAGAATATAGTACTGGTTCTCTAAAAAAGAAAAGCAAATCAACCTCTAGTAGGTTTAATTGTGGTGCTCCAAAGATCTATTCACCTGGATTCTCAGATGGTGAACTTATTTGGAACACGGATCTTTGCAGGTATAATTAAGGTAAAGATCTCAAGATAAGATTACCCTGGATTTAAGATACACCCTCAATACAATGACTTGTGTCCTTATGTGAGAAAGGCAGAGAAAGATTTTATACATAGACATGGGAAGGAAAGGGATATCTAAATACAGAGGCAGAGGCTGATTACGCTGTCAGGAGCCAGTGAACACCTGGAGCCACCAGAAGCTGAAAGAGGCTGGGAAAGATTCTCCCCTGGAGGCTTCCGCTGGAATGTGGCCCTGCCAAGACCTTGAATTCTGACGTCTTGCCCTCAGAACTGGGAGAGAATATATTTCTGTTATTTTAAGCCACCCAGTTTGTGGTAATTTGTTACAGCAGCCACAGGAAAATAATCCACAACTGAAAATAGTAAAAAGATTGCTACGACACAAAAAATTCTGTCAATGTGTGCAGCACACCTGACTCATAAAAAGATGACAGCATGGGGGACAGAAAAAGAATGGAAAATTATAACACTGCTTGAAAGAGTATTTTGAGCATCTGTATAGAAATTAAGAATAATTTACTAAATTGATGTGCATTTAAGGAACAAATGGGATTATTTGTTTTGAAATTTTATTGTGATTTTTTTTTTCCCCTAACACAAGGAAGTAGTAATAAGTCTTAGAGGTTGCTGTGGGAGGAGGGGCCTTCTCCTATGTACACTTTTTTTTTTCTTCCTGAGTAGAACTAATGCAAACCCAAATCAGATGTGATTATTCAAATTGTAAATACCGGCAAGGGAGATATGCCAGGCTGGAAAAGGAGCTATTGAGGGAAATTGCTTGTGCTGCTGAAGAGAGAGAAAGCTGCTTAGAATATGTTGTGTGCCAGAGATGCGACTTAAAAATGAAATACACCTTTAAGCATAACTTAAATAGTTTGTGTTCTGCTGAAGGACTCTGGAGGAATATTACTGTAACAAATTGCTATATTTAATTCTTGGATAGCAGCCAGATAGAGGTCAGGCATGATTTTTTTTTTTTTTTTTTCCGATTAAAATAACCACTAGCAAGGGAAAAAACAGAACCTCATGCCTACGGGCCCACATACACACATATCATACTGCATGGAACCTGATGGTCATTATCTCATGGTGACCAGTCATGGTAACATGTGGCAAAAAGCATCCAGGGTCTCCTGACTAGTGAGTGACAGCAATGGAGTAGCGAAGATTACTGACACTCCTGCAACAGATATGTCCCCATGAACTATTTACTGCTGTCTTGAGCGATCATATATCTGAGCATTCAGGAGAGTTCAGCTGCCTAGTGCAGCTCAAGGAGGACACGGGACACAGCGTGCTGCCACCTGGGGGAACCAAAGGAATCCAATCCCGGGCAGGCAACCCCGCCTCCTAGCAGCCTCCTCAGGTGACCTGTGGCAAGTCCCTCTCATGAAGTTCATGTCGTGGACATCAGGGGCTAGTTATTGATCAAAAATAGAAATCAGGGAGTCAACAGCTGCCTTTCTTTGCATATCTTTTTTTTTTTTTTACCCCATTCAAACTGAGATGATTTTGATTTTGTTGAATTAAATAGGAAGCAATCTACTTCTGTCGCCTGCAGTGCTTTTGTTAGATTAATGATTATCAACAGGTAGTAGACTTGTGTTCATTAGAGTAAGATTAGGTATTACAAATAAAAGAAGATTAAGCATTAAAATATATATACTTGGCCATCAATCTCGTCTTTATCTAGAAAAGTATCATTTAGCTGACTTAACTGATGCTTAGTTTTATATAAAACTTACTAATGTGTTAGGAAGAACTTGGAATCCCCAGTGACTGTATAACCCCGGTGCTGGGGCATGTTACTAGATATGGAATATTGTTACCAGGCTTAAACTGCCATCATACAAGAAAAGAAATAGGACAGGCTCCCTGGCCATTTAAAACATTGCCATACAATAAGATGAACATGTTTATTTATGTCTTAAATATCAAATAAGCCCATGAGTAAATCAAAGTTTGGAAACCAGCAGCCAATGGACTAATGGGAGCCGGAAGTTGTGTTTTGTTTGACCTGCATTGTTTCTAGTAACTCGCCAGTTTGTAAAATAATCATATAAATTCATCTCCAATCCTGAATCCCAGTTTCTCGTGAACACATGCAGTCTGGTCCCACTAGGGCCGCATGCCAGTCCAGTCCTGTGGGCTGGAACTTCGTGGTGGCTTACGCTTTCAGAATGGACACATGTGCCCCACTGCACCGCAGTCCCCGCCCTCCTAATCACATGCACATGCCCATTGCTATTTCTCATTGAACTAGCATTGTCACCCTGACCATTTTGCTTGTGTGTGTTATCTGTATGGCCTCTAAGACAAAGATGTTTTAGAACTTCTTAGGTCCTGGTCTAACTTCTTATCTGTGGGGATGTCATCTCCACAGCACACTGGTTTTTCATGTGCAGGAGCATGTTCAGTTGATTTGGTACACCAAGTCCTAAAGAATGACTTGAGGGGAATAATTTGTGCTCTCAGACAAATCAGATATATTTAATTCTAACTCCTAATGTTTCTCCCTCTAGACATGCTAGTAGCTTGTTGCTCTCAGTAATTCTGTCAATTAGAGTTGGAAGTGTTAAACAATTTGAGAAGAAGCATGCCTGAGAAAGTGATGATGCCAATTCGATGACTAGTGGATTAAGGAGGTATTATTGGTGGTCTCTCCTACTAGAGGCCCTGGGCCCTTCCTGTTTGCTCACTGTACCCCAGTCCTGTCAATCCTTTCTTAGTCCTCTAACATGACAAGCTCATTTCACCTTAGGACCTTTGCACTAACTGTTTCCCTCCCCCCCCCACCCCCGTCTGCTGAAAACAGGTTTTTTTCTCTACATCTCCTCTAGATAATTACTGTCTATCATTCAGTTCTCAGCTCAGATGTTCATTCTAAAGTAGCACACATATGCCAGTCTCTTCTTCCAGGTTTAGTCACGCTGTCATGTTTTGTCGTCTTGAAAGCATTTATGATGTTCTGAATATACTTAGTTTATATATTTGTTTATTATATGGTGTTGTCTCTGAGTAGAACATAAACTTTATAAGAGCGAGTATTGTCTTATGGAGTAACTCGTTAAACATCGATAACTGTATGAGAGAATGAATGAATGGATAACATGATGTACAACAACATTGGCCAGTCACTAGTGGTGGAAAAGAGGGATAAAGGAGAGTAGGGCCTATACCCAATACTCTGGAGCTATGGATTCATTAATCCACAGAACTTTCAACCAGATTAAGCATAAAACTGATTAGACATAGGTGATTTTTGTCACTCCAGATGCTGGTCCTTGAACTGCTTGTTACTGGCCCACGACAAGAGCTGGAGTATGTACCAGAAGGTAAATTCACATAATACTTCCTTCAGTGAGAAAGTCCTTCAATGAAAAAAAATGTCAGTTGAGCTTTACGGTGTGCCTAATGATGCAATTAATTCACATCCAGGCACAGTCTTACCATATTGCATATCGGTAATGGTTTGCAGGCTAGTATCCACCCAAGGCTAACTCTTTACATAACACTGGTTTAGACATTTTTTTTTTAATCCCAGTTTTAAAAGAACATTTGAATCATGAAGTGGATCTCTTGAGAGAAAATATCTTCACAATGAGGGAAAGGGTATTTGCATGACAAAAAGCTCCTTTGTGAACCTATTATACTTCCTGTAGAACTAAGCTCTTTATTAGAAGGACTGGTAAATTAAAAAGTTGGGGCAGAAAAAGGGGCTTGCAGAGGAGGGCAGGAAAGCGAATACACTTAGGAAATGCACAAGAGCACATGTACTTAAATAACAAAGTTAAAGAAATTAATTTAAACTAATCATTTTGAGAAGCCATATTATCAATAATCGTGTGGCTTTACAAATATGTAAGAGTGTGTGTGTGTGTGTGTGTGTATACTATGTGAATAACAGTCAAGAAAACTCAATCTGAAATATCTGTTCCATATCTGCTCCTGACAAAGTAATCAGATGAACTCTATTTTTACGATTGCCAGAAAAGACAAAACTTCAGTAGAAAACCAAAATTTATTAGTAAAATTATAATGAAATGAACACTATTAGTCAACGGTGATCTCTGAACATTGCTTAATTACAGTGATAGCAGCGTAAACGAGTGAGTAAGGACTTTATAACTCATTCATATTCAGTTTCCGACCTAGCATGAGTATTTTTTTATTTGAAAAAATTTTCAGGATAGCCTACTGAATTGGCATTGGCCTAAAAATAAAGTTTTCTGTCCTTTCCATTTTGTATTTTCTCTGGCCTTCTGGATAACTGTGAGAATGTTTCCAACAGGTAAATGTTCTTAGAGGTCAGAGGACCAAATGAGAGAAATTAGGGGCTTGGGAAACCAGGTAGATAGGAAATTTCCCAATGCAAGTAATAAATGAAATAGAGTAAAATCAAATAGACTTTGTAAAGTCAATTCCTTTTTTTGAGAAATAGATTATCTGTCTAGATGAATTCCCTTTTTAACGTTAAATGCCAGCTTCCACATAGGTCTATCCATTCATTCACTGGCCACTAAATGGCATTGACGAATTACATTTCCTAATCGCCAGCTTTGGAGATGATAAATCTCTTGACTTCTGGCTTGCAAAGAGATTGGATTTGGTGAGGTAGTTCCTGTTCCAACCATATCCTTAGAGACGTAAGTAACCGAACTCTCTACCAATGAAAAAATGGTTTCCCTTTATTTAGAGTGCTGATGAAACCAAACTCATCGTTTCAATTTCAGAAACAGTGGATTTAATTATAGCCTCTGAGTGTACCAGACCCCAGCTAGCCACCTTAAAAAATATATTCCACTGGTTGCAGATTATTGAACGTGTGGATTCTTTAGGACAAATCCTATCGATTTGTCAGAAAAAAAATAATGAAAGCCTCTCTGTGCTACATTTCTGTTAGTATTAGACAAATGTCTCTAACTCTCTGAATCAAGAGAGAAACAAGTAGACTTATGCATGGCTTTCCATTGCCCTCTTTGCAGTAACTTTATTGCAGATTTTCTGTTTCATTCCAAGTCCTAGCCCATGAAAGAAAGCAAGAAAGTGGGGGACTGATGAGGCAACTACTTTTTGATTTACATATGAGATGGACAAAACCGTTAAGGCAATACAATTTTTTTCTTTGTAGTGGTCAACAGCAATAACTTATGCAAGCCATTTGATTGGCTTTCAAGTTCTCTTGGTGTGTCTCCTTTTTGGATTGGTTTCATGGTTTGTGGCTGAATGTGGAATTCAGACCTAGCAGTAATTTGTTAAATTGCTGTACCAGGGAGTCATTATATTTCTCCCTTGAAACTAATGGGCAGTACCAACAAGACCTCAAAATAACATTCTACCAACCATCATCATGGTCAAAGTATGCATAAAAAGTATAAATTGTTTTCCTTTTTATAAATTAAGAAACTATAGAACAGGGGTCTCCAACCCCCTGGCCAGGGACAGTACCTGTCTGTGGTTTGTTAGGAACCAGGCTGCACAGCAGGAGGCAGCTGTGGGCAAGCAAGTGAAGTTCATCTGTATTTGCAGCATTCCTGAATGCTAGCATCACCCTCAGCTCCACCTCAGATCATCAGGCATCGGATTCTCATAAGAGTTCAGGTGCATGGTGCCTAAAAGGTTGAGGACCACTGCTATAAAATACTTCTGACATAAGCAGGGGTTCCAACGTGACTTTAGATTATAGCAGGATTCAGCTTTAGAAATTTGTATCTCAGGGATAGAATTACAGTGGATATTTCTTAACTACATAAATGTCTATAAATAGTTTTTCTACTCTGCACATTCAGAATTTTTTTATGTGAATCCCACTTATGTCACCTTTAATATTTAACAGATCAAATTGTAAAAGCGAAAATAACTATTGCATTTCTTTCCTATTCTTGCATAAATACCTAGTGTCTTTGTTACCATTAGGGCGAAAAAAAAATAATCATGTTGTCTTTTTAGAAAATTAGATGGGGATGTATGCTTTGAGTAATCTTAAGAAAAGTTTAGTAGCTAATTATATGTTCAATTAAATAGGCTCCAGACTTGGGCAGTCCCATCAGAGAGGTCTATGCTGCTTTCCAATACAATTCTTTAAGAAGGCCAATATAGGTGAATGTGTGAGTGAGGAAATTTTGCTTTGGAAAACTGTAGAGCTGCCTCTGTTTCTGAGAAGACATTTATTATGTTTGCCTTTTCTTTCCGAGTGTGTGGGTGTGCAAGGGCGAGAGTGTGTTAGCTATGTAGTTTTGATTTAAAGCACGGCGGATAACAGCAGGATTGCTTTTATATATGAGTGGCCCCAGCAGGTGATGAATTGTTTTTGACTTTCATCATTTGCCAATAAATAAGAAAAGTGAGAGATTTATCATGTATGTAAAAAACTCTGGCAACATTCTCTATTATGTAAAATAAAATTTAATAAAACAGTTTTAAAAATGCATACAATAGCTTTCCTCACTTTTACAGGCTGTAAATTCCAGAACTCTGCAGTCTTTCCAAAATGGAGAGTGAGAGTTGGGGGGAGGGGAGGGGAGGGACGATGGACCTACTTGTCCAGTATAGGGGTAGTGACCATTTTGCACAGCTGGTGGGGGCCCCTTCCATTTGCAGAGCTGAGTGGCCATCTTTGCTTATGCCTCCCTGTGACCCTCTTATTAAGCACCTAGCTGTGCTCAACAGCAAAATGGATTCTAATTGCTTCACAGTAGGTTAAGTGATTTAACCTGAAGCAAAGCAATAGTTTTTATTTGAAATTGCCAGTGCCTTCACATTCATTCTCCTCCACCTCAAAAAAAAAAAAAAAAAAAAAAAAAAAAAAATTTACCCCGAACGTAGAGAAACATGACCAAAACTAGTGTACTGAAGTTGTTCCTCTCTGGTCATAAAAAAAGGGAACATGGGGATTAAAAAGTACAAACTGCCAGTTATAGAATAAGTCACAGGGTATAGAGTACAGCACTGGGAATATAGTCATTAATACTGTAATGACAACGTATGGTGTCAGATGGTACCAGCGTTATCCTGGTGATCACTTCATAAGGTGTAAAATGTCTAATCACAGTGTTGCACACCTGAATCTAATATAACATTTTATGTCAATTATAACTTAAAATTTTTTTTTAGAGTGTAGGAACACAGGTAGATGCATCCAGAGACAAGAAAACGTTAACACTGGAAACTACCTTAGCAACTACCCATTCCGGCATTTAATTTTGCAAACATAAAAAGGATTTATATTGATTTGTATTCATTCGTTGACAATCCAGAGTCTTCCAGACCTGTGTGATATCGAGTGACTAATTTTGAATGGAAGCAAGGCTTCGCTTAGGACAAAGGGCTAATTATTTTGGATTCTGCTCTTCAAAATATGAACTGAGAGCCTTCTAAGTACTACTCACTAGGATAAAACCCATGGGCTGTGGAGAAGGAAACTGGACATGGCACCGGACTTGAGTGTCCCAAGGCACTCACAGGCTCATTAATGTCATGCTAGGATCCAAATGTCTGACTGGCACAGGGCAGGAGGAAATCATATTAAAAATTAACACACACCTTATTTTGTATCAATTCGATATTCTCCTAACTTGAATTTCCAAAGTAATTATGTTTTTAGAAATAATATTCTTTGGCTGTCTGAATTCACATATATATATATATATATTTTCCATTTTCCCTTTCCCATTCTTTTTCAGTGTTTGTTTTGAATGAAGCAAGAGAAATTGGCAAGATCTGATTATAAGAAAGGGGATTATTTTTCTACTCAGATTAAGGATTATGTGATGAACTTGGACTTTTCCTCTCCACTGTGGGTTTCTGTAAAAACCTGACTGGAGTCAGGTGATGAGAACCTGTTCTTGTTTCTTATTTTTTTTTTTTCCTACCATCTGCTAACCAGGTAATTCTTTGAATATATTGAGTACATGTTGGGATAATCAGATTAGTAAACCCAGGTTCATTTTTCGTCAGGATAAATTCTAGTCTATGCCATTTGAAATAAGAAAAAAAAACAATATGCTTTAATTAGAAGTACAAAGATCTTTTATTTTAAAATTTCCAATATTTGAGAATACCCTCCCCCACATAATCACAGTCTTGCTTCTAAGCTTCTGCTAGAATCCTCCAGAAACACCCATACCTTGGCTTAGCTCACACACAAGTTAATTGTTGTATAGAATTGTAATGTTTTCCCCTCTCTCCCAGGCCTTATTCCACTCCTTATTCCACTCCTGGCTGATAAAAATCTGTAATGTGCTGTTGTAAGTGCTTCACTTCTATACTTAGTCTAAATAAAAAATAACATTTATGTCTATTAACATCCACAGAAACATTTGTCAATAACAACTTGGAGAATGACATAACTTTTTTTAAGTGCACCCTTCTGGGAGACTTTCCAAGTTGGGTGATACCCAAATTGGCAAAGATTCTAAGAAACCCATTCATATGCACTGTACATGATATTTTCTGGACTTTTTATATTTTCAGCTATTAGATTTAGAAGTGTGGAAGATGAAACCAAAAAAAAAAAAAACCACAGAACTGTAAAATAAAATAAAATCAGATCTGTAAAAGTTTCTACTAAGATAGCTGTAATAAACTCAGAGCAAAGAGGGCAAAAAATAAACTATTATAAAACCTCTGTGGCCTACCTCACCACCCTGATCCTTTTCTATCAAGGACTCTCCAGAAATGCCAACATGTTGTCATTTTAGAGAGCATGCATGAGATTTTCTTTTCCTTTTTTTAAAATTTGAAATCTTTCAAAGTTTTTGTTTTTGGCCCTTGTCAACGTATTATTTCAGGCACAGCTCACCACTACTGACAAACTGGTAGCTAATGTAATCTTGAGTTTGTAAGAAAAACTCTATGAGTTTTCTACATTTCCATTTTTGCTTCTAGTAAGTACATACTGGAAAGTATTCTTTAATTTAATGGGTAAACATTGACCTTGTTTGTCTCATTCGTTCTATAGCTTCGACCTGCATTTATTAAAAAATATTTTGATAAATCCTTTATATGATGTTGTTGAAAAAATATATATACGAATAGAATGTCACTTAGAATTAAATGAAACAAGATTCAGCTAGTAAAATTGTTAATAATTATCAAGTGAACTGAAAATTGGCACTTGTCAAGCCAATCATTCAAAGTTAATATGTGCACAGAGAAATATTTATCCTTAATGTTCATTGCTTCAGAACTTAAATTGGCAAAAGTCATTTTATCTAAAATTATCTCATTATTTTTGTAGAATTCTTTAAGGAATTACATTGTTCTAAGTCTGGGCACAAGGAAATGATATAATCTTTTGCCATGCCAATGTCCATTTCTAATTCCAAAGACCTATTCTGTAATAACCAGACTGCTAGGCAATCTGTAAGGTAAATTCGACTTTTTTTTTAGTAATTGATCACTGGTCAATATTTTTTAGCATTATATATATATATACATATTATATATATGTATATATATACACACATATACATATGTATATGTATATATATAGAGAGAGATGAGTAAACATATTTGAGTACATATATGTGTATATATATGTATATATATGTATATAGAGAAAATGCTAATATATATACACATATGTATGTGTGTGTATGTGTATGTGTGTGTGTATATATATATATATATATATATAACATAATATATGCCATATATATTATGTTGTCATCATTGAGCTACTGGTTCAGAGCATGGAATTTGGAACTGAATGAATCAGGTCAAATTCTAACTCAGCTACTTTCTAGTTGTGTGTCAAGGCAAATTGCTTAACCTCAGTTTACTCATCTGTAAAATGATAACAACTATAGCCTCATAAAGTTTTTATTAGAATTAAATGGGTTAGGATGTGTAAAACGTTTTGCACAGGATGAAGTAAGTCTAAATAAGCATGTGCTGTCAACACTGTTGTCGTCAGCATCATACCAATAGAGATGTCTAGCAAGCCATTTTTATATAATTCAGAATAAATCCAAAATAAGTTTATTTTTTCTAAACTTGAAAAAAGATGAATGTATCATATTTGAAATATTACATGAAATACATACAAAATAATTTATAACTTGTGATTCCATGTTTCTAGCTATTTTTATAAAATGTAGCAGTGACCTATCTTGTAATTTGAAAATGCATTTTTAGTGCCTTGGAAAAAGAAATGAATGACAGCTCTTTATTTCAGATTCTTTTCTACATTAATCCCAAATTGTCCACAAATGGAAATGTTGAATACAAGCAACCATTTCAAAAGTAGTGAGCACTGTGTGTGCGTGCGTGTGCACACATGCCTTTTCAATATGAACTACTCAAAATAAGAAAGATATATTCATCATCTAAGATATGTAAACATTCAGGATGTTCTATCAAATAACTAGACTGACATAATTTCAGAGTTGATAGTCTGCCATAAAGGTCATCAATTCAAATAGTTACTTTGATGGTAGAAATTGTAGAATGTCCTTATTTATAGCATCCATTTAACTCTTTTAGTGTGACAATATGTAGCACCTATTGAACCATGTACCAGCATTATGCTGGGTAATAAGGAATCAAAAATGAATAAAATATACCTGCCTATGGTACTAGAAAGTATATATAATCTAGTAGTCCTGAGGTTTTTAAATACAACATGGTGCTCTCAATCAACTGATCCTTCTTGTAAAAGCACTATTGCTTCTCCATCCTCCCACCTTTTTATTTAGATAACTGTCTTAAAGTTAGAATTCCATCTAAAACTTAGGATTCACATTCACAATTTATCACCAAAATATTTGATGTTACTTTGTAGAAGAAAAAAAAAGGAAACATTGACCCTCGGCTACTCTATATAAGTCTAACAGAGTGAAAATGGAATTTCTTGATGCGAGAGCTTTTCTTAAATGATTTTGGTCCTTAGTATATATTTCATATCCCTGTTATATTACTATTTTTATAGTAAAAGACAGATTATGTGTTTATTTTCAAGCAGAGTTACAAAACCAAATCTATGAGTGATCACCAGGGAATATGTGAAAAAAAGAAAAGGAGGAAGGAATTAAAAAAAGAAAACTATCAGAATGTCATCATTTCTGCATATAAAGATTTTATGTTTCTTCCTATAGTGTCACTATGAATATATTGTATATGCTAATTTTCAATATCAAATAAGGTAACTCAAATTTAATAGCATAAATTATAGAATGCATTCTATATTTAAAAATCTTTTAAGTACATAAATTTACTAATCATTATTAAAATTTTTCTGTCTTCTATTAAAAAGTCTTGTGAAACTTTAATTGTTAATTACAAGATTAAATCTCGTTAATCTTACAAAAACATTTTTTTACTGTTCTTCACAGCTCATAGTCTCATGGTAATCAATAATATATAAACTCATATAGGACTTGTTATCTAAGAGAACCAAAATTAAAATTCGTGGCATTGTATTCATTTTTTCTTCTAAGATTATATTTTTATATTTTGATATGAAGACTCATCAGAAACATAGAAGTACCTGAGGATAAAGAAATGTATCTAGATTAATAACAAGTGTCTATACCTAATAGGAATGTGGGACCCTAACATACCTCTAAACTTATAATTGAAAACAAATTTAGTTAAATGATGATTTATCATCCTCCCAACTCTCCATAGTTCTTGATATTTTCTGAATATTTTGGATATTTTCATCAATTTTATTTTTTTTGAAATATATGTCCCCAGTATGTTGTACAAATTCCAGCAGCATCAGGAAAATGCAATAATATTTTAATGATAGTGATGGCAGTAGACTTCAGTAAAAATGTATATTGTAGGGTAAAAAAGCTCACAAACTATTTTCAGTGCTATGCCCAAAATATTTTTGTTAGGCTGTGTTATCTCCCTATGAGAGGTAAGAATGTGGGTTATAGGAAGAGACATTACTATCAAATAGAATCATGGAAAATATTTTGGAATACTACAATGAAAATGAAAATTATAGATTGATGTATTAGCCCATTTCATATATTTTACAAAGCATGAATATTTGCTCTAGAGAAAAAAAATGAAAGAAAATAAAATATAGAGTCAGAGAGAGAGTGAACTATCTTGACACTTTAGTCAAGAATTGTCTTTTCATATGCTTGTTTTTACCTTTCTTTGCCAGTAGACTTTCTCCGGGACTATAAAGGCTAGCCTTAGTTTTACCACTGAATCCCCAGAAATTATAGGTGCTTAATGAATAGTCATTGAATGACTGCAAAAAAAATTTTTAAATGAATAGCTACATAACCTGGGAGAAACTTTGTTAAGCAGACAGTATTATTCCACCATATTTGAATGCAACCTTTAGTTTGAATCCAAACCTGTAGGGCTTATTTGTAGTCTATGAGTTAAAATTTATTTTATTTGGTATTATAGTATTTGATACAATTGCCTAGGTTTATCATACTGGCATATTCAGTTGTCCTTTTTCTTCTTGAAACTCTATTCTGTCCCTTTAAAATTATTCCATATATGAGAACCTTTCTTTCTAAGGGCTGCTTCTACTTAGCTTTTATAAATCTAGTCTTAGATATTTCTGAAGTTGAGTTGAGCCTGAATATATTTCTTGCCTAAAAATAATATAGATACATTAATTGAAGAGGATTTATGTTCTATGGAAAATTATTTGTTTGTGTTTCATAAAATAAGCAAAAATGCCTGCCAAGTTTTAATTAAAATATTGAGAAAGCTTTACGAATGATGTTGCAGCCTGTTGAGAGGGAGGGAGTGATGAAGAGAATCACACTTTAGTTTTCAGAGGCACTTGTTATATTTTTCACTGGCTCTGTTTTATCTACATAACTTGGGTCTTCTGTTTCTCTTTCTCTTTCGTGTGGATAATTGCTTTGTTGTTAGCACTTTGACACTGAGTGACAGTGTTTTTGGGTGGTTGACAGCCAAATCTATTGGCAGATGATAGTCCTCATACACGGAGAGGTGCTTTCTTTCTGCCTAGTGACAGTAAGAGCTTCTGAGTTGACAGAGAAGGTCTCATCCCTCTCAGAAGAGAGACAAAAGCAAACGCGGCGGGAGTGAGGTTTCTGCCAGAATAAAAACATCTATTTAATTCTGCTGTAGAGAGAAATGCAACAGGCAGAGCCTATAATGATGGCAAGTCATTTTATTTATTTGTGTCACCTATGGAAAACTTTGTCACTTCGTAAGCTATCAGGGTCTCCTTATCTTGACTTTGGAAACACTGAGAACCTAACATAAATCCATTTTCTCTTAGTGGAGTTCATTAAAAGGAAACAATCAGGAACAGGATATAGAAAGGATGTAAATGCAGTTTTGATATATTTTAAATCACTGAACTAAAGGCATGTGAGTCAGAATATCTGTAACAGTAGTTAGCAGGATTATGTTTCTAAATTGTGAAAAAATATTTTTCTGCCAAACGATTTGGAGGTATAAGCTAGAGGATTTGATTTGCTGTAGATAATTCACAGTTGAAAATTACACACTTTGAGAGGAAAAGCATCTTCCTATCTTTCTTGAGAAAGATGTTCACCATTTAGATCTAAAGTACCATGTGGGCAATGGAATGCAATTGTGAAGCCAAGAAAAAAAAGACACAGTGTAGTCTGTTGTCCATCTCTAGAGAGAGGGCTCCTTGAGGACTAGGATTGTATCTTGAAACATCTTGTTCATTATTTAGAGTTTTTAAATATATTTGGGAGTATTTGTGAATCTGTTGCAATTGTATGAAAACCTTGCTTGTATGTGCACTTTTCTGATGAGCAGATTTGTATCCTCATTGAATTCACAATAGTCAGTCCAAGGTTCAAAGAAGGTGAGAATCACTGTATTGGTGACATGATAAATATTGTGTCTCAACCAACATATCAACTATTGATTTTTCGTTTTTTTTAAAAAAAGGTCTTGGTGTGTAGCAGAGGGAGTGACAAAGGATTAAAATTTAGTAACTTGTCGATTGACTCAAGGTTGAGTCTTTAAACATTACAGGTGATCAAATGTAATTCAGATATAATAGCCTTATTAGATAAGCCTTAACTAAGTCTAACTGGACATGGCATAGAATGACACATTTTAGCTCCAAAACTAGAAAGGCTTTCTAACAGAGTTCTCTAGGAATAGTGTGGACCTTAGCAGATAATGGCTGTTGTTTTCAAATGATACTTAGTTTTATTCAGTAACATGAAGTGACTATTAGTAGAATTATCACTTAGCGTAGAATGTCTGCCATATGCCTGGAGCTGTTCTAGATAACTTAGCTACATCAGTTAACAATCTAAACAAGGTTCTTATTCTTGTGGCCATTATACTCTATTGGGTAGAGACCAATGATAAACAAAGAAGTTAATAAACAAGTGGTATTATACAGCAATAAGCACTATGACAAAAATTAAAGAGAACATTATATTAAATGATTCCAGAGGAACTCTGATTTAGATGGCCTAATCAGGCAAGTCATTAGGTGATATCTGAGAAGGAATGTGAATGGCAAAATACACCAGCCATTTGATCATTTGGAGGTTGGCAAGGGCTTGCCAAGGACTTTGCAGAGGGACACTTTTCATGGGAAGGAAACTGATAAAAAAAAATGGCCCTCTAAACTCCCTTCCAACTCAATAGTATAATATTGAATATGATCTTAACTTCTAGATTTCATTAGTCATTGACTCTCATGTATCTCCTTTGTGAGACAGAATTTATGAATAATTGAGTTGAAATGAATAGATAAATTGGTTTCTTCAACTGAACAGTGTCACCAACTGTGAAAATTCAAATGGGAAGACGAATGGCAGCAATGGTGGCTGTCTTAATTGTCAATATAGGATCCAGATTCATGTACCCAATACTTTCAAAATTTCTCATTTTTTTTCTTGTTCTCCAACTGACTGTATCACAGTGAGTTATCAATTTTTTATTCAAATTTGTCTCATCAGTGAATTTCTAGAGGTCTGTAAGCTTTCCTTTTGAAATGTTGCCGAAAAGCAGAACATAGATCATATTAATATGTTTTTTAAATTAAATTAGTGCTGGGTTCATGGTTAGAGTTCTGCCATCTGCTGGTGTCCCAGAGTGCTTTTGGCCCTGTGCCCACCAGAACACTGAAGAGAACAGTGGAAAAAAAAAAAAAAAAAGGAAGACATTATAATATCAGTATTTTTTAAAGTGGGACTTCCAAAATGAATACTACATCTTATTTTTTTAATTTTAGTCTGTTTTTTTTTGTTTTTGTTTGTTTGTTTGTTTGTTTGTTTTTGGTAATTCATTTTCAATATTCTAAGCTTTTTTAGAAGGGGCTCCTCTAATATGCGTGGTTCTCATTCTTGCATGTGTTTAGCCATTTATTTCTTTCACAATTGTTTATTCTTACAATGACTGAGGTAGCATGTAACATGTGTAGAGCTTAAAAATGTGTGAGACATCCCCTACTCCAAGGACCCAGAGATCTAGTGTGTGAAGGTGAGCAATGGACAACAGACAAAGAATGAGCTAAGTCTGGTCACACAGCAAATGGCAAAATATGGGAAGCAAGAGAGAGAGAGAAAACCAAAACAAAACAATGCAGAATCTCACAGGCTAGTAGTCAGAATGAGATGGGCTTTCTTGAAAGCAATAGTATTTAAACTGGGCTTTATAGGAAGAACTGTCATTTCAATAGACAGAGATAAAAGAGTAAACACAAGCAAAGATTTAGGGTATTGGGGAGTCCAACGCAAATAATATAGTTTCTATGTAAAATAGGTTACATGTGGAAGAGTGAAGCCAGAAAACATGTTAGTTATTGCTCTTTTGGTTATAAGTCTAAGAAACCCTTGGAAGCAAGTTGGAGCAATGTTTTTTGTTGTTATTGTTGTTAAGGATAGGATTAGCAATCTCATTGACATCAAGGACAGGAAATGAAATACAGCTGAGCTCATGGGTCCAGAACAGCAAAGTCAGGAGCAACAGAGGCTGCTTCATGCCATTTCATAACTGATAGGCATGGAACACAAAGGAGAGGAGGGAGTCAAAGATAACACCAAGCTTTTGAGATGGATGAAGGAATTTCAATATCCTGGAAGAGAGAGCACTCGATAAAATTACCTACTCTTAACTGGCTGTCTGACAGACTGAAAGATTTCTTTCAAGAGGAAGGACATCATGCAGTCTTTTGACATCAAATTTTGATATTTGATCCCTTGTTGTAGGAGTCAACTTTTCAGCCACTTTGTCAGGATTTTAATAGGAACAGCTGCATTGCTTTTCCTGATGAACTGTAAATTTGAGTATTATAATGTAATATTTACATTTGAGTTTATTAAGAACTTTGATATGCTCTTATACATATACATACATGCATTTGATCCTCAAGACACAAAGATTGAGTAGGTAGACAGTTTACAGATGAGGATACTGAGGCTCAATTATTTATCCAAAGCTAAAAAGTTTACTTCTGCTAGAGAGAAGATATAACCTAAGGGTCTTAGACTGTAAATCTCCTGATTTTCTCAACTATCTAATAGCAGTGCTTTAAAGCACAAATCTCATCCAATTAAATGTTGTTATTTTTTATTTCATAATGACCTCTTGTTTAAAGTCCTCCCTATTAAGTAGTTTACACTCCAGCTAAATCTCTGTGAACTATAAGACAAACAATTGAACTGTCCCATAGGATGGGACTGCAATCTAATGCTTGGAGACATCTCCTATTTGTGACTAATATAGATCATTTTAATTCTCCGTACTGGCCATTAATGAGACTTAAATGGAATAGGTCTTATTATAAAAGCAAAAACAAAGCAAAACCAAAAACTAAACTTTCAGTACTCATTAGACATTCAACTTAGCTCCAAGCCTCATAAAATAATACTGGGTCTGATCTTAGGCTTACAAGTTGACTATAGGAGCATGTGTCTAAATTTAAATTACATAATACCAGAACTGGAGTTCAGCCAGTATAGATAAGGGATACTTTCTTTGTTATTTGAATTGTTATCCCTTCTGGCTTAATGATGTTCAAGGCTGTCTTACTGTTTAATATTTTTAAGATATCCTTTAGTTATTAATGATAATAGGTATTTTCAGTATAATCTCAAATACAAGCTTCCTAAGAAATAACTTTGCTATAAACTGCCATTACACATATTTAATTAAAATGTGCTTTTAAAAAACTATTTACTTTGGTTCCCACTGGTTGAAGTGTGGATAGACTGAAATTTTAAGTTGCTATTTGAATACTTTCTACTTCTGCCTTTATTCAGAGATGCTTTATAGCAATTAATTTGATTAGAATGTTAGAGGCAAAACTATACATTTACGGTGTCAGGAAAATACCAGAATATTGTATAGTGTTAAATATATTTATTAAAACATTACATATAAAAAGAAAAGAAATAAACATTTCAGAAGGAATGGATTACATAAAATAATAATATAATTTATACTGAAATGCAATCATTCACTAATAGTATAATATAAATATAAATTTTTAACATGAAAATACCGTGAACGTATGCATATATTAGATTTAAACATCTAATCACAAAAGGTAATGTTTAGGAAATCCCATATTAAACACCGTGTGTGCCCATATATGTGCTCACAAAAAAGGTAGAAGAATATGTAATATTTTATGAGGGTTCCATCTCAATGGTATGAATTAGGGGACTTTTCTCTCTTTTTTCCAATTTTTGTGTTCTCAAATATTTTATACAGATTTTGTGAGAATAATGAGTTCATTTTAAAAAAAAAAAAACAAGATTTTGTTGTTGTTGTTGTTGTTGTTTTTAAATAACCTTTAATTCTAATTCTTTTGCTCTTTGTCAACCATCTCTTTGCCCAATCAAATTCTAGCATCCCTGTACTATATCCCTTAATTCCCTGGTCACCATCCCTCGTTTTCCTTCACCCTCACTAAGTAGTGGAAATGAAAACTTACATCATCGATTTCTACTAACATGTAAGTATCTGTAAGATACACACACATACACACACACACATACATACATACATACATACATACATACATACATACAAGGAGTTTCAGGGGGTTCGGTTTAGAACGTTAAAATATTATTATTATTATTATTATTATTATTATTATTATTATTATTATCATTATTATTATTTCATAAAGCAACTGACATAGTGTACCAGTGAATTAGGTGTGTCCTTAAGATGCATAAATCACCCGCTTATATTTATTGAATTGATTTTCGTGATAATAACATGTTCACAATTCTGTTTCAACTAACGCTGAATGTAATTCAATATTTTCTATTCTCTCCCCCAAAATGTAAGGCATTATTACCACATCCACTTTCAGTTTTCCTCTCCCTTCATTTTTATTATTCTCACAGTCTTATAACCTGTATACTTACTATCTAAATATAAGTCAGCAAATAATCCTCACATGTTTAGAAAGTGGCCTCAATAGAGATTTTTCCCAGTGCCTGCAGAATACAGTAGTCTGAGGTTGCAAAATATTATCTTTAGGTAGATAAATGTGAACATTACAGTTTTGCTCCAATTTCATCAATTTTGCAGTACCTAGTGCATTGTTCGGGTTATATAAATATTAAATTCTAATCATATTGACAATACCTACCTAAAAGAATCCTGTCCAAATAGGTTATGTAAATAATGATTCATTTGGGTAAATGAAATAAATTTGGATGTAAATGTTATAGACTCGCTGAACTTTTTGCTGGAGATTAGTGCTCTGCTGAACAAGTCCTCAGACCCATATATGTACATGTGCCTGCATACACACATGTGTATACAATGTGTATGTGAATATGTATATGTATACAGGTGCGTGCCTATGTATGTATATGTGCATGTATTATATGTAACATTTGGGCATCCACTTGCTTATTTTACTTCTAACATCTGCTAGATTTTACTTTGTGATTACATGCCTTAATTTCAAGTTCCCTCTTCCCTCCAACCTCTCTGGAAACCTGCCTGGTGTTGCCCTCAGATGTCTCTTTAATCGCATCTCCATAGCAATCATTACAACACCATGTGGAGATTTGTGAAAGATTTATTAGTAAAGGTCAGATTGCAGGAAACCCCTGTACAAGGTTCAGCCCCTATAAAGTAATGATGTTATTTAAGAGCACTGGATCTCTTCATACCCATCACTTTGACGTATGCCACATTTCACCTGATTGCAGTCTCCTGAAAGGGACTGGCAGAAGCAACCTGAGTGCTGGAGTGGGCATATTTGTAAGTGATAGGACAATTCCTATGCAAAGCCCCTAGGCTCTAAGTGAAATTATTTTGAAGACTTTAGCAGATACCAAACTACTTGTAGCATGAAGCCCTGTTTCTATAAAACCTTCTAAGTTCCCAAGCACTCTTAAATAGGATCTGGGCAGAATGACAGGCAGACGAGGTTAAGTGAAAAGCAATAAATTTACTTCTTACACTTTATATTGCTTTAATTTGTCATAGATAATTTTCTTTTTAAAATAATTCTATAAAATGCAAATTAGCATAAACAAAGGAACAGAAAAAAGGACAAAAGATTATGACCGGGGAAAGCCACACACACACAAAAAGCCAAATAGCGTATTATTTTATGAAGCAATTCTGAGCCTTATTAATGATTAGAGACATCCAAAACACTCAAACAAACAAATTAATAAAATAAAATACTATTTCTAACCCATCAGATAAGTGACCACTTTAAAGGTGTACGATACCAAGTATTGGCAATGGCTGTGAATTCTCTTATCTGCCCATAGGAGGATGAATTAGAAAAACCACTTTGGAGAACACTTTGGTATAATTAGTGAAATCAAAAATTTATAGAACCAGAAATTCCACTTCCATGTTTATACTCTAAAGAAACGTTTATACAAGTTCACAAGATGAGTATGTGCAAGTATGCTTAGTGTAACATGATTTGAAATAGCAAAAAAAAAAAAGTCCGTAATTTTTATGATGAATAAGTTACAGGTGTGTGTGTGTGTGTATCAGAAAGTATATCAGTAACGAGAGTAGAAAATACATGGAAACATATATTAATAGATTTCAAAACTATAACTTGATTTAAAAACAAGTTACATACTTATTGATAGATTCCAGAACCATATTGAATATTATGTATGTAAAATGTTATAAAATATGCATACAGAATAGATCTATCATGTATAAGTATAGGAAGATAATTTATAAAAATAGACTCAGTTCAATTTATGATAATAATTGCCTCTGTGGGAAGGGCACAAGAGCATATGACTATATCAATCGTATTTAGTTTTTAACTAAAAAAGATGAAACTAATATAAAAATGCTAGCGGTGATCAGTTCTAGGTGTTGAGTACAAATTTTATTAATATATCAATATCTAAACTATTCTAAAATTATCTCAATATTAAAAGAAACTCTACAACAATAATGTATCTTCCTATTTTCAGTGTACTACACTAATTGAAACCTTGAGCAAATATCCTCTTTTTAGCAGTGAGGTGTCATGGCTGTATATTTTAATGCTGTTTCAGAAAACAAAAAAAGTTGTTTTTCCCCTCAAGGTTATGTTTATTCCATGTGATTTTAAGTAAGACATTTAATTCTTCTACTGTTGTTGTGAGACACTAATTTGAAGATTCTTTGATTTGAAATGTCTTATATAATTTACCTATGCAAGATTATGGTTCGATTTTAATTGCATTTAAGACATAAGTTTTCCTAAAGCAATGCTCGATATGCACCATCAATTATCTTAGAGAAAGAAACACAAAAATAATATTAATTATAGGTCATGACCTAGCAAATTATGAATTTCCAACCCGAAGTAAATTATTGCCACTAATTAGCTTTCTTGTTTGCCAGACTGGGTTAAAGTCCTCATTTCATTAGTCATTTTATAAATCACTTTCTCAACATGCAAATCTGGAATGAGTGAGAATATGAAAATATGCTGAGAACTGACTAATATGCAGGCACAGAGGGTAGTGGGACAGTTTCTGCTGATTTCAGGAATATTGTATCAGTTCATTGTGGAATATTTGGAAGAAAAGATACCTTATTTTCTTCAGTAACATCAATTGTTTAGATGCCATTTATTATTTCCCCTCCAGTCCATTAAGTCTTGGAAAGACTGAGTCTGTACTAATATTAGGCGAAAAGAGTATGGTGTTTTGAATCATAAACTTTTAGGAAAATTGCAACCTTACTGGAATGAGTTCGACTCAAACCCACATCAACTAAATTAGCAATTCCAAATTCTCAGTGTTTTCAACTGCCATGAATAATGAACCTGATGATCTTTGTTTTACTGTCATTTTTTCCCATCTTTTTCCAAAATTTTGTCCAAGCCTGACTTCAACACTGTTCATGTCCCATTTCTCTTGAGTGTCACTTTCTGATGTTCAGCTAGAGAACTTTACAGCAAAACAATGCTAATGAGTTAACAAATATTAATAAATTATAATGGGCAACTTTGCTCACTCATTTATACTCACAGAGTAACATATTTGGGATGTGCATCATTTTTACTGAATTAATGTCTTCACTTCCTTTCCACTAAATACAAGCAACATGAAAGTAGGGTATTTCGTCTCTTTGGTTTAATTATGCTCCTAGCACTCGAACAGGGCATAGCAGATAATAGATGCTCTTTAAACATATTTTAACACACATACACACACACATACACACACACAGTGCAAAATAGTTCAAAAAGAGGGGAAAAAGTAGGAGAAACATGTGAATAAGCCAGTTTTTTTATAGCTCACTTGTGGGCACAGGCTGCCCCTTAGGCAGGTGTGGAGTGATTTCATCAGCATTCTGATGGTCCCCATTGCATTTAGAAATCAAATCAGCATACTTTACACTGTAGGAAAAGACAAATGCTATTTTGCTGATTAGCTATTTTCCCTGAGGAATCAAGCTTTTAAGGACGCTTTGTCTCCCTCATTTGATTCCTAAAATAAAGGCTATTTCAACACTAGCTTGAAATAAGGAATATTTTAGCAATTATGAGAACTTCAGGAACTAAAACCAGGTCAGTCCCTTGGCAAAAATGTAGCAAGATTCTGTCTTTACCACCACTAGTCCTTTGAGTCCTCACCCTTCTCCCCTGCATCCTCCATTAGCCAGATATCCCCAGAGTCTGTTTCAAGTTCCCTAGCACATTCATGTCCCTTCAGATTATTATGGCTTTCTTTGTTTTTGTTTTGTTTTGTTTTCAAAATCGCCATGTGTATTGACCAGTAGTTTAAAAGGTTAGTTTTGGAAAGATGAGTTTCCTATATAGCAAGAAAGTGGTGAAACAGTGTTTTCTATCCACTCTCCCATTTCATCAGTACTTTTCTCTTGGAGGTCACCAGAAGCTTCCCATCCACCTCGCCCAAAGACTCTTTTCAATGCACACTTCACTTAACCCTTCTGAAGCTTTCGGTATGACTTCAGAGGCACTGCCCTCTACTGTTTCTCCTCATTTCTCTTTGCCTTCATTTTCTTAATCGCAATCAAAATGTTGGAGTTACTCAAGGCTATATATTCTTCTGTTTCTTTAACTCTCCAGATGCTTAATTCTGTTTTATGGCTTTAAATAAAATATGAGCGTAATATTCCCATATTTTTCTGTCTAGCCCAGCTTTCTCACCTGAATCATGGAACTATATATCAGTTTTCCTTCTGTGTAGTCCTCCTAAATGTCAATTGGCATAATCACAAATATTAACAGTTCAAAAACAGCTCAGTCTTCCTGCCCCCATAAATATGTTCCTCCCCCTCTAATTTTTATTAGAGGATGCAAATGTGGAATCAACATTCATGTTTGCCTGTCCCATAAATATAGTGTCTGGCATATAGAATTCACTAAATAACTGCATATGTTGAATGAATAAGTAAAGGAGAAGCTAAAGCAGTCACTTGAACATTATCTGGAAGCACATATGTTGGCATCTCTTGTTTCACCCGCATACATTTAATTGTATATTCGTCTTGGACATTTAATTGTAGGAGATGCAAACTTCTCATTTCTTTTAAGCTAATGATACAACAAGCATTGTACAATACCATACTTAAATCATTTCATTTTATTCTAAGTAACCTTGAGAGATAACTATTTTTTCTCTTTTATAGATGATGAAGATGAGGCTTAAAGAGTTTATGTGCGTCTGTAAAAGATGCCCAGCTAGTAATTGACAGAGCTGTGATAGGAATTAAATATTTTTTCTTACTTTTTTAAACATGTTATTCTAGCCATTGTAGATTCTTTTATTCTTTCTTTTTTTCATTATATAAAATGAGGTCAATGGAAGATTAGCCTCAGTTTCTTCATCCATAGAATAAGGGTAATAATATCTACCTCAATGTGATAATAAATAGATAATGCATGTAAAGCACTTAGTTACAGTATTGGGCCATAGTAAGCCCTTGTGATGGGCAATTTATTAATATGAGATTTTAAATCTCTCTCTATGAAATGCAAAGAAATTAAAGGCTTTTGAGCAAGATAGTGATACAATGAAAGCTACTATTGGGAAAGATTAACCTGTCATTTGTGGGAAGGTTATATTAAAGTATGGAGACAAAGCAGATGGTTTGAGGACTATCACAATAGCTCAAGTACAGATTGCTGCCTGCTCAAACGAAGGTGTAATTTGGGGGAGTCCCAGCAGCTGGGGTGAGTGGTGGGAGTGCAACCTGAAAGGATGAATGCAAGGTCAGACCTCTAGGGTCAGACAGAGACAGCAAAGGGAGCCACAAGGAAACTTTCAAGCAGAGAAAGTGGAGTGTCTTTATATTTTCTAACTATATCAGTTGCCATTATTTAAAAATTCTACATTTCTGGGTGCTCTTTTCAATTATATACTGTTGTAGCTCAAATGTACATTCACATGTGACAGTGATCTTCATTAGCTGTCACTACCTTCCCGTAGCCAGAATTCCTACGGATACCATTTGTGTTATACCAGGCCTACTTCACCCATCTGCAAGGTCTGGCTGACCTTGGAGCTGCTTTGTAAACAGAGGACCAAAGCCAAGGTGAATCTCAGAGAGGTCAGGCTGTAACCCTGACGGTTCAAAACACATGTCTCAGATATGAGCCCTCCACATGAGAAGGCTTTACCCTGTGGATGAAAGTAGCACGGATTTCTTGAAACATGGTGGAAGTGAGATGGTTGAGAAGTCCACACTGAGTTAGACACTAGCATTTATCAGTATAACATAAAGAATGGAATGGAGAAGTGCTAAAAAGGATTAATTATGGTACTTTTCTGGGTGTTAGGATTCAAGGGCAATGACATTAATAGCACTTCCAAAAAATTTTAAATCACTTTAAAATAGGCAAGGCTTAGGCTGATTTTATTTATTCTCATCCTGGAAAAACTAAGAGTTGCTAAAAACTAAGTACCATTAAAAATTATGCTTCCGGAGTGAGAATTAAGCATCAGGAATCAACCACATGTATGTAGTTGGTGTATTACCAAAAAAGAACTGTTAATAAACTTGTCATTTAATAAAGTATAAGAATTTGATATTTAAAAAAAATTGTTAAGGTACTATTTTCAATTTCTTTATTGAAATCCATCACTAAACAATAACAAACTCACAGAGCATTATGGCTGCTCAGCGAAGTAATAACCGCTTGGATTAGATTCTCTGCTTCAGCAGAATCTAGGTACGTGTACAAGAGTGATATATAGTGAGGCCAGAATACTGCTGAGTGTCTTCACAGCAGACTGAACACTGAATTGACACTAAACCTTGTGTCAAGACGCACACAAAGCCTTCTAGACACAGAGCACACCTGAGGTTATCATCTGTCAAGATTAACAAAGAGTGAATACCTGTGAAAGCAAATAGACTGTGATATAATTGTCATTCCCAAACTGTAAAGGAAGATTTTTTTCCCCCAATTAATATTCAAGCATGAGACTGTTCCATTTACTCATTTTCTGATAATCTATGTAGCAATGTACAGAATTAATAGTCATGGTTATATGCACATTTATGCAATACTTTCATCCCAAGGTGTGAAGGCTCTTACAATTATAACTAAAGTTTTAAAGTACTTCAAAGGGGGAGATCACAGACGTTCCAAATTTATGATTGTGAAATCTTGATGCAGTATGTATAGGAACACTTCACTCTTATGAAATTGTTGCCGGTTCTAGCACAGAAATGAAATTCCTTTATGAGACTGATGAGCCATTTTATACAACCTTTCTTCAGAAGCTTAAAGTCAACCTCTTCTCTACTGTAACTACCTTGAAAATCACATGTAATTTAGTCTAAAATTACTTATTTAGAATGTTAAGGCAGTATTCTAATAGGAAAAGATCTATTTTTTGGTCAATAAATTGAGTCATATTTCCAAATGATAAAATTACAGTATAGAAAGAATAATAATGTAGCAAGACCTTCAGCTCAGGAATGGCAGAGAATATTTTCATTGTTCTGCCAGCCTCAGCACCAGAAGCCTTCATGCATGCATGTGTGAGTCAACGACTCAGTGGAATGTGGGTATTGGACTTTACAGTCTCCCTGACAGCATCCTAGACAGATGAACTAGATTCTGCCAATCATCCCAGCTGCCTGGACTTGACAGAAAGCCGGTATCATGATAAAATGACTGCGTACAAATTCATCTGGCAATACAGCGTCAGCTCGGTGCCTCACACAGTCCTCAACAGCCAGCAGTGGTTTAGTGCTGCAGCAGGGACCTGTCAGGCACAGCTGAAGAAGTGTGGAGGCTATGCCATTTGGTTGACACTGGACATCACTGGACTAGTCCTACGTGAGATTTGTAAATTTTTTTTCCACCTAGCAATAAAACATCCAAGTTCAAGCTCCAACCTCCTGGAGAATATATATACTTACTGTCTTTAAAAAACTAGTTCATCCTCAAATGATTCATCCACTGAGTCATGCTCTTACGATCCAGAGCAACAAATGTTATGCTTAATTGGTTAAGGTATTGTTAATCTGGAATTTAGTTATATATGACTTCATCTCTGTTCTCTTTTTCTTTTTTCCTCTTCTAGCCTAACAAGCATTTTATATGACAAATCTTGATCATCCAGACAGTGTTGGTTGGTTTAATTTTGGTTTTTGGTGTTGTGGGGGGCAGGGGGGGAGAAGGAGGGAAAAAGGGAAAGAGAGAGAGAGAGAAAAAGAGAGAAAATCATTTTGACCTTCCTCTGGACTAGAAGACTTTTCTTAGAACCAACAATCTCACACAGTTGCCTGAGCAAATAGAAATTACGGCGTTTAAGAACTAGGTGTCTGTGCAAGTCTATGTTTTTGTCTTTACAAAATAATTTATAGCACTTTAAAAATAATTCAATAAGTGGCTTATATTTGAAAGCATATTATAGCACTTACTAGAAGAATGAAGAACAGAAAAGAGAAATGATTCTAATATAATGTGAATGAATCTTTGGGCTAATAAAAAATTACTAGAACCAGGTTCACACTAGATTCAAAAGTCTGTATCCCCCACAACTTAAATAGAAGTGAAAATATCTGTGATGAAAACCTAGGAAAGATGGCTCAAAAGTGCCTCTGGTCGTATGAAACACTGATGTAAGTGATGCACGAGATATAACCTCCCCCCCCAAAAAAAATTTGTTTAGTGAAACGCCAGAGTGGAAAATCAGAATTTCTAAATTATATATGACTTTATATATTATGGGATTTTAATTACATATGTATAGTTAAATTAATACACTAAGTTAGCTCAGGAGACAAACTTAAATCAGTATTGTAAAGTTTAAATGAACTTTTGTTTTATTCAATAACTTCTAAAAATTTTAAAGGACAGTTTTATGTTATCTAATAACGTAGGTTTTAGGACTAACAATTCAAATCAGGGTTGTGTCAAGGACTAATTGTGTGGCATGGACAAATTGTGTCACCTTTTCCAGCTTTCATTTCACCATCTGAAAAGAGCAATTGTCATGCTTGCCTCACAGAATCGCTAATACTGAGCACATAAAGCATTAGCATAGTGCATAGTAAGCACATGAAAATGTCAGCTATTGCAATGATCACTGTTATTATTGTTATTATCTTGCCACAGAAATGTTCAAACACATTTTGACATTACATAAGTGTCCATCAATAGACACAAAATTAAATAATTGGTTTCACCCATTTCTTTGGAATGAAAGTCAACCTTTTAAGAAAACGAGTTATCTCTTCACACACTGACAGTGATGAAGGTCCAAACATGTCACTATTGATCACTAAACATCAAGTTGCAGAACGATATGTATCTTATAACCTTATTTTTAATGTGTGTGTATAGATATCTACTTGTATGTGTTTGTTAATGTGTCTGAAAAGTTATATATATCTGTTAGCATTAGATCCTGGAAGGGAGAAGAGAGTGGAAGCGGATAAGAATTCTACTTGTATTTTACAGATTTTTCTTCTCTGTATGCTTTTTTACAACAAACATGTTACTTTTATACTAAATAATCTAAAATTAGTAAGCCCTTACATCCTTTTTAGTCATCATTGCCCTCCTAAGTTACACACCAGTAATAGTGCCAATTTCCACCCATAAATTATGCATATGTACAAACATATTTCTTCTTAAAAAGTCCAGAATCCTATCATATTAACAGAAGTTGACCATGCATAAGAAAGACTCTCAAAACCCTTTTTGCTTGCATTTCTCCAACTGACTATTTAGGAAAAGTTTATGACTCTACCATGCACTGTTCCTTCTAAAGTCATGTTATTAGATACTCAGATGGCTTTTCCTTTGAAATTACACATTCTTGCCTTGCCCAGCATGTTTCATTTTCTTCTTTACCTGGGATGAATAATTGCCCTTCATTTTCTCTCAAAATCGATAGGCAATGGATTGATGGAGTTCATGTGTTCATTTCACAGATATTTATTGCATGTCAACTCTGTGGAAGTAATTGCCTCACCTGCAACACAACAACTCACTTGTATCTCCTGGATGGTTGGCAACAGATTGAATTGAAGCCTTCTGTCCATATATAGTTCATTTATTTTCAGCAGAGAAAAGAAAGCTCAGTGTAGTAACATCCTCTGCCCACCAATTAGAGTTTGCAGTCACAAAACCAGGTAGCCTTTGAGCAATGGTTAATAACACATGCTATTCTGTACAGATTCAGATGATGGATGACTAGAATTTGAAGTAACTGGACAGCTGTCTGAACAGACTATTTCATTATACTGAAGGAATGCCATTTCTAAGTATGATGATAATTAGAGTAGATGAAATGCATAAATCAGTGGAGTTTTTATAGCATTGGTTTGGGTGAGCAATTTTATTCCTCCTTATGGAGCCAATGCATTGGACTAGAATCCAGTGCATTTGGTATAACTGGAAGGACATGATATTCTTGTTTCAAGTTCTATATGATGTGTTTTCTTATATCTGAATTCATGTGGTGACACATAATACAATATGAACATGATGTTGTAATCAAGGGATTGGATAAAATATGCCTAAATACATTATTATTATCATTACTACTACTACTACTACTACTACTACTACTACTACTACTACTACTACTATCATCATCATCATCATCATTATTATTATTATTATCATTGCCAGGTTATTTCTGTGATTTGAATCATTTTTTTTTTTGCCTCATCTAAAACCTCACAGACATATAATATCCCTCTTTTATTTATCTATTACTCTTTAGCAAATGCTTCACAACCTAAAAGTTTAACCACTATTTATTATCCCTCATCATTCCTTATAGTCCGGGATCAGGTACAGATATCTTCAGCTGATCTTGGTTTTTCTCATGTGATTGAAGGCAGATGGTGGATGGGACTGAATTCATCTGGAAGCGCGAAGGGATTCGGGGAAGGCTGGGCCTCTTTCCTTCTTCATGTTGTCCGCAGGTTCCTTCTCTCTGTGGTATTTCCCCATGCGTTCTCTTTGTGTGGTCTCTCTATGTGGAATCTCTAATTTGTAGCGAGACTTTTTACATAGGACCGTTAGGCTCCCCAAAGTAAGCTTTCCACGAGGGAAGAAATTGAAACCGCCTATCTTATTAAAGGCTAGGCATGGACAAGCACTGGTTGAATGTACCATATTCTGTTGGTGAACCCTAGTTCCAGGCCAGCTGAGATTCACAAAGCCATAAATACTGGGCAGCTTAATTCATGAGGAGGCATGTTTTAAAACCAGTTACCACAGTCTCTATGGAAGGGGACACAAGGATGACAGTTGTCTTTGGTTCACATCCTCAATTTCCTGGATTCTTAATTCTCAGAGAGTTAAAAACAATGCGTTACTTTCTTAGCCCCGTGCTGGTTGCTTAGTAGCATCTCAGTAAAGTTCAAGTCAGTCGGAAGCCCTGTTGCCACTCTTCTACTCCTTAGCACTGCTCCTTTGTCATCACCACCAAAGTTTAGATCGCATCATACAATTTGATGTAGTAGTTATTAGAACAGGCTTTAAAGAAAGATGGATCTGAGTTCAGATCCAGCTTCACCACCCATTAGATGTCTGATTTTTGCTACCTTAATTAGCAATTTAAAATGTTTTCTATCACTACTTTATTTCATTGGGATAATGTGTAGAAAGTGGTTTACCTAGGGCCTAGGAATTTTCAGCATTCAGTAAATTATAGCTGTTACTCTCTCTTTCAACTACATGCCTGTAGCACCACCTAACTGTCCTAATTTCTCCAGAATCACTTGCTTAACAATTTACATTGCTGCCAAATTAGTAGCTCTAAAACCGCATGAAAGCTTACATTACTCTTATTCTCAAAAAAAATCACTGATTCTTTCCCTACAGTCTGGTCTAAATTCTCTTACCCTGGAATTTGCACCCCTCTGTAATTGTGCATTTTCTCCTATTCCTCTTCTAAAGTGCAGCCAAACAGATTCAACCGGTGTTTCTCAAATCACCCAGGAGTGCATTCTCAGATCTCTTTTTCTTCTTTTTTTTCTCTCTGCCTGGAATTCTTCACTCCTATCCCTCTACCCCAGCTAAAGGAAGTTGAAATGATTTGGACTCAGAAAATTTTCAAGAATATTGTATTCAAGAATCTGCTTCAATGGTTTATTGTGAACACACACTCAGATTGCTGCATGACTTAGAGTAGCTAATTGCTATTGCAACAAATAGACCTCAGAATTTCAGGAGCTTAGCACAACTGGCAACATTTATTTTTTTTTTTCTTTATAACAAAGAGTTCGAAGTGAGTGTTTAGTGACATCTCAGGCATAGGTAGTATGGGCCAGGTCTGGGTGTGGCTCACATCACTTCCATTTCATTCCACTAGAGGGAATAGAGTCATATTGCCTAAGTGTAGAGAAAGCTGAGAGATATAAACTAGCTTTCAGCCCAGTGAAGGAGGCACTGCTTTTCGATTCACAGTTTCAGAGGTCATTCACATTAAATAAGTGAATAAAACCAAATCTAAAAAAGAAGTTGTAAGGTCTGTAACAAACTAGGAAACTCTTGATCCAACTACAGAGGTTAATATTAGTCATTCTAGCCCACTTTTGCCATGAGGGATACTTGATTTGACCAGATTTTTTGATTTTTTTTTTTAAGAAAACCAAAGACCAATTTTTTATACATAAAATCTTCATTTAAAAAATGTAAGTAATTAATTTATACACACACACACACACACACACACACACACCACACACTGTATACTCTATGGACAAATAATCCATTCGCTACCACTAGTTCTGGAACTCCTGGACCATAGTTTTTGGCATCCGGCAACAGTGAATTGAAGGCAGATGTGTATCAATTGCAAGCAAGGTAGCTTTATTGAAAGTGAAATACACTCTCAGATGGGAGATGTCAGCCCCAAAGACTTCTGCCTTAGGCTCTATTATTCCACCCTCTGAGATTTCATTTCTTCCCTTCCGTCATAAGCTCCCCCTTCACGGCCTTGATTGACAGAGGAATCTCATATAACATTCACCTTTCTGAACATGGGTACCCAATAATGCACTGGGTTTACTCATGGGGGAAGGATTCTAAGCCACAATGTAAAATTCTTATAATGATAGTATAATGAAGAAGAGGTAAAGTCTAGGTCACACTCATTATCCCTCTGTGCATGTGTGTGATGGGGAATTCCCCTGCTCCCGGCCTTCCACCTCAGCAGGATGTTTCAGACCATAAGCAGCCTCACCTTTGGGCCAGATTTGGCAACTGGTTAAACCAGATCTGACACAATAGTGGAGCAACCCAAGCCCAGCTATGTCCCCTTTTATCTGCACTGGAAAGGGGTGGGAGCTCCCTAGTATTAACTCCTTCCTCACATCTATTGACTGAATCTGGCCAGTAGGCCCCTGGTACGTGAAATCTGCTTTAGCTGTAGACTGTGAAATTTTGAGAAGTACACACCTTTTTGTGTCTGAATTTTGTTTATGTCAGAGCTTCAGGGAAAAATTATAAGAGGGTTGGGCATTATAAATTTGACTCTGAAGAACATTCCCTAAACTGTCTACCTCTTTTAAGAAATAAACTTAAATTTTCCATGTTCTTCACTTGGTTGACATGCTATGGTACCCATTATTTAGATTATTTAAATATGTCACATTCTCTGTGGCATATGAATTTAATTTCCCCATGGACTTTGGCATTATGTGGTCATGTGACTTGATTAATCAATAAATGTGGCAAAAAATGACTCATCACTTGCAGGAGGAATTTTAAGATGATGCTGTTCTTTGCTCCTTTCTCTCACTCTTCTGTGTGATGATTGGTAAAGATCCAGATTTTAACTTTTTATCATCCTGGGACATAGAGTGACAGTCATACGGAGCATACCGCTCAGCAACCCACAACAGACATTAGGCATGAATGAAATAAAAAATTATTAAACCATCAAGATTTAAGTATTGTTTGTTTGCATATTGCTATCGGATGTCTCCCGATTAATTTCCTTATCAATGACCATGTTCCAGCAAGTGTTCATTTTTGGTGGAGAAATTATAAGGTTTTGGATTAGGAATTGTAAGACCCTACTTGAAGTCCCTTGAAAGGGCAATAATAAGCTGTGCGAAACTTGGTCACATTACTTAATCTCTCTAGCCCTCAATCTACATTTGTAAAGTGAGTTTGATGGATAATTTTACAGGTACATTTTTTTAAATTTAAAATTACTTGAAGTGAAATATGTGCCCTTCTTGAATGATGAATACTTGAAGATCTACATTGAGCTCTACAGTGAGCTATAGTAATGATTTCCCCATTGTATTTATTGTAAGTTTTAGGTATACGTTTAAAAAATTATCAGCTATGAACATTTACATGTACAGGGGATCAACTAGATATAGTTTATAAGCAAAGGTACCAACATTTAAAAGAATAAGTGACTTGCTTGAAATCATAAAAATATTTTGTGGAAAAATCTAGTGATTTCTGAGCATATGTTCTTTCTCTGTTACCATATTTGCAATCTGAATTAGAGTTACTCCAGAAAGCTATATATATATATATTTTTTACATTTGACTTTTGCCCCGCCAACATATATGTGCAATTAGGACGGTTCCCAAACACTGTAGTCACTTAACACCACCCACTGAAAGAAATATGGCTGAATACGTGGAGAATTCTCCTTGCTTTGAAAAAACCAAAACATTTTAATGTCTTTTTGTGCAAGAAAAAAAATGAGAAGTAAGTTCAAGATGAGAAATTACTAGCCAGCAAGCATATTGTGATAAATCAGCCATAACATGATTATAGCAACTTCCTTGGGAAAGAAATCAATGCTAAATCAGACTTAGATAGACCAAGGGGATCAAATAGAGGTCAAAGGTACTTCTCCATCTTAAAATTGGATAATTATTACTGTTATTATTGTCAGTTGCTATAATATAATACTAGGAGAAATACATAAAGTCCCAGTGCTGCTTTTATTGGCTGGCTAGACAAGTCAATCCATTACAAGGAAATAAATTCAAGTATATTAATCCATCTAAATATCAAGTGAATTTGGATAATTAGAGGAAGGCTACCTGTGAGTCTCCTTGAGGGTTTTTTTTTTTTTTGAAATATAAGCAGAAAGCAAAAAGTGAAAAAGCAATTTTGAAAGAAGAAATTGCAAGTGTGCCTTTTGTTTTGAAAATCGGACTAAAACTAGAAGGCTTGCTTTAATGGGAACTGTACCAGGCTGGAAATCTGAAAAGATTAATTTGAACACTTGCTTTGCCATTGCCCATCTACCTTGACATCCAAGCAAAACCATAAGGCAAAAGAGGCCTTTTTCTCTTATTCACAACATTCAGTCAGTTACCGGGTTTTCCTACTGTGCTGCTTTAATAGTCCCGCAATCTGTCCTCTCCTCTCCATTCTGCACCTGTTTCTGGTCTTTAGCTTTCTTACCCCTGTGTCTGCACTAGACTACTCTCTCATTTCCCTTCCTTTAGCCTCATGTGTTCTAGTACAGTCTTCTTAAGCTCACCCAGGTGATCTTCCTGAAATACGAATGTAATCATGACACTTGTGTCCTTTAAATCAGTAGTCCTCAACCTTTTTGGGAACAAGACCAGTGCTCCTGTAGAATCTGATGCCTGGTGATCTGAGGTGGAGCTGAAGCAGTGATGCTAGCGCTGGGGAGTGGCTGCAAATACAGTGATGCTTCACTCGCTTGCCTTCCACTCACTCCCTTTTGTGCGGACCAATTCCTAACAAGCCACGGTCCAGTACTGGTCAGTAGCCCAGTGGTTAAGGACCTCTGCAAATCATAACTAAATCATTCAGTAACTCCCTCTCATAGGTAGTTATTATTTAAAGAGTAGAACTATCTGTTTCCTTTTGCCAGACATCAGCCAAACTGATTATCAAACAAATCTGTCATTCACTTTCTATTTAATATTTAGTAATAATCCTTTATTGCCCTTATGGACTCTAGTCCTGTGATGGTGAACATCTTTATTTCAAAAGTCCATCTTGAGTTGTATGTGGGGGATGGCAATAGAGGTTCCTGTGTGGGTCTATGAGGACAATCTGATCATTGCTGCCTGGGGTTCATGGCAGCAACTAAAATGTCTATTTCCTTTTGAAGCATTGAGAGGAGCTTCCTGTAAGCTTCGATAGAAACATCAGAAAATACATGCATAATTTCACAACATGCATGCATGTATTCATGTGTATATACGTGTGTGTGTGTGTGAGTATGTAGTATTTCAGTAGCATGGTAATCATGCCATTTAAAAAATAATTTATATAAGTTATAATGAAGGGAAGTAAACTATAAGTTTGCAATAGAAGGGCTCAGAGCTGTGAGTCTATGCTCTAGTAAACTATTAACAGATTAAAGCTGTTCTTTTAAATGACCAAGAGTCTTGATCTACATGGAAGGATTTTCTTCTGTTTTTGTTTTTTTTGTTTGTTTGTTTGTTTTTTGATAAACTGGATATAACGCAAGCTCAAGGGAGTTAATGCCTAAGGCCACCTTTCAACCAATGAGGTAAATAAGTCAATGGAGGCATAACCCAGCCTTCCATCCTCAGTGGGGCATCCAAACAACCTACATGTAACCCGGAGAGCTTCCAGTCAAATTGATTCCCACTTTTTCACAGTGGTACCTAGCCCTATAATTTTCACTCTAGTGGCTTTCCTTCTCTTACTCTGGCTGCTGTGATCATCTCCCATATGAGCCAGCAGACCCAAAGTATCGTCACAGGCTGTACTTTTAGGATAACCCAGACTAAGGCAAACTATTGGTTATCTACTCTACCAAAAAACTCATTATCGATTCTATAGCCAGGTCTATACGTTGTTTTGATATCATCTTAATTTTCTCTTTAGAATGAAGACAAACAAATTATGTACATATGCTGATCACTCATATACAGTATTTTATCTTTACTATAATTTTTTTTCCTAAATTCAAAGCTCATTTAAAATAAGAGAACCCTCTATTGTTAATTGAGTAATGAGGTTGAAGTTCATGGCTACATATCTCTATGTATCATGAAGGTGAATAACAATACATATGTAAATATTTTCTGTTACCTAGATACCTGGGGCTTTTGATTTTATCACCATGCAAATGTTTCTACCCTACCTCTAAAAATAACCACACTTTTTTACAGTAATAGTTTATTCTCAAGGATTAACAAGAAGGGGCATTTTTCTATCTGCGGAAAGATGTGTAGATTTATGTACAGTAATGTACCGTAAATGAACATTTTGGTCAACTATAGATTATGTATACAGTGATAACCCCACAAGATTACATGGATGGCATCTGGAAGAAGACACTCGAAAGGCTTGTTTATGATCGCAAGGAATTCTGCAAGGATGAGGTGGCTGCAAACATCAACGGAGTCGTGGCTGAGACAGCAAACAGCTTTCCCGCAGGTGTGGATGAGGCTGACGCTGGGGAGCCCCTAGGGCTGGTTCCTCATTTACTAATGAGGAGTTGTTGGAGCTGGAACAGGAACTCATAGCTGAAGAAGAGGCACGAGAAAAGAGAACTGCAGGCGGAGAACAAGAACCTCCAAGAAAATTCACAGCGAAGGGTGTAGAAGTGTCGGCAGACCTCGGTCACTTCTTAAAAAGTTTAAAACTAAGCACCTTCTCACTGAAAGCTTTTCTTTCATGGGAGGAATGACCGTGATACCTTATCTGCTTACTAGCAAATCTATAATTAAAAAAAACAAACAAACAAACAAACAACAAGCAAACCACCATGGGCGTATTTCTGAAAAAGAGCAACACCTCAAGAAGAGCCTCCGGCAGGTCCTTGGGGAAGTATCCAGAAGAAGGCATTGTTGTCATGAGAGCTGACAGCTCCAAGGGTGCCATTGCCCTGAAGACCTGCCGGTGGGACTAGAAGTGGAAGAAGACGACGCTGTCACTGATGCTCCTGACCTTGTGCAGGCCTATGCTAATGTGTGTTTGTGTCCTAGTTTTCAACAACAACACGTTATAAAAAGTGAAAAAGAAAATAAATTTAAAAATAGAAAAAGCGCTTAGGTTAAGGATAGAAAGACAGAAAAAAAATTTTTGTATGGCTGTGTAATATGTTTGTGTTTTAAGCTAAACGTTATTACAAAGGAGTTAAAAAAATTGCAATCTTTAGAGAGTAAAAAAAAATTCAGTAAGCTAAGATTAATTTATTATTGAAGAAAGAAAAATATCATTTATGAATTTTAGGTACCTAAGTGTTTACAATACTTAGAATTTTATAAAAGTTTACAGTGGTATATAGTAACATCCTAGGTTTATTCCATTTACTCACCACTCACTGACTCACCCAGAGAAACTCCTTTTCCTGCAAGCTCTATTCAATGGTATACCATTTTTTTTTATTTTTAACACTGTATTTTTACAGTACTTTCCCTATGTTTAGATATACTGAGATACACAGATACGTACCATTCTGTTACATTCGACTATAGTATTCAGCACAGTAACAAACTGTACAGCTGTGTAAACAAGGAACAGTGGGCTCTGCCGTACAGCCTGGGTGTGTAGCAGGCTGGCCCGTCTAAGTTTGTGTAAGTGTGCTCTGTGATGTTTGCACAGCAGTGAAATCACCTAAAGACACTTTTCTCAGAACATATCCCTGTCATTAAGTGACATATGGCTGTTATTCACAGAATAAAGCAGGATATGTCCTTCCATATATAAAACATTAATTCTAGTAAAATGGTATCTATTTCTTTTATAAGGCATATTTTATGTAATAAAGGTTAAATACCAATATATGCAAATTAAGTCTGGGTTAACTAGGTTTAGTTCAATTTGCCTGAAATAATAGTTCTTTGTTCTTATTTATATGCACAAATACAAACATTAAAAAAAAAAAAACTGTGTAACGCTTCAATGCATGTGATTCAGTGACAAATCCCTTGAAGTCTTATCTTATTCATTAGGATAATGGAGCAAAACAAATAAGCATTGGCTTCTGCTCCTTGCATGTGAGTTTTTGCCTGGGAAAATAAGAGACCCAGATTTCATTTACTAAGCTACCCTTATACTTCTTAGAGGTATAGCAGCCAAGGGGGGGAAAATACAAACATTTTGACTTATTTGCTAGTCTGTGATAATGAACCTTTAGTTGTCTTCTATGTCTTATTTTAAGATATTCATCTTGATAGATATGTTCATAAATTTATGTGTGTATTCAATTCAACATATATATTGAACGTCCACTATTTGATAGTTCACTAATAAGTGCTAGAGGACATAAAAAGTGTGGATAATTTGCAAGTCCTATTCTTAAACTTACAGATTAGTTAATAACTATGAATAGCTTCATATCAGATTGGCCCAGGTTTGCCACCAAATAGGAGTTCGTTTGAGTTATGTTTTACCTTAATGTAAATTATAAAAAAACTTTCAGTTTTTAGGACAACCTGAACTCACATTTGGAAGCAAACCTAACCTGATCTGACAGGTGATTAATAGTTTTTTATTTATCCTTTATTATATGACTATTTACTCATTTACTGAACAAATGTTAATATGTTTGGTTATGAGATGCTACCTCTAATCCTTCCGGAGTATTGTAAAATATATGCCTAATTACCTTTCTAAAATCTAAAAAAAAGCCTCAATTCTGAAACATCTTAATTCTAAAGCATCCAAAGTTTTGAGATTCAGGAATGATACCCAAAGGACCCAGAGAGCTGTGTGTGTTTGTAGGAGCAAGTGGGAGCTGCAGTCCAGCCCACTCTGCGTCCTCCATGGGTGCTCTGCTGGCCCGGGGGGTGCAGCATTTTATAAAATTGCACAGAGAAGTTCTCGTCTGATCCAGGGCTCCCCGAAGGGCAAGCCCAGGCCCAGAGAAAATATAATATGTTTCATGAAGACTACTGTGGCTTTGTATGAGATTAAGGTTGAAGTGGGTGTGGTCACGAATCTGACAGGGGCCGGAGTGTGTGCAAAAGAATCAAAAACGATTTCTGAAGAGTGCTGCTGTAATAAAAGGTTCTTTGAAAGTGTCCATCTAATGGCAGTGGCAAAAAAAAAAAAAAAGAAAAGAAAAAAGACAGGTGGAAAGAAAAGAGACCAAAAGTTATCACCGCAGAAAACTTGGGGCAGAGATTTTAGAAACATTCTGTATCAGCGGTTGTCACTAGTGCAGAATCCTTGCTGGGACAGAAAATAAAGGAACAGGGCTGAGAGAGCAAGGTGGTTAGACTAAGGAAGGTCTTGCTTACTAAATGTGTGGTGGAATGGTGTGAGCGGTCTTCCCTGCCAGACCCCGTGTATGTAACAATAACCAGAAGGAAACATTGCTTGCCAATAACCATTATTAGTAGTATTCCTTTTAAGCTCAAAAGGTGACTATTGACTTCTTTAGTAATTGAATATCAGCATGATGTGTATTCGTCATTAGGTCTTAAGAAAGTAACCACTAATAGATTCCCGATACTTTTTGTTTTCTTTTGTTTTTAACTCTTTTACTAATCTCTTTTTCCCCTACCCCCAGCCCCTGGTAACCATTCTTCTATTTTCTCTTTCTATGAGTTTGACTTTTTTTTTTTTTTGCATCCCATATATAAATGATACTACGCAGTATTTGTCTTTCTGTGTCTGACTTACTTAGCATAATGTTCTCTAAGTTTATCCATGTTGTTACAAGGATTAATTTCTTTTTCATATTGAATAATATTCCATATGCATGTGTGTGTGTGTGTGTATACACACACGTATACATATATGGTACATATGTATGTGTGTGTAAAACTCTTCCTCCCCCCTTACTTCCTCTCTTTCCTTCCTTTTATTTAGATATAATCAACATATAACATTTATAAGTTTGAGGTGTATAGCGCATGGATTTGATCTATTTATATATTGCAATGTGACAGATACTATAGTTTTAGCAAATATCTCTGTCATGTCACATAATTATCATTTCTGTTTTTGTTACTGCTTTTCTTGATCTATTGTTGATGAACACTTAGGGCTGTTTCCACACCTTAAGAATTGTGACTAACACCACCATGAAGATGGGAGCACAGGCATCTTTTGTAGATTGTGGCTTTGTTTTTTTCTGGATATATGTCCAGGAATGAGACTGCTCAATTATATGATAGTTCTAGTCTTAGACTGCTGTAGAGAGCATAGGGTGCTATCTGCGCCAATAAATCTGCGACCCTCTACACAGCATGGTCTGACATTCTTAGAGACATTTTTTTTTTTTTGAGTTGTGTCAGTGCCCCATATGCCAGGCCATTGTACCTCACAGCAACACTATAAATTTGGACACTCTCAGTATTCTCATTTTGCAGGTTAAAATATTGATATTTAGAGAGCAATTTGTCCTTAGTTACACAACTGTAGGTTACAGGGATGGCAAGAATCTAACACCAGTTGATACCACTTCAAAGCTAATCCATTTGACACATGCGTAATTGGAGCCCAGGAATACGGAAACTCTAAGTTCTGGTGCTAACTCTCACACCTCTCCTGGTATCCATTTTCCCTTAGGGTTGCAGAGTAGCTGGGACAAAAACAAAAACAAAAACACTACCACTAACAAAAAAGCAAAGTTGTAGAGAATAGCTTCAAAATAACATTTTTTTTTTTCTACTTTGTGATAGAGAGAGAGCCCAGCTCTGATTATCTCATTTCCAATTGAGATTCCCTGCTTGGTTACTCTAACTCTCAGCAATATGGATAAGTCAGTTAAATTCACTGACCTCTGACTCCTGATCTTGCCAGGAAAGACTGAGGTAGTGACATTGGGATGCTTCCAGTTCTTTAAGGGTACAAGTCCCTCTCCACAGCCATGACTTGAAGAGCTTAGGACAGGTTGGTTTGAAGTTCTTATGAACAGTTTCCTCTCATCTTTTCTCACAGTTTCCTCTCATCTTTTTTTACATCTTAACACCTTTGGCAATTCCCCCTTCACTTTCTATTTGAAACTCTTAGTTCTGTTCTCTGTTACAGAACTTTACTTTTTCTGAACCACCCTAGTTTTTCCATCAGAGTATTTCATTGCATGCAAAACACAGCCACAATTATTTCCACAACTGAACTAAATTTAACTTGTATTCCAATGTCAATTTATCTGGATTTTTTCATTATTGCTTTCAAAATAATCATTTGATTCATTCATTCATTCATTCACTCACTCAATTTAGTTCAAATATATTGAGCTGCTACAGTATTCCAGGAGCTCTGTCAAATATTCAATATATAAAGATGAATAAATCATGATCTTTAGACGTTAATAGCTTAGTAGGGTGTATGAATTAACAATAGCTAAGACAAGTAATTTTGAGCATGGTATGTATAGAATATCAAAGACACAAGAAGATGACTGGGAAGTTTTAGTAAATAAGGACAGGAAGTGCATCTAGTAGAAATAGCACTGTGTTTCTTGTGCCATTTTATGTCTTGTAATTACAGGCATGCCCTTTTTTTTTTTTACAGTTATAGAAAGACAAAAGTTCAAAATAGTGAATTGATCTTTGGTTTGCATATTTTCCATAAAATTAATTACAGAGATTAAGCTAAAATGACTACCATTTGTAAGCTATTCAATTAATTCATGTCCTCTTAAATTTTATGTGCTGTGGAAACCCAGTAAGAAATGAGTGGTATGGTTTGGTGATATAAATGCTATGAATTATGTGTGTGAATAAATTTCCACTTTTAAAACAGTGATACCACCGATAAAAATCTCTGCTTTTATGCCTTATTCAAGCCTCTCTGTTGAAAGCAACAGATATTCACTCTGGTGGATTACTTTGGTTGTTAATAAGTCTGCCTATCTCAAAGATTTTCTAGAAAATATGTAGAACTGAAGTAAGTTCGAGACTGAACTTTTAGAAGCATAGAATTATTCAGGTGAGAAAACTACTGTTTCCGCAGAGTTCGAGCCGTTATAATCGTAGTTCGCATTGTTGCCATTTTGCTTCCTGAAATTTAACTTTACCACAATGGATATTACCAGAATTACTGTCACCGAGGCTTTTTATTAACATCCCCACTACTGGTAATATCATCTGCATGATATTAATTATTCTGGTTAATTATTGTGGTCTCTGCAGAATGAATTCAACCCCTGAATTCATTCTGCAGAAACCAGAATAATTACTCTTGTTTTATTTTATTCCATCTCAACTTGTCCTGTGCAGAGAAAAGTACTTTTTTGTTTATTCCACACATGCTTATTGAATACTTAGTATGCACCATGCTAGTGCCAAGTTTGGTGATCAAAATATGCATTTGATTTATTATACCCTTTCTCTTTTAAATATATACCCAAAGTGATCTGTCCAAGGTACAGTTGGTCAAAGACATGAGTAATCTTTCAAAGGATAAAGGTAAACTTGAAAGAGGAGGAGATACATAAGCAGAAAATTCTTAATAAGAATGAGACTTTTATCAGTAAAGAATTGTCAGCGTAGCAAAAAAAAAAAAAAAAAAAAAAAAAAAGTCATTATAAGCAAAACGCTGAAACCAGAAAGATAATTTATGTTCAGGAGCGCAGAAGTTTCATTTTATTTATGCCTCAGTATTAACATTTACTATGTTGTATCGTAAATATGTGCTTTATATTTCTCTTCCAATAATTTGTGAAAGGCTATTAAAACATTTTTGTAAATAATAACATTCTAGTGTTCAACAAAATAGCAAAAAATATCCCTTTGCTAACCCAAAGTTAATCATTCAATTGCATTTAAAAGTTTTTAAATGCAATTGAAGTTTGTTCTTCTACAGCATGTTTCTGTATTTAAATTAGCTCAGAAGTGATTGGGAAATAGGGGAATATTACCATTTTTTTTTTTCAGCTTTACTGAGGTGTTAATTGGCAAATGAAATCATAATATATTTAAAACATCCCACATGATGATTTGATATATGTATACTTCTGAGAGTATTTCCACCAATCAAATTAATTAACACATTCATTACTTCACATATTTATTTTTGTGTATATGTGTGAGAACAACTTAAGTTCTACTCTCTTTACAAATTTCAGTGATAAAATACAGTATGATCAATTGTTATCTCCATGTTTGACTTTAGATCCTCAGACTTTATTCATTCATCTTATAATTGAGAGTTTATCCCCTTTTACCAGGCTTTCCCTATTTTTCTCATCTCCTAGGCCCTGGCAACTCCCATTCTACTCTCTGTTTCTGTGAGTTTAATTTTTTGTTGCTGTTAGATTATTCATATAATAGATACCATGCAGTATTTGTCTTTGTCTGGCATATTTCACTTAAGAAATGCTGTCATCTTATGTGGAAGTTACAATGGTCCATAAATAATTCTGGAAAATTATTGATTTTTATCACCAAGTAACAACATCTGACTGCAGAGTATACTTGCAAAGCTGAATAAGGCAAGGAACAAGGAATTGAATACTGTCCACATGCCCATAACTCCTCTTGGTTTAGTTTGACCGAAAGCTCTTTCTTAGAAGTATTGTTGCACTTCCCCTATCTTTGTATATTTTCATTATAGCTCTGTAATTAGCAGTTTCAACTCTTCATTTATATCTGCCTTTCATAAAATCATATCTTTTTAATGCAAATTCTTGTGTTTGTAATAACATTTATTTATACTTTAGTAATTTAACATATCTTTTTAAAAAGTATAATACTTAAAGTTTATTTTTTGCATTGTCTGGTTATGTTTTGAAAGGTTTATCCAACTCCATTTTTCCAGCATGCTTAGTAATTGTAAAGTGTGATTTTTAAGATTAAAAGAATTTTCCAGAATTCTAATACTTTGTATTTTTTGCAGCCTGTTCTTAGTAAGGAAAACAATGAAATAATTCATGAAATATTTTCAAAAGTATTATGTGAAAGAAAAAAACTTCCCCCCAATTTAATCAACAATCTATGAAAAAATTAAGTCTACTTCCCTTCATTCCCCCAGACAATCCAGTTAATCTGTTCACACAAATGCCATCAGATTGTTTTTCCCCCAGTAAGAGCATAACCAGTGCCAAAGACTAGAGTGCAAAAACAAATAAATGTTAGAACAGTGAATAGTAATGTAGCTCATCAATTTGTTTTGATAATTGACACATCCCATGCTATAAATTTCTGGCACTGTTCAAATTCATCTGTGACTCTTAGGTTACATTTTCTCCTGTGCTGTCTGTTTTTGTTTGTTTGTTTGTTTTTTTGTTTTTGTTTTTTTGGGTTTTTTTGTTTGTTTTTTGTTTTGGGTTTTTTTTTTTTTATCTAACTAGATTGAAAACTTACTTAAGGGAAGAGACACGCTTTATATGTCTACATTTCTTAATATTTAGCAAAGTGTCAGGTGGAGTGTAGATACCTGATAAGTGCATTCTAATTGATTCATAATATTTGAGTTATTGCTGAGTTGAATCGAACTTTGAAGGGAAAAAATCTTGAAAAGAGTGGGCTTTTAACATTTGAATTAAAAATTGACAAATCAAGGAGAAGTATGACCTATTCACTCGTAAATAAGATTTTGTACAGCTATCTCTTTGAAAAGGTAGAAAGACTTAATATTTATGAAGGACCTACTATATGAAATGCACTTTAACATTGCATTATAAAACATTATTTGCTTTAAAAGTTGTAGTAAATAGTCTATGTTATTCAGAAAATAATAATATTGCAAAATAATCTTAATGTTATAGGTATAACCTGAAATATCCACTCTATCTCAACTGCTTTAGTAAAGTGATTCTAATAATTTGTAACCTCAAAAAATGGTTTCTTTTTAGAGGATATTAATTTCATTTTTGTTTCTATTTTGGCACACCCAATTCCGGCTAAATTTGGGGTATTAGTCCTTCTCTGTTTTGAATATATATGTGTTGTTTTTTTGACAAATGATCGCTTCTGACGTTGCTGTTGGCCTGAGTTACATTTGTCCTTGGTTAGAAAGGGTTTGCTTACATTTAATCTCCTGGGTAGAAAAAAAAGAATGCTTTTCTATGGTTTAAAAATATTTGTATCAGGCCAAGAATGCCAGCTTCAGAAAATAATTAATGCAGCAATTATGGCTTCTATAGGTAATTAAATTGCCGGAAACATGGATATGCATCCTCTTCAGAGCTCAGAGGTGAACTACTGTCATTCCTCACACCCTTCCCAGTATTCTACTTGGTTACATTTATTATTTTTCCTTAAGTCAAAATAGGAAAATTGTATATTATGCACACTGGGTATGTGTGTGTGTCTCAGACATGATATTGATGGCTCTCTATTCTCATTTCTAAGCAATGCCTGAAAGACAGTCACATTTATTTTGGATTGCATGTATAAAAATGGAGAAATCCTTCTGAGAATATACCTGGAAAATTCACCAATAATCTCAAGGCATATTTAAAACCTTGTGATGCCTTTTGTTAAAAGCCTTGGAAAGAGATTTTGTTGGATCTAAGTATTTTTATCATATCTTAGAGAAAGACAGACGTCGCTTCACTGACAACTGTAGTATCCCATATGGTTAGTTTCATCAGCATTTATACTGGGAGAAGGACCCTAACAATCTAGTGGCCCATACATAGTCACAAAGAAGGATAGGAAATAGCAAAATAGACATGTCTCCTAATAGTTGGATTGAATTCCATAGAAATTTCCCAGAAATAATTTGTTGAAATTCCCAGTTAGGTAGTAAATGCAGACTTAACATATCTTTTTAGTAATAATTTTTAGCAGTGAAATGTGCTAAGCACCACTTTTTCATGATATGTTGCATATCTCAGGATATTCTGAGAACCCCCTAACCTAGAACAACTAAGAAGAAGTGAGTTAGCAATATGTTATTCGTTAAGGTTAGGGCGCTGTGATGCTTTAGAATTGTCACACAAATGAGCTATGATATAAGATTCTCTACCATTGTCTCTATTTGCTCCTCTTCTAGTTTTAATGGTTATAAGGAAGGAAAAAGTAGGGTAGCTTTAGGAAATTTTATAATCTATCTCAGATTACTCAAACATCACTCAGTTCCAGAGTAGAGAGCAATCAAAAACAGCAACCAAAAACTTTCAGCGTCCCTAACTTTGGGTTGTTTTATGAACCTCTTTATAAACTCATTTCCCACCCAGCTTGTAGAAGGATGCCCTACATTTCATTATATGACTAGTTTAGTTAATTATTTACCTTTCCCTAGCATTCCATTTTAAAGTGCAAATTATGCCTGAAAATCATAAGTGCCTTATTTCTTTGTAGCACTTTGTGTGCCATTTTTCTTTCTAAAGCGTAGAGTCTGGTGCAGGATGAATAAGATGAATATTGACACTGAATGACTAGAGGCAAATGGATCCCCAAAGCAAAGAGTGGGAAAAGGGAACAAATTTTGCCTACAGCTACCTGTGCTCGCTAACCTGAACTTGCTTTTATTGGTCACCACTTTTGGAAGATTAGCTGCCTCACTCAATGATTTAGAGAAAGGGCACTAGTTAAGAATCAGAAAATTTGAGTACAGAACCTAGTCATAGTTGTATGATGTACTGAACTCCTGGTCTATCTCTGTGTCCTTTTGTGTGTGTGTGTCATTAAAAAAGGAAGTGATAAAAACCCATCACTTAATATAACTCAAGTAAGATAAATTTAAAAATGTACTTTTATCTCACAGGTTATAATCAGATATCGCTCTATAACTTTGGATCAAAAGGTGGGTTCTCTTTAGTTTTCGCACCATCTAAAGTATTTTGACTCTTTATTTTCATCATTGAAGAGTTTCATAAAAATGTGGATATTCTGTGCCTTATAAAAAATCCACTTTCCGGAAGTTCTGTGCCAAGCCGGTGGCTGCCGCCCAATAAAGAATGTGTTTTCCACGTCACTGTGTTCACCACCTTTGTTGTTCACTTTCACTCTCGCTGTTTATGTTACCTGCAGTTTATGACTCTGCACGCTTTTGAGTTCGTGAGACAATTTAACCATTACAACTTATCAGGTATTAATTTATATTATGACCAAAAACATGAGAATGGCTTAATTATGCTGAGAAATATGACAATGGATCATGCGGACTTTATCACCCTCCTGTTGACTAGTGCTTTCCTAAACTCGAAATAGGGAATGGGAATTTTTAAAATCTTGGTATTAATTGTTTTGCATTTCCCACTGAACCTTAAACATATCTATAAACATCAAAGAAGTGTATATTTCTGGTCTGATTTAGGGTTGTGAGATAAAAGGAAATGTCCACCATGCAGGAAAATACATAACTTTGTCTTTCAATTTTCCGCAGTAGAAATGTGTCCACATTGTCAAATTTGAATTTTCTTTCAAACTAAAAAGTAGCGTGTGTTAGTTTTTCATTATTATTAAATGCCCTTATATGAAATAACACCTTGCCAAAATAAAATATTTTATGCCATCATTACAGCTAACACTCCTGAGAGAAAATGGGCCTGATCACTTCATTAATGTTTTTTGAGTAAAAACACAGATTTTATTAATTTCAATAAACAAATGAATATAGTGTCTGATTTATAAATAAACAGTAAGGCTCTGGCATTCTTCTATAATTTATCAAAGAAAACTAATTTTTTTATTAAATGTTTTTGAGAGATAATAAATTTTTATGCTTTTTAAAAATTTTAAATGTTAAATAGCAGTTGGTATAAAGACTGGCAAAGAACATATAAAATATTGGAATAGGAATTGTTCATTCACACTTTCTGCATTTAAAACATTGTACTAGATAAACAGAATTTAGCAGCACAGAAGAAATGTAAAATGCAAATTTTTTATTAAGCGCAAGAAAAAACAAAATACCAAAAATGCTGATTTTCATGCATCTCAGAAATTTTCAGTACAGGTTTTCCTCTCTTAAAAATAATTATTTTTTGGATAACATGGTAGTTACAAGAATTTGAATGTTTGTGTATATTTATAAAAAGTATGTACAAAGGTCATCAAGTAGCTGTGATTTTATTTTTCTTCAGCTAGATTTAATTTTCTATCAAAGCCCATTCCACATCATGGCAGAATATTTTTTAATTGAGGTAAGACTTATATACAGTGAAATTCAGAGGTCTTAAGTGTATGATTAATTAAATTTTGATAAATCCATACAACTGTAATGTTGTATGCAGCCGTTTTAATCAGGACACAGGATAATCCACTTATCCCAAAATGTTTCCTAGTGCTTTTTTTAAGTCAGTTAACATTTCCATAGGCAATTACTAATTTGATTTCTATCACTCTATCAAATAAGTCTTTCACATTCATGCAGATGAAATCATGTTGTATTTAATATTTGTCTGGCGCTGTCATTTAGCATGAAATTTTGGAAATTCATCTATATAGCTGACTATATCACCAGGAGAACTCTTTTCCCTAAGTATTCTTGTATGAATATATCACAATTTAATGTGTCCACTTCCTGATGATAGCATTTATATCATTTTAGGTTTTGCCTCTTTTGGCTCAGGCTATGAACATTCTTACTTAAGTTTCTCCATAGGTGTACGTTTCCATTTCTTTGTTAAGTAAAATCCTAAGAGCAGGATAGCTGGATAGTAGGGTGAATATATTTTTAAATTTAGAAGAAATTGCCAAACAGCTTTCAAAAGTGGTACCATTTCATACTCCCAGCAACAATGCATAAGGGTGCCAGTTGATTCATATCTTTACCAAATGTGGTGCTGTCAGTCTTTGTAATTTTAGCCATTTAGATGTGTGTTTTGTTTGATTTCCCTGATGGCTATTAGGCTGAGCCCCTTTTCATATGCTTATTGTCAAGAATATATACCATATGTCTTCTTTTGTGAAGAACCTGTTTAAATACTTTGCCCTTTGTTTTAATTGGGGCTGTGGTTGTTGCCGCATATAGGAACTCTTTATGCGTTCTGATACAAGTCTTTTGTCACGTACCTGTGTATATATTCCCTCTCTATTGACTGTCTTTTCATTTCTCTGTTATGATGACTTTTGATGAGCAGCCCCATTTAATTTAAATGAAATCTAGTTTATAACTTTTTTATATGATCCTTTCTAAGAAATGGTTACTTTCCCCAAAGGGGGGGGGGTGACCTCCTTTTTCAAGTTATTTTGTTTTCTAAATATCTTAGTTTTCTGCTGAAAACTTTATCATTTCAGGCTTTACATTCCAGTCCATAAGCCATCTCTGGTTATTTTTTGTCTGTCGTATAAGATGAAAATTAAGGCTCATTTTCCCCATGTATTTATCTATTTGTTTCGGTATCATTTATATAAAGGTGTATTTTCCCCACCAAATTGCATTGGTGCTTTTACCTTGCAACCATTTTAAATTTGTTGCCTAATAGGTTTATTTTTTTGTTTTATAGAATTTCTTAGGATATTCTACTGAAATTATCATGTTATCTGTGAATATCCCCAATTTATTTTTGTATTTCTGATATCTATACCTTTAGTTCTTTTTTCTTGCCTTATTACATGTTCCAGGGCCTAAATATTGAACAGAAGCCATCTTCGCCTGCTTCATTTTAGGTGGGATCTTTTACATTTATTCTGTTTAATATGATGCATTTTATGGCTTAATTTTTCAACATTAAATAAATCTTGGATTCCTGGGAAAAATTCCATTTGGTAATGATTTATTATCTTTTATATATTGCTAGATTCCATATGTTAATATTGTGTTAAGAATTTCCATATCTTCATGACTGATTTTGGTCTATAATTATCTTTATATATAACACCTTTGTCAGGTTTTGGTATCAAGCTATGATGGTTACATAAATTGAGTTTGTATAAGATTATCAGTATTTTTTATTGAAGCATTTGGTAAATTCACAGTCAAATCATATTGATGAGGATTTTTCTTTGTGAAAAGATTTTTTTCTTCATTATGATTCAAGTTACTTAATAGTTAAGGGTCCTTTGGGCTTTCTATTTTCTCTTATGTCAATTTTGTTAGTTGTCTTTTTTAGTCTGGCTATTTTGTCTTGATTGTTTAATTTGTTGGCACAAAGTTGTTTATGATATTTCAGTTTTTATGATTCTCATAATTATGAAGTCTTTTGATACTGGTATGTGGCATTTTATCTCTTTTCCTCTTGATTTATCTTGGAAGGAGATCATGTTTTTACGTAATTTTCAGCGAACCAATGTTTGGCTTTGATCATTTCTCTTTTTGTCTGTTTTCTACTTCATTGATTTCTCTCTTACATTTATTTTTTCATTCTTTCTACTTATTCAGATTTAATATTTCTGTCTTTTAATATTAAGAAGAAAACTCAGTTCATAAATTTTCAACTTTTTTATATTACACATTTAAAGCTTTAACTACTCTCCTAGGTAACACAGTAGCCGCTTCCCACAAATTTTGTTGATTTTAATTTTCATTCACTTCAAAATATTTCCTTGTGATACTTTTGTAATTTTTTTAACTTGCAATTATTTACAAGTGTGTTATTTAATTTTCAAATTTAGGGATAGTTTTCTAGATAACCTACTGTTATTGATTTTTAAATTAATTCTATTGTGGTAATAATAGGTTTCAACTTTTGAAATGTATTGATACTTGACTCATGACATGATGCATCTTTATGAGCTTTACATTTGTCTGTGATAAGCATCTTTCTTTTGCAGTGTTGAGTGCAAGGTTTTATAAATAACAATTAGCTCAAGCTTCTTCATCAGGTTGTCTATGTTTCCTATATTCTTACAGATTTTTATCAATTTACCTTATCATTTGTTGATATTGAGAGAAGAGTGTTAAAATACCCAACTAGGTTGTGTGTTTCTGTATTTCAACCTTTAATTCTGTCTGTCTTTTCTTCATGTATTCAGAAAACCTACTATTAGCACATGCATATTTATGATTCATATATGTTCTCCTGATGAATTATTCTTTTTATCATTATGAAATGACTTCCATTATTTCGTGTGATACTCCTATTTCGTGCAATACTCCTGGTCTTCAATATCAGATATAACATAGCCACACCAGCTTTCTTACGTTTATTGTGAAGAGTGTATCTTATTTTTAAGAATCTTTGTTTTTGAAGTTTCTGACCCTATGTGGTTTTAATGTTAAGTCCAATGTGATTATCCAGCCTTTCTAGTTAAATGGATTTCAGTCTGTGTCCCTGTGATGAGCATTAGCTGACATATCTGCTGAGATTTATTTGCCTTCTAACTTTTAGCTTTTCACTGGGCATTCTGGAATATCTCTTATTTATGTGTAGTTCAGGATCAGTCAAGTACTTGATAGGAGTTTAAACTCAGATAGGAAGCTCTCTCTTTTGATAATTTGTTTTATCAGAGTTCCTCTCCTTTAATTTCTAGACTTTATGGTGGCCCCAGACCCCTTTTTCTAACACACAAGCTACTAAAGACCACACTTTTCTCTTTGAGTTATAATGGCAGTGAGGTTGCTTTCAGAATGTGTCTCACATGATTCCCTTCTCTCAAAATTCGTTAAAAAGTTAGGAATAATTGCTCTGAAATATCTCTATCAAGACAGTTCATTTTAGTTGTATGAATTCTTCATAGCATCAATAGATTGACTTGTGTTTCAAACTGAAGAAACTGAATCAAGAAATAATATAATTTCTTGCAAATATACAAGCTTCCCAGCATCAGGTTCTTTTTTTTTTTTTTCTTATAACTGAATTCTGTTCATTTAGAAAAATCTCTGGATATAAATAATTGTTAAGAATTCATTTCTCTTTTGAGGAAATATTTGAACTCAGCTGAAGTCATGTAGAAAAGCTATGTATTAAAACTTACTCGGTCTTTGAAATGTCAAATTGTAGCATTCATGTCAATTCTGTGTTCAATATTTTTATGTTTGAATACTGGACATAATTTATTTTTTCCCCCTGTAAATCAGTCTTTATATTCTTCCTGATTGTGGTGAAAGCTCCAGAAGGCCTAGCCAGTTTGAAAACACTTTAAATGTAGTTGTTCTTTCAGAAAAAAATAAAGAAATAAATAAAATGTGTGTGTGTGTGTATATATATATATACACACACACACACATACATATATATACATACATATACACACACACATATAACTTTTGTGTATATATATGTTGCTATGTTTATCAGATGAGACTTATTTTTACTGTAATGAGAAAAATAACCCCTTTCTTTAAATTGAATAGTATATTTTTTCCCCTGCAATTTGAGGGCATTTTAATCAATAGCATTTGTTGAATACAAAAACTGATTATGAAATGCCTACTTATAGGTTATATTTATGTTTTCCCAATAGACATAAACTGTATGCTCCTGTGATTCACATAACCTATGACTGTCTCAATTCTCCTACTGACAGGGAACTAAGAAACACACAGGATTTAGGAGAAACTGACATAATTTGATTGACTTGCACTCATTATGTTCAGACAAGCATACCTGTAGTCACCTGCCTTGAGGCACACCTGTGTATTAGTAGAGCAGTAATAGTAGACTTCTCTCTTCCATATGTGGAAATATTTCTTGTATCCCACAGTAATAGCATCTGTGCTTTGACATATTTTTCCAATATCTCCAGTTTTTCAAAGTCAATTTTCTAAGCACCTACTAGGGGCCAGGCATCATTTTAGCTTTTAAAGATAAAAGGTGATAAGAAACATTCTGCTTTCTCTCTGTGCTTATAAGAAGTAGGAGAAATGGGTTCAGACACAACAGTAATAGTAATTTCTTTTAATAAATTGCTATAGTTGGGCTATGAAAAAGAATGTTAGAGAAGTTCAGAGGTTATGTCTTAGAAGAAAATGGCACTGGTAAAGCTTGCCAGAGATGTGGACATATGAGCGATTTCTTAAGAGATGAGTTAAGTTTTGTCAGATGATGAGATAGTGTGGATTCATTATAGGAAATAGTGTGAGAAGGCATAGATGCATGCTGCCTTTAGAAGACTTTGGTGTTCCTGGAAAAGAGATAGGAAGGAAAGGCTAAAGCCATACTATCTGAATGTCATGCTAAAGGGTTTAAATTTATTCTATAATCACGGGGAACAGATGAACATTTTTAAATTAATGGGAAATAAGTTCAAGAACTATAGTTTTGGAGGTAAATCTGACAGCATGCTGAGATACTTACTAAAAGGCCGAGAGACTCAACTGGGGACATCCAATTGGATGGCAGAGAAAAGGTATGACATTTTCACAGTTTGTTCCGTGGCATTTAAGTCCCACTAGATTAAGAAGGGATTTCAAATAAAATTGGAAAATCCTCCATCTTTTTTCTCTCCTCAAAGTTTATGATACATTCTTGAAAACTGAAATATCTCAAAAGACTTACAGTCAATATATTGTTTCTATGTTCTTTAACTTATTGTTTCCTAAGCTTATTTCACCACAGCTCTTGGAAACTTTCATAAATGTTGAAACTACAGTGAAAATGCCATTCAGTACAACACACTGATAGAACTAACATCCTTCAACAAAACATGCAGCAAACACACATCTGACTGACTTGCTCAACATTATTCTTTATTCTTTCCTCGCAGTAACCCTAGTCACATAGAAGCACACATTGCTGTATGCAAATGTGCAATCGATGAGAAAAACTGAGTCTTTGAGAGAGGAAATAAATTGGTAAGGTTGCAGAATTAATAAGCAGTGGGACCAGAACATGAACTCAGCATTGACTCCAGTTCGCGTAATAAGTGTATGATATTCTTTCTCCTCTTCCCCATCCTGTGCTCTTCTTGGAGGGCAGTGGGAATAGGAAGTTTTTTGTTTGTTTTGTTTTTGTTTTTGTTTTTTTGTTTTTGGGTTTTGTTTTTTGTTTTCTGTTTTTTTGTTTTTTTAAGGAAAGAATCTGAAACCTTTCCATGTACAGTGAAAATGTTAGTGGAACGTAAAAGAACCCTAAACATTCTTATCAGTTGCTTTGCCATGTGTTTTCATCACATAAAGAGCACTTCAGGACATTTCTTTGACTGGAAAAGCAAATTTATCTTCTACCTTATTGAACTGTCATATTGGAAATGTCTTAACAACGATATCTCACTATTTGCTTTCACTGTTTGGAATTTCCCTAACTCATGCATATTTGTTTACCTCGTGCATATACTTTCATGTAAATTGTAGTAGTTATCGGCTTAGTGGAATAACTATGAGACTGTTTGTTTTTGACATCCCTACAATTTTTCGATAAGTCTAAAATGATATAAGAATATTTATCAATAATGTATTGAATAAATTCTCTTCATGATTGGGAAGTTATACAGAAATATAAAATAAAGATTCACAGCCCATTGTTACCAACCTAGGAAAACAGAAGAATTGTTAAATGTAATTAAATTTCGAACTCTACCATTTTCCTATTTATGGTTTACCAGGAACTGTCAGAAAAAAAAAAACATATTACTAATTACTAAAATTTTTCTGCTTCTCACAACAACTTTAAGGAAAGTGTTAAATCATTTTCATTCCACAGACAATAGAGAGCTTATCGAGTCAAAACAAGAGATGACTTAAGGAGATGTGTGAAAGCACAAGGCAGCCAAACCCAAAACGTTCTGTTGGTGGTGTTTCCAGTGTCAGTCAGGATCCTTCCTTTGTCAGTAAATGCATCAGGGACATTGACCTCTGTACTCTAAGTTGATCCAGTCTGGTAGGGCTTGGGTGCAGGCTTGGAGACAGACAGACACGGATGCATCTGGGCAGTTTCCACATTTGACAAGGACTTGTGCATTTGTCCAGAACTGTGTTCTGCCCACTCCTATACTGCTCATCACTTGCCTTGCCCGAGGGGATTTCTGTCAGTAGCAGTTAAACTGCTGGCAGTTGTATTCCCCATCAACCTGAAGCTATTTGGGGGCATGTTCCTGAGAGTATTGCAGAATTCCCACTAATAATCATTTCTTCTTTTATTTGTTATGACATTTTCTCTTAATATTACCTTTAATCTATTTATCATGCATATACATATACACAGTTTGTAAAAGAAAGTAATTATAGAAGACAAGGCTTTATTTTTTGATTGAAAATAAGAATGCAAGTTTTCCCTTAATTGAAACTGAAGGTCTGACTTAAAAATAACACAACTAAGTTAATAGTCTAAATTTCCTCTAAATATTTAATTTTCTTCTAAAAGCTTGATTTCCTGCTTCTGCCCTCTGCTCACCTCCCAGGTTCTGAGCAATTAGACTTGAAAACATTTCCATTCTCTCATATGTATTCCCAATTTTTATTATAAGTAAGGTTATTTACTAGTTCATTTTTTTATTTCAATGAGAATAATTTTAGTTATTCAAATAATTGTTTAAAAAATTGTTAGGTTCAAGAAAATGTGTTAGGGTCAGTGTGTTCAAATATCAAAATCCCAATTGTTAAGCCAGCGACTAAAAATATTTTGTTATTTTCTATTGAGCATCATAAAAAATACACCGTTAGATTGTGATTAATTGATAAGTTATAAAAATCAAGAAAGTCACAAAAACAGGTGACAGTGTTTAATAGGAGATGAAGAAGTAAAAACCCAAGAAAGCTCTATCTATCAGATATCTGAATGTTTCTAAGATGACTATTAACAGAGCATACCATATGAGTATCATCAGCCATAGGGATAGACTTATCTAAATTGGTGAAAATATTACTTGCTCACTGCTGGTGAAATTGCATATACTATCCTGCAGAAAACTTTGTTTTAGATATTCTCTCGTTTAAGTTAGATATGTAGATATTTTAAATTTGCTTATATTATTTATTATTAACAATCTTCTCCTAATGAAAACACCTTATTGTATGGTTAAGAGAGAAACACCCCAACTTAGCTATTCAACCCCCATTTGGTACTTTAAATCCCTTCAGTTTTACACTCACATACTGGATCAGTGGCTAATATGGATATTTATGTAACCCCAAAACAGAAAGCTTTTTTTTTTTTTTTCTTTATGTCTTAGAACCTGGCCATTGCTAAATTTCTTCGTTTCTGTATTATAGTAGCCTAGGTGTGCTGGATCAGTGCAGCTACTCTGTGTATACATCTTCATATTCTGTGATGGTCCAGTACCTGGCCATGGTGTCAAGGGAAGAAGGAAGAGAGGGAAAAGGGAGGGAGGAATAAAGAAGGGAAGAAGGAAGGAAGGAGAGAGGGAGTAAAGAAAACAGTAAGGAGTCGTTTTTATTTGATTTTACGTTTTATTTTTTTTTCCAGTTTGTTGAGATACAATTGACAACATTGTAAAATACCTAAAACAGGTGTACAACTTAATTATTTGATATGTATATATTGCAAAATAATTACCACAGTAAGTTGAGTTAACATCAAGCACCTCACATAGTTAATTTTTTCCATTGTAATAACTTTCAACATCTATTCTCTTATCAACTTTCATATACACAATATAGAATTGTTAACTGTAGTCATCATATAAGAATCATTTTGACTGATTCTTATTTATCTCTGATGTCCATGGAACTCCAAAATTGAATATGCAAGGAGCAGGTTTTAAGGATAATCTTACAAAATTCACCAGAGTATAAATATAACTATTACACAATTTTATGCCAGAACTTCTGTTTTAAGCAAAACCCTCCTCAATTTTTTCAGAATATGAGGGCTAATCATAAGGATCCCCTTTTTCTCTGCCCTTCTTATGTCTATAACCATTAACTCCTTTCCTATTCATGACCACTTCATTTTCAGCAGAGCCCCATGGGAATAATAGCTTCTGTCACAAGAAGTGGGAGGAATATGATGTAATGCTCTGGGTAATTTTGTTAAACCCACTTAGCACCTAATCCACTCAAGTCAAAGCTGGTATTGGAGTTATCACTCATGGACTGGCTTTGTGCACAAAGCATTTGAATTCGCACACATCTTCACAAATTACTGGTACGAGTCCTCAGACAGTAGTCTGTGACAGCTCAAAAAGATACTCTTCAACTCCTAATTTTCTATATTTTCATTTAATTCTTAATACCTCTTTGCAGACAATTAGCTTTTCTTTCCCCCTTTTCTTTCTTGGACTGTTTTAAATTAGCCCATTTCAGACTGTTGAATGAGCCAGTTACAGCCCATAAAGAAAACACTAGCTGAATGCTAAATGGTGCTTATTGCTAGAATGCAATGCAAAATATTTTATCTTAGAGGCAAACAATAGAATATTCACTTTGACAGAATTTCAAACCAATTTATTTGAATAAATGTGAGATACATAGTATACATTACTTAAGATGTACCTAAAGATCCCATGGGTAAGTAGAAGGCATTCTGGGTAATTTTTTAAAAATAAAATATAATTGACATGTAACAATATATTAGTTACAGGCATACAACAAAATGATTTGATATTTGTAGACACTGCAAAATGATCAACACAATAAGTCTAGTTATCATCCGTCACTATATAAAGTGACATTTTTTCCCTTGTGATGACAACTTTTAGGATGTATTCTCTTGACAACTGTGAAGTATTCACTGTGATATTAATGACAGTAGTCTCTCTGTTGTATATTATGTCTCCATGACTTATTTATTTCATAATTAGAAGTTTGTCACTCTTGACCTTTTTTACCCATTTCCCCCACCACCCTCCCCTATAGCAACCATGATTCTGTCTTTTGCATCTATAAGTTTTGCCTAGATTTGTTTTGTTTATATATTTTGTTTTTTAGAATCTACCTATAAATGAAATCATAAGTATTTGTCTTTCTCTGACTTATTTCATTTAGCATAATTCCTCAAGATCCATCCATGTTTTCAAAAATGAAAAAAAAAAATCAGTCTTTTCCATGGCTGAGTAGTATTCTACTATACACAATGGAATTGCTATTGTAAATAATGCTGCATTGTTAGTAGGAATGCATACATCTTTTTGAATTAGTGTTTTGTTTGTTTGTTTTTGCTTTTTTTTGATAAAAAATATTTAGTAGTGGAATTGCTGGACCATATGGTAGCTCTATTGTTAAATTTTTGAGGAAACCCCTGCTGTTTTCCATAGTGACTATACCAGTTTACATCCCCATCAGTGCATGAGGGCCCTATTTTCTCCACATCATCACCAACATTGTAATTTCGTGTCTTCTTGATAATAGCCATTCTAGCAAGGTATGAGATAGTGTCTCATTGTGGTTTTGATTTGCATTTTCCTGATAATTAGTGATATTGAACATCTCTTTATGTGTCTGTTGGCCATCTGCATATTTTCTTTGGAAAAAAAAAATCCTCTGCCCATTTTTTAATGAGACTGGGTTTTTTGTTTCTTTTGTTTTGTTTTGATGTTGAGTTGTATGAGTTCTCTATAGCTTTGGATATTAACCCCCTACCAGACATACACTTTGCAAATATTTTCTCCCATTCAATAGGTTGACTTTTCTTTTTATCTATGGTTTTCTTTGCTATGCAGAAGCTTTTTAGTTTGATATAGTACCATTTGTTTATTTTTTCTTTGGTCGGCTTTGCTTTAGGAGTCAGGTCTAAAAAAATCATTGCCAAGACTATTGTCAAGGAGCATATCATCTATGTTTTCTTCTAGGAGTCGTGCGGTACCAGGTTTCACATTCAAGTCTTTATTTTGAGCTATTTTTTTTTTTTGTCTATGATATAAGATAGAAGTTTAGTTTTATTCTTTTGTATGTAGCTGTCTAGTTTTCCAAACAATATTTATCAAAGATGTTGTTCTCTCCCCATTGTATATTTTTGTCTCCTTTGTTATAAATTAATTGAGCGTATGTGTATGATGTATTTCTGGGATCTTTATTCTGTTGATCTATGTGCCTGGTTTTATACAACTGGCATGCTGTTTTCGTTGAACAACTTTGCAATGTAGTTTGAAATCAGGGTGTATGACATATCCAGCTTTGTTTTTTTGTTGTTGTTTTTGTTTTGTTTCATTTCAAGATTACTTTAGCTATTCAGGTTTTTGGGGCATTTCATACAAATTTTAGGATTATTTGTTCTGTTTCTGTGAAAAATGGTGTTGGAATTTGATAGGAATTGTATTGAATAGATAGATTGCTTCGACATTATAACAACATTAATTCTTCCAGTCCATGAACATGGAGTATCTTTCCATTTATTTGTGTCTTCTTAAATACCTTTCATAAGCGTTTTATAGTTTTCGGTGTAAAAGACTTTCACCTTCTTGATTAAATTTATTCTTAGGTATTTCATTCTTTTTGATGGAATTATGAATGGAATTAGCTTTTAAATTTTTTTCTGTCTGGTAGTTTGTTGTTATTAGTGTATAGAAACACAGCAAATTTATGCATATTGATTTTGTACCCTGCAAATTTAGTTCATTTGTTTACTAGTTCTAATAGTTTTTTTGGAATCTTTAAGGTTTTCTAAATGTAAAATCATGTTGGAAAATAGCAACAATTGTACTTCCCTTTCCAGTTTGGATGCTTTTTCTTTTTTCTTTCTTTCTTTTTTTTTTTTTTTTTTTTTTTTGTCTAATTGCTCTGGCTAGGACTCCCGGTACTGCTGACTACAAGAGGCGAGAGTAGGCATCCTTTTCTTGCTCATCATCTTAGAAACAAAACTTTCACCTTTTTAGTGTTGACTACAGTGTTCGCTATCGGTTTGTCATATGCAGCCTTTATTATGTTGAAGTATGTCCTCTTCATACCCATTTTGTTGGGAGTTTTTTAAATTATAAATAAATGTTGAATTTTGTCAGAAGCTTTTTCTGCATTTATCGAGATGATTGATAACTTTTCATTTTTAAAAATATGTTTAACTTTTTAAAATAGGTCTTGTTGCATTGTACTTTTGCTTGCTATAATGTGAATTGCAATTCTTATAGTCACTGTGAAAATAATTAATTTGAAAATTAAATGGAAAGCTAAATAAAGTATTTTGGTAAACCTTTCATTTAAATGTTTCACTAGAGACTTTTACTCTTTCCTATGAGATAACCCCTCTTTCTTGACCACTGATTCTACTGGTTAAAATCAGTACAAGTATGCTATTTCTAATCATTGTTTTAGAATAGAGATATCTCTTGTACCCAGCAGAGTCTGCAAAGATATTTGTATATTCCAGATATCTAAATCATTTCTCTTTAGAAGCAAAACGAAGGATTTTGATAGAAATCCTTCTGAAATGTGTCAAACATTACTACTACATTTTTATTATTATTGAACATAGAATATTAAGAAAAGTATCTCTTTTCTCTATGACTCAGAGATCATTATGAACAGCCATCATTATATTCTGCCACATTATGTTAATGCCTTCCCAGTTTTTTGAGGTTCTTTGTCTTTTTCCTAATTCATGGATTGTGGCAGTAGTTCTTCCTCTTCCCCATTTCCTGTTATTGGCTATCTTCTAATCAGCTACAGTAACTTAAGTATAGAGGCCCGAAGTATTGCTGTTTCTTCTCTTCTTTTGAGTAAACTTCATGGGCTTTGTGATAGTTAATTTCTACTCACCAACAATTTCTGTGTATTTTAGTGCTATGACCATATCCTGGAAAGGATTTGTTACCATTGGTCAAATATCTGTCAAAGTGGGCAATTTGGGGATGTTTATTCTGAAAAAAGGGAAGTTTCAAAGAGCCCACTCCAAGCCAGAGACTTCAGACATTCTTAGAAACAGAGCCCTAATGCGAAAACCCTAATAAACAAGAAGTCAATTTTGCTTCCACAGGGTGACTTCACATAGATTTAAACATCATTCTAAAGTCCTCATGTAATAACTTAAGAATTTAACAATATAATATATGTTAGGGATGTTTATTTATGATCGGCAACTTTTACTAATCTTGAAGCAAAATGAAAATAATTTCTGATTTATATATTTGTTTACTTACCTTGGGTATCCAAAGTTCTAAAGACCATTAAATAATTTTATTTAGCAAGGCGGCTTCATGTCAACAATATTATTATATGTCATACACATACACAAAATCTATACTTTAGAGCAGGGGTTCAGTTTTTTGTTTTTTTTGTTTGTTTGTTTAACTAAGAGGACAAATAATATATATATATTTTTTCCTCAGGACATATACTCTTAGTTATAACTACTCAAATCTGTTGTTGTAGCCATAGATAATAAGTGAATTGTCTAAACTTTATCCTGAGTATGTTTTTATTTTTTATTTATCAATTATTTTTGGCACGGAAAATTATATTAATTTCAGGTATACAACATGGTAATTAGACATTTATATAACTTATGATCACCCTGATAAATCTAGAACCCATCCGACACATGAGTGTGTGTGGGAGACTTTAAGTGAATGAAATTTGATGTTTTTAAATAAAATGCATAGCCCTTAAAAATAAAAATGAAAAGACATAAAAATTAATAACACATAAAAATTATATAATTGGCTTTACTAAAATAAGAATTGCACTAGAAGCCAGAATACTTGCTAAGCACCAGGTATCCTGGCTATCATCAAATATATAACTTTTAATGCAGAACACATCCATCCTAACTCTTTAAATATTTTTCATCATTTTGGCAGATTAATACCTACTGAAGTAATGAGCAATTCAATAAACACTATAAGATATAAGGACTATTAAAAATTGATATGCACTCTGTAGGCTTCATGTTGCATTTACTGTGTGAACACATAAATATGCAAGTATGTGTGGTGTTTTAAAATGCATTTGGTCTGAGGATTTCTAATGTCAAGTTTCAATCCCATGCAAATGAAAGGGGCTGAATACATAAACCTGTCAAAGTCATGATTTTAATGGAAATGTCAAGATACTTCTGAAAGCCAATATAATAATCCCTTTTATGCAGCACTAGGAAGGAGCCCATGATCCTAAAAGAAGTAACCTGTCACCCTGCACTACAGGTTTCATCCTATTACCAGCCTCAGCTCCATTATCTAAATGACCAAGCACTCCTTCACTTCTGGGGCTAAATGATGTCATGACATGACTATCATCATATTTATACCTCATAAAATTAGAAAGGTTATTAAACATAATTTGACCTTTGGCATACTCTAATAGAATCGTGGCTTTTGCTGTTTTCTTCTTTTTCCTTCTTTCCCTTCCTTCATTCACTCCCAGTTCTCATTTCCATTCTTCGTGCTCTCTTTTTTCCTTTTGAAAAAGCTGTTGCCCACTTGTACTGGCATCGTGTTGCATGACCAAATCTAAGATTTTATAAAATGCAATTTTTATTCCAGTGCCTTTTAATTATCCTTCAAACTGCCACACTGGAGAGAGAAGTTATTTCCATTCAAACCTAAATTCAATGCCAAGTACATTTGCCCTTGAAAATTTTCTGAAGCACTGGGTGATGTGGGGTCTAAGATTTCTCTCTGTTTAGTAGTTACTGTTGTCTTTAACTATCTGGTCCTGCAGTGTAGAAGGCTGTTAATTATGTTTATCTTTATTGGTTGACTCTGATCAAAACACATTAAAGGAACAGATGCTTTGAGATGAGCGAGCTCATGTATTTGTTGTGTTGGACAATTAGAAGGAGAAAGTATTTTTCAGAAACCTTATAGACTCCTACACTGTATAACAGTCTTATCTCTAGTATTTTAAGATAATTTAAAATCATTAAATAGAAACAATCCTGTTCTGTAAGTGCTTAAAAATAAGGGCAATGTGGTTCCTTGTCTGTATATATGTATATTATGCAAGATATATATATTTTTTCTTTTTCATTTCTTTCTTTGGAGTTCAGTGTTAATGTATCTTGCCCTGAATGTGCATGGTTCTATAATACACAAAAACAATATCTGTACCAAAGTTTTTTCAACAGAGGATCTTAACTTTTAGTCTCTTCTACAGTATTTGTTTGTTTTCATCATTCTCTATGCTTCTTTGTTAAAATCCCTGACTTCCAACTGTAGAGACCTTTTTACAATTAATTTTTCATTCAAGAAAGTAGTCTCTTACACTCAACTCATAGGTTTCTGTTTGCATTTTGATGTATTATGTTATTTACACTCATTAGTTCATATCTTCTCCATGGTGAAAATCAGTCTTCGCTTTTAAGAACTCTGTAGTCCGATAGGTATATAGGCAAGAGAATGGATAATAACACTATGATGTGATCTGCTTGCCTTTAGATCTATGAATCAATTAATATATATTTATGAATTGAAAACTAGGGCAAACATCAAGTCTTTATGACATATAAATGTGAATGTGGATATAAATACAGACATAAATAGAGTTGTTGACCCCAAACAGATTGGAAACTAGTAGGAAAAAATATATATATGAATAGAAAATCTTGTTACAAGATATTATATGATAACTACCATATATTCTTATTAGAGGTAGAAAATCTATCAGAAGTGAATTTGTTACTAATAAGAATTCTTTGCATACCCTGTGTTCAATATCGGTAATAATGTTTTATTCCTTGTTCCATGTTTGCTTGATCACAGAATGCGTAATTTATCTCTCTGAGCATTTTATTGTAAAAACTGATCACAGAAATCACTTTGTTTCTTTGGTCTTTCTTTATGTCCTTTCTTTAATCTACCTCTATTTTTGTGTGTTTAACGTGATTGTATTGGGCTGTTCAAGCTACCATTACAGAATACCATAGACTTTGTGGTTTAAAAGACAAAAAAATAGACATATATATATTCTTTCACTTCTGGAGGTTACAAGCCCCAGATCAAGATGCTCTTGATGAGGACTCTCCTCCTGATTTGCAGGTAGCCAGCTCTTATTACATCCTCACATGGTCTTTTTTTCTTGGTGTGTACGTAGAGAGAGAGCTCTGATGTCTCTTCTTATCTGGACACGAATCCTATGGAATCAAGGCCCTATCCTTTTGGTTTCAGTTAAGGTCAGTTACTTTCTTAGAGGCCCATCTCCAAATACAGCCACATTGGGAGTTACAGCTTCAACATCTACATTTTAGAGGAATATAAACATTCAGTCCTTAATAGTAATCAAAATGATTAGTTAATTATTTGCTTAAAATTTATAGTCTCAATAATTAAACTTTTCCAAAATAAAACAAGATGTGATAATTCCAGTTTTGTGTTTCAATTACGTATAGGGTTGTTGCTGGTGATTAAAGCATATTCTTGCAGATAAAAATGCTATGTATTAAAAGTAAAGCATACAGTATGCAGGAAAGTCCAAAAAATAGGCATCTCTAAGTCAATAAAACTCAGAGATATGTGTTATATCACTTTACCAGTGAGGAAGAACTAAGCAAGCAATTTATCTTCTGTACAGACAAAAACTAAAATATATATTTTTATAAATACATATTCATTAAGTATATTGTGTTTTGCCTCATTCTACATATTTTGCACAAAATGTATTGTTGTCTAAGTTAAAACTTAATGTCTGATGTGTGAAGTCATCCACTTCATATTCAGTCATTTCACAGCTTTGCAGTTCTAATCAAATAACAGTGGTCTTATCTAGACTAAGAAAATGGCTATCATTTCTGTGTTCAATCAGCATCTTAATTTGGACTTTATTCATTGTACACACGCACACATGCACTCCTTTCCAAAGGGCCGATTTGTTATTTAATTTTAAAAATATATCTAATCTTAATATGCTTGGAAAACAACAGCCACAAAAAAAGAAAAAAGTGCTTAAAGTACACTGTTTCTTCTATAAAAAAATTTTATGAGTGTTTTTGGCTACCCAATTAGTCTTTCTGCCTTCTGTCTCTCTGCTTTGTAATTTATCCACTGTACTTCTTCCAAATTAGTTATCTTATAACACTGCTTTTATTTTCTTTTTTTCCTTTTTTTAATGTGTTAAAATAAACATAACATAATTAACCATCTTAGCCATGTTTAAGTGTATAGTTTTAGTGGTGGTCAGTATATTCACATTGTCATAGAGCCCATCCAACCATCCATCCCCATAACTCTTCATCTTGTAAAACCGAAAATCCATGCCTATTAGAAAAACTCTACATATTCTTCCTTACCTCTTCCTCCTGGCAACCACAATTTTAATTTCTGTCTCTATAATGGTGTCTATTTTAAGTATCTCATGTAAGGAATCATACAGTATTTATTTTTTTGTGACAAGCTGATTTCACTTATTATAATGTCCTCAAGATACATCCACGTTGTAGCACATTACAGAAGGCCAATACAGCCTTCCTTTTTAAGGCTGAATAATATTCCATTGTATGTAAATACCATATTTTGCTTATCCATTCAATGGGCACTCAGGTTGCTTTGACATTTCCACTATTGTGAATAATACTACTATAAATATGAGTGTTCAAGACCTTGGCTTTAATTTTTTAGATATATACCCAGAAGTAGAATTGCTGGGTCATATGCAAATTCTATTTTTAATTTTTTTGAGGGATCTCCATACTGTTTTCTACGGCAGCTGTATAATTTTGCATTCCCATCAGAAGCACACAAGTGTTTCAATTTCTACACATCTTCGCCAATACTTACTGTTTTCTAGTTTTTGATAGTAGCATCCTCATGGAAGTGTGTGGTTATAACACTGCTGTTTATTACATGACTATTGCTCAAAAACCTTCTGTGACTCCCCATTACCTTGAGATAAAGTGTATAGCTTTTATACACTGTCAACAACAAAGCTTTTAGAGTTACTTCTACCTACTGCTATATATAAAGCCCCCAACAGTCTTATGGTGTCCTCATTATCTCCTAAACTTTATATATAAATGTTTTCTCTTATGTGCATACTATTATTTGCAAGATTTCTTCCACGTGACATGCATTTCTCTTCACCTAACCCAGTGATTCTCTAGGAACGATGTTGTCATTTGGAGAACAGGTTTTCCCTCTGCAGAATTTTCCTGCAGCTTTTCAGAACATTAAGCATCCTTGGTCCTTGCTCACTAATGCCAGCAGAACTCATATAGTGGCAGCCAACAATGCTTCCACACATTTCAAAGCACCACTATTCAGGACTCTTTTGATTATAAGTAGCAGAAAATATCAATCAATCTGGCTTAAGTAAATAAGTTAGCATGTTAGCCAATGGACTTGAAAAATTCAGGGCAAGTTTTATGACTTCAGATAGCTGTGGACATACTAATGTCTAAAAATTTGTTCTCACTCTGTATAACTCTTCTGTCCAGCATATTTGGAGATGGGCCTTTTTATATGTAGTATCAGACTTACATCCTCCTAGTTTTAATTCTTACAGAGGAGAGCTTGTTTCTTTCTCAGTTACTCAAGCAAAAGCTTCATTTAGCTTTGAATTGCCTTGGCTGGAGTCACGAGCTTTTAGAAAGGTAGCACAATAGCCAAAGAAGCATGACTTTCTTTCACAGACTTCTCAAGCCTAGGGTAGGATGTGGACTACCATTTGAAGAGGAGTAGTTCCCCAAAGAAATATAAGGTGATGTTAGCAGAAGAAAGAATAATGGATTCTAGGTAGCAAAAATGGCAGTAAGAAGTTACCTATAAAAAATATTAGCTGCTGTCTATGGCCATGCTTCCCTGAACTAGCCCAATCCTATCTGATCTTGAAAGGTAAGCAGGGTTCAGCCTGGCTAGTTCTTGGATGGGAGATGGCCTAGGAAGACCAGGTGCTATAAGCATAATTTTTTTTTTTTAAATAAGGGATTGTAAGCTGACAAAGTCCTTGCAATCTGTGAGGTCAACCAAGGTTGCCTTGCCTAAAAAGAAAAGAAAAGAAATTTAAAAATAGCTGCTTAATCCTAGGCAAAGAATTTTCTTTTCTCCAAATCTGTAAAATGCAAATAAATGGCCACTAACTTGTAGATAGAAAAGATTCAACATGGAAAGTGTCTCACATAAGACCTGCAACAGCTGTGCTTAAAACATGATTCATCCCCTTTGCATTTTTCTCTAAGGTGCTAGTCAGGGATAGTTCTTTTTCTTTTTTTTTTTCTTTTTTTTTTTTTTTTTAATATATTTGACAATTGGTATGCATGAGTGCTGCCCATTCATATCTGGGAACCTGACCTATCAAAATGGAATTCAGCCAGTACACTACACCAAGTAAGTATACAGCTGCTCATTAGATTTGGTCCTAGTAAAAATCGTTCATAGTAATTCTACCTGTGATCATCTCTCTTGTACTTCTAAAGATTTCTGTCTAAAATCTTTTATCACCAAAGACTACTTTTATTAATTCTACTCCTGTGCATTTCATGATTTTAACCATTTTGCCTACATGGTACTTGCATCTGTTCTGTAAAACCTGTTCTTAATCATTCAGGTTCTTGATTTGAATAATGAAAGGTGCATGCCGGTCAAAGCTATAAGAACACCTAATTCATATAGTTCCTGCCCAAAACAGTGACATACACAGAAGATAGCCTGCACTCTTCATGCCTCATAAATTAGAGAGTTGTTGAGAGGCTCTGGTTGGAAATGGTTGAGTGCGTGGAGCTGCATTCACTAAACCCATCCGCCCTTCAGGGTGCCAGGGCCTCTGTGCGCGTGGACTGAAAAACCAGTGACGCTGGATAAGGATAATGGTTTTTAGAGGCTGATCCCCAGCTTTGCTCTTAACGAGCCGTGTGACTTCAGACAAGTTTCGTCACCTTATTGATTCTCGGTTTTTTCATCTATAAAATAGAAATTCGAAACCAGGGTTTTCAGGGAGAATTGGAGATCTACCAAAATTTCTGACAAGTAGCCATTTTAAAAATGAACTCTTACATGTGATGGATATAAGGTGTTTTGTGACATCGCTGCTAGCTTTCCTAGTTATTTCGTCATTACCTATGTGTCATTCTTGCCACCTCAGTTTATTGGGAGATTTTTTTGTGTCCATGAATTCTTATTCTCTGCTTTGCCTACTACAGTGCTATATAAGCATTGAGGTATGGGTGAATGAATGTATGAATAAATGGGAATTTTGTTAAGTAGACCTTTCAAAATGAAAATGGAAATAATTTGAGGAATCCATATGGGTCAGATAAAGCTGTGGGAAAAACTTTATGCCTAAGTGCAAGGTTTTTTCTCTATCAAAAAAAAAAAGTTGGTTTTGTTTTTGGGTCAACATTCGGAAAAAAAATAAAGTTAGATCTAATTTTAAAACATTTCATTAATTTTGGACAAATTATATAATATATATAATTACATACATACACACACACACACACACACATATATGTGTGTGTGTTGTGTGTGTGTATATTATATACATATATATGTATATATATATAACATATTATATATATGTATATATATATATTTTTTTTTTACTAAAGTCTACTTAACAGTAAATGGTCATAATAGATTCTGATATGTCGGAGACCACTTTGAAATAGGAGCCAGAAATGAGGGTCTGAGACCTCCGTTTTAATCCCATCTTTCAACTTTAAAACATGTGGTTGGATGGACTAGGTAATCTTTCTGATTCCATTATTCATAGATTTCTTATAATCTTTTGCCAAGATATTCAAAGTACTTTTCAATGCACTTGCAAGCAGACATGCTCAGTGGAAAACAGGACATTCTCAAAATAAGTAAGGATCAGAGCAACTTGTTTATGGCCCAAAGGCAAATGAGGGCTACTAGCCTCTGGAGCTCACATTTTATTGAAATAAAAAGTAAGCAAAAATAAAATGAAATAAAATAAAATAATTAAAATTAAATAGAATATAAAATAAAATAATAAAATAAAATGTGATATGAAGTATGTAAATCAAGGAGAGGTGATAAAGAATGAGTGACAATGGCCATGCTAGCTGAGTGATGCAGATAAGTCTTTCTGAAGACAAGAAATCTGAACTATCTGTGGAAGGAAGAACAGGGTCCAACCATGCCAAGATTGATGGTAGGGAAGAGCATTGCAGAGAAAGTCTTATAGATAAATGCCAAATCCTGGAAGCTGGCTGGGCTTAGCATGTTAGAGCCAAAGAGCGAGCTGACCATTTGGAGTATAATAAGATAGTGGACATAGACAAATAACTTAGATAAGTTAGATAGTAGCTAGATCATAGAGAGTCTCATAGAGAGGTCATAGAGTTGTAAGAGTAAAATTTTAGATTTAACTCGTAGTGCTTTGGAGAGTGATGGAGCAGGTTTATCTTATAAAGCCCAGTTGCCCGAAAAGTTTGCATACCTAAAAACCAGTTTTTGTTTTGTTTTGTTTTTTGTTTTTATGGTGTTGTCCTGATTGAAATAAAAAGAAACTGTTGTAAAAGGATGGTTTGGTGGTAAACATTTCTTTCAAGTATCTGCAGCTATTTTATTCACACTTCCTAATCAGTACTCAAGGAACAGGTTCTAACGTCGTTTAAACAAGTCAGTTCATGGCCAGCACAGCCATTGCTGGCATATTCGTGCGTTCCAGTTGTTTTTAAAACTGCATTTTACACCAGGGGACATTGCACACAGTAAATGTCAAGGATTCACTAGGGGCATTGCAGTTTCTGAGGCATGAAGCTAATACATATTTGTCTCATTACTGTCAGCCGATCAACTTTATTCCGTGGATGGCAAGGGCTCACAGCTCATAGGAGATGTAGTTACAAATGACCTCTGGGAGGTTGTGGGGATCACAACTTTCAAAATTCACTGTAGTGTCATATCATTAATAAGAAACTAAGGAAATGAGGTCCACAGACTTTTGGATACTTGACTTCCTAGGAACAGGTGAGGGGGTCACATTTTTCAGCTCTGATACATTAAACCTTAAATTGAAGGCACCATAGAGCGTTTGAGTGGGCTGCTTAACCCACTCCTGTGGTTTCCATATTGCCCAACAATTTTCCTGAGGTAAACATGTTTTACAGGATCATCAGGCTGTTAATGGTCTTTTGCTTGAATAGTTCCAAAAGACAGAGAAAAAGAAAATCCTGATTTCTTAGTGAGGACAATTATGTAGTATGGGAGTCAGATTATTTTTTATCAATCCATGTTTACCTAGGTTTATTCTCCATTTTTAATCAGGTCTTATGTTTTTTAGGAATAGTTATTTTCTTATTGTACTTTCATATTATTTGAAACAATTCTCAATCCTTTTTTCTCCAAAGAATTTAGTGGAGAAAAGCATCTATAGGTAAATTAATTTTTCCCCTTAATTAGAATGCATTTATAAGCATAAAATTTCAATGAATAATTATTGGTGATGTATATTTGACTTACAAAATAGTAGGAGGGGTGTCTCTAACTGGTGCTATTTATCTTTGTTCTGTCTAAAGACAGTGCTAAGGGACTTTCCTTCTCTTCCATGCCCTTGTATTTGTTCATGGCTCCACCATCATCTATATTGGAGACGACGACACACAGGGGTACTCATAGCATTTGCCAGTGTTTGTGATGTAAATACTCTACCATAACTGATAATAAGTGGCTTGCACAATCCCTGATTTTTATATATATATAATTATAAAGTGGGCAGAAGGGATAAGAAAAAAAAATCTGTCAAAATTACTTGTCCAGAAAATCCCAAGGCCAAGAGCAGGCAGGTGTGGAGGAGAATGCACCCAAAGGACTGGTAAAGGAAAGGACAACCAATACAACCTGGGGCACAGAAGGAAAGCGTCCTTTAATAGTAAAGGACTCATTTTGGGTATTGGACAGGTGTGCAGCTTCCTGTTGGTGGCTGGGGAGGTGGTGCTCGGGCAGGAAGTCTGTCAAAAACCAGCTCCGCTATAGATTTTCCATGGCCAGGTGGCTACGCTAGTCTCCCTGCTCATGCCCTTCACCCTCTGTCTTTCTGTGTGCCAACTCTTTAGTCTCTTGTCAATTATTGGTCATAGTTAAATTTTTGCCATGCTCTTTCAGAATGAGACCCCAATTACCCTTATCTTCCCCCAAAATAATACTCGAGTATTTGAAAATTAAAATACTAGATCTTTCATGGTGTTTTCCCTGATATAGACTTAAAAGGCCAAACTCTCATTATTGACTCATCTTTCTTTTTGCTTTTATTCTATATTAACCCTACTCTTCCCTAAAGAAAAAGATGATTGTGACCAAATAGGAAAAATGCTCATACAAAGCAAAGTGGGGGAAAGACTACATTACATCATTTTGTATTCCAAGATAATATCCTATTACTAGTAAAAAGTTGGTAACCCAAATCTTCCATATATTTTAAATATGCTGTTTTGGCAAACTGTCAGAGAAAAATGAGTTTAATCTTACATAACTAGACATCAGAATAACTTTCATCAATGAAGAGTTTACTTATTTCACGCAGAATTTAATTTACTATTTATAAGAGAAGGCCCTGGGCATACCATCAAGGAATCATCCTTGAGTTCCAGGGACTCAAGACCACCCTCACTAAAAATGCCAGCACTACTTACTGAGGTAAGAGTCTGCCTCAGACTCTTTCTCAACATGTTAGCTACCAGAAGCCTCTTGAATTCAGCACTAGATGTGAAAGTATTTGTTTTATCTAACCAAACATACATACATATACCTGCCTTATAATAAGAAATTAGTCTTCTCTTAATGTCCATAAGAAATTGCTTTATTTTGTGTGCTAGTTTGTAATCCATCTTGAACATCTACATTAGTGAATATATCATATAATTATATTATATATACATATATATACACACATATATGTGTGTATATATGTGTGTGTGTGTGCATATATATATAGATATATAGATTATATATCTATATATATATATTTAGATATCGAAGTCTAGATTTCCAAATGGAAGAAATAAATACCTAGTGATCTCAACAGGTATTCACAATGAGATAAATAATGGAATATTTTTATGGAAAGTTATTTTTTCCTTAGAACTCTAACAGAGTTGTTACTATATGTTGTTTTAAGGAAGTTCAAAATCTTATCAAAGAAATGCCTATTTATGAGTCAGTAAATTTCATGCTTAATAATTAGTAGTTTTTAGCCTGAGAGTCAGTGATTGGTATTGGGATACAGTATTTAATGGTCTTCACATAAATGCTGGTTAAATTCATTGCTCTTCCAAAAGCTGTAGCATATGGAGAACCCAGCTTAATATCTACCACTTTGGCGATAACTATCTGAGGTTAAACACGTGAAGTCCATAAAAACATTGAATTCCATTATATGCTGTAATTCAATGTGCTTTCACCACTCTGAAATAAATATAGGTTCCATTTTGTTTTTCTCAAATCAGCTTCTTTGAACTGTATCCCCTTGATTAGTGATCAAGTTATGTGCAACCTAAGGAAAGTTGTTTTCATATAATCCCTCTACTAATTAATGGGAAATTGGCGAAAACAATGTTTGCATGTGGACATTTTTTCGATGTTTAGTGCATATGATGTTTAACCAGATAAACTGTAGCATGCATAAGTCAGAAAACTCAGAGATGTGCCTGCCTAATGCCAAGAATGTGACTTTTAAGAAAAGTTTCAATTGAAAAACATTTAGATTTTTTTTTTTTTTTAATTGGGTATATAGTGAAAGAAAATAGCCAAGAGAAAGTTCTGCTCTCTGTTCTGGGCTCATGCTAGGACCCAAAATGACAGAGGTTCTGCCATTTTCAAAGGAAGATTTGTCATGCATTTGGCAGGAAATGTGAAAGCAAGTAGAGTAGTGATCAGGGGAGGTTTCATGGGCCAGGTCACTAACTAATATACGTGATATTGACTCACATTCCATTTGGGAGAGCTGAGCCAAATGGCCACACTGAACTGCAAAGAAGGCTGGGGATATTGTGTAACCTGAGCCTTACACCCAGCTATAAAGAAAGAAATAGTTGATAACTGTGGTCAACAGCATCTCTGACATTGGCTAATAGAGATTTCAGATGGGAAAATAAGTAGAATCTGTTTTTATTTTTTCCAAACTTAGCTCACCATGGAATCTCCTTTAGAAGACACCTATGAAAACACTTTTTTTTTTTAAAGAAAGGGTGACATAGGGCAAAAATTTTACCCTGTATCATGCCCTTTATGTAGTTACAATTTCTCTCAAAACATCTGATGAAGCAAAATTTCTGGCATTGGAGTGTTAAAATCCTTGTACTTGTTAAAATCCCTCGACGTGCATGTCACTTTCACCCTTCTGGTCTGGACAGGTTTGGCATGTAATTGTTGGAGGGCTTCACCTGTGTTAGGAGTCACTACCTTATTTTCAGCCAGAGATTTCACACCACATAGATAGATACTTTTTCTAACTACCTGCCCAAAATAACAACACCAAAAAAAATGACAGAACACATTTTATGAAGGCATAATCTAACCTACTGCTGGGAACATGTCACTCGAGGCAAAAACAGTTAGATCTGCTGGCTGAATGCTCTCTGATGTTTCTCTTTAAATGACTTCATTATTCAATGAGAAGCATTTTAATTATTTAAGTGACATAAAAGATGAGGTTATGGTGTTTATATTTAGGTCGCACTTCCTGATTTTAAGTCTTTGTGTCAGTTTATCTTGGCGTTATAAGCACTTCCCAAATTTCATCTGGTGGAGAATCTCTCTCCACATTTAGATAAACAAAAGGTTTCTATGCCCTGAACACTGTCTGTGTTTTCCTAACAGGGTCCCTATCAAATGTGGCCTTGACTTTATTAAAAATATTTCGCTCCTCACTTTGACAAAAGCTTTTACTTTTGTTATGAATGCTCATCTCTGGTGCCATGATATTATTTATGGATAATGGACTTTTTTCCCCGCCAGTGTTATACACTATCATTAGGGATTGCTATCACCACAATAATAAGAGTAGCAATAGTTAGTCAACATTGTTCTCATTACCTCTGCTTATTTAGTGTGTCATGTATTTGGCACTGGACAGTGTCATTTAAGTGAAATCACAGCAACCCTAAAAAAGAAATTGTAATCCCTGTGCCATAGATGAGGAAACTGAAACACACCCAATATTAAAACAATAGTAGCGACAATAGAAACAAAAGTTGAAAGTGTTTTGAATGTTAGAGTGAGGATTCTGACTGAGATCTGATTACCTTCAAGTCTTTTTGCATTGCTCCATGTTTTTCCTAATGCAGAGATGATGGATTTGAAAATTCATCCATGTCCTTCTATCTTTATATCTACAATATATAATATATAAAGATTTTGATTCTTGAAATTGTAAATTGATCTGAGACTATGAAGTAGTGAAGCCTTGACCTCAAACTAGCTTGGAAAACAGCATAGAGGTGAAGAAAACAATGAGAATGCCTTTCATAACTAAAGTGACAGATCTGAAAGAGATCAGTGTGATCTGTAGCATCCTCAGCCACTGAAAAGCTCTCTTCAAGGACCTTGCCCTTAGGGACAGTGAGTGGGTTGCCCAGGCTGCCCTCTAGGGGCTCCTTGTTTGTAAGGCACTGATGGGCCAAAGGCGTGGCCAGGTTCTGTTGAGGGAGGGAAAAGAGAAAACAAAGGAAAAGAAAAAGGTTAACTGAAAGAAAAAACAAAATTAAGAAAGCTCCGTTACAAATATAATTAAAATCCATATGTACTTACCAATAGATATATAGATAATTAGTTGAGAGATAATGGACAATTAAAAGGAAAGAGGGAAGAGAAGAAAATGACAGGATAGGGTAGGATAAATTAAGATAGAATGGAATATACGTTTATGGTTTCCCTGTCCTTTATTATACATATAAAAATGAGTTGAGTTGCCATCCTCTGTGTTGCAGTTATGGTTAATTTATGGCCAGCAACAAACAGTGAGTGATGGTAATGTAAGAATAAATAATATAGGAGGTGATGAGAGAAGGCAGTAGGGTAGCTTGATAGCTAGGAACAACTCAAGTTCTATAGGTCGTAACACAGCTGGAGCAGAAAAAGCTCCTGGACTCTGGCAAGGGAAGACGCATGAATAGTCTCTGCAAGCTGCTGACATGGGGATGAATTTGCTTCAACCATTTTCTGTCCTGAGTTATTCAATTAAAGATGAAAATGCCCTTGAGCCTTTCATAGGTCTGGTTCCACCCAGGTCACAGATCAATCACTTGGAAAGGAACTGAGAGAGGAGGCAATGCCCATTGACTGGCAGTTCCCACAAAGCTCTACACAGTAGAAAGGGGTGGTCCTTTCAAGTGAAATCCTCATTTTGGCATGAGAAAAAGAGTGAATAGATGCTGGCAGGCAGTGCCACTGAGTCTCCCATACCACGCAGCTGTGCCAAATCCAAAGATCTCCTCAGTTTCCAAAAATTCTTGGGATATTTGATTGATAGTCCCGATACCCAAGGGAAATTACACTGGACCCTTGTTTAAAATGGCAAGGAAGATTTTACTTAAGACTATGGCAGGAGGGGAAAGAGTTTGAATTCAACTCCCCTGAAACAAAAATGGAAGAGCTTAAATGCATTGAGTTAAGCTAATGGGAAGAGTCTGAGGGACAATAGGTGGGGAGTATTTAGATATTAGGGTGTGAGGTGGGAAGTTAGTATGATTGGGTTCTCTTTTGTTTGCTAATTGGAACTTACAGTCTAGGCTTCTCCCCTTCAGCGGAGACTGGGAGGGAGGTGCTGTCTTTCCCGGTGATTGCATTTCAAAGGGATACATCCCAAGTCCTGAGAAAGAAATTTCCTGGATTGGCAAAGCCAGCAAGAGGCTGGGAGAAGATTTACATCTCAAAGGGGCAGAGAAGAATGTACACTTGAATGTTTTTTTCTCAAGTAAAAACTCTAAGAAAAGGGAGGTCAGGGACCTAGAATCAGAAAGAAACCTATCTGAAGTTTAATCAAGATGAGAGAACGTGTAAGATCTTGTTCCTAATCACATATCCTCGTGATGAAAACCTACACTGTTGCTTCACACTCCTCCTGAGTCTTTCTGCCCCCTTCGAGATGCAGCAGCTCACTCTGGACCTCTTCTCTCAAAACAGAAAGGGAACCCCTTGGGCATCATTCTCCAAAGTAGGGGTAACACACAGTGCTGGCGTACATAACTCTTAAGGAAGACCCACAGGTAGAGGAAGAGGCTTAGAGCAGTCAGGGATCCGCTTGAAATTGGGTATTAGACATCACACCTTTGAAGTTACACCTTCACTTCTGTTTCAAGGAACTTTTCAGAGGCTCTATTACGTTAGACCCCAGTCTGCCACTTGATTGTTTAACATCCACCACTCCCCGCCCCCACACATTCTTCATTCTCTCTCTCCTCTTTTTTCTCCCACATCTTCCTTCTCAAGCCTCCAGGGGAAAGTGGAAAATTCCCATCACATTATTATGCAAAATGAGCTGCCCTTTCTTTGTTTCAGCCCCCAAGCCTGGCTAAATCTTAGGGCTTGGCCATGCATATTCAAATCAGAAGTTTTCTAAACAAAAGAGCTTTTCTGTCTAGTTTCTACATTTAAAAGGCAAGTTAAAGTTTTGAAGTTATATTTCTTTTATAGGTCTCAGATAAATTCTTATACTGGGTCCAAAATCCTTACCAGTGCTTTTATCTGAGTGTGTAAAAAGGGGCAGGAGAAGAAAAAAGGCAATGGGAATTTTCATTTCTCCCTTCTGCCTTGAAAAAGATAGAGGGTTGGTTGGTTGGTTGGTTGGTTTTTGATCTGAAAGGAGGAGGGAGAAAGGGAGAAACTCCTCAAACTAAAATGATTATAATGGACATAACCACTGTGATGGAAAGATTTTAGATAGATAGATAGATAGATAGATAGATAGATAGATAGATAGATAGATTCTACTTATATATTTTTAAATTTTTATTTTCATAATTGAAGATAATATAAGTCAAGCTAGGGTACAAAGTAAAGGTTGAAATAAGGTGCTCAAAAATCATACTGAAGATTATTGACTTTGCAGGTGACCAAATAATGATCTAAAAATTATATTTAAAAAGCATATTGCAGAGGGTACCAATAAGTAGTTTTTTTTTTTACTTTCACAAAATGGAAAAGATTTAGACAAAAAATAAAAATGACATATTCACAGTGAGTAATCCTAACAACATATCTGAGATAAAAGTATAAAGCCCTTAACTGCTCTTAGCTCACTGATACTCAAGGGCAGTATATCCAATGGACTGTATCTGGCCTGTAAGGATATTTAATTTGCTTTGCAATTAATAAAAATTAATAAAAATTCTTATATTGTTTATTTAAGAGTAAAAACATTTATAAAATTAACATTCTGATTTTTCCTTGTCTTTCATTGGACGTGTGGTAACAGACTTTTATTTCTGCATGGTAACAGCTGGCTGAAGAACATTCCTCCCAATATAAACAAGGCAGGGATGTTCCAGTACATAGACGCACTTGGCTGGCATCAGAGCTGCAGTGCTGTGTTGATGACTCTGGGTGGGGCAGGTGTTCAAGGAACAATTATTATTATTATTTTTCTTTCCCCTGTGCAGGTGTGTTCCTAGTTTCCTTGGAGACTCTGAGTCCTCCACTAGAGAACTCTGTGTGCATTGGTACAGGCAAACTCCACTCGGCCTCTCATGACTCTTCCTAAACCACTAGCTTTTTGTGGTTCACCTCTGCTGGGCTCAGGTGTGTTTCTTGGGCAGCATCCCTTTTGAGACACGAAAGTTAGCTCTCTCTTTCTGAGTCCACATCTGGCCTTTCTTCCACCCCTGGTAGAACGGCAAATTGCTTCCATCAGAGCCCCTTCTCCTGGAACCTATTGTTGCTGGTCTTTGAGCCTCTGTTGACCCTTATAGACAATAGAAATACATCACTTTTAGCTTCCTCTTTATTGGCAGAAATTAGATATCTTTTACAGTGCATGTACTTATCCCCTGCCTTGTATTTATCATAGTACATATATTGTTACTTCTTTAAAGTATTTATATTTGGTTCCACCTTAGCTCTCCAGCTCTTGACCCATGGATTAGCTGGTCTCTTAATCTTCTGGTAATTGCTTCAGAGTCCACTGGCTCCAGGCACAGAGTCAGAAGAATTATGTCTATTCCCCCTGTGTATTTGAGCCACGAGAGTCTGGCACAAGCTTTCTCATGGATGAACAAAGACCAGAGTACAATTCATTTAAGAGTACAGGAGGCAAGGTGAGGGCTTGTTTGCAGAAGTGATGATCTGTGCCTGGTTAACCACCTAAGCCAGTTGGACTGCTACATAATGATGCTCCACTTCTCTGTTGAGTAAAAAGTTGAGTTAAGCTAGTAGAGAAAAATGTGCCATAGTAAATTGGCCATGAATAAAGCAAATTTACAAGTTTCTCCTGAGTGTCTGATTATCTAAAAATCTGCCAAGAAATTGAATTGCCTGTCAGCTGCCCAAATTATTTTACTTGCTCCTTTGAAAATCTTGGTGGGGTAGGTTTTCTAAAAGGAAAAATAGGAAATGAGTTAGAAATAACTGATTAGACTTGAAAATAACAGTATATAGAGTTGCTTCTTCCTTGCAACAAGAATATTTCTCATCGCATTTTTCTCTCACCTATCCAGAAAAGACAGAAGACCCATTTTAAATAGTACAACTATTTTACCTTAAGTTTACTGATTTCCCTTTAGATGTGACATTAAGAATTAAGAATTGTAATCATAGGATCTGTCTATGTTGCTTTCCATTTAAATTAATTAAGAGTAAAATTAATCCATTAACGAAATATGAATTAATGTAAAGAGGGTAACATAGAGAGCACAATCACTCTAAAGCATATAAATTTGGTTTACGATGTTCAAATTACACCATGTTTGCATTTTGTCCTCATATACCTGGTCCTACACATGAGACCAGGTATATTCCCTACTACTGCTTTCATCCCAATCTTCCTCACATTTTCCTAAAACCCTCAACTTTGAAAAACTCATGCTATTGGATTACATCACCAGTATCTCTGCAATTAACGACAGAATTCCAGGTTATTTCTTCTCATTTCTAGATGATTTTACCCATTGGTTCACTGTCTCTCTCTCTCCAGCACAACTATTCTAATTCATGGTGATAGATGCTCTTATAAACACTCTAGACCTAATTTTCAAAACTGATCTTTGCCAAATATTTCTATTGCCACCCCACTGAATTTACTCACTCCTCAGGTCAGACCTTGAGAGTGTGTTCTCATCATGCCTAAGAGACAGTAACTGCAATAACAATCATGCGTACCCCGTCTCTGACTTTCACCTTCAATGACTCGGCGTCTATCAATAACATCAGCACTACCAATCAATGGATTGTGTCAGCTTCTCACTGTTCCTCATTTAATGTCCATCCCCCCTCCTGGCCCTATGTTATAATAATGTCCTTGGTATATTTTGACTTCCTCTCCTCTCTCACTTCATCATACTCAGTTGGTAAAACCAACATCCTTTAAAAATGAAACGACTTCTGCCTGTTTTCATTTGTTCTCGTTCAGCTTAAATGCAGCAGAGAAAACTTTCCCAGGTGTCATGTAAGTTCCACAAACGAAAATCTCAGCTGAGGCCATAATGGTGCCAAGCACTCTTCCTTCAGCTTCTAGTCTAATTGTTCTCCGCTTTTCTTAGTTTGCAATTTCACAGCTTGTCTCTCGAGTCCTCTAATATTCCTTTCCCACACTTATTTTCAGCTGATGATACTGCTTCTTATCTCATAGCAAAAATGGAACCCATCAAAGAATGTTTTCATACACGCCTTTCACTTCATTTACCATCTTACTGGTATTTGTTCCCTTTTATTGTCTTGCTGTCTAGTACCATAGCCTTATCCAAAGCCAGTCCCTGTCTTCTGTGTCAGATCCTACTACTGCCTTCCCCTTTCTCTATCTGCTCTTGCATCCATACATCCACATCTAGCACTCCAGGAAACCTTCTAGTGTCTCTAAATCTAAAATATATCTAGTATCCCGTCATTTCTAATTAGCTCCTGGGCTGCCACCCTGGACTCCGCCACTACCATCGACATCTCTAATCTGAATTACTACAGAAGCCACTTAGATGAATGCCTTGCTTTGAATCTTTGCCTGCTGCCCATCCCTCTGCTCTCCACTACTCTCAGAGGAACCCCATTAAAATTCAAGCCCAATCAGTTCATTACTCCACTTAACACCCTGTAATCATTTCTTATTTTGCTAAAATGCCTCCTCCATTCTTAGGATTGCCTGAATAACTGATCTCATCTTCCAGCCACCCCTGTCCAACATCACGGATGTGTCTTGCCTCCCTTAGACATTGTACCTGGAATACCCTCACTTGGGTAGCTACATGGCAAATTCCCTCATCTCTTTCAAATTGAACTTCAAATGTGACCTCAATGACCACCTATTCTAGCCATTCTATTTGCCTCACAACAACTTGTCTTATAGATTATCCACATAGAAGGGATCTTTGAAATAATATACTCTAAATGCTTTATTCATAGACAAGAATGTTATGGCACAAGAAGATGCACAATTTTCTATTTAATGATGAAACTCAAACTTTCCTGGTACTGTTCTCCAATCACTAGAAGCCAAGGTGGCATACACGGGGCTCGTTCCATCATCCCTTTTCCTTGAAACTGACATTGCTTATCCAGCACAGCAATCTTTTACAGACCAGAGGAAATGGGTTATAGAAATAGGGACCAAAGCACAAATTTAATCCTTCTTTTTTTTTTTTAACATAGGAGGAGCTCAGACAATAAACACAAGACTACATTCCCTGTTATCATTTCAGAAACATGCTGAGACTGAAAGGACAGCGGTGAATCCCGATGACCTCTTTAATACCAAAACATTGTTTTGCAGGCCGTATTTGAAGAACTTATATGACAGAATGCAAAATCCACTCTGTCTGTCATACAGCACAGTATTCTGTGCTATCAGGCTGATATTTAGTTCCCTTAAGATGCCATTTATTGAGCCAGGCAGTGTTTGCCTCAAACCTCCCAATACCTATGCATGAGATGCTACTAAAATCTCATTTTACTTATGAGACAAGGAGATGCAAATGATTTAGTAATTGTCTATCGTGACAGATGTAGTAAAGGGTAGCTAAGCCTGCATTGGACAGTAACCACTGCAGCAATGCCCTCCCCATATTCAAGAAGCCGGTGAGATTAAGGCTGCTTACGTATTTCCAGCTTCAAGTTTCAGTTGATTCAAGGATTGGGACAGGATCAGACCCTAGGCATTGGGAGATACAAACACAGTGATGAGGAAAAGCTAGAGTAACCAGGGTTAGAAATATGGTGGGAAGCTAATGAAAATCAAGCCTGTTTTTGATGCTTCCCAAGCTGTATAATTTTGAACTGTGAATATTATTTGATCCAGAGAGTATTGAAGATATGAAACCTAAGTGATATTAAAAATAACATTTTTCACTAATACCATTTAGGGTCAGTGATTTCACTAACAGGCAATTCTTAATTTTGCCAATAAATAAATTTTGGAACATCAGAGAACTTTTCAGAATGACATGTGTCTTCTAAAATCATTGTCTCTTGTCATGGAGGGGCCATCTAATGAGAGGCACCATGTACCCACCAGGAAAAGCAGTTGGTTGCACATCAAACTGAATGTGGAATGATAGGGATCGTTGAGAATTCGCAGGCCTGGCAGTGAATTAGTTTTTCTGTGTCCTCAGGGATACACTGCCCTGTGAGAATTTGAACCTATCAGTTAGCTGTCAAATTTCATTTGACACCTCATCCAAAATTTAAAAAGGGCTGCCATCTGAAGTCCGAGATGTTCTTGGAGAAAAGGAAAAGGCTATTTCTTTATAGGCTAGCAGGTTTGAAGCTGCGAAGTGCTTCTACCAAGGACAGCAAGCCGGCAGCCCTACACTCAGCAAACTTCACAGATATTATGGCTTTCTAATGTGAGCAATTCTTTCTCAGCCCCTAAACTCATATTTTCTCTCTGTTTTAGAGAGAGAGGGCCCCTGAGGCGTGAAATCCCTAAGGGGACATTTAGGACAACTTGCAGAAGTGTCTCTGGAGTGTCAGCAGACAGAGGTTACAAGCTGTAGCAGTGCTGTTTCTTAACCACAGTTGAGTTTTCCACTCTCTCCTTGTCTTCTTCTAGGCATGAATTTTTAATTGCACCCGGAATATCTTGCATGCCCACCGCGTCTCGAGAAATGTGAGGTTGTCATTTATTTATGAATGAAGTTCATGGTACAGTCGATTCTGCACATCCTGCAGAGTGTTCCTCACTGGGACTGTTCTTCCCACTAGGCTGGCAGAGCGTCCCTCAAGTTGGTGTTTCTTAGTGCCCCCATGCCCACTCTTGCCCAACTCTGGCTAAATGCTTCTAATGGCATATCTGGGTGAGGGCTTCAACCAGTTTGGAAACTGCCCTGAGATGAAGACCCCTGGATAGATTCATGATTGACCTCTTGATTATCCTTGGCTGTTCGAGGGAGATTAAAAGGGCATGGCACAAGAGGTACATTAGCTGCAATCAATCTGCTGCTCCCTCTTCTTCTTCCTTTCTCCTTCACACAGACTGATTCATCAAAGGATATTTGCAATGCCTCATTTCAGAGATCCGGGCTTCAAAGCTAGGCTTTATTTTACAAAGAGAAAAAATAGAAAGTCTCTCCCTAGACCCCTTCAGGGCCAAAGGGGGGGGGAGTCATCCTCTAATTGTCACTTCTGTGCTGGGCCTGGAAAAAAAGAAAGTGCATATGTAAGGACATTATTTGAAAAAAGTAAAAGAAAAACTACTCACTTTTGTTTTATCTCATCATAATTTCTTTGTTAGTTTCTCTGGGCTAGTCATTGGTACCAAATCTGGACTCTTAGCAAACTACAGAGGGCATGTAAAGGTTTTAAATTAAACGTTAGCTTCTTAGGTAAATGAAGCTAGGTTCCTGCCTTTGCAATCTAATTCACACAGGGCCAATTTTATTCTTGTTCCATTATTTCATAGAGCTTCTGTGATCATAAGTCTCCCTTTGAAGTTGGTTGGAACTCTGAGCACAGATAGATTCCCTGGGTCTTGAAGTAAAATGAGTAATAGATCTGTAACCTCACAGTTCCTAAGCCTTGCTCACTTTCTCTCTTTCCCTGAGGTCTTGTTCATGCTATGGAAATGGATGAAATTTGTATAATGTATGAGGTTTAATCTGCCACACTAACTCGTTAAATGATATGAATTTTAGTGAACAATGCAACATATGTGTAAAACAGAAATAAAGGTTGCTTTTTTTCCAGGCTATCTTTTTAGACAACTTAAATACATATATGCATATATTCTAAATCTAAATCTATATTTATCTATTGAGAGAACTATAAAACCAAAATAACCATATGCAATCTCCAGTCTCTCAATATGTGACATCCTTGAGGAAGTGATTTGTTAAGTGGTCACAGAAGCTAAATTTCTACATACACCAGAGATAATCATTTAGTATATCTGACCACTGGTCCCCCATTAGCTCAATTTCTGGCTTGGTGAGCAATGTCACAGTTAATGGATAAGTAGCTATCATTGGGACCTTGACTGCCCCATTGCCACATAAACTTTGAAGGCCATAAGCTCGTAATATGTTCTTATTGATGGGAATAAAGAAAGATGCAGTTGGAATGTGATAGGAAGAAAAAAGAAAACAACAAAGTTGCTGACTCACGAGTCTAGAACAGGGTGACAAACCATGTTGGTTTGCCCAGCTCTGAATGGTTTCCTCGGATGAGGAGCTCTAGTGCAAAAACTAGGAGAATCTGGAGAAAACAAGGACCGTCGGGCGCCCTGGTCCGGAAGCTGAGGTTCCAGCACCAGTTCTCATGCTTCTCCCTTATGGGCCTCCTGTTCCTTTTTTCTATATTGACTGGAGAGGCTTAGATTAGATGTTTTACAATTGACCGTCAGAGCCCAAATCCAGTCAATAAATGTTTTATTTGATCCATACCATGGTGCAAATAAAGTAAGATTTTTCCAATTTATCTTGACTTTTAATTTTTTAAAGCCTGTCTTGAAAGGTGAGAAAGCACAACAATGGGTTTGTACGTATGTCAGGGAAGAGCAGCCTTCCAGACCTGGATGGTGTCTACCCATACAACGTGGACGCAGTGTGCCCCTTCACTCATGTGCAATGACTGTCAGCTCGTGGAATAGGCAGCCTGGACTGAATTTGTGTTTGGCAGTAAATCCACATGCCCCCTAGCTTGGCATAATGGCCCTTGGGCAAATTTCATGAAGAAAAACCGCTTCTGATTCTCAGATATCAATGTCATAGTGGCCTGTAAGACAAAAATGTCCATCTTCCTCCTGGCATTCCCCAGTGAGACTTAATAAAGCTTAGAGGATCTGTAATATCCCCATCGCTCGAAGGCTGTGCACACTAAAAGGTGGAAATTGCTTATTTTTCACCTCTCATTGAAAATGTTTGTTGTTTTATCCTTTTAATCACTGAAATACTTCCTACTTAAAATATGTCAGAAGCGTAAGCCTAACCAGTTTGCTCTGATTGCAAATCAAGTGTTTCCTCCAATATGCTTTTCTGAATTGGGAAAAAATGGGGCTCTTAGAGATCAATATGTGGCATTCTGCATGTTGTGATCAATTGGTGATTAAGTGAAAATGGTTTAGCTTAATTTGCTTTGAAAAGCTGTGCTTGTGCTGATAAAGTGTAGAAGTGTTTCTGAGATGAGATACAAGGAACAGATGTTTAGTATAAAATATTGATAGCACAAAGCAGAGATAAGCTTGGTATTTAATTTGTCTTAATATTTCCATTGCTACAAATTCAACAGCTTTTATCTTACTGAGTAATTACAACTTTTTCCCCCACCTGGCATAAGATAAGATAGACTTTTTTCAGTTTTCTGTCACATTAAAACTCTTTATTTGCCCCCCTCCCCCACATGTTCTTTTCTGTTCCCCGAGATACTGGTTTCTTTATTTTAATTTCAATTGCAATCTTCAGTTAACAGATTAGAGAACTTGTTTATAAAAGTTAACATTTTCCTTGCCTTAGCATTTTTAGGATGTTTAGTCAAGTTATCACTTAAAAATGGCATGCCATGTGTTAGGGTGTCGGGTGGCTTCCTTAGGAGTCCACAGAATGTAGAGATGCAAACAACAGATGAGTTCGTTGGGGCTTTTCTTTTCAAATGACATCCGGGCCAGGTAGGTGTCTCTACTCCATGTGGTTACTTAAGGATCCAAGCTGAACAGTCATCCTGACCTCTACAACACGTGACTTCCTTCACTGGCTGTGAACAGTTAGTCCTTCATTTGTTACTGATTTGCAAACACTAAAAAGAGGGTTGGGGACTTAGCAGCTAAAACGTTCAAGGCAAGTAACTTGTCTTTAAGAAAGACACCCAGAAGGTGAACACATCAATTCTGCCCAATTACTATTGGCTTTTTGTAAACATGTTCATGTCCAACTGGAACAGAAGTCAGAGAACCATTTTAGTAATGAAGAAAACTGACCTCTCTCTTCTGGCAATGTCGAAGCACATAAACTGAGAGGCCCTCCTAAAAATTCAAGATGAGAATCATAAAATAATATTGTTGTGTTTCTGGGATCAAGGACGTGAAGGAAATAACCAAAAGGCAAATGAAAGAGGGATAGAAATTAAACAATGGGCAGAAAAAAAGTCTATGAGCAGTGAGCACCTATATTGGTCTCCCTGGGTAGAGATGAACCTTTGTCCTCCCTGTCATATAGTCTCAGGGTGAAGCCAGAATGGGATTGGGACACTGACCAAGTCAGCAGTGACCCTTGACTCTTGGAAAAGCTATGGAATGAAAGAGAACACCAGAGGAATGATGTCATGAATTTAACCATTTAGGTATTCCACAGATTAGAATAAATATGACCTTCCATTCAAATATCCCTGAGTGTGCCAGAAAATGGGGCATTAGAGTCAGCAAAAACAATAAACAAAAGATTTGCATCCCCAGGTACTTCAGCTCTCACAATTAAGAGATACAGAATATAACGTTCTCACATACATTCATAAAGTACATAAATATATAAAATATAAATGGAATCACAAAATGAGGAACCCAAAAGAGATAATAAAAAGGAGCAGAAAGAGCTGGAAAAATAAAGAACCAAGAATTTAGAAATGAAGAATACAATTCTTAATGTTACAAAAATAATCCAGAAAATACAGCAAAACATAACATGTATACAGGTATGAGGCCAGCTTCTGCATAGAGATAAGAAGTAACCCTGGGTCATGATTAGAAAACTCTTTGACTGCATTTAAATGTCACTTTCCTCATCCTGGAGTTTATATCCATAAGGTTTAAAAATTCCTAGGGTCCGAAACCATCAAGACACTCCACAAGCTTTGATTTGAACACCGGCCACATCAGCTTTGTAGATTCTTGACCTCTGTTCGTTGAATGAAATCTAGTAAATCAGAAAACTCAAGTTTTTACTGGGAGCTTTGTCCCTCCATATTCTGCTTGGAACAATAATGAAATGGACAAAAGGGGATCAAACTAAGGATTTATTTGTTTTAAAGGTGCAGTCAGAATAGTGTTCCTTCTGCAGTGGTTAGCAGATGCACTTGGCACTGACTGTTACCGCCTCAGTCGGGTATGTTATCACCTTAAAATTCCCCCTGAATAGTCCAGTAGAAATCATTGATCTTTCTATAGCTCTTTGTATTTACAGCATGCCAAAACTGTGTTATGTCAGTTTTATTTTTTTCTTTATTTAATCCTCATGAATCTTTCTGCTGCAGCGTTTTATTGTCACCAGAACTCATAGTTGAGGAATCTGAGACTCTGTGCACAGCTAATTTATGAAACAGGACTCGGGTATCCTTATTCTTCTCCCTATAAAGTCTGTGCTATTGACATTACACTGTTTTTTTTTGTTTGTTTGTTTGTTTTTTACTTACAGCTGAAGTGCTTAAGCATACTTAAAAAAAAAAAAATGTGTTCGTAGTGTATGTAGTGGTTCTTAGTTGTCCAGAATCAATGAAAGTTTATGGGTAATGAACATATATCTATAAGAAGCCAGGAAACCTGATGATTTATAGAAATCTTTGCATTTCACTAGCTGTGTCAAATGAAGCCAATCACATAATTTCATTGAAATCCATGTCACTCATATACATTTGAAGGCTTTTTCTTTTGGTTTTTGAACAGATAATTACTAATGGTTCTTTTGGTTAAAAAAAAAATCTATGCCTTTTATATACATTATTTCTATAATGCATGTTCTTAGTCTTACAATTTAAAACACATTGTCTCAATACAGCTGGCCCCTTATCCTTGGGGGGTACATTCCAGGACCCCCAATGGGTACCTGAAACAGAATAGTACAGTGTTTTTTCCTACATCTATTTATCTTTTTACTTAAAGAAAACCCTTTATGGCTTCTCTTTGTCATGTCCAATTTCTAGCCTCACTGCTCTTGTGCTTTGGGCCATTATTAAAGAAAATAAGAGTTACTTGGACAGAAGCCTTATGATACCACGACAGTTGATCTGATGACTGAGATGACTGTTAAGTGACTAATGGGCAGGGCTCATATACAGTGTCGATATACTAGACAAAGGAGTAACTTGCATCCAGGGTGGGATGGAGTGGGTTGGCTTGACGTTTCATCATTCTACTCAGAATGCTGTGCAATTTAAAACCTATGAACTATTTATCTCTGGAATGTTTCATGTAATGTTTTCTAATAGCAGTTAACTGGAGGTAACTGAAATCACAGAAAATGAAACTACGGATAAGGGGACACTACTATATTGCTTTGTTGTCATTGTTGTCAGTGTGTACCAATTTCTATCTTAGTGCGTGTAGGCTGCTATGTCATAAAAGTACCAGAGACTGGACAGCCTAAACAATAAATAGGGATATATAAGATCAAGGAGCTAAAGATTCAGATTCTGGTGGAATCCTTCTTCCCAATTCATAGATGGCTGTCTTCCCATTGTGTCTTCACATGTTGAAAGGGCACTCTCTGGAACTCTTTTGTTAGAGCACTAGTTTCATTTATGAGGACTTCATTCTTACGATCTGGTCACACCAAAGGCCGCACATCCTATCATCGTTACCTTGGGGTTAAGATTCAACATATGAATTTTGAGAAAGAAACATTCAATTCATTGAAAGGATTTTTTTTTCTTTTTTCTTTTTTCAAAAGACCATTACTAATGATCTTCCTATTAAACAAATTTATGACATTTATATATTTTATCTCAGAAAATACATGTTAATGGTTTTTCAGCTAAACTCATTTATTTGCCTTAATATTGTCTGTTTTTAAGTCATACAAGTTTGTTCAAATCATATGACATCCTTCTATCCAATTTTGCCAACTGTTAAAATAAAGATATTACGCTATAGTTCTTTGATATTCTATAAATCTTAATATTCCTAATTATTTGAGTCAAAGGATATCAGGCAGTATCATGAGAAACTATCTTTAAAACACACCACCATTAAAATATAAAATAGTAGCACTTTAAAATACCCAATTAAAGGTCAAAAAATAAAATATAAAATTGTATCTTAAATATTTTTAAAGTTGGAATTAGAATTTCATTTAGAATTAATAAAAATATAGTCTATTTTTCTGTTTGTTTTCCTTCGTAAAAGGAATGCAACTGTTTTTTTTTTAAGGAAAAGAAATAAAGCAAAGCCCATGCTTTTATCTGAAGCATAGGTTATTCCTGCATGAAAGATTTTGAAAAAAAAATGGCCGAGACTTCATTTTGTAAATTTCTTCATCTCCTCAGCAATGTCAATATTCATGTGACTTTATTATTTTCTTCATCTCCCCCAGTGAATCATATTAATATTAACACCTGATTAGCCAACACTGAAGATCTGTGAAGAGAAGCTGGTGAAAAGTTTGACAGTAACATTTATTTAATGCAGAATAAATATTTTTAATGACTTACGAGAAGTCACAGATGAGGAGGTTGCCTTCAATGTATTTGCATGTATGCTCAAAATGATTTTTCTTGTTTCTCATTTGGTGAAAAGTTTCATATGTGAAATTTCAACTGAGCACGGTACGATACTACTGCAAACGTCTTTGGCTTTGGCACTGAAAAATTGAGACTCGTTTTCAGCATTCTAAAAGGGTGCCCCTGTGACTCGAAATGCGCCATACAACTTTCTTCAATGAAACGGATAGGTATCCATTAATTAGACATTATTATTAATGTCATGTTCAGCTTCATACTAAAGGGCAGAGTACAGAACGGAGGGCAGGATAATGACTTTGATGACAGATGGACAGCTTTCATGAATTACTGAAAGAAAATTCTCGCTTCTCACCCTATTGCATACAATAATTACAAGGTATTGGATAATTGTGAGAACAGAGAAAACATATGGTCTGTTTATTTCTTGTTGTTGTTGTTGTTGTTATTTTCAACAGTGGTAAGAAATTACCACTGAAAGGTTGCAGAGATTTAGAGAATCATATGATCTGAAGAATATCATGACTTGTCATTATACCTATTTGAAATCCTCCGTTACGTTTTCCAGAAACTATATTGCTGTATTTTCTAGCCCCAAATTTTAGTACAATATAGTAATGAAAACTAAATCATCTTCAAGTGTGATAATCTCAGATGTCAGGGGTGTTTGGTCACAATGGCTTTGGATATTTAATGAAACCAATTCCTTAATGTACCAGGGCTGAGTTACCCAAAATATGTTTCATGTTACTCTAGCTTTTAGAAATATGAAAAGATTCCTGGTGTAAACAAGTTTAAGAAAAAATTTTAGACACAGGTAAACATTTCTTATTCTGAAACATCTGTCTTACTTATAACAGTGTATCACAAGATGACAACAGGAATATTTCACAAACTTGGGTGAATAGTGTTGTGCTATTTGCAGTGGAGTATTGAGTGGGATTGCTCTTCTTTGGAATATGTTGGACGCCTTATGTTTAGTGATTCATACAACATCTGCCATAGTTCTTAGCTGAAATGGGGATGCATTTAATGAAGTTTCCAGGTATGATGATGCTGGCGTATCATATATTATACATTATTTCTACATTAAAGATCAACTAAAAATATAAAACCTTTGGTGAAAATAACACATAAAACATGGAGACTTAATGTAGTTGGGAGTAGGAAACAATCATTTAAATACCAATACCTACATGATAAACTAAGCTGTCTAACAGGGACTGTCAAAATCTTTTGCATTCTCATATGCATAATGAAGTATTTAACCAATGTACTAGAATCATGAAGGAGTATGGCCTACGTGTGAACAGATAATTAAATTAATTTAAATAAATACTACCCCACATAAATAATTGATTGCCTTTAATATTCTTATAGGAAATAGGCTGTAAAATTTGCATATTTAGAAGGTTAGAGAAAATATAATAATGGTTTGGAAATAACAATTCGAATATTATGCTTGCGACTATGGGTCTGTTAATAGGTTAAGAATACTTGGGACTAGATACCTTCTTTCCATTTTTTTTCCCTGTGTATTCTTAAAATAGGCTCACTTTGTATAGGATTTACACATATTATAAATATATATATATATATATATATATATATACACATACATACATATACATAGATAAATTGGAAATCGTAGGGCAATACATTCCCTTGAAAGTGTTCTATAGGAAGGTTAAGTATCCTTCAATAGAAAGCATACATACCAGATATGTGATTTTTATTTAGTTCAAAGTTTTTTTAGAAATATACGCTTTGCTTCTATGTAACCAGCATTTATTTCATTGGGTCATCTATTTTCTTATGTGCATTATCCCAAAATGCATTTCAGTACTTTTGTTTTTAAGACCCTGTGTGAAATAGAATGAGAAAAAATCAGAATCTCAACTTTTTAAGATAACTCTTTGAAAATGATATATATATATATCACTTTTGAATGATATATGTATGTATCTCTACTTTTTATAGATTACATTTACAGAAAAAAATATTTTCATCTGTGAAGTAGACTTTGCATATTAGATTTCTTTTGCTCATGTATACTGTCTGAATAATTTCTGCCTGGATCAAGGAAGCAAGAGTCAGTGAGAGAAGGAATGCAAAGTTGTTCATAGCACAGCGCCTAGCACATGGCGAACTCTCCGTCAACATAGCTCTTACTGTCATCTCCCACTGACCTTCCCTTTGGCCCAGCTTTCTTTTGCTCATAGAGTGGAAGGAAAAAGAAATTATTTTTAAAAAATGTAGCAGGGGGCCATTTCCTGTCTCCATCCCTCAGCTTTCAAATTGGAAGGCTTTTACTGTTATTTCGAAGATGTACACTTCTATCTTATTTAAGTAAAATATTTTGCACAGCAAGATTTAGCTCAATGATGGTTAGGAATGTTGTTAAAAACTGCTTTCGTGAGCTCAAAATACATGAAGTTTTGGCTTCTTTCTTTTGTGTCTGTAACAAACTCAGGATGATTGTTACAAGCGGGAGCATAGAAGGGAAGGAAGGAGGTGCCAGACCTCAAGATTTTGGCGGTTTCTCACCTGCTGTGCAATGTGCACACTTCACCTAGGTTTTTCTGATATTTACATCTGTTGAATGAGGGAATTTCTTTTAGATTTTATTTTTAAATTTTTTGATTCTCATATTTGATGATTATAATCTCTTTAAAACCCAGTTAGCCCTCAACAAAGAAAACCTATGCATTTCACAGCCTAGTTGTCCCTTTGTTGGCTTCTTTTGACCAAAATGAGTAGTGATTCCAATTAAACAAAACATTCCTATAAAATAATAACACCCTAATGATAGTGTAATCAATAAGCGGTGTCTATTTTATAAGTATCATACTGTGGCTAATGTGATGAAAAACTGGTGAAACAAAAATATCTGTTTAAAGTAAATGTCAGCAAATTGTGGTTTACTTTATTGGTTAAACAGCACTGAGCCTGAATGTTGTAGTTTAATAACTTAATCTCAAAGGGTACATGCTTCTCAATTTCAGTTTCTTTGCATAGCAAAGACCTCAGGTCATGATTGCCAATTGAAATTTACAGAAACAAACTACTGTGTCTCTGCAAAGTTACTTTTACGCATTCTTTGCCAAAAAACTATGGTGTAGGGATAACGAAGACACAGGGATCTGTTAAATTATGCTGATTTTTTTGTTTGTATCATGGAATGTGTATGTATATTCTGAGAATAGAAAACTCACACACAGCATGTAACCTTTTCAACTTTCCATAGATTAAAAAACACACTCTACTACTTTATTGCATTTCCCTGCAACAAGGGACATATTTCAGCAGAAAAGGGCAAACCAGGAAATTTACTCATGAAAACCAATTTATATAAGCATATGAATAGTATAACTAGTCCCATAATATGTCTGGTATCCATCTTGAGAACTCTTGGGGACACATGAGTAATCCTCAGTGCAACTTCAATTTAGCTTGTGTTTAAATATAGAAAGACAATGAGGTTGGTCCTGCTTTTATTATTATTATTTTCTCTCTGGTATCAAGTCAACCAGTGTGATGGCCTGTGAACTCTTTCAGCATTCTCTCTGCAAAATCAGAGTGTGACAAGGTGTCAGCATTGACAGATCAGTCGTGGAGATTGAGCAGACCTGAATTAATAAAGGTCAAAATTGTCAACAGGAAGAGTGTCAGTGGCATGTGAGGACTTGCTCCTAAACAGCATTCGAAAAGCAAGAAGTGGCCCCAGAGCAGAACCCAAAGCACCTGAACAAGCCAGCAATTTTTTGAGAATATTTACAATACATACTTACTTAAAAAAAAAAATAAATAACGTTTCTCAACCACCATTTCTTTTCTCTATCCTTAAATGCTCAAAAACATCTCCGGTTCCAAAGTGACCTAAGTTGTTAAAATGAAGGAAATGGCAGTTTCAAGTCTGCCCTCGCAGAACATGGTCCCCCATGTGCACCTGTAAGGGAATAATAGGTCCTTGCATTTTTCCATCCTCAATCTTGTCTCTTTATTTTTCTTTTCTTGCAGCTTGTGATGTTTCACAGCAATTTGTAGAAACAAAGTGCTTTTCTTCTATGCTGCATAATTTGACCATTGATTACCTGCCTGTAGCATTCTCTTATCATTTTATGTCAGTCCCATCTCTTAAGCAAACTATCTAAGAAGCTCACAGGGTGTATCTTGTATTTCTCTTACCTCTTCTAGAGTGTTAATTGAGTCCACATAGGTGCTCCATACACAGGAGATAATTTTACTTTAGTTGGTGAGGAAATAAGTTTAAATTATTTATATTTTGGGGGGAGATTAGCATTTTTTCAGCCCTTCGAATGTATTCTTCAAAACTGCAAGACTGTCAATGTAGTTTCAAAATAAATAAAATCCTTTAGTGCTTTTACAGGAATAATGAAAATGTGCAACATAAGATTTTCTGGAAATTTAGATTTGTCTATGAAGTTTGCCTTTTCTCATTAGGGTATGTTTGCGAGCTTTCTTGTTTCTTGATCTTTAATTCAAAGAGCAGATCTAGATTCTCTTACAGCAGAAAATTTATCTGTTTCCAAATTCCATCATACTATGGTTTCCCTGTGTGTGCATGCATGTGTACATGTGTGTGCATGTGTATACGTGCATGTGTGTGTGTGTGTGTGTGTGTGTGTGTGTGTGTGTGTGTGTTTTGCCTATTTCTCTTCTGGTAACTACTTTGTGATATCCAAACAATTTCCAAAATTTTAACCAAAAATAAAATAGCTAAAAAAAACACCTAAATGTTGTTTGGGAAGCATTGATAGAGCCACATTTTAGCCCTCATCCCTCTACTTTCCTTGAAAAATTCTGCCGTGAAGTAACCAAATTCCTTCAACCCTCCAAAATCTTACTTTCTCGCCTATAAATGACTATTAACCAGTTTTCTTCAGTGAGAACGAGTTTATTTGGAAAGTCTAATATAGCAAATGCATTTTCTCCATCCTCTGTTAGAGAAAGTATACTAATTAGCATTTACTGAAGTATTTAAAACAATCTTTAATGTACCCTATTTATGGCTCTGACACAAATGACAAACAGAAATAATTTCAATATTAAAAATGTAGCTCTCTATTTACTTAATCAAAATACAATTATGGAATTAGAAGGAATGTTACTAGTATTAGCAAGGACATAGAAATAATAAGAAAGATTGACCTATAGGAGTTAAAAATAAAAAATAATATATACAGTTAAAATGTCATAATAAAATTGATACCAGTACTATAATATTTAAAATAGTGATAATAGTGTAGTTAGATAATAGTGTAATTAGACATTTATTTCTCACTTTTCATTTTGCAAAAGAGATGCAGAATCTTCAGTTTAGTAGTTCTAAACCAACCCTCAGAACGAGATGTCTTCCAACAGATGAGACACCCAAACAATACAATAAAATAGGATTGATTATTGGTAATGAATTTATTTTCACTTTTCTTTCTATTCCTCCTTTCAAATATTATAATCACTGGGTATTATACTGACATAATTATTGAGTTGGAAGATATGAAAACTCTTTAACTTTCTCTTTTTATAAATAAGAACACAGACATTTCAGGCATGACTCTCTTAACACCACATTGTAAGTTAGTGAAAGACTTTTTTAAACCATATATGAGGAAAATAAAAACAAATGACTTCTTAAGACAGAGCTCAATTAGTTATGCAATCTCGGATATATCGCTTCTACAATTTGAACACAAGATTTCTTTATGTATGTAATTTATATAATTAATATATATACTTTTATGTGCAATTAACATAATTATAACAAACTAACAATAATATGCATAATTAACATAATTAATAGGTTATTCATTTGGATAAAAGATTTATTAGGTACTTTCTATGTGCCAGACTTTATGATTTATGAAAAAATTAAACATGTGGGTGCACAGGCAGTTAGAAAGTCAATTCAGTGCAAATATATTTTTACCAAAATCACTTATTTTTTGAAGTTCCCATGTATATTAGTCTGGATTCTCCAGAGATAGAATAGAAGATATATATGACATTTATTATAAGTAATTGGCTTATGTGATTGATTATTGAGGTTGACAAGACCAGAGATCTGCAGTCAGCAAGCTGGTGGCCCAGGAGGGGCGAAGGCATACTTCCGGTCTAACCAGGGAGATGATGATGTGGTTTGTCTGAATTGAAGGCCACTGGTCTTGAAACCAGGAAAAGCTGGTTTCAGTTCAATGATGCAGGGTTAAAAACCAGTGTCCTAGAGTGCAAGCAGTCAGGGAAGAGGAATTTCTTCTTTTCATGGGAATGTCATCGTTTTTGTTTTATTAGGCCTTCAACTGATTGGAAGGGGCCCACCCACATTAGGAAAGGCAAACTGCTTTAGTCAGTCTATTGATTTAAATGTTAAACTCATCACAAAACACCCTTACAGACACACCTGCAAATAATGTTTGAGTGAATGTCTGGTCACCCATGGCCTGGTCAAGTTGACACATGAAATTAACCATCACACCATGGTTTCCTCATTGTTTTTGCATCGTGTTTGCCCAGGCTTATACCAAAGATGATATGTAAACACATAAGCAGAAGTCAAACAATGAAGCCTTGTGAAAAGAAACATTACCATCACCATTTTGTGAAACACTAAACTTGGTTCATTTAATTAGTATATTACTCTAATAATTGGTTAATAAATCACTGTAAAAAGTAGGATAGTTAGTAACAATAGAATGATCTACTAATGATTGATATGGCTAATATCAATCAAGCTGATACAGCAGTTTGGGTCATTAAGAAGCAAGTATGAAGAAGAAACAGTCTAAGGAGATTACACTTTGTTGAAGAAATCAAATTAAAAGGCCACAGAAGACACAATTTTCTGTAGTATGCCAGTAATCTTCAAATATTGAAAAGCTGCTAATTTCTATCCTTTAAGAGAAAATTTTAAAAAGATACAAAACAAAGGTTCAATTGTGGAATGGAACTTCGAAATCTGTATTGAGAAAACACTTCACTGAATCTTCTAGAAGATTCCTGAAAAGATTTTTCATCTCTCTCTCTCTCTCTCTCTCTCTCTCTCTCTCTCTCTCTCTCTCTCTCTCTCTTTTTAACCAAGAAACACAATCCTCTTCACCTTCATCTGAAGATCTACCAAAAATCCCTCTTTCTGTACCGGGTTACCCGAGGCAAGTGTGTGATATACTGTGTCTTCTTGAACCTTTAAACCAGCTAGCATTGCATTTTCCCCTCTATCTTCAGGTGGTCTCTCCATCCTGCATTCCCCTTTATCTTTTCCTGCTGCCAGTACAGGTTGTCATGGAACTCATTTATACTTTTCTTATTCTAGATAAATGCTACCAGCTGTTGCCAGGAACTACCTGCCATTAGTAATAACTCATTAGACTTGACAGTGAAAATCTCTCCTACATGGCAAATGCAAGCTGGTAGACTGTGTACTGATGAATCCATTTGAATCCATTTTCAGCCATTGGGTGAACGTGAATTAGGGAATTGGATAGTGCTTAAGCTCAGCCCATTGTATAACTCTCATTACTTTTTTATGGGCTCACCCAGCATGAAAATCATTCATTAGCAATGAACACATTTAATTGTTCTTTCCAGTTCATCCCTTTGTACATGTTAAACAGATTACCCTGGCTGGCTACAAACCTGAAATCCAAAAGCAGATGCCGTCACTAATTGAGAAACTCAGGTAGGGTGCTTAAAAAACAAGCAAACTCATTTTTACGTTTTTATGTTAACCTTTGATTGTGTCTGGGGCATGATGAAATAAATACATGAATTAATAAATAAATTGCATGCATTAATAAATTAATGGATGAATAAGTAAAAAAATTATACTTCGATGCCCATATTTATCACTAAAAGAAAGAACAAGGAAAGGCGATGACATAAGTTAAAAGGAAGCATGAGTGGCAATTGCCATGCAGAAGCTGATGTGGAAAGATAGAACTGGAACCTCAGATTTCTACACTTCCTTGAGGCATCGTGGATCATCATTGAGAAATTATTACTCACTAGCTGCCTCCATCAAAAAGAAGAAGGAAAGAATACAGAATTAATAAAGAATGAAAAAACCTACATGATTCTGAAAGTTTCACAAACAGAAATGTAAAAAGAGAGAAGGTTCTTATAAACTCATGAATAGTCAGTATATTAGAATATTCCACATATTTTGCTGACAAACGTGAAGTATCAAATTATTGTGGAGATATTTGAATTTCAAGGTTACAACCTTGACCCGCCTATAATGGAAAGAATTCAAAGGTTTTTTTTTTTTTGATTGCTCATTAGTGCTTATACATTAATTTTAAAAGATAATCAGTTTTTCTAATATTACGTGCTTCTTGAACAACCAACTTTAAGGCTACTATTATTTTCCCATTTTCCTAAGGGAAAGCAAACCATGGTTAGCAAACAACAAAAACAACTTTTAGAAAACATTCTATTTGATGAATGGTGAAAATTAATGCAATCAAATTTTATGTTCAGATATTTTCCAGGTAAAATTTTAAATTGACAGATGAGTTTTCAATACACCCAAGGAAAAGGCATCCTGAAAATCAAATGTGATAAGGTAACAATATCCTGGATGAATATAGGAGCATAACCATTAGGTAAATAAAATTGTATCAACTCATATCACCAAGTTGCCTGCTTTACTATGGGGGTGGGGGGATAAAGGTTTTTTAACATTGGGAAAAGATTCTGTAATTTAATGAAAAATCTAATCAATTGAACCCCAAATTCATGATTGAAAGCCTTTAAGAGGAATGCCAACACTTAGACACAGAAGGATGCTGGTAAAGCATCTTTTGTTAGTTTTCAGGCCTGCATAAATGGCAGCTAATCAGTGAAATGCACTCTTGGAAATAGAAACTAATATGAGCAAGATATAGAACTTTGAGGAGGCTAGTTTCTCAAGCTGAAGAATAAGGGAGACAAAATATTTCAATAGTGGTTTTCAGTTAAATGTGAGGTAATTTAGCAAAAGGTAATAATCATTTTTTATTGACTCGCTTGGGTAAAAAAGAAATACACAAATTATAAAAAGTAGAATTTCAACTAGATAAGGAACAAATGTCTTTAGTAGCTATTATAGCTACATTTTACTTAGCATTTATTTGAGACCTGAATTTGTAAACTTTATTCTCAAGTGATATTTTTCAGTACATCAATTAGAGTAAGTTCTTTGAGGCTTGAGATATTGTTTGTGTGTGTAGGGGGAGAGGAATGACATAATGAGTAGGTGTATCTTCATTACAAGAGATACTAAAAACAACTTTGAGGAGCATTGGGCAGTTCCAAGATTCAAAGAATTTTTGGGTTTGGGTATATATTTTTTTCCTTTTTGTCTGTAGTAATGTTAAACATAAAATGTAAAGACAGTACTGGGAACATCTATAAACTTTTATTCCAGATTTTCCTAGTCTTAGTATTTTACTTCATTTGCTTTATCATTTATGTTCTGTCTCATACTGTTCTTACATATATGTATAGACATAATTATTATTTTTTAATATTTGAAAGTAAATTTCATATATCGTGGCCTTTTACCCATACATTTTTAGCATAGGATATCCAAAGAATAGGGATATTCTCTTACATAACCACGCAACTGTTGTCAACTTCACAAATTTACATAAATTCAATACCTTTATTTCGGCCACTATCCATGTTCAGTTTGGTCAGTTAATTCAATAGCATTCTTTATAGCAATTGTTTTCTCTACTAGCAGAGGATCCAGTTTAGCATTAGATTTAGTTGCCATGTCTCTTTAGCCTCTTTTAATCTGGAACGTTTTCATAGACTTTCTTTAATGACATTGACAGATTTGGAAAAAAAAAAAAAAATATATATATATATATATACATATATATATGCACACACACACACACACACACACTCCACCTTTTTAAAAATAGAGTACTTCTCATTGTGTGTTGGTTTCATATTTCCTTGATGACTGGACTGTTTTTACGAATTCACACTGAAATGCTGCATATGAATTACTCTGTCCATCTGGAGACACACAGTATTCATCTGTCCTCATCAATGGTGTTAAATTTAACATCTGGCCAAGGTGCTATACAGTTTTCATTTCTCCATTGCATAATTACATTTTTAAAAAATGTTTTATTACTTTTTTCCTCTTCTTCACCATACCACGAAATATATAAAACTACTAAAGAGTATTTAAAACTTGTTTGCTTTTCTGTCATCTTACCTGCAGACCAAGCTGTTCAGGACCGAGGGTAATCAGTTAAATTCTCTGTTCAAAAGTACTTAGATTAGTTCTTTCTTTTTTTTGCTTTCTGTGTGGTTATGGCGTTCACGTGAAATATGATTGGTTTCATTTATTTCAGTTTTCTTGAAGTTTTTTTCTGTCCCATTTTTTGTTGATTTAATTAATACATTTTAGAAAAATATTGGGTATTACGTATTTAAAAATTCAAAGCTATACATGCAGGTATAGTTAGAGAAATATTATTTTCTCCTACCTCTTCTAGCCCATTTCTTCACCTCACCCCATGTAGTTCAAAATGTTGTTTTCTGGTTTATGCTTCCTGTGTTGCTTTCTTGTGACGATAAGTAGATATATGCATATTTTCTAATTTTCTATTCTTTCTTATACAATATTAAGGAGTGTGTGTATGTTCTTTTATACTTTGCTTTTTCACTTAACGGTACATCTGGCTAATAGAGTCCTTCCTCATTCTTTTTCGTAGCAGCATAGCACTCCATTAAGGTCACCCATCCTCTTATAGTTGGAGGCTTAGGTAGTTGCCATTTTTTATAATTACAAACTGTCCTGCAAAGAATAATCTTGTGTATTTGCATATATTGAATGCATTTTCATATTTTTGGAGGTTTAGCTTCAGGGTAAATTCCCAGAAGTAGGACTGCTGAATTGAAGGGCAAATGCCCATGAAGTTTGATAAAAAATTTTCAAATTCCTGTCTATAAGGGTTGGGCTGTTTTACATTCACACCAGCAATGTTTCTCCATAGCCTCTCCAACGGAGTCGATTGCCAAGCTTTTGAATTTTTGCCAATCTGATGATTTTGAAATGACATTTCAGAGTAGTTTTAATTATACTTCTCTTATTATAAATGAAGATAAATATATTAGCATACGTTTAAAGGATATTTTATATATTTTTTTTATGAATTGTCCATTTAGGACATCTCTTGAAAAATATCAGAACACTGAGTAAGAAGTGCTTTCATCCCAGCTCATGGATGGTGAGGGACAACAGGTAAACCTTTAATGAACCAGAAGTCAGAAATCAGAACGTCAGTAGGACTGTCTCCTCAGAGACTCAGGAGATCTCACTCCATATCACTTCTTCTAGCTTATGGGGGTTGCAGATGTTTCTGAGTCTGAGGCTGTGTCACTCTGATCTCTGCCTTCTTCTCCACATCACCTTCTACTCTTCACTGTGTCCGATCTCTCCCTGCCCCTCTCTTATAAGGACTTTTGTGACGGCATTTAGGACACACCTGAATTATCTGTCAGGATTCTTAACTGTATTTCGATATATAAGATAACATTTACTATTTTGCTATTTAAGGTGATATTCAGTTTGCAGAGATTAGGATATGAGCATATGTTTCTGGAAGCTACCACTGAGCTCATGCAACATGATTAATCTTAGAGATGTAAGAGGAAAGAGAAGATGAGATTTTTGTTATCAAGCATGCTCTGAATATTTAGAGAGAAGGAATTGTGGGAAATGCAATACAGTTGACCTTCTGGCTGTCACTCTCACCATTGTCTGGAATAGAAGACTTTAGATGATCAAAGCATGTAGCACAATGAGGTTTAGTAATTGTTTCTGTGTTTTAACTGGCTTAATCCTTTTGTTGTAATGTGCCCTAATCGCAGTAACTGCATTATAAATTTCTGTAAAAAAAAAAAAAAATGGATCTAAGGATGTCTGGTTTATACAGTTTTGAAAAGGCAGAATGAGGCACTTTAAAAACTTTAAGCTTCTAATGAGCTTAATGTGTGATGTTGGTAACAATAGCTAAACATGTGATTGTAGAGCTTTCTAGAAGGGTGAGAACGCAGTACTCCAGGCTTGATGATTCAGCATAAGACATCATTCAGAAATGATGTCTTGAAGACAGAACATGTGTTTAAGGAACCTCGTACTTATTGCTGTTGTTTTACATGGTTGATCTTAAACAGAAGCCTACCTTTAAATGTCATTGTAAAGGGCTTTCTCCTTTGTTTGGGCTCCAGGTCATACAAGTGGTAAATATTATTGCCTTATATTTTCATAGTGCCTGCTCATGAGAAAGCTTTACTGAGTCCTACATATTGTGATTTAAACAAGATCTTATTAGTCATGTAGAAACTAACATTACAGTTTACAGTATATCCTAGAGGAATTCAGGATAAATTGATTAATCATAGAATCTTTGATTTGTTAGAGAATTTAAAAGTAAATTAATGCAACCACTCATTTAATTCAATGCTTAATTTTTCCTACAAACACTTTTCTAAGAGGACATCTAGCTTTGTTGGAATACCTCTAGTTTCAGGAAACTCACTATCTTTCAAAAGACCCCATTTAATTTTAATGGTCCTGCATTAAGAAAAATAATCCCACATGAAACATTATTAAATGTTTCTTTGCATACTTAGCAGACAGATCATTTACCTTTGCTAGTCATCCCTTTTCCAAGCTAACAATCCTGAGAGGTTTCTGCAGTTCCTAATGAGTCACTGTTTTGAGTTATCATTTCAGAGCTATTCTAAATGTGCAGGTATTGCCAAAGCCACCGAGTCTCTGCTAACATTGACTGCCACCATTTGTGTTTCCACTTGAGTTGAAAGTGAGATAAAACTATAAAATCAAAGAGTGGCAGGGATTTATAGGTTGTGGACTTTGGCTGATGCTTTGGGCCTGCGAGTGTGGGTTTCTTAAGATCCTGGGTTGTTGGCAGGTGTTTTGCTTAAGCTGAATGAGGGGTCTATATTACAGAAATTATAAAAATTTGGAAGTGTCTTATGTAGTGAAGATTAAGAATGTAGTCAAGCTTCAAAATGGAACCAGAACAAAGATCTCTAGAGCTTTAAAAATCCCATTCTCTCTCTCTCTCTCTCTCTCTCTCTCTCTCTCTCTCTCTCTCTCTCTCTCTCTCTCTCTCTCTCTCTCTCTCTCTCTCTCTCCAGACTTGCTTGTGCAACATTCCTACCTATCATTTTTAAATGTTCTGTTTCAGATTTTCTCAGACCAACCAACTGCCCTCAGTTACAATCTCAAATCCCAGAAGAGAGAAACCACTTAAACTATCTCAGCTCAGGGCTGCCATTCTCCCTCCCCTCACCAGCTGTAGCTAAGGGGCTGGAGACATGCAGTGATGTTCTCACTTATAGTTCAGGATGAGGCAATTCCAGGAGAAAGGAGATGGCTCTAGACCAGGATAGCAATCCTTCACGTGTTTACAGTGTGGAGGGGTGACTTTAAGTTTCCTAGAGTTTGAGAAAACACAGTAAAATGCTTTTTTTGTAGAAGGTAACTGTTTTGGAGGCTGAGAATAAAAAAGCAACAACTAGGTTGTAGAAGTCATATTAAGCAACTGAAAAAGTGAGAGAAGATATTTGGCCCTTCCTTCTTGTCTGCATCAGTTTAGAAAAGAATTCAAGGGGAGACCAAATATCCAGAAATAGAAATATTAAGTATATTAGCTCTTATGAATCTAGCTTGGTGACCTTGGGAAAGAAGGGGACCTCAACACGTAAATATCTTAATGCATTCCAGGAGTAGATTTGTATTATTGCTAATTAGGTCATATGTTTGTTACCACATTTATTGTATTCCACTAAAATTTAGGTATTTTTAGCATTTGCTGTTAAGCTCTATTTCAACCCGCCTATACTCATCCAGTGTTCCTCCGTGCGGGGCTTGACAGTTATTCTGATTTAATTCATGGCTTCGCTCAGCACTTCTCTGAATTCTGATAGTTATCCCTGCAGCTTTATATCAACTGAAAATATGATCGCATACCATCAGGTAGTGATGAAGTATTGAAAATAAGGTAGCAACTGTGGTAAAAACAAGCATTTGGCAGGATCTTACAGATCAGGATTCTGATTTTAACTCTGCCATATAGTGTATAAATTTGGATGAACCGTTTATTGCATTATGCCTGTTCTATTTTTCATAAATGAAACAGTATAGTAAGTATAAATTGAAATAGCATTTAAGAAGTTGAGCAACTCCTAAAAGTTCCTTGTAAGTGGTAACGTTGTTGAATATCTCTAGTCTTCGGCAATAGGAAGTGCCAGATGGGATGAATTGCTACAGTTCTGGCCCTGCGGCAGCCTGATCTGAAGGGCCAGTCGAGTTTTTATCTGCAGCTTAAAGAGAATATGAAGTTGCAACTGTGGAGCACACCTTCACTGGAATGGCAATTTTTTCTGTCCCTTGCATCAGATGTATTTCAAGTGTCAGATGGTGCCTTTAAGGCACCAGTCAGTACATGCATCCAGCCTGTTAAAAGTGATGCCAGTTAAAGGAATTACATTACTTTGATTCTGAGACAGCTTCACTGATTGCAAGGTGGCTTCTGTAGTGGTTGAATGCTATTTTAACTTTTGGAGTAAAGCTATGCTCTTCAGTATTTTATTTTAACAGTAGCCTTATTTCCATCTCAGCCCGGGTAGTTTAGTGGGGATAATTCATTGTTCCAAAAGTGGACATGAGGTATACATGACCAAATATGGACCTGCCTACACTGACCACAGCAATAAAGTCAGAGACAGGCATGCAAATCAAGTTAGCCTAATCGGTCTTCTTCCCTAGACAATTTAAATATTGAGTAGAATGATAAAAATGTAAAACAATTGTCACCTGGTCATGAGTTCTTGCATTAGTTCCTCTTGACTGTCCCAGTTTCTGTCCTCCTAAGGCCTAGATATTCAACTTCTATCTTAAAATCTACAGGTGACTTCACACATTTCAAAATACATTTTTTATTTAAATAGGCATGTTGATTTGTGTTACTTACAACTGAATAACTAAAATTGATATATACCACAATATTAGAAAATGAAGAATATGCATTATGGAATCAAGAAAATGCAGCACCTAGATGGCCCAGAAGAATTTCACTGAGTCTAAATCGCTGTGAATTCTGTACTTTTTCCATTCATGCCAGCAACACCCAGTAGCAGCCTGGCCACTCCCTCGATTCCACTCCATGGCTCATCATATAAGCCTGTCACCTTACTTTCTTTTATACATCCATAACAAACCCCACACATTTGTTACCAACCCAGATTATGCTCTCTTGAGCACCGGTTTAAGAGTTCCTCTGTCTCAAGATTGCTTAAAATGGTTTAACTAACTCTGGTTTAGTCCCTGCTTCCTTTGACTAAATTCTGAAAATCAATAGGAAAATAAAATTCTGCATTTTTCTATCCATTCATAACTGTTCTTAATATTATAGATACATTTAGTATTTGTTAGAGAAACTTGATGACAGAAAAATTTTTCCTAATATAATGATAGCAAAAGTCTCCTTAGTATCGCTTAGCCTTTTATGGCATTGAGAAGTACATTAATTACCTATTAATGCCTAACAAAGTACCCTAAAACTCAGTGATTCCAAACAACACATCATCTCACACTATCTGTAGGTGTGGAATGTGGCCAGACTTTAGCTGTGTCTTCTGCTTCACAGTCTCTCAAAGGCTGCATATGAGCAATGTCTGTGGTCTCATCTTAAGGCATGACTGGGGAAGCATCTAATTTCCAAAGTCATTCATGAGGTTGTCAGCATGACTCAGTTTCTCAAGGGATTTTGGACTCATGGTCAAGTTCCTCATTGGCTTTCGGCTGCCCTCAATTCCTTGACTCGTTGGTCTCTCCATATGGCATGCTTAAATCTAAGAATTTCATCAGAATAAGCAAGCAAGAGAGCCAAAGAGGGAGTATAGAAAAGATGGAAGTCACAGACTTGTCAGTGACATCACGTCACATTCTGCATATTCTATGGGATAGAAGCACATCATGCAGCCTGGCCCACACTCAAGAAGAGGGGATTCTACAAGGTCGTGGTTACCAGGAGTCAGGTCAGAATCTGCTTTCCACTGTAGACATGACTAATTTTTGTCTACCTTTCAATATCATACAGTAGCTTAATCACCCAACACGGATGGTGGTAAGGCAGAAAACAAGATAGTCTTCACTTTATAGTCAGTGACCTCACAATTCTGTGTTTTCTACAATAGCACCTCTATGCCTGTCAAGAGGAACTCCACACACGTTTATTACTGAAGTCATCTCATTGTCACTTTTAGTTTTAAACCAGTGTGTTCCTTTAAAACTCTTGGTGCTGTCTACTCAAGCGGTCATAATACAAGGTGTTTAGACATACTAGAGAAAAGATTGCTATTTGCTTATGGTGAGACATTGTGCTTGTTTCCCACTGACAATCAGCCATTCAGTCATTGTTCTCTAGCAGGGAAGAAGTAAATGCAGTTAACTTGACTCTATTGGAGTGTCAGGACTCTAGGGCTCAAACTTTTGCTAAGCAGTTGAGCATCTTCTTAAAGAAGAATATCTATGTGTGTGTTTCATGTACCATATAGCCAGTTTTTTTTTCTATTGCCTTTTTTGAGGCTATTATCTTAATATGATGGTCTTCAGACACTCTTAATTTATGTGTCTGATTGCAGAAAGTTGATACGTGTGTGTGTGTGTGTGTGTGTGTGTGTGTGTGTGTGTGTGTGTGTGTGTTTCCTGAATCATTTTCCATCATGGCATGCTTAAATCTAAGAATTTCATGTTTTGACAGTTTTATTTCTAATTACTTTCATAATTGTCATCACCAGTGACCCAGTATACAAATAAGTAATTTATATATGCTGTGCTTTTATGATGATAGAAATGGAAGAAAAAATTTAAAATTTGAACAGTATTCAACTGAATCATCTGTAGAATACAGATGTGAAAATGTGTGATTTGGAAACGAGAATGAGCATTCCGATTAATTTTTTTAACCTTCTACTTAAAAGAAACCAAATATTAGAGGTTATCCAGATGATAGAATAAATGTTTTCTATTATATCGGAAATGTTTATAATATAGCAATATAAGTTATGATGCCAGGATATTGTGGAGAACTGCTGACACATGTATGGCAATTAATATTTTATTCATTTATACTTGCATTTATTAATTCATTAATAAACAGTTGTGGGATCTACATTCTCCATCAGCTGTCACACCCCATGCGGGTGAATATGAATAAGACATAGTGCTCGCACTTTAGAAATTCAGTTTATTTAGTTAACACGATACAAATAAATACTTATACTTTTTTAAATGAAATGGTGATAACAGAAGGATGTAAATGGTATGGCAGTTGTTTGGAGTTGTTTGTATTTAATTAATCAGGAATCTTGAAAAAAAAATTCTATGGGGCTCAAATGGACTTTTTGGCTAACTATGCGCTGAGAAAAACAGAATATATTATCACAGACCACAAAATGTGTGTCATTTTTAACATCAAAAACATAGGAAGGACATGATCTTAGGTTGAAATATATCCTCTCCAAAGAGAGACAACTATATTAGTTATATATCTGTTAGCAACTATATCAGTAACTGGTTTCTGTTTAACAAATTCTCCAAAATCAAGAGTTTTAAACACCAAGATGTGTTCTCTCACAGTTACTGAAGGTCAGGAACCTTGATACAGCTTAGTGGGGAAACTTGAGCTCTGGGTCTTCACAAAGCTGCAGTGGAGGGATTTGCTGAGGTTGCAATCATTTCAAGGCTCAGCTGAAGTGGGATCTGCTTCCTTCACTCATGTGGCTGCTATTGGCAAGTCTCAGTTTGGAATTGGCTGTTCTGTAGGCTGGAGGCCTCCCTTCCTTCCTTCCTTCTTCCTGATAGGGCTGAACATCTCATAGCAGAACAAGTGAACAAGAAGGCGGGCTGTGCAGATGGAAGCCAGAGTCTCTCAGAAGCCTGATCTCAGAATTGGAAGCCCAGTTACTTTTTTCTGTACCTTGCTCATTGGAAGTGAGACCAGGTGATCCAGCCCACACACAATGAGATGAATGAAGTGGGGGTCTGGTGATCTAGAGACTGACTGTCACAGAAACCTCACATTAACCTTTTTCATGTTGTACGTTGTGTTGATGAATTTCTGTGATAAGGGAGGAAAATGAAAGTCTTCTCAGAATAGTACTGAAATTTGTATCCCCACATAAAAGAGGGATTGTTAGAGTAACTGTTAGTTTGAAAAAAGATGAGCAAGAAGTAGGAGGTAAGAAATGGCAAGCTGTTCCACTTGGGATGCAGGATAAGGAGTAGATCGAGTCAGAGCAAATCGCACTGCAGAGGTGCTGCAGAACCTAATGCACCATGCGGAGGAGCTGGGGTGTATTTTGAAAGAGATGTTCTAAAGTCTTCTTGCCATCTTTATACCTATGATATTTGTGAATTTATTGGTTAATTTTTGCTTTGATAAAAAAAATCAGTAAAGTTGCTTAGATGTTGCACGTATATTTGTTACTTAATGTTGCATTTACACAAAGAGTACATCAAATAATTAATTTTCTAATTTACAAATAAGACCAAATTAGAGCCCTTTTTCTAATAATTTTTAGGGGGAAGCCAAGTGTGTATTTAAAAAAAAAATAATCTGCCACAGCATAAGAAACATTTAAGGGGCAGAGGTAAAACATATTAAGACTGTTAAGGTTAGCCTCTTATCTTCAGTGAAGTTAATCTCCATTCTCTCCATTATGATCATTCTCAGTATGAAGTCTTGGTTGTAATCAGTAAAGTTTATTCTTAGCAAAGTATTGCCATATATTGTTCTAATGGTGCTTTCGTTGAGGGACAACAGATGTCAGTGAAGTGTCTCTCATTAAAACGCTTGAGACTCTCCTTTGTTTCCAGTGGTGATTGTGTAATGGCTTCTTCAATGACCCCATAAAATGCATAACTGTATAACTCCACATGCATGTATGTGCATGCACACATACACACTCATATGTGTGTGCCCAACATGTACATTGAGGGAAATACAATTCCATACTTCAGAACATCACAATACAGCTTCACTGGAAAGGTAGATTCTGACCTCAAATCATTACATTGCATTTTTTTATAAATATGGTCAGGTTACCTTCGAATGGACACCTGGAGAATACTTCTATGTTTACAGTATATGATAGAAAACTATTTGGAAAGCAGTTTCTATATTAATCTAAACTTATAAATGTTTTAATTTAAATTTTTATGTGTTCATCGTATTAACTAGTTTACTTTGTTTCACATTTTGAGGGCACAAAAAGAAGACAGCATTTCTTTGTAAAATTTAGGTTATCAGGTATGGTACCTTAATGTATTAACACAGGAACTGCCACCAGGTATATTATTTTTAAAACTTCAAAATGCAGAATCATCTATGGAGTGATCTTTAAAGTCCCACACAAGTCATGTATGTGTCTATGCAGAGAGGAAGCTTTCAGCAAAATGACTCTATGGACAAGGTTTGGGGATGAGAGTGTAGGGGTTTTCACATTATATTCAGTACCCCTTAATAGTTCTAGTAGTTTCTAATGTCAGCAATATCTGTTTGATGCCATCATGGGCCATTTAAATTTTCTTATCTTCACTCCTCTGTATTTAGGAAATAGTAATAATTTCTACTTAGGGCAACATATTGAACATTTTTATAAAATAATACAACTTTTTTTCTTAATCTATCTGTGTTGTTTGCCCTTTATTTCTATTTTTATCTATTGTAATTGTGTACTTATTAATCGATATACTTCTGTAAATTGAGCTCTTGCAGAACTGAGAAGTTAGCATAGTGCCCGGCGTGAATGGTAGATATTTAATAAATATTTGTTGGTCATGTGATACAAATTATATGAAAAGAACGTAGACTTCAAAATGAAATAGGCATGGATTTAATTTTTTATTTTTCAATATCTAGGTAATAATCATGGGCATATTACAAAAGTACTGAATTTCCAAGAAGATAAAATTAACAACAATTCCTATTTTAAGAAACTTTTGTAATATTACATGATACACAATTTTAAAAAGCATCGCTGTGATTGTCACATAATAAGTCTTTAATAAAATTAAGATCTCTTCCTTATTTTCCTTTTTTTACTCATCATTTATTAGTCTTCTATAAGCCAACAAGTCTTCCTTGCAAACATTTTAACACCTTTATATATATATATATTTAAGTAAGTTATGGTAGAATGAGACAAAAGTAAAAAGCCCAAAGATAAATTGTAGAAATGTAGACATTTCCCTCCTATTCATTGGCAGTGGGGAGCTGGCTATGGGAAATTAACTTTTAAAATAGTTTTTTTCATCAAACATTTTCATCACTTATTATGCACATAAATATATATTTAAATAGATAAAAGCTATGCAAATTTTTCTTCCAAAGGAGATCTAACCAGTGGCAGGCAATATGAGTAATTTTAGAGACCAGTACAAAAAACTTTATATAGGATATTATATAATTCATTTGCAGAGATGCAAGTCATTGCTGCTAACTTGAAAGAATTACAGTAATTTTTACTGCCACCACTTGTCTACTGCTTTGTACTCTCTGAGCTGAAGGGTTGTGTGAACTGTCCATCCAGATATTTTGTTTATGTTATTCCTGAAGGTGGAGGGGCTGATCAGTTTATCTTTGTTTCATTTTAAGTTATTCATCGATTTTAAGTAGGGCTCAGAATTTAAGTTAATAGTTTTTAAAAAAATAAATTAAGTTGTGATTTTAGATTAATAGACTCTCGCACAGTGGGCTAATTACAAAACCACAGCGGTAGGAAAGATAAGAAAATGCAGTTTCTCATATATTTGGCATGTTGACATTTGGCACTCCGCTTCGAAGTGGATGTTTACACAGTGGCTGTCTTTACTATCATTTACAATAGGTTATATGTTATTTCTGACTTAAATATCTTATCCTATATGCAGCACAGTAAACAAACCACCATTAACCTATGCGTGATTAAACATTTCATGAGGCCTTTTAGATAGTGTACGCATATCCATTCACTCATTTTCAGAAAATTGTGCAACTACCTGTTACTGGATTTGAGGGGGTCATTCAATCACAATGAAGTTCAATAGAAGCTCAAAAAAAAAAAAAAATCTTAACCACAACTACCTGCTATCTATTGAAATATATTGGGGAGCACAGTTTCATCGTCATGCAGTGGCATTCCATGGGTTAACAGTCACAGAGGGTGACGCTTGGCATTTGAACCTCCACCACCGTTTTCAACTCATTATCATGTGAATCGATAATATCCAGTGTGGGATTTTTTTTTTTTTTTAATGGCTCACTGTTCGTTTTGATTTTTATTAAAGTCATCCAATATTGATTTTTCAATTAAATAGTTCACTTCTTGTTAGGTATGTGTTCTGCAGAATCACACAAATAATAGTTTTAGTCATTACTGTTTCTGAAATCATATCACGTGATAGCTATGTGTCTCAAGTTGTCTTCAGGCATGGCCATAGTTGCTAGCTGGGAAGTGCTAAAATGAAGCCAGCAAGATAGAGAAATTGTCCAGACAGGTGTGATCTAATAGGCTCATGAATTTGGGCACTGGTTTCAAAATCAGAAAGACCTGAGGTTGTCTCTATCCTTTGCCTTCTCAGTTTTATTGCAATACAAAGGAAACTTTGTATGGTGAATTATGTACATAGTTTGCTCTGTCTCAAAGCTACTGAAACATATATACTTGCTCTAAGAGCTTAAGCAAAGCTCTGCAGTGGGTGGTAATTGTGGCTGACAATAGCAATCATGTGCCCCTAAAGTGGCAGTGGAGAAACATGAAGATTATGTGGGAGTGTCAAATCTGTAATTTAGGCAGGGCGGTGTCAAACATCTGCGAACAACATTACTAGAACATCCAAATTAAACAAAACCAGTTTTTAGAAGAATGTAAGGCTAGCACAATGTGTAGGTTCTGAAAAAAAAATTAATGTAACAAACTATTTCTTACCTAGATTAAACTAAAGGCTTATATGGTCAATCAAAGTTATGGATTGTGCTATGAGGTTTTGTATATAATCTCCTGTATTTCTTTAGGGATGTCTCTATTCTTTCTATTGCAATATTGGTTTAATTGGATGTCAAACAATGGTAGCTGCTAGAAGTGCCCATGTTTTATAATTTCTCAGTTTAATATTAAATAAGAACAAATGCTTCTCTAGTGGTTTATGTATAAAAATTGGCAACTTTATGATTTTTTAAATATAATTTTATAAATGATAATTTGCTTAAGCAGTCCCAAATTTATTTTATATATAAAAACATAATGTGTATAGAAGTCAGAAATATGTATATTAATTTTTTCATGAGTGCAGATTAACTTTTTAATGTTCTCATTTTTATATATTTTTATTAAATTTATTGGGTTGACAATGGTTAATAGGATTATATAGGTTTCAAGTGTACAATTCAATAATCCATCATTATTGCATTTTGTGTTCACCACCTAAAGGCAAATCTTCCATCACCATATATTTCATCACCTTTACCTTTATCTACCTATCCCCACTCCCCACCTTTTCTCTGGTGACCACTAAACTGTTGTCTGTGTCTATGAGTTTTTGTTTGTCTTGCTCGTTTGTTTCTTTCAGTTTCATTTATATCCCACGTATGAATGAAATCATATGGTTCTCAATTTTTTCTGTCTGACTTATTTTGTGTAGTTTGATTATTTCATTGTATATATGTACCACATCTTATCCAATCATGTATCAAAGGACTCTGGTTGTTTCTATCTCTTGGCACTGCATAAAATGCTGCATTGAACATTGAGTGCATATATCTTTATTAATAAATGTTTTCAAATTTGGGGGGTAGATACGCAGAAGAGGGATTGCTGGGCCATATGGTAATTATAGTCTTAATTTTGGGGGAACCTCCATACTCTTTTCCACAGTACAATTTCAGCATGAATGAGGCACTTCCTTAAATGTTAGTTACTAAAATCTATTAAATTCAAACTTCACTTTCCATAGTGTATAGGTGACAGTGTGTTTAGCAAATTTCATAGCTCGTTAGGAATCATAAAATAAGTATAACTTCTAAAAGTTTAAAAACAGTTATTACCTAAACTTTTTAACCTTACAATGGAAAAATAACAAAAAGAATAAAATATCAAGTCAGGGCTGGAATAACTATGGAAAAGCCACAATACCAAGTACAGTATCTGAAGATACCAATCTGATTACACCATTCCTTTACTTAACACCTTTTTATACTTTCTCATTATTTTTGGTAAACAAACAAACAAACAAAATTCCCTAGCACAGCCTAGTGGCCAGTACAGTCTTTTTCTACTTCTCCAGTTCCCCTCATACCAGATACTCTCTGCCAGAGAGCTTTACATATGCTATTACCTTTGCCCGAAAGTCTCATTCCAATTGTTCTCTCTTGTGCTGTTTGTGCTTAATCACTCAGAGTAGGTCAAATTTCTATATAATACATTCTCAGGGAACGTCAACCTCTTTTATATTCCTATCACAGTGGTCTATGTATTTATGTGCTGATTCTATAGAGGAAGCAGCAAACATTTGCAGACATTTGTGTAATCAACTTATCACAGATTTACAGGATTTAGCAGTCATATCTTTTAGCTATTCCTTGTGATGACACATTTGTGAAAAAGATGAGCCCATAAGAGAAATGATTAATAATTATAAATATGACTCATGTTTGTAGTGAGCTTTATATTTTACTAAGCCTGTTCTAAGTCTTACTTGATTCTTGCAATAATCTCATGAGGAATTTAGGAAAGTTATGCATTCAACAAACATTTGTAGCATATATTATGATCCTGTGTTCTACAGATACAAATTCAAAAATAAGCAGTGATTTTCTTTCCTACCTTCAGTGAGATCCTTTATTTTTTATTTTAATTGAGGTAACATTGATTAACATAAGTTTCAGGTGTGCAACATTATTATTCAATATCTATATACACTATAGTGTGCTTACCACTAAAAGTCTAATTTTCACCCATCACCGTATATTTGGCCACCTTTACCCACTTTGCCCTTCTCCCACCCTCTTCTCCTCTGGTAAGCACCAAGCTGTTGTCTGTATCAATGAGTTCATTTCTGTTTTGTTTCTTTCTTTTTTGTTTTATGTTCCACAAATGAGTGAAATCATGCTGTTTGTCCTTTTCTGTCTTACTTATTTCACTTAACATAATACCCTCAAGATTCATCCATGTTGACACAAATGGCAATATTTCATTTTGTTTTATTGCTGAGTAGTATCCCATTGTGTATATATATAATACTTTGTCTTTAACTATTCATCCCTTGATGGACATTTAGGTTGTTTCCATAGCTTGGCTATTGTAAATAATGCTGCAGCAAACATAGGGGTACACATGTGTTTTTTTTTTTTAATTAGAGTTTTCATATCCTTCGAATAAATACCTGGAAGGGAAATAACTGGATCATATGGTAGTTCTATTATTGATTTTGTGAGGAACCTCCATACTGTTTTCCACAGTGACTGTGCTGGTTTACATTCCCACCAGCAGTGTATGAGGATTGCCTTTTCTATCTATTTTCTCCAACACTTGTTATTTCCTGTCTTTTTGATAATAGTCTTTCTAACAGGTGAGGTGATACTTCATTTGGGTTTTGATTTGCATTTCCTTAATAATTAGTGATGTCAAAGTTCTTTTCATGTGCCTGCTGGCCATGTGCATGTCTTCATTGAAAATACGTCTGTTCAGATCCTCTGCCCATTTTTAATTCGGTTGTCTGTTTTTTGTTCTAGAGCTATATGAGTTATTTCTATATTTTGAATATCAACCCATTATCAGAAATACAGTTTTCAAATATCTTATTTGGTTAGTTGTCTTTTGTTTTGTTGATGTGTGTGTATGTGAGCGCGTACATGTGTGCATGCATGTGCATGAGTGCGTGTGTGTGTGTGTGTGTGTGTGTGTGTGAATTTGACTCCAAAGGCAAGGGGAAGCAAAAACAAAACAGGCCCACATCAACCTAAAAAATTTTCTACACAACAAAGGAAACCATCACTAAAGCAAAAAGGGAGATCATTTGCGGGGAGGGGATGGAGATACAAAAAGAAAAAACTAACTAAAACAATGGAGGCACCAGATTCTTAGGGCTACATTCACTTAAGAAAAGATTGATGTGTGAATGAGAACAGGAAATGGTCCATTCTGCCTGAGGAAGGTAAAGATGTGGACAGAGCACTGCAAGCAGAGGAAACATGAGTAAATGAACCCGTAACAGTGTATGGTTCCTGTCGCAGAGAACTCAGAGATGCAGAGAGATATTGGTAGGAGACAACATGACTCTACCCGTCTTGGTCCCTGCATTTCCGTGTGGCTCAATTCTCAGGCGGGCTCTCCCATGCTAGTGACTAGCATTCCAATCTCACATGTTGTCTTCTCAACATTTTCAACAAGATTCTCAAAATTGTGTCTCATGGGCTGCACTTGGATGTGTTTTCAGGAGGTTTAAATGCAGAAATGTGTGTAAAATGCCTAGCATAGTGTCTGGAGAAATATCAGATTGTTAGTAAAAAATCAGACCCGTTTCTCTTTCTCTTTTCTTAAATAAGCCTAGCATCTAAGCAGGGGTCTTTGCTTGTTATGCCAAGAAGGTGACTAATGATAGAACTTATAGATTACATGCATGTGGCAGGGAAAACGTTCTCCTACAACAGCAGTTCCCAACCTTTTGGCACCTGGGACCAGTGCTCCTGTGAGAATCTGGTGCCTCATGATCTGAAGTGGAGCTGAGCAGTGATGCTAATTCTGGGGAGCGGCTGCAAATACAGAGGAAGCTTCGCCCACTCACCTCCTACCGTGCAGCCCAGTTCCTCACAGGCCACATACCACTACCAGTCCATGGCCTGGGGATTGAGCACCCCTGTCCTACAAGATGGCTTTCAATGCCTATCAAACGCATTTGTCAATGACTTTCTCTTTCGGTTATCTGTGGAACTAAGTGTCAATGACTACCACTTATGGAATTTCCTTCCATGTGCCTGACATTGTGCTGAGTCCTTGACATGTAGTAGTCATTATATTTTACATCCCAACACTAGGAAGTTGGTACTACTGTTAGGAAACAGAATTTTATACTGAACTCTGAATGTTTTCAAAGGTGTGATTTGGCTTCTGTCTAAATTTTTAGGGTTTTATTTGTTTGTTTGTTGTTTGTTTGTTTTTGTACCATGTAAGAGTTGAACAAAGGGCAGATTGTTAGTGGTGAACCTTGTCTGAAATGACTGACATGTTTTTTTTTTTTTTAAATGAATTGAATTTGAGTTTTAATATTAGATTTACATGTATTCAGACATCTTCATAGGGATGGTATGGGGAAGGCTTAATATCTATATCCTGAGATTATGATATAGGGACACCTCCCTCTCTGTGGCCCATCCTCTTTTACATCCTGGCCTGTATCTGGCATGGGAAATTGGACTGTGCTTTTTCTTGGAACATGCTGTATTGTTTTCTTGATTCTGATTTTGCAAGAATGATTTTCTCCTCCCTCTAATGTCTTTATTCATTCCAATTTGCATAAATCTGATAGATTCTTCAGACTAGCTCATTCACCTTCTTTCATGAAGACCTGCCAAGGTTACACCGCATTAATCACTGATCTTGGAGTTCTGGTTTGCTAAATGTCTTTAAAAATGTTTATTGTACAATCAGTAAATATATAAATTCAGCAAATAAAATAAAGATAACCAAAAAGAACAAAAACAACCACATGCAATTTCACCAGTAAGAAGGAAGTTGGTATATGGCCATGTCACCCTGAATACGCCAATCTCGTCTGATCTCAGAAGCTAAGCAGGGTCAGGCCTGGTTAGTACCTGGATGGAAGAAGGAAGTTGTGCTCACATACATATGTATGGGTAAAGAAAATATATGTACATATACACACATATATGTACATGTGTGTATGTTTTAAAATTATAAAATATCTATCATCCAGCATCTTGCTCATTTACTGAACATTATACAATAAATTAAAATATTAAAAAATGTGACTAATGTCTTTCCATTGGTACATTAGGACACGAATCTTACTAGTCAGCTACATTATTTTATGAGGCATTCTAAAGTGATTAATAAATAGCAAGACATGATTAGTTTCTTATCCACTTATTCATAATAGGAACTTGAGAAAAATACTTGTTCTCTTATTTTTTACAGAAAAAATATTTAACTTAAAGGATTATTTTGAGAATTAGATGAAATAATGCAAACGAGATATGTAATATAGTGTCTGACACATAATAAGCATTCAAAAGTATTAATCATTAGTATTACTTACATTATTGTTATTTATTCCTTTAACACATGTCAGCTATGTATCCAGAAATATTCTAGATCTAACTTAATGAAGCTTAAAATCTAACACATTTTCACTAGATAATGGTATTTCTACACTGGCAGTGGGATATGATGGATAAGCATGTGTGGCAAATTAGAATAGCCGAGACTAGTCTTAAAAATGAGGTAGTTATACAAAAAAAAAAAAAAAAAAAAAAGGAGATAACAAAACCTCCTCCATCTCGATGGAGATTTCATAATGAGCTATTCAAACTTGTAACCTGTAACCTCAGGAATTTTCTTTTATCTTCTGGATTCTGTAGTAAAAAAGAAAAAGAAAAGAAAAAAAAGAGAAAACAAAATAGCCCTGTTGTGTCCAGCCACTGTCAATTAATACCTGGAGCTGGTTAACTACCAGAAAACTGTTTCTAGTAATGTGAGGCAAGACTCACCAGCTGTCAGGCAGGGTTAGTATCCTTGGAGGGACCACATACATATCTTGTTGCCAAGGAAAACAGCCTATAACATCATCTTTTTTCAAGGCACGGGTAAATTCTTGCCTCATCTGTACAAAACCTTCACACCTCCAAGAGGCCAGAGGGTACAAATTAAAATTCATGCCTTGCAGAAATAGCTTCCACAATCCTTGCCTTACTCTTGTACACAGTATTGAAGAGAGAATCCCAAGGACTTAGCTATTGTCTCAACACTGCATTTGAACTCTGTTCATGCACAAGCACAGAGCAGCTAGTGTTTTACAAAGGACAGGGTGGCTACATTTAAATTACTCAGCGTTATCAGACATGCCTATGTTTGTGTCTGTTGCTTTTTTTTTTTTTTTTTTTTTTTTTTTTACCTTAAGCCTTTGTTGTCAGGTTGGGAACACTGTTGAATCCTGTTAAACAATGAAGAGGTTATATAAACAACTGTGTGTGTGTGTGTGTGTGTGTGTGTGTGTGTGTGTGTGTGCATGCGTGTGCGGGCCTGCGTGTATTTATGTGTGTGTGTGTGTTTCCCAAAGACATGAAAAGCAAAAAGAAACTATTGAAAGGAAATCTTGAAGCAAAGCCGTGGGTTACCATACCCATCTGGATCTTTACTGACTGTGTTCCACTAGATGCTTTGACTAGATACACCTGTTGTTTTCTCTGCAGAGCCATTGGGAAGAGAGTGTGTGCACCCGGAGCTTAACGATTAGAACGTGTGGCTGCTGCAGCAACCTTGGTAAGTCGTAGTAAACCAAGAGTGTAAATACGAGAGTATGCATCTTTTGTCAATTCCACGCTACTTTTGGAAAAATGTTTGGCATTTGCTTCCTTGCATTTGGCAATATAGACTATTTTAATAATGTTTACACTCTTGTTCTGCTGCCTATCTCAACAAGCTGTTAAGAGAAGCCACGTTTAAACAAGCATCCCTGCATCTTTCGCCGCTTCTTGAAGAGGATAGCAGGCTGTTCCCCAGAATAGTCTGTAAAAGATCTTCTCCAAATAAACTGCTTTAATGCTAAGCAAAATGCCACATATGTAAAATAGGTAATGCTGGATTATGTAAAATGCTTTTTTTTAAAGATGAGGGAAAAGGACTTAGTATCAAATAAATCTGTCAGCATGGGAGTTCCAGAAATAGTTGTAAAGGTAGTTTAAACTGCTTAATATTGCAATTACTATTTACTTCTTCAAATTAGCCTCCATTATCTTATGAAAGAATCTTAAGAATAATTTATTTGACTCTACAGGGGCTTGTGGCTATATCATGAATAGATGTTTAAAGAGCCTGCTAAGAGTCTTCTAAAACCTAATTTAATCTTTGTATCAAACACTTTTACTTATTACTTATTCCAGTCTAAACACCCTCCCAATCCAAATTTCTCAAGGAAGCCTATTTCTACATTAGCATTAATGTATTGGCATGCAGTAGGGAAATTCGCCCTGAGTTATATGTATCAAGAGAAACAACAAAGTAAGTGTGCTTTGTTCTTAGCAAGCCTACTTAATCTCTCAGATGAAAGATGAATCAGAAAACAATACGAACCAGCTCATCTTAATTGGAATCATAGAATAAATGTTGGAATAGAAAAGTACGTCAAATAGTACCCGGTCTAGACTCCTCTTCTTCTATTCGAGAGAAAAGGAGGTTAAGAATGCTAAAACCACTGACCCAAGGCCCGGAGGGAGACATCTGGCAGCACACACACAATCAAAACAAGACACGGGGCTTGATATTTCCAATTTTATTTCAATATTCTGGCACTTCTTGCCTGATCAATGAGAATCACTGAGCAAACTCTTGAAAGTACAGATACCTAGAATTCTCCCTTAGAAGATCTCCATTAATGGCTCTGGAATAGAGCTTAAGAATCTGCATTTTGACAAATGCCCTGGAAAATTATTATGATACAGATATTATAGAAAATGCTACACCATATATATATAATTTTGTCTTTCAAGATCAAAGACCACTACTCTCATTTAAGCCTGTAAAAAATTTTCTAAAATATATCATTACAAATTTATTTTTAAGTTGCATATATTGATTTCCGAGACTTTGGGGAAGACTTATATTTAGACTCATGTTATGTCCACTTATAAGTCAATTTTCCTGGAATCCACTTTTATATTTATGGCATTTATACATCTGTTTTCTGTAATAATGTCATTGCTTAGAGTCCATCTAGAACTTCGACCATTGAATCAACATTCTTTTTAGTAAAATATTAAATCCAAAAATGCACTAAAACAACACCAACTAAGATGTGTTTTAGGAACTGATGTCAGGCAGAAACAGTTAAAATTCTTGGCAACTGACTGAATTGCTATGCTTGCCTAGTATGAATTTCCTAGAGATATGGCAAATTGTACTTCCATAAGAGATTAGCACTTTTTAAAATTACACACACACACACTAAAAATGTGTTGACTGCTGTCCGTGGTACTAATAGTGAACTCTGGGAATCGTACCTTTATACAGTCAGCTCATAAAAAGCATTTAACAGACATTGCTTTTAATTCCTATAATTTTGGCAGTGCCAAGAATATTCAGGCACCAGATTCAACACCCAAAGAATTCTCCCCTAAGTCAAACGAGCTAAGGGTACCTGCAATTATTTAAATAGACATGTTTGACTTTCAGGTACTTTTTAAGGGAAATAATGACAAATGGACAAGAGGCGAAAGTTATTCTTTAAAAAGACAGACTTAGCCTCTAAGCTAACACTGTTTAGTTTAGCAATTTCAGAGGCTGTGTACTCAACTTCTTGTGTGAATTGTGTTTTTATACCATCCCATTTGACAATTAAAATGGGGAAATGTGGAAAAAGCCATTGTTTGTTTTTCTATAGTGCCATCAATGTGCACTGCACTGAACAATAGTCAGGGCATGGCAAACAAAGGCTCTGCCCTGTGGAGCTTACAATCGAGCAGCATGATACAAAGCAGAACAATGCAATTCAGAACAAGCATGTGGTGATTAACAACCTTTCTGAGTGGCATTATTTGCAGAATAGGTGCTTTTTTTATATATAAATCAGTGGGTGGGGGGCGGGAGTACATTAATTGAGAAGCAGTTTCATCTATAGGGACTTTGACAGAAGACACAAATCAGCTTTGGGTGAATAGATCAAGGAGGAAAGAAAATTAGGAGGATGGTATGATAAGTAATTAAAGATTTCAGGGCAGGCTCTCTCTGCAGTGATAGAGTCCTGGAGAGGTCCTAGAAATAATGAATATAGCCACGTCATAAAGAAGAAAATAGGAATTAAGGTATTTAGTAAAAAAGAGTCCCTTTCTAGTAGTTCAGGAAAGGAGATTGGTTTGAAAGCATCCACAGAGAGAAGGCAAGGACAAAAAATGCATGGTGCGCCATTTAAAATTTGAAATTGTACTTGAACCGTACAGAAATTATGGTATTTGATAAATGAATTCTAAGTTGCTAATGGCAGAAGAAATAGTATCATTTAGTATCGTTTAGCTAGAATTGTATGTTGAGAAGTCAAGAATTCAGAGAGATGGCTGTGTGAAATCAAACATATTTTGAAACATGTATCTAGGGTTCTGTTTTGTGTGTTGTCTTTGTGTGTGCACAAAACATTTCAGTAAGGTAGAACAACTGTCAGAAGCAAGAACATGTTTCCTTGCACTCCGTTAATAATGGGTGATATTTAAGGAGTGCCTACGATAGCCGGGTGTTATTCTCAGCATTACTTATATCATGCCCTTCATTTCCCACAGCTGCCCTATGAGGTGGGTAATGCAACTATTAGACTCTCCAGTCCACAGATGAGTAAGTTGAGGCACACTGAGCCTGAGTAACTTCTGAAGCAGATAGTCTAGTTTAAAAGTCAGTGCTGTACACACAATGCTGTAAATTTCTCTCCAAATCCAGATGCCTATCCTCAAGAAAAACCCTCCTCGATGGGAGCATTCTATATTTTCCTGAAGGTTAGGGGACACTATTTAATTTGTCCTTGTGTCACATACATATAGGAATGTACATATATATTCTTCCTATAGCGTTTGCATTCTGTTAATATCCTTTATAATAACTGGTGAATTAGGATGAATGAGATGATCTCGTTTGTGTCAAGTACAATTGATTTAATACCTAAAAATCTAGATAAAATTTTGAGATAGGAGAAAACACCATGAATCCACTCAGCCTCCATGAAAGAATAGTATAAACCTGGGAAAGAAAATGTACTAGATTAAAGTTCAGGCACCTGAAACATATTAGCAAATGGCTTTTCCCATATTTGCTTCTTTGCAGATGGCCCCACGGTGGCTTGTGGCAGCCTGAGTTTTTTGTATCACACCCTGATAGATTATAGATAAATGTAGAACTTAAACAGCATTCCCTTTGTTTATCCCAAATGTCGCAATTTTGTTATTCAGGGTTCCCTGAGTATTTGTTAATATTTTTCATGCGTTTCCTAACTTTGCTTTCTATTTTTTATTTATTATTATTATTATTATTATTATTATTATTATATTATTTTTGGTTACACCTAAGCTATCTCTTTATTCCATGAGCCTTCATACATGCTTAAATGTGACTTATTTTAGGTCATAGTTTATTTTAAAATACAGTGGGCCCTGGAACACCTTCTGCTTCAGATAGGTGGACACAAAAACCAACTGCCACAGGAGACCTCTGCTATGAGAAGCGTTATGACAACCCTAAAGGAATTGGGACCACTGGTTAAAGAGCATGAGAGCAAAATGCCGAGGGCGTTTAAGGAGCTTATTTTCTCATGAAGGGTGAGCTTGCAAGAGACCTGTGTTCCTTGAGCTCGAATAACACTTTTTCTTCAAGGGTTCTCGACCCCTGACAAGCGGTTCACCGAATAAATACGAGGGGAGAACACAATGCATTTTGTTAAGACGCTGTATTTGCACAGGACTTTCTAAAACTCCTAAAATGATGTGAAGTGTATGCGTGCATACTTAACTAATAATGTAGGTGGGAGTTATTATAGGGGGACGAAAGCTAAACAGAGTTTAAGGTCCCAAAGCATGCTTTGCTTTAACTGAGAGGAATTCAGGTATGTGAGGCCTCGGATGATTTAACCGTATTCACAAGCAGAACTGTCAAATTTTAATTTTTCTCTGAACTCTTCTTGCTGTCTCTATCCTCTTTGCTAATTTCTTCTCATATCATTAAAAGTTCCTCAGACCTTCCCTGAATTCAACAGCAACAATAAAACTATCACATTTCATTTCAAACAACTGACAGGGCTCTCTCCCTTTAAAGCTAAAATTCTTAGGAGAAGGGTCTGCACTTCTGATTTTGCAATACATGCCTTCGGTCCCTGAAATAGTCCCTGCCCTACCACTTCACTGAAACCGCTTTCTCACATTTAATCAAGTATTCTTTTTTTACCTTTTTTTCTTAAATTAAGATATACTTTATATTCGCTGAAAAAGCAGGGAGTCCTCAATATTTTTGTAACTGAGCCCACTATATAAGCCACACACCTATGTAGATATAGTGCATCCGCATCATTACAAACGTTCCCTCACGCCACCTTATAGTGTGATGGAAGAAATGAGAACGGTTATTGACCCCGGGAGATGAATGGTATGTTCTGATTTTCTTCGTCATAGATTGTTTTTTTTCCCATTGTAGGCCTTAAAATAAATGGAATCACACAGCATGTATCATTTGTATCTGGCTTCTTTTATTCAGTATAATATTTTGGAGTTTCCTCAAAGGTGTTATGTATAGCAGAAGTTTATTCTCTTTGACTGCTGGGTGCATTCCATTAAATGAACATACTTTGATTTATTAATCCATTCTCTTATTTGTGTATATTGGCATTGTTTCCAGTTTGGGGCCATTATGAGTAAAGCTGTTATGAATATGGACATGTGTCTTTGTGGATTTGTTTTCATTTCTCTTGGGCAAATGCCAACAAACAGGAGTGCTGGATCATATGGTCACTATATGTTTAACTTTATGAGAAGCCTCCCAACAATTCTCCAAAGTGTACATACCATTTTGCACTCCCACCAGTAATGAATAGATGTTCTGGTTGCTCCATATACTTAACAACGTTTGGGGTTTTTCAGTCTTTTAAATTTTGATCATTTTTGCATGTTTGTGCAACATTTTTGTGATTTAATTTACATTTTTCTAATGACTAATGTGTCAAGCACTTTATTTTAAGTGTTCAATTGTGAAGTGTCTGTTCAATGATTTTGCTCATTTTTATTGAGCTGGTTATTATTATTATTATTTAGCTGTAGAAGACCTCTCCTTTTTACCATACCTCATACCACAGAAATTAATTCAAAACAGATTATGGAATGAACCATAAAAGTTACCAAAACTCCACACTTTTATGAGAAAACTTAGGAAAACATCCTCACAATACAAGCAGAAATCTCTTTACAGGGACAGAGAAAACATTATCAACATAATAAATATTGCTTTATTAGATAAAATAAAAATTAAGCTTCTGTTCATCATTAGACACTACTAAGAAAATGAATAGGCAACCACAGAGAAAACATTTGGAATTCCTATATCTGAGAAGGGCTTTTAGGAAGACTATGTAAATAATTAATAATCTTCTAATTGTTGCATACGAGGCTGTTATTTCTTCCTTCTATGGCTTATAGTTTCACATCATTTGGCTTATACGACCAGCGACTTCTTGCAAATCGATTCCTCTAAGTAATTTTCTCTATTTTGCTCATTTTTGTTGTCTCTAATTCATCTGTTTTAATCATTTTTACTGCTTGCCTTTGAATTATATTCTGATATGTTATGCATGATCATCTCCCTAGTTATCTACTCTTTTCAGTCTCACGTTTTCTCTGGGTGGTCTAAATTCTTGCCACTCACAGTGCGATCTGTCAGCCAGCAGCATCAGCATCTATAAGCTCTTTAGACTTGTAGAACCCTCGTAACAGACCCACTGCATCAAATCTGCATTTTAACAAGATCTACAGTGTGTACACATGCGCGCACACACACACACTTACATGCACACACACATACACACATGCACACACACATACACACATGCACACACACACGCATACACATACATTACAGCTTGAGAAGTAGTATTGTCACTTGTATCTATGGTTTCTATTGTCTCCTCTGCTGTTAGTTCTTACATATTTAGTATATGTCATTCGAATGCAGTCCAGATTTATATCTCAGCGTGCCGAGTATCTCCAGATGGCTGGTATTTAAGTAGGTATGTAAAACACAATATGTTCAAAAACAAACTCATTATTTTTTTTCTTTTATTTCCATGTCCCAGTTAATGGAGAAGTAAAGTCAAATAATTTTTATTTTATAATATTAATGACTAAAATACTTTCGAGAGATCTTATGTAAAACTAAAGTGTTGTACTCAATTCTGTAAGTATTGCAAAACACAGACTGAGTTATTGAAAGAAGAGAAAAGAAAAAAATGAAAAAAAATTAATAGTAAAAATAATAACTGGGTAAAACATATTAAATTTCTAAAAGACAGAAATCATTTATGATTTTTATTCTAAATAATCTTAGAGTTCAAAACTCAAGCACATTTTCCTTTATGCAACCATTTCAGCAACTCACAGAATAGAACATAAAATCCTACGGACTTCCATATACCTGTTATATGGTGTCAGAATATTATTTGATTTTTATCCCATCAAAAATATCTATCAATAAAAACTAAAGGTATATTTTATTAAGTCCATCCCAGTCACCAAAAAGCAAACCATTTAACTCAGAAGAGAGGAGAAAATGCAAAATATTTTATTTATATTATAAAAGCTTAAAAATTACTATTGAATCACTAGGACTCTATTACACATGATCTTATAGGAACTGAGTTCAATAATGGTTAAAATTTTAGTAAAAATTTTATTTCATCTAAAATGTCAGAACATCTTTATACTCATGCCATATATTTCCTCTCCATTTCTCTAAGGTGAAGATCCAAATTCATGTATCTCAGTTTTTCAAGTAAAGTTTTCTGGCTCCTTAAAAAAAAAAAAAAAAAAAAAAAAAAAAAGTAAAGAGTAAAAATAAACAACCAACAAAAAATATCCCACTAATTAACTGCCATACTCTAGCCTGATCCGCAGCTAAGTTCATAGGATAAGATATCAGTAAGGATGACTGAAAGATGCTAGTGTTGTTTTCACTATATTTGTGGTAATAATAGTGCCCTTAGATAGCATTTATGAAGAGCTTCTGTTTCCTCACTGTATCATCGTTATCTCATTAAATCCATACAATAGTCTTAAATGTTTAGAGAGTGATAGTGACTTTCTTAAGATCTCATAGTGAGAGAAATGGTACTCAGGTTTATCTAATCCCAAAGTCGGTGCTGACTCTAACATAGAGATGTGAAATTTGTCTCTGTCTTTGACTTCCAAGTCTTCTCCTTTGAAATATAATTTTTTACAAGCATGAAATCTGTACTCTTTGCACCTCTGAAGGGTAAATTTTTTGTTCTGTGGAGTTAAAAGGAAAGAATCAGTTTAGAAAATAATAAAAATGGTGACAACTGTGTCTGCTCTATGGAGGAGAGGAAAATAAATTACTTCATGGCATCAGGGCGCATTTGGGAAGTGGGGCTTCAAGAATTCTGGGAAGAAATTTTATTTCGCAGCAATGTTGATCCTCTTCCATGCCCCAGCCTGAGAAGTACACACTCACTCCTGATAAGGGCAGATACCATATCTGTCTGTCTGTCTCTGTCTCTGTCTGTCTCTCTCTCTCTCTCTCTCTCTTTCTCTCTCTCCCTGTTTCAAGATTAGTATAGTCCGCAAACTTACCATTTGTACAACTAGACACATGAGTATTTCCAACTGAGAAAACAAATTTTTCGCACATCACTGGACTCCCATCCCTGAGCAGACACAGCATCCCCCCGGCATATAGGCTTTCTGAGTGGAGTGGGCAGCTGCTGACAGGGTCCACGTTTTCAATCTGTATCCATCCCCACGACATCATATCTTCTTGGGGAGGGCATTGTCATACGGTTGGAGCTAATGTTCTGGCAGGCTTTTATCTTGCTAGTCTATCATTACCATCCCCACTGAACCAGAAGGCCTTGGGGAGTTTTCTGTTACTCTCAGTCAATCATTATGGCAGTTACCAACTTTCCGTAACACACTGATCCATGGAGAGGCAGTCACTGTGTGGAATTTCCATGTTCAGCATCCTTTCCTCTTTTTACATAAAAAATCTGAAATAATTACTAAAAATTGAGAAGCATTAGCTTTGCAGTATTTGATCAAAGTATGAGTTTCAGTTGACGTTTGTAAATTTCCAGTCTTTTCTCTAGCGGCTATCCAAAAACTGCTAAAATTTAAAGTTCAAGAAGACCTTTCCAGGCAGTACATGCACTGTTAACTGGTATCTTCCTAAAGAGTTGATATTTAGTTTTGAGAGGGGAAAATGACCTTTATGGCATAAAATGCATATAGAGCCTGTTAGATAGATAGATAGAGTAGATAGACATATACATGTGTATATATATATATATATATACACATGTATATGTATAGACATACATATACATATACATATATATTTGTATAGACATATACAAATATATATATATTACAATGTGTGTTTTTGCCTGTAACTGAGGCCTTCTGCTTCACTGCTGTTCTTAAAAATTTGTATGGAAATTATTCCAGAGGCATTATAAATTTTCTTAAAACAGAATATATTTAACATAATTTAACTTTATTCTAGAGAGTTTAGGATATCATTATGAATAGCTGTTATGGTGTTATAGTACGGTGGTGCTATATTGAATTCTATGTAATTTAGTAAGTCAGATGTTCTTGTAGACAAATGAATTTCTTCCTTCCTTCCATCCTTCCTGCCCTTCCTTCCTTCCTCCCTCCCTCCCTCCCTCCTTCCTCCCTCCTCCTCCCCCTCTTTCTTTTCTTTTCTTTTTTTTCTCTTCTTTTCTTTCTTTCTTTCTCTTTCTTCCTTCCTTCCTTCCTTCCTTCCTTCCTTCCTTCCTTCCTTCCTTCCTTCCTTCCTTTCCTTTCCTTTCCTTTCCTTTCCTTTCCTTCCTTTCTTTCTTTCCTTTCTTTCTTTCTTTCTTTCTTTCTTCTTTCTTTCTTTCTTTCTTTCTTTCTTCTTTCTTTCTTTCCTTTTTTTTCTTTTCTTTTTTTTTCCTCTTCTTTCTTTTCTTTCTTTCATTTTCTATGTATGCTTATTGAGTTCCAGTTATTTGCCAGGAGCACTGTGTTCAACAAATATCAATGAACCAAAGCAGACAATGCCAATGTCTTCTTGGATTTAGGTTATTCTAAAAGGTGCATGTAGGTAGAACATAAACACACACACACAAAACACGTAATTCAAAACTATGAAATAGAAGAAGATAAAGAACAGAATGTTATCAAAGAGAGGGACAGAGTTATCTAATTCAGATTAAAGAGTTGGGCAAGACTCTGAGAGTGAAAGGTTTTCAATGAGATTTCTAATATTTTGAATTAGCTAGAGGAAAGAAATAGCATGTACAAAGGACTTAAGGTAGGAAAGACTCAAAGACTGATAAAAGGCCATGATTCTGTAGCACAGTGAAGTAGGAGTTTTCAGAAGGCTATTTATACTCTCTCAGTGCTTAAAGAGAAGCAAATGTTAATGACTTCCTAGTGAGTTATTTAAAATTTATAGGAAAGTAGTCACAAAATTAAGGGAAAATGATATACAAATAACTTAATACTCTTAAGAATTAATGAGAATTTAGGTCAAATGCAGATGTAATTCACAAGCTACCTTTATGTTTGTTATTCATCATCAAATCTTCCCTTAAATTATTAGAAATCCTCATGGAAATTAAACTAAGCCTGACAAAGAATAAAATAAACAAAATGATTTTTGTCAGTCAAAAACCCAAAGTCATTGTTTCTTAGATTCTCACCTCATTAAACCCTCAGGAATTTCTATAAAGGGATTTTAAACAAATGAATTGGTATTGTAGTTCCTATAGCAAGTTGCTAGTGTGAAAATAATTTATATGTAAAACAAATTAAATTACAGTAAATTAGCATAAAGTTTAGTATTATACTAGCCAGAGAGTCTCAAAATAATAAGTCTATTTGAATTATTATTAAAATGAAAATTAAGATGAGTTTTTTCAAAAAACCTTCCTGCTTTATATTATTATAGAAACAATTTTCTTTATGAAAAAAATGATTAAAATAAAATATGCTTAAATTGTGTTATAATTCACTTGAATTACTGATTACTTAAATAAGAATATAGAAAATATTTTACTTTCTGAGAATTGATTTTCTGTTGATTTAAGAAAGAGAGAAAAATTCATAACATACATGAATTGCTTCTTAAATTCATCCTAAGCGTTGAAAATCATTAGCCAATTAATGGCACTCAGTATGTGTTATTTATAATATACCCATAAAATTGATCATTAAAACTTAGAGCAACGGATTTTTTTATTCTAGAATTTATGTGTACTCAAGACAAAACTAATTTTAATGCCAGCTAATACCAGCATTATTAGAAAACCTTTTCCTTGTTTTACTTTTTGAATGTAATTAGAAATTTGCTTTAAAATCCCCACTGACACGAAATGTTAATATTGGTGCAATTAATGAAATGCTAATATTTATGAATTAATTGGCAGAAAATCTCGATGAAAGGCAGCTAACAGAAATCATTTATGCAGAATCTACCAGAGGACAAGATTTGTCCTTGGCGACTTGCTCATTTTGCTTTCAGAATGTTATTTAGTAAAATAGTGATATGTCAGTGAATCCTTGGTTAAAAGAGTCTTCTAAGACAACGTTAACAAGCTGACATCTCACATAGCTATACTAATTAAAGATATTGGAGATAGTATTTTTCATCCACTAATTCAGATATGCAGAAAAAAATATAATTCTTGTTTTCTACTACTTAACACTGTCTTTGTCTCGAGCTTCCATCTTTCCTGATGGTCAAACATAGTCTTTCTCCACTCCATGTGGACTGAGTTTTTAAAGATTAAACTAATTAATTAAATATTTACTTCACCTACTTCACTCCTATCAGCATCTCCTTTAAGTGCATCTGATTGTTCTGGCCATTATATCAACATCTGTCCAACCTCCCTCATTTCAAGGTACTTTTTTTTTTGTCTATAGTGACATATTGTTTTCTTTGGCATCTTTGCATCATGTCTAAACTCCCTGCCTGTCTGCCAGCTCTTAGAGTCCCATTGTCACCCTATTTGTTCCCAAAAGAAATCAAAAAGCGGCTCCCCCTGACATGTACATGATCTGGGACTAATTTGTTTAGGCATCGTAGATCTCCCAAACCATCCTGATCCTAAAAATTCTCAGCAGGGTTCAGTGCCTACTAGGGCCTAGAGCGAGAGCTCAGTTTCTGTCTAGTGTCAGTGATCGATCCTACTGTCCTTGAGGGGTCATAGCTGAAGTAACTGTCTTAGAAAACATTCTTCACAGCTTTTTTTCCTTCTTAATGCTGCCTGAATTTTGGCTTTTGCTCACTACTAAGCCACCACAGCAACTTCCTTTTGGCCAACAATGGCCTTGTGAAGTCTTCAGGCAATGAGAAATTTGCCGATGCAAAAGGGGCACATAGTTCCTTGATCAACGCTTTACATTGTGTCATTATTATGTACTTTATCATTATAACACTTGACCGCTAAGTGAAACTTGGAAATTAAGAAATTAAGAATTTATAAAGGCAAGAATGAAAGAGAAGAAGGCAGGATAGAGGAAGAAAATTGTGCATATAAGCAGGTGACCAAGAAACCAGGCCTTTGGAAAGCCTTTAGCATAACCTCCCCCAACATCATTAAACTTAAGAATAATATGGGAAAAATAGGAAATTGAGGAAGATGCCTCCTATCTACTCTTTACTCCTGTCTGACAAAACTCTTTCCTTTTTTGAATAGTCTTGCCATGGATCCAGGGCCTAGCTCTAAGTGATTCCCATGGGTCTAATTTTAGCCCATGTGTTCTATAAATATTTTATTGATTAAAAGCTTTTCTTGTGGAGTCAACCTATATGTGATCATGAGTCAAATGTTAATTTTAACAAGGGCATTATACAAATAAACTCTTATCATAAATGTACCCACATCATTTTGAAGTGTAAAGCAAGTCAATGGTAAAAACAGTTTATGTCAGGCTGCCTACTTTGTGATCACCCAATGAACATGGGTAGTACCCCCTCCCCCTGCAATGAATAAGTAAGATGTTGAGAGTTTGCAAGAAAGTTTATTACTCACACAGGAGATTTCTGGGAAGAGCCAAGTGGGCAGAAACAGGTCTAGGATGTTTTGAATGGTACTGAGGAAGTGGTTTGGATCTTTTTGCGATTAGGAGGTAAAATTAGGGAGTTTACTAGGTTTGGGTCGGCAGTTTGCAAGGTCTGAATGTTCCACAGGAGTCAAAGGAAGGGGCATGCAACAGCTTTCCTGTCAACCTGTCCAGAGGTGGAGCTGACAGAGAAAGGGAAAATGAGGCTTAAAAGAAGTCAGTGATTCACACATCAAAAAATGGGGTCAGACTCTATTTCACTAGCCTTCCCTGCTAGAGGAGAAGGCCCAGGGCCTCTTTACTTCACAGACAAAAGGCAGCTTCCTTACCAAGTCAATGAAGATAAAGCAATGAGCGCGTAAGAAACCAGACTGACTCAACAAATTTGGGAAACCAGTATAAAATATGGCTAGGATCAGGTCTCTTCTTTCTTTTTGACCTATTTTCTGAGCTAAATGTGAGATCACACATAGAAGATCAGTGAAATGTTAGTAATTTCATGACCCTTGGATTTATCTTTTCTAAAGGGCTAGAAATTGTTGAAGCGTAAAAAGTGTTTTTATTCTTCTAAAATTATGTGTCGAATAGAGTAATAATATATGCAGGCTAGGAGTGAATACAGAGCATTCGCAATAGATTAAAAATCAGGCTTCCATGTACACCACGTTCATTTATTTATTGCTCATTGTTTTCTCAGTGAATGAGAGCATATCTACTTAGTGGACTGGGTATTTTTCCAGGTGCTGGGATATATTATAAGCAAGATAAATCACCTCTTCCTGTAGAGTTAGCTTTTCGTAGGAGGTGGCAGAAATTTTTTTTTTTTTTTTTAAAGCACAGCTTTAGTTCTGCTAAGTGCTATGAATATAGAGGGATTAACCTAGCTTGGGGAGCACAGGAAGGAAGCCCTAGGTCTGAAACCTGAAGCAACAGCCCAGAACGTCTCTGAAGTTAATGCTGGGTGCAGGAGTTCCCATTTTCTAATTTTAGTGTTTAGCCAGCACTATATTTAATTGGTCAGATAGAAATAGGGCAAAAATTGAAATGGGCCTCTTTGCCTCCGTAATGAATTAAACAGTTTTTCATTGCATTATCTGTAAATGGTGCTACTGAACTGACAATTTCTTTCTTGTTTGGGCTTCGTTTAAACTTCTGAATGGTATTAAGAGGTTATTAGAGATTAATCTCCAATTAGGTATTCTGATAGCCCAAGAAATTGTCAAAGGGTCCCTCTGGCCATACTTTTTAACATTGAAGAGATATTGAATTAATAATATTTTGCTATCTCTTCAGACCTTTAAACTCCTATGACTGATGTCCAATCATTTAGCCCACTTAAATGGAATGTCACACTGTGAGCCTTCCATTCTGAATAGGTCACCGTAGGCTAGCACTCATTAGTGTTGAGTGTCCATTTCAGAAGCTGCAGCAGTCACTCAGCCCCTGTGTTTTAAGTAAATAAGTAGAAAATTGTTTTCTCTCAAATGGAAGGGTTACGAAGATAGTGCCATATGTCATTATTATTGTGACTAAAAAATATATATATATATATATCATGTAGGCTCGATAATGCTGCGTAATTCTCCAACATAAGGCTATAAAATCATGTTGGTTTAGTGAGTGAGGCTCATGGCACAGTCCCCAGACCCATCTGGAGTGCTGTGGACTACATAGGATCGAGTCCAAAGTCCAGTGTTGAAAGTAGGAGGGGCTAAGCAAGGCAGTTGTGATTTATGTGGGATTCTCATCCACGTGAATGAATTAACCAAGTATTCACAGTGAAAATTTAAAGGGGAAGATTAGGAAGGAATACATGACCAGAATCCCCCTCATGTTGTTACTCTAAATAGTTCTCTGTTTTTTCTTCTTCTATTACAGATTTTAAGAGCTTACATCTTTGTTAAATGGCAAAAAGATATGTTATCATTTAGGAATTTGTTTTTTAATTAACTATTTTTTTCTTCACTTGGTTTCTGTAACTACATTGCATACACAGGCTCCACACACTTTAGTAAAAATAAGACTTCAAAAGGTGTAAAAATGGGACCTGACTAATTGTATTTTCTAAGTTGGAAATTTCTGAAGAAGGGAGTTGCGGTAAAAAGTAGCCATTATTGACTTGGACTACGTAACTTTTGTGGGCATCTGTTATTTTTGACTCCCAGCATCGCTTCCCCATTCTGGTAGAAGTGCCTCTATTTGGTTTCCCTTTATGGAACTATCCTCTTCCCTTATCCCCACTTTTCTGTAACTGTCAAAGGTTTATCCCCACTTTTCTGTAACTGTCAAAGGTTTTTCTGCAACTGTCAAAGGAGGTGACTCACCTTTCTGATCCAAGGGTGGATGGACATGTGACCCAAATCACACTAATAAGACTTGCTTTCTTCTACATTTGAATTTTAAGCAGAGAAACACAGAGATGGAAAAGGTTGTCCCTGATTTATCCCTGTGTGAAAAATTGAAGGCAATCAGTATTTTCTCTTTCCTTTCCTTTCCTATCTTTTTTTTTTTTTACATTATCAAAGCTGCCCTGAATTTTTTTCTTACTAAGATCTAGTTGTAAAGGATTTCCTTACTTGAGAAGCTATTCTATTTCCTTCCAATATATTTAATTTTAAGCACAATAAATTATTTGGATTGTGGTCTAAGAGCTTAACTGATACCATGACATCAAAACCTTCACCCAACCAGATAAGCTGAAGAAATAATTGTTTGCCATAGACATTCGGAATATAGCAGGTATGTCTCCATGTGGTATAAGGGGATAGTGGGTGTTGTGGGGGCTAGGGCATTCAAAAATCAGTGGGGACCTTTGAATTTGGAAGGCTTTAAATCTGTACTCTGGAATTTGCTATTTGATAGATAGCACAAAGGAACAGAATAAAAAGATAACCCAATTTCTACACTACTCCCATGACATCCATGGCCTTACACCATGACATCTGGGGGTTTCGGTTATCTCTGAGGTGATGGAGGCGGCCTGAATAATCTGAAGGTTCTGTTCAGTTCTGTGCTCATGTAATTACATATTTCTATTCTGTAAACCATGGTGGAATGTTGAAAATTTCTGAGCAGAGGGGTGACAGAATAAAAACCACATTTTTAGGATTGATTTTTTAAAATGACATTTTTGTAGTTAACATTGAACTAGAATATCTAAATTCTTTTTTACTTACCATCATTTTAAAGACAGTTTGTGAAATACCCAGACCTTTAGAGTAAGCAAACCTCTTGAAATCATTAGATAAATTCAAGGCAATTTAGTGAAAGAAAAGGTATATCTAACACAGGTGCAAATTTTATTTGAGGTAAAGAAAATTCATTTATGAAAAGCAATTCCAATGTACATGAAAAACAACAACAAACTTTAAAAAGTATTTAAGAGGATATTCATAATTTAAATTAATGTTTGTCTAATAAGAAAAAGTAAATTTATTTTAGTTACTGGAATTGATTTTTAATTTAGTTTGTATCTGACAGTCTTAGAATGTTGAATGAACATTTTAAAAAATTTAAGCATACAACTGTTCTCCTTATTTCTAAACTACTGTCACAAATACTTTTTAAAAAATGCACAGATGAAAATGCACAAAACAAATGTTAAAACAATGAATTATTTAAAAACCCAACCTCCTTGTGAATACCATTCAGATCGATAAACGGAACAAGACTTACACCCTAGAAGCCCCTTCCCTCTTTTTCCCATCACTACTTCTCCCTCATGTCCAAATGAATCATCGTCCTGGCATTTACTATCATCACTCTTACCATGGTTTTACCATGTAATCATGGCTTAGTTTTCCCAGTTCCTTTAACTTTCTACTAAAAGAAACACATAACATGTATTTTACTGTGCCTGGCTTCTTTCACTTAACATCATGGGTATGAAATTCATCTGTGTTGTGGGAAGTTATATCTTTGTCATTGTGAGTGCTGTACAGTGTTCCAGACGTGGATATGTTATAATGTATGTATTAAATATTAATGAGTATCGGTGTTGTTTATACACTCAACAAAACCATCCCACTGTGGACATTCACATATATGTTTCTTCAAGCTCATGTACTTGAATTTCTATTAGGTAAATTTTAAAGGGTGGAATTTGTGGGCTATGGTTTAAATATGCTCAACTTTAGCAGGTAATGTAAAACGTTTTCTAAAGAGTTAGCAATTTTATTTTAACCATCATTCTGTGAGATTTTATTGATCTATATATTTAACAACATTTGAGATTGTTACTATTTTTAATTTTAGCCATTCTTGTCTGTGTGTTTATTTCATTGTAATTTTTATTTGCATCTCCCTAATTAACAAGAGGTTGAATACCTTTTCATATGTTTATTTTCCACTTGCATATACTCTTTTGTAAAATGCCTATTCAAGTAATTTCTTAAGTATTCGGCCTGATAGCTTTCATTAGTTTGGGAAGGTTCACAGTTATTACCTGTTCAAATATGATGCATGTTCTCTTCTCTTTCTAGATTTTCTCTTCTCACGCTATACTTTGCAGCTGTTTTCCTTCTCCTCATACTTTCCTTCCTTTGTCTCTCTCTGTTCCCTTCATTATTCTCAGTTATCATCCAGTTCTCTAATTCTTTTGTCACCTATGTTTAACCTGCTTTTAATCCCAGATATCGAGTTCTTAATTTGAATTACTATTTCTATGTTTTGAAATTTTCACTAATATTTTCGTTTCTAGATCTGCAATTCTAACATTCCGACACTTTTTATTTTATCCTATTGAACATAATGAGGTGGTTACTTATAAAATTATGACTGATTAGTATCTGGACCCTCAGTAGGTTTCCTCCTAGTTTTTATTAGTTTTGCTGAATTGATTCATGTGGTTTTGTTTTCTAATGTGCCTGGTTATTTTTTATTTTCTTGGGCATTGTTTTTACAGAATTTTTCATAGAAGTAATTTGAGGTCTGATTTTTTTTCTTCTTGCAAAAAGGGTATAGGTTTTCTTCCTGACCTGTGAGAAATAGCAGTCTTGGAATCAGTTCATTTGTAGATGAATTGCAAGTCTCTGAAGGTTCTGTTTATTTTTCTTTTAAACTTATTCATAAGATGCAGCATTTTGGTATTCCTACTCAAAGAATAGTAGATAGGTTTTATCCACCTGACCCCTTAGATACTAATATCTATCTATTTAACCCAACAAGGCTGTAAAAATCATGATGAGCCTATATCATCAGCATAGAATTGGCAAAGAATATTGAAAGGAAAAAAAACAAAAGGTGACCTTGAGTTCCAAGTTCACCTCCCTGAACCTCTATCTTTCTGGTCCAGTAATTGTTTACTATTTTATGAATTATTTTATGCATTTGAGCCATTTTTAAATTACACACAGATATGTTAAATATTATAAATATATATGTACATGTATATTATATATACATTTTTTTTCTTCAGTGAAAATCTTTTCCAAAAATATTAAAATACCATTTCTGGAGTGCAAGTCTCTTATTTGGCTCAGTTCATTTCCTATACTGCTGCTCTAATTATCATTTTAGAAGAGACCTTTGATTGAATCATTCCCCTTATTAAATATTTTATTTCATTTATTCTTTCATTCATTCCATTTCATTCCATTTAGAATATCATCTAAATATCTTAGTTTATAATTTATAGCTTTTTATATTCTAACCTTAATCTTATCTTCCAATTTTACATAGTGTCATCCCCTACTACATTCATTATTATTCTAAGGCAATGGAATGACATTGTTCCCTAGTGACAGAGAACATTCTAATGTTCTCTTTCCTTTAACTCATGCTGTTTCTGCTGTCAGAGTATTTTCATTGTTTGATGATGAAATCCTATTTATCTTTCTAGATAGCCTTAATGTCAGTCTTCTGTGAACAGTTCCTAAATTCATCTCCAACATAAGCACAAAACATGCCGCAGGATTGGTTACTCCCTCTTCAGTTTAAATGTGAATTCCTGCAACCTGATAAAGGAGCCACACCAACTTGTTTCCTGAACACACCCTACATCCATACCTCATGCCTCTGCTAAAAATAATCTCTTTACCCAAAGAAGATCCAGCTAGTGCCTCAAAGAATCTTTTGACCTTTTTTTTTTTCCTTTATTGCCCACAGGAACTATGTTAAAACAGTATTCCTTTAGCATTTTGCTCATACCTCAATTATAGTAGAGTCTAGTCATTGTATTATTTTTGAATATTTGATAATAAGTTCCCCCCCAGAGGCAGAGATCACCTATTATTTATATTTTTACTTCAGATTTAAAATAATAGATACACTTATGTGACAATATGTGATTGATATAAGAACAAATGCATAAAATAATGCATGTGTGCATATGACATGTCCCCATTTTACTAGTTATGAGATAATTTCCACAAATGGATTCAGAAATGTAGTTTATATAACAGGCCCAAAGTTCAGGTCATCACATTTTACTTTTTTTGTAATAATAGGGGAGAATGGCAGGAATAATCAAAGTCAAACACAACTCCAAAATTCTGTTTAGCCAGTATTTTTTCTTGCTTCCCCAAAGTATGACTAACAAATAGAACTATGCTTTCTTCTCTCCATTTGGATTTTGCTTATTAACCTAGAGTGGAGATTGAGCCGTAAAGTTGTTGAAAGCACTCATCTCCAAACATTAGTGGACATAAGAATCAGCTAGGAAAATTGTTAATAGTGCAGCTTTCTGACCCTAAATATCAGGTTCCGTAGGGCAGTGTTGGAGCCTAGGAATAAGCATTTTGTTGAGTGTTTTTCTATAATTTTACTTCAGGGATCCTGCTACTACCATTGAAATTGGTCTCGTGTCTACACAGTTGTTGGCCTAGAAATAAAGCAAACTATTGGGCACAGATATAAAGTCTAGATGATCAGATAATGATTTGTAGAAAGTTGACCAGGAACTATCTTTGTTATATACACTTGACATGGTGGGCAAAATGAAACTGTTATCTTTTACTATCTAAGAGCAAACAAAGGGACATAAATACCAGGCAATAGCAGTGGTGGAGGGAATTAATCAATTGCCTTAAAAACTGATTAAATATTGTTTAAGAAAAACAAGTCAGAGGAAGAGACAAACTTAAATTAAGAACATATGTTATCCTGAAAGGTATTTCTCTGAGCTGAAATCTACCCCAGTCCCCACAAATGTTTTACTTCTAATAATTTCTTTCTCCCTTTTGTCTGCCTGCCATTTTTCTAAAGGAAGATTTCTAACCAAGGTTATAATCTGGCAACTGTGCTTTGACAGACCATTATTTGTGTGTTATGGAACAGATGAATGAAACATAGAGAAGATATGTTAATTGACTCGTAGAAATTTATTAATGCATTTCAGAAATATTTTCCAACCAAGTAACTTTACATAGTGCTTGATAATTCTTTTGGATTCATTGGTTACGGGGTGGGTCAGCATCCAGATGTGACAGATGGCTCCTCATACCTGTGGCCTATATAACTCCTGTATCTGAAAAAGAAAAGTGTGTTATGTTTTTACAATTACAAGCACTAATATGCAATATTAATTTTGCCCTCTTTTTTAGTTTTTTTTTGGTGTTATTTTGAAGTCTACCTGTCATTTCATATTAGGAGCATGTGTCACTATTTGGATAGAGTAACTTGCTAAATTATGGGCCCAACTCATATGCTGTGTATGTGAAGTTGTTAGCATATTCTGGCTTTCGAATCCACCAAGTAAGTTGGCCAAGATGGAAACACTAATTGGAATATGTGGGTGCCTTCTAAATTTTGCAGTATATCCATTGAAATGCCATGATTGGCCAAGAAACCATCTTTAGGATTCATATGTTTCAGTTATAAAATGTGATTCTCTGAGGATCTCATTTTTGGCTCTATTATTTTAATTCTTTAAAACTTTAATAATTAGCACAAGTAGATCTTAAGTGTTTTATTCTTAATCTGGGACATTTATTTTGGCTTTTACTGGGTTATCATACATTAAATGCAAAAGAAGATCAAGAAAAAAGGTCTTGTGACTGTTGTGATTTTCAATGTAAATTGCAAACTTCTAATTTTTCATGGAAAAGTCACTCTTTTTTTTTCTCTCTATTAATTATTTAACTAGTCAGGGAAAGAGAGACTGTTTGAATTGTAATTATTTTCTTCTAAAATTCAAGTAAATACACTTCTAAAAATATAAACTAGAGCATGTTTTTTTTTTCTAAATGTGTTTACTTTGTTAAGTTTTATTTGGGGACTAAATTTATTTTTACTAATAGCAGTGGAAAATAAGGTGCTAAAAGGGCACAAAACAGATTGAATGTAGAACTGATAATCTAACCAGAAATATTCACTTGAGAATTTTAGGCAGAGCTCAAAATCTTTGGGAACCTTCGAGAATGATTTCGGCTTACATATATTATTATACTGGATTCACTTTTTAGCTGGCAAATATATGTATATTTTAATTCAGAGGTCATATTAAAAGCATAATGTGTGGTAGTATTTCCTTAGTTAACAGGGCTGTATCAAGATAAAAGGGATGATTATTGTTCCCAACTATCCTTCGTAAAAAATTGTCCTTATAATCACAGGTAACACAGTCACCTTTACTCAGGGCAGCCGGAACGTGCATGGTTTATACTTCGAGATGTAATGTTCATATTTTTTAAATGAGAGATATTCTGAAGGATAGACTTATTTTTGTATTGTGTCTGTCAACTAGCTCCTGCACGTGAATGCTCTTTCTTCCTTTTTATGTCTCTGCCCTACTGTATAAAAGGATTGATGTAGGTAATAAATCTGACCTACTTCCTAGATTTAAAACTGCATCTGTCGGTAACTTGCTAAAGAGTTTGATCTCTGATGAGCTAATCAAGGCTTATACTGTCACCCCAATAGGTCACACATGGAATCATAAAATTGTTTCACCCTATTATGTGTAAATTGGAATATAAAGGAACTAGCACACTGTCAGCACAAATGCTTCTAGAGCTCTTTTTCATGAAGAAACTGATAGGTTCCTAAGACATAGGACCAGAGTGAAGAACAGGACACCTAAAGCATCATTATCCACATTCTTTCTTACAGAAAAACACTCAGCTCCAGTGGGTAAGATGAACAGGGAAGCATATCATTTTTTTTTTTTTTTAAATAGGCACATCTTAGTATACAGTCAGCAGGTTTAGGAAAGAAAAGAAATGCTTTAATTGGCCTTTTTGGATGGATGGTAGACATCATTTCTTAAACCGAACAAAGCTCCCATGTAAGTGCTTTAAAAAAAATTTTTTTTTTTTATCACTTATTAGATGAAATACCAGCAGACTAACTGGGATGCGGGCTAAGCTGGTTCCTGAACCATGATCAAAATTAATCATGCAGTCTGGAAGTCAGTGATGAACAGTTGAATGCCACACCAAAAATGGCATCATCTGCTTGATAGCATGAGCTCATTCAGCTTCGATGTAGATGTATAATAGCACTAAGATAGGAACATTTGCCTGAAAGTGAAATAAGTATCTATATGATTAAAGGCTGGAGAAAAACAAAACAAAACAAAACAAAACAAAACCTCATGAGCTTTAAAACTAGTTTGGTAATTGTTAAATTGTATTATTAAAATTAAATTGTTATTCTTGTTATTGTTAAATTGTTATTATTGTTAAATTGTTATTCTTGTTTGAGAGAAGCAAGTGAAGTTGTTATCTATGGATTTATTGGTTGTAAATACCTACCTACATTTGATTCAACTTCTTAAGTATCCATAGAAACATTTACATGACAAGCCACTATTAATATTAGGGAATATTCAGCTACTTATTAAAAATAAGTTAAACTGTTAAAAAGAAAAGAATTAATACCAACCTTCTACAGTTCTCTTCCATTCTCTAATCTTGAATGGATGTACAAGTTATATTCTAGACAATGAATTAAATGCTTATGTTATAGACAGATTAAACTCCAGAAACAAATAAACAAAAAGATTAGTCTGTCTTCTTTTTCCTGTAACCAGAAACTTAATTGAAAATTGAAAATTTATCCCTTCATTATACAGTCAGACCTGCTGTAATGCAATATATTCATTTCTAAAAATCACTTTCCTGTGCAAATCACACAATAAAAACAGGAGACTTATGGGGAAAATGAGAGTAGGGAACAACACTCAAAAACTTACTATGGGCATTATTTTTAATAATTATTATTGAATTTTAAAAAGTAGGAACCTAATAAAAATAGTAGCATAGGTTTACACATGTTAAATGGTTAAGAAATACAAAAATAGTATAAGAAATGTGGTAGTTCATCTCAAAAAAATATCCTGAAGTTTGTCTGTGGAAGTGAATATCAGAAGAGTTAGAAAAGAGAATTATTTTATATCAGAAGGAACAATGTGCATGGTTCATAACAGAAGCAGAGAATTTTAGTAGCTGGTGGATGTTCGAAGAGTGTGTATTTTGTGTATTTTTATGAAGCTTTGGATCAGCTGGGTATGGTTGTCTGTGTTCACCTTGTGTTTCACTCAGATAGAGTAGTGCATAAACATAGATTCACATTCCACTTATTATTTTCTAGTGTGTCAACTGCATAAGACCAAATCTGCATATTCAGAATAAGTGTTATAATGGACTTAACTGAAATTAGTGAAAATTTTTATTGTAAATTATATAAACATTATGTCATAAACCATTCATGACAAAATTCTAATTCCAATATTCATAGAATATACTTTTATTGAGCATACTTTTCCTTATGTTGAAAATTTTACTAGGCAAATGTGTATTGGAATTTTGCTTTTATTTTTCTCAAGTCCACTTACAGGCTGTCCCCTTTGAAGGATACAGATATTTGTCAAAATCTTTACAAAATAACTCTCTAAAGATATCTTTGAAAATATAAACTCTTAAAAATATTCAAGTCATATTTATAAGGAAAATAATTCATTTTAATTAAATAGCTGCTACCTGCTAGGAACTGTGTTACTCTAATATTTCACCTCATTTGTTGTTCACATTATCTCCCGTGATGGTTTTGTTATTATACCCATTTTAAAGAACGAGACACTCCAGCTTGATGTGGGCAGATAATTTCTCCAAGTTCCCGTAGCTGATACGTGGAAGCTAAGTATTTTAGCATTCTGTTTCTGATTCTTTAGTACCGCTCATAAACAATTTTAAACTCTTGACATTGAACTTAGGAAGGGGGGAGTCTGCCTTCCTTAAAACCTCCCCACCCCACCCCTGACTCATAACTTCTGTGCAATACAACATTATAGCTATTAACAAATTTCTTACCCTTGATATCTTTTTGTGTGGTTTTAGTTTGGCTTATCAAAGAACTTAGAAGACCACATTTAGAAATACTTAATATCTTCCCTTCCTTTAATTCAGAGGAAAAGATGTCCTTTGGGTCAAAATTCTGATGAGCACGGAAGTGGCGTGGGGATTAAAGGACTGGCAGAACATTCACGCTATGCCAGACGTAAAGTTGTGGTCAAATCGGGAATCTGTACTTATTACCCATCCTTTAAGAAGGTGATAAAAACTATACACTCTCTCTTTATATTTTTTTTATCGGTGTAATAGACTCCTGATTAAATCCAACTTAGAGTAATATGTTGCCCATTTCTCTCTTTCGTTTAGCATCTCATTGTCAAGTACTGTCTGCTTGAACACCGAGGGGCGGCAGGAGGGACCAAAGCACAAGTAGACTTGGCCTGGGGAGAGGTTGGTCCCCTGCCCAGGAAACTTACCTGGCTAACACTTAGTTTGCTAACTCCCAGCCAACGGGGCTTTGGTTACAAGGCTTCATTCCACTAATGTTCTAGCCCTTGCTCCATCCCATCAAATACCCCTTAGAAAGCCAGCTAGCTGGTCCTCTGAGCCTGGTCATCAGAAAGTATGGATGTTTGTAAAGAGTTGCCAGATTTTGCAAATACAAATACAGGAGTTCAATCTGAATTTTAGATACACACACAAAAATAATTTTATAGTATAAGTATATCCCAAATATTTTATGGCATATACTTATACTATAGATTTTCTTTTTTTAAATCTGACATTCAATTTTAATTGTGGGTTTGTACTTTATATGGCATCCTTACATTTATAAGCAACACATTTCTAGAGGCAGGTGTGTTCAACTGAACCCACGAGGGCCTTGCTGGAAGGATTGGTTTTTTTTTTGACAAGCCATTGTCATCCCTTTAAATTAATTGAAAAAAAAATAATAAAGTGTTTTAGTTCAGCTTCATTACCAAAAGTCTTAATGTCCTCTGATAGGGGTTGTCGGCATCCTGAAGTATCGCCTATAGCTTCCACAGTGTACACAAAGGCAGAATTTTAAGAGCTTATGTTTTCTCTTCTCGATTCTTCATATGTACATTTGTGCATATCTATTTATATGTGAAATATAAGATTCCATATTGTCTGACTCTTCTATGTTTCTGTCTTGTGACCAGCACACTCAGGATTATCGTTCCCTGAACAAATAAAGAACAAAACCTCAGTGCACAGCAGCCAGGACAATTAAAAACTGCTCAGATCAACTCAGCTTTAGCTAAGACTTTTGCACCTAAATGTCTCTTTTTGAGACTTTTCAAACTTGGCCTTCCAAATATATGCATTAAATAATGAACTTCAGAGAACCAATTTTTCTTCCATGGCATTTATGCATGTGATAAAGCCCACAAAGCTATCTTTAATTATTACTGTATAGGATATCCCGTTATCTTTAATTATCACTGCCGAATGGTTGCAAAAATTCAAATACTGCTGGCAATCAAGAGTCATTATACAATAGCATGATCGCATCTGTTCATATTAACAGATAAGCAGAGAAAATCAAAACAGTGTCTGATTTAACCACTAAAACTGTCTGAACAAAATATTGTATCTAGCACTCTTAATATCTCATGGTGACTTTGATCTGATTAAAGTCCAAAGAAACATAACCACAGATGCAAATATTCTGCTGTTTCTGAAATTCATATTGCTGAATTTCAATGGGCTGAATTGCTGGAATCCTACTGAAGCAGAAGTGATTATAGGCATAGTACAAACTTATGATAGGAGGATATCTAAATCTCTGAAGCCGCAGGTGCAGGATTATAGCAAAACCCCACTGAAACATTCAGTGTTCTGTCTAAATACCCCAGTACAAAATTAATTAGGCAGTTGATCACATAATAAAGCTATGATGGATGATCTAATGGAAACTAACATCTCAGAGTCAGTAACAAACCTGATTCTCTTATTAGATGCAGCTGATTTTTGGTTCTGCTATTTACAAGATTGTGTGCATAAAGAAGATGAAAAAGAGGGGGTTCTATTTTGAAAATGAGAACTCAGTTACAGTATTTATCTCTGTTGGAAACTATAATATGTAAGCAATGTAGAATTTGTAGATAGACATTTCTGCGAGTAATTCTCTAAGATACTTGGCTGAAAAGCACATCAAAGAACAGGGAAATAATGAGACAGGCTCCAGCTGTTGGATTCCTACAGCTTTTGATTTGTGCTGTACTAGAAACTCCAGGTTTTGATCCTGTGTTGATTATTTCCATGGTACTGAAGTTGATTTGTACATTATTTAAAAACAGACAGTAGGCAGCAAACAAGGAAGAGTTTGCAAACTACATCTTAAAGGACGTTTGTTTGTCTAGTCATTTCTTGCGTTCCACTTAGGGGCTCTGCTGATGTGCATGGCTACCTGTAGAGGAACAGACATTAAAATGGAGAATGTGTAGAACAGAGCTAATCAAAGGTTTTCAAAAGAAATCAGGACAAGGCTATAACTAAAATGGCTATGACATCCTGAGACTAGAGGATATAAAAATGCTACATGTTCCATGTTGCTTTTCAATTTTGTAGAAGGGTGCGCATGATTTTAAGAGGGTGAGAACTGCCCACTTTGAAAGAAGGAATGCCTATGTATTCAAGAGATAAATCTTCGAGTTTACTAAAAACTCAATCAGCACTGGGCATCCCTTTCCCTGATCCATGGCTTCAGGATGTCCTTGCTTAACAGTCACCCATTTTTCAGAGAGTTTATCATTAAATGTTTAAAACATGTTTTATTCTCTAATTGCAAAACAATGGAAAATTTTGCAAATATGATTTTTTAAAGAACTCTGCCCCAAACTATTTCTGATCATAATGGAGTAATATAAGTCAAGGAAGAGCTCATGGTTTCTGATGCTATTTCGGTTTTTGATGATGTGTTATTATTCCTCAATCTCCAATAAACTGAATGATGCCCAAGACCAATGGCTTTTTAGCTGGATTGTTTTCATTGAGTGCAGGACTATGCAAGGTGAAATGCTGTCTGATACAGCTTCTCTTGAGAAAAAGAAGTCCAGCTGTCAAGTGACTACTTGATCTGGCTGTTCATGAGCTTCTTTCAACCTTTCTTCATCCCTTCTTTCTTTTCTTCTCCCTGATCTCATCACCTTCTGTGGGCACAGATTTATAAACACAGAAATGTAAGTCCAAAAACACAGTTGGAACAGCTGCTTTCTGAACCAGTGAGAAAAATTATTTAAGGATTATTTTTAGAGAAGCTCTCATGACTGTTCAGCTTATTGACTCAGGGGTATCAATAATCAATACACAATTCTCAGAGCCTCTTGGAGGGCACTGTTTGATATAATATTGACTCAATGTTCTTATAATCAATAATCCCTTTCTCCCTCCTCATCTGGTTTCTCTTGCTTAAGATGTCAATATACAGTTCTCAGAGACTTCCATAAAAAATATAACGTGAAAATGATAATGAAAATCCATGTTCCATGTTCAAGTCATAAATACTTTGGAGTTGTGTGAAATACCAGAAATTATAAGACATGTTTCTTGCCTTCAAAAAGCTCTATATGGAGGGAGCTGAAGACAATAAAAAAAAATGTAGTGAAAAGTTTTCAAACAAAATCTGACATAAATTAAACAAATTTTTAAACATTTAAAGACAACTATAAAGTAGTATGCCATTTAATGGAAAGTTATTTGTTCCAAGAAGGCCAATATAAATCAAGACTAGTACAATTTTTATAGACTGCGATTAATAAGACAAATACATTCAGATTAAAATGTATGTTAAACTGAGAAAGAATGTGATTTATTTCCTCTTTTTTTCTCCTCTGCATTTTATATTTTTCTTATAAAAAATGCCTGCATATTAATCAAATTATTTTTTAAATTGCCTAGACATCTTTTGCAGTTATTAAACAAGACAGACTCAATATTTCAGAAAGTTTCTCTACTGCTTTTTAAGAAATTTTCCAACTTAATTTAAAAATTAAAAGACAAAATCTCTTGTTTGATATATATTTCCCTGAAAGTTTTGCACAGTGTCCAAACATGGAGAAATTATTAGGTTTGCTAGGTTATGCTGCAGTGCTAAACTCCCAAATTACAGGGGCTTGAAAGAACAAAGGTTTGTTTTTAACTTGCATTGTAATGTCTAATGTTGGAAGCACTTCTGCTTCCCACAGCCACTCAGAGTCCCAGTGTGTCAGAAGCTCAACCATACTATAGCTAAAATTTTTGAAACGTATGACCTCCAAGTTTGCTCTGGTGAGATAAGACAAAACGGGGGTTTATGGAGGGTGTTTAGAAGATCCAAGCATATCAGTGGTTTATATTACTTCTGCCACAAGGTCCAAAATTTGCTAAAAATAAACTGACATATGCAGTCTTCCTAAATGCCCTGGAGGAGTAAAATGGGGGGGGGGGGAAAAGATTTTGAACAGTATAGACTTGTTTACATGCCCTTCCACTATCTCAGGGACAAAATTTGAATGACTACATTTTATAATCTGGCTTTATTTGAATTAATGAATTGTGAATGTATCTTTCCAATGTGTGTAGAATATTTTATCATGTAAATATTGCACCCTTTACATAATATATTCATTACTGTCATACATTTAAATTCCAGAGTATTTTTAATGTTAAGTGTAGCTGTAAGATACTGGCGAAGGTGTGGCTTTTCTGTCAGAAAGATCTGGATTTGAGTCTGCTTAACCCCTTTCGTTATAAGCTAAATAACTGGGGAAATTCCTCGAACAACTTTTGACTAGATTTAATGATATTAGATGAAGATGATAATGTCTGTCATTTACTACCTTTGGTAGTAAATAAGATAATAGAAAGTGCTCAGTCCACAGCTTGCTACTAGGCATCTATGGTGGTGTTGATGGTGCCATGTTGTGTTGTCATTGTTGTTGTTTTCTTAGCTATGCTCCTTGGTCCAAAAGTGCCTATTATTGCCTGGAGCCCCTGCATGATCATAAGCATAAGAGTTAAGGCTAAGGAATTTTCTCTAGCACAACCAGTCTGAGGCTTACCTTAAATTTAACCCTGCACAGAAGGATCATCTATTTACCAATGCCACCCAAGTAATTTTTTGGAAGGAACTTGAGTAGTTTCTAAGTTATGGAAAAATAACATGGTTGTATGTTGTGTTCAGACAGTGCTGTTCTTGCATAGCCAGCCACTTCACTGTGAGAGAAGAAAATGTACTCCTGTCTGATGCTTTAAAACAAACAAATAAACAAGCCCTAAATAAAAAGGCATCTCTGTAAGGATGGTCACAGCAGTGTTTAAAATAGCAAAGATATGGATATAATTTAAACAGTTATCATTGGTGGTGGATGAATTAAATTATGAACTACAACACTAAGCAGAATATGATATAAGCATGCACGAGGAAAAGTGTACTCGGTACATTATCTATCGATGTAGAAAGATTCCCACAATCCAGTGTGTCACTTGCTATATGTCCCCTGTGTTTTGTTCCTCTATTATCCTTCTATAGCTTTCCTTTGCATGAAATGAATTTTCCAGTGTAGTTTATACATATACTTACTGACAGTATTCTCAGTCTTTGTTCTTTTGAGCCATTCTAACAGGTGTGTAGTGGTTTTACATTGTAGTTTTAAGTTCACTTTCCTAATGAAAATTACGTTAACCATTTTCAATATACAGTGAGGTATGTGTTCAAATGTTTTTGTCTGTTTGTATTAGCCTGTTCGATTACTGAACTTTGGAAATTATGTATTCTGAATACAAGTGATTGATCAAAATGCAATTTGCAAATATTTTCTCCCAGAATGATTTGTCTTTACATTTTCTTAACAGCGTCTTTTGAGTAGCAGAAACTTTTTGTTTGTTTGTGAATGTAATTTTTATGTATCATTTTATGAAACATGTTTTGATGTCGTATCCATAAGATATTTGCTTAAGCAGAGGTCAGACATTTTTCTTCTTTTTCTAAAATGTTATAGTGTTAGGTTTTACATTTATGTCTATGATTTTTTGACTTAATTTTTAGATACACTATAAAACATTTTTGTTTTTGTTTTCGTTTTGCATTTGGCATGTTCAAAGATCTAGTAGCATTTGTCGAAGACTAATATTCTTTATTCACTAAATGGTGCTTTTGTCAAAATGCAGTTGTCCATATGCATGTGGATTTACTTATGAAGACTCTAGTCTTTTCCACTTATTTATTTGTCTATCTTTATGTTAACAGCACCCTATCTTAATTCTGTAGCTTTATAATAAGTGTTAAAACCAGGAAATTTCAGCTCTATAATTTTATTCTTTTTAAAAATTGTTTTGGTGATTCTAGGCTCTTTGCCTTTCCCAATGAAGTTATAGTAAGTTTTTGAGTTTTTACATGAAAAGCTTGTTAAAAATTTTGTTTGGGATTGTGTTCAATCTATAGATTAATTTGAGAATAATTGACATCTTAACAATATTGAGTCTTTCAAACCATGCACACTGTATATCATTCTGATTATTTATATCTTTCATTTCTTACAGCGATATATAGTTTTTAGTTCTCTGTGTACGGATCCTTTACATCTTTTGTCAGGTTTATCTCTAAGAATCTCATGTTTTGATGCCAATATAAATTATAATTTTTTAATTTCAAGTTTTATTGTTGTTGCTAGTATATTATAATATATTACCTCCTATGCATAAATAAATACATATATCCATATATATGTATATATATGTGTGTGTGTGTGTGTGTGTGTGTGTGTGTATATAGCTATATATAGCTTTAGATATGTTTTCCTCTAAAATGATGCATTTACTTTATAAATATTGATCTTATATGCTGCAACCTTGTCAAATTCACTTATAAATTCTGTAACATTTTTGTAAAATCCATCAAATTTTCAACATAGGAAACCATATAATCTGAAAATTTTTTTAACTTTTTTTTTCTGCTGTATAATATTGATTAGAACTTCTAGCAAAATATTTAGTAAACGTGTTGAATGTGGACATCCTTATCTTCTTTCTAATCTTGGGTTGGAAGCTTTTAGTCTTTCAGTATTACTATTGTGCTAGCTATGGATTTTTCATAGATGTATTTTCTCAGGTTGATGAAATTCCCTCTGATTTCTGCCTTCCTAAGAGTTATTATCAGTAATGGATGTTGAATTTTGTCAGAGCTTTTCTGCATCTCATGAAATGTTCATATGTTTGGGTCCTTTTTACCAGACTTGTATTTCTGGCATAAACTCTATTGGTTATGACATAAAATATTATACATTTTTGGATTTCATTTTTTTAAATTCTATTTTAAATTTTTCCCTATAATTATTGGTGATATTGTTTTATGGTTGTTTTGCATGTCTTTGTGCAGTTTTGACATCAAAGTAAGTATGGCCTCATAAAATGGATTGGGAAGGAGTCTTTTCTTTAAAATTTTCTAGGAGAATTTGTATAGAATTTGTTATTTCTTCCTTGCATGTTTTGTAGAATTAACCAGTGAAGCCACTTAAGTCTGGAAATACAAATTCAGTTTCTTTAATGGATATACGGTTTTAATTTCTGTAGTTATGGTAAGGTCAAACGTATTTTTATGTGTTAGCCATTTATATTTCTTTCCTATAGATTACTTTCTCATACCCTTTGCCCATTTCAATAAAGATACTTTCTTTAGTAATTTGTGAATACAGGATGTGTGTGTGTTTGTGTTTATATACTTTTGTAATCAGCCAAATGTGTCATTTTAGAGGGAAACATATCTAAAGCTTATATATATATGTATATACACACATACATATATACATATATATATTATGCATAGGAGCAATATATTATAATATATATATTATTATTAAATTAATATCAAATTATTAAAATGGCACATAATCATATATATATATATATATATATATATATATATATATATATATATATGTAAAATCAGTTCATTTCTTACCCCAACTATGCACTTCCCATGAACCACCCTGTCACCTAGGCCAAATCTAAGTCAGTGATCCTTTTCTTATTCCAGATACATATATTATTATATGTATCTTATTATCTTATTATAATTACTTTTGTACTTCATACTAGTTAAATTAGATTCTCTTTGGGTTTTTTGTTTGTTTTTTGGTTTTTGGCATGTGTATTTTGGATAGAAATTAAATAATGTGGTTGATCTGAAACCTTGGATCAGCATAAGGCCTCTTTTGCAGGTGCTTAATCTGGAGTAGAAATGTGGTGGATAAGGCAAGCTCTGGAATCCACATTAAATTTTATTTTATTTATTTATCTTTGTTTTACAAATGGTAGCAGTAAGGCTACAGACCAATATAGACAATTTAAATAGGATTACACAGGGATTTGCTGTTCTATGCTTCTGAGGGTGAGGTTCAAACTGGGTCAATTTATCAAGGAAGAAATGCAAATTCTTACTTTTTAATTTTAATTATAATCATCAAGTGTGAGCAAGTTTACTAATATTGTCTTCAGCAAGGTTGAGATAAATACCACGGGTTAGGTCTGGGTGGTCATATGGACATGGAATATTTTTGTTTTAATTTCTTTGAATTGACAAGGTACATATTATATGATTCTTCCAGTGACTTTTTTTTTTTTTTTCACTCTCCATAACCACTGGCCTTATCCTAGGGATGTTTCTAGTAAGCTCCCTGAGAGCGGAGGGTCACTTCTTTCCTTTTCTAATCCCCCTCAGCATTTAGCACCATACCTCCCATTCTCTAAACATGTCATGCTCAAGGAAATGTTGATGACTTCATCCGCCACAATATTACATATGCTACTGAGTTTGACATGACAACAGTAATAGTGATAATAACTAGAACTGAGTTCATGTTCTGTATCAGGCACTGCCCTAAGTGCTAATTCTCCGGCTTTTATGAATGAGGAAACTAAGGCAAATCAAGATGAAAGAAGAGGTTGAGTTGGATTCAGACTCAAGTGCTCTGACACCATATGCTGGAGCCCAAATCACTGCTCTGTGTAACTTTATAAAGCACTGCTTTGTTTGCAAGCCTTTCCTTCCTAGTAGGCTCTGTTCATTGACGTCAGGTCTCCTTCTTTTTATATTTGTTCTTTTGGACTGCAGCACAGTGTTTGGCACAGAGAAGCTCTTAATAAATGTTAACAAAATAATGAATTAGATGAATGCCAGAATGTTCCAGAACAATATCCAAAATTTCTGTATATTTTATAGTTCCCCAGAATGTATATTTCTGCACAATGACTATTGTATAAGTATTAATTGATGAGGTAACTGAAGGCGATAATAAATTGTTCTTCTCGTAGTCATAAAAGTAGCTAGTTGTATTAGTTAGCTACTTGATATCATAAACGTTCTCAAAGCTCAGTGATTTAAAAAAACATTTATTTATTTATTTATTTTCTTACTTGGATGTAGTTAATTGGCCTTCTAGGTTGAGGTAGACCTGAGTGAGGGCTGAGTTCCATTATGTTTCTGCATCTCCCACTTTCCTTGGACCAACATGCATAACAGGGTGGTTAGTTTAGTTTAGTTTAGTTTAGTTTTTACAAAGGTCACAGTGGTATGAGAAGACAAGCCTAAACATGCAAGCACATCAAAAGTCTTATTGGTCAAAGCAAGTCAAGGTCGAGCCCAATGTCAAAGTACAAGTACACATGCCATTTCCAGTGAGAAGAACTTCAGAGTTCCTTGGGAAAGGGTACGAATTATGGCAGCGATAAAAAATAGACTCAATACCCCAATCCACCACATTTGTGTTGACCAAGCAAGTGATAGAGTAAAACATTTAGAAACATCAACAGCAAAATTTTGATTAAGCTCTTAAAGTGGTGTAGTAGAAGTTTGAAGCAAAATCCAAGTCAATTTTTATTTAATCACAGTTTTCTTCCACCCTTCCAACAAATGGTGGATAATGAATATTACAGTCATTTCTAGAGTAATCAACTGTAGTATCCCAAACAGAAGATTATAACTTCAGCTGGAAATTGAGCAGTAGGACAGTCGAAGACTTAAAAACAACTCTCACACACACAAAAAATCTCATTTAGTTTCATGTGGTACTTTGCAATAAAGAGAGAGGGTAGAAGCAAGGAAATTAAGAAATTAGCAACATAAACAAAATTGTATCCCAACAGAAGACTGGACTTGTCATTAGAGGAAGCACCAGAGAGAATTTACATATCAGAAAATGATACATGAAGTAAATGTGACTGACCCTGACCAGTAAACACTGAAAGATGTCTATTATAAAATGGGAAGGTGGTAAATCTAGGAAATTAAAACAGACAAAATAAAAATTTCCTTTTGCTTTACATCAAGAGCATTATCTTTCGCATTAGTTTTTAGAGCTCCTTAAGACTATGGCATGAGTGATGCAGAACAGTGTAGAAGTGATTCCTCTCGCATTTCAGTCTTTAAAAATCAGAAAGAGGCCATTTGCTTCCAAGCCATGCACCCCTTTGCAGGTAGTGCAGCTGGGTATCCCTCATCGTTTCTTGAGTCTGCCCCAGAGCATCTGACTGCAGTATCAATGGCTGGGTCTAAACGAGAACCGGGGAGCAAAGCTGAGACCTCAACTTGTACATCAACGGAATACCGCATATTCTGCTTAGGGATAAAAGTAATAAGGGACAATGTGTCATGAAGTAGCAGCCCTTCTGCAATTGTTGAACAAATTCCTGTAACTTTTTTGTGTGTGTTTTTAAGCAATTTTCTTTATTTTCCCCAGTATGGAATGTTGCAGACCTTCAAATTTTTTACCCTTGGTTCAAATTGTGTGTCATTTTCTAGCAGTTCGGGCATTTGCTGTTTTATATCTGTATAAATGTGTGTATACATATGTTTACACAGGGCAAAAATATAATCATTTTCTTGACAAAAATTATTTTTTATACCAAGTTTAACAGGAAGAACAAAAGGTATGAAATTTAAAATGCATTTTGAAGTTTTAGTATAAAAACAAGATATAAGAATTGTTTTACAAGATATTCTCCTCATTTCCCTACCTTTAACCATCAAAGGTAAAGTTAACTGTAAAATAGGATTAAATTTATTAAAATGTAATGAATGTGAATAAGATCATAATTGTCCATCATTTTCCCCTACTTCTTAAGCCAAGAATACATTAGATCTGCTCTTACATTTCTAGTGAAAATGCAGATGTGTGTTTAAATACTAGAAGCCATAGGATCATAATTTTTTAAAAATGCTGTAGTATGTGTTTCTGAAAAATCTGATTATGATTGTTTCTGAAAAATCTGATTATGATTGTAGAAATGCTTGGGATGTAAAAGGAATCCTCAGATTGACCACTTGTCCAACATTACATCAACATAATTCAGCACTTTCTATCTCTGCTTCACTTTGCGTATGTAAACTATGAAAATTTCAGCATGTTGGTGTTAATGTACACTGGCCCCTGGGCTACTAACTCAGTTCGAGATTACTATCTCCTCCCCAAATCACTCACATGACAGAGGGAAAACTTTGACCTTGGACTGATGAAATACATACTGCCTTGCATTTATCTACTCATTCATTCAAATCTGTGCTTATTTAGTGATATTCTGATAGATATTGGGAATTAGAAGATTAATACGACAAGGGCACTACTGTTGAGAAACTCATAGTCTAAAGGAGAAGATAGCCATACAGATGTATAAAATAATGGGGAAAATGTCACAACAGAGCTATGGGCAGAGTCTGTGGAAACAGGAAGAAGGAAATTAGTCCTGCCTACAGAAGTCCAGAAAAGTTCCACAGAGAAGTTGACACCTGTGCTGGATCTTGAAAGATGAACAGAAATCTGTCAAGTACAGATAAAAATGGAAAATGTGGCAAGAGCAAAGAGCCTTTGCAAATTTGCTGAAACACTCCCCCCTATTGCCTGTTGATGGTGACCGGTAGGCCAGATGTGATTTAAAATACTGCTCTGGGAAGTTAAGGTTTTTTATAGACACTGTTTCCTCCTCTCTGTGCCCTAAAAGAAAAAGGCTATAAAATATGTGGCATAGAACAGAACCTAAGTGGATTAAAAAAAAAAAAAATGTTCTCATGCTAATGAAGAAACATTTCTTTTAAAAATATGAGCCTTCTTGGTATAGTCAGTATGAAATCATGTGAAAGTTTATCATAGTTGATGCAGGTAGTAGCATTCTGAGCATGTATAAACACACAGTATTTGCAAATTCAACAATTTGGCTTTAAACTGAATTCCATTTTATATAGTTTGAGGGGTGAATAAGGGGATGGAAAGAAGCAAGTTATTTTTGTTATTAAACAAGGCATTTATCTCACTGGAAAGAGTGTCAGTGAGGGTTGTCTAAGTAGTCTTCCAGAACATGAGTTCTCATTTATAGTGAGGGATTCCTTTAAAATTCCTATTTGTCATATTCTGTTGTTTTCATTAGAAATAATTGAATTAGAGGGTTTTAGTCGTCATTTTATCTATCATCTTGGCCAATTCCCTGAAGAAGAGGAGAGTCTTGTGTATGCCTCCCTTCTGCCAATTGCCATCTGTGGCAAAGAGCAAAGTTACCATGCAGTGTATTTTTAACGGGCAAAAAGAAATGACCCTAGACTTGACTGTGCCTCTTTTGCTGGTTACATTTTCCTCCCTGGCCAAATATTATCTCCTTATCTAGATTTAGAATACATACCTCTTCTTCCCCCCTTTTAATCTTATCTCCTACACCATATTGATTGCATTTATCCAATCATTTTATTTCCCTGTTATGTTAATACACAACAGTTTGCCAGATTGACCTGTGAGACCTCTTTTTATAGCCAGATTTCCAGTCCTGTTCTTACCTGAACAACTCAGTCACCTTGGCCCTTGGAATGATCACGTCAATTTAAGAGCACTGTAGCTTCAACTCTCTACCATTTATTCAGAGCAGTAATTGGATATCTTAATTTGCAATCATGTGTGTGATTCCACTAATTACCAGCTCTATGACCTTGATCATGACTATCATAGCTGGAGTCCATCATGGAAGTCTACCGTTTATACCTTGTCATCTGATCAGTGTCTTCCTACCACAACCTTTACCTTCTTAACCTTCACCCCCAAAGATCACTTTTCTCATGTGAACCTCTAGAACAGAATAGTTCATTTTGACAAACATCTCACCAATTTAGCCCTCCAGCCTCAAACTATCTATTTTCCCCTCCTCTCAGCCTCCCTCCCACTCTCCCTCCCTCCCTTTTTGTTATTTTATTTTTATTTTATACATGTACAATTTTAAACAATAGAGTTTGTTCATATTTAATAATTAGATGATTACACACACACAAATTAAGGTTTCTATTACTCTTGAATTTTTTTTTCTTTCTAAAAAGGCATTATTTTAAGTTTGTGACAATTTCCACTATTCACTTTTGACCCACAACACCTAAATTGCCTTTTATCAGCTCACTTATGCAGTTATAGTTTTCTCTTATACCTGTCCCTCTTCATTCATTGATGTTGCCTGCTAGATCTAGAGATTTGAGTTTATGACCACTGGCATAGACTTATTTATAGCCACAAGTGAGATAGGATTTATTTTTAGGAAACAGAAGCCAAATAGTTAAGTAATTTTTACAAGGTCATTTACCCAATGCTCAGTTTCTAAATTTAGTCTAATATCTTCCTCTTAAAACAGTGTTTCTCAAATTCGAGTGTGTCTCAAAGTCATCTGGAAGTCTTGATAAACAGATTGCTAGCCCACATCCCAGAATTTCTGTTTTATAAGGTCTGAATTAGAACCATCAAATTTTCAATTCTTACAAGTTTCCCGTTGATGCCGGGTGGGGAACCACAGTTTGAGAACCATTATGGTTTTTCATTATGCTTTTCAGGTTTATCTTCGAAAGTCCTTTTGATTTACCTCTAAAATGAGTTTAAGAGCATCTACTCTGTCTTCCTCTCAAGGTTGCTGTGAGTTTCAAATGCCTATAAATGGCAACGAATGCTACTAAATAAATGTAAGCTAGTCTCCTTCACTAGGGCATGGGTCATGAAAGCTGGAGTGTGCCTTACTCATGTTAAGATTTCTGGTCCCTGATACCTAGTGGGTACTTTGTGAAATTTTTGTTGAATAAATTAATGAACAAAAGGTGAAATCCAGGACTTAATTAAAATTAAATAAAATTGAGAAAAAGAATGAAGACAGAAGTAGAGACCTGGTCCCTACCATCAGTGACTATTTACATTGGAGAAAATAATTTCTAAGGACTGTCTGTGCTTCTCTGATATATCTGGTAGCTTAGTTATGCTATGTTAAGAATGCAAAAGGAAGTAGTGTATCATTCGCTGATAGTGTTTGTCATAGTTTCTCCTCTGGGTAGGAAGACTTCCTACATAAACATTCCAAGGATTGTAATTACTATCCAGAGACAAAATCCTCTGCCCTGACAGTTGGAAAATGACTCTGTGCACTGACGGCCCCACAGGACGAGAAATGCAATAGCTCTGCTACTACTGTGTAATGTCGCTAAGCTAATTGCCTGCACCCATAAATAGTGGGGAAAAGTGAGGTTGTGTAACCGCCCATCCTAAATTATCTGTGGGACCAACTCGCAGGCCTCCCAGAGAATCGCTGTGGTATACTTTGTTATACAACAATATCGGCTGTTTGGATTTCAGGTTTTCTTGTTGTTCGGGCTGCCCCCAGCTCAGTTCTACTCCCCCGCCCTTTCCTTTTTCCTAAGCCTCTTGCTCTTACTCTCTCACATGTGCCTCCCTTTTTTTTGTTTTCCTTTGTAGCTTTACACAGAGCCACTCCTACTCCTTTGTTCTCACTGGATTCTCCTGACTGGTTTCTCTGATCAGCTTCCAAATGCAAATAATTAAGACACTACTCTTGTCTTTTCATTCCTGTCCTTATTCTACACTGTGCAAGATGATTCGCCCTGAAGCTCTTTAAAATGGGCGTTGATACAGGCTGCCACGCCCTTACCATCATACTCACCTCACTGTTCTTGTCTTATTTCTGTACCCAGGACTCCAGACAAGCTTTGTGAAGAACACCAGTGGTTTTTCGTGTTGGAAATCCAAAGGCCACTTCTCAGTCCTCGTCTTACTTAAACTCTAATCGCGTTTTCTAGGGTTACCCACGCCTCCTTCTCGAAGAGGTTTTTCTCCTGGCTTCCATACTATTACGAATTCCTGGCTTTGCTCTTTCCTCTCTGACCACTACTTCTGTCTCTTTCATAAGGCACACTCTGTGCCACACTCCTAAATTTTGAACTTCTATTCTTTCTCTACAAACTTTCCCTAAGTGACCTCCCGCACTCATGACACAATGGCATCCAAATGGTAACATTCACCTTCACCTGTCGCTCATCCCTGCCTCCCATCTGGCAGATAGGTTCGTGTACCCACTGTCTACTGAATAGCTCTACTTTAACGTCTCTTAGGAATCTCCGTCTTAAAATGTCCAAAATTTTACTTTTGAATTCCCACATTCTTACTCCTCCCACAATTGATATTTTCTCTTTCTCCCCTGCTGTTTCTAAGCCCAAAATATGTGCCAACATCTGTCTCCAACCTATCCATTCATCCCCAGCTACACAGTTCAATCCTGTGTCTGATTCATCATTATTTCTGCCTCTGGGCCTTTACCCTTGTTAGTTATCTCCCCAAAATACTGTTCTTCCCATCTTCATCCAGATAATTTCTATTTATCTGCAACTCTTAAACATCCTTTCCTCAAAAAGACCTTCCTGGACCCCTCACACACAGTGGTAAACTCTCAGAGCATTTATTCAATTTTTTGTGGCACTTGCCATGAATCATAATTCTATTTTTATATAAATGTCATCTCCTAAATATCTGTAAGCCTTATGAATGCAGCATCCTTGATTTTTTTTAATCAGTGTATCACCAGTTGTAGCTTAGTGTGTGATGCATGTTATATCCTTAGTAAATACTTGCTTAGTAAAAAGTCTCCCTTAGAATTTTTATTCTCAACAGATTTTCTCTAGCTCTTATACTCATCTTTACTTCTTCCCTCTTCCTTCCATCTTCCTCCTTACCTCCCTTCTTTCTTTCATTTCTTTATTCCTTCATGGAAAATATAGACTTGCCAGTTAAATATAAAAGTTTCTACCTATTTATCAAAGGTTCAGTCTTATTAAAATAAGACAACTAATTTAATTCACATAAAGAAACATATGATTAACAGCATTTTTTTTTCCTTTATTTTCTCTCTCTTTCTCTCTCTCTTTTAAACCTGGCTTTGCAAACCTAGACAACGTGGAAGGGAGATATTTCCTGGATAACAAAGATACATAAGTCTTAAAATACTCAGGATTAACTCTCTTTATTGAGTCATTCAATCATTTTATTCTTTCATTTAATTATCCATTCATTTATTCATTTAATTAATCAATTATGCAGATCCTGCTGTGTATTATGCTTGGATCCCCACTTACTTGCTAAGTTATTGTGACTAATAATTTATTCCTCTGTTTTCTTATCTCCTAAAATGGGTAAAAATAATAATTAACTTATAGAAATATTATGAGAAGTAAATGATTCATTACACACAAACATGACTATCACAAAATAAATTCCCTTGAAGTATTAGCTAGCATTATTTTTAAAATCACCTTCAATTAACTGTCACTTTTTCAGGCTTTGAGGTATATAATGTTGAAGAAAATAACGTTTATACCTTCCCATAGCTTACGTTTTAGTGCAGAGCAAACTGTGGCTCTTTTACCAAATCTGGTCCATTGACCACTGTGTAAGTAAAATGTTATTGGACTACAACTAACTCATTCCTCAATTTTCTCTAAAGTAGCTCCGTGCTGCAACAGTGACTTTGAATAATTGCTGCAGAGATTGTATGCCTTACAAAGCAGAAAATATTTACTATTTTTCTCTTTATAGAAAAAATTCGCTAACCCTGTCCTATGCAGATATGCCTTTTATGCAGATAAACATGCTCTCTTCAGGATATTTTAGTGAAACATGCATTGGAGTCAGGGAGATTAGTATTCTATTTTATCCCACCACCGTCGTCTTGCATGGTTTTCATACGCCACTTATCTTCCTTCTGCACCAGATTCCATGATTCCAAAAAGGGCCCCATTGTCTTTTCCGATGTGTCTTTACAGGGTTAAATAATAAAATGTATATAGAGCACCTAGAAATATCAGCACTGAATAAAAATTTACCACTTTTTGTTTGGAGAATAAAGGATTTAAGTTATGTCGATATTATGAATATTAACCATTATTACAACTTTACAACTACATGAAACAATCTCAGATCAGAAGTTGAAATAATCATGGCCTATAACAAAATAAGGTTTAGTAGAAGAAAAATATATTTTAATTACACTAAATGCAAAGAAAAGATATGTTCAACTCTACTTTCCATTTTAGTACTATTTTTATTTTACCTTCTTAGTCTCGGTTTAAATTTGCCATGATTAAGTTATAGGTTTCAACCCGTTATATGCTAATGATGTTCCACTTCTAATTAGGTTTCCAAGATGCTTCTGGTGCAAAACACAATGGAAAATACTGTGTAAACTAAACTACTGAGAAAGGAGAACAATCTTGTTCTATATGAGGGAAATCGTTTTTTAAGGCGCCTCTTTAATAATAGCTTAAAACAATAAATCTGTGAAAATTTGTTTTTTCACAGTAGTTAACCAGTCGGTAATGTTGCCTGCAAAATTCCAAGTTAAAAAATAACCTTTAAAGATGCCATATAAAAATAAAATTTAATAATGAGTGATAATACATGATGACACTTGTCACAGGAGGAACCACAGTGCTTGCCTGGAGCCCTCGCTACATGTCACCCACTTTAGCTCTCTACTCTTGTGTCTTCCCTTTTATTATTTTCAAGGGAAGGTGATGGGACAGCACACTCGGAAAAACCGAAAATAATTTTAGTGTTGTGCTTACCAAAGGTGATCTAACCGCTGGTTAATTAGGTAGATGGACCTCCATTGCTTTAGTGATTACACACACACACACACACACACACACACACACACACACATTTTGTTTGTTTGTTTTGTAAAATGCTGCTTCATCTCTCCACAAGGGCACTTTAAGGTAGTTAAGCATTCTTCTGATTCCTCTGATTATATGGCCTGATTGAAAAATGAATCTTTATGATTCGACTCAAAAAAAGAAGTGGTTTGTATTGTTTGTTTTGTTTTGTTTGACCACATGGGAGCTCTCCAGCTGTTCTAGGGCAAGAACAGAAGCACCTTCAAAATGATCAGTTTTCAGGTGGAAAACACATTTGGTAACCAATCAAATTGGGTATAAGAAGAGAAAAGTGTAAGGACAAGGGATAAGAGAGTCACGTTGTAAGCAAACAGCTCTCTGTGTTTTCCTTAATAAAATGGGAATGGTCACCAATGCTTTTTAGGCCAGTATAAGTAGTCTTTTGGGACACTCAATTTCGTTGTCCTACTTACTGAAAGGACATTTTATCCTAAGTGCCCAATAATCATGGCAAACATAATTATTAATTTATTGTTTCTAGTTTAAATTTTTTTTTAATTATGAAATTTTCTGCTTTTCATGATAACATTTTCTCTACCCTTTTTGCCCTGAGGATCCTATTAGCAGAGAGATGAGCAATTCAGTTTCATCGAGAATAAATTATGCTTTCATTCTTAAAATATAAGTACTAAAGGACCCTAAAGATTAGATATTCATTTGAAGCCCCCATCACTCGAAGTCTTTCCCCCCCTTGATGCATAGAACTTCTTATGTTACATGAAACAACACATCTTTCCAAAAGTTCAGAGCCAAGTGACCTCAAAAGAATACCGATGAGAATTGTGGTTGGTGTACAAAAAGAACACACTATTGTAGAGAGTGGAGATGTTTTCATTCCTCAGAAGCTTTTTTGAGATGGGCTACTTGTGTTTTCCAGAGTGATGGGGTGACTAAGCTAGTCACCCTCTGTTTCAGAATGATTAGAAAACTATAATTCCTAAGAAACAAAGAGATGAATTCTCACTTTCCCCACCAAGGGTCTGAGGATGAAATGATACTTTTAATTATGCAAGATTCATTGGTGCCACTCTTGTGACAAGCCGCTATAAATGAACACCTTAATTACCTCAGAGTCGAGCATTTCTTGTAAATGCATTTTCATCTGAAATACACTTGTTGGTAGAGCTTTCATTATTTTTTTTCCTGTCAGCATATGATAAAAGAAAGTGTTTGTGCCAAGTTCTTATTTTACTCCTATTTCATGGTTAGCTTTGCCCGATGGCTAAAGACCTAGTGTGTCTTTGCCAGCCACAACTTGTTATTCTGACAGTAACAGAGGCCACTGAGTTTGTTCTACTTGGACTTAAATAAAATAGCAATTAAAAAAGAAGTGACTCTTCAGGTTTTAACATATCTCTCTTTACTCTTTTTTTTTTTTCTCGGAAGTATATCTATATTGAACGAGGTATTAAACCACTTTTATTTATTATTTTTAGAAGTTTCAAATGAACAGAATCCATTTATCACACTTAAATTCCTTTTAAAAACATTCTATTTGTTTTAGTATAGTTATATGATGTTATATTCATTATATTAGTTTCAAGCATACGATATAGTGATTCAACATTTTCATAGCTTACAATGGTACTACCCCACTAATTCTAGCAATCATCTGTCACCATGCAAACTTGCTTAAATTCTTAAAATTAACTCAATAATCTAATCGTTCACTCATCTGTTTTTTTTTCTTTACACCCTCCTCTTTCATTTTAAAAGGTGAGAATAAATGTTCAATGTGCTAAATTTCCACTATCTCACTTTTCTTAGTACATATTGAATTTGGCTGCCTGATTGTTTCTTTTAAATTATTCTAGACATCTTTAGATATGAGACAAAAAATAAAATTAAGGAGGAGAAGGGGTTTGACCTAAGTAAATAACAAGAAAGAGAAAATTTATTCATGCATTCTCATTCCAATGTAGTTAAATAGATTTTATAAAATTTTAAAATGAAATGTAGATCAAAAGCTCATTTAATTCAAAATCTGAAGACATGGATTCTGAAGAAAAAGAGAACAGTCTAGGTTTTCTAAACAGAATGTGTGCTGATCCACCTTGGTCTATAACAGGCACAGTGGATGGTTGCTGATAGCAAACATAAAAATAAATTTCAGATGAAACTTATTGCATGGATTGTGGTGATAGTTTCATCATGTTTACTTATTTCCAAACTCATCATATTGTATGCATTAACTATGTACAGATTTTTGTATGTGAATCATACCTCGATTAAGTGATTTAAAAGGAACCAATTTTCAAGAAGTTGTCAAAGATTTTTATAAAGCAAAGTTGCCATTCAGCAGTTAATTTTTGAATTGTATTCTGAGTTAAATTATATAACTGGTAGATACACTAACGATAAGTGCTTCTTGCGTTTTCTTTCTTTAGAAATGAGGAGTGAATGAAGGCAGGGATTACTGGAAGGGAGGTCAGGGTAAGTCATATCATATTTATTTCTTACTTCTGAAGTGTACAGAGCACATTGTGTAAAACTTGTTCAGGAACTCTCGGGGGCTCGTGTTTCAGTGAAATTAGACAAATTGAGTCTTTCAGGGGGAAATAGAATGCTTGCTATAGCTGTGCTGCACAGAAACATACCACTTGTCCCTGACATTTTGAGACCTGTGTTTTCTGCATGCCAAACACCTTACTGTGCCATATTGTTGAGTGGATCATGGCCAAAGTAGCAAGAGAAACTCTGGATGAATTCCTGTTTTAGAATTCTGAGTCTTATCTCTCTGTGTGGTTTGTTTTTGCTTTTTAATCCACATGGCAAAGGGAGTGCTTAAAATTGCTGGGTGGTATTGAGCTAGGCATATCTGAATATGAATCATATTCAAGTTCAGGTGCAAAAGGTCATAGACTAGAGTTGATTATAATGTAATGGTGTTTTGATATTTAAGCATCGTTTAGTTGTTGCTTTTTATGAACTTTAAATGTATTTGACATTATGGAAGAATAAAACATTTGTGATATTATTACCGATCATGTAAAATCAAAAGCCGTGGTATTTCTACTGATGACTTCTATGGTATACTTCACTTTTGAGTGTATAATAGATATTCAGAATTTTCTTCTCCAAGTAGATAGAATTAGCCCAAAGTGTTTACAGAACTTTCCTAAAGTCACTTTGAATGTAAATGAATAACAAGGTCAGAACAAATAACATGTTGATGTGTAATAAATTATAAAATCGAGAGCTTCTTTAAAAAAGAGGAGAAGAAAAAAGGAGGGGAGGAGGAGAGAGAGAAGGAAAGGAAGAAAGAAAAGTGTGATTGTACTGCTTCTGTGTTCAGAAGTCTAAATTCTCATACACTCAGAAATACTCCTTCTTTGTTATTGATCACCAATGCCTTATTGAATCTTGCCAGTTCAATACGCAGGAGAACACTGGAGGTTTGGAATATCATGGGGATTGTACAAAGGGAATTCTGAGCCTTCCTTCACCTTGAAAAAATTCAATTCCATGTGGGTTTTGTATATTGGGATTTTCCCTAAATATTTGTTTCAAGAAAGAGATAAGTTATTTGACAACATGTTAATATCAGTTCAGTCTGACTGGTGGGTACATGGATATCTTTAACATTGATTATTCTGCTTTGCTCTATTTTTGAAATGTTTTATAATTAAACAGTGATTCAAAAATTATTATTCTGAAATACCCTCACATTTAAAATGGTATTGAAAGTCACCACTGAATCATGCCACCAACTGATTACTAGAGAATGAGTGAAATAAACAGCACTCTAGTGTATTACTTTCACTGTAATGAGAGTTTTTAAGGGATGTAAGAATGGCAGACAAGTGTCAAGGTGATGATAGTCACACTCTTGTACCAACCATATAGAGAATTTCATTTATCCTGGACATTCTCAACATATGCTTGACTCTTCCAAAATAAATATAATATTTAGATGGGCAAGTGAGCGATCAGAAAAAGGACTGTATATACAAAGCCCCTTATAGCAAGGTGTGACCATATCATTGAATTCAGGCCTCTGGTTTGCATTTAGAATATCAGGTGATGGTTTACAGGAACCTTCACAAAGAGACAGCTGCTTCATGCCTTTGACCTTTTGGGAGAAGGGATTCCTATGTACAATGCAGGGAATACCCCGTTGTCTTTGACATTGTAAGATTGTAAGGTTTCTCCATACTGATTCCCAAAATGTGGATGTGATATCGGAACTCAATCTTGGACTTGAATATGAGCCATACCTTAGAGAAGTGGAAGATGAATATCTTGGATTTGTGTTTTTATATGCTAAAAAATAACTTATGCATACACTATTTTGATTGGTTTTATAAAAGAGTAAAATTTCATATATCTATGTTAGGGTTTGCAAACTGGTAGCCCCATATAAATATAACTCAAAGACATTTTTTTTTTAATGGAAATGTTTTTACCTAAATATTTAACTTGAATTTTCTCATAGAAACATTAATAACTCTAATAGCACCAAATGCACATTTTCATATGGCCAAAATATTGCAAAAGTAAGCAACAACATACTCGTTTGAAAAGGCAGGAGGCTCCAGGTTCCTGTGGTCCTCAGCATTCCTTAATGTCTCCCACCTGCCTCATTCTACTCACTCACTCTGCCTGAACTCGTGAGGTGAGAAATCGTGCACACAGTTTAGGTACCAACTGGATCTCTTTCAGATGCAAGCTCTTCCTTGCATTCCAGGAAAAATTGGTATGACTGCAGGTATGCTTCCACGTTCTGTGAAATACCAAAGTTCTCAATGAGATTTCTGCAAATCCCTAATGGGATTGAGGTTTTAACAACAGATCTGTATGCTGTCTCTGTTCTTTACCACATCGATGCAGACAAAGAACTTTCCTCCCTTATGAACAGCCCACTCATACAAGCATAGTCATCTTTACAGCAGTGTTGCCAATGACAGAGAAGTCTCGTATTAGGCCCCACTTAACTAAAAATTATTTTTTGTATTAGGCTTTAAAGTTCTTTAAAGATTTTCTTGGTGGCCTAAGGGACATGTCTCTTGACACCCTTGACATAGAAGTTTTGCATTGTCTCCTGTCTGATTCTCCCTTCTCTCCTTTTTGTTCTGTCATCTGCCTTTTCCTCCTTTAAGAAAATGTTTTCTCTCTCTCTGTCCCTTTCTCTCTCTGTGTCTCTTTCTCTCTGTCTCTCTGTCTCTGTCTCTCTGTCTCTCTCTGTCTCTTTCTGTCACTCTCTGTCTCTGTCTCTCTTTATTTCTCTCTGTCACTCTCTCTGTCGCTGTCACTGTCTCTCTGTCTCTCTCTGTCTCTCTCTGTCTCTCTGTCTCTGTCTCTCTGTCTCTCTGTCTCTCTCTCTCTCTCTCTCTCTATCTCTATCTCACCTCTTTGGACCCTTTACCCAGATAGAGCAGTGCACACTTTTCTTAATATCAGACCTGGAACTCCCAGAGTTTCATCTCCTATTTCTAAATACTCACCAGGTTTGTTGTACATGTTATAATTTAATGTGTTCATTTACCATCCTCATGAAAAATGAGTCCATTCTATGAAGAATGCCAGAAGCAGCTTTTAAGATGATGAATATACTCTTTTTTCCTTCCCTTTTAAAATACGAAGACACATCTCGCCTTTCCTGTGCCATCCTATGCCAGCCGTTAAACACGTGGATTATGCATGTCAGTATCCACCGTCGTATGTGGTGAATGCGGAAGAAAGGTTTTTGAATCCCTGTGAAAGAGAGCACAGAGGGAAAACTTCAATTTCTGCTCTAAAGAAAGTCAGGCAGGGCATAACCACATGCAGGGAGCCACATGTGGTCATTCTCTTCTCCCTCTTTTTTTTTTTGTTTGTTTGTTTGTTTGTTGTTTTTGTTTTTGTTTTTATATGCTTCCCAATTTACCAAGTAAAAATAAGGGCCCATCCTATAAACCTACAAATTTCATAGCAAATTTAAGAAGGTAACAAAACATTAGAATGCTATGATATACATTATAGCTCATGTTCATATTTTTTTCTTTCCTCTTTTACCTTTCTACTTTCCTTTGTCCTTCCTTTTAAAATTGTGTGATTAATGCTTACTCTGTCTTTAAAAAGTCCTGCTGATGTATACTGTAACTTTGCTGTAACTTTTCGCTCATTTCTTACTTTCTTGTAACATAATATATGTTAACTAGTGTCTAGATGTTCCATAATCATTAATGTGTTGGTTTAATTAGTTCACCTGGGTTCATTTTTCCATCTTTTTAAAATTTCTGTTGCCATAGGGATAACTCTCATGTGTGATTAACATTACACACACACACACACATATGCATATATATATACATATATAAATTTTTATGTTGGTCCAAAATTCTAATAACTCTGTGCCCAATGGCAACTATTTGGCTTAATCCCTTTACATTTTTTTTTGTATTATTCTAGAAGTAATTCAATAGACTTGTCTCCACCATTTTTGATTTTCACGTCATTCTCAAAACTGCTTTGTATACATTGTATAAATATTGGTTAGAGTATCAGATTCTCATTTCTAGTCAAATTTCTTCAAGTCTAACCCCTGGTATCTAATAAGTTTAAAACATAAATATTTGATTTCAAATCAACATTCACCTGGCTAAATCCTTAGGGCTAGATCAAGAGGCATATATAATTCATATGCTGGAGCCCTGCAATTCCAGAATGTTCAAGAGGCATAGTACAAGACTGGAACATATTTATAGCAAGCTCCTTCCGGTATCTTGGGTAAAAGACCATATAGCCATAGTCACCTTCTTTTGAATTCTCTGTTTAAAAGATTTTGTAATGCTCAAGTTTAATGTAGTTTCAACACATTTCTTCTATTAATAAAATATGTCTGCTTTCTCCTAGACAGCTACTAGTCATTGTTAAGTCAAGCAGTAGATACGGCGGGCGGGGAGGGACCCAAAAACATTTTGGCATGCTCTACCCCACTAGAATTCATTAATTACCAGAAATTTCAAATGCAACTATGATTATAAAAGAAACAATTACAACTATTTGCCAATATTTTAAAACCACACTATAGAAACTGATTCATGGATACTCTGAAGTAGGAAAAAGTTCAAAATTACGACATGTAAAACATTAGGTACTTTGCATTTCTTCCTAAGCCAAGTGATGAAAAACTACCCTTTTTCAATACCCCTCAGTGTTAGAGTTTTTAGGTCTAGGAAGCCCTTCGAAATTTGCAGATATAAATTCTTTCCATAAAAAAAAAAAGTGAGAGTTATGTTCTATTTTAGGGAAGTTTTGCATTATTAAATAGTTCATGAAACATCCATTCCAAGGAGTTAGGGATTTCACTAATAACAATGAACATATCCCGAAAAAGATTAGAGAACCTTTGAGGCAATTATAAATCACAATAATAGTTGCATTAAAAAATTAAAAGAACATTGTCTGGAAATGGCACACTCTACAGGAATGCCTTTCCACTCAATTTCCGAGAAGAGCATCTTCATTAGTTATGGCAGAGTTACAGGACTGTAAAGATTCAACAAATATGATGCTGCCTTATGCTGTTGTAGGATATGAATGACAGGGTTACGTAGGCCTTTATTTGGAAAGAAATCTCCAACACTGTTGGACTCAGGCTAAAATATATGTTACCCGTTTTTTACTAGTTCTATCATCTTAGCTGAAAGTTATTGGTTATTCAAGAGAAGTTGGCATTGAAAGATAAAACAGACCCATAGCAACAAAAAGGATGACTAATAATTTGATGGCTACTGAAAAAAGGAAAGGAATATCAATAAAAAGAAATTGAAATTGGATTGATTGCCAGATATTTTTAAACATAAATTCAGCATTTGATCCCAGCTTTTATTAATGAGGGAATAATGAAGAGAGAGTACTTTACATGACTACTAAATCCGAAATGTTAGCATTTTTTCTCTCTTTTTTTTTTTGCCATATAAGTGAAATAAAAACATAGAAGATGGTGTTAAGCTTAATATAACTAACTAAGCATCATTTTAGAGGTCATAGCTTAGTGCTATATGATACTTATTCCATTAGCCATAGAATAACCATCAGCACAATTGCCTTTTCATATGACATTTTGTATTTTTGAACTGATATTTCAAATGCATAGAAAAGGAGCAACATATCTACTACCAAACTGTGAGTACATGACAATCAAAAACATCTCTGGATGGTTGAAATCAATAAACCATTTTATTTTTGAGTTCATGAAAACATGTCCATCTTTCAGAGCTCTCAAATTATAAATGTAATAGACAGCGTATCACTTTTCTCATGACTTGATTTCAGATTTATAATAAATGAAAAATTGTCATCAATTTAAAAATAGTGTAGAAAGGGTCAAATCCAGGCAATTAAAAAATAATTTATGAGACTTGCTGTAAATTAACTTTATTTTATCAAACCTGGCTTAAATATGTACATAAAACAAAGGCTACTTAATTTACTTAACTTTTACCTTTTTTTTTTTTTTATAAACACCATGTTAGGATATATTTTAACATATTAGTGAAGTGATGTCAAGTATAAAGGTTCTCATTTTTTATTTTAAAAATAACTATCTATAGATGAAATATACTGAGGTTTCTGATCACAATGGGTGACATTTTAGCAAAGGAACTGATTTCAGAAGAAAATGCAAGAGCATTTACTATTGTCTTAGTAAAATGTAAATCAAATTGATCTCAAGAACATTATTTTTATTGTCATCATAGAACATAATAAGGGAGAATATAAATCAACATCTTCATGGGATTTTATTAGTTTTGCCAGTCAACAAATACATGTATGGTGCAAATGATGTGCATAGAACTGAGCAGAGACTTAAGTGAGCAAGATTTTTGCTCTAAAGAGTGATGAGAAAGAGAAGCGCCCATTGTTCCAAAGGAAAGAAATTCTGGATGTATCTGTGTCTCCCCACTGACTGTGATTTCATCAAAGAAGGAAGAGTAGCTAAGCACTAATGGATTAGAACATGAATGCCTGCAGGGAGGCAGGTGGTACAGAGAACAATGCTCGAAAATTAATCAGAAGTCAAGATAAATAGAAAACAGTAATGTGGCCTTGAGGAAGATGGTGTGGGATGGCTTTAGGAGAACAAAGTATTGGAGAAAGAGAATACCATAGACAGCATGTTATCCAACCATCCAGCAAAATATCAATTCCTATTTCCCTTTGAGATTGGTTTAATTTGATATCAAATTGAATTTAAAACTCCATTGATATCTTAATATTTTACTCTTTTATGATATATAGACAGACCAACCACATCGGTCTTTAAAAACACACTATATTGATTCTGATAGATTTTAAATTCTAGGGGACAGTTTTGGTGATGAGAAAATGATTTCTATCTTCTGTTCAAGTCAAGATACTGAATTTCAAATTAGGCATGGCAGGCCTCATATTGGGGACATACACTTCCTCCTTGAACTTGACTATGTATTCAAAGCTATCTGTGCAGACAATAGGAACAGTGTTTGTTTTTAAAAGAAAGAGAATAGAGAGCAAAACATATGTTGAAATAATCAATGGCTATACAATAATATAAAGAAACTGGATAGATTTGTCAGCATGTCAGTCAGAAATAAATTACAATGGCAGTAAAGAAATCAAAGTAAAAGGAATTTCTCTAAGGAAAAGTGGCATGCAAAATAAAAGCATTAATGTGACATAGAGTTTATAGAAACTCTCTTTGTGGAGATTAAAGTTTATGCTTGTTGACAGTACAACAGGAACATGCCACCCAATGTAAAAATGATCATGCCAGAACCACTTCTTACTTGATGGCTTGATTTTACATGCAGTGATAGACAGATAAAATTCAACATGCATTTCCATCAGCTAACATTAAACAGAGTAGGTGCCACCATGCATGGATGCGATTACTTGAGACCAAAACATTTTCTGACATGAGGTATTTCGTGCCACAGTACCACAAGGGCCAGTCCTTTTGCTATGCATTAGAATAACTTTAGAAAAAATAAACAGAAATTGAATTATTTTTATTTTATTTTTAGATATCATTTATATCCAGATATGGAGCCTGTCATAGGCTTCCTGGATTTTTGCAAAATAGGGAACTACTGGAAAAAATAGTATTTATGGCCATAATAGCAGAATTAGTAGGAATGATGGTTTTAACATGCATTCATTATGTGAAGATGCTTTCTGTGTTTTACTTCCTTTGATTCTTGTAACATTTATGGTGTGGTGTTATGTTGATAATCTTTATTTCAAAGAAGGAGCAATGAAAGTTAGAAAGAATAAAAATACAAATGAATCAATACCTAGTGAAAAGCAGATAAGAAACAGGATCTAGCTTCAGGGGTTGACTAGCTTAAAGAAGACAGGTCCTAGCCAGTGGGTACTAAAGATGTCACGGATTCAGGTCTGACTCAGGTAGTCATTGCCACTTTGAGTCATTTCCCTGGGGTAGGTGCTATGTTGGCAGAAAGAGATTAACAGCAATCTAATGGAAGTCTAAATTTTAATCATCAAAGTGATCCAAATTTATTTATTTTGTGTACTTTTCTCTTGGGCTCTAGTTTCCTAACCATGTGTATTAAGGTCGGTAGAACTATCTGACCAGCCTTAATGGTAAACATTTTGCTACTCCACTCTTGTTTTATTTTGGGGGTTTGCATCACCATGCTGTCAAGCTCACATTTCCAATATATTCATGGCCATTGCAGAAATGTTTATAAGCCATGGGTACTTGAGTAGCAGTGTATTGGGAAAAGTTTAAGAACTAGCTCTCCAGAAAAAAAAGTATGCATATGTATGCGTACATAAATTTATTATATGTTTGATAGTATGTAGGCCACGAGTTATAAAAAAATAATGAAATATACAATACTTTTTACTGTAAATTCCACAAGGCCAATTGATTCTTTAAGAATGTTTTCCTAATTTTGCCTAACTTTGTTATTTGTAGCTAATTGATTATTGCAATTGATTGATTAATGTAGTGGCGCTGCCATGAATATTTGTTTGTAGCCTTATCTATATTAATAAGACAAAAATGCGTAAGTTTGAATTTTACTCAAATCCATCAGTGATTTGAACAACTTCTTTGCCAAATTGAATAATAGTTTTTAAATACTAAAAAAAAAGAAAAGAAAAATCCTCAAGTCATGGGTCTGAGGAATGAGATTTTGTTTTTAAAGCAACCTGAGAGCGTGTCCTCACCTTCTGCTGTACCCCATTTCAGTGCAGACTGCCTCAGGTACTGTGTGGGACTGAACCACAGATATGGATACCATTTGGCCCAATCTTTAACTGTAATAACTGTAATATGAAGAAGCAAAGAAACTGAGTTGGAGTCTGTTATCAACCTTAATTTAGAAGTAAAAAAGTTTAAAATTTTCTAATATGAGTTATCCACTGCCTAATTATGTATTTCCAAAGCATATTTTTTTTTCCAAACTGTGGATATGTAGTGAATCATAGTAGCACATATCTAAAAAAATCCATATGTAAATATTTAGTTTTAGAAGTACTTTGTGTTGTAACTGTCCCCTCCTCTGCCAATAAAATGCACATTCTGTCTTGTTATATTGAGCATGAAAAGTGAGTTGCTTAACATTTAGTAACAGGAAGACATGTTTACTAATAGAATTACATTAACCATAAAAACACATTAGCTATGAAGGTTAGTTGAGTAAAAATTAAAGTTATTTATTATTAAATGAAAGATGCAAGATCTTTCTCTCACCTTTTTGTCCCTTTCCATACAATGGTGATTGAAGTTGATATTTGCTGACACTGTACATTTGCCTGGCAGAATTACGAGTTCCTATTGACCAACCAGCTTCTGACTCCACAAGGTCAAGAGCACTGTTTCAAATTTTGCCAGTAAACATGGGGGATTCTGATCTATAGCTCATTCTCTTTCCAGGAAAGTCCTCTGCTATATTAAGTAATGAGACCCTTTCTCCTTTTTCTCTACTCCTGCGTTTACCTAATAATATCATGAGTTCATTACCATCATCTCTCAGGTTGTTCTCTTGGCTTAGTTTAGACATTTATTGAAACAATCCCTCAGGTGCATAAACTTTGTCTATAACAGAGAGTCTGGACTGGCTTCATAATGTGAGACCCCTGTCTTGTACTGCATATTGTATATTGTTCTTCTTGTTTACTAGTATCTTTGCAAAGATATACAAATGGCCAAGAGATACATGAAAAGATGCTCAACATCATTGATTACTAGGACAGCGCAAAACAGATTTACATGAGATGTCACCTTATACCTGTTAGTGTGTCTACTACTTATAGATAGATAGATAGATAGATAGATAGATAGATAGATAGATAGATAGATAGATATAGATTGTTAAGTGTTGTCAGGATATGGAGACACGTACATCATGTACACTTGTAAACTCTTGGTAGGAATGTAAAATGGTGCAATGCCTTCCTATGTGGAAGTTCATCAAAAAAATCAAAATATAACTACCATATCATCAAGCAAAATAAATTATTGAAATATATCCAAAAGAATGAAATCATAATCTGAAAGAGACATCTGCACTACCTTGTTCATTGCAGCATTATTCACTGTAGCCAAGAAATAGAAACAAATGAACTATCTATCCACAGCTAAATGGAAAAGAAAATGTGGTATACGCATAAAATAGAATTACTCAGACTTAAAAAAGAAGGAAATCTTGTCACTTACCACAACATGGATGAACTTGCAGGACGTTATGCAATATAAAATAAGCCTGTCAGAGAAGGACACATACTGCATGACTATACTTATATGAGGTATAATAATCAAAATCATAGAAGCAGAGAATGCAGTAGTAGTTTCCAGGGGAGACTACAGGGTTGAAAATGGAGTTTTGTTGTTGAATTAAGTGTAAACTTTTACTTATGCTAGATAAATAAGTTCCAGAGACCTGCTGTATACCTTAGTGCCTATAGTGAGTGAAACGGTATTTTGCTCTTCAAAATTTGTTGAGAAATTAGATTTCACATTAAGTGTTCTTATTTTTTAAAAAAGAGACATAAGGAAACTTTGGAAAGTGTTGAGTATGTCTACTATTTTGATTGTGGTGATGGTATCATAGGTGTTTACATATGTTCAAACTCATCAAATTGTACACATGAAGTAACCGCAGCTCTTTGTACATTATACCTCGATAAAGCTGTTAAAAAAAAGTGGTTACTTTGAGTGCATAGAGGGGATTGTTTGAGATGGCACATGAGGGACCTTACTGGGATGATAGAAATGCTTAATATTTTGATTGACATATAGGTTACTGAGTATATATATATTTCTTAAAACTGATTGAGCTGTATTAATATTTATGCATTCACTGCATAAATTATACCTAAATAAAAAGTAGTCAGGTGCTTTGGAGAAAATAATGACTAAACAATTAATATTTTATTCATAATAATTTGCCTTCCTGTAATTCTCTTAATTTTTACAAGACAATCCCATCTGCTACATCATTTTATCCTTATTAAGAAAACATTGACATTAATCTCTGTATTTATGAAAGAATCTGTCTTTGAGGAGCCAGATGAATTAGCTATATCAATCAGGTTTAGCAGAAATAGAGATCATTATAAGGTCCAGATCTGACGTGTACTTTAATCTAGACTTTGCTAAAATGAATACACTCCGGCATAAGTAAATTGTAGGAATATACAGTAGTGTCCTTTCTGTCTGGCTCAACTCACACCTCTCAGGTAAAACCTTGAGATCAAATGCTGCAGTGTCAAAAAATTAATTTATATTCCTTTCAAAGTATGTCATTAATTTAATGACTGAAGAGGTTTTGTTAAGTAAAAGTCTGCAAAAATCCCTTAGCTAAACTATTGAATGATTCCAGCAACAAAGTTCAGCGATAGTGGTGACTAAGAATATATTCCTTGTCTTTTGGGCAAAATATTATTCTTTTTAATTGCCTGAATCAAAATCCCATTTAGATGCATTTTTTATGTTTTTATTTTATTTGTTTGATTTGTTATAAATTCTAAATGGAGAATTATCCCTGAGTTGAAATGCAACTCCTTAGGAAATACAGGAGCTGTCCAAGGTATTCATTTTCAAATAAAGGTCTTAAATATATACTCTGATGCATAGCAGAAGAAGCTCTTAAATGTCAGTTTTTGCAACATAAAAAATATAATACACTCCTACATAAAGATGAGGGTTTATAAATGCAGTATTTTTCTTCATACAAAAAGTTAACTTTAGAATGTCGATCAAAGATGCTAGGTTAAAAAAAAGTAAAAATATGCACTTACATTTCACTAGCTATGTGCTCTATATACCATACTTTAATCCACATTTTAGAGTCAGTTTCTAGTTGAGATGTGTTGACTCCAAACATTTGAAATGATTGTTTTCATTCTATGTTATTTTTGAAACTAATGTGTTAAGTATTTAATGTGAATTAGGGAGTCAGCTAAGTACATGCATTATCTCATTTTTAAATTTTTTTTTTTTTACAACTGCCCCATAAGTTTAACACAGTTATCAACCCTGTATTTCATGGAATAAAAGTTACCACTTAATGTAAGTTGATGGACTGAAGGAACAGGATTTATACCTATGCAGTTTGGCCTCAGAGGCCTCACCCTGAAGTACTATTTTATACTGTCTCTAGGCAGAAACCTTATACATAAATAGAAAAAAAGTAGGAGGAATTCCCTGGGCAAATCTCCTTTCATCACTTTTTTTTTTTTTTTTTTTTTTTAACAGAGGGTATGTTACCAGTTACCGTATTTCGCTCTGACTCCTAAAAGACCACACACCTTGGTATTTTTCTGACTGGGCTTTGCTTCGTTAGGGTCTGTAATAAAAGACACACACTTACATGTTGACTAGTGTGTGGTAAGCAACTGATAGGAGGGGCAAAGCAGGCCAGGGCGTGTGGATTAAGAGATGTTGCCATGGTGATGTGGTGCGCCCAGGTAGGGTGTCCTCCCTGACACTTCCCGGTCATCTGAAGACAGGCAACGGACACCTGATTCAAAATGGGTGAAGCAAAGGAACTCTTGGTTTTTCTCATAATAATGCGGGATTATAAATTGATTTATTTTAATGATTCTTTCTCTTTCCCTCTGAAATTCCCCTGCTCTCTCCTCCTTTGGGTAGGCAGTCATCTTTGAGGTGGCTGTAGCACTTCCAAGTTCATAATCATGACTGATGGTATCTAAAAGAAAGGAGGTGGACAATTTGGGGCATTTCTCAGAAGGTTGAGAAGGAAGGAACTTTTCCAGAAGCCCCAGAAAATATTTCCTAATGTTCCATTAGTTCATATTTGATCGCATATCCTTGAATAAACACATTTCTGGCAAAAAAAAAAAAAAAAAGTAGGGGAAAATTGAGAAATCGAGAGTCATATCTCTGGAGTCTTACAGACCATGCGCACAGTCGTTTGTCTGAACTGACACAGTTTTGTCAGGACAGAGAGAGAAGAGAATGGATGGCAATCGGTGGTGTCCTCTACACCCCTCCTCAGCTGCAGCCAGTTTTTAGGGTCACAGAGGTCAGACATTTTGGTTTTCTTTTCCAGAAAAAAACAGAAACTTAAATGATTATGAGACTGACTCTTGTGTATAAAAACAGCTGCACAGCCGAAGAAACGACATGATTAGATTATACGCAGCCCAAAGGCCACAGCAGTGTTTGCTCTCAGTTGTGATCTAAATTTGTGTTGAACATGGGGTTTTTGAGAACCAGAAAGCTATGGAAAGGAATCAAGTTTCATGTTTGGTCCATGGGATTGCCAAGTGAGGGCATCTCAGTAAGGCTGGAAACGGAGGTGAGATCAGTACCTGGGGGAAATAACCAGAAAGACTAGAAACACTGATGTAACTTGGGGAAAACCGGCAACATCAACAACGATGGTTTTCTCCAAAATACTTTTATATTGGCTACCCCCCCCCCATAGAAAACATCATTCTGAACTTAATATACAATCCATAAAAAGTTCTGTAGAGACAAATCAATTCTTATGGCATCGGTCATTATTCCAAGTCAGTTTAACAACCCACTGTTCCAATGACCCTATGATTACTAGTCTTACTATCCTCTTTCTATCATTTATTGAACTCCTACTGTCTGCCAGACAATGTTCTAAGTTTATCTCATATTAACTCATAAATCTTGTGAGGTGATTTTTCTCATTTGACAGATAACAGAATATTAGTTCAGAAAAGTCAAGTGACTATTTAAGGTCAGAAGCCTAGACAGTAATACGGCCAGAATTTAGTTTCAAATCTGATGGACTTCAGAATATGGATATCTTATTACAAAGCTATTTTTGACATCACTGCTCTTATTCTTACAACAACAGTCATGCAGAAGGTGAGCGTGCTGCCGCCATACTATTTGAAATTAACTAATATTATTAGCACAAGCATGAAGTTCAACTTCTGGGGAGAAAACAGTGTATCTTTTTAAATGTTTTACAGATAAATACACAGTTTTATTTTAACTTAGACATGTACATCATGCATGCATATCTTACATGTTTGTATCTTCCATGTTTTTTTTTTCTCCACACCTTTTCGCCTTGCTTAATCCAGGATTAACAGTTTAACTAAGTTGTTGAACAGATATTTGTAATTTTCCAATCCTCATTTATTTACTTCTGACATCACTACTTCATTTTGCCTAGAAATCTTAGATATTTTCCTATGTGCTTTTTTCCTCCTACCTTCAAATTAAGGTATAATTTGAGTAAAAAAAGAAAAAAGTGTCAAGAGTTTAAAACATTCTCTTAGTTCCGGGGGATTTGGGATTAATGCTGAAATGTAGATAAAATGCCTGGACTTAGTGTTTGTCTGTTTGTCTATTTGTTTGTTATGTTGCCTCCCATTCAGTGTTTGGTTAATATTTTAGCTAAAGTGTGTGAATTACTCTGCTTCCTTTTTCACTTTCTGTGTTTGGTATATATGTGGAGAGGGACCTCATATGCAGTGAATACTCCTTGAAATTAGAAAGCCCCTCCCTCTTCCCTGCAACTTCCCAACCCTCAGCACAGTATCTCACCCTTTATAGATTCTGAACAAACATTGGGATAATTGACTTTGTTGTATTTCAATACATGCGAGTTGATTATTAAAAATTAAAATATCAACTGGGTGATATGATTCTTTACCACATATTTTCTGGAAAAAAAAATCCAAAAATGTAGTAGAAATTGTATTTTCCTTCAGTGTTTTGGGGGGTGAAATTGTGTGGTGGAAACTATGAGTCATTTTTGATGTGGAAAAGAAAGCCTCACCCTGCAAGGAAGCCATCCAGAGAATCTGTAATGAGAACAAAATAAACCACCTCATCCTGGGCTCACAGCATCATGGCTCCTGATGACTTAGGATTCCTTTACAATCAAATACAAACGAATCTATCTTTAAAAAATAAAGCTCTTCTTTTATATGACACAGTTTATAGTTTATCAAAAAGCTGCATTAAGGTATTTAATAAATCATGCTGCATACAACCCAGGGACAAGAAAACACAACTGTCTGAAATAAAATGCATTAGGTATAAGAAAAAATGTAGATTCTTAGCATGATACTCAGGATCCATATAAATTAATCAGAAAATCTTTATTAATTGTGCATAGAGTTTTAAATAGCAAGGAATGACACAAACAAACAAAAGAATCTTTTCTGGGTGAATATAAAGGGCCTGGCTGCTCAGAGATAAAGTACAAATCTTTATATTTGACCAATTTTAGTATTTTTATTATGATTTAGTAAGAAACTTATCAACACTCTCAACTACAAAAGCAAGTGTATTTGTCTTAAGTCAAGCGATATTTCTCGTGGAAGAATATTGCACAGTCAACAGAGATGAATCCCAGTGAGGTCTTGTCAGTGGATGGCCCCTGTAGTCATGCCATTTGCCATAGCATCCTGATCAGACTCTGGAAGGCAAATCTGAAGAGTATTTTAGAGACGGGAACTCTGATAGTAAGTGACAAGGCGATTCAGGCTCATGACCTAATGACTCTAATTGTTTCATCGATCAGGTCACGGAGTTACTATAGAACAGGAAGGCTGTCATTCAAATGACCCCTTGGCCCATTACTTGGTCTAGATGAATCCAAGCATGTTTTACAATTGCTTTTCCAACAGCAAACCAGGAGACGATGAAGAAGTCAGCAGTTAGATGGACTTCAGTCAATAATGAAAGAAAAACCTGGCAGTGGCTGCGTCATTTAGAACACCGTGGGTGTCACAAGAGGGCAGAGGGGCCAGAGATTGAAGGTTACTGGGGAAAAGGGGAGGGAACAGAACAATGCATTCCTGTTTTCATCTTTGCTGAGAGAACATCTCTTCAGTCTCCCTCGGACTGAGAAACAGAGCCACTTCTTTGATTTAGGAGGCATTTACCATGTCAGCTGCCAGACACCGTGTGTGTGTGTGTGTGTGTGTGTGTGTGTGTGTGTGTGTGTGTGTGTACACTAAGCATTTGAAGTGGACATTGCAGGCTACTCCAAGAAACTTGCAGGAGATGAGAAAAAAAAAATTGTTTTGGCTTTAGAGTTAAACAGAACACACCCAGCTTATCTACCTACTAGTCTGTGATTTAAGACAAGTCTCTGCTAAGAATATTAGCTTCCCATGGGTTAAATGAGATTAATAACATCTGTGTCTTAATTTTATTACCAGTTGCCACTGTACCTGGCACAGAATAGAAGCTCAGTGAATAGTGGTTTCTTTTCTTTTATTCAAAAAACTTCTAATCATGCAATGCCCTGCCTATAATTCTGCATCTCTGTGGCCCTGTAGAGATATGAATTACATCTATGGGTTTAGATCTCTGCAGACTCCAGAACTCAAACTGTTCCCTAAAAGATATAAGGAGCCAGAGGCAAAATTCATCAGCTCATTATCAGACCAGTGATACTACTGATTCTACTCTGCCTTTCTAAACAGTAGGTAGGTTCTTTCTTCATTCCTATGATCAAGACAAGGCCTTGTACCTTATCTGTCTTCTTTCTTCATTCTTGATTATCTACTCTAATGTTAATATTTTAACTAGTGAGTTGAACAGACATTTGTAAGGGCCCAACATGCCTTAGGACTGAAATATAATCCCCCAGCTCTCATTTAGATATTTCCCTCATCTCTGCTCTTATTACTCAGAAATATTGAACATCTTTCTAGCTGCCTCTTACCTACAGTTAGGAACTCTTCCACAGCTCCATGTCTCCTCCATATGTTCATTATCTCTAGGTGCTTCCCATCTCCAGTTTGATCCACCCTGAATTTAAACAAGAGCACTTTTTTTTTTAAATGCAAGCTATTTGAGAACACAGATCATCTACACATTACAAACATTGTAATACCAGACAATCCATGACAAGAACACATAGTCAAACTTCAGAATGATCTTTGACTCTCTTCCTCATTGTGTACATCCTTATTCTTACTAAGCCATGCTGTTTCCATATAGGATTCTTTTGAATTCGCTGTCCTCTTTCCATCTGATGTGCTGCTTCATTTTTTGGCTCTTTTCCACTCACACCTGGACTATCACAAAAACTACTCCCTTGGTTGTTCGTTGACAATCACACCTCTTAATTTCCACTAGATTTATCTTTCTAAAATACAGATATGATCGCATTACCCTTCTGGTCATCTCTTGTAGGAAAAAAAAAAAAAAAAAAGAGTTTCTAAGCATGGAATTGAAGGGCCTTTAAAATATACCCTAACCAACCTTTTTTGGTCTCATTTCCTGCCATTCCTACATTGCATTATTTATTTTTCCTTAAAAGCAACATATGGTGTCATTCTGCTGTGCCTTCTCCCTGTTCTGGTACTTAGAAAAAAAGCCTCCTCTTTCTCTGCACTTCTGCCCTATTTTAATAGAACGTGTTTGGTTTCTTTGCTGGATTAAATCATCAGTGGCTCCACATACCTAATAGGATAACATTTTATAGTTCTTAGAAGACAGGACTGTGAACAGGAACATGCTATACTTCCTACTCACAGAGCTCCATTGATCTTGCCCTGTCCTGAGTAGCCCCAAGAGACTCTCCTCATTTGCTCTAAAGCCATAGCATCAGCATGCCCATATATGCAGCATTCCAGCCTCCATGCCTTTCTACACACCGAGCCACAGATGAACTTTATTCTGGTCATCTGGCAATTCTACCTTATTCTTCAAGTCTTAGTAAGACTTGTCTTTTCCTTGTGAAACCATTCTTCACCTATCCAAGCAGATGTCTGACTCCTTCTTGCCCCCTACTTTTTATGTGTCTGATGCTGTCATTATCTCCCTGTTAATCTTTTTTTAGAGCATTTTTTCTATTAGATCATGAACTTTTTAAGGGGAGACAGTCTATCTTAAATATATGTGTTCTTGTAACATTGAGAACATACTTAGCTCATAATAGCTGTCTAATGCATATAAAATAAATCTTAAAAATCTATCTATGAATTCTTCCTCATCTTTTTATACTTAATTAATTGGTCCTTGGCCCAAGTACCATAGCATCTGAGTACCAATAATTTAGAGTTAGAGTGCTGGGGACAAATTACTGATCTTTCCCAATTGCTAATCCTCAGTTTCCTCATCTCTAAATAACAAATCTATGATTTAGGTTATTTGTTGAATAGGCTAATGCCATGTAATAATCAACTAGCAGATCTTAGATGTTGTATATTCTGCTCTTGGTAATTGTGTGAATAGTGGTTATTGCATTATTAACTTATAAGTAGCTCCATGTACCTTGCCCGCAGGTCACGACTACATGAGGACTGCTACATTTATATTCACCTTTGTATTCACAGACCCTAGAACACTGCCTGTTAGCAGGCTACTCATATATATATTAGAAAGGAATGGAAATAATGGCCTAAAATAAAATTAATTCTGAGTATGTTTATGTGCTGATCAGGGGAATGATTTTATTGTGTCCAACTATGATCAAGTAGTCAACAATTTGTAGACTAACTTGAGAATTTTGGAAAATATCACTTACTTGAAACTGAGCTCTTGGATCAAAATGCAAAATTTATTGGTGTTGAGCTTTGACTGTGACAGTGAATCAAAAAGAGTCTGCACAGCTCTGCCCCTCAGCGCAGAAGCACTCTTCTAAGCCCTAGGGATGATTTGCACATCTTTTAGTCAGAAGACCTATATCATCTGCCAAAACAAGATTTCCTAGGTTTACTTCTAAATATAGCTTTAGTTTGGGTAATTTGCTATAATCAATTTTGAAGAACATTTAAACTCAATTTAATGTTTATTTTCTTTGCCAATTCTTGGCGCCTGCATATATGATGACTCTCATTCAAACGAGAAGATTACACACCTTTTAAATATGTGCATGCAAGTGAAATCACTGTACATCACATAAGCACAAATTTAACTCTGGAAGATACATTGCTTTCACTGATGCATATATTCATTTGCTGAGGGTTTTTTTTTTTTCCTTAAGTGTGCATGTATTAAATATAACATTTAGATAGCTTCACTTTGAAAATTCCTTAATTTCCTAACAAAATAGTGCAATTATGAAAATTTCACTAATCATGTATTTACTATTGCCGGGACATTTTACAGGCAGCTTTGATATTTGTACTAGCTTTACAAGGGCCATATTTATTTATGAAATTGTTCACCAGTTGTGTGTTTACTGATATAGGACTGTAATTATTTTATGTTTGCCAATAGTCTGATAGTTAGGAAATTTGACAGAGGTAAATTTCTGCCAAAGAATAGAAACACCAGTTGTAAAGGGCTTCTTTTCTAAGAACCTGTCATTAGCAATGAGATGTTAGGGCTGAGATTGCAAAGGTGAGACTGGGGGCACCTAATTTAGAATGGGCAAGAGTAGGAAGCCCTAAGTAGAGTCCCAAAATTGGATGGCCGATGTGGAACTGGCAGATGGTAGAAGAATGTCAATCAGTCTCTGAAGCTCAGGTTTAAGGAACGAGGTGGGTAGAAGTCACATTCATTTATACTGGAATCAAAACAGTGCTTCTAAAACAGACAAGGGTGAAAGACAGAGGGCAGGATCTGGCTGACATATGTTTAGGTGGTGGGCTTATATATTTTTCTTAAAGAGGAATTAAGACTTAAATTATCAACCAATGCTTAAAAATTAGGAGCAATACCACAAAATGCCCATTTCTGGCTTCTCTTCATGAAGTACAAGTTCTTCAAGATCCTCTGTGAGCATTTCTTACCTCTTCCAATGTATATATATTCAAGTTTGCCCCCCTTTACACCTGTGAATGTGGTGTAATTATTAAGAGCACTCTTTTTCATTTTCAAAGTGTTCTGGCTTGAAAGATAAATTTGTCATTCTCCTCTAGGGAGAATGATGCACTCTGGCATGCCCCACAGTCAGTCAGTCTCTCTCTCTCTCTCTCTCTCTCTCTCTCTCTCTCTCTCCTCGCCTTTAACTCCAGCCCACTTGAAATATTAGCATTAAATACCTTGTTTCTGGAAGTGTTTGAGTTTATGATTCGTATTATCTGCCAACGATTAGGAGTCATAAATTAGAAAGTTATTGAAAGGCACAACCATTTTGATGACCAAAAATGTGCATGTTGAGAGAAGCAGGTTGAACCCCAGAATCGAAAGAGCAGAGAGAAGGCAGATCTTACTCCACTACCCTGTAGTTCCCAAATGTCAAATGCGGGAAACCAGGAGCCCACAAGCCACATCTTCCTGCACACCTTTGTTATTGACTTATACCACCTCTTCTTAATTTATTAAAATGGGGGCATTTTACATTTAAAAGCTGATTTCTAGCTTACTTTGAAAAAAATGAAGATCTGGCAATTCTCGGCCCATATTCTCAAAATAGCAACTGAGGACAGGGCTCCTTGTAGCCTGTCCCCCTTTTGATGGGATGCATGTTCTCTCAGTCACCACAGTGTGAAATAGTGATTCATTCATTGTGCCTGGCTGGTCGCAGTAGGTCTCAGTTTTTGTCTTCCAAGTAGAGGCAGGTGTCAATGCTTCCGTATCACACCCGGACTCACAAGAATTGTTTGAAACCTGATTGAGACAGAGGGTGGGGTTGGAGGTAAACAAGGAGATTCTGACAGGTCCACCCTTGCATGCAGCGATGGACACTCCTACTTTTGATGGATGAGAAATTGATTATCCAGAGGGAGTCATGGTCATGCTGATAAAATTACCTTAAAATAGCTATTTCTTTTCTCTGTTTTACCTGATAACATGCTGAATTATATGTACATATGTACAACCACAAGATATGCACACACACATATATACGCATACATTTTATGCACATAAATATGTGTGTGTATGTATGTGTGTGTGATTTTATATAAAGCGAGAGTTGAACCTGTTTTGGCACGTAGAGGAAGTTCCAAAAACTGACACCGCATCTCCTGAGACAGATACATCAGAAAACTAGAAACCTTTTGTCTTTCTGTAGGAATTTTGGCACTGCATCCAAGAGATCCCTTTGTAAACATCCTCCAAGATTTCTTAGTAATACCAGGTGAGATTTGAATACTCTTAGCAGGACCACATGAGAGAAGGTGGCAATTTGCCTCTCTTTTCTGCTGCAGAGATAAAGAACTTAAATCAATCCACTGAAGCGTATGAGGGAGGGAAAATGTAGTTTCACAAGTAAAACAATCAGATTATTATACTGTCTTATACCACTACAACATAGAAAACAAATTTCTGTTTGTTTTCAAACTGAAATATTGCAAAAGTGAAATTCTCCTAATCCCTCTCTCCCTCTCTCCTCCACACATATATACAGACATTGAAATGATTGATTGTCCATGAAATTTCCATTGCAATTACTATACAAATTCGCTTTCCAAAAGAATTTTAAAAGCAAATGGACCCAGACCATTGTCAGATGCTTGAATCTGACTCATAGCCATGTTTCATATTTAAGGGGCCCAAGACTCAAAGACTTCTTCTTTGCGTTTACAGTGAGCTTGAATTCCAACTGAGTTAAAATAGTATTTTTCTAGGCATCTTATAATATATATTCTGTGTGGGAAACATGGAATATGTCATTATTCAGAACAATTTACTCCCAGTTGTTGGATCAAAGGAATCACTGCCATTTAATAGTTCTTTCTCAGCAAGATGGGCTACATTTGGAATATGGTTGCCAAGAAGGTCTGAAGTGACATTTGTGCCTTGCCAATGCCACCATAATCATGTGGTGTTCCTTTCTCGTTTTCTTATGGCGGTCGTGGTGACCAAGCACAAAGAATAAATGACTTGAGAGAAATGAAAATATGTTGTGACAGTCCCAGAGCTGGCACAGGGCGCCTAAGACAAATATTAATGTATTCATTCTGGTGCAAGGAAAGACTCAAGATGTCATCACCAGATTAGCCAGTTTAAGACAACCAGACCAAAGCCAAAATGGCTGAGAAACACACCGAGGAAAAGCAGACAATTTTGTAAAAGAAAGACCTCGTCCAAGCTAACCTTCAGTCTCCCTTGTGCATGCAGAAGAACTTTTGGATCAGCCATCACCTAGAAGCAAGGGTCCACATCCCAGCCGGGTTGATGCAGCATCCCTCTTCTGCCAAGTTGGATAAATTGAGTTTGGCATGGTCTATGGGCCTTTTGGGAAAGACCTTAAAACCCCATCTGTTCGATTTATTTTAAAGATCCCACTGCAGTGTTTAAAAGAATAGGCATTTATTCTGAGGCAAATCTGGGGTACCAAGTGAGAACTCAAGGCTGATAGTCATACCCCTAGCAATACTCGCTTTATAACAATGACTGATGTTATTGACCATCACTACCACCACTGCCATTGTTCAAGCATGTTTTAATTTTTTTTTTAAGGGGGTTAAAAACAAGCAGATAGGAAAATAAGAGAATGAGCCCTCTTAGACATGATATGGCCAGAAATAAAATGAAACAAAGCTATCCGTATTGCTTTCGTGTCTCACTTTATTATCTTCATAAAGTTCATCTTGTTAACCAGGCTGCACTTAAGGGGAGAAGAAATGGAAAGGCAGCTTTAAAAGACCAAGTATGCCCACCGCTTTTGTGGTTTTCATCATCCCCTCGCTTCCTCTGCTGAAGCAGATAGTAGTGAATACATGTTTTAAACCCAACGGAGCTTCTGGTACACTTGCACTAATAGGACAGCTAATAACGGCCATGGTTTTTCATGACATCTCTTTGGTACGCTTCCGCATGACCTTGTCAAAGTTAAAAGCTCATAAAATTCCTATTTACTTTTTATGGCATTACGATTCTGCATAACAGTGCTTAAAACAAAAACACAGTATAATTATACTGTCAATCAAGCACCTAAGAAAGGCATTTTTCACCAGCCTCATACCTAGCAAACTGTAAATAATTTATAAAACCAGAAGTCATGACTAAGTGGCAGTGTTCAGGGGCTAGTTAAGCACTTGTCATAGCTCCGTGGTTTAAGAGAGCTGGGCACAAAACTGCTTGTTTGCTTTTATCCTGTGAGTGTAAAAAATTGTTGTTTGTGCTTGTGTTTCCATGCGGGCTCTAATAAAAATATCAAATTGTCAATAGAAATTTGAACAGGTGTACAGTGAGAGTAATAATGATGTTTTATTCATATGCATTTCCAGCCCATTTAACTTCATCCAACAAACAACAAAAAATATTTTCTTCATTACCTTCAATTAATGTAAATGTCAAATGTGTTGAATATATTATCACACTGATAATTTGTTGTGTTGATGATTTGTGGAATGTTTTAGATTAAAGTAACAATTTTTCTTACTTGACACACAATTGCATGTTGTTATCCGTCACCTCTGGATTATGTAAATAACAAATTTGTTCCCATTAGATCTAGCACTAATTCTGATAAACAAGATTTTCAAAGTGGCAATTTCTGAGATTTCTAGCTTGTTCATTATTTTCAGTTATTTTATCAATTGTTAACTAGAATTTATCAGCTCTGAAAAAATTGATATCTTCTTTATGCTAATGATCAGGAAACCATTTGCAAACCTTTTGTATTTATAAGGCAGTAGCAGAATAAAATTCAAATAATTAAATTTCAGCTTCCGTATCCCCTTTTGTGCTTTAAATTCTGTTTGGAAGTTAGAGTTCACCATTTGTCTCTCATAAGACTCTCTCATAATAATTAGGATATATATTTTGAACCATTTCTGTAATAGGTCTTGAGTTAGGTTTCCTTTAACTCCTCTGTCCATTACTTAATTTTCTTATTAAGTACATTTAGAATGAAAAAAACCTGTGGTCAGTTTTCAAGGCACGATTTAATGATATATTTAATAGATTTCTTAATATGATAATGGAGAAATATTTTTAATTTATATATCAATATCTTTTATGTTCACATTTAAAGTTAAAGTTAAGTGGGAAATTTAGGCTATTCATTGTTCAGGAGAAAAATCTAGTGTGTGTGTGTATGTGTGTGCTTTTTTGTTTGTTTTTCTTTTTTTATCATCCTTCCATTATCTGATTATTTCAATTAACCTTTCTTTGTTATTACAAGAGATAAAAAAGGGTCTGATAGCTCTGAATATATAGGAGTGTAGCAGTAAATCTTAGCTTGACCATTTTTTAACTGCACTGAGAAGCAATCTGATCTCCCTATGCCTTGGTTCTCTAATCTGTGAAACAAGGATAATGTTACTTATAATACAAGTTTCATGAAAATACTGAATATTTGAATACAAATATTTGCAATAAACCTACCTCATTGTATTAATCATGGCAGATGGCAAACAATTTATACTTATAGGTCTTTCTTTATGTTATTTTTCATGTATAAATATCATCTAAACAAGAACTCTTGCATTCTATAGAAATGCAATTTTAAAAAATTCTTTTAAATTTTTGTACTGGTAGCCAATATAGATTGCAACCTAACTCCTCAGATGGGTAGCAGATAATATTATTTATTTTTTGAGAGCCTACCTTAATTTCTAAAAGAAACATTGAAACTTCATTCACTCTTAATTTTCCTTTACCTATCCCACATACCAGGTATAAGTACTGGGAGGCTTATGTAGACCTGTGGGATGACAGGAGTTTGTGTGATGGTGGTGAAATTTTCAGTGCTATGAACAAGGGCTTCTCACTGCAGGTATTGTCATCTGTCTGTCATTCATCCAGTTCACTCATCCATTGTCCATGCTGAATCAGTTTTCTGTTCCATCTTTGAGGATTATTCTGATGTAGGACCTTTGTAACCATATTAATGTTGTTCTTTTACTACATTAGCCCAAGGGAAATCAGTGAGGCCCTTTCTGGCCCCCTTTACCTCAGCCCTCTGTACTTACTGCCTTATTATCTCTTGCATTGTGTCAATTGTCCTTGGGTTCTACCCAGTGAGTAAAGCACAGATGTCCTCTAAAAGCAGATCCCACAAATTTCTCAAAGATATTCCTCTCACTTTGAGGCTTGGTCCACAGAGCAGGGAAAAAGGCTCTTTCCCGGGGGCCCATATCCTTTTGTTCTAAGCACCTTCTATTTCTCTCCTTTTCTTCCCGACTCTCAAACTGTAGGTCACTGTTTCACATCCAATAGCATCCTGAATGTGTAGCTCATGCCCTGCATTTCATTTCAGTCTTAAGGTCTAGGCCTTTGAAATGCAAAAGCCATGATTTGCCTCTTAGCTTTCTTTTCATCTGCTGAGGTAGAAGGTGGCCTTCTGAGACTGTTCTGTCAGTTGAAGCAATGATGTAAAATACCTAGCTGATGACATGGGGAAGCAGCCACATGATATAAAGGAATACAAGGTAAAAATTATATATATATATAATTATACACACACATCCATATATATATATATGCATATATATTATATATTTATATATGCATAAATATATTTATTGCTATATAAAGTTTCAAATGTATTCATGCAATGAGAAAGAGTAAAGGAGAATTACAAGAGTGAATAATGAAATGATGACATTTATTTTGGGGGAGCCATTTATTCTACCATCCATTCCTCATTGTACCTTCTCCAACCTGAAGACCACAGGATCGTAACCACATTGAGGTCAAGATTGAAAGTTGTAATAATTGGGGAAGCAAAGAGATGAGGGAAAAAAAGAAAAAGGCACAGGCTCAGCAAATGAAAGATAAGGGATTGAAAGAGGAATCTCTATGCAGCGTGCAGAAATGAGCCCACTAAGGTAGCCTACGCTGGTGTTCTTACCCAGGGCATCCTGAGGATGTGGCATTGCACATCACAGCATCACCGGGACAGATGGTGATAGGCATCACTCGTTTTCCATTAATTTGAAGAAAAAATTCTAAAATTGTAAGGTCGTTTCTATGCTCCAGGAAATAAAAATATATATATATATACTTAGAATCATCCAAAGGAATATTTATCATAGCCCCTTCCTCTTTAAAACATATTTGTGCCCATTGAGCTTAGGTTTAAGGGAAAGGCTACAAAAATGGCAAAACCCCATAGCTAAGCTGGCGGAAAACCCTTGCAGTGGGAACAGGCTTCCATGACTGAGAGCAGCATCAAGGTTTCAGTCTAAATTCTTTTTGTCATCGGTGTGACTGGTAGAAGCTGGGTCACATTTTGTGTGTCACTGACTTAGTCAATAAGGGAAGCATTCTAAGCTTAGAACCCTATGAACAACATTGTCAAGGCAATGTTCTTCCAAGGGATTCTAGAAACGGAGGCCAGAACCGTTACTCCTAGTATGCAGCGTAGCACTTACGAGAACATTGGATAATGAGGAGATTTGCTTCTGGTCCATATCCTGAGATAGGGGATGAACTAAAAAACCCAACCACATGTTTACAACCACCAAAACAAACAAACAAACAAACTGCACCCATACATATGTGCATGTACACATGCAGCTACTTAAACTTAATGAGGAGCACATAATGTAAACTTAATTTATATCTTTTGCCCCTTAAAATAGCACCTTAATAGTACTTAATAATATTTTTTTTGCATTGCACACAGTAACCTTGCTATTCATTAATCCAGTCCAACATATGGATGCATCTGAGTAAATGGATGGACTGCCATATATCGTGTCTGACTCTGTATTCAGAAAATCTTTTTACTTACATGAATCTGCTTATCAGTGTACTCTCAAAATAGTCAGAGATTCTGGAGAAATGATTAATTCTTCATCATCCTGCAATGGAAGTGGTGTGAGTAATCAGTATAGGTTCAAAACAACAACCAAGAACAATTTGCCATTGTAAATAAATAGAATAAAGAGTGTTCATTAAATGAACAAGTAACAAATGGCTTCCAGTTATTGCCCAGGTTTGGAGAGAACCCTGAGGTTTATCTGGAAATTGACTATTACTTTAAGTTTTCTATTATAACCAATCAAAGGGAAATATGCAAATGTTCAAGCTTTCATATCAGTGAGATAGTCTACAGTGGAGATTTAGTATTATATAGCATGAGAGAGGTAAGGTGCAGTTAGCAGACACTCTGTGGTGATAAATACTAGGTTCAAAGCTTTAAGCCAGTACTGCAATAGGCTCTTGAGACCCACTGTGATCAGCAGGCCCTGCTGACTCCTCCTGGATGGTCATCCTGCCAGAAGCATTTTAGAACAAATCAGGAACTTCATTTTATTTCACCTTCTTCCAGATTTAAAATAACCTCAGAGACTTGGAATAAGAAGAAAAAAAAAATGGCCTTTAGAAACTAGAACTAGGTCACAACTTATTTATTAGGCCTGGATTTATATGTTCTCTGAGTGTTTTTAATGAACTGTATTGTAGTCAAAGTTTCTACTACAGGAAATCAGATTAATTAAGAAATTTGTCAATATGATCACTGAAATAAAATATATTTAAAGCTTATCAGAAATTGGATCTAATAAGGAAGATGATGATAATGACCAAGGCCAGTTCTCTGAAAACTAAATTTATTCATGGAGAGATTTGGAAATTATTATTTTTTTCTGACTTGCGTATCATGCTAAATTTTTTAAGTAAATAAGTCACATGTAATTCTGAGAAGTCAACCATGCACTAAAGAAGTTCTATAGCTTTTTAATAGTGTAGTACTTTGCTTAATGAAGATGGAAATGCTTAATTGCATATTGATCATTAAAAATTCCATATCCCTCAATCTATACATCAATTTAAAGATATTAACCACATAGTCTGTGCTTAGCACTCTGCTAAAGCTTGTGGTGAGACCCACATAAAATAAATAAAAGGGTCACTTCTTTTGAGTGAGTCACAATAGATTTAAAAAGCATAAAGTCGATGTATGTGGAAAAAAAGATCAATATGTAACACATAATAAAATTGTAGATTATATAGTACTTTAGATGAGAAAATAATTCAGAAGGGTAAAGATTATTATGAGCTAAATATGATAGAAAAGATTTTGAGGACAATTTGGTTAACGATTTAAATTTTCTAAGATGTGAGTGGGAACAACACAATAAAAAGAGATCTCTGGCACTGTGGTAGTCCAGGAACACCTCTGTCATGGCCTGATTATGGAGGAATCACAGCAGAGCACTGGAGGACATGGGAGGCTAGTATGAAGTGACCAATACTGGGGGGGGCAGGGGAAGAGGCATACATTTGGTGCATGCCTAGAAGTAATAGACTTCCCTGTGTGTACATCAGAAATATACTCGTAGGACTCCTGCAAGGACCCAAGTGGGGATAAAGGGAGGAGGACTTTGCAAGGGGCTAGAAAGTCTATGTTACTCAGGTGAGGGCAAGAACAGGTGAAATTGTATCTATTCATTTATTCAGCAGTTAACAATTGTATACCTGCAATGTTTCTGAAATTATTCCGGGAATGAGAGCAAACACAAAGAACGAGGAAGACAATGCTAATGGTCACCATAGTAAGGATACAGATGAGTAACTGTTGATATAAAGAAGTTATACAACCAAAAGCAAAAACTAAATCTTAAAAATCGTACAGAGGAACCAGATAATTTCCCCCCAAAAGAGGACACAATTGACCAACAGGTATATGAAAAGGTACTTGACATCACTAATAATTAGGAAAATGTAAATCAAACCATAATGAGATATCACTTGCTAGATTAACTGTCATCAAAAAGACAAGAGGCAAGGGAGGATGTGGTGAAAAGTGAATACCTGTGTACTTCTGGCACAAATGTTAATTGGTACAGCCACTATGGAAAACAATAAGGGCACAAACATTTGACTAGAAGATTAATTCACTTCTGAGAATCTAATATAAAATATGATGACTATAATTGATAACATTGTATTGTACAATTTAAATTTGTTAAGAGAGTAGAACTTAAATGTTCTCTCACACATAAGTGGATAAATACGTGGGGCAATGGATGTGTTCATTAACTAGCTGGGGGGACTTATTTTACAATATATGCATATATCAAATTATCATGGTATATACTTTAAATATCTTACAATTTTGTATGTCAATTTTACCTTCATATAAAGAAAGGGAGAAGGGAAGGAAGAAACATGGAAGGAAGGAAGGAAGGAAGGAAGGAAGGAAGGAAGGAAGGAAGGAAGGAAGGAAGAAATGGAAGAATGGAGGGATGGAGGGAGGGCAGAAAGGAGGAAGGGAAGAAAGTGAGGAAGGGAAGAAAGGGAGGGAGGGAGAAAGAAAGGGATGAGTGAACATAGGTAGGTCAGAGTTGTCACTGGTAAAATAAGAAGCCCAGAAGAGAAACAAAAACCCTAGATAAAGAGTGAAGTGATAGACTCCTGAAGGAAGTGACATTTAAACTGAGACCTAAACTAGACCTGAGTAGGAGTGAGCTCGATAAAGAAGAGAGGAGCTCTACACAATGGGAAGAGTTTATGCAAAGCCTTGAGGGTGGAGCTGATACTTTCAGTTTAAAGGAATCAAAGCCAGAGTAAATGACTGGAGTGCATGAGTTCAGTAAAGGGAGACATGAGGCTGAAGAATAGAATAGATTACAGACTGTGAAGGGTTTGAGTTTAGACTTGATCTTGAAGGTGCTAGAAAGTGACTGAATGACTTCTTATTTATTAGATTTGCCTTCTAAAAAGATCACTGTGATTATCATATGGAGGATGGATTTAAGGGATGAAAGACTGAAGGGATGGAAGCACTGATAAAACATGGTTTGTTTGTTTGTTTGTTTGTTTGTTTTATTATCCTACACCTAGATGATTGTGGCCTGAACTAAAATAAAGGCAGGAAACAAAAAAAAAAAAAAAAAAAAGAAGAAGAACAGATTTGAGAAACTCTTAAGTAGTCAAACACAGAGGAGAAGGCAATTGATAGAATGTGAACAATGAAAGGGCAGAAGAACGGCACTCTTGGTGATGGCTGGGACAACGAGGGACCACGTGGTGCCAGTCCCTGGGCTCAGCAACACTGGGGAACGGGGGCAGGTGCAAGATTCGCTCAGAACCAGAAACCAAACCTACGAAGCTGTCTTCTTATGGACTCCAGTGTGCCTCACTTGCCTGGTTTTCCTCTTAGCATTTCTCATAACTCCTTGTCAGTCTCTTCGTGGTTGTCTTCTCATCTCTCTGACCTCTCCTCTACATTTTGGAGCACTCCAGGATCAATTCCTGTATCCCTATTTTTTTCTGTCTATACTCACTACCGAGATAATCCACCTACTCTTGGGGCTTTAATACCACCTATAAGCTGATCATTTCCCATATCATTCTTTCAAGGAACTTCCACACTGAACTCCAGATACGCACATCAGGTTGCCCACTGGCGTGTCTGATGGGTATCTCAGATAGTTATCTGACCTTTATCCAAAGCTGAACTTATTTCATCCCCACCTGCTCCTTTGATCCCATCAAGCAGTTTTCCCTATGTTCTATGCCCTGTCTTGTCTTTCTACTTAATCCCTTGCCCTCTGTAACCGAGGGATCTCAGCATTGAGGCGGTAAAGAGACCAGGTGGGTGGTTTCACAGTAATCCTGAAGGAGGATGTTGGTGGCTGAACAAAGATGAGTAGTAATTTGTGGCTGGATTATGGATATAGTTTGAACTTATTAAATATATTTCTGCTTCAAAGCCTTTGCATGGCTCCTTTTAATTTAATGGTTTCCCTATAGATTCTCCCAGGATCAATGCCTTCATCTTCTCAGAAATTCCTCCCCAGGTCTCCTTATCTAAACATCTCACCTTATACAAACATCTCATAGTCCCTTTCACTATTTTACTTTTTATCTCTTATCATTAGTCACTCTTACATTCTGTGGATTTCACCTACCTATGATGTATCGGTTGTCCACCCACTGAAGTGTAATCTCAGTGAGACAAGAGTTTCTTGTCCTTTGTTCTTGTCTCCATCCCAATGGCATGTGTAATAGCACCTGGCTCATGACAAATTTTCAATACATTTCTGTGGATTGAATCCGTGAATTAATTAACTCCAAAGCATTTGAGCAAAAGCATAGCATCTAGAAGTAATCACTATCACTGCCAGGCACTCATTGCCCAGGTGTTGCTGGACCATTTCGAGAAATGCGCGAAGACATTTTCATAACAAGAAACTCTAGAGTGCTTCAACAAAATCTAGCAAACATTTAATAACATCTGTTGTGTTAAAAGGGAAAAAAAAATCTGAAATAGGAATAGATCCAAAATTAAGAAGAAACTTTCTAGAAAATATAATTATGTGTTTCCCAAAGTACAAGAAAATGGCTTATATTTCTTTAGAAATAAAGTGGCAAAACTCTTGATCTAAAAGCAAAATAACTTAGATGAGAAATATTTAAAAATATCTATGCTGATGCTATTATTTTACTTACATAAGGCACTTTCTCTCTAGCAATTTATTAGAGAGTGTGGAGACAGAAGTATGGCCCTTGATCTACAATATAGAGGTATTTTGTATTCTAAGGGCTTTGTTTAATAAAGCAAAGATTTTACTATTCACAAATGTTAAGAACTTAGACTTGGTTAAGAAATATAAGTAAATAAAAACCACTGACATGATACTTTATTGAAAAATATGTCAAGAAAGAGTCAAGATTTTGATGTTCGCTTCTTTTTACTAGTTTTCTGTGCCTAAAATAAAAATCTAAAAAGACCAGAATGTGAAAAAAATGTTTTTTTATTTTAAAATCATAAAATACATGATTATAAAAAACTGAATTGCAAATTAAGTTTGATGGGCTTAGAAAAATACATTTGAGTATTACTCAAGTAGATTCTCTTTTCCATGTGGTGCACAGGTAATGAGTTGTTTTCTGTTATACCCTATAATTTTACAGCGATTCTTAAATTACAACATAGTCTGCTTAATCTCCCACACCTTCTTTTGCTTCTCTCTTTTCTGTTTATTCATTCTGAGCATGTGTCAGCCAATATCATCATTTTGATTATTAACAGAACAAATATTCTTCCAAAGCCTGTTAGTGTATAGAGCAATATATTATGTAATGTTTTCTACATTCTTTTTTCTCTTCACAAATCTCTAAGTGGTATGACGTTTCTTTTGCCTTCCCCTAAACTTGACATTTTTAACTAGCCTAGGATTAAATTTTCTGTGTTCATGAAGCATTAAAACTCCACGAACAAAACAGCTCCTTCGGACTTCTGCTAGAAAAATTTAATATCTTTATAATCTTTTTATTATGATTTTTTCCCATTTATAATTATTTCCCTAAAGTTATTCCCAATGGTTCTTGCTGTTGGCTCTGCTTGTGTGACAATGTCTAGTAAAATCATTATCTGTACCCTGGAAAATTTTTCACATCAAAAACATTTTGGGTCACAATTTAAATTACACTGTATTTTGGTTAATTAGTAAATAGTTTAGGTAATTAGTTTATTATAATGCAAAAATAATCAGGGCGTGGTTTAGAGCTAAAATGGGACCTAAATGTATGTTTCACGTTTCTCTTTAGGATATGGGAAATATTAACTTATAAAACATTTAAGTGGAGACAACAAAACAGTTCTTTAACTATTTTGAATAAAATGAAAAAAGAATAGACTAGTAGACAAATAAACAAAATATAGTATATCCATACAATAAAAAAAAACACAATGCTAATACATGATAAAAAAAATGAGTGAACCTCAACAACATTTTGCTGAGTGAAAGAAGGTGGACACAAAAGCTCGCATATTATGTGGGTTCATCTGCATGAAATCTCTGGGAAAGGCAAATCTGTCAACTGAAGTTTGCCTGGGCTGGGTGTGGGTGTGGGATTAACTATAAACAGGCGCAAGGATCTTGTCGGGGTGATGAAAATGTTCGAAAATGAGATCCTGGTGATAGTTGCAAGACTCAGCAAGTTTACCAAGTCTTTGATGTGCATGCTTAAAATGCATAATTTTATGCTATGTAAATTTGCCTCAATAAAATCGTAAAAAAAGGAATAAATAGATGCATAGGTCTATGCACTAGTAAACACCCATGTGCTGTCTCTTTCGGTCATCACTCTTTCCCATGACAATGAAATCCCAAAGTATCAATCAAAACTACCAATGAAAAAAGACAAGGCCTTTGAAATATATGTAATCAGTAGGAAATAGTAGACAATTTATCCACCTTAAAGAAAGCAAAAAGACAAAAAAAAAAAAAATACTGACAATTCTCCCTGACCATTTAGTTTCAGAAACCTGTTATTCTGTTGCCTAAAAGCATAAATAATATCCTCATGTGTTCTATGCCAACAAATAGTAGTCTCATTAACATTTTTATGTCATTTCTCTAAAACCTGAGTTGAATAAATACGTATTAATACATTTATAAACCCCACTTGTAGTTTCATTTCTTCTAAAATACCAAATGAATAAATAAATGTGTTTTGTATATTCAAGTAAATAATACTGGTAAAATTTTCTTTTTAGTTTTAAATATCTTAGTGGAATTTGATGAAAATGAACTAGTTAGGGGAATTGTATTCAAGAATATAGACAAATTCACATTAATATTTGAGGAGATTTTCCTTTCTGCAAATATGTTTCAGCACTTAGAATGGAACTATCTTTTTACAGAGCTACCTTTGTCTATCTTTATCCATTTGTAGTCCCTTTCTATACTCATTTTTAAGTATGAGTTTTATTCAAGGGTTATCTTTATTTTCTCTGTTTACTTTTTTATATTTCTGTAGAAATTTGAATATAAACACAGATAATAAGGAGTGAAATATTTAGAGTATTTCATATCAAAGTTTATTTTTTATTATGGATGATACTTTAATGGTAATTGCTCATTTGTAATAATAGCTATGGATCAAGTAAACTACCTTGTGACCAAGGAGACATAACTTGTGACTTTGACCTCTAGGCTACTAGTCAGTTACCAATATCCTCATATCCAAAGTGCATCTTCTTAGTATCAATGACAGGCTTGCCCAATTTGGACATGTTTGGAAAAGCTCTCACTTTGGTATAATCTACTGGCCAAGAATCTCAGGTTCTAAACAGCACAACTTTTTCTACTTTTAACATTCTGTCCAATGTTAAAAGTTGAAAAGTCCTAAAAACAGTTAATTTGTCAAGTTTAGTATGAATTGTTGCTCACTGATTTTCTTTGCAAGTTTTAGTATTGTCATTTTATCCTATGGAGAGTTGTGAGCATGGTAATTGAACTTGTATTCTTTGCAAAGACTTTAATTACAGATATTAGGAAGAATCAGGCTATCTGTTTTGAAACCAAGTATTCTGGAAGTTGTTTTTTGTCTGTTCCTTTCTCCCCCCCACCCCTCCCCCCTTGTAGGCACTTTTATGTCCTACGTCAGTTTTAAACCATGGTAACAAAAAGTCTTCGGTTGAAATTATTACTAATAATTGCCATTGTCAAACCCAAGCAAATACTTTCTTGAATGATGAAAAGACAAAAAAAAAAAAAATGGTTAGGTGCCTGATAGTATTTAGTAAATTAGAAGCGATTGGTGTTATGTGAACTCTAGAAAATTATCTTTCTTTTCAGTAAGCAAAATTTTCTGTTTCTTATTTTGGCAAAAAAAAAAAAAATGATGTGTAGGTAGCTGAGATGAATGCAACATGGGGTACACATCACCTCAGTATTACGCATTTTTGTAAGGAAGTGATTCTTTATTCTTTGTTTCTTCTTGGCTAACTGGGTATATTGGGGGAAAACCTCTTGTGCAACTATACATTGTATAAAAATGTCCACAATGTAACATAAGAACATCTTTCTACTGGGACTCATACCTCATGCTTATCATTTAATATATATTCTAGAATCAATGAAAGGGGAGAGATTTATTCAAGGGTGGGCACAGTCTTGGACAGAGTAAGCCTGACCTATTTGTAAAGATACACAGGTTAGGCCTTTCTATTGTTTCCGCTTTATCAATAGTAAACATTAAAAAATAAATCAAAAGCATGTTAAACTGCAGTTAGCAAATAACATCAAAATCAACTGGACATAATCTAGAATAAGAGTGGCTACAATTTTAGGGAGTTCTAATCAATAAAAATGAGCTATAGAGATTATTTTGAGCTGACCATTGAGAGGACATTAGGTGTTCCTTGAGTATAGTCATGGGTATATACTTTGAGTATAATGTGTAGTCAGAGGATAGGGGAAGTTATTAATAAATCATATGACAAATGGGCAGGCAGATTTCAGTGCAGGACACCCACCACAACATCAGCAAGGAAGATCCAAGGCGGAGCTCATCCATCCCAAATATATCCACTATCATTTAATTTGCTTAGTTCTGAGAGTTTTTGTGTGGTAAATGCTGGGAAAGTAAATTTTTCATTCTGACCCTTTTTCTTCAATGATCCCTCGTTCTTCTCATCTAGCAATAGTTTTTGCTGGTCAGCTTTAGATGATACTCTGATAACTAATTTGTTTGCTTTATAGCTAGGTTCCTATTTTTCTTTCTTGGCAATGTAGCTGTTCAAGAGCCATGAATTTTCAAAAATGGTATTTTAAAATAAGCACTTGTTACATGCAAAAGGCTTCTTACTCAGCAAGTTCAGCTGGCTTTTTGAAACATTCTGCAGCAAATTTTGATATTTGCATATTTGCTATCTTGTACTGATTATACCAAGCTGATTCTTCCTAAAGAACAATATCATCCTTGTTTGTGTCAAAAAAAAAAAAAAAAAAGGCGGTTCTTACTCTTGATACACCAGTTCTTAAGGTTTTGAAAGGTTAATGCCTCTCCCAACACCTTCTCTTGGCTCAAAAGAATATAGGTGTGTGCAACCTAGTGTGTACCATGCAGTCAAAAGTCCTCCTTTCTCACATTTCATGCCATTATGTTCATACATACATATATACATAAGTACATTTGTGTATGTAGAAATAACTACATGCATACATACATTTACACACACACACACACATATCGTCACTGCTGATGGTGTTCATTTGGCACTCTCGATTTTCTTCATATATTTTACCTTGCTCTTTAAAATTGTGATTATAGTGAAAACCAACCATTTAAATTTAGAGTTTTTCATTCCAAACCCTTTTGACTTAAAATAGGATGTTTGTTTCTAAAATTTCTACTTTCATGACACTTCTGTTGACATTCTGTGCATTAATTTTTTTCCCACACACAGTGCAGAGTGAAAAAGAATTCCAAATTTAAAAATAAAAATACCAAAATCTAAAGGCTGTTTTAAGAGCAGCTATATCTAACCAACCAAGTCTGCTCACCTCGCCATAATTTTGCCAATAAAACTTTATCATCATGAATAGGTAGCCATATGCGTGCTTTGATCATTCATGTCAACAGGTCTTATTCAAAATAAGAAAGATTATAAAATTTAGAAAGAACACAGTTGTAACTCTATTAATCACAAATCATCACGAATCAGACATTTCCTGTAGCAAAGTATTATTATCTCTCAAATAAGATGTTATATATCCAGGTATGCAAACCAGTGGAGGAGGTCAAGGTAGGGAACTTCTTCATCTCTCTCTGCTTTGTTTCCCACAGAATAAGAGTTATTCATTCATCTATTCATTAATATTTTTGCTTCCTGCCTTGAATGGGCCACTGTATTAGCTTTGTAAGGATAACTGAAAACTAAGCTTGAGTATAATAAGGAAATTTGTTTCAATTTAGTACATCAATAGTATATACACTTACTGGTTATCAAACCATGTGCTAGCCCCGAAACAAGACGGATGAATAAAGTTTAGGATCTTGGTCAGAGAAATCACAATATCCTTGAAGAAACAATCCAAGGATCAATTCCAACAGCTAACTCTAATGCAACACTGATGATAAAAAATTAAATGTGCACAAAAAAGGAGTCCTGAATTCTTTCTAAAAGTGTAAGATAGGTAAAAAACAAAGTGAGCAGGGATTTCATGGAGATGATGAGAATTTAGCTGGGACTTGAAGAAGATAGACAACCAAGAAAACTTCGGGTAGTGGTATTTCAAATGTGGTAGTGTGTATATAAACTTGCAACTGTGATAATGAGGTTACTTACAATAGCCCATTAAGGTTACATGAAAGACTGTGTAATAGAGGCAGAAGTAGGGGGTAAATTTGAAAAAGGGGACAAGGGATGTTAGTGAAAAGTCTCAAACACCTTGCTAAAGAATTTGTCAAGTCTTCTGTAGAGACCAGGAATAATTTCATGTCACCTTGTGATCTCACACTGATACACAGCTTCAAGCAACAGTGGACTGTTATGTTCAGATGGCTCTAGGAAATAATTAGAAGAAACTCTTACTGTGTTTAAAAATAGAAGAAAGAGACCAAAGATAAGTTTTTGGCACTTATAGTAACTTTGGTACAAATGAGTATTGGCATCATCAAATCTATAATCAGATGTATAATCAAATCTATAATCACACTACTAGTGCTGCAATGATGTACAACTGAAAATTTAAGACTACCTCAGAAATCATAAATTTTATGTTAAAAGACAAAACAGAATGTTATATTGACTCCAGACATGTTTATTTGTTCCCTAAGATATTTAGAAATTAAGTTTAAGTGTGAAGACCACTAACACATTTGTTTATTTTTCTAATATTTTCATAATTATTTACTCTGTGAAACCTAGTAATGCTAAACTGATGCACTTTATTATAAGTGATAAATTGTAGAAAAGTGTTTTTTGTTTTTAATAGATATGTAGTTTATTTTCACAGAGGGCATTCCAAAACTTGTCACTTTATTTATTGTTCAGAGGGACAATTATTGGCACTTCCTTAACATGGTAATATAATTCTCATTTTTATTTACTATCGAAATAGATGTATATGATACAAACAATTTTCCTTTTTCATATTTTGGGAGCTATAATAGGTCATGGTAACAAGGACATAATAATAACTATACATGTTCATTCTACAGCCTATATTATTGAGCCTTTATTTTATGACTGTCCCTATGGTTAGGGCTGACCTTTACAATGCAGAAAGTCATTTAACCACACTATCATCCCAGAGAAAAGTTCTTTTATTTCCTTCGTTTCACAGATAGTGGCTCAGAGATGTTTAGTAACTAATTGAAATCGTATAACAGGTAAGTAAGTGGCAGAGCAAGAATAAAAACCCGTCTATTTGACTTCACTGGGAATTTAATCATTATGTTAAGAGAAATATCTCACTGCTACCCTAGATAGTTTGTTTTACCATTTAAATCATTCCTCATTTCACATGATGTACATCTAAGAGTTTTATACTACAGCATTTCTGGTATATTTTTTCAAAAGGATCTCATCCTTATCCTACATGGTTTGTTTTTACCATATGGCTTTTCTTCAACTCAGATAAGCTATAAAAAGTATAAATTATTTTTCCATTGGCTGAGTATATCATCAGAAATGGAATAAGAGAGTCTCTATAATACCATGTTTCAAAATATCTTAGAAGATTAAAATTCTTTCATCTTAACAACACTGCTTAATTATTGGATTCACAAATCTGTAATTCTTCACTCAAAATTCATTGGTGTTTCTTTACATATCGGAATTTAACATTTAATGGCATTGATAAACCATTCATTTTTTCTAAACAGTGATAGAAAAATTTATGGACATCTGTGTCTCATATTCTAGTCATTGATACTATTCTGTGAGAAACCTAAAGTTTGAGAAGGCATGAGATATTTCAGAAACACTGAAACAGCTTATTTTCTTATTTGTTTCTTAATATGCCTGAGATTACTTTGCTGTTAGATAAAATCTTTTAAGGACAAAATTTTAATAATTTTTGTAGTGAAGTTCATACTTATTATATTCTGTTTATTCATAGTCATTTTAATAACCCAAATATACTGCCAATAACAGCTATAAAATATTTATTATTTTTTATTATTATTGTGAATTCTATGTACTTTTGGTTTTGTTAATTTATCAAATATTTACTGAGCTCTTATTAAATTCTAAGCAGCACTGTGAGAGACAGTATGAAGAAGTATGGGACTCCCCTCGAGTTTAAATCTTACCATAAATAAATAGAAAGCTAAATCACTTGGCAACCTAATAATTATATATATATATATATTATATATTATATATCATATATAATAATTATGTGTGTATGTATATATATAATATAATATATATTATTATATATATTATATATAATAATTACATAATAATATATATATATTATATACCATATATAATAATTATTATTATAATTAATATATATAATTATTATTATATATATATATATATTATATATTATTATGTAATTATTATATATAATATATATAATAATATATATTATATTATATACACACACACACACACACACACACACACACATATATATATATATATTTTTTTTTTTAGAGAATAAAGGATAAGAGGTAGTCTACATTACATGAAGTGATTAGAGAAAGTCTCCCTAAGGAGGTGACTTTAAAACTGAGAAGTGATGAAAAGAAAAAAGCCTGAAACGCAAAAACCAAGAGAAGATTAGTTTATGTGATATGTTATTTATCCATCACTGCATAATATTATTTCAAAATTTATTGGCTTAGAACAATACACATTAACGACTCATAGTTTCTGTAGGTCAACAATCTAGGCACAGCTTTGCTGGGTACTTCTGACTCTAGGTCTCTTAGAGTTTGTGGTTTTGCTGTTTGCCTTGGCTGTGATCTCTGAAGGTTCGACTGGAGCAGGATTTGCTTCCAAGCTCACTCACATGGGTACAGCCAGAATTCAGTTCCTCACCAGCGATCGGACTGAGAGCCCCAGCAATTTGATGACTTTTGACCAAAGACCTCTTCCAGTGCCCTGCCACATGGTTCTCTCCATAGGGCAAATCACAACAGTGTAGCTGGCTTCTCACAGAACAAAGGAGAAAGAATACTCATTCTTTGGTAATCTAATCACAGAAGTGCATTCTGCCGCTTTACTATGTTCTATTCACTGGAAGCTGATCACTAAATCCAGTCTATACTCAGGGGGAAGAGTTGAGCAAGGGCATGAATATCAAGAGTTAGGGATCATCGGGGTCCATCTCTGGGTCTGCCCACCACAAGGGGTAAGAACAGTGTGCTACCAAAAATTTTGAGTCAGAACACAGCTTGGAATGTTTTAGAAGTTGTCAAAAAAAAAAAATGTAGCTTAAAGGCAGAAGAGGGAGACAGGGATGTGCAATGAGATTGGAGCACTAAATAAAAACTAGATAATTTAGTGATGTGTAGGTCAAGGGAGGGAGTTGTGAGTGTTGAAGTAAAAGTGCCCTTCCAAAAGCTCTTCTTTTTAATGAAAAGTATGGGTGTGTTTTTTGTTGTTGTTTTTGTTTTTTGCTTTGTTTTGTTTTGTTTTTTAGTGTGAGTAAAAGAATGTTGAATATATCCAAATTCATACATTCAATGAACTTGGATAGCAGTATAACCCTGAATCTTCACACACACATATCTAGTGATGAGGGGACTATGAATTATGCATGTAACATTTCTCAGCTTCTCACAGTTTTCACTGGAGCCTGCATTTCAACACTGATTGCAAACGGTCTATGAATCCACCCAAAGCCAGATATGCTGAACAAAAGCTACTGTTGCCTGGGACAACCCTAGCCTTTAAGCATGCTAGGACACAAATCGTGTTTCTAGGAAATTTGTATGCATTTTTTTAACGTGGTTTTGCAAACCAAATGCTTCACATAATTTGAAGTTTTTTTGTGATTTTTTTCCAAGAATGTTGTCAGTAGCACCACTGCAGAGATGAATTGTAATGTACGATTGAAGCAAATGTTCACTAAGATATTTGATCCTGCAATTTGTGTTACTGTTCTTTGTATAGTTGACTCCCTCTTCCATGGAGACAGATGTTTTTTGTTTTTTGTTTTTTTTTTTTTTTAAATTGTCCTACTTACATAATGTTGGTGATAAAACCTAAATATTTGCCATATAGACAATAGAGTTTAGATATTTATCAGATCTAGAGATAAACTACAGAGAAAAAATATATATATATATAAAAAAAATAAAAGTGTATTCATCTGTGGGAAAATGGATTGAAAAAGAGCAATAACACTCCATAACAAATATTTTAGAAATCATCCTTCTTCAAATCATTTTTTGGGGAAGCCATTCTTCTTATTCTAAAGAGGATGAAAGTAGTTTTTCACTTTGTCATAAGCACAAATAAAGTTATACCAGAGTTATAGCTGAGGATATTATTCCATTTTAAGTCATGGATCTTTATTCAACATTAGAGTTTCAGACATTAATTAGTTTTTTTTAATGTGTCTTAGCAACCCATTAATAAAGAGCTAATTGAAGAACAAGAACTATGTATCCAGTTATTCCACTAAACCACCTTTTTTTAGTAATTGTTCCTTCTTTTAAGAGAGCATTATCTTTTTTACAGATGGTTGAAGTGATGTATTATGGGAAATTAAACACACTTGGCTTTTTTCCCTGAATTTTCTATTTAGCAACTAGAGCTGTGCACCCCAGAACAATTATTAACTCTTCCCAAGACACCCTGTCAATCAACAGCGGTAGGATCCACAATTGGAAAACTCTTTTGTGGTCCCCCAGTACTATCTAACTTTCTTTTTATTCCTGCTTTAAGTATTTGTAACATTATAGGATAGCAAGCCATAAAAATGTTTGTTTTGAAACTAAAGGTAGGATTTTAAAAAGACTCACTTGTAATCATCTAAACATTTATTGGTGTTAAGAATGCAGAGAAATGTCCCTAGAGATGGATGGACAAATGGATACAGCCTTTTGGAGAACCACCTAGCAATGTCTCAGCATATCAAATGTGCAAACCGTTTGATCCATTAATTCAGTTTCGGTAAATTAATATTAAGGAAGGGTGAAGAAAGCATTCATACACAAAGTACTATAAATATATCTGTTTTAATGCCATTTCTATTGATGGAAAATTAATCTATATATTCATATGGAACTGATAAAAATAATATGAATAACGAATAATACTAGATCACCTTTACTGAGTTTTTACTATGTTTCAGTAGTATATTATATGTATTATTAAGCATTTTATACTTGTTATGTCACTTAATTTTCTCCACATCTTAATAACATCGGCATTCTAATAATCCCCATTTGGGGATGAAGAAGCTGAGCTGTTGAGATGCTAAACACCAGCTCAAAGTTATATAGCCAGAGAGTAGCAGATTTGAACAAATTATGAATTAATATTATGAAGCCATTAAGAAAAAGATAGTCTAGATATTTATGTACTGTCATAAAACGATAGTGAAGGCTTAAAAGCAGATAATAGAACACTATGTTTAATATCATCAGATTTATGCAATAAATTTATTTGCATATGGGTTATAAATAAAAGGACATTCAGTCAATCTAACATAAGTTATAAAGTATTTATTTGTTCGTTCACTCTACTATGTATCTCTAGTGGTGGCAGAGAATCCCACTCCCCAGCTGACTCCCGTATTTTATAAAGATGAAAATGAATTTGAAATCTAGAAAGAAGTAGGGGTGGGGGCAGAGTAAGAGGCATTATTGGCAATATTGGATTCCTGGTGTAAGGGAAGAAAAATAATTTTCCTTTTCCCTTTGTGTACTTGGCTGAGTCTCACTCCCAGTTTTGAAAAAGCAGATTAACAGAAGAACAAACAGAAGTTTAATAACATAACATGGATACTTCCTGTATATAAGGGAGATACCTAGGAAAACTGAGAAACTCTCTACAATGACCCAAGCCATCACCTTAAATACCATCTTCAGCTAAAGGCAAAAAGAACAATGTTGGTGAGTGAAGGGGGAGCCTAGTTACAGGAAGTTGTCAGGAAGAGCTCTAGGAACCGGGTATGGTTGTTACGTAGACTTAAGTTGTAGCCTTCACACTGATACGTTTCTAGAAATTTAGTCATCTTCTTCACGGTACAGAGAGGGAGACATCCTTACAAATGGGTATTTCCCTTATAGATGTAAATGTCTCTTACAAAGGGGTAATTTCCATTTGATTTTCAGAGCTTCTGTGTCTGCAGCCTCTCAAATATAATCAGTCCCAAATAATCGTCACTCTACAGAGACATTGTTGAGGTGGGACAGTCTTCTCCCTTCACTAGCAACACCTCTGCCTTTCCCAACTCTTTTAATCTGTGAAATTTACCTTTTTCCTAAACTGCTTTGACCTGGGACTCTTTCATTTCAAATTATAGTGCTTCTTTGCTTTTCTAAAAGTCATTATTTAATCCTGAGACATTTCAGGTTACTTCACTGTGTGTTGTTTTTTTATTGTGTGTGGGCATTTTTTGTTGTCGTTTTCATTTTTTTAAATTCTGTGCTTTCACTTTTTTTTTTTTTTTTTTGGAATTGAACTAGTAGAAGCACTCAAAATATAAATCACGTCTAAATTTTATTTCTGTCTCACTTATCACAGTGAGCTGCCAAAAATGTAAAAATGGGTCCAGAAAGGGACATAGTGATGCTTATAGATGGTTTCTTTGTTCCATTATAAGTTTCTTGACTGGTGACTACCAGTCATTTACAAGACCACTAGTTTCAACATTATTTCGGCCGTGACCCTTACTAGCAAGAATTTTTCTTTTTTTTAGAGTTTATTTATAAGTGATTTGTAATGAAAAAAAAAAAAAAGTAAGAGGCCATTAAAAATGTTTCAATGTAAAATTGACTCGTTACTGAGTACGTTTTCTCAGACCTCTTATACACATGCACAGATATAGATACGTAAACACTGTGTATGCATACGTACACATTCGCGCATACATCATTTTGCCTCCCATGCCCTGTGTCATTTTCCTTTTAAGCAAAACATTGGTTTGATGTCATACCAGATTGTGGGTTCTCCCGTACCACCTGTAGACCTTTAGATCTCATTTAAATATGTCAGAGTTTCAATGTCTAGTCAGTAACTCAAGTAGTCACTCCCTACTAATCAGATCCCCAGAATACTTTTGGGAGCTCACAACTCCATTATTTCTATTTCATAAGGTGACTATTCTGGGGGAAATATCTAAATTGTGAAGTATCGATTTGTTTACTAAAACAGAAGTGAAAGAAGCAGCAATAGTTAGATAAAGAATACTGCTCCACACATCCTGAAATCAATATCCAACACAGCCTCAGTGGACAAACAGAAGATAGCTGTGTTCCCGTTTTCTGGGGCATTTTTCTCTACCACTTTGGTTATAAATTGCCTTTTTATCAAGAAAAAAACAGCAGTGTCTCAGAGAGAAAGAAAGATGCATCACACTCCCCAATAAATTATTAACAAGAAACATAAATCAACATGCTTTTTACGGCCTACTATATCATTTATAAATCGCCCTCAGTCCCGAAGAAGGATAAGACAATAACCCAGTTCTTAGATTTTGAAAATTGTATTTACATATAATTCTCAAGATTTTAAGACAGATTTGTTTTTGCCTTTCAGGTGGTACGTGGTAATCGTTGCCAAAATCTCATTTGCTTTGGTTATTTCCTTCAAACAATTTACCATATTATGCACTTACCCTCTAGATACCTGTGTTTTAATTTGCTTTTAAAAAGGTCTAATTAAATGCTCCGTCCTAAAATTCTGTTAGAAAAAAACATTCCTTTTCATATATACTAATTTTGTCTTTTAAGAGAAGCCGGTCTCTCATATGGTTCTTAGATTTATTTGTATAGTCACTGATTTTTCTAAGTATTTATCTAGAGTTTATCTTTGCTACATATTGTGCTACACACTGCTGAGTGCACAGTTGATAAGTGAAGGTGGGAGGGAACTTTTCACATCAAGTTGTTGAAGAAAATTAATACCTAAAATAATAATTCCACTAGAAGTTGATAAGGGCTACACCAATGTTGCCTTAGTGCTTTGAGGAGAACAATAGGATATCAAATATATCTGCTTGGGCAGCTTGGGAAAGTGCACAAAAGAGGTTGCATCAGATGCGGATCTTTATAGATGAGCAGGAGTTTTCTAAACAGAGAAGTTGTGCCATACCCATTCCTCCCTCGGGGCCTTTGCACATGCTCTTTCAGCTGCCTGGAAGGCTACTTCCTTCCGTTCCACCCCTTCCTCCTTTTACGTTACAAGATATGACTCACCTTCTGTGTATTAATACTGCCCTGACTTTCTCAGGGAGTCCTCTCTGGCTTTGCAAATTGGTTTTCCACTTTAAGAAATATTTTTATAAGATACTTCCCTTTTTTTTTTTTTTTGTATCCTCTTCTCAGTTTGCAGTTATGTTCACATTGGCGTGATTACTTAATTAATGTGTGCTTCACCTGCACTGCAAGCTCTGTGAAAGCAGAGGCTGACTTCTATACCTCCAGTAGTTGACAGAAACCCCGGCATATAGTAAACGTTCAGTAAACATTTGTCAAATTAGTGACTGAATCAAATGTACTCAGGTTTAGTTTCCTCTTTCCTCAAATGAATTAATATCTACCCTATCTTTGATAAAATATCAAATGTGAGTTTTTTAAAAAAATGTGATTGCATTTTATAAACAATGTACTGTTGTCATTATGTCACTAATATTCAATATGCAGTCCAATTTTACAGTTCACTCATGTGAAGAATATTTGATTTATGTTTATTGGTAAATTAAGATCCTTACCCTTAGTTGTGATTTATATCCTTACAATTTCTTTATGTTTTTAAAAATCCTACTTCTTTATTATTGTGAGAGTGTAAAGAGGTAAATTACAGCTCAAGGAAAATGTACTCGGATATTTCTCCATTTTTCTCTCAAATATTAAAAAAAATATATATCTAATTTGCTTTCTTATAATTCTCAAAAATAACTATCTTTATTATTCCTGGTCATTTTCAATTTTTAATATCCTTACATGTCTTCAATAAATAATTATCGAATGTCTACCACATCCAAGACAATGTTCAATGCATGCTGTAGATTATATTGCACTTAAAAAATCACAGGTTAAAACATCTTAAAATTTTTTAAGTAGAAATGTCCTTGTTACATAAGAGTTAGAAAATCCTTTCCCTTGTGAAAATATAATTAACCTAGTTTGTGCCATTGCTAGCACTTTATCTCCCTTCCAATATTATCACCGTTTCAGAACCCAGATATATTTACATGCTTTTTCTCTCCTTTAAATCTTTCCCCCCCCCTCTACCTTACAATAAACTTTCGTTCAGACATTTCTAACTATCCTCATTTATATTTTGGAACTAGAATGTTCTGCCTTCACACATTTAGAAATTGTTCACCAGTCTGACAGTTTTTAATTTGATCTTGTTTTGCAGGTCATGAATTCAATTTCTGAATGCTTTACCACTTTTCGTTTTCTCAAATAGAAAAAATATTCCATCCATCAATTATTATCTCCATATCTTCAGGTTTTTTTTTTTCATTCCCCTGAACCAAGGTCAGTGTTTGTAATATCTGCTTTTTACTAATTAAGTCTGATATCATTTGATAATATCAGTGGTACTTAAATAGCATATAAATTCATCTCTGAGTGAACCAACCTGGTGAACTATTAGGTACTAGAGATTATATTTACAATAATAAAGATGCCATGTGGCATTATTTTCAATAATTTTTTGAAAAAAAATTATTTAAACACCATATCTGGTCTATGAGCTGGCCAAATATGTTCTCTCTGGCACTCACCAGAGAGAAAATGTCTGATCACCATTTGAAATGGTGTGCGCAAATTTTATTAATTATGTGCCGGAGTCCAGCTCCAGCCGACCAGAGTCCCGGAGGGAGGTACAGGTGCGGCGAAAGAATGATGAGCATTCAGACGAGTTGATGAGGAATGCTACAATCTTTAATTTTCAAAGCCAATATATAGTGTAAAAATTTTATCACCCAGGGTAACTTGGCAAACATAGTAACCACAATGGTTGATTTATGGGTTTAATTGACTATGTCTCTTTCGTTTGCTGTTCTTAAGCATAGACAATGACTTCCTTACTTACTGACTGTTTTTCTATTTTCCTAGGTAATTAATTGTTTTTAGGTAAGTGCCAATACTAGCAGAACTGATTGTATCTATATGTGGGTAGCCATATCACTAGGGTATCAATCTCCTGTTCTCTTTCTTGTTCTTGTAAAAATTATCTTCCACCTATTTTTTTCATTCTGTCTAAACACAAAGATCGATTTTTCTTCTACTCACTACCTGTCGACCCACTGGCCAGGGGTGCAAGCGGGGTATAGAAGCAAATGCTTATTGTTAATAGTCTATGTTCCATAATGGTAACTAAGCAATAATTTCCAGCTTATACACAATTGATTGCTTCTCATGCCACATAGGTAAGCAGAGTCACTCAGGCAGTTAGCGTCTGAGCTCATTGTTACAAGTTTCATGATTAACAGAATGTGGTTAATTCCTATAAGATTTCTAAGTGATTTCTACTAATGTTCCTCTTTCCCAGTCCCCTATTTCATCGTTGTAAAAAATTCCATTCCTTCACTATTCCATATTAATGACATTAATAGCAAGGTTACAAAACATGCAAGGATAGATAGGGGAGCCAGCCCACATATCCCGCTGCTCTGCAGCCGAGATTGTCCCCCCGGTGACTCTGTCATGCCGCAGGGGTGTTCTGGCTCCCGACATCTCCCCCTTTTTTATTTATTAAAATGCAAAAGCTTTTCCCAGCTATGGCGCAGATAGACTGTGCTGTCTTAGGGCGACCGCTCCGCAGGTCTGGGCCTTACCCGTCATTGGCACATGAAAGTCTTGCAATCATGCCCTGTCTTAGGTTGGTCCCAGCCCTGAAGGATTCTTACCCGTCTCTGACTACCAGCCTCTGCAAATGGGAGATGTATATTAGTTGAAACCTGAGCCTGGAGCCTGAGACCATGCATTTGTGGAATAGAACGTAAGCCTTCAATACTATTGATCATGCTTTGTAGCACTGCGATCCCCTGTAATTCAGGAAGCTGTTTTTGAAAAGTGTCAGCAATATGTGTTTCCAAATCTGCAATTAAACCTGAAGCATTACCATACCCCAAAATATGCTGTCTTACTTTATCCCATTCAAACATACTTTCATGATACAATACAGGAGTTATACAAAAAGAAGTAGCAGTCCAATTACATTTAAGTTGCACACATTCCTGCAAACTAACAATTTGATCTCCTAACAATATAACCGTTTGCTGTAAATCTGCTACTTGACTTTGCAATACAGAGTCAATTTGTCTTTGAGAAGTCCATAACTGTTCAGCATCCCGATGCCAGGTTCTAACATGATCAGCGGTCCGTACAGATTGATGCAGAGCCACTCCAGCCGTGGTAGCAGCAGCAGTAACATCGATGATACCCACAACAGCAGCCATCAGCATGCCAAGGAATCTTTTAGCTCTTCTTTTAACATGGCCCATCAGTTGCTGCAAAATCATAGTGGCAGGAGAGTCCTGCCAGGGTCGAGACAATCTAACCGGCATCCACACTTCAGTTCTAGCTCTAAGGATATATAAGCTTTCATATGACTTGTTAAAAGGAATAGAAGAGTTAATAAAAGTGTAAAAAGCACAGTATTTACATGAAACATAACCTAGAGCTTCATTCCACCCCACCTTGCCCTTCATAACGATATAGGAGAGCCGAACACAGACTAGAGCAAAGTGAGTAACATTTTTAAATCCTTCCATACTTAACAAAAACAAGTGACCTACCCCAACAATTTGTTCAGAAGTCTGCAAAATTGTCAACCATGCTTGAGCACCTAGCTGTAAACAGTGTTCTCCAGCTCCCATGCAAATTGGCATCCCTTCCGTTCCCACGGTATAGTTCTTAATCACTCTCCCTGTTAGATCCTTGTAGTATACTGACTGCTGCAAAGGCTCACTGGTCTGTTTCACCCAATGCCGATGAGCTGCTGTGCTACCTTGTTCATCTAGATTTAAAAAATTTAATAAGTATATAAATGCTCTATTAAGCCTTTGTCTCAGGGTATACCATATTCCCCCTTTTTTATTTTATAAGCTTATCCTTCTTAGAAAATGTTGCAGGAGACACCCCAAGGATGTCTTCTGTGAACTCTGGTTTTTTCCCCTCTAACGCTTGCGCAGAAAACACAAAACAGAAAGCACAAAACAGACACTCAGACAAGGACAATTACTGAGGTGTAGGTGGGCCTAGAGAAATTTGCCACCTACCACTTAGACAAGACTAAAGACAATAAACAGACTTTGACAACAGGGCACAGGAGGCGGCGTCCCGCTGCCTGGCCATGGTCTGGGAGATATATGACTGCGTCCAGTCTCTCCACGGACCCCTGGTGACCGGTCAACAGAAACAGGAACATAAAGGTACCTTTAAAAGCACTGAAACTTGTAATTTAGTCATTACTTTTCTCATTTCCAATACAAAATCAAGTTATCTTCACTGTTGATTCCACGCTAAAATGTCCTAAGTTTTAGACTAATTTTAAAGTTTTTAAATTTCAAGTTAGAGAAAGGCCCTTTACCACACAATAATGAAACCTGAGCAATGCAAGTTTGTGACTACAAGAATATCTTTCAACAATACAGTATTTAAAATTCTTTTTCACCAGCGGTGTTAGTTTCCAAGGACTATCCAATGCAGTGGGCCCTTCTAAAATAGAGAACAAATTAGTTAAAGCACATGTGAGGATAAAGGGAAGGACAGAGCCAATTATATCTCTCAATAATTTTTGAAAATTATTAACAGTATTGAGAGCTTCTCGCCTAATTTCTATTTTTTGAGGAGTAATTTTGTTGCAAAATTTTATATCCTAAATATTGAACAGAATCTTGTATATTCTCAGGAGCTATCTCGAGCCTATATTTTTCCAGAGCAGTTTTTCCAAATGAAAGAATTTGTTTTAAAAATAATCAAAGACAAAATAAAGACTATAAAGCACAATAAATTATCGACTGCATAAAACAAGATTTTCTCTTTCTCTTTTACAACTTCATATGTTCACTCATGTTCTTGTGCCTCCTCAAATGCAGCCCGCACCCCGACCCTTGGCCCTTCATTCTTTTCTACTGGTTTTATTGGAGGAATCGGGGGCATCATTTTTCTCCCCTTTCTCTGACCCTTATGAACTGACTGTTTTTGTATTTCTTCAGTAGATTTTATTGGAGAATATTCACCCTCTGAAACCTGTAACCTTTTCTTTAACTTTTCGCTGAGTAAAGCGGGGTAAGCCCAATCATCCCCATGATAGCGTGCTGCTTCTTCTTCTAAAGTTTCCTCGTCTTGAGGAGAAAGTATGTCGGGGTCATTACCATTGTCATTCTCTTTATCCGACCCCTCATCATCAGAATCTGGTCTATTTAAAACCTCAAAATTGGAAGTTGAGGAACTTAATAACGGCGTCTTTTCAGTAGGTGACTCATTTTCAAATTTTTGGATTTCGTGGGTAGGATCTAATGCATCTCTAATAAGGCTCCAAAATGAGAAAGTCTCAGCGGGGACCTTTTCAGGCCCATGCACTGTATAATAATTTTTTAAGGCCTTTCCTACCTTCTGCCATGTTTCTAAATTTACAGTCCCTTCTTCCGGGAACCAAGGGCAACAGTCTTGCACAAAACACATAAACTTAGTTATCTGTGCTCCTGACACTTTTACACCTCTAGCCCTTAACATAGTTTTAAGAATATCAACGAAGAGTCGTCTCTCTTTCGACCCTACGTGGCCCATTGCTTAGATGTCTTTAGTTCTGACTACCTGCCTAAATCTCTTTCTTACCTGGCCTTCTCCCTTCTACCAGGGGGTCTGCAGCACCCTATATACAGGCAGGGTCCGACCTGTCCGAGGAAAGCTTACCCTTCCGGTCCCTGTTCGGGCGCCACTTGCCGGAGTCCAGCTCCAGCCGACCAGAGTCCCGGAGGGAGGTACAGGTGCGGCGAAAGAATGATGAGCATTCAGACGAGTTGATGAGGAATGCTACAATCTTTAATTTTCAAAGCCAATATATAGTGTAAAAATTTTATCACCCAGGGTAACTTGGCAAACATAGTAACCACAATGGTTGATTTATGGGTTTAATTGACTATGTCTCTTTCGTTTGCTGTTCTTAAGCATAGACAATGACTTCCTTACTTACTGACTGTTTTTCTATTTTCCTAGGTAATTTATTGTTTTTAGGTATGTGCCAATACTAGCAGAACTGATTGTATCTATATGTGGGTAGCCATATCACTAGGGTATCATTCTCCTGTTCTCTTTCTTGTTCTTGTTAAAAATTATCTTCCACCTATTTTTTTCATTCTGTCTAAACACAAAGATCGATTTTTCTTCTACTCACTACCTGTCGACCCACTGGCCAGGGGTGCAAGCGGGGGTATAGAAGCAAAATGCTTATTGTTAATAGTCTATGTTCCATAACGGTAACTAAGCAATAATTTCCAGCTTATACACAATTGATTGCTTCTCATGCCACATAGGTAAGCAGAGTCACTCAGGCAGTTAGCGTCTGAGCTCATTGTTACAAGTTTCATGATTAACAGAATGTGGTTAATTCCTATAAGATTTCTAAGTGATTTCTACTAATGTTCCTCTTTCCCAGTCCCCTATTTCATCGTTGTAAAAAATTCCATTCCTTCACTATTCCATATTAATGACATTAATAGCAAGGTTACAAAACATGCAAGGATAGATAGGGGAGCCAGCCCACATATCCGCTGCTCTGCAGCCGAGATTGTCCCCCCGGTGACTCTGTCATGCCGCAGGGGTGTTCTGGCTCCCGACAATTATGTGTCTCCTTAGACTAAAAGGTGCTGAATACTGCTTCTTTGGAACAATTTCTGCTTTGTTACTTAGAAACCTGAATTTTAAAGGGAAATAAAGAGTAGCTTAAAAGCATGTAGATTAAACTAGCATAAATTTTATTGCAGGACCTCACTTCACTTTATTAAAAAACAATCAATTGGTATTGATGAAAATAGGTATAATGAGTAAACATTATCGTATAGTGAGAAAAACCTAAACATCCTCCCCAAGGCATCCAAGGATGCTCATCAAGGATTAAGGTCCATTTTTTTTTTTTTTTGCTAGGCTTTTATGTGCTAGGAAAATAGAAAATGCAAATAACAAGGAGATAGCTTTGACTGTGTAAGAGTTCCATCAAACATAATGAACTTGAAGATACCAAAGAACAGTTATGATACTTATAATAAAGGAATCTGTCTTTTTGTTTTCTTTTTAAATGGTAGAGTCTGGTACTCGTTAACAGAACTGATAACCAACCTGGTAGATATTAAATAGTACTTAATATGCATTGTCTTGTGCCTTCTTTCAGAAAAATCCCAGTTTTACATTCAAAGGGCCATATATTCAGACAACAATACTATTGCTCTTTCAAGGCTTGTGGTTTGCTTAGAATTAAAGCCACAACTGCGCTCTATGTGCCAGGTGACTCAGTGATGAGCCCACAACTTCCAGTTCTCAGAAGCATAGCTTGGCTGGAGGGCTGGTCACTTGCTTCAAAACAACCTATGGCTGTGACTCAAGACCTACTTCCCCAGGTTAGGGAGCTCACAGTTTTCATTTGCCTGTATAAACTCCAAAGCTTATCTTATCATATCTAGCCTTGGACATAGGCAAGAATGTATGTCCAGGTGGAACACAAGGGAGCAACAATTAAATAATACATCCTGCCCTTAGCCTGATGTTCTTCTTTCCAGCACCTTGGTTCGGCAGCACGGAAAGGAAGATTTAAACTCAAGTTGAAAACAAAAGTTTGAAGTGGCTGACAATCCAGTAGGGTGTAGTTGAGAAAACTTTGATTTAGAAGTCAAAAGACCTGGTTTTCTCTTCTGGAGCTGACACTTACTGGCTCTTTTTCCTTAAACAATGTAAGATATGTTTCAGAATTCTTATCCCTCATGTCTAGTGAAAGGTCATGATGTTTTTACTGTTGTCCACACGTGGATTTTCTATAAGAAGCAAATGAAAACCCACGTTGGAAGCATCTTGTTTAGAATGTGAGTGTTCATGGAAATGGAACCATCGTAGCAAAATGACTATGAAAAGGGGCCATGAAAAACTGGGCTGCAGTTCTGCCTTTTCCCCCCGAGGCGAGGCAGGTGTGGAATCTAACCCCACCTCTGACTACTTTTCTAATTGTAACTTTTAGAAAACCTCAGATGCCTCATCTATAAATTGGGGCTTCGATGATAACTATTTCTGAAGAACATCGGGCAGCCTAATGACTGAAGGGTTGAAAGCCACTTACCAAATGGTAGGGCACATACAGCGTACACAATGAAGAATTGCAGCTGCTACTGCTGTTGTCATCAGATGTATTAAGAGGTCCCCCCCTGCGCGTTCACTCCCAGGAATATTTTCCTTATCTACTCTATGCCTGTCATGGTGAATCACAGTTTTACCACCAGCAGAAACAAGTATGAGAGGCTGTGGTCTAGTGGTCAAGGAAGGCCAGGCCTTGATGGGATGTGGACTCTCGAACTATTCAGTGGGAAAGAGAGAGCCAGAAGGCATTACTGTCTGCAAAGATTCTGCAGGCTGCAGCCTATAAGCCAAATCTGACCCACCATGGGACACCTATTTTGGAAATAAAATTTTATCGGAGCGCACACATCCATTGAGTTTTACCTCGTCTCTGACTGCCTTCATGCTACAACTGCAGAGTCTAGTCGTTGGAACAGAGACACCGTGGCCCACAAAACTGAAAGTGTTTTCAATCTGGACCTTGACAGATAAACTTGATCAACTTCTGTATCATTCAGGGGACTATTTGGGAGGACACAACAAAAGTCATGGAATAGGCATTAGATAAAGTAGCAAACACTGATGTAATCTGTCAGAAAACTGAAAATCCACATAAGCAACATTAAGATTTTGAAATTGATTTTTAAGCAGAAAGTCTCAAAAAATCCTTCTATCACATAACTCATCTTCATGCAAGACTGGAACAAGATACACGGATGGGTAAAGGGGCTGAGGAACCAGAATTCTGAAGGAAAGGAAGGCATAAAAATAACCAAGAACCTTGCGGCCAGTGGTCATCTGCCAGCCACAAACACCCATGATGCCTCTCTGAAAATGAGTTCAAAACTCAGTGTGTCAAAGCCTAATAATAGATTCATAGGTTGTAAAAGAGAATTCTGTCCCCTGAGAACTAACGGAGGTTTTATAATGCCTAATTGTGTCCCACCCTTTAGGTACATATTCAATATTTCATAAATGAGCTTTTATTTTTCTTTTGTTCTTTCCTGTCACAAATGCACATAGTTGACCAGCTAAGTATTCTCTACATAAATGAATGATTGCCGTCTCTCTTTTAATTGTGCCAAATTTATGAGACCTATCATATTACCACTTTTCAGGGCGAAATACAATAATGTGTTCAAATGATTACACAGATACTTTTGCAGAAACACAAGTGGTGATGTTGAAACAGAAACAAAGGCTTGCATATCAAAGCCTCTCTGAGATTGCTCAAAATGTTAATTGTCAATTGATGCATAAAAGAACAAATTCATTATACATAAGTGTTGAGGAGTGTTAATGTGTAATTAATGAAAGTGTTTTTGCAGAATTAAATATATTTTTTAAAGTTGAGGGGCACCTGCGCAGTAATTTTATGTGCCTATTTCCAGGTATTTGAAAGAATGTTGAACGTAAGCTCATAAGGTATAATGAATAATCATTCTTAACAATGTAGTTGTTATATTCAAGTTATATACCAGGGAAAGTGTTAGTCATGGGCTGAGTGACACAGGTGGATATTGAGGGAACAAGTCTTTGAAGCCATCTAATCTAATTTTCATGGTACTTCAGAAACTTTCTACCTTGAGGCTTTTTGATCCAGGAGAGTGAACCACTGAAAACATTAAGCTTACATTTCTTTCTTTGCCTTTTTTTGGAAATTGATTTATTTAACTATGTGTTCCAATTGTCGGAATTTCATTTTTAGAGCCATGTCTAATTGTTTCCATCTTTCATAACATATTACTTTAGAAATATCTGTGTTTCTGAAGCGTCCTATTATTGTAAAGCTAGTCAGGCATTGGAAGGATAAAGCAGATCTGCCTTTAAATTTATTTTACTTAAATTCTTTGGCAAAACTTCAATTATGGCATTTTTATCAAGGATTATCAGAGTGTTTGGACCGACTTTGTGCAATATGCTTACTAGATTGATGATTTATATCAGGAAGTCGCCACGAATGCTGGTTTCTAGATTTCTCTTTGAGCTTGTAAAGGGTTTAGAAAGAGTTTCGGAGATCAAAAAGGGTAAAATAGTTTGTAAAAAGCCTCATCCATCTTTCATCACTAGATGATATGCAGCGAGAAGACAGGGGAGGGATGCCAAGAATCAGACCTGTAGGAACAATTGTGGAATGACTCCCTTCCCACCTTCAGCATCAAAGGGCACCTTGGGATCACCTCCAGAACAGCAGTCTGGGCTGGTATCCAACACTGTCAACTTCTAGTTAGACACAGGTGCAAAATCTCCTAAAAACCTTTTGTGCCAAGCATTTTTTTTAAGACAATTAAACAAATATGATTATATCCATTAAAGGCTATGCTTATTTCGTTGAACCAATTTCATGAGAAATTCTAGCTGTGAAGGCTTCAAGCTGGTTCACTCTAATAAGACATATGAGTTGATTGAGCCCCAGGTGATGTGCAGAAACAAGTCGGCTCAAACGTTCATTACCTCTGTGGACACTACGAGTCATCATCGGGCCTAAGACCCCATAGAGAAGGAAGAGAAAGAGCTAATTATAAATTGAGATTAATTAAATCTAGAGCTGAGAAGAAAGGAAAGAAAGATTCTTTCACAGAGGTTAACTTAAATTTGATCTTCATCCTAGACCCATAGTTGCAAGCATGATCGTCCCATTCACGAGATATAAAAATATCCTGGGAGCACTGAGGCCAAGGGACTACTGGTCTCCCATGAAACAGCCCAAAACAGGCAGTGTTAGATGCTGAGCCCCGATTGGTCTGTCCCTCCAGACAACTTCTCTCCACTAGACCACACTGGCAGTGTGGTGCAGGAGGAGGTCAGAGGACAAACTGGGGAGCCTGGCTGCCTGGGTTTGGGCCCCGCCTATTCCCATGTTAGTGACTCTAGGCAAATTACGTAGCCTTTTTGTGCTTCGACTTTCTCATCTGTAAAATGGGGGAAATTTTTTTTATAGTGTTAAAATTAAATTAGTGCATGAAAATAACCTGGGATGTATTGCTCAAGTGTGTGCTGTTATGATTATACCCTATTTCCTCTGCAATGCTATCCCTATTTCTCAGAAGGAAATATACTTAAAAGGAAAATTGTTTGCATAAATTTCCTGAATAATCAAAATGTTCAGACTTCACTTGGGTTGTGGAGATAGTAATATACTCACATTCACATTTATACATACATGTGTGTTTATATCAATTTATAAAATCAAGAATTAATTTTAGAAATAGTAACTCCACTTAAACTATGCTGCATTTTCTTTCCCCAAATTAATGCAAAATCTACATTAGAGTGGCTTTCAATGTTTGAAGGAATGGAACTATTCAGAAGTTTACATAAGGAAGCAATTTGCTCGGATTGAATAAGGTAATACATAAGTATGTAAAACCCTTTCTCTGTAAATGCTGCTTTTAATTAGGAATGGAGCTCTGAAAGAAATCCTAGTTATTATACTCAAGAATTGAACTCAGGCAACTATTTTAATTGGAACAGAAAGAACCAAAATGCGGAAGATCTATTAAGGAGGCTAAAAAAAAAAAAAAAAAAAAAAAAAAACTAGTTCATGTAAAACAATATTTTCTGTTCTGTTTTCTCTACTCCAACAGAGAGATTGGAATAATCCCCGGGTCAGAGGAGATGGATGACATGTGTTTGGGATTCTGCAGGGCATTAAGCGGTTGTTGCGTCAAACAACTCTCTCCGGTTATTAATACTGAATAAAATCGCCATTCCTCTCTTTATATCCTTAGTTGGAGTGTATATATGTGTACTTCCCTTCCATTATCAACCCTGTGTTCTGTCCTTCCATTTCTAGAGTTTGTCGTTCTTGCGTTATCAGTTTGTATGTATGTATGTATGTATGTATGTATGTATGTATGTATGTATGCATGTATTTAGCAATAGTACCCGAACAAGAGGGGAAAAACAAAAAACAAAAACAAAAACTTATTTTTCCTTCCTGTGGCTCTTTTCTTGAGGGAAAGGACGTGTTTCTCCCGTTCTCACCACAGCGGGTTTCTCCGATAGAAGCAGTCTGTGTTTTGGGAGAGCCCGCATCTGGACGAATGGAGAAAGGAGCAGTGGTCTGGGGGTAACTCTTAAGTCTGCGAGGGGCCGCGCCGAGGACGGCTGGACCTTTAACTCCTCACACTGCAGAGCTGAGCTCCTCAGCTTTCCTCCCAATCAGGCTCCTCTGGGGCTGGGTGGGGGAAGGGTGAACGGGGTCAGTTCTCTGTCAGTCGGTAATGGGGGGTGGGGGATAAGGGAGGCGGGGGCAGTAGAGCGCCAATGAGCCCGTGGGGTATTAAGTGAAAATTTCCTAAAACACTTTGAGATGGGTTGGGGGTCGACGAGGGCTAGAAGTGTAGCAGCAGTAACATCAGCAGTAGTGGCAGTGGTCACAGTAGGGGCCGTGGTCCCAGTGACAGTAGCACCAGTGAGATGCATGTAGGGGTAGTCACAGAGGTGAGTTTTTATTGAAAGCTTACTGTCTGGCAGACACTGTTCTGAGTGCCTTCTATAAATTGTCTCTTGTAACTGTCTGATAGAAAGGTGCCTATTACTCATACTTCACAGTGAAGAAACCCAAGTACTAAGAAATAAGTTGTTGTAGTCACATCGTTGGTATGTATTTGAGGAGGGATTCAAACATAAGTCTCTTACTCCAAAAGCGAAGGACTTCGCCTGATTCATAGTGTCTTGTATGGTGGCATATAAATTGGCCCAGAGTTTTGTGAAAACCCTGAGGAATTGAGATTGCTCATCACTAGGTCTGTCTACCATTGAAGTTTCTATTTTTGTCCACCACATAATGTAATTTTCCTTGAAACGGAGCGTTTTGGAGTGCTGCCTGAGGAGATGTATCGGGGAGGAATGCGGGGGATCTGTTTTTTTCAGTGTCACCCATTGACATGGCATGTGCTTCTAGGACTGCTTAGAAAGAGGGCACCAAGTTAAGCTGGCCTTACCGTTGTTAGCCCATGCAGGTTTAACTTTACAGTTCTTGCCTTTTTCTCCTTTCATATATTCACTAAGCAAATTTCTGATCTTTATTTAAGTAGGACCCTCTCTTGGGAAAAAAAGCGCTGACCAGATATTTTAAATATTGGTCCCCATGGCCATTATATTTTCCATTATCCGTTATTTAATTGACTTGCTGGTACCGATTAATTTGGAGTTTGGGCAACCTTGAAACAGTTGCTTTTTGCTCCTCTAGGAATTAATTGCCTCTGTGTATGTTGATGATTAAAAACACAGATCTATAGAAGTCACATAAACATTGGAAACGTTTTTAGTATCACATTTGTAACATTATGATTATCACCTTAAATTCTATTAAATGCTCTTAGATATATTACCTTTATTTGGGCGATCTTTTTATTGATAGCCATCTCATACTAGGCTATTAGCAGCTCAAGAGCATAGACTCTTTTTCTTTATTCATCAGTAAGCCCCCAACAACTGACATTGAACCTGGCTCATTGCAGATTCTTGATAAACATTTGTTTAATGATTAAAGTCTGATCATTGTCAGAAGTCTTTAATATAGGTAGAGAAGGCGACATTCCCATCTTATGAATGAGCAAAGTAGGACAGAGGAAAATTACATAACTTGATTATGCTACAGTGTGAGTGGTCAATTACAAAATCCATGATATTTTCTTATTTAAGTATTTTTGCAATATGAAAAGCAATGGTGACTGTTTTATAAGTCCTAAAGCTTATGTAATTATAGGAACTCTTTTACTAACTAACCAAACAAACAACACAACACTGAATATAAAATCAGGTATGGAGTTTGATGGCCTTATGCAGCTAAGTGTCTCTCAAACGTAACCTTCATTTGGTTCATGTTTTATTGTCTCTGATTGTGTTGGCTTTTCTTCTATTCTAATAACCAGTTGTTAAAGCCTTGCCAGACTCAAAGAGAAATACTGTGATTTTATCTTATAGAATTTTTGCATGGCGCTTCTTCTGTCCTGACTTGCCTGCGTAAGTCAGTGCATTGGGTGCAGAATACTCATAAAACCAAGATTCTCAGTGGCTGAGGCCTTTCATGTGGCTCCTCTAATAACTTTAGTGATAAATCTGATTTAGACATGTGGAAATTGGGGAATAATGGTGGCAAGAGGGACTTGAGATGAGTGGAATCTTTAGGTGAGAGAGGGTTCATGGATAGTAGACCATAAGGCACATGCAGAGAACTAAGAAGCTGAGAGACTGCTTAGAGAGGGCTGAAGGATGCTTAGAGAGGAACAATGCAACATACGATGGGAGAGTAGGTTCAGCCCTCGTTATGGATAGCCTTAAGACCTGACTAAAATGCCTGCACTTCAGAGAATAGGTTCTGGGAAGTAATAGATTTTTGAGTTAAGTTATGATATGATAAAAATTATATATCAAAAAGACAAACCTCAAAGCGTTGCTAAGATGCAGTATGTTCACTCTACATTTCAATCATAGAACCAAGGAAAAAGAATATCTTGGACAATCAAAAACACCATCTTTATTGCACTGCCGGGAGTGATCACACTGAAAACATCAGCCACAAATCTTGTCCCTTGGCATAGCTATTTATGAGCAGTTCCTTCTGCATCACCTGAAGCTCTTTCTCAGCCTCTTCGGCGTTTCCTCTCTGAGATGCCTAAATCTCTGTCCTGTGTCATTGTCTTTTCTCGAGCTATGCTCTCATTTAGTCACATTGCTTTCAATATCATCCCTGTGCTGATGACTCCCCAAATCCATACCTCCAGCCCTAAACATTTTCTTAAGCTCTAGACTCATTTAACCAGGAACTCCACTTTCAAACTCAACTTATCTAAATAAGAATTCTGCATTTGTCTCCATGGGTCCCCTCTGCCCCCAACCTATACCTGTCCTAGCTTTCCCTGTCAGTTCAGAAAATACATCTACATGCATCCAGCTACTCAGGTCAGAAACCTCATAGCCAGCTAGGATTCATTCCTTTCCTTATACTTCATGTTCAATTCATCAATAATTCTCTATCTACAAAATATATATGAAGCAAACAAAGTTATCTTCCAAGGATTCTAGAAATTCACTGGTAGCAGGAATAGCAGAGGTTTTGAATTTCATGGATCATCAAGAAAAACCTCAAATTCATAGACGATACTTACAATAAAACTGGGTGGCAAAGCATCTCCTGATATCCAAAATATACTGATGATATTGTAATCTTTAAGTAGCATTTTCTACTAAAATAAACCAGAGCTCCCTACAGAGCTCGATTTAGGTCTGGGGCAGGACATATACAAGTTTAGACTGGGAAATTTTTTGTTTCAGATGCCTGACACCCTATTCAAGATGACTTTGGAGTCATGTTGAAAGAATGCTATAGCCAACCTGAATGCATTGGCCAACTTGAACTTCAGTTAAATAGAAATCATTGTAATAGATCAAAATGCAACAAATGTTTAAATTCATGAGTCAGAAATGATATATTTTTAACCAATTAATCCTACTTTTCTCTCTCTCAAAAAGAGTAGAGAGCAAACAAGTCTCTTTATATAAAGTGCCCTCTCAAAACTGATTATTGGCTTCACCTATGTCTTCTTCTTTTTTTTTTTTTTACCTTTAAATGTATTTATTTTAAATTTATATACAGTAAAATTTTCTCTTCGTGATATGCAGTTCTGTGAATTTTGGCAGATGCTTAGAGTCACGTCAGCACTACTATAATCGGGATACAGAACACTTCCATCCACCCAGAATCTATGCTTTCGATGCTCCTCCTTTGCCCGCAACCCCTGGAGACCACTGATCTGTTCTCAATCCCTATGCTTTTGTTTTTTCTGAAATGTCATGTGAATGGAATCCTATAGCACACTCTGAACTTGTTCACATAATGTAATCCATTTGAGATCAATGCACATTGTGTATGTCAATAATTTGTGGCTTATGATTGCTAAGCCATATTATATTGTATATAAGTCATCTTATATCTGTTTACCATTAAGCATAGGACTTTTGAATTATTTTCAATTTGATTTACTATGAAAAAAACCACTATTAGTATTTATTTACAGGTTTTAGTGTGAGAAAAACATTTTGATTTCTCTTGGGTAAATACCTAATGGTGTGATTCCTAGTCTACTTTGTAAGTGGATGCTTAACTTTATAAGACATTGCCAACCTGATTTCCAAAGTGGCTAAATCATCATAATATATTTTAAAAACCTATTTTTTAATCTTTGGAAGATGATAAACAATTCTTTATCTTCAAAGCCGATATGGTAATGGTAAAAAATAAAGCGCTTATTCCAACTTTTATATCTGAACTATACCACTAGATAATCAAATATAGGTGAGAAATACCTCTTTATAAAAGTATTCCTGACAAGAAACACAATAAAATAATATCAAAATGCTATCATTTTTCAACCTTTAATGAATTTATACATATAGCACTAAGTATAAATGGTTACTAGTACCACAAAAAAAAAAAAAGACACAATCAGACATAATTTCTTCCTAGTGAAAGAACACAAAACTACCAATAATCTTGCTAAAAGATTAAATCCAGGTCTGATGAAGTCTTTGATTCCACTGCCAACTTTTAGGAAATACAGAGGACAGTGTTGACAAGGGTTTTGACTGCACCTGCTTATGCAATCAGCAAAATCCAGAATAAGAAAATCTACATTTCAAACATTCCAAGTCCTTCAATAAATAAAATGTGAAAAAAGAGAAAAGGTAGAAAGGAGGGAAACTTTACAAGAGGCTTATAAGACACATCAACTTTGAGAAAAAAAATGGAGTGAGACCCAACGAGGTTGGCTAAGTATGCATACTAGGTGATGCGACTATGAGAAGAAGAGATAAGGATGAAAGTGTGGATTGTGCTAATTTGGGGAGGGAAAAATGATTTTGATAAGTATGGGACATGCGGAGGAGGGTTTCTGAAGTGGCTGGTCAAATTCTCTTTCTTGTTCTAGGCAGTGACTATAAGGGCATTTGCCTGAGAACTCATTAAGCTATATGGTTATTTTGCATGATCTCCTGTATTTATGATTTATTTTCCATAGAAATAGTTGATTACCTCCACTCATGCCACACTAGTTCAAGTCTCTGTTTCTTTCTAGCAACCTGTCCCAGTCTCCTAACTGGCCGTCCTGCTTCTTCACTTGTCCCTTTTGGTCATTCTGCATATGGCAATCCGAGCCATCACTTGGGATATAGAACAGATGGAACTACTCTGCTCCTTGAAACACTCCAGGGGCTTCTCATTGGGTTCTCCCTGTAAGGTGGCCTCACCTCTGCGTGAGGTCGTCTTCTCCCCTGGTTTCCTCCCTCACCCAGTTCACCTTCATCACAGGGTTCGGCACTAATTCGCCGCTTACCTCCACACCTTTGCGTGGTATCCCCCACTCCATCATTTCAACTCTCCAGAGAGGTTCTCCTAACAATCCTGATTTATCCTCTCTTTCTCCCTCCATCACTCCTTTTTCTGCCACCTTGTCTTTCTACATTATCTGTGGCGCTTATTTTATGATTTGATTGATTGCTAATTGATGTGTTTTATATGCTATGTCCTGATTCTCCCTACCAGAAAGTAAACTTCCTAAAGATTATCTTACTAAACTTAATAATGTCTACATCTCTCTCTTTTTAAAAAGCCCGGCGTTGAGTAGGCACTCAATTCAATCATCGTTTTTAAATGAATGAACACATCGGTGACTCGCCAAATACGTGAATAACTCTAGAGTCTTAGCTGCACCTGTGATGTCCTCATTCCGCAGCAGAACTGCCCACATCAAACGACGTTCCCTCAACCCTGTCAGCGGCACCCCCATGCCCACCTCACTCCGCCAGCATGGCAGCAGCGCTTTGCTGAGGCTGAGGTGCATGTTGCCCCAGCCTTCCTTGCATCACTGAGGGCAAAACTGAGTCCGCTGTTTTTTTGCCAAACCATAGCTATGCACTCTCTTTGTAAATTTCAAGTTTTCTATTTCTGATGAACACCAAAGATTACAAGATGAAGATGCTCAAGTAGCTGCCACTGAGAGAAGAGAGGGAGTTTGGAAGACTTATGTTGGAGACACTCACCAGGATGCAGAGAGTAACCGAACGAAGAGAGCAAGAAAGAGAGGACCAACATGTGACGGGTGAAAAAGGTGTCCCTGAGAACAGAGCCTCGTGCCGTATCACTCTCTGCAAAGTAGGATAATGAAGAATCGCTAGAAAGAGAATATTTAGAAGAGGAAAGAAAGAATCATGCATGTTCAGGGCTGCAGTTGTTCAGCCAGGAAATATTTTTAAGAAGCAGCTATTCAAACTGTAACGGTCTGCACAAATCTCTAATAGGATCAGTCTGAACAGGAGACTCTGGCTTCTGGATTTGGGAAGACCTGGGTGATCTGGGAGGCCCATTTCCAGAGAGGGTAGAGCAGGCAAATTGAGAATAAAGATAAAGTGACAAAATATCTTTGGTTCCTACTGTTTTCTAAAATTCCTTTTAACATTACATTAAAAAAAATGGGATGTATTAGGTATCAGTTATTTTTGAATGAATGAATAAATGATCAAAGACATTGTGGAGGAACTTGAGGAAAAAGCCCCAGGAATTATAACACTGGCTAGAGTGTGAATCAATACCTCTTTAGCAGGATTTTGTTGTGAGTGTGCAAGTCTTCCTTCTAATAATCAGAATCGAGCTTGTCAAAGTAATCAATATAAATTTAGGAGAAGACAGAAGCATCAGCTGATGCTCACATTAAAACAAATACTTTCTCAAAATTACTTCAGAATCTACTTTGTGCATGTATTTCTAGCTCTGGCAATTAGTTGTTTTATTTGCAAATAAAGTACTTTCTACAAAGCACATTTCCATCTACATAACAAAGCTCAATAAAGTGTTTTATTCCCTGCTGGCCACTATTACAGTTCTATTTTTTAATCAGCAGATGTTCACTTATTTCTAACTAGGTATAAACATGGCATTGAATGATATCGCTGTGGTTCATAAATGTGTGTCTCGCTTATCTGGGGTTTAACACCCTTTTCTGAGAAGTAAACAGTATGCAAAGTACAGAAGTGCGGAACATTTGGTTTAAGGTGGATACATTAGTTTGCATAATGGATTAAAACTTAGAAAAGTAAAAGCAAAACTCAGAACCCTGCATGAGAAGTCTGCTCATCATCATGGAGGTGCTGACAAGGGACTTGCCATTTCTATAATTCTTTGTTTCTTTGAAAATGTAGATATGGTCTAGTGAATTGAAAAGGGAAAAAAAAAATTCTATAACGTCTATAGGAAAATCAAACACAAAATTTAGGATAAAAACATCAAAGAAAATAGATGTCTGCTTTTATCTCTTGTTACAAGAAAACACTTCAAAGAGAATCAAACTACTCTCTTTTCACTTCATTGCATAAGGTTTTCATGGATGACTCTTATATACATTATCCCTGCCATGTTTGGATATGATACAACACATTCGATGAGCATCTCATTCATAAAACCTTCTCTTTCAATACACACTATAGAGCTTGATTCTTTTGGTATTGTGGCATTTATCTCATGCTGCTGGCTTACTCATGTCTCCACAAATTTCCTGTATTGTATAAAAAAAAAAAATTTTTGCATAGATTTCTCCCGAGTCAATATATTTCTGAATAAATTGATTCCTAGACAAAGAAGCTATAAGAAACTAGGATCGCATCTCCATTTTAAGTCTGTATTCTTCCTCATCTCTTTTAATGCAATCAACGCAGATGTAGTACCTTCTGCTTAGTCGTATATAATGCAATATTAATTATAAATGAAGCATCGATTCAATTAATATGGCATGATTACCAGCATCAGTTTCAACCTTTATCTTTTAGACTGATGATCTGAAATTGTGGCAGTGATTTTAAAGGCATCACCATTTAGATCTTCGTTTCTTAAAGAGTATGCTTAGTTATTATTTAGCAAACTCCTGTACAGTTCCAGGCAGTATTTGAAGTGCATTGCAATTGGAACTCATTTAACCTTTATCATAATCCTATGAAGAAGATTCCATTAATATTCTCGTTTTACAGATGAGGAAACTGAAGCACGACTAAATTGTGTGGGCATGGTAAATGGTTGAGCTAAAGACAGGAAGCCAGGCAGATTTACTCTAGACTCTATAAGCCACTGTGCTAGTCACAGGAAAACCTGGGGCTGCTTGTTTAAATGCAAATTCTGGGACTCATCACCAGCAATCCTATTCTCTTTAGCTAAGGCCTAAGTATTTGCATGACTTCCTACATTTATTCGCTTAACAAGCACCTTCTATGGTGCTAACCTGATAGAGCTGTTTCATAGATTATTTCATTTTTAAAAGGGAAACAGTGACCTAAATATGTCTTCTGGTCTTAGCTCTCTGGACTTTAAGTTTCATTGTATACCTGCATTGATTACCCATAGGAGAGAGAAGGGATTTGCAACATCGTATGAGTTTTGTGAGTGCCAAGAAGATTTCATATGCTTCCCAAGCCCTTTGGCTTAATATGCAATTCCAATATTTTCCCATCACCAAGACTGATTCCTTGTGAAAATGCAACATCTCCCTTTAGGAGTGTAATATCACTTACAGTGTTAATCTATCATTTATGTGCTTAGTGTAAATGAAGAATGAGAAAGCAAGCTTTGAAAGCAGGCTTTGGAGTAGGGAGTGTGAGTGTCGGGAAGAAGGGAGTGGGAGAGAAGGGGCTGGCAGATGCTGCCATAAAACACGGAGTGAACAGCCCAGGAGGGTGCTGAGGAAAGCTCTGGCTCCTTGGTTTTGCCTAGGGCTCTCTGGACTGCTGATGATGCAGGCGTGCTGTTCTAAAACCTTATCAGTCAGCTTCAGGTACCACGCCTCCTTAGAACGAGCATCTCTGGGTGACATACCCTCTTTGTCAGTAACTCATTTATAGATTTTGCTGATTGTGAATGTTATTATCTAAGCTGTTTAGGCAAATAGGATGTAAAGTAGGCCAGATGGGAGATGCATTTTGGTATCGATCATGCTGGGGCTATGTATAGCAAGGAAGCTAAAAATCTTCAAATCAGATCAAAGGCTATTGAATCAGACAGGAGAGGGAACTGACCACAAAAATCCCTACAGTTTCCTTGCATTTAGCACCTCTATGAAATGGCAAGAGAAAGAGAGCCTAACTACTCAAGCATTCGTATTTTAGCTGGGTCAAAGCCAGGGCTGATTGTGAAGTTTGAGAGCTAGAGTGTTTCTCGCCTAAGATAATTAGCAGTAGTAACAGAACCTAAAAGCTAAACCTTTTGAAAAAGGAGTCACCATGCTGTTCTCATATAGCTACCTTCAGCCAGTTACAAACCAGTTCCATTTCAGCGCCAGTTACATTTTTAGTGCACTGGTCTAGGTGAAAGCATCTAATTGTTCCAGTCACTGTAATTTAAAACAATTGACTACAGTGTTACATCATAGTTCTTGCAATACCAACAAGGAAGAAGGACATTTGTAGCATTACGGTAAATAAGGTATCCCACCACCATTTCACCTTCTCCTGAGAGTACTAATGTCTGGCTATGACTTTGAAAGAAATTGTTACCTATGCTCCAGTGTGTTTCTAAGACTTTTTCACTGCAGTGAATAAAGGGAAAGAATTAAATAGCCTTTAGTCATCCCAGAGGTCAAAAGGAATATTATAATTCCGGAAAACTTAACTCTGCCGCCAAAACCCTTCATTGTTTTGGCTTGCCAGCTTTACCAGAGGGTGCAATTTTCGAGACTGAATTACAGCGCTGAACATGCATTAAACACAATGGGCTTGCTATTGTCAAATTATTTATGCAATTTATGAATTTTAGCAGCCTGACCATAAAGAACAAATATTCAGTATTTTTATGAAAAGAAAGATTTAGGAATCCTGAAACTATTCATTGGCTTCTTGTAACTCAAACCCCAATTTTTGATTGCATCAGAGAAGACATATTAATGATGGGGCATTAGAAAGACACATCATGCCTTGGGCATTTTTTATATGCTCTGTTTAAATTCCTGTGGCATAATGCAGAACAGCATGGTATAGTGGGAGGACCATTATCTTTATGAATAGCACAAGCCTAGCTCGAAACCAGCATACTCTAACCATAAGACTGTGACCAGATTCTAAGATTCTCTGTGGAATAGGGATAAACATTGCCTATCTTGTTTTTTATTGAATAAATCACAGTAGAAACAACCCATAAAGAGCTTAGCATAATATCAGATACTGATTTAGAATACAATAAATGCCATCTATTATTGTTACCATTGTCATTATTATTGCCACCGTTTTTGTGGTAATTCAATGAATTTAGTTTTTTCTGGGTGAAATAGATAAGTTGAACACAGGGGCAGAGAATGGAATAGAGGTGACATTTTTCTTCCAAAGTCACAGCCAGGGGTGTGTTTTCAATTTGATGGAATGTTACATAATTTACAAAATGCTACTGTGATATAACCCCACAGCCAATTATGTCAAATTATGGTGACTGGAACAATTAGACTTTTCTTCAATAGCAATGTACAAGCTATAGAAGTTTCTATTTATGACTAGGCACATACAGTAGACTATAATTGTAATACTCTTTTGATATTAGTTATAGCCATTTGACTGAGTTTTGACAAAGGAAATATGGTTGAAAGTGACATAGACCACTTAGACTTGACACATAAAAACATATAAAAGCCTCTTCACCATACTATCCTTTGTCTCTTTCCTTATCCTGGAATTAACACCCACCCATATACTGAAGATAGATCCTAGATTCTTGAATGCTATGTGAACAGAACAGGAGCAAACACAGAGACATCATTAGTTGTAATTTGTGTTATGGAAAAACAAACTTAACATCATGTTATGCTACCAAGTTTTGAGGGTTTATCTACTACAACAGCTGATTGTGGTCCAAGTGCTAATAAGCATCCTTGTTTACCTTCCCTCCTTCTAAAAACTATATTTGAAATCACAATATAGGTATTTTTAATTGTATTGCTCAAAAGCAGGAAGTTGAAGGTGATCGACTTAACAGATCACCTGTACCAAGGGAAATCTAAAATTCTTCACCTATCCAAAGTATCAAACAAGAGTGAAAAGCAGAACATACACATCTCGATATGCAAGGCCTTAATGTAATGTCCCCAAGCTGTGGAAGAATATGCTCTATCAAGAGAGGGACATAATCAGGAAAGATATCTATGAAACAGGGCACTCAGTATTGGAGAGAGGTGATGGGAATTCCCAAGATGTCAGTGGGGAGGCACCGGAAAGATAACTAACTGTACCGCGTCCTAGAAATTAGTTGGTCGCAGTGAGTCAGGAAAGGAATAGAATTATTAGTCGCCTTAGTGTTTATTTATGAAGCAGAGATAGACTCGTAGGAAACTGGGCACATGAAAAAAAGATGATATTAATTTCAGAGGAGACAAAGTACTGTATGAAAAAAGAAATACATTTATATCATATCATACAACATGGCTCTATTACAGTTAGTAGTTACATGACATGTGACATAATTTTTAAAAAATAATTTAAAAATATGACCCAACTATATTAAAAGGCTAGGAGGAAAGGGTGCATGTGTGTTGAAAGAGTATACATCTTTATCTTCCAAAGTCGGGAATAATTAGAAATGGAAAGATAAATGTCACCACACCACCTGAAGAATAGGTTAAAGCATGGAGCATTGTCTTCTGACAGCAGGAGTCAAGGACAAAATGGGATGAAATAGGGAAGGCTTGTAAAAACTCGTGAATTTTTAGCATTATGTACCTATAAATTTCACTTAAGACTTAAATGTGTTCATAAATGTCATACACTTTTCTACAGCCTGTGGCCTTGTCTTTCTGAACCTTGGTTAGTCTAACCACTCCAACTTTCTCTTCACTCTGCTGGCTGGATGTAGGTCTTTTAAAAAGGCAGATTCCCAGGTCCACCAAGACTTACTGAATTATGTGATGACAGACCGTGGAATTAGTACTCTTTAAAAACATAGGCCATTTCAGCATGTAGCCAGGTTAGAAATCGTTCAGTTAAATTGTGAAGATTGTGTGTATGGCTGATATTCTATAATGTTTCCTGATAATTTTTCCGTGTATCAGGGATAGCTCCAAGTACTTTTACATGTATGATTTCCTCACGAAATATTATGAAGTGTGTACAATTACCTTCACTTACAGATGAGGCTCAGAGAGTTTAATAAAATTACTCAAGTCACAAGGGTCAACAGTCGTGACAGTGTGATGCAAGCCCAATATGTGATTATGGATTTGAGCAATGTTTCACGACTACTCTCTACTGTTTTGCCATGCTCATCTTACAAAACTCCCCTCATACCTGTTGATCTCTCCTTGGCCTGGTAAGGCCTGGTTCAACTAAATCTTGAAAAACGTGAGTGATCATCGTGAATTATGTCAGTGTCTCATGTTCTAATCATATTTGCATTTCTAACTATAGAATAAAACATTGTAACTTTCTGTTAATGGAATTCCATATTTAGAGAGTGGGTTGATGAAGCAATGTCAGACATAAAAAAGACCTTCAGGAATCCTGCATTTATAATGTGTTAGTCATCATCTGTACCTGGGATTCCTAAACCTGATGGATTACAATTCCCTGGGAGAGTATGAAAAAATAGAGACCTACTAAATTAAAATCACTGAAAGCAGGACATGACAACTGTAGTTTCAGAATGCATCCCTGAATAGTTTGATGATCAGCCACATGTGGAATCTCACCACCTACATGGAGAGTCCTGTGCATTGCTTCTCGTCATCAATGGGAATACCATTCTTTGGCTTAGAAAAAGATTTCTAATTACAGATCATCAACATATACTACATTAAGACCTGGTACTAAATGTAGAATTAACTAAAGGACACATCATGTTTTAAAAGAAACAAACATTATTATTATTATTTTTTAAATTGCAGAAATTGGTGTGGCCTTCTTAAAAGGATTTCTCAGCACTTTCAAAGATGTGTAAGTTTATCTTAGAGATGTGTAAGTTTTGGTGGTACTTAACAGCAAGAGGACACAATGAGATTTATTTCTATTTTTTTGTCTCACCACATATTGGCTGCTAAGTTGAAAGCCACAACCTGGAACTTCATTCAGAATATCATTCCGCTTTGTTTTGTTCTTTTCGAGTCTGACCTTTACTTTATCCAAATATCATTTTGTCTGTAAATATTAAAATGAGTCGCTGGCCATTGAGTGTTGTAAAATATGTGAAACACTTTTAAGGATTTTCCGGCTGGCATAGAAGCTCTAATTGTGCAAAGTCAATCTCTTAAAAACGTTTTACTGTGGACGGCATTGCTTGCCATAATTAGGCAAGTAAGAGAGTCACTCATGAAGCGGTAACAATTGGGTATTATGCTTTCATATCAAATAATTTCAAATATTAAATGTCCATAGAGTAGGATTTTAAAAAGGTCTGTGCATCTTAAAGGCCACTTAGGCTACAGTAGAATTGCCTGAACCCAGCATGTACCAAAATGTTTTTGCATCCTTAGGTAATAAAATTGTGAACCCCTGTGGCTGAAAGAGAATTTAAGACATTATCCTGTCCCAAACTCCCCAGCCTGGTTTTTGGTAAAGAGGTCATTTACCCCATCCCAGACATTTAGGCATTATTACCTGCCTACTGTGGTATTTCATAACCTCTCCATCAGGAAATGCTTTTACATATCTGAAATGTACTGTTTCTACCTCCCCGCCAACCACCCTCCCCCACCCCAGAATTCTGGTAAAAAAAAGGCTGCTTTAAGATGGAGAGTTCAGGCCGCAGACTAACACTTGAGATTTGTTCTGCCATTTGGAATGTGGTAGCTGTGTATTTGGGTCTGTCGGAGGATACCCAGGGCCATCACACAATTATGCAATGTATGCAGTACAGGAAAGCACCAAGTAGAATGGTGGTAGGGGTTGAATTCATATGCACTCCTGTCTCTGAACTCAACACCTACCGGCATGTTATGTCCACCCCTCCAGCAGCATTTTTTCTAATCCTCTACACCAAGGAAGAACACTATAGGGGGGGTTTGTTGTTTTTGTTTTGTTTTGTTTTTCCCGAACTTGATCAAAGGTGCCCTGATAGCAGCATTGGCGACAGTGACTACAACAGTGAGTCTCAATCTTCAGAGGCCTAGACTCAACTTGGAGATAGATAGATAGATAGATAGATAGATAGATAGATAGATAAAATAAACACTTCAGATTACTCTGATACAGGTAGCCCAAAATCCTCTTTCAGAAAGAGTATGCGGGTAGTTTAGCTGCATTCCATTGGTACTGGTTGTCTAATTAAGCTACTTCCGCTGGAGTCACGGAGGCTTTGGGCTGTCTGGTTGAACCCCATTTGATTTTCAGACAGAGGTCAGTGGAAGTCTACAGGTCATCAGTGAAGCTGACTAGCATTAGCGATATTTATATAACTTTTGACACTATATATTTCACTTTGCCTATTTTTTATCCTCATGTTAGATATTTACTGTGTGCTTTCGTTCGTATATTCAAAAAAAAACACATTTATTAAGTACACAATGCATAGTGTTTGAGAGATCACGGAAATCCAGTCACAATTTAGTAGATGGCTTCAGATTTGCACACATATAACCCCAACTTAAAGTGTAAAGTAATTAATTTGATAAAAATCACAGTGCTTTAGAGTTTAGAGATGAACACATGATGCCATTAGTATTGTGACATGATACATGATCCTATATTATCTACAAAAGCAAAGACAGGGCACACTAATAATTAGATTTAAAAAAAAATTGTCGGTTCACTTATTTTATCATTCTTTCCCTTTGGCAGGTTATAATAGTGCTGATAGTTAAAGTCTACTGACCATGAAATTTCACGTGTGTGATATATATAATTATAAATTTGAAAGTTTTTAATTGAGATTTTTATGAGATATAAATGCATAACAGATTAAAATGATAATTTTTATAGAGTATGCATACCCGGGAACGACTAACTTTCAGTTTAGATGTTTGTTCCAATATTGATTTTTGTATTGCAACTCTAGAAATAAATTCTGAGTTAAAGTTGACAGCATAATGCTTTAAATGTGTTGGATTGTTTAGCTCTGGCAGTTTATTTTTTAGTGGTTTGGCGTGTCTTAGGGTTTTAATCTCTTTAGACTACCTGTGTGTAAATGGAGAATGAAAAGCAGGCTGATTGTTGACCCCTAGGCACCAAAGTAAATCTCATCATCAGACTAGTTTGTAAACGTATGAAAGGATACGTTTATCTCTTACCTACATGATTGCTCCTACAGTTCACAGGAAATACTGTACAGGAATTAACATTTATTTTATTTTTTTGAGATTGTAGATAGTAAATTGGGGCTTTTTAAAATCTGTCCCCCAGGTTAGACAAATAGATGTAATTGGTGAAGGTAGAAGCAGTGAGTTTGGAAGTTCTTCAAAGCATTCTTTTCAAACTCTCTGAGCCCAGTCTGACTTTCTCATTTGTAAAATGGGGAAAATATTAAGAGCTTTGTGATGGATTGTTGTGAGGATAAGCAAGATAATGCATTGCTTAATACAATGCCTGCCTGACATAGGATATGTGCTTCAACTCAACCCAACAAATGATCATTGAACATATACCGTGTGTCAATTACACTGTGCTAGATGTTGAGAAAACGAATAAACAAAACAGTTTCTGACCTTGTGGGCCTAACAGCAGGGAGGACATGAAGCTGAAGGTAACTCTAAATTCAGAAACTGTCTGAAAGGGCAACTTTCCTGGTCTGTCCCTTGTAAACATGCCTGTTCATTCTTATTTGCTCCAGATTTAGCAGCTTCATTTATGACTTACCCAGTAGTTTTCATTACCTCTAAAACAAGTTGAAGTTAGAATAACATCTATTTGATTCACCCTTCTTAAGCTTCTACTGCTTCAGATAAACTCTGTTGAAAATATAATATAATAGAAAAGTGCCAACTAACGTATCATAATCAACTCCAGTCTCATTTTAGCTTTGATCAATTTTGAATGATGACTGGACAAAACACATAGCTTCTCTAGGTGTTAATTTCCTCAGTTATTTCCACAAGAGGTTGCATTTGTTTCTTTAAAAAAAAAAATGAAGAAAGCAAAGATTCTTTAACAAGTACTTACGGATCAAGTACTCTAAAGCCAGATACTGTCCCCAGAGCTGGGAAATCGGCCAAGTCATTGAACAATTATCTATTACATGTCGAAGGGGTGAGAGGATGCTAGGGAATAGAGATAGTAAGAGGAAGCAAAGGAGACAATGGGAACGTGGAGATTTTATTTTATTAATTTATTTTTTGGGGATAAGCATTATCAGGAAAGGCTTCCTTTAGAAGATGGCTTAGGAGGAAAGAACAAAGGAAACCAGGGAATGCAGTAAAGAAGTTTCCCAGGCTGAAGGACCAGGAAGTACAAAAGGCCCTGAGGCTGGAGAGATGGAGGTATTTTAACCGCCACAATGAAAAACTGGATTTTTCTCTAAGTAAGATGGGAAATCACCTGGTGAGATTTAAGCAGAGCTATAAGATGAGTGTTTACCACTGTCAGAAGGAACATTGCGAAAAGAGACTGCAGAATTGGACTAGACATGTTTCTCTCGACCAACATACCTATAGCATGAAACTGTTTGACAATATGAATGAATGATGTTATAGGTTTTCTTTCTAGGAAAAAAAATGCATATTGCTATCCACAGAAAAGTTGGGTCTAGGCAAAATGTTTCAAAAACTCCACACTTTTTTTGATCCTTTCTTGATGATTCTCTTTTAGCCGTAGTAGATCTCTGGGAGGAAAATGGTTGACGGAGGCCCTACACAGCACTTGAGGCTTTAGACCACTTGGAAAACTGGAGAAAAGAACAAAATGGACCTCACAATCATTTTAAAGGAGAGTCAGTGTGGCATTTCAACATAGAGACCAGTTTAGGCAGGAGACATAAGGAGAAATCTGGAAATCTTTTTCAAGATGTGATAATGTATCCATGCATGAATATTGTTGCATGTAAAATGCTCATTGGACGGGAAACTTAATGCAGTTTGTCCAAGCTTAAAAACTATGGGATCACATTAGATGAAGGTTCTAGTAAAGATACACCAAAATCCTACATAAAAATACTACTAGTAAGAGCTTTTTTTCAACTTTTGATTACTAGATAATATGCATTCACTTTATTTTAGGATTTCAGGTTGGCAATAATAATAATAATAATAATAGATTATATTATTATTATTATTATTATTATTATTATTGGAAGATTAAGCCTAGCCAGCAGTTATATTGTTCTAAAAACTGCACTATCTCTTTAAAAAAAGATTGACATGCTTTTTGGATTGTGAAGCTGCTTTGTTTTCAAAAACAAATGGACACATTTCCTATTTAAATAGTGGTCTTCACTGTCTGCCCTTTGAATAAATGCTGGGAAAGTGTCTGATGTGCATGTATTTATCTTACAGCTTGACAAATGGAATGAAAGCCAAAGTGTTAAGCCATTACTGTGTAGGGAGTAGAGGTCTTAACAAATACATTTGCTATTTCACTTTCTCTGTGTGTTCTGTGCATTAAAGTCTGGGTTACTGATATCCTCAGAAAGTGCATGGTCTGTTAAGTGGTGCTGGTGACGGAAAATGGCCACCGCTTCTAAAAGAGTAGCTTCATTCGGCAATAAAACCACAGTGTTAGAAGGGTAAGAATAGGAGTCAGAGATGGGTATGACGTGAAGACCCGGAGGAAGAACCAGTGAACATCCCCACCCCCCTCCCCAAACCTCTGGAAGCACATGTTGGAGTTTGTCCTCTCACACTAAGAATCAGCCCTTACCCGCAGCAACTATCCTGAGTGCAAAAGCGTGGACACTAAAAGCCCATGTCCCCCAAGGTAGCATCTGAAGCTGCCACTTAGTTTCATCACAGAAAACAGCAGAGGTATCGGATGTGTCTTAGGAAAAGTCAAACTCTACATTCTTGAGAAAATGAAAAATAAACAGTGACACATCTCTTCAACCCCTTCCTTCGCCATTGCCATATCCCACTCCTTCCTCCTCACCCCTGTCTCTTGATCGCTGTGTTCCAGTTTTTCCCATTTCAAAGTAGACCGGGTCTCTCGCCACCCTCAGAGATAGGAAAACTCAGGGCAAAGTGAAATCAAAGTTCTGTATTAGTTAATCCTTAGCTTTTTGAGCTTCCAGAGCCCAGGTCCTCCTGATTTAAAGAAGTTTCAAGAATAATTTTGACAATCAGTGATATATGCTTTAATTTGTTTTGTTGACTTGAAAAACTAGCTCTTGTATTTGAAGATACAATTTCACTGCATGCAATCTGCTTTCAAATTAGCTTGCTTGCTTCTTTCTTTCTTTCTTTCTTCTTTCTTTCTTTCTTTCTTTCTTTCTTTCTTTCTTCTTCTTTCTTTTTAAATCATTATATATTTTTCTAAGGGCAGAGACTCTGTCATATTTATCTCTAAAATCTTACACTGCCTAGATCAATGCTTTGGACAAAGTAGATGCATATTAAATGCTTCAGTTGAATTACAGCAAAATCTCCTGCTATTCTTTAAAGAAATTTTGGTCAGCCAGGCACCCAAGACACTGCCTAGGCAATCTAAGACTATAAATAAAAGGTTTTCTGTATGCTTTATACTTCAAATCACTGTTTTCATCTTGTTGAACATAATAAAGTTATCCCTGAACTTGTTTTTAAATTATAACACTAGAATGGTTAAAATTTGGTATTATTTACCAATTAAAAGTTATTTTTCTACTGGATATTCTTTAAAATATTTAAATTTTCTGAAGTCACTGAACCAGATAATCTAAATCCATAGGACACAAAGTAGTCATTTTATTTGATGCCAACATATTCTTTTTAGGTTTTCTTTTAAAGAAAGTCTATGCAAAATCCACTGAGCATAATAAAAGAACCTCTATTTCTAATAGTCACTGGTGCCTTTTTGAGCTTTCTGTGGCTGGGAATTTAGCATTAACAAAGGAATTAGTGATGTCTTATATTCTCTGTACTCTAATCTTATATTCAGCTGTGATATCATTCATAATTACTATATATTTAAATCTCAGTTTGGAATTTCGGTGTCAAAGGAAAAGTAGTACTGGAAAAGTCTTCATTATCAGTTATGAGTGGCTGTAAAACTTACAGTGTTAAAATATCCCTTGAAATAGACATTAGAGACTTGAAAAAGGATAATATAAAATTTGATCAAAAACCTATATTTCAAAGCAGCTTTCCCTACCATCCAGAAAAAAAAAGAAAAAGAAAAAGAAGAAGAAGAAGAAAGGCTTCAGATAGAAGTGGTTTAGGGTTTTTTCATATATGAACACTTAATATCAGGCAGACAGTTCTATCTTTTATTGGAAAATTTAGGTGGATAAATAGATACATAAATATATGGCTAGATGGCTAGACCAGATGAAGAATAAACTCCTGAAACAAACCATTCTCCATGAACCTCATCTCTTTGTAGGGAAATAATCATGGAGGCTCATTGACAACCTGAGTTAACTGGGATTCTGGGGGTGGGGGCATCTCCTGCCCAGCAGCTGACCAGCATTTTATTAGGAAAAGGGTCTTAAGCTTCAGTGAGGTTCTGAAGAACAAACCCACGAGAGCCAGATTGCTGGGAGAAGGAGAGATCAGAGCTGGGTGGGAGGAGTGGACCTGAATATTGACAGAGGTCTGCCTCTCTTCCTGATATGGCACCCGTTTCCCTCCCGCCAGAAACCTTCCTGCTCAGAGTTGCATAGCACTTAGCAGCAGCCTTGCCTAGTATTGCAATCGTGGGTTTCCGTACTCGATAATAGATCATTCGTTTTCCCATCAGAAAATCCACACTTTAAAACCCTATCTGTACATATGCTATACGTGCATACTCAAATTGTGAATAATGTATTTCAGATATATAATGCTGGCTTCAGGCATCACACATCTACTCTGGTAATATTTTATCATTTTCAGTTCCCACCTGTTCTACTTGTTTGGGGGGGGGTGATGAAAGTTAATATAATTATCTTAAGGGTATTTTTGTTGTTGCTGCTGCTGTTATTTGATTTTATTTGTGTATTTATACTTATCAGATCCAATCACAAATGTTGAAACAGGTATGTTTTCTCATTAATACTGCTGGAAATCGGAGACCAAACTAATTTGATCCAAAGAGATTGAAAATACTGTGATTTTTCGGAGACTATGAAGATGTAAATGCAAAACATTTGAACCACAGCAGAATCTAATCGCTGCTCGGTAACAAGTTCCCATAGCAAAAATGGATTATAATAACTAAGGCCAGATTATTAATTGGGGAGAGAAATAGAGGCATAGAAGAAGAACTTCCAAGACACACATTATGGAGAGAGAGCCAACATTATATTGAGAATTCATTTTTGGACCATCTGTGTGTCCTTGTGTTTATCTGTGGAACCCAAGAACAATAAAGAATGGTGATTTTCAAGTTTTTACCAATGTCTTGGTTAGGCCTATTATGGTTATACGTTAACTGGAGAAGTGTTACAATATTTTTCGGTTCTTTTCATTTTTGTTGACTTATTTTCTTGGACTTATTTTCTTAAAGTAAATGCCAACACGTTGCATAGTCATGTAGCAAATGTGTTATGATCTGCAAAGCCAGTCTCCAAAGTATATAACATACTACCCAAATTCACTTTGTCAGTAGCCTATCAAAAAAGCACTTTTTTGGGTTGTTGCTATTTTTCCTTTACAATGTGTTTGAAGGAAAGTTTTATATTTGAAAAACTAAATGAACGCTTGGACAGCAATTGATTCTCTCCATCACATCCTGGCTGGATATGCATCCACCTCGTTTTCCAATAGGGCAGCAAGGGTTCTGAATTTCCAGTCTTAGTGCAGATCCCCAAGGATTGAAGATGGCAAAAAAAAAAAAAAAAAAAAAAAAAAAAGCTGACAAGCCTTTGTTACCCAGCACTCTGGCCATCAAAGGAAATGCCAGTGATGGGGCAGAATTCGCCTCTCTTGCTGTTTCCCTGATCCTCTGGATAAATTGATTACTTTGATCCTTAAAGCAGTAAATCTGACACTTCTCAGCAATAGTACATTCCCTTCCTTCCCATTCTGAATAGAGGGATGTTTATAGCACTTGTCTGCTGCTCAGAATCACAAATTCAAGATTAACAGTGGGACTGTCACCCCTAGCTGTCCTGCTGTTATCACTGGCCCACTTTGGGGACACGTGCATATTTAACTTGAGACCTTTTCATGGTAAAAACAGCACGTCACAGCTGAATACATTTATTATAGCATTAAATGACTAAAACTGTTTATTCTGTGAACATAATGGTTTTCTGTGTCTTCAGTTCATCTTAATCTGTTTTAGTGCCCAGCTTCTCTCAAAAACCTCTTTTGAATGCAGAGTTATTCATTTCAGAGAATAGCTGTAAGAGGAAGAAGAATAAAACAAAATTAGCAGTTGATCAAGAGTACTTTAGACTGCCACCCTTTCCATTAACGATTTGATTTGATGTGAGTGCAGTGCTTTTCCTGGTACATTATGATAGAATAACCCTGACAGAAAGTAAAACCAAAGAAAACTAAAACTTGATCTAAGATGCAGCAGCCTGCCACCCTCTCTATTAGCATTTTAATTTGATGGGAACTGTGTGGTGTCTTACTCTCAGTTCCCAAGAAAGGCTTTCTCATTTAAGAGTGCCTTATCCCTATGAAGTCACCCTGAGTTTTTTTTGAATTTATTTATTTGTTTGTTTATTCTTTTAAAGGTTGCCTCTGCTTTCCTGTTGGCGTTGTAAGGTGTTTATCAGACATATGGCTTTTCAGAAGAAATCTAAGCCTGCCTCTTGATGGCAAAGTATGTTTTCATCAAGACTAAAGTATGCAGTTATGCATGGGGGGGGGGGCTCTAATAGTACCTTTGTTGAAGTGGCTTCCTTCAAGAGAGATGCATTAGTCAAATTTTTATTCTTTTTGCTTTAAATTATTCTCTGCCTTAAAAATGAATAGGACAGAAAAAAATGTGTCTGAGAAAGACCCTTTTGTTCATCATTAATTGAAGGCACTGCCTTACTTCTGCAATATTTGGTCGGTGGGGGCGGGGGCAGGGGCCGGTATTAGGTCTCCTCATGGAGGTTTGCTCCGCACGCCTGGGAACGAAGGGCAATCTTTTTAAAATTTCTCTGCCCAAGGCCTTGTTCCTCTTCTTCCAGTGGCTTCCCAGACCAGGCCTTGTGTCCTTGCTTCCACTGCCAGATGAAGGGGTAAAGAACCAAGGAGTTAGACCCATATAAAAAGGAATCTTTTTCTTCTTCCGAAATCTTTAACTCAAAACATTTTAACCTCAGGCCTGCCTGGTTGATCAGTCATCAACCTGGAGCAAACTGCATACAGTGAGTCCAGTTTGACCCCTTCAGGATGACGGTATCTCCCGTGAGGATTGCTTCAGCTCCTTATTTTTTTTTTTGGGGGGGGGGTGTGGTACCCTTCTCAGCATCCCCAAAGATCAGAACATTTCTATATTCTGATGTTTAAAAACAATGAGGATCTGAAAATTTGAGAACAAAAGGATAAAGACATTTTTATTACTCTTATTTTTATCAAAAAGGAAAAATCTTATTTCTTTGAATTCATTAATTTGCCACCCAATAGAGAGAGGGTTCTGGCTCACTCAGGTTTATATTTTTCTGAGACTTTTGTGTAAAAAGCTTGCCCTTTTTCAAAATCATTTCTCATATGCATATTCCCTAACTAGGAGTCTTTTTCACATCAAAGTTACACTTTGAAGCTTTCTAGCAAAGTAGCAGCTAGGCAATGTATGACAACAGCAATAATTTATTTGCGTCGTTTTATCGGAGAAAAAAAAGTTTCATCCTTATTTAAATAGCAGTTTTAAAGCCTAATTAACTAAATTGATAGCTTTATGTATGTAAATTGCCATAACAGAAGAAGGGAATATGCAGGGTGGGGTGGAGGAGAGTGGGGAGCAGTCTGCCCTTGTTGAATAATGCTGCTTTATTAAGCATATCTGTATGCTCCCTGTGTATCCTGAGGCCTGTCTGTGGGGTTATAAGTTCTAACAGGGGGATCTGTATGGAAACAAAGTCTTCAAACATTTAGAAGTGAATGTAGCCACAGTCTTTGGAGGATGACACCTGTTCATTATTTGGAGATTTATTACTTTGATGCCTTTATATATAAGATATATATAAGGTACACTAATGCCCTTGAAAGAGCAGATTATGGAAAAGAAAAAAGTCTCACCTAGTCAGACCAGAGACCAATAGGGAACAATAGGGGTACATATTCTGCCAAAGTGGTTTTATTCCACCGTGATTGTCCGTGTATCTGGTATGTCTCATAAAGCTCTAATCACAGCTTATTTCTATGTAAAACACAACATATTTAACATATAGTTACCGAAATATATGCAGGAATTGTACTACTAAATATACTGTTTATATAAGAGTCCTATTACACAAATGTATTATACTCATATATATTCAAGTATTACACCATTCAATATACTGTTTGTACAACAGTTATATTAAAGTGTTATTTTCATTTATATAAAAATTATTTAATATATACTTATTTATTTGTAAATTTACATAAAATTTTATTTCTGTCTTAGGGCAAACCAATTGACATTTCTGGCATTCAGCTGTGTTCGACCTATAAATTTAGTTATTTTATGTGATTCAATGTACTACATATAAAAGTATACATAATTACAGTTGACATATATTCACTAAAAATAAAATTTGGAATAGTTTTACTAATGAGTCTTTACTTTGATCATGAATCTGACCAAAGCTTTGGATTTGTCCTTAGAAAAATTCAGAGTGGTGTACAATTTTAGGGTCCTCACTGCTCTCCGATGAGTATCACATAATTTGTCCAATGTCTCTTAAGAAGCTTCACGGAGCATATGAGATTATATAGGAAGGCAGGCGCCAGAGGGCCAAATGGTGTCTGGAGCATGGGCTGGCCTAAGGAAAGTTGATTTAAGGACAGGCTACAGGCCTAGCACTCACAGGGATTTCTAAATAACCACGTTGGGGAGAAAAACTACAGCCTAAGGACATTCAAGTTGATTCTCTGGATGGTTAATGCCTCCCCACCCCACCCCACCCCCACCCCACCCCCACTGTGGTGTCTTCTGACTTCTTTCTCTAAGGCTTGGTTTTTCTGCTGGTGAGAGGCAAGAGCAGGTGCTACGTCGGATCCCTACACTGTAGACCTTAGACTGAATTTCATCTCTGTCCCCATCCACCAGTTCTTCTTCTCAGTGTTTTTATTTGGTCCCAGAGACCATCTCCTTAGCAATGAGCAAACGATGGGCAGGAAACTAAATGAGGGACTCTAGGAAAAGCCTAGGAGAGGGTGCCAGGTCCCCAAGATAAAAAACCTTTGTTTTGAGGGTGAGTTTGCTGGAGGAGACTAAGTGATGTGGTGGGCTCTTTCAGTTTGAGCAGCTTTTGCAGACCTCCCATCTTTATTCACCTCTTTGAAATACATGGTAACAACACACTGATGTTGCTGAGGTTAATGACTAACTGATTAACAACAGAGAGCACATTTGCAGACAAATGAGCTGTAATAATTGTTGCGGGAGCTCCTTTGAAGAAAATGTTTTAAACGGGCTTATGAGAACTCTTGGAATGGCTTCTTCACTCAGTCCTGCAAGACTCTCCCCATTTCTTTCCAACCTTCTGTGCCCTCTGTCTCTCAGGATAGTGGAAGAGGAAATCACCAGGTTTATCTCAAATAATCTTAAAAAAAAAAAAAAAAAGTGCCGGCTTATCTAATCTTAAGTATTTCAGGTAGTAATCATGTAAAATAGCTGAATTTTGCGAATTTTGAAACCAAGAGTTTAAACTTAAATTTCAGGAAGACTCAATGTGCCTATATCCCTATACTTTAGAAAGGGACTATGCATCCTTAGCTGAAGAAGGGTCTATGCCAGAGATCTTTTGTGGAGGAAAAAAAAAAAAATGGGGAGATGAGCAAATGTCAGAGAGATACTGAAAATATTCTAGCAATGCATGGAGATCTTTGCTTTGATGTTATTGGAAATGTTTGAAGAAATTGGAAATGGGAGCCTTTAGCATTGTGTTATTCATTGTTATTTATCGCTCTGCCAAATGTGCTATCTATAATTATATTAGGACCACCAGTATGATTTCTCTCCCTTTGTCAAAAAATAAAAAATAAAATAACACTCAGAAGGAGCAGGAAAGTGCAAGAAAAACAAGACCGACAGACTGGAATGATAGTCTTTAGCTACAAACAGAGCCCGGGACAGCCAGAGTAGAGAGGGTATGGAATAAAATGGGGTGTGGGACTGGGCGAGGAGCCTGTGCTGTGAACTGTGCCTTCTTTATGGAGTTGTCTCAGGTCATCTGCATTGCCGCAGGTTGGAAGGGGAAATTTGAATCGAATGTTTTCCCATCCCTGGTTTTATTGAGATATATGACATATAAGATTGTATCAGTTCAGGGTATACAGCATAGTGATTTTATATATGTATATATTGCAAAATGATTACCACAGTAAGTTTAGTTAACATCCATCACATCACTGTTATAAGTTTGTCATGTGTGTTGAGAACTTCTAAGATATGCTCTCTTAAGAACTTTTAAATATGCAATACGGTATTATTAATGATAGTCATCGTTCTGTATATTACATCCCTAGGACTTATTTAACTTATTACTGGAAGTTGGTATCTTTTGACCACCTTCATGCATGCGTTTTGCTCAAACCTAATTCTAACCATCACTGATCTGTCCTCTATTTGTATGAGTTTATTTTTTAGACTCCACATACAGATGAAATCATATAGTATTTGTCCTTTTCTGTCTGCTTATATCACTTACTTAGTAAAATGCCCCCAAGGTCTATTTATCAATGTGTTATCAGATGACAGGATTCCCTTCTTTCTCATGGCTGAGTAATACATACACATACACATACACACATCTACATCTACATCTACATCTACATCTACATCTACATCTACCTCTACCTCTACACATTGCATGTTCTTTATCCAGTTATCTACTGAAGGATGCTTAGGTTGTTTCCAAGTCTTTGCTACTGTAAATTAATCGTATTGTAAATGTGAATCTAATGTTCTTAATGCAAAAACAATGGCCATTGTCTGATGAGAAACTTTAATAAGTGTTTCGAAAGGTGTTTTCATTGCATTGAGTACCTGTGTAAGGTGTTTTCATTACACGGAGTATCTGTGTTACTCCTACACAGAAGTTCTAGTGGCAATATTAGGAGTGCATTTTGCTATAATGATTATGTGATCCCTGCTTCTGATGTAGGAATTGGAAAACTTTGTATCATGTCAGAAAGTGCCATGGGTTGCAGCTATCACCCAGGCTAGGGAGAAAGTAAAGAAATCGACTTTTTTTTTGGCCACTGAGTGTTTGAGCACCTGTAGATTCTCCTTTATCATTTCAAAGAAAACCACGAGTCTACATGGTGAGGATGCAATATGGCATCAATATGGAGAGAGCAATTGCCAAAAAATAGTACGATATGATTTCACCTCTAACACCATTACATATATAACTTAAATTTATATTTACTGAACTGTAATAGTTCTAAGAATTCTGAGAAAAAGGAGACGAGTAAGAATGTAAAACTTGCTTTTACCGTAATTGTTTCTAACTTTGACATACAGTATCTCAGTTCATTTTTAAATTCATTTAACAAATAGTAAAACTTGGCCCTGGAGAATAACTTAATTTACACAGGTCACCCTTGCAGTTGGTGACATAGCTACTATTAGAAACCAGTTTTGATTTTCAGCCCCTGCTCCATGATAACTAGTTGTAACAATAATAATATTAGTGATAAAAACAGCATCGATGATGAATAACATTGATTGAGTGCTTGTTATAAGCCAACACTTTTACATGAATTATCTCATTTAATTCTCACAACAATCTATGAATCAAGAATTATTACAAGTCTCCTAATTTTGCAGATGAGAAAATGAAACTCAGAGAATTTAAATAATCTCCTTGAGGTTATATAGCTAATCAATGCCAGAGCTGGGACAATACACAGGGTCGTTTTAACTTTGTGAACTTTGGGATTCTTATGTGTTTGTTCTCAAACCATCTTGAATGTATTTTAAAAGTAGATCTAATTCCTGGAGATAGACATTGTTACAGAACAAATGCCGGCTGTTAATATTCATCTGCACCTCTGGGCAACAAAGCTCTAATGCCCTCTCTAGGACACCTAGGATGTTATCATCTGTCCCCATATCCCATGGCCACATGTCCTCAGAGGCCTTCACTCCTCTCATTAAATGAATTCCTGCCGGGGGTTTCTAAGATGCTGTCATGGCTTTGCGCCATCATCGGCATGCAATATTTGCAGATGGGTCTTAAGCAAACAGCTGTGGGTACTCCTAGCATGCTTGGGAGGAAAGTGGCCTTCTACTCCCTACATTTCTTTATATGAAGTCAGTCCAGAAATGTAAGTTTTTAACCTTCTGTTTCACCATAACTGTGCACGGCACTTAAAAGCCTATAAAACTTGACTTCTTTGCCCAACTACCAGTACCTCCAACTTATAGCAATTGCATCACTGTCTTTTTTAATGTGATTTTTTAAATAATCAATTACTAAATGAGAACATCTCTAAAATGTGTGGGTATTTTTCCCTATTATAAGTGATTTAACAAACTTTTCATATATGTAGTTTTTACTTAATTCTTTTCATTGTTTCCTAACCCTATAATCGGGATATGCTATAACTTAGCATATTGGTGGATAAATAATTGGGCTGATCAGAATTTTCTGCTATTACAAACAAGGTTGCAGTGAGTATCTTTGCCTAATGTATCCTTATTCATCTCATCTTTGTCCACTTATCCAGTTTTTTTTTCCCTAGGATCATAGGGCATGACATTTACAAATTTTAATAGCTAGTGTCTAATTGCTTCTCTGATTGGTTTTCCAAAATATACTCCTATTAGCCATGCAAAAGAAGGCCCACATCCTCCACCCTCAGCAGCACATACTAGTTTGTAAACGTCCTCTGCTTTCTTGTGACTATTTTGGAAGCACGGAGAGAGGGAGGAATAACATAACGTTAAATATACTAGTGTCGCCCTAAATAGGGCTGTGATTCAGAAAGAATGAAACTTGGTTGGTCTGAAATGTGACCCTTTTAACCTCATTTTTAGCATATCGCAGGCTCATCACCTCAGTTGCCACTTTAGAGCCCATCTCATTTATTTCTGCTATAACAGTAGCACCCATGGTAAAACAAAAACAAAAACAAAAAACAAAAACAAACAAAAACAAAAATTAAAAAAAACCTCCAGGAGATGGGAGACCTGACAACACGCTGTAGTTGAAATGCCGGAGACAACATCCAATATTACCAAGAGAGATGGGCTGTGCCTCTGCCTATTTAAAAGTTAACTTCATTCTTTTCCTGGAAATAAAATCAAAACGAGTTGTACCCCCATCCACACACACACACACTCCCTCCCCCACCTCAACCCCAAACCGCTCCTAAGGAATTAATGACCAGCTGAGGTTAATGAGTCCCCACTAGGCTTTGGGCCATCAACTCTCCCAGCTGGCCATTAATCCCCTAGAAATGCCTCACGCCTTGGTAGTTACTCCTTAATTATGGAAGGCATTAAGGATCAGGCGAGAATCCTAAGCAAAATGAAAAGGCCATTTTTCACCGATGCTCAGCATGGGACACTTTGAGTCCAGGTGGCACCAGGAAACAACTGCACTGCGGTTAAACCAACTGCTTCCGCAGAGGAGTCATCAACCTCATCCAAGTTCAGGGAGGCTCTTCGAGGCTACCCTACGTCTGAGACCAAACAAATAACTTGTGTCCAATGAATTCTTGATTAAACTGTCTGAGGACCAGTACTGTGGGCTTATGACAAGCCAAAGATAACTAGATCCTCAGATCTGGGGGAGGAGCTAGGGGAGTTGTCTATATGGTTTCATTTCTTAAGGGAGTTTAAGATTTCTCCCATCTATCTATCTATTTATCCCTCCTACAATTAACCTGTAAGTATACTCTTGGGCCAGAACCATCGATTTTTAAATGATTACTCAAAACTAGAATTCTTCCCATCGCCTCACTATTTTTATCATTATTTTTAACTGATAAGGTTGAAGGCACTAGCCACTACATTCTACTCACCACTGATAAATATATATATATATATATTTATCAGTTTTTAATATGGAGGTTTCAGTGCTTACAAATATTACAACTTTTTAGAGGACGATACTAAGTTTTATGTTAAAATAGGTTTTTGGAAAGTGTGATTAGCAAACATTAACATTTTGGTCTGAATTGTTAGAGCCAAACTCAATCCAAAAGAGCAGTGTTTTAAATGAGTGGACCCAGAGACATACTCTTTGGCTAGGTCCAGAGCTGTAATAGGGCCTGGACGGCCTAGGCGTGGTGCTCAGTGCATGGGAGTGTTCAGAGCAGGAGGTGCTTGGTGAGCAGTGAGTGTGAGCTTGAGGCAGCACTGACTGAGAATGAGATTTGAGGAAGTGACACAGATAAAGCTTAAACAAAATTTACCTACTTCATTTTATTCTAGGGCAAATCTTACCGAAACGAACCCCATTATTATTTTTCCTAGCATGAAGATAACATTAGATGAATATGAGGTTAACACTGTATCGCACAGTAAACCAATCTCTAAAAAGAGGAGGTGCAAGGAGAGGCAGTTCCTGGTAGCCCCGTATTGGACTCGTGAGATGAAGGACATGGGTGTGAATCCTGACTCCGCCCTGGACTTATTGGTACATGGCTCTGTGCAATTGCCTCGACTCCCTTGGGAAAAAATGCCCCTTTCATATTTTGAGGCTAAAACAAAATAATGCTTATGAATAATTGTGCATAGTTCTTCACGGTTATTACTTAACATATGATATTGTTCATGGAATGATATAATCTAAGATATTTAGTGAAAAATAACAATTGCATTAGAGGAAAATCGTGGAGTCATCTTTGACTTTTCCTTTCGTTCACCCTCTAAATCTAATTTATCAGAAAGTTTACTCTGAGTATCTGTGCATATGTGTCTGCTGCCCGACTTCTGCCAGGTTCTCAACTACACCACTCCTCCGGCTTCACCACGTGGACCACTTAACAACCTGGTCCAAGCTCTTATCTCCCATTCCTGTCCTACTGTTACCCAGCCTTAAATAATCTCCCAGCTTTCTGTGTCTCTCTTCAAAGTTTTCTTCCAAATGCTGGGGTGGAGTTTTGTAACACTAGGTAGAATCCAGAATTCTATTTTCTTTATTATTTATCCAATTCCTCCACATCTTATAAGACTCTAACCTCATCTCTTTCTTGCACTTGGCCCACACCACCCTGCCATTTTTGGCCAAAATCATATAACCTTTATTATTTATGTCACACATCTAATCATTCATCTCACATTTACCTGGACTGTAATTTTGCGATTTTTTTTTTTTTGGCGTTGTGTGTATACAGCTATATTGTACCTTCAAGGCAATTGCTTACATTTGTAATTCAATGACTGTTCTTTGAATCTTCTTTTTGCATGGTTTAAATTTTCTAGGCAACACACATAGCCTAAGGATAAAACATTTACAAAAGAAAAGCATGATTTTCCTTTCATGAAATGTATTATAGGTTGAGAGGGAGATAGACAAGATAGATACCAATGAAATGATCACGCTAATGTTTACCTAATTATAATTTGTGGAAATAACATGTAACCTGTTCTAGGCTTGAAGATCAAAGAAAGTGTACTTAAAGAAAAGATGGGAAAGGAGTTATCGGATTAGGAAATAATTATTGAAGGGGGTTGTAAGAGCATTCCATACAAAGGGAGGAGAGGGCCTGTAGTCAAGAGAGAACTCAAATTTCAGAGCGTGGATTGGAGGGACAGGAAAGGCCAGTGGGGCTGGACCCAGGGAACAAGGGATAAAAGATGTGCAATAAAGCTGGAGAGAGAGGTAGCCTTCTCAAGGTGTCTGCAATTTCTACTAAAGGAATGGATAAACATTTGTTGTCTCCTGAGGGCTCCACACCCTCCATGCACCTAGTGAATATATGTCGAATGAATATCTAAATGAAATTGTGACATTTGTATAAATGTCATTTGTTCCTCATTTATAACTGGAGAATGAATAGGAAATCTGTAATGATTTATTGCAGGATTCTCAAGGGCTTAGATTTCTGACCCAGCTTTCAGACTGATAAAAATACTTTGAATTATGTGCAAAAAGAATGAAGTAAAAAGGATAAAGCCAAGGGAATGTAGTCTACTTAGAATTATTGAATGTTTAGTTCCAGAAATGAATGATTTAAAAGAGATTTCCTTTGCTCTTATTTTTTAAGCTATGCCAAATAAAATATCTCAAAATCTAAATAAATTCCCACTCCGACTTCTGTAGCAACTTTATACAGTGTCTCTCCAGTGGTTCAACAGAAACCTTCACGAGTCTGTTGCATTTTGTACCTAAAGCTTAGCTTCTCTAGTAGTGAAAAAAAAGTTTAATTAGACTTGACAAGAGGTTTTATGTTACTGTGGATTAGTATTGTTTGTGATGGAGATGGAAATACTAAAGTATGTAAGTGTAGCATCTCCATATGGGCTAGTTAAGAAGATCTTAACAGTGATTCGATCCTATGTTTCATGATATAACATGGTTTTTGAGTTGAATATCTGCACACTTCACTCATCTCCCATCCCAAGGTGCTTTATTACACAGAAAGGATATGTCCTCTTTGCTTCTTCTTAAGACATCATCTGTTCTCTGTCAAAGGTTAAACTCGGTTCTTCAGTCAGTCCAGGCTGACACATCTATTTAAAGCATTAATGGATAATCAGACTCCTCAGGGAAATTTAATGTGGTTAAATAGTAATAAAGGAACTTTCCAATGGAACATAAACAATACCATAATGAAGAATATTAAATCATATGTTTTGTCACTGAGCCCATTATAGAGCCAATTTAAAATTATCATACATTTGCATTTAGCACTTGCTGGAGATTGGCAAATTTATTCATGTGAAAAATAGAAAATATAGATTAAATGTCTTTAGATTTTCCTCTTAGAGATAACTAAGTAATCACTCCTGTATAAATATATCTATCTTCCTTCCTTCCTTCCCTCTTCCTTCCTTCCTTCCTTCCTTCCTTCCTTCCTTCCTTCCTTCCTTCCTTCTTCCTATCTCTATTTATCTGTACATAATTATATATATTATTATGTATACATATATATATATATATATAATGTATATTCTTAGCCCATTAAATGCATTTTACTGACTAAAAAGATATATTTTATTGAGGCATTTTAAACACTTAAGAATTAATGACAAGCAACAGAAAAATTAGTGATTTGCTTTTAAATGCCTCTCTTCTCCAGAAACTGGCTAGCATTTTGCTGATGCATGATGTATGAAGGAGACTGGACAAAGAGAGAAGCAGTGTGCCAGGAAGAGTGAATCAGAGTTGGCTGGTGTGAAAGCCAAAATGTGCCCAGACTGTCTCCTCAGCAGCAAACAGGAGACAATCTGGTCTTTAAATGACTGGCAACTGCACCCTGAAACCAGTTGCTGGCATTAGGAGAGCTGGTTTTTATGTATTTCCCTTCATTTCCTGAAAGGTCTCCTGATTTTTTTTTTTTTTTCCCCAAGACAACCAGCAATAGTCCTGGACATCATGCTCCCTCTGTGATTTATAGTTTCTTTCACCTTCTAAGGAGGCATTACCAAAAGTCATTAGCTTGTTTCAACATCACTCTGATGACATACTAATGGTTCCAGAACTATAGCATGATGTGGCATTTTCAACAATATTTTTACCCAGATATTCCATCCCAGGAACTTGTTCTGATATATACCAGGGTGCCTCACTTAGTGTTGTCTGTTACGTAAAAGAGTAGAAAGAATTTAAATGTTGAACAATAGGAAATGAGTATGTAATTATTGACAATGATGCACAAGTGTTTATTGACAAAGGATACTCAAAGTATATCATTAATAATGAAGGCAGGACGTAAAACAATGTAAACACACCCATACACACATATGCACGTAGAAATAGTAGTTATATGTAATGTGCAAGATGGGCAATTTTTAGACTTTTGCTTTTGTTTTGTTTTGTTTTTACTTATATATTCCGGTTAAGAGTGGCAATAGTTATTTTTTTTTTATTTAAGTAAATATGTATAAAAAGAATAGGATTTTCAACAATCGTAGAAGGTAAGTTTTTCTTACGCAGTGTACTGTTCAAGGTTCTCCAGAGAAACAGACTCAATAGGAGATACATTATAAATATAACATTTTATATGTAATAAAGAATTGGATGGCACAGTTAGGAATGCCGCTAAGTCCCAAGATTTGTAGTCGGCAAGCTGGAGACCTAGCAGAGCCAATGGTGTATTTTGGTCCAAGTCTGAAGGTTTGAGAACCAGTTGAGCCAATGGGGTAGGTTCTAGTCTAAAGGTTGTCGGGTTAGAGACACAGGAAGAGATGATGTTTCAGTTTGGGTGCAAATGCAGGAAGGAACTGAAAACCTAGCTGGAAGGTGGTAAGGCAGGAAGAATTCCTCTTACCATAGGAGGGTCACCATAAGAAAGTTCTGTTCAGACCTTCTACTGATTGAATGAGGAAGAGGGAGGGCCATCTGCCTTATTCCATCTATTACTGTAAATGTTAAACTCATCCAAAAATACCCTTACAGAAATACCCCGAATTATGTGCTGACACTTATTGACACAGTCAAGTTAACACATACAATTAACCATCAGACACACAATTTCTTAGACCATCTGCGTTTCTCATGCCTGGATCTGTAAACCATTGTAGACTTCAGAATGGTTCTAATATAAAAACAGAAAATGAAGGATGAAGTTCCAATATGAGAGAATCTTCATGCCCCCTGTGTTTACTCTGTGCAAAATAAGATATTGAATTGTTTGTTTCTGAGAGAAGGTGAAGAATTGAGAAATTTTGTGAAATAATTTAGCTGAAGTTTTTCTGTAGAAGTCTCATTTCCTTTGGACCTCCATTACTATGATTGAATTTTTGCATTAATCCTAAGCAGTGATATCTGTGTGTGTCATCTGTATGGTTTTGAGTAGAAAAAAATAATGTGAACACAAAAAAACATAATACAAAGTAAGACATGGTTTTTTATTATTATTAATATTTATCTGTTTTGTTTTTGGTGTAATGAGTGCTATATTATATACATACATAGATATTTTGGTTTGATTTTGATCTTTTAACCTTAAAACATTTATTACAAATTTTAATTACCTTTTTTTCTTATAGATAATTATATTGAGTTTCTATTGCTACTTTAATGCATTACCCCATGCATAAATTTGTAATAAACAGTACATGTTTATTATCTTTCAGTTCTGGAGGTCAGAAGTCCAAAATATCTCTCAACAATTTATAATGTAGGTGTTGGCAGAACAGTATTCCCTTCTGGAGGCTTTAGAGGGAGGATCTGTTTCTATGCCCTTTTCCCGTGTCCAGAGCCCACCCCTATTCTTTGGCTCCTGGCCCCCTTTTATTTAATCTTCAAAGGCAGCAAATATTTCATTTTCCTGTATCTTTCTTTTACAGATACATCTTCCTCAGACTGACTCTATCCTTTTGCCTCCTTCTTTCGCTTTTAAGGACCCTTCTGATTTTGCTGGGCCTGGGGAAATAATTCAGGATAACCTAAAACTCTACGTTAAGGTCAACAATTAGCAACCATTTCCAATCTTAATTCCTCTTTGCCACATAACCGGAAACACTCAAGGTTCCTGAGATTAGGGCTCGGGAATCTTCAGAGTGCCACATTATTCTACCTATCACGACAGTTACATCTTTTCCACTAAATACAGCCTCATCAGGACTTGAATCAAGAAGTTCTGTTCTCCCTGTTCTAAGAGCTGGCATGTAACCCAGGCAAAAGCATTTGTGCTTTATTTTACAAATTTATACTTGAGAGAAAGGAACCAAAGACCAAGAAACTGAACGTGTTTCATTTCAGTAGTAGAATCTGAAAGAAACTGGCATGGAGTTTCTAAGACAGAGATTCTCAGAAGCTACTGCCCCCTGTTGTTCATTAGTTCCCTTAACGTATTCTTTTTTCTTCTTTTATTTTTGTGAGTGCCCATTTTTCCAATGAATTGTTTTGCCTTCATTTAGCTACAGTAAATTTCCTTGACTCACAACAAATCAATCCTAATGATACAAAAAAAAAAGAAAACAGGGTAGACTGAGGGGATTAGAACCACTCTCCAAATGAGTAAATATGATTTATTCCATATCGCCATGCTTAAATATTATAAATACCCTGGATAGCGAATAAAATTTCTTACTTTTCTAACAGTGTGCAGGTAGAATTACAAAACTGCATTGCCGTTCCATGGGACTAATCATAGAGATGAATTAGGGAACAACACAGTTATTTATATATTATTTCTATTTGTTTAAATGAACTCATTGCCCCAAGGCCAATGGGCCTGTGTACAAAAATTAATAAACACGAGACTAAGTTCTTACAGCAGTCTCTGGAAACCTCTCTCGTTTTTGAGATTCTCCACTGAGTATAAATACAAAAACAACTATAGAAATCTAGAGTGCCTGGAGGGCTTGAAATCCAAGCAAAGCAGATTTTATTAAAAAAAAACAAAACCAAACGTTGACCTTTTTTTTTTTTTTTTTTTGCACATGGCTTTTACTGAAGTAAACTATAACACAGTTTCTTTAAACACTTCACAAGGGAATCAAGCAAGATAAATGGCTAAAAGGGCAATTTGTCACTGAGAAGAAGAAAGAAGAGGAACTAAAAGGGGAGGAAAAAAAGTAGAATGATAGGTTCAGAAGATCAGGAGGATCTTCCAACCGGAAGTCTTCAATGACTGCGTGTTTACACAGACAAGACGGCAAGGCTGGCCTTGGTTTAAGAAGTTGGCCCAGCTGCATGTGTGGTTTTAAGCCAGAGGAGATTTTGCAATACACACACCATGGGAAGCCATGATGTATCTCAGTAAGAGTGTTAGAAAGAACCAGTTATAGGATTTGGGTCTTGGTTGGGTGATTTAGGAAGGGTCTAAATAAGCAGAGATTTGCTTTAGATTAAATAACTGTCAGAAAGTGGGGCAATTTTATAATTGGCTAGCTCAATAAATTTTATCTAGAAGGAGAGGAGACTAAGAGCAGGATAATAGCAATTGGTAATAGATAGCAGCCATCTAGTTTGGCTGAGAGATGAGGCATTTGATGTTCTATCAAATGGTAGATGGTAGAGTGACCTTGTTTTTGTGTATGCTTAGACAAAGGTATGCAATGGCCTTGCTTTTTTTATTTTATCATGGTCTCAGTATTCTGGTTTCAGGTTGGTATTCTGTGACAACTTATGTTTAATAAGAGAATAGCATGGTCTAGCTCTAAGTGTCAGGTAGGTTCTAAGTGTTAGAAGGCTGTTTTCTTCTTTTTCTTCTATTCTGTCTTCTCTCTATCTCTCTCTGTCTCTCTCTATGCCTCTGTCTCTCTCTCCTTGCCTCCCTCCTCCTCTCCTCACTTCTTCTATACATTTTATAAGGCTCAGGATTCTCTCTCTCTCTCTCTCTCTCTCTCTCTCTCTCTCTCTCTCTCTCTCTCACACACACACACACACACACACACACACCCGTAGCCAACCCAGAATGCTAATAGTACTGATAATGAGAAAGTGTGCTAACTGAAAAAAGTAAAAATAAAATAAAATAAAATATAAAAGAGAGTTTGAAAAGTCCTGAGCTACACAATTTAACCCATCCTGAGATTTTCCACTCGTGATACATTTTGGGATTACATTTTGTCAGGTGATGTTTTTGAGATTAGAAGAAAAAAAAAGAAAAGGCGAAAAATAGCACCAAGTTTCCTGAACTATTTCTTTTGCTGGTTGCTTCTTGGTTTAAGTGGGGATGAGCAAATACATCTCACTGAATAACACAAAAAAGTTCCTAGGCGGATGTGCCTGGGACCTGGGGCGCCCAGAGGAGGCGGTGGTCCACCGAGGCAGAGGGAACCCAAAGAGGATACTCTGAGATGGCTGTAAGAATGAGGAGTGTTTCCTTGTTAGAATAATGTAGATCATCTTTGAGTTGGACTCTGAACCAAAATCCCACAACGTACCCCATCCTCATCCTTCTCAAGGCCTTGTACATGCTACTTTTTGTGGCTTACAGTTAACGCCCTCTATGGCTTGTACCACCTTCAAATTTGCCAGCTCCCTTTTATCAGTGAAGTCTCTGCTCAAGTGAATTTGATCATACACACCCCACATCTATTCAACCCTATTTCTTTTGTTTTCTTGATTTCATAGGGATTACAACTAAGTGAAATTATATTGTTTGTTTAGCACATGCATTTGCTTGTATCTTCCGTTAAAAAAATAAACTCCAAGAGAACAGCAGCTTTGGCCATTTCACAGCAGTGTTCCCTGCACCAACAACAGCGCCTGGCACATGCCAGTAAGTGCTCAGTGCCTGCTGAATGAGTGAATGAATGAATAAATGAATGAATGAAATGCCTGTGGAACAGTGCGGTCAGAATCATAACTAAATAACTGCCCTAGGAGAAAAAGTACCATCTGAGACTGTCAGTTCATCAGTAATGGGAGTCGAGAATCTCCACACATAAGAGTGAATTAAAAAAAAAAAAAAAAGGAAGAGGCAGTGGATGATTTCTCAATTCTCTAAAACAACAGAATCAAGCAAAATGTCAGATACTGAAATAAAGGGAGAGAAATCCAATGACAGACAAACAAGAGGGGGGAAACCACACAGAGATGTCATTGCTTTGTTTTGGATTTTTACTTCTGTCTTTTAAAAAAAGTTTATCTTTAGACAGAAAAATCAGAAGGAATGCTAAGAAATTCAAGATGAGAAAAAACGGAAGAAACCAAAGGATGAAAAGTCAGAAAAACATTTGAAGATACTTTATAAATCATTGCATGCTTAAAATCAGCAGGGTCTAATGACATGCATTCTACATACTCAGAGGTTAGTACATAGTTTTTCAGAACTCTCTACCGTTAATCACCAGAACTTTTCAAAAGGTAGAGACAAGTTTTAAAAGAAAAGAGTGCATTTAGACTTCACCTCAAAAAATAGGCGTTAGGCATGACAAGTATCCAGCTAATTGCAGAGTGGTCAGCTTAGTGGTAATAATCAAGAAGATACTAGAAGAAATTATCTTAAAAAAAATCATATTGCAATAACCTAGAGGGAAACATAATTCTGAGTAGCAAATAAGGTTGTGTGAAGAGGGAATCATGCCATACTAACTTAATTCCCTTTTATTATAGAGTGGCAGGACATGAGATAAAGAGGAAGCAATAGATGTAATCTACTTCGATTTCACTGAGGCTTCTGACTCTGCCCTGCGTAGCATCCTCATCACTAGACTAGGGAGACTGCTGTATACTGTCCTACTATTAGGAAGGAGCCTAAAGCCAAAAGTCTGACCCAGAAGGGCAGCTGTCTGTCTCAGGATAGACGCGTGTTTCAAGGGACGATAGGACATTGCAGTGTACAGTATGCTATGAAAGAGCATTCAAGGGTTTAGCAATGGGGACACAAGAGGTTCATTGTGCACCATTAACCATTGTATCTTTCAGTAATCGGATTCTTATCTCTGGGGCTTGGTTTCACAATCTCTTAAATGGGTGGGTTTAAGGTAGAGATTTCTAAGGTATCTTTTATCTTTAAACTTGTGTGTTCCATTGGCTAATATTGTTATAGGGATTTTTCATGACCTAAGTAATAAAGCTGAAGGTTCTTATAGATGTTGTTGGCCGTTTCAATTATTTACAACTTCCATGTAACAAAAGTTACACAGGAGAGGTTGCTTTTTTTTTCTTTTCTTGAACGTAATTCTCATATTTATAGTTATTCATTTGCATAGTAATTACACGAGCATTTTTGAGTGCTTAATATGTGCACAATAAGAGGAAATGAAGGATGAGTTTGTCAAAAGCAGCCACTCTCACATGTATCATATATAATACCTATGTCAAAATTATCCACAAAGCAATATTTACAGAAGACTGTTAAAATGGAATGTTTGCTAATAGATTAAAAACAATGACAAATATAAAGCTCCAAGTTTAAAAATATATATATTTAGAGTCCTGCAAATTATGTTTGCTACTTAAATTATAGCAAAATGGTTGACTATATTGCAATAAATAAAAACTTTCAAATGCATAAAATCTAGATCTCATTTTGATCGACTTAAAAGCTACTTGCTTATGAAAAGCCTATAAGATTTTCTTTTTCATTAAATAGTTTATTCAGAAAGCTGACCAATCTTGGTCAACTCCAAACTATTCTTAATCCCTGAGAGCTGATTGATTTCTCACAACTTTAGCTAGTTGATTAAGAAAGCATATCTTTAAACTTCTGGTAAAAAGCACCCAGATGGAATAGCATCTTAAGGTGGTAATACACTCATTGTTCATTACTTCACTTTTAAAGTTGGCATTTCAGATTAATTAAGCATTTGATAAAACTCATGTTTATGCAAGTGTTTACAAATTAGAAAAGCTGTTAGCAGTGTTTAATTTCTTTGAATCAATGTATATACATATGTATATATATTTACTATTTCTAATGGAAAGAAGCTTAAGAGAATTTAAGAGTCATAGCCTTATTGATAGACATTAAGCATATGCAGAGTGTAATTATTATCACTAATATTGTGCATTTGTTGCGTGTCAGCAGTTAGGTGCCGCGAAGAACCCTGTGTAATTCCGAAGGCAGGAACATGTGCTTTTCATGCCAGGTGTTTATATCACGGTACATATTTATCTTTCCATGGGTTTTTGTCCCGCCCTCTAAATGAAATATATTTCCCTGCCACTAATTTTCTCACACTAGTGTTATAATGAGAATGGAATGCTCCTCTGGTTCTTTGGCATGGGATTGGTCCAGTCATACAGAAATTCCCGGAAACACCTCAGATCCTATTATGACAAATATCATTCCAAGCCTTAGCCAGTGGCCAGTTAGCTCTTGTACTATGTGATTAAAATGAATCATTTAGAACAAGATAGCATCCCGCTCTCTTAACCAGGCAAAGAATTTAAGTCAGTCTGGATTCCTGCAGATCTATCTATGGACACACCGCTTCTCACTATAAATATGCGACTAATGCTGACTTTATCTTCAATATTTTTCAAAATAATTTGATTTTGAGATGAAAAGAATCACTTCTTCAGACAGGGTGTAAGTACCTACTTTGTGCCAGGTTCTAGGCTGAATGCTGGATGTACAAAGATAAACAAGGAAAAGGGTGTTATCATCATTTATCATCTGATCTATTCCAGAATATTTCTGTGTAATTTCCCTGATCCCAGTCTTACTGGTCTCTTTCAGTTTATCCTCCATCAAGCCATTAAAAGCTACCCATCTCAAAATAAATCTGACCATGTTGGACCTTACATTTAAACCCTCCAATGACCGCTCTGTTCACGGGTAGATAAAATCCAGGCTTCGAAAGATAGCATAAAATGTTCGTCATGATTTGACCTCTCCTCAGTCCTTTTTGTCACCTCACTTACACTTTTTCTTCAGTAACATCAAACTACTTATAGTTCCTCTCCACACTATGTCTTGCCTCCTTATTCTGTCTCTAGAAGAAATTATCTGTTTACCTGCTAACTTCTGGTCTTTCTTAACACTCAGTTCTACCTCGACTACTTTTCTGCTCTTCTTGTCCTCCAGGAACCAGGCCAGATCAAGGTCGGCTGCATTAAGGCGTTCGCCATACCATGTGCTTATCTCTATAACTGTGTTCTCCGGTTATAAGCTTCATTCACCTTGACCAGACTCTTTGAGCACCAAATCCAAAATCAATTCCTATCTTGTAGAGTTCAGATCCAGACACCCAACTGGTGGATAGCATGGCCTAGGGTGAGCTCAGAGACTGTGTCTGTCCTTACTCTTTTAATTTAGCTTCATATAAGCTTTACTTGTAGGCATCACTCAGTCACATTTTGTTTCTTGAGCAGAGAAGGGATGCTCCTGCCTGCAGTTTTAAAAAAATGAATCTGAGTCTGGTCTGGATGAGTATGGGGCAATTTAAACTTCCATTACATCACCATATACTACTCTTTTCCTCTTCTTTCTTTCTGTTCTGAGATCTGATGTCCAGGAATCATTTGGAGAAGTCCCTCTTAGTACTGAGTCTCTGTTCCATTTCTAGTCTTCAAAATGTCCATCTTTGGGGACATAGTTATGTGTTTTTAATTCTTTCTCTTCATATTTTATTTAATAATGTTATGTGTTTAATGAAAGGAGGAAGAATCAATGATCCGTTTTTATTTCTCTCTGAAGAAATAAATAGAAGTGAGAAATGGGGCGAAAGGGAAAGAGTGAGTTAACTCAGCAAATAAAAGTGAGAATATACTATGTACAAAAAAAATTGTTAAAACACAAGAAGATGGAAATGATAATAAGATAGAGGACTTGACCTTAAGAGGTTAGAATAATATATACTTAATCTCATTCATGCATAGAACAAACATGTTACTGAGTGTCTGGTATATGGCAGTCATTGGTTAGATGCTGGGAATATGGTGGGAAGAAAACACGCAGGATTCCTGAACCCAGCAATCATTGGAGAAGATTGACAGGCAAAATAAAATAATTTTAATAATGTGGAAATGTGGTTATTTGGAGTGAATTGAACCTGTCTGGAATACTTGCCTTATGCTTAAGCTGACACCAAATGATGAGTTGGAATTAGCCATTTAACAGGTAGGGATATTCTAAAAAAAAAAAAAAAAAAAAAAAAGTAACAGTGTGCAGGAGGCCATGAAGGTTAAAGGATGGCACTTCAGAGGTACAACACTAGTCAAGCTCAGCTAGCACAGACATGGCCTGTCTCAGGTCATCCAAACCTGGTGCTATGTTCAGTTCCCTCTCCAAAGCAATTATCTCCAGTTGTGGAGAATGTATTGCCTCCTTCAGTGCAAGTCTGCCTTTGGCCATTAATAGGTTCCCTAGGTATTCATGGTGATTTCCAGGTACCTCCCACATTTAGTCTCCTTTAGATGGCTTGATATCACACAACTGAAACTGAGTTTTTAAGAGCTGATATAATTTTCCTTCCAATGTTCTCGTGTCAAGTATCTCCAAATTGTTTGGAATCCAGTTGAATAAATTATACTATGTGTGACTATCTTTTCCCTCCCAACCTATCATGAACTCTAAAATGATATGATGTCTCTCTCCTAAATTACTTAACACTGTTGAAATGCCAACTAATTCTTCTTGGTTGGCCAAAAATGAATACAGGATGACAGTTCCCCCAGGAAATTTTCTCCTCTGGGAGATGAAGCTGTTAGCAGAGCAAGTTGGGGACCTGTTACACAGTCTGCTGTTCGCCAACTGAGGCTTCCAGCAGATGTCTGGAGAGTTGAAATCCCCACCCCGGCTCTGTCTTTTCTCTGCACTGACTCTACAATCTGTGTCTAGTGACACACTGTGCATTTCTGCCATTTACCCCAGAGTACTCTCGTAATCATAGTACTTGTGTGCTCTTATTTGCCCTAATCCATATGCTTCTGCCCTCAGGTCTGGGCATTTTCATATAAATGGATATCTTTATAACATCACCCCTGCTCTGCCTTCTGTCTAAGCGGTCTGTTTATTTAGGACCTAGCCCACAAAATCCAGGTAATACTCACAAAATCAGCTCACTCTTGTTGGTTTATCTCTAATGTGCTGTATCCAAGGATCCTCTCTCAAACTGCTTTTTAGATTCCTGTTTTTTTTTTTTTTAAATCAGGAATTCAATATTAAACTTTTTGCATTCTTTGCTACTTTGAATTAACAGCAGGGAGAGCTTGTTAGAAATGCAGAATCTCAGGCCTCATCCCAGGCCTATTAAATAAAAATCTGAGTTTTAATAAGATCCTCAGGAGATTCCTATGCACATTCAATTTTCAATGCACAACACTATTTAGATATGCCTGATTTCCCTGGTATATCTAAAACTCCTGCTTACTTCTCATGCCATAAAGCCTTCTAGATCAGCTTCAGCTGGCCTCCCTGCAAACTCACAAAAGGCAATCAATCTCTTCCCAAATTCATCCTTACAATACAGGAAAGACACTTGATTTATTTGGCATTTAAATGTGTAACTCCATACTTTGTCCTCTCCAAGTGGCATGCATTCATGTGCCACTTTCTTGTTAGCATGTCTGAGATTCACTACATACAATTTCCAGAAAGCTGCCATATCACATATCCTGCTACCCATTCTACAGTGCTTAAATGGTATTCTTAAATGGACTTGTATTTTTTAATTCAACATAAAAACTTAATTTCATTCTAAAATGCATCAGTTGTTATGAATAGAAGATAACCTTAAATATACCCCCTCCAAAAAGTAATGAAAAAGAAAAAAAAAAAAGGAAACCATATTATTAAATTCTGTTAGATACTGTTATCAGTCCTATACCTGAGCCCTTATAAAGACTTTTCTTTGTTAAACAAAAAGATCAAGAAGTATTAAGTACATGTTAAACACATATAGCTCCACAAATAGTTTTTCTCTTTGATGTAACGAGAAGCATTGGAAATCAGAAAGGGAATTTCTTTTATGTTATGGTTTTTAAATGTTATTACTGACTAAAATTAATATCAGTAAAGAGCTGATATGGTTAAAGCTATAAATCTGAGTGTATCTACTGTAATGAATTGCGTCAGAGGAAAAGTTTTGGTAGCTTCTCAAAGATGATGCTCCCTATTCCCAAAGATGTGCATGTAGTTTTTCTAAGTAACAAATGGTCATGAGTGGCAAGGGACTTGTACTGGCCTGTTTTGCTACCACAAATAAGGAGACTTCTTATTGAATTGATAACATTATAGTTTCAAATACAGTGCGAACAATCTTTTTTGGGGGGGAAACAACTCCTTATTCTGCTAAGATCTCAGTGTTTATACTGGTACATTTTCCACAATGACAAATAATGTCCAAGGGCAGAAGAAAACATCACCACAGCCTTGCAAAATCCTTATACTAACATAGTATTCCTTTGAACCATTCAATCAATTGTAGACATAGTTTAAATGTACAGAAAAACTAAATGCAATTCCACGGGGGAAAAATGAAAAGTATTTTGCAGCATAAGTTCAGTATAAAGAGTTTGAGAGAATATTTTTAAGAGAAGAAAGTTTTACCTAGACTCCCTGGATTATTATATTTCTACTATGACAATAATAATTTCTCTTCAAAGGTTCAGAGAACCCATATTTCACCAACAAAGCATGTTTTATGCTAATTAAAAGTGGCCAAGGAGTCATGAATTCCCTATGATCTTTATGGAGGGAAATCAATACCTGTATCTATTTCTATAAAACTCCAGGGTTTTACTGGTGGATATTAGAATCCAGAAAGGTAGGCTTTTATGTTGTGTTTCTTGTAATGAGCAATCTAGGGTCAAATAGAAGTCTCATACAGAGCACAGAATAAAAGAATTTAACTATGAACAATTGAAAAATAAATTCAGAATCAGATATTTGTAATGCTGCTTAAAGCAAGGCTAATCTTTATTCAACATTTTTTACTCACATATAAGACTCCCATTGTGTGTTGTCTTAGCAGTGGATGTATTACTGAGGCTCTAAAACTTTGGTATTAATGCAAAGAATTATGGTTTTATAACTCATTGTGGGAATGTATGAGTACACACACACACCAATACTTGCTGTTTCTAGCAGCAGTTATCATTATAGGAGCCTTTAAGGAATTTTGGTTTTACTGCAATTCAAAATTGTTGACATGTGTCGCTAGAGAGTACTGGGTACTACTTGGGAGAGGGTAAATGGTGCTAAGTTATCTTCCTTCATGACTCTAGTGGATGCCATTCAGATTGGCCACACCTATGGTCATTACAAAAAACTCAAGAGTCTATCTAATCATATTAGATTTTATGTGCAATAAAGTTACACCATAATAGTCTAGCCGCAGCACCAACCAGCATCACAAAGGAATGAATTCTATTCCTTCAGATTCCTAATGTGTTTTCAGCAGATTTTTCTGAGGAGTGGGAAGAGACAAGATTCAATGAATGAACGAATGTGTTCCAGAAGAGCTTTCTGTTTTGCATTGATTTAAATATTAAGTTCAGTAATTTAACTGGTGTTTTTCAATTATATCAATTGTTTGCCATAATGTGTTTCCATATAGTAGTGATTGGATTATTTCAGAATGCTACCTGTTATCACTTATACATTACCGATCTTCTAATTAAACTGGTGGTTCCATAGGAAGACAGGAAGGCATACCAAGCAACAACAAAAATACCATGAAATGACAAAAATGTCCTACTGCACTCAGAAAATTAAAAGAAGCTCATTGAGAGTTGTGTAATTGAAGGTTATATCCTCTCCCGGGTAGTTGCCTTTATTTGCCATTGCCAATAAACTAACAGTTACTCGTATTCATCATAGATGAAGGTAGGATTCAGGTTTTTGGGGGTTTTTTTTCTTTCTTTTTTTTTTTTTTTCTTTTTTTTTTTTTTTTTCTGATTGCTGTTCTAAGTTTACCCAACAGAGACTATTGTTAATACCTTATGCCTTAGAATTTGCTCACAGTGCTGGGATGTGTTCTGAAGTCTTCTAGGCAGAAAAAAAAAAAAAAGGCTTCAAAATATTCTCTCCCTGTTTCTCTTGTTGAGAGCTCTTTTCTTGTAGACCCGTAGGAAGTAGCATTGGCAAATCTGTGCTCTTTGATAATTGGCGCATGCAGGATCCCTGTGCATTCTGGCCCCTGCTGACTTGGGAGAAAGAGGAGGACAGGGGGCAGTGTCTTGGGCGGACTGTTCGTGCTCAGGCTGTATGCTGAACACGGCTCCCGGGCAGCCGTCATTCCTAGGCCACCTTTTCATTGGAAAGTAGGCCTCTACCATTGGCAGGTGGCTCTATTATACTAAGCGGCTCATAAATCTGGTGGAGAAGCACCTCAAACGTTCTTTGAATGGTTGTGTTCCACATTCATCGGTGGTGAATATCCTGTGTGAGAGCAGCTATCATGCTCTATTTAGAGGCAGTGGTGTGTCCTGAAAAGCTTTCATGGATTAGCCATGTGTGGCCCCAAAAGCCACCTGCCTCAGCTGTAACAGAACACATCAGAAGTCATAATAATGATGAAATGCTTGGCAGATTCCTCTCTCAGCTTCCTAATTATTAAGCTTATATTTTATAACTATTTGAAGTCTTTTTTTTTTTTTCTGTTTTTGAAGAATCATTATTTCTCTCAGCATGAGGGCATTCCATGTGGGTAGTTTACATAATCACAGAAGACAGGGTTTTAGTTTTAGTTTTAAGTTAGATATCGTTCAGATCTAAGAGGCTTTGGTCTAAGATGTGATGAAAGAAATGCACCCAAATCCTCTGCCTCAAAATACCTCTCCTTATCAGCATCTGCAATTCACAATTAGATTGTCTTTCAGAAATGAAGATGTTTATACCATTGAGATTCATTTGTTAAAATAAAAAGTTACTAGAAATGGGTAAACAATAAAGTTGTGCCTTAGCTCAGTTCAAAAACAAATGTAATGAGCATCTCTTAGATATCACAGGCTCCGCAGGGCCCTGGGAATTCAAAGATGTGTATATATTTGCTTCTCTTTCAAGAAGCTGACAAGAAGTTTATGTTGAACCTTGGAAACTAAGTTGAGAAATAGGTCCGTGCTTGGAAAGAAGATTACAGAGAAAACAGGTTTTATTTCTCTCGTAATTTCAATAAGAAATAGTCTCAGTTACATTTGGTTAAGCTGTGCACTTGACAGCCACTTGTCATAATATGTCATTTGATTCCTAATATGCTTTGTATACATTCAGCAATAAGCTTAGGCGTAAAAAGAATAAAGAGATGAGAAAAAAATTTCTACCCTTGGAACTAGATACCGTTTTAATATTTAAAGGGCTGATAAGAACCTACAAAATGGCTAATGTTTAAGGATGACCCCACTATTATCAAGCCACATCACCAGATAACATAAACATACCAACGGCCAGAGCAGCAAAAGCACGCGATGACCCTGTGTTCAGCTAAGCACAGCATTCACTATAGTAGTTAACCTTTGACTGTAGTAGTAAATTAATGCCGATCTCTTAAAAACACTTCTATGCAAAAATCACTCTGGAAACACCGATGAATAATAATAAAAGACTTGACCTCTAACAGTAACTAGCTTATGGCTCGAGGAGGTACCATGTAGTGTTGGACGAGGGAGGAGCACATGTTTATCAGGAAGGTTATTGAACACTAGATATTTCATATTTTATGGTTAAATTCTGCCACAGTCAAAGAACAGCAACTTGTGTTATAAAGATAACAATGTCAGGTGTTCCAACCTATTTTAGTAACACCCTTTTATTACTAAAAGCGCCTCTGGTAAATGCCCAAATTGCCTATTTGCACTAAATAAAATGTCACTTTGTGAATAAATTAGGCATCTTATGCTACCTTCTGGACGTCTAATGACATCCGTTGTAATATAATGTTTGCTCGTCTCTAGAGGCTGGCTCTAGAAATCAGCTTGCACCTGTGGCTGTGGGAGATATTAGGTAGAGCGTTTTTGCAACCACTTCCTCTGGCAGAATGTCACTGATATTCACGGAAAGACTTGAAAAACATCACCAAAGTATTTTTCAATGCATCTCTAGGTCTTATAGTTTTGAATGTGCATGGACCTTGTGACATGCCTTGTCCCTGTCCAGTGGGAGTTACTAGCAGCTTGTAGTTCACACTCTTCGCCTCAATTCTGCCTGCGAACAAGTGGAATCAGATTAATTCTGTGTGCTTGCCATCGTGTGACTAACTCAGCCATTTTTCTGCCTCTACCTTTGAAACAGCTTAATTTCCACTTTCCTTGTCTATGTGCCTTGATTTCAAACAAAAACTACTCATTTAGCATGGCCACCAGAGCAGGAGGATGCATCTGTAGTGCACATTGGTCCAAAAAGCCCTCAAAGTTGCAAAGCTTATCCAAATAGTGTATCATTGTGTTGACACCTGAAAAAGCCTTCTTTTGGATTTCTTGACCCTATGCATACCGAAACACCAAAGCTGTGAGCTGATGTTTTGAAAGATAGACCCTTAAAAAAATGATCCAGATAAAACTGTTGCACAAAAGCATAAGGTATAAAGTGTTTGCATTTAGCATTTTTTTTATTTTCTATTTTTGTTTTATTTGACAAGAACTGGTAAAAACGAGGGCATAGATAGATGATACCCTAGTGACTCTTCTCTACAAGAGAAATTATTAGCTTCAATCATTCCCCGGCACGCTGAACTCTATAAGGATTAAGAATAATAATTTCTAACATGGATTGTTTACCACATGCTAACAATTATTGAAGGCATTTCACATGAATTACCTCTTTGAATATTTACAACAACTCAATGAGATAAATAATGTTATTATCCTGGTTTTGCAAGAAGAGAAATATGGGCACTGCAACAAGCCACATCAAAATTGGGACTAGTCAACTATTAGTCATATTTTTGCATTAGGAATTCTCCCTTAAATTGGGAAGTTGTACAGTATGTTGTTTATGAACATAAGCTATGCAGTGATAGAATCCTAGTTTGAATACCCACTTTGCCACTAACTCATTAGTTGACTTCACATGTCAGTCAGAATTATTTCTGTTGCCAATGAGAGAATTACAGAAGCTTAAACCACACAAATATTGGGAGAAAAAAATATATTCCTCATATAATTAGAATTTCCAGAATAGTACAGTTTTAAGGCATGGTTAGCTTCAAAATTTAGACAATGTCACCAAAACCCAATCTCTATATCCTAACTCTCATCTTATTTATATTAAGTTTATTCTTAGACTTCATTTGGTTACTTGATAGAGACTAATGGTTTCAATCCTAAATTCTCCCAGGTTCAAGTTTAGTGGAAAAGAGCTTTTTCAGCCCAACAATTTGAACAACAGTCTTAAGCCTGATAGATGCATCCCTGAGCCCAAAACTGAAGCCAGAGGAATGGGATGCATTGACTAGACAATTGTCAGGGCAGCAGAAACTTGTCACGTGTTCTTTCCTGGAGCTACTGCTTACAGAGAAGAGTGAATGATGAGTGCCTCCATGGCAGAAAATTATTCCAATTTTGCTCTTATTGGAAAAAAGAAAAGTAGGGTGGGGATAGGGTAATTGATTCTGAGCATCGGAAGCAACAGATATCCAGTACAGGTGGGGGCAGTTCATCTCTCCGAATGCTGCTTTCTCATCTGTAAGGGAATAATAATTCCCTGATGGGAATAATAATTTCTTCAGGGCGTTGTGAAAATCCAGCCACCAGGTGCAACATCTAGTTAGTAAGCTTCTCTCTTTGTTTCTTTTCCTCTCCTTTTCTCTTCCTGTGTCTCCTCTTAGTCTTCATTTTTATTTATTTTTACTTTGTCATCTTTTATTATCATCATCACCATTATTGCCATCATCTTCATCAAATTATTTACCATTGCACCAGGCTTGTCAAAAGCTGATAAACGGTAGTGATATTTTCCCTTTCCTATAGAAAAAGATGACTCCCTCCAGAAAAAAAAAAAAATGGAGTAGAATGCACCAAATGTTAAGTCAAAATGTGATTTCCAGAAGTCAATCTCCTTAAAAGAAGCACCCTAAGTCCCAGCTGGATATCACTCTACGTCTATTCTCAGATTGCCTTGACAACACTGCACATGTTAGGGCTAGATTTGGGGATCGTGTGGTCCGCTATGAGACCAGGTTTTACTGTTTATGGTTATTTCTTTCTACTTCCAAGTCCCCCATATTTGAGCAGCCACCATTGCCCCTTATAAACTTCTCCTAAAAAAAAAAAAAAAAAAAAGTGAACGGCAACCTAGCACACATATCTCTCTTAAGCTTCCATTTCACATTAGTGTGAAAATTATACATTTTGTGATTTATAACAAAATTATAGAAGACAATCATGTTCCCTGTCTTTACCTCTGATTGGATACATCATATAAGCCATACTTTATTACCAGTCCCCAAATGATGTGATTGGATTATAAATGCTAAAATTCATAACTTCTTCATCATTGCAAAATAGCAACCTGATTAGTAAAAACGTACTTAGTTTTAAACCCAGTCACTGCCTTTCCTAAACATTAAAGCTCCACATATAGTTCAGTTCAAATTGACAAACATACAGTGAGTTCCTGCTTAACTTCTCTTAATTTTCAAAATAAAGTACTGGGAAAGAAATTTACCATTCCAGGATAGCTCAGCTGCATATCCCAGGACAAATGAAAGTAGTCTTAGAGGGGTGGGAAAAGCAACATGGTAACAATTCATTTTTAATATAGTAATCATGGAGATGGGTCGAAAGCAGAGTTCCTAAAAACAAGGACTGCACAAAGAGAAGTCTCCTATCTACTCCTAACGCAAACCTCTCAGAACAGCTAAACTAGATAAATATATGTAATTTTTCAGCTGCATTGGGGTTAATTGTTAGATATTTAAAATGTACATCATGATAATTTTATACATGGTGAAAGGACTCCTTTCATCTAGTTTATTAGCATATCCATCACTGTGCGTGTGCATACATGTGTGTGTGTGTGTGTGTGTATACACATGTTATCTATCGCTATATAAGTGTGTGTGTACATGTAGATGTACACACACACATTTGCTTTATTCATTTATCTGTTGACACTTACTTAGGTTGTTTTCACATCTTGGCTATTGTGAATTACCCTTCAGTGAACATGAAGTGAAGATACCTGTTAAATACCCGTTTTTATTTCCTTTGGGTCTATACTCGTAGTGGAATTGCTGGATTGTATGTTAGTTGCATTTTTAATTTTTTGAGGAAACCCCTTACTGTTTTCCATAGTGGCTACACCAGTTTACACTCCACCAACAGTGCATGATGTTTCCTTTTTCCCATCCTCATCAACATTTGATGTCTCTTGTCTTTTTGATGATAACCATTCTAACGGTATGAGGTGATATCTTACTGTGATTTTGATTTGCATTTCCCTGATGATTGCTGACATTATTCACATTTTCATGTACCTGTTGGCCATTTGTATGTCTTTTTTTTTTTTGGAAAAAAAATGTCTGTCCAGGTCCTCTGCCTGTTTTTAAATCTGAATGTTTGGGTTTTTTGCTAGTGAATCATGTGATTTATTTATGTATTTTAGATGTTAACCTCTTATCAAATAAGTGATTTGCAAATATTTCTCCCAATCTGTAGGTTTTCTTTCTTTTTGTTGATGGTTTTCTTTCCTTTGAAAAAGGTTTTTAGCTTTTTGTTGTTGTTGTTGCCTTTGCAAACAATCATTGCCAAGACCAAATTCAAAAGCTTACCCTCTGTGTTTCCTTTTAGGATTTTTATGTTTTCAGGTCTTAAATTTAAGTCTTATCTTGTTGATTTGTTGATATATGGTGTAAGATAAGGGTTCAGTTACATGTGGCTATCTAGTTTTCCCTACACTATTTATTAAAGATACTATCCTTTTCCCATTAAATATTTTTGGCTCCTTTGCCATAAGCTAATTAGCCACATATGTATGGGTTTATTTCTGGGCTCTATTCTCTTTTATTGATCTATATATCTATTTTTGTGTCAGTATTATATTGTTTTGATTACTATAGTTTTGTTCTATATTTTGAAATCAGGAAATATGATGCTAAACTAGATTCGTATTGTGCCATCAGAACACCACATACATCTTTATTTCAAGTTATTCAATCAGAGATTCAGTTATCACCTAGAATTACCTCAAACATTTTAGTTTTTAGGAAAAATATTTGATTTTCAGATTTTATGAATTTTAAATAGTTATGGCATTGGGGGGGGGGAGATGAGCATTATTTACCACCTTTTTTTATGTCTCAAACTCCATCTTACCTTTAATAATCAGTTCAACTTTTACTTCCTCAAGCTTTCTTATCTAGTAAGTTGTAACAAAAACACAGCATGGCCTTTTTAAAAATTATTTGTGAATATCTATGTGCCACCTGCTGAATTGTATTATAAATCAAGGGAAAATGACGTGATCTATTTTTCTTTCTAGTTTTGGTCTTGAACCCAAAGGCTTGTAGAAAGATTTTTTGTTAGCTGTAGCAATTATTGGAAATAACAAGAGTGGCTGTATATTGAGCTTCAACTATGTGCCATGCACTCAAATGAGCATCTTATGGTCACTCTTGTATATAATTCTCAAGAAACACTAATGAGACAATTATTGTCATCTATGTTTTAAAGTCTCAGAAACTGAGACTTAGAGTGATAAGACCCCTATCCAAGATGGCAGGCAGGGCTCTAGATTTTATTTTTTACTATTCAAAAAGCTGGCATTACAATTATCTATTAAATCTTAAAGCCTTTTAATATATTTATTCACAGTGAAAAATAAGTTCATTTGTAAACATTTCTGCCTTGAGAGTTGTGAGATTCTTATATCATAACACATGTTCAGGCCCTCACTGAACCCCTCACATCTAGACCTGTCTCTGAATTTCTTTAATAGCCTTCAAACATCAGTATTATTGGCACTTACTTTATCATCTGTTGGTATCTGCTAGACTGTAAACAAATAATGGATAAATGTTATGTTGCATTTTTTTTTTTGATTCTTGGTATAATGCCTGACATATTACAGCAGGTTCTGAATAGATCATGTTTGCATGCATAAATAAAAGAATGAATGAGTCAATCAATCCATCTATCCATAAATGCGACAATGAATGAAGAAGTTACATGATGCTACAGAGATCTGTCTACAGAATATCTTCTAATCTGACTTGGGTCAGTGACATCAAAAAGAAAGTCTTTTTTCTATTCTCACCACATTAAGCCTTGTAGAATGCTCCACAAAACTCTTTCTGGGGTTCATTTCCAACACACCGCTGCAACCACAGTGTCCAGATTCCTTGACTTGAATTTGTTAATACCTTCTTATTTATCCCAGTTAAGATAATGGCCTAATATGTATTTATACAAATCCTGCATTTTGCTATTAGCCATCAACATTTTCATGTGACATAAACAAAATGCAAATATTTAAATAAGCAACAGACTACTCTACAGCGAAGTGTGCCAACCATCTGAAGCAGGGGTCAAACCAACATCTTTTGAACATTGATTTAGCAGATTAAACTCAGCCAGAGTTGTGGGTGTTTACACATGAGCCTTTCCTCAATAAGCATATGGAAATTCTCATGTTTCCAGCAGCCCTAGACTGTGTAATGAGGGGAGGATCGTGTAACTCATAGATATAACTCAATATTGCTAATTTACTCATCTCTACAAAGTAAAATGAAGAAGATCTATTATGGCTTTTCTAACTCTGTAAAGTGGTTTCTTCCAAATATTTATAAATTCTATTTTACTTACTCCAGCCTTGAAAATATAAAACATAATAACTGGAATTATTATTATCCTTTTAGTGAGATTTTGGTCTCTTTAACAACAGTTTTTCTAAGTGAAAGTAAATCATTTTATCTGAAAAATATTAGGGTAAGTTACTTCATCCTATATTACTAAATGAAAGATCCGTTTATTTTTGTTTTTTTCTTTTGGCTTACTATGAAGTTCCCATAACCTAACCCAAAGAATAAAATGTTTCAGATTATTCTAAAGAAAATTTGAACAATTAAATAAGTTAAAAAATGTGACCCGGCATTTTCATTCATAAAATGGCAATGCTACTTACATATATATTTATAAAATAGCTCTCATCTAATTATGCACAATGAAAAATTTTGTTATACTATAATCCATCTCTAAATATCTGACCTCCAACTAGATATCAGAGGACAATTGTGTTGAGCAATACTACAATGTAAATGAATAATATATAGTATTAATGTATTATCATTATTAGACAAAAAACTTTTATTTGTCCTTATCACCCAGCCTAGATTGATACGCATTCATCAAAAAATACAATGGGATCCTGATATTTCTCTCTCCCTCCCTCCCCTGCTGACTTGCTTGAATGCTCATTCTCTCGCTCACTCTCTCTCGCTCTCTCTCTCTCTCTCTCTCTCTCTCTCTCTCTCTCTCACACACACACACACACACACACACACACACAACACACACACCTCATTTATATAAGGTTGACTAGCAGCTGGATTCAACCTAGAGCAATCTTTACGAAATTAAAAATGATCGAACACTTAACCACAAAGAAGTATGGAAAAACATCTCTTGGGTTCACTTCTATGACTTTGTTGCTATCATCTCACAATCGCAGCCAGGCCTTCATTAGGGAATTAGCTAAATGCGCATTTGGCAATGACTTACCGTTTGATGAGTATTTGAGGAAAACTTTCAGGATGTTGTGATTTCTATCCTTTTGCTGATAGATATACTTACTGTCTTCATAATTGGTTTATCCCAATAGATACTCTCCCCAGAGACCATGCAGTCACGGAAAATATCACCCAATTTCCTTCCAAGAATTGTTGGAAGGTTTAATCAAGAAATGTTTGTAAGGTGCACTGAAGGGGGAAGTAGTCTCCAGCGGCAGAGAGAAATCATTATTACTGGAATTAGTCTTTACAAAATTCTCTAATCTCAGACGAGATGAAAATGATGGGGAAAAAAAATTCTAGTCAAATTGGGAAAACAAAGTTTACTAAAATTTCCAAATACATTTTTCTCTTAATTGGAAAGCAAATGTTTTTTTTTTTTCTCCTTTTTAATGTTAGTTGCCACTGAGGGTCTCATATTTAAATGAGCTTTTAGAATAAAAAGAAAAAAAAAAACATTAAAGTTAAGTGTTTGGACTTCATTCTATGCTTCTACAATTCTAAATTGCTCCTAATTTCCTTCTTTACACATGCAGTGTAGGAATGGTTGTTTTTCACAGATCTTGCTTTTCCAGTAATTAGTTGCCAGAATTAAGTTTGCAATTACCCAATTGAAATATTTTAAGAAAATGTGTCATGTATCAGAAAAATAATTAAAATCCATAATTTGAAAAGAAGCTAGGACCTTGTCTAGTACATTGTAATAATTTGGATCTTTGTTGCAAGAGAGAAAGATCTGACTCAAACTGACTTACAAAATATATAGACTTATTATAAGGCTACTTAGTTATTCATGAAGCCCAAGAACAAGAATATGGCTGAGCTGAAGAATTACTGAAGAAACAAGCTCAGATGTACTTAGGACTTGCTTTCCATATCTCGTCCCTTTTCTACACTGATCAGGGTTAGTCTTCTCTTTATCTTTGTAAAGTGATTTTCTATACTTCATCAGGCCTTGTAGAAGGAAGTCTAGTTGTCAAAAATTGCCTCTCATATTCTAGGCTCTCCGAAATAGATGGGCACACCTTCTCTGTTTCAATTCCAGAGTTCCTAAGGAGGGATTCATTGTTCCAGCTCAGGTTAGATGTCTGCATTTAACTGATCAACTGTAGTTAGTTGATGAGGCCCCAGTGTAACTAAACTAACAGTTCTGAAAATAACTATGTATGCAGTGTAAAGAGTGATGGGCAATCTTCAAACGAAAGGGCTTGATAGATAGTTCTGTAAGGACCCACTGTGCACATTTTTAAAAGCTAATGCTTCTAAAACATTCCACAGATTGTTCTCTTAAATGTAGAATAAACATTAACCTTATAAAAGTAACTTTACATAACAATGCCACAAATATAAGAATGAAAGTTTAGTAAATAACTGAATAAGACATTAGCATCACACAAGGATAATTTGCCTAAAGAAATACTCAAAGCAATTCATGGATAATTTCCTCCTTAATTTAAGTGCATACTGAATAATGAATCTATGGCAGCCCTTGTGCTGGGGACTGAGGGAGGATGCAACGATGAGCCTGAGTCACTCTAGTGGAGCGAATGACACGTTAACAGATAACATACAGTAACGCAGAAGAGGTGATGATGGAAACATCGACAGGTTATTATGGAAATAGAAAGAAGAACAAAGCCCCATGAGGAGTGAGCAGCCCCTGAACCACATCTACAAAGAGAAGTAAAAGTTATTCAGAAACAGAAATGGAAAGTGAGCAGGGAGAGGTCAGCAGGAGCCAGATGATAGAGGAGCTGAAAACAGCTCAAGAGTTCGCATTTTTCTGAAGGACTCTAAGAAGACAGGATGGGAGTGGCATGGTCTGATTTGTTCCAAACCAGGTTTGAGTTACTGTTTCTGTTAATACAGTCCTAGAGAGTTTGTTTCTAAGTAACTTCTCAAGTAATAAAATAATCAAGTAAGCTAAGCTAATTTTACCAAAGGAAAAAAAAAAGGTCCGGCATGTTCTGACATGTCCTAATCATATACAGTACCCCTGCCCCACACCCACGCACCGGTTACAAGAAACGACTGCGTTCAACCAAAGAAATCAACAGAATGAACTATTTGGACACATTTTTTTCTGTGCTCCAAGAACACAGAACACTTTACCATGTTCCCTTCCTACAGACCACTCACTGCCACCAGGCCCAGCCTTTCAATTATAGTCAGGCGAAATCGCCTGCCTTCCACTGCCTTTACTCATCATAAAGTCATTTGAATTTGCTCATGGGAATTTTTATGCCCCGGACTGACTCTTTTCTCTCTATCCACCAGAATCGGTGGTTCTCATGATTAAAAACTCAAGCTGAGGCCATTCCTCCCAGGGCTGCTCATTACTTCAGATAAGGACTGCGAGGGGCTCTCCTCTGTCAGTCCCAATCACCTCTTCGATAGCATTCATGATACGTGAACACGTTTTTGTTTCTAACATTTTTTGTGTGTGTATTCTTCCTCAAATACTCAAAGCTATAGCCTCAAAGCACTACGATAGAGCCTCTCAAAATGTTTAGTAAACTGAGTGACACTAAGTTTAATCACAGGAGCAGCAAATGGACAGGATCTGCTTTTCTATGTGATGTTTTACATGAGTTTCAGAAACATTTTACGCAACAAAAATAGTTCTTTTGCCTCCTTGTAAAATGAGATTGTGTCCTGAAACAATTTTAAAATCACAATCCCAGGAAACTCATCATTTTCCAATAATGAAATGTATTGGCTTTAATCTGTAGCAAGTCATGAGAAATCAGTTCATGAAATCGAGGCATAATAATTTTATGAAAATCTATCTAAGGGTTTTAAAACATATATAACAATTGATTGTCTGTTACTTGTCCTCAGTGGTTAATTTGCTTTAGCTAACACCTGGGCCTCTTATTTTTCAAGGGAAAAGAAATGCCAGTTTAAAGAAGAGTTTTTATTCTCTTCTTTAAATTCAATTTTTTCATACTTTGAGAAGGGTTCCTTTTCATATGTATTATGTTGTTTGCTGGGTCTTTCTCAATATAACAAGAACAACAATGACAACAATAATGATGGTGATAATAATAATAAGCAGCATCTTACTTTCCAAATAATGCAACTATCATGTAACAAAAAAAAAAAATACTTGTTAAGTTACAAGTACATGACTATTTTTTTTTCTCATGCTCTAGTTATAAGATAGGTACGAAGTTATTACTATTTATTTATTTATTCATGTTAAGAATGTCTCCCAGACTCCTACCCTAGGGTATATGTCTGTGTGTACCCCCAGTTCTCGTAGGCGCCCCCGGTGCTCTCAGTCCTTAAACCTATTGTACCCTCTCCAGACTCGGCTGTTTCTACTACTGCACCATTCTTCTAACCCTCACCCACTTTGCTCTCTTCTCCCCTTTTCGACTCTACACACACTCCTATTTACCAAACCGTTAATATTTTACTCCAATCATATCACACATTTGCAATTGCGAAAGTTCGGTTTCAGTGTCAAGGCTTGGCCAGTGGAGTGGCAGTGAGGTGCAGTGGAAACACCAGACGGGGAGGAGGAGAGAAGCTCATTTTCCATGTGCAAGTTTGATGTGAGATTTAGCAACATTTCTCACAACGAAAAGATCATTGCTTTTGCCATCTTGTAAAATACGATTGCATTTTGAAACAATATTAAAACCACAATCTCAGGAAACTCACTAGTTATGACATTTATGAGCTGGATGACCTATGGCAATGCATTAATCCTCTCTAGAATCATTGTTTCTTCTACACTAGATCAATGGTTTTACAAATGTCTATTTTTAAAAATAGACTATTTTTAGAGGGGTTTTGGGTTTACGGCAAAGTTGAACAGAAGATACAAAGATCTCCCACGTACCCCTCCTCCACACGTGCATAGCCTCCCCACTTTTAGCATCTGACACCAGAGTAATACATGTGTTACAATTGATGAACCTACATTGACACATCATTATCACCCAAACTCCATTATTCACCCAAGGGTTCACTCTTGGTGTTATACATTCTGTGGATTTAGACACACGTGGAATGACGTGTGTTAGCCATAATAGTATCATGCAGAGTGGTTTCACTGCCCTAAAAATCCTCCATTACAAATGCATTTCTTATCTTTGGTTCTTTTCATTCTTTGTTGCTTTTGAGCAACAGCAGAATTCTCCCTTCTTCTTCTTCTCTTCTTCTTCTTCTTCTTCTTCTTCTTCTTCTTTCTTCTTCTTCTTCTTCTTCTTCTTCTTCTTCTTCTTTTCTCTTCTCTTCTTCTTCTTCTTCTTCTTCTCTTCTCCTCTCCTCCTCTCCTCCTCCTCCTCCTCTCCTCCTCCTCCTCCTCCTCCTCCTCCTCCTCTCCTCTCCTCCTCCTCCTCCTCCTCCTCCTCCTCCTCCTCCTCCTCCTCCTCCTCCTCTTTTTTAATTTCTGTTGGATTTAAATGTTTAAAGCAACACATAAAAGAATGGCTCCAGTGAATGAAGAGGTTGAATCCTTAAAAGCCTGCCTCTCGAGATCCATATCACCATATTACCCCAAATTCCTTCATGTCGGTCAAGGAGACCATTGCAAATTTAAGGACTATAGTCTGAAAACCATCGCCAACCTGCTCTTATGTGCCTTCCACTCATGAAACTTAACTTGGATGGAGCTGTGAAAGCAATCACTTGTTCAAAATTGTGCTTTTTAAACATATTCTCACAGTAACTGTTAAGATGATGATAGAAAGCCATTGATGTTAACATTGTAAAACAAGCTTGATAGACCATCAGATCCATATAGAAGGTACTCAAATGTTGTCACTATTTCTGTGGTGGCTAATTGCCTCATGGGAAACCAACAAGTGTCAACACTCTCTCAAGTTAGGCTCAGAACCCTGGCTCCCCACACATCTCTCCCCGCCCCCTGTCCCCAACACACACAGTGTTATAACCTGTCCTATCATCTGTCCCAGTCCAACCCTTTTAGTTCCCAAAGCTGGGGATTCAAACGAAATGTGTATTCTCTTTGGAGACCTGGCTCTACCTACACCATCTGGACTTTGACATCACAGAAAATTTGTCTTTCCCATTATGAAAAAGGAAATGCCAGGCAAGAATGCCAAAAGCAAATCATGCAACAAAGACATACTAAGAGATATTCAACAGCTTATAGTCTGTATAGATTTTGCTATTCTTGTTTAGTAAATATAATATATGATTCATTCTTAAAAGCATTTGCTTAGACCCCATGGCTTTTGGAAAGTCAAACTCAATAGCAGATGCTAAGCACTTATGTATTCCTTGCACAGATTTGCTAAGAAACTTGTCCTTATGATAACATGCATTTCGATATAATAATTATCCACAAAAAACACACAGAAAATTTATAAGCAGTTAATATGGGCACGTGGAATGGGTAATGGCAAAGGTTTCATTACAACTTGTGCAATAATTTTCATTTCAAGTCAGCTAACTGTCATTAAATACAACATTTGATATTGGGATGTTTATGGCAGATATACCTAATTTGGTTGATACACAGACACAGAAAAGTATTGAAATTAGAAAATCCAGAGGGAATAACTTTACCTTCGAGCCCCAGTGTATCTTTTAACAGCACTTTCATCTTGCTCATAAACCTTCAGTGCTCCTTATTTCTTACCTAGTCTCGGTCTGGCTTTCAGGCCATCAGTCATTGGACCACAGATACCTCCATATTTTCTTTACATCGATCAGGACAAATATCTCACTATACTTTCTTCTAATTTTTTACAATATTATGTATACATGTTTGTTTGTTTGTTTGTTTGTTTTCTTATCCACTCAGAAAGAGCCTGGAAGGGGGTCCCTGGAAAACAATAACTCAGAGGGCCACTTACAACTTTAAAAGGCTAACACATTGCAAGGAAAGGGAAATAAAAATGATGAGAATTTCTGAGAAAACAAAGAAGAGAACATAGAAACAATCTGTGGAAGCCATACTAAGAGAAGTAGTTCATTTTAGAGCGCGTGCTTCCCTTCTGGCCCTGGGATCTCAAAGTTCATTCTAAAACTTAACACTAGGTATAAGCATCTAATAAAGAGTTCTGTTGATGAAAGCTGCTCTTATTGCTGTTGCTGTTATAAATGCCCCCATTACATTTGTTATGGAATTGGTAACATTATCATCATCATCATCCTCATCCTCATCTCATCCTCATCCTCATCCTCATCCTCATCCTCATCATCACCGTCATTTAATTATTGCCTACAAGACACAGTGATTGCATTCTTTACTTTTTATCTAGTGTCTTTTTGCCAAGGCGTAAAATGAAACTTATAATTTGATCAATGCAGAGTTTCTAAACAAGGAACTTCCCCTCTCTTAGCAGCCCCAATTTTAATTATTTAATCTCATTAATAAATGTATTTGTAAGATTCAACTCAATTAAATATTCCTTTAAATTATGTTTATAATATCTCATGCTTAGATAAACTATTTTAAGATAGCTCTCTGTGTAGAACTTTGCATACATGTATAGCTTTTAACATCTTTTTGTTTAAAAAATAGAGGCTAATGAGGTAGTGAGATTGAATTGTGATCCAAAAAGCATGCTTTCTGCCTTATAAATGAAATGGTTGGTCTCGCATTTGTGTCATCTCCCCCATTGAAAGGAACAGCAACTGTGATAATTACTGAATGTCTTTGTTTATATAAAACATCCCAAATATAGACATTTGCTACTATCAATATATATGCCGGCTTTTATAAATGTACTTGGCATGTTTAGCAATTATCACTGAAAAGTATTTTCATGAACTTGAATGTAGACATTGAAAATTTTATTTAAATAACAAAATAAAAACACCATCTTGCCATTATTAGCATCCCAGAAATGTGTTTATACTTCAGTGAATTCAAAATAAAGGTAGTTTTTGCCTAGCATACTTTATTCATTTTATCTTTAATTTTTATCTTGTTTAAATTCTTCCTTAGCCTATTTTGATCACAAAATATACTGTTTTATTTCATTTTGTCAATGTGTTAACTAGGAAGCTCAACATACCACTCACTGGAGATCTGTCACATTCTCAGATAGGCTCTGAGCAGTGCAAGGTGGTTTTTTGTTTGTTTGTTGTTTGTTTTTTTCTTTTCTTTTCTTTTCTTTTCTTTTCTTTCTTTCTTTCTTTTTTTTTTTTTTTTTTTTTTTTTTTTTTTTTTTTTTTTTTATGCTGGCTGACGTGCAAAAGGGTGGGGTGCAAAAGATTTATTCTTCCCTCTCAGTGGTCTCCAGAGAAAGTAGATCTAGCATTTATGATCACTTTGATCACTTTCTTAATGAGTTGGGGGCTTTGCTTATTATTACGATTTGGTGTCTGTCTTGTCTAATGCAGGTGCCTTTAGAGCAGACACCATGTACATTTTCTTCGCTATGGCATTGCTGGTGTTTGCCAAAGCTGTGACTTCATGAATATGTTAGATGAATGAGCTAGATACTTATTCGTGTTGTGTTGGGTCAAAACTCACTTCCTTATGTAGTAAAATTACCCTATGCTTCACATAGTGACTTTTCTTTTTTTAATTGTGCCATATGTTTATTTTATTCTCATTGACATCTGATTTGCCAGTGGCCCAGTTTTATTTCTCCACTTACCAGAGGCACCCCCTGAAGTCCTCATAATCAATTGATATTTATTGAGCATTTGCTAGCTTGTGGCTTTGCACTGGCCCCTCTGTTTAAAATATTTCTTCTGTAATGTAAGAGTCTATCATTTTGACATTAAACACAGTCCTCCATCAGACGCATAGAAATTTCAAAACTGGCATTGACTGCCCCTTAATTAATCAATGGCGAATGCTGATCCTTGTCGATTTGAGCTGGGTGCCCTCTCAGCCCTGACGGGAAGGCCTGAAGGAGCGTTGATTGTATGATGTTCTGACTACAACTTATGTTGCTTAATAGCCATCATGTGAAATTTACGATCCTATATCATACTTTAGGGAAGCTTCTGCAACTTGCATGCTCACTTTGTTTGCAGTAGTCAAAACCCTGGAGGCATCCACATTTAGCTGTGATTTGAAATTGCTGAATTGGGCCGTTCCACCAGATTGGGTGGCCTGCACAGCAAGTCTAACAACAGGAGGCATCCGTTGAGGGGAAATGGCCAGACATGCTGTATTCAGATGATCCTCTGTGAGAAAGCATTAATGCTGGAAGAAACTGTTTTTCTCTCTCATTCCCTCTCCACCTTTTTTTTTTTTTTTCTGTCTGAGGATGGAGTACAGATGGAACCTTTGTTGACCTTGGGCTCAATGTTTTTATTCATCATTTGTGGAGCCCTTGGTCAAGTTTCTGTCACTGCTATTAATCATGCAGATTCCAATTGTCAAACAGACAATCGGAACCCTTCTGCACAAAAGCTGAGTAAACAGGGTGCAGTTGGGGGGTGGGGTGGGATGGAGAAAGAGAATGACAACAGAGGATTAAGGCAAATAAAATGGATTAATCCTTGACATGATCATTTATACCAGGACTAGGAGTTCAACAGAAGAGCTCTTGTAGATTATGTGTGTGATTAATCACTGCTATAGTTTCATTGGTGACAAAATGATTAATAAAGTTTAGGACAAAATCCTTTTAGGTCTTCAACTAAGTGTGTGAAATCTAAGCGAGAGCTTCTCATTCAGACTTTGATTCTGTTGTAGGACAAGCAAACTTCTAATTCAGATTTCTGATGCCCTAGTTAGAGGAGAGCACCGGGTCTTTACAATAGGTTGCCTCTCCCTTCACATGCAAAATAGTGAGGGATTAGAAGCAGGAATCCATTTCTGAAAAGACTTCCCAGCAAGAGGTGTATTTGTGTTCAACTACCAAGGAGAGTGGATATTGCTAGCAAAGGAATTAAGCAATATTCCCTCTGGTACCTTCTTCGCCCAAGTAGGCAATAGTGCATTTCAATACAAAACAGAACATCAACATCAGAGAAGGCATAGGAGAATGGATGGATGCAAGAAGGGATTTAAGCCAGAAAGCATTTTGTTTTTGGTTTTCTAATCACGCTCTAGTTCAATAGGGTATGTGTATACACACACACACACACACACACACACACACACACACACATACATACATATATATACACACACACATATATATATATACACATATATATATATATATCAGTTTGTAAAGTGCTTTCATATACTTCATAATTTTCAACTCCTTAGGATTCAAGTTAAATCAAATCTTACTATGTACGAAAATCACTTGGGACACTTAGTAAATATGCAGATTCAGTGTCGGGAGATTAGGAGAGGATAGGGGGCCTGTGACTGTTCCGTAGGAGACAATGCACATTCTGTGTCTTAACACCTGCTCGTCAGTTTGATGCAGGCAGATCTTAAAGAGGTTTCGAGAAATGCTGTTCTAAGCAATGAATATTATTATTATTATTATTATTATTATTATTATTATTATTATTATTTTAATTGATGAGGAAACTAAGGATCCGAGAAACTAAGTTAAAATCAGAAAGCTAGAAAACTTTGATGTTTTGACCACTGTCCAGCTTTCTTTCTGCCTGGACCAGTTTGTGTAAGAAAGAATCCTGATGTTGTCACAATAGACAACCACAGGGGAAGGTGGTTTAGACAAAACAAAACAGTCCTTTCCAAACTTGACTGCACATTTAAATTACATGGAGAGCTTCAAAAATATGGATGCGCCGTTCTACCCCCACAAATAGTAATTTTATTGGTCCTGAGAATGGCTTGAGATTCGAATTTTTTTAAGATCCCCCAAGTGATTAAAAGTACAAATAAGCTTGGGAACTACTGGTCTGAATCTTTAAATCAAGATAGTGTTTCCCCATTGGCATGCCGTGCAATATATGAAATGGCTTTCTGTGGTAGGGAAACATTTTATTTTTAATGGTTATACAATCATATGCCATATAAATACGTTTTGGGCAACAACAAACTATATACATGATGATGCTCCCATTGGATTACAATGAAGCTGAAAAATACCTACCTCTGAGTGATGTTACAACCATCGTAATGTAGTAGTAGCACAATGCATTACACATGTGTTTGCAGTGATGCTGGTATAAACAAACCTACTGTAATGCCAGTCATATAAATTATAGCACATACTATTATGCATAGTACATAATACTTGAAAACGATAACAACTGAGTTACTGGTTTGTGTATTTACTACCCTATACTTTATAATAAGAAAATAAATATTTGCGGTAAAACCGTATGCCATGTTATGCTGGCAGTAGCCTCATACATCTCACAATTACTGTGTCCCTTGATTGTACCATTTTCTCTTGTATTTGACTTAACCTCATGTCGTTGTGTTCATCATGGCCCCCAAGCACACAGAATCCACTGCTAATGTTGCTAATAAGAGGTCCTGTTGAGTGATTGACTTGGAAACAAAATTAAAAGTGACTAAGGACTACGATAGTTATTGTTCACTCACCAATCAGACATGTCCCCTTATGCCGGAGCTACAATCTTGAGGAACAAGAACAAAGTGATGGAAAGTGTTAAAGGATCTGCTTCTTTGAGGGCATTGAGACTAATAGAAATTTGAGAAGGTCCTGTATCAGAAAAGAAAAACTTCCAATGGCCTGGATTGAAGACCAGACACAGAAACATATCCCACTTAGCACATGACAATTATTGCCAAAGCAAAATGGTTGTTTGCGTTGTCGAAAGAACAGGTTGGATCCAACTTTCCAGAACAAATATTCAATATGGATGAAACCTTCGTATTCTGGATACAGATGCCTGAAAGGACTTCCATCTACAAGGAAGCCAAGTTAATGCCTGGTTTCCAGGCCATTACAGAGAACAGTTTTGCTTAAAAGCAGTATTACAGGCTACACATTCAAACCCTTTGTGATCTGACATAGTTTGAACCCCAGGGACGTCAAGCATGTCAGTAAGCACACAGTGACAGTACACTACAGGGGCAACAGGAAGTCACGAATGACTCAGCTCCTTTTCCAAGCTGCCCCCCTCAATCAGTATGCCAGTGAAACAGAGTCCTGTTTGGAGACTCGCATTCCTTTCAGATTTCTCTTATTGCTAACAATGCTCCCAGACATCCTCCTTTTATTTGTGATCTTCGTCCCAATATCAAAGTGGCACTACTTTGATCCAACCATTGGAACATGGAGTGATAGTAGCTTTCAAGGTCACTACCAGAGAAGGACGTTGGCCCAGGCTATTGCTGCAACTGAGGGAAACCCTGAGAAGACATTGGCATGATCATAGAAGTGTTGCAGCATCTCTTACCATGTCATGAACCTTGCTTGGCTTAGAGTGGATATTACCAAGGATAGTATGGATGGCACCTGCAAGAAACCACTAAAGAGGTTTATCCATAACGGCAAAGGGTTTGCCAGGGATGAGGAGGTTGCAAAATTCAACAAGACTGTGGTGGAGACGGCAAATAGCTTTAGCCCGGTGTGGGTGAGGATGACACTGAGGAACTCTAGAGGCGGATCTTTTGGGATGCTTAACTCATAATTGCAAAAATAATAAAGTTATATCTCAAGTTTGTGACTTATGTCAAAATACTTCCCAAATAGGCATTCACATGTAATATAAATAAATTTGAAAAAAAATATAGTAGAACATAAATATGTGTAAATACTTTAATGGGAAACATTTGCTTTTTATGAAATCAAAGACAGAAACCACAAAAGAATCCACTGATAGATATAGCCATGTTATAATTTAGTTCTCACATGACAAAACTGATGACAAATCAAAATTGAATAAGAATATTCAAAAACATTATGAACCTTGACATATAAATAAATTATGTCAGTAATCAAAAGACAAATATAATGTAGAGAATTGTCCAATAGACATTAATATACAATTCTCAAAGAAAAATATATACAAATATTTATTAAACATGAAAAATATAATTAATGAAATATAAATTAATAGTAAATACAAGTTCATCAACTTGGCAAAAAAAAATTATGTGTAGTTTATAGTTACATTAATTTTGCAGGACTATTTGACAATAAATAACAAAGTATAACTTTTCAAGACTTTTAACAGTTTTACTTTTAAGAATTTATAAGAGAAAGAAACAGATATCCCTAAGAAAAATTACTTGTAATATTGTTTAACTTCACATTATTTAATACATTAGAAGTCAAGAACATTCTACATGTTCAAAAATATTAAAATGGTTTAAAATGTGTCCATCAAAAAAAAATGAGATAGAACACCATTATTATTATCATTGATGTACATCTTAGTCAGCTCAGGCCGCCATAACAAAATACCATGGACTCGTTGGCTTAAACAACAGACATTTATTTTTCACAGTTTTGGAGTCCAAGATGAGGGACCCAGCATGGCCAAATTCTAGCGAAAGCTCCTTTCCTCCTGGCTTGCAGACAGCCAACTTCCCACTGTTTCCTCACATGGCAGTGAGGGACTTTAGAGTGTCCCTCTTCTTATAAGGTCTAAACACATGGGAGCCCCACCCTCATGATTTCATCTGGACCTCATTATCTTCCAAAGGCCCCTTCTCTGAACAGCATCACCTTGAGGGTTAGGGCTTCAACATATGAATTTCATAGGAAGGGGAACGTATACATTCAGTCCAAAGAAACAAATATGACAAAACATGAATATTGTTAAGTTTGGGCACTGAGTACAGTTGGGCCCATTGTATTATTTTCTTTACTTTTTTAAGTGTTTAAAGTTTTTCATATGAGAGTATGTTTTTTTTTTCTCATTGATATAGTAGGATAACATATAATGACAGAGAAAAAAAAATCCAAATACGTCTAGCTAAAAACTCAGGCTAAAGAAACTTATGCAGATATAATCTGAAGTTTTGGAGTAAAAAGTGAAGCGCGCATTCTTGCCTGAACTCATGGGGAATTTAGTATAAATATTAGGATACTGAAATTTCATAAGTGTTTTTCACATCTTCATGACAATTCTGGTACGGATGGCATTTTACAGATGAGAAAAACATGGGACAGCTCATCGCTCAGTCCCCAAGTTCACTAAGAAGCATTGGGTAATGTGTTTTTTTGTTTGCTCATTTGGTTTGGTTTTTTTGCCATGTTTCTTTGGGTAAGTACTTGTTTTAGTACTTAAGTACTCTTGGGAAATGGGCGATACACGCCATTCAGTCTCTTGGCATGTTAATTTCATATGCCCCATGTGATAAAATACAGGTACATAAACAAAGAATCGATCAGTTCCAAACCTCTATGAATCTATCCCACACATTCAAGCACAACATACACACATACACACTTCTCTAAAGAAGTCCGTCATTTAAAATAGTCATTTTAAAAATGAGTATGAATTTTACAGCTGAAGGGAAATTGGAAGTCTTCTAGTCTAGTGAGTTCTCCTCGGTCACCTCCCACCACCACCTTCTGTCAGCTATGAAACCCTTTCTTCATACTAGCTTTTGATAGGATGCCAGGACCCGATACAGATGAAAATGTGCAGCTGTGGGTGCAAGGGAAAAGACCTCCCGTGATTCTACTCCATCCTCTTCCCCCTTCAGCTCCTAAGGCAAATCCGGATTTCCTCAGGACCCATTTTAAGAAGGAAAGTGAGGTGCAGAGAAACGAAATTTAGGAGCAGTATTTGCTTTTACACATTGAAGGTGACACTTCCCATTTCGTCAGGTGCATTTCCAGAAGTTATCCAAAACTTGAACTTTTCCAAAAACCAGATAAGGATATCTCTTGATTATGTAACCTAAGTAAATAGGGTACAAAAATACTTTTGAAAGAAATCAACTAAAACAAGTCAAACTAACAGGACATTTATCCTCTTACTTGAAATTTTACAATACTACAGTCTTGGTTTCCAGAATTAACTTTAACATTTTCATGAAAAACCAAATGCTTTTCTGTTTCGAATTTGAGACTCGTTTTCGTGGAGCTAAGTGGACACTGGGCCTCTTTCTTTCCGGGTCTTTCCTCTAATCTCTTAAGAAAATCACACCACCACCAGTAGCCTGCTTTCACTGCACCTTTAAGCTCTTCAAGATGGTCACATCCAATAACCACAAATGGCTGTCACTAAAGGTGCAGAGAAAGTGGAGACCTCCATAGGTTTTCTGTTACTCTCCGTGGAGGAGCTGAGAGTCCTGTTTGTTGTTTTAATCTACTAGTTTTCTTCTTTGGATACAAATAAATCTCAGCCACCTAACCTTTTCAAAGAACTTACTCTCATTCCTCAAAAATCAATGACCAGGAGGATCTGAGGATTTGGTTCTAAATGAGCATATGTCACTCTACTCTGAAGCAAACCCAATGTTTACATTTTTATCTGTTGATATTTTAATTAACAATTTAAGTGCAATGTTTGCCCTGTGAGTTCAATGGGAAAAACTCTGCAAATAAACAGCAGCTCCCTCTTGGACAATCACTCTGTAAATTAGCTTACTTTGTCAATAAAGTGCATGCCTATCAGGCTCTTCAAAGCAGCAGGGGTAAGGATGTTCATTTACTTAAGCAGTAGGTTCTACCATTAGCGTTTGTGATTGGTGTTAATTAGAACTGTGCGTGCGTGTCTCTCTGCCACAGAGCCTACATTTTCAAAATCTTAGTAACAATCAAGCTATTAATAAATTAAGGACCAATATTTGTTTGTGTTCTTTTTTAATCTAATTGAGACTTTTTGAACAATACCATCTTGATAAGCATTTGAGGACTGGTTTCTCAGTTCTATGATGGCTTAAATCATGCTTGATTTCTACTTTTAAAAGGGCATCGTATAAATATTTAACAAATATTCAGTGAACTTTTCTACAGTGGTCACAGTTGGAAAGACTATGTATTTTGGCTGTTTGAGGCCAAGACTTATTTGTTTTTAACCTGCACCTTTTATTTTTTTTGGCGGGGGGGGGTGCATTAAATAGACTTTGATAGAGTAAATTTTTTTTTCTTAAAACCAAGAATTAAGGGTGTGGGGGCTGAATTTATGTTATCCAAGATAATTTAGAGATTATTATGAGTTATCCAAGTGGTTACTAAAGTTGTATTAACGAAGTTGTTATCAGAGCCATTATGCAGATCACTGAGATGATACACGTGAAGACACTGGAGCCCTGGGTTTAGAGAGCTCTGTCTTTCCCTGTGGAAGAGAGAATAGTTAGTTGACCATTGAGCAATACAGGTTAGGGACACTGAACTCTTCGCATAGTTGAAAATTTGCATACACCTTTTGCCTCTCCCTAAACTTGACTACGCAGCCTACTGATGAACGGAATCCTTACCCATAACATAAACACATTTTTTTTTTGTATATCAGGTGTGTTAAATACTGTATTCTTTCAATAAAGTAAGCTAGAAAAAGAAAGTTATTAAGAAAATCATAAGGAAGGAAAATACATTTACATCATTTATTGAAAAAAAAATTGGTGTATAAGTGGACCATGCAGTTCAAACCCATGTTGTTCAAGGGTCAACTGTATTTCCCTCTGACCTAAAATATCCAGACAGGCTACATTATTTTTAGCTCTCAGTCTTTGCCTTGGGAGATATAAACTCAATGTCTCTTAACTCCCCTGAAACTGGGCATCAAGCAAGACAATAACTCAAAGTACTTTCAATAGTGCTAGTATTTAGAAAAGGAAGAAAAATGGTTTATATACCACTGTTAGGAAAAATATATATATTTAAATGATACTTTTTATCAGCAAGCACATGTTTCTCTGAAGAAGTTCAGAAACATTTCCCTTCAGCTCTGTGCTTTGTATTGTTTGCACCTTAGAGGAGATTCTTAGAATTCAAAGCTTGTTATATGCCTTGAAAAATTTCCTATAGATAAAGTAGATAATGAACAATTGTTGTTTTTTCTATAGTTTATTTATTTATTTATTTATTTTTGCTTAGATATCACCAATCACTCAGTGAACTATTTATTTCTTAGCTTCTGTCTTAATTCTCCTGCTTCGATTCTTGGATATCTAAGAGTCATTTGTGACCATGCTTCTGAGTTCTTACATCTTTATGGGTGGGTGTTCAGAGCTAAGGATTTTAATGCTTAGAAAAGTCAAAAGAAATCTTACAGAAACATTTAGAAACAATTATATTTCAGTATCGAGTTTTCATAAAAGTATTTATTGCATTTGACTTCAGACAGTGGAATTTGTCATGTTAGTGGAGTTTAGTCTCATTAGCTCCTAATTCTTATGCACTCCTGAACTCATGCTGCTCCTCTGCTGTGAGCATCTCCGTTGCTCTGCAGTGACCATGTGCCATGCTGCACAAAACTTATTACAGAGGCAGAGGAATACTCACAAGATGAGGATACGTTCAATAATATGAAAGGGAAACATGAAATGTCCAACATACATGAAAATCAAATTTATTTCTAAACTGTGTGCTCTGGCAGGAAGGGGGACATTTTTCCCCCCAGAAATTAACAGATAACTTTTTATTTGTGTATTCCTTGTATGTGGCAATTCTATGTTTAAGGATGTTTTATTTTTTCTTTATTATATTAAAGTGTGTTCACAGACACTTGGGGAAAAAAGGCAGCATACTGCCTATTCCATACTATGTTATCCTCTTTTCCTAGATTTTAAATAATATCTCTCTGAAAAGGAGAAATATCTCATAGAGATACAACATAAATTCTTAGCTAGTATAGAAAGTAATGTATTCAATGATTATATTTTTAATGAAAATGTATTATGTTGTGAGATGACAACCCAATTATTTGTCTACTGCTAGATGCTTCTAATTTGCAGGCTATATCTGTTATCTTCTTTAAAAAAAATAAAGTAGTGTTTTAAAAGATAACTAGTCAGTTATTTTCATGTAGAGTTGACCTCTGAACAACAGTTTTGAATTGTGCAGGTCCACTTATACGTGGAATTTTTTCCAGTAAATGTATATCTGCCCTCCATTTCCTTCAGGTTTTGCATCCACAGATTCAGCCAATCATGAATCAAAAACAGTGTTGGGAATCCACCATGTGAATGGCCATGCCGTTTTCGGCTGCCTGGGGAGTTGGCACCCCAATCCCAACATCGTTTGTGTATGTAATTTTATGTAAGCAGTTTTTATCACTCAAGAATACCCGTGGAACCTATTTCTATACCTAAATATGCAACAATTTTTCCACCAGTAATGGTTGATGTGCCTTATTCTAAGTAACATTTTAGGCCATAGTTCCTTCAGAAATAAGAATTAATCTACTGCATGCATTTCTACATTTTTTAGGACCATAAATCTCAAAGTTATGAATTTCTTTTCTTGAAATGACCAATCCTTTTTAAAACAATAAGCAATTTTCTAAATGGTATACTTCTGATGACATTAAAGTAGAGACAATACATTTCTTTTTTCTTCAAAGATTTAATGAAGAAAAAAGAGAAAAGACTGCTTAGGTCTGCTGAGACTAGTGTACTTCTATATAATATCAGAGATTTGCAGGTTTTCATGGCCTGAGGCATGGGAAAGATAAAGCATTGATTTGGTTTTAAAGGATTTTGTAAGCAAATGTATACAAAGTGTTTATAAAGGCCCTTGGAGTACGTTGTAAAAACATACTGAAAAGATGGTGTTGAATTTATAAATGCAGCCATTAATAGTAGCCAAGCTCACAAGTGCTTCTATTGTGCAATGATACATTCTGTTTTTGTACTGTAAAAAATCTGTATGCTTAGCCTCAGTGACACCGTATGGATCTAGGGGTTGCTTACATTTGCAAATATTAACACATGTCCCTTCACCACAGTAAAACTATATTGACTTGCATGACCTTTGGAAAGGGAGAATATGATTTCATTTTAGCTTGGCATTCACCAAAAATCCAAACACTTCTTTTCTTAATTAAGAAAAATGCTTATTTCAAATTGAAGCAGACATATCAGTGCTTTGATCATATCCTCCCACCCCACCCCAGATAGTCCTTTTGGGAGCGTGCCACCCAGACTGGCAACAATCAGTACTGCAAACTCTTGGTTTGGAAGATCTCTATAGTGTGTGGCCCAGCTCTCCTGTATGCAAGGCAGGCTGGGGGTGCCTGGGTATGGATGCCCTCGAGAGGCAATGCTCAATTAATGACCAAAGGGGATTGATTGACAAGAACCTCACCTCACTTGTTTCTCAAGAGAAATAACTCTTGAGGCCTGTGTTTCTACACTGTTTCCCACAGTTCCCACGCGGGATCATGTTCCAGTCCCCCACAGGCTGTTTGTTAATGTATACACTTCACTGGCTTCCTTCCCTTTCCTGTCTGACTTCTCTACCAACGCTTCCTGAGATCATTTCTCAATAAAATTCATGAAAATAATTCTTGCTTTAGGATCTGCCTCTGGGAAAACCCAACATGAGCTATGTACACTTTTTTGATTTGGTTGTATATTCATGTGATTAAAAAAAATCCATAGGTAGAGTGTGTGTGTGTGTGTGTGTGTGTGTGTGTGTGTGTGTGTAATGAAAGTAATTCCTTACTGCTTGTGTCTCCCAAGAAGTAAAACATTTATAGGTATGGGCGAGAGGAATCCTCGCCTGGTTCCATATGGTTTAGAGAGTCTTGCATGTCTCAAACACACAAATAAATAAGTTTTTTTTTTTTTTTTAGATTTTTAAAGGCAAGATACTTTTATTCTCAGATTCTGGCATTCAGTGCTGGCACAGAGCTACTTACCACCTTGAGGATTATAATTCAGGCCCCAGGAAAGTGCTTCTCCATGTCCCTGTTGTCAGCCAACGTCGAAGGTGGACACCGCTTCAGAGTACAGGGAGGTTTTGATCAAGGAAACACAAATAAGATAAAAGTCAAATTAATTCACTTATCAAACTCTTTCTCTCAGCATATATGTAGTAGATTCCTGAAGGATGGAATATTACTTCTCAGTAGTGCTAAATTTCCATTCTGTGTTCTCTCCCTGTTCTAATTTGTGGTCCTGAGGTATTAATGAATTAGCATTGTGTTCACCACAGTTGCAAATGGAAACTGAAGAATGTTTAAATGATTAAATTATTTAAATTCTTATTAAATTTTTATATATTACACAAATCTATACAAATATATTTGAAGTGTCATGAATTAGGATACAATTATTTTACTATATCCACTACAGAGATGAATGCTAAAATTCTGTTTTCTTTTTATAAAGCTATTTAAAACATTAAGTTAAATTTCAAAAAAATAAATAGAACATTTCAGTTTTACTTGAATAATTTAATTTAAAATGATGGTGTTTATGCTAATTTATAATTTGCTTTATAATTTAACAAATAATTTAGTTATATTAGAATAAAATAATTTTGAAAACATGAAAAGTGCTTCCATTTTAGTATACATGTCTTTCCATTTATATTTGAATAAAATTATATTCAAATTTTCAAATATTGAGTTCAGTTACTTTTTTATATACTTGAGACTGTATATAAATCAAGATTAGGATAGAAAGAAACAATAGCAAACTGGAGCTCTGGAAATAAAAAGAGAGAAAGTTAAAAGGAAAATTGTCAAAGAGGCAATCTAGTTAAATTTTTAAAATCTTGAAAAATGAAATTAAGTAGACTTTTGTCAAATGTGACTCAAATAATCATGAAAAGAAACTTACACATCATCTGTTTAATGAATATTTAATTACTGCTCGAAACAAGATGACCAATATTATTTTGACCAATTCCACAACTTGAAGAGGTCAGATAATATATCTACATTTTTATACGCTTTACTAAGTAAAGATTTGTATACCTGTAAATACAATGAGAATTTTTAAAAAGATTATTCACATCGAATTCGCAATTCAGAAGCAACAATCACACCTTCATTGCATCAATTACAAGCAAAAAAACAAAATTGTGAAATCATCCAAGTGGACAAGAAATATAAATTAAACTGGTGTTATAGTGTGCTTATTTAATGATGTTTCTAGAACACAGCCACTATATTTTTCTGAAGTTGCAGGAATGTTTTATAGTAAAAACAAATTAAGATTCTAATTAATAATGACAATTTTCATTGGTTGAATATAGCAAAATAAAAGTGTTTAATTTTTTTCAAATGGATAAAGAAACCATAGAAATTAGTTTTTACATTCTAATTTCAAAGACAAAATGTGTAGATATGATTGTTTTATGTAGAAATCCTCAAGATTCACTTTGACAATAAATCATATTTGTGACTAGAACCACTTATGTTCTCAATTAAAAGAATACAAAATACTTCTTGTACACACATACACATGCATACAGCACATCAAATATTAAAAGTAAAAAATAAGAGAGAAAACAATGAATAGTATTTAACAAATACAAGGAAACCCTTGTCTCATACAAACACTAAAGTGATTTGTTAAAAGAATATTATGTGTTTAATATATAGCCAAGCATAAGGAAACTTCACACAAAATAGACAAAAGTGGAAATGATCAAAAATATGTTGGCTTAATAAAAGTATTTTGAAATGCAATGCTAGAATGACCAAACTATGTAAAATGATTTTGAAAAATGATCGCTATCTAGAATAGTAAATTAAAATGTGAAAATTAATTTAATAAAGTGAGAAAATCAGTCACACAAATTTTAAATCAAAAGTAAATATTGCTATCATGATTAAGAGTTACATTGGACATCTTATATTCCTCATAGATATTATTGAATCCCCAAAAGAAAGAAGAGTAGAAGTTATTTGGGAGGGTGGTGGTTACATCTGTTCTTACACAGAAGTACAGGTTTTAACTTATGTGAAGCTCTGAAAAGAGACCTTTTACTTTTTGGCATTGATTTGAAATATTTCTAAGCTGGCCTTTTGATAAGGGAAGTAACATGGCAAGTAACGAAAGAGACATATGAGCCAGAATTCTGACAGAAAATCCAGAACCACTTTTGGTCTAGGCATGCTGCGCAGTTTGAATTGGTTACCAAGAAATGTGGCTTCAGCTGAATACTCTTGATAAAACAGGGACTAAATTCTGTTAAAGCGATATGAATGAATTTAGACAATATCTGAGACGCACTAAAAAGTTTATGAATAGCAGAATATCTTTAAATAAGGAGTGTATCAGGATTTCTTGTGGAAAAGAAATTAATTTGAAATGATAACCATAATTTTTGATGGTTATGAGCATTGCTGGCAAAAGATTTTGCAAGAAAAGCTAAATAGATCTAAGTTCAGCAATATCACTTTTTAAGTTTCTTTTATTTTTTTTTTAAATTATAAATCAGAAGAAACTGAAATATGCAACATAAGGGCCATTCCAATAAAACATAAGAAAATTATAGCAAGAGAGCAAAATATAGCTGCGTAACTTCGGAGGAGAAGACTCAAATAAAATAGCAATAGGAATTATTTATCTATATATAATCTCCACAGAAGATTTGAAACAAATAATTACGTTTCTCCATTTTCTTATAATAGCCTAGCACTGACGCATTATAAGAAAATATAAGAAATATTGTATAGATCTAGATCAAGGATCAGTAAACTATGGGCAAACCAGCCTGCTGCCTGTTTTTATAAATAAAATTTTATTGCAATACGGCTATGTCCGTACATTTAGTTTTTGTCTCTGGCTGCTTTTGCACTACAATGGGAGAGTTCAGTAGTTACTACAGAGATCAAATGTCCCTCAAAGCCTAAAGTGTTTATAATTTGGTCTTTTACAGAAAACATTTTTAACCTCTTTGATCTAGACAGTGCTTTAAAAACAGTGAAAATGTTATGTTAGTAAGCAGGATTGACATGGTTAAAGAAACTTCATTGACTTTGTTATAACTGTCAATATAACATATATTACTTGAAAAAAAAATCCTGACCACGATATAATTAAGGAATTTTGTAAATGAAGATATGAAAAAATATATATATGGGATAAATGCATAATAAGCTATACCATTATATATTAATCATTGTTCTTATTACTTATTAAATATGCTAAGTATCCATTTGTAGCTACTTTTTAACTTACTTTATTATTTTAGATAGTTGTTTTAAATAATATTATGTAATAAATATATAACAATCTGTCTTTATTGCTCCTCCAACACCAAGAAATGCATCATCATCAAAAAGTTCAGTCATCATTGATAGTTTGTCCACTTTTAGTCATGAAACCATGGCTTTGTGCCTATGTTTCAACTTTCTTATTATAAATATATATTTGTGAAAGAAATGGATAGATCATTTAAGTTTTGTTAGCTTGATTTATAACTTTTAAACATTTAGACTGATGGTATGTGGCCTTCATTTATTCTCCTAAGTCAGGACCTGCAACTGCTAACACTGAGTTTGTTCCTCTGTCTCACAGATATTTTCTCCAAAGCTCATAACTGCTTCCATGTTCTGGGACACCCTTACAAACACCCACACACACATGTGCGCATGCACACACATAGGCATCTGAAGTTGCATTTACTCACCTAGTTGCCATTAATATCATTTTAAAAGAATCATAGCATCTCTCTCAACCTCTTCTGCATTGAGAATAAAAGCCTCAAAGATGCTAATGCCTTTGGGAGCTCCATATAGATGCTGGCGATGCAGGTTTCTAAATTGTGTTCAAATGTACCCTACCACATAAATTCAGTTTTTCCTTTAGCCTTCATAGTGTTTTATCTATCTCTGTATTGTAAGATAACTATATGATGATTTTTGTCACAACTATTTCTGTGTCTATTTTTAAAATAACTCTCATAGCTTTAAGGGGTGATAGATCTTCACTCTCTGGGTGTGTGTGCCTAAGTCTGAAGGTAGAGGTCATAAAAGGAATGAATTGGCTTGCACAATTAGTGAAGAAAGCTGGAAATAGTCAAAGTTCACAGATTGAAGGAAACCAGAACCAGAAGGTTTTATGTCTGGCAGAAAAAAATAGCAGAGAAAACCAGACTGTCCTCACCTCCCCCTCCCCAAGAGGAGTTTAGGGTTACATATGTGACAGAGATCTTTATGTTTTGGGGGGTAAGCTGTGGGGTACAGACCTCTTCTCCATTCTGCCACCTGGTTTTAAGCAAAACAAACAAATAAACAAACCAAACCAAACCAAACCAAAACAAACAAACAAAAAAACTATAGACTTCACTTATATTTTGGGTGTGAGAGAATCTTTTTGGTGTTTTAGTACTTTGTGGCCTTTGAAATAGAATAAAATTGGACACAGCGTGGGGACAGCTGATATCGGGCTTGCCTATTTTATATATCTGTTTTTATTTTCCAAATCTGTGGTTTTACATCACAAGGGAGTGTCTTAATCTTTCCAATCTATCTGATTCCAGATAGATTGGATCTAATCATGTAACCATTAATTATTTAGAAATCTTATTAGATGTATCAGCTTCTAACCTCCCAAAGGTGTGACTTGTGAAGTTGACTTTGCATACATTCTACAGATATAGTGAAGAAATCTGAATTTTAAGATGGATGGCATTCAAGCAGGATCTGCCCTCAGTTAAATAGAGGCACCGTATCACCCATTCTCAATTTAGTGCGATGCTGAGGTTAAAAACTCTATTGTGATCAGAGAATATCCCTCAGTATCTTATTCTAAGAAAGTGATTTACATAACTGGAAAAGACTCTCACTTATTTTGTTATCCCTGTTCCTTTGCAGTGTACTAAGTACCACTTTGGAAGACTCCTACACCACAGTTTCACTCTTTGCAATGAATTGAGATTGAGTCCTTACAAACATTTCTCATTTGTGAATTTGATGCTCTCAGCATTTAAATGGCACCCCTTGAAAAGTTTTATACCTTAAAAAAAAAAAAGACCACTTTAAGCTCTGTGAAGAGGATATGGAGAAATTAATGCTTCGAAAAGAAATCTTGAAAATCAAAATTGGTTTATAGAAACAGATCATGTAGTACAAACTAATTTCTATTCCTAACTTCCCCCTCACTCCCATATCTTGGATTGTTTTTGATATAACACTCTTTTAGTAGAAATGCAAAATCAAAAAAAAAAAAAAAAAGAAAATAGTTTTTTTTTTAATGATTGGAAGGAACAGCTTTTTATCAAAGATGGGGTTCACTGAATTTTCCAAGCACACAGAATTTATATATATATTTATATATATATATATATATATATATATATATATATATTATATATAATATATATATATATTATTAACCAACATTCAGAAAAGAGGTTCCATGGCCCAAAGGGAAGATAATATGTCAGATTATATTGATTGAGAGAGAGAGATAATATTAACAATAATAGCTAAAATTTATCCTGGATTTTTTTCTTGAAAAGTTCAAAGTATTTTATATATACAGAGCTTTATTTTTTATCCTGCAAAAAGAGTATTTTCAGAAGGATGCTGACCCATCAGGAGGCCATAGGGAAATAGTTTCATTATCCTTTAGTGCCGGGCTGTGTAAGAAGAATATTTATCTTTCCAGGGCCTGAAATGAAGTGAAACATACATAGTCATTCTGATCATACAGCCTTAAAATCCCTGGGGCCCCATTTCATGGTCTGTGAGTGATTTAAGTAAAAACATTAAGAGTATATAAATAAGGAAATTCCGCTAAGACATTTTCTCCTTTGTAAAATTCTCAAGGTTTGCTTTTTTTAGCCCTAGTGATCTATCTTCATAATGTTTTTCTTGGGGAAAGGGACGTGATACTGAACTGAGGACATGTGTGTTGGCCTTTTTCCAAGATTGGCCTCAATCTGGGCAATAAGAACCGAAAAATTATAGTATTTAAAATGGACATATGGCATATCCAAAATTAATGAACTATTGAGATGAGAAAACAGATAAAACAAAAGTGACTTGTTTAATATCCCTCAAATCTTTAGGGTTCAAATGACAATGAGTACACATCTCCTCCTTCTTCCTGGACACTTCTAGAGGGCAGGGCTTTGAAGGAAAATCATTAATCGTATGAGCTCACATCACACTTGAGCTGAACCTTTGATAAGGCATGCAGAAAAGCCCTCTGCATTTTACAGAGGAAAGCAGGAACACATTATGCGATTTGTCCCCGTTCCTCTAGTTCTTTCCACATTCTGCCTACCACGTTCTTATTGACTCACTAGTCCTGAAGCACTGTTCTTTTCCTTCCCTAGAGGAAGAAGGATTAATTCCATTGATTCATTTGCCATCATCCTTTTCAATGCTAAATAGTAAATAATTTTTCTTTAATAAAGGGTTAATTCTGTATGAACTCAGTGCTAGAATCTTCTCTAGAATCTCCTTAACATCTACCCTCCTTGCTTCTGAAGGCACACCTCTAAAGGTTAGCATTCTCTCCACTACAAGGAAGTTTTATTAATTATTAGGTCATTCTTTGCGTTAACGTTTAAACATTCTTCATTATAATGAACTACCAGCTGCCGTTTCTCTCTCATATAACCACTGGCCCGAGCTCTGCCCTTTAGGGCAACACAGATTAAAAGGAGTCTTGCCTGTGACAGTTGTTTTCACATCTGAGGAGAGCAACCTCATCACTCTTGTAATTCATCCCTTTTCCAAGATAATGCATTCCCATAGAACAAAAATCAGGTGTCCCCTTTAATTTTGAATTAAAGTTTGTGAAAGATAACCAAGTCCGGAAAGTTTTCCACCATGAGGCACGTAGAAGACATTCAGTATTCAGCCGTTTGTCTGTTGCTATGAACAAATGGCTTTGCTTTACGATTTACCTCTTGCTATTTATGAACCAAAATGATTAGATTAAATGATGATTATGTCTCCCTATTCTAAATGTTCTGTCCTTACCATATATGGGGGGGGGGGCATTATCGGGCCTACTACTCCCTTAAAATTTTGTTTGTGATTGGTAGTTTTATCCACAGATTCCAGGTAAAGTCTAAAGCATATAGGAAGCTAAATATGTATGCTTTGAACAAACTATACTAGGATCTTAGAGAACCCACAAAAAATAACAGAAAACACTCCTCATTTTGTGCATTTCCAAGAATTTTCAGAGAATCCTTGACAAAGCCATTGAAATAGATTTGGGGCCCTGTGAAGACTATAAGATCCTAGTCTGGTTTGGCCAAGAAAACACACCTTATTGTATTTAGGAAAGCAGTCTATGTTGTTTCTTTTTTCAGAGGAGAAGGAAAATTTCATTTTTTAATATTATATAAGAATTACATCGAAGTTACTTACAGACTAAAGGTTCTGTGTGGACTTCAGGACTCTCATGGTTTAAGCAAGGCCAGGTCTGAATAGTAGTTTTGCTTATGTAAATGAAATGTTTATTAAGATACAGGGGGCACAGATTTATTTTAATTTTATTAAAATCCGATAAAGCAAAAATTTAAATATTTCATTTTAAAGCAGCTAATTGTAGTTGTAAATCTGAGTACATACTTCAAGTCTCCTAATGCCAATTTATATTTTTTCTATTACAGTAATAGGCAGCTACTCGGGATCTACATATAATTCACTGTACTTAAGTATGAGATTATTTCTATCATTTGAGATAAATGATACAATGTTGGCATTTTGAAATTTAAAATTTATTTGTACTAATCAACTTAAAGGTATAGTTGTGCATATTTTTGATTCTGGAATACACACTGGTGGATGCAATATCTCTTTCCCTCTTCTAAATAAACACTGAGTCACAAGGTTGAAGGAGAAAAAAAGTAGCCATCTGGTCTCCACTGGATGCTCCAGTATCTCTTGCTAAAACTCATTTCCAGATTGTGTATGTGTGTGTGTGCGCGTGTGTATGTGCGTTTGTCTGCTACTTTCCTACAGCACTACTAATAAGCTCATGAATACTGCACAGATGTTTTCCCCATTCTGTAGAATACTTATTTTTCAAGTGGCTTCTGAGAGCAGATGTTCCCATGTGTCTTTGTAACTTCTTTTCAGTTAATGCTTTTTGCAACATTTTAAAAAGAAGCATAGGGGTGGAAAGGAGGGATACTGAAGAAGACCAATTACAGAAAGAAAATAAAGACCAGTGTATGTTTAACTTTTTTTTTATGAGCCCATGAAAGAAACTCCATTCACTTCATTTGAATTTAATAAGTATATATTTAAAAACCTATATGTAAGTCCCTTGGCTCAATTCTAGGGCATTCAAAGTAGACAGATGTCACATAAGTTGGAGGAAAGATATTTGCAAAACAAGAACACATTCACAAGGCATATATGTGAGCTGGTATCTCAGGCAGAAGGCAGGGATAAAGTACAAAAGTTTAGAACATATGCAAAGAAAAGTAAAATTATCAGCAAAGTCTGGGTATTGCCTCATGTGGTGAAATAATTGGGAATTTAACTTCAGAAGGTGGTTTAAGGCTAGAGTATGAGAAACCATGAATGACAGATTGAGGAGTCTGGTATTAAGTGGCTTTGTACTGGTGAGTGTTTCTGAGTAGAGGAGTAACACAATCAGAGCTGTGGATTTTGGAAGATTATTGTGGCAATCCTGTGTGAGAATGATTTGAGAACACAAAAGCGATAGTGATAAGGAACCAACCACAGCTATTCATTTTACTGGTGATAAAACAATAATGTAGGATGCAATCTATAAACAATGGGAGAGCTATCGATGCAAAGATATTGAGGTAAGAGAATCGTTGCTTAGAGTATTGCTATTTGTTTTGTTGCCTCCTAAAAGGTGTGAGTTAGAAAGACAAGGGAAGCAGTGCTTTCATGAATAGAAATTGGGGTATCAAAGAAATGGTAACATAGAAGTCGAGATTATGAGTTTGGTTTTCTTGTAATACATGTGATTGTTAACATCCAATAGGCAATGCACCTTTAGCATCAGGAAGAGGGTTTCAAGACGGAGATGAATGTGTCATGATGCTTTTTGTATAGAACTGAACAGTTACCAGGAAAGAGGCTGAGGAAGACTAGAAAAGAGGATCAAAAACAAGGCCTGGGCATTTAGTTTGGTACTGATAAGGGGATACAGAAAGCAGAGGAGTCTGCTAAGGTGACCGATTGTAAGTATAATGAGGTAGCAAGAAAAGTCTTAATTAAAGTTGAAGAATAGATCCCAGAAGAAAGATGACCCAAACAAATTCCATGCAATAGGTCATTTGAGAAATAAGGAAAGATGAAAAGATTTGGCTATGGTGAAGTTTTCATGACAAATACTGGGTTAAATATTGGTTGATTGTTCAAGTTAGAAATTAGAAATTCAATTTATGCTTTAATTTGTTAATATTTTTAAATAAAGACATTTCATTTATTTTTATGTAAAAATACTGGACTTTAGCTTATTTTAGAGTTAAATTACTGAAAATACAAACAGATTTTAGAGGAATCTACATTTACTGATCAAATGTCTGATTTTTCACTGATCGTGACTTTGCAAAGCCGAGAGTCTTGACCTTGACTAGAGAGACCTTTACTCCCAGGCTTGAAGCCAGAAATTATGTAATCTTTCATCTTCCTACCTGCAAAATGCCTCATTGCGAACATCAGCCAGACTGTCTTCTCTGCGGACTTATTTGTCACTTATCTATGCCAGGAGATGATTTGTCTCTGTTACCTATTAATCCTAATTTTGCCTAATATAATAATTTTATACCATGACAAGGACATTATTCCCCAGAACCCATAGATTGGCTTTCCAGGGACATCTTCTTGAGAGAGTTTCCCTGTCTTCTGCAATTTTCTTCCAGGCTTGTTGTTTTAGAAGTTTTTGAAGGTGTAAATTGGTCCTTTAACTTGTAAAGTTCTTTAAAATAAGAGTTCCAGTTGTTTATAATTGTTGGAGATCATTATTTCCATGAAAATGGAAAAGGATATGATAGTTAAGTTGATTGCTATGCATTTTATAATTTTAAGAGATCCGTTCTTTATATTTAACCTGAGTCTTTGGTCAAAAAAAATAAAATAAAATTTTGTTCTTTTCCCCTCATTTGTGAATGGTATAAGAGGCCTCAAGCAAGTCCCTTAATGCATGTGATTGTTATTTTTAGTCCTAAAATTGATATGATGATATGCAAAAATGGATGTGGAGTGTTTTATGAAACTTGAAAGCATAACAGTTTTTTTTTTTAATTGCTAGTGTTATTACTTATAAGAAAGCAGGCAGTTAGAATAAACAAACATGGGATGTGACAGCAGGCTATAGAAAAGACATAAGCTATATTAATTATAAAAAAAAAAACAACAACAAATGTCTGTAATGCCATATAGTGAAGGAACAAGTTACACTAATCATAGAGTGGTCTGTGTTAAAGTAAGGAAGTACTTTACCTCAATGGGCATGAATTGGATAATTAGCATTTTCAATCTTAAAGGAATATAATACTAATTATAATACAAATTTAATATTTGTAATATTGATCCAAATTCATCAATAAAATGCTTCATTATATTCAGCGTATCCTATAAGACAGCAGGGAATAATGGAATGCATTCAGAACCGTTTTCATATTTGAAATCTTTAAAAAAGTGCTGTGAGTTTAAACCTGAGTTATTTGTAAAAAATTTTTTTTTCGGGACACTGATTTTCCCAGCAGTGCTGGGGAAGCCCAGTCATTTAGCACATTCATCGGATCTGGCCATGCCCAAGCCCCTCAACTGGAAGAGTGGAGACAGCACAACCTTAACAGGGAACACTTTTTTCAACACTCTACGTTATTCTTTTTACTGTCTTTTTCATTCTAGTATCTCTATTACTAGAATTTCTGCTACATTTCAAATATTTGACCCCTACATCACAGACAGCTCCAAAAATCAATCAATTAAAAAAAAATCGCCATTTTTTCTTCCTTGTAAAAGGATGAACAGTATTGCAACAAACAGCTATTTAACTCTTACTTGAATCTTTATACTTTTTAACCCATTTCCCATTTAGAAAAAAAAAATTTGCAGCTCACTGCCAGGGTTAATTCTACATAAACACACTCTTTGAGACCGAAGCAAATTTGACTGGTTTTCAATGTAAAAATAAGATAGAAAAACTGGTCTTGGAGTATTTCTAAACAGAACTTGTGCTAATCCTAATGTAATAGAAATGTATCCATATATAGGATTTATCAAATGAATCTTCGGCTAACAACTGTTCAAGAATGATATTAACATCATGTGTAAGAATGCTGTTTTCTAGGATTTGACATTTTCAGCAATTAAGAATTACTATATTTTGTAAATGGAAATGCCACTACTAAAAACAAAATGCTATAAATAGAATTACGTCATTATGCCCCCAAAGACTATCAGTGTACTAGAGTGATGCAAAAATAATAATAAAAGTGAGATATTTCGTGGCAAACTTTGGGAATAAGGTTAGGACTGTAATCTGTGAGTTATCTAAGGGTAAACCCTGTAACCATGAGAACCACCAGCAAGTATTCTCGAGGCAAATGGGAAATGGGTTAAATGGTTGAGAGTAAGTAGAACATGCGCTGGAGTTCTCCTTTGTTAACTAAATGAATCCATAAAAGTGATGACTTCAGGGAACACTGAAATATTTTCAGTGAAAGAGGAAATACGTGATATAGGAAAACAAGTACTTAATTGTTCCAATAATAGTGCTTACTACAAAATTATGTGCCAGTGAGTGTGTGAGGAATAATATGAGTTATCCTATCCTTTAATGAGTGTTTGCCCGACATTGTTCTCAAATGAGAAATTTGAATGGCTATCTTGGAAAAGTTTAGCTAAAGGTCATTTAAATAATAAGTTGTATCAAGCCAGAATTATGTCTCATTTATAACTTTCATCTTCTTTAACTGTGAAACATGGTGCACTTAAAGACATAATTTTGAGCTTAGAAATCATCTAGAGGACCACCTTCATTTTTTCCAAGGGAATTTGCAAAAAACTGCTTTGGGCCCAAAAAGTGGTAGTTGGGTGAAGGGCATTCTCTGGTTTGGAAAGAATTGACTTAGAAACTACAATTGAGGGAAAAATAAAATAGCGCCTACACACTCAGCTCATTATTATTATTTCTGGGTACAAAAATGCATAAGGTATAAATCCTGAAGAGTTGAACGCATGAATTATGAACTGATTAGCATATGTTTTTAGACTATGAGATCCTACAAGCAAGACCCGCCACCTAACAGTCTACTACATGAACTAGCATTATCTAGCCTTGCATTCAATAACAACTACAAAAAATATATGTCAGCCATCAAAAAGCCCCTTTGTTCTGGAGGACATATCTTTAATAACTGGGGAGAACTGAATTTCAATTATTTGATTTTTTTTTTTAATTTAGATCACATCTTTATAATATTTCTATCTTCTGTTAATGTTTCAGTGAGCAATGTGTTGGTATTTGGTCACCTGAACAGATTGTAGTAAATTCAGCAGGTCAAGTTTTATTCTCTTGTTTTATCCTCCTATGTGTCCCAAGCCCTTAGAAGTGTGCTCTGCAAGAAATGGGCACCTAATAAATATTCGTTTAAGGAACCAAGTGTGCCCTACTAAGAGCAACAAGAGTGACTACTCTTTGCTTTGAGGCTGTGTGAGCACTTCTCATGAGCAAGTGTGTACTCACACATCTTCAATTTGCGGGGAAATTCTGAATGGTTTTTGTTTGCAAAGTGGAATTAGGATAATCATTGCGGGCAGAATCTGTATAGAAAGAGCACAGTTCCCCTTACTGTGCTAGGCACTATTTGCAAATAGTGCTTTGTAAATAGCATCTCAACGTTCAAAAATCTCCAAAAGCACTGTAATGTTTTGCAATATTTTATTATTCTACTTTTTTTTTTTTTATCCGAGGAAAGAAAGCCTTTGGCCCAAAGTGCAAGGCAAGGAAGCCTAGTCGAACCTGAGCAGTATGCCCCCTAGTCTATGTTCTGCCTCGACTCTGATATATTTTTTGCATGCACTGTGTTAATAAGTGTTTCTCAACTCTTTGAAACACAAAGAATGTGCAGTTTCAGGGCTTCACCCATTTTTAGGAGATAAATACCGTTTTTCTTTTCTTAAGGAAAAAAAGAGAGAGAGAGAAAAAGCTGTCTTCAGGCATCCCCAGTAAAGCCTTTGTAATACCCATGTAAGTCAGGAATTCCTTCACTCACTGTGGCAGTCAAATCCCCCAAATCAAAGCAGTCAATGCCCTCCACAGCCCTTTCCCTTTATTGAAGTGAGTTTTTGTTTTGTTTTGTTTTTGTTTTTGTTTTTGTTTTTGTTTTTTTGGTTTTTGGTGTGTGGTGGGTTTGTTTTGTTTTGTTTTGCCATAAACTGCCTGTCTTTTAAAAATAATCTCTGAGGTTCAGATGGCACTGTCTCCTTGAATTATTTGTGTCCTGGATTATAGAGAAGCTGCCAACTACAGCACCATCATCACTTGTCATAAATGGATTTTCAGATAAGAGCAAAGCTCCCAACTGAGTAAGAAAGTGGCTTCTTTTACAGGCCGCCTATTTTTACTAATAAATAATCTGAGTAGCAAAGAGAAGCTTCGCCACCCCTCCTATCTACCAAACAAAGGAAAGGCCATCGCGTCTGGGGGACAGTGCGGCTTTAAACCTGTTGATGGAACTGAGAACTGATTGTCATAGAGAGAGCTCGCTTACGTGCTCACAGATAAAAATGATGGAAATCACCTGAACGAAGATAAATACAAGGTCAGAGAGGGACAACATGAGGTTTATTCCGGACGAGTCACCGTCAGATGCTCAGTGCTGGAGGGAAGCTGGCCAATTTGTTTCCAAAGGGAGCGAGCAGAGAGTCCTTGTTAATGGGTCTGGTTTACAGAGAAGCTGAGCCACTGCAAGCGCAGCATCTGACCGTAGAAAGGACTAGAAAGGTTATTTTTATTCGGTTAAATACCCAGAAGTGCAATTGCTGGGTCATAAGATAGTTTTACTCTTAGTATTTTGAGGGATCCCCATAGTGTTTTCCATAATGGCTACACCAATTTGCAGTCCCAAATTTTTCTTACTGACCCTAAACTATTTACCGGAAAGGCAAGAAAGGAGTAGACATAGGATCTGGAGGAAAAAGTGGGGCACTCTTGGTAGCAGGTATTCAAATGTAAATGAAGATAAATTATCTTATAGACTATGAGTCTACAGTCAAATGGGGTTCTGTTTGCCAAAACAATAATTGAAACAACCAAAAGACAATTTCTACAACTTTTCTGGAAACCAATGATAGTGTGGTGGGATATGCTGGTGACTGTGTCCGCTGAGATTCAAATTCTATGACCGAAAAAGGGTAACAGTCATGCTGCAAAAAAATAATGATTTGGGAAACAACGTAGTTATTGGATATTTCAGATCCAAGAGGTCTCACTGGGAGAAAACACATATACACAGGCAAATTCACACACCCAGAAGCGTTAGGTGAAGGGGTGCTTGTTACTAACCTGTCTTCCCCTTCTACTTTGTTCTTATGGATTGCAATCATAGCCTGTTCTTTGTCTTTGCCTAAGAGAGAAAAGAGTAAGCCAAATAAAGAATTGCAATCATTATCAGTAATTGATGCTTTTTATGGCTGCTTTATTAGAATAACTAAAAAAAGAGAAGGGGAAGGGAATTGGTAGATATGTATCTAGCATAGTAGAAAAGATATCCTTTATGCCTACACTAGAATCCTCTATAAAGAGCAAATCGTGTTTATGGAAATAGCTTGAGAAGTCGCTTAGTATTGTAGTGAGACTCTTCTAGCAATTGGTTAGTGGGAGACAAGAAAATAAAGTGATAACTCAATGCTTTGTATTATAAATTACCTGGGAATGATGCGGAGGGAAAAAGAGGATGACTGAGAAATAGATCCAAATATTTTTTTTACTCTTTAAAATATTTTCGAGGTATAATTGCCATACACTACTTATTAGTTTTAAGTGTATAACATAATAATTTAATAATTGAATGTATTGCAAAATGTTCACCACAATAAGTCTGTCATTCATTATCATATATAGATATTTTTTCTTATGATTATAACTTTTAAGATTCACTCTTTTAGCAACTGCTAAATACTCAACACAGTATTATTAACTATAGTGGCCATGCTGTATATTAAATGCCATTATTTATTTAGAGCTGGAAGTATATACCTTTTGACACCCTTTACCCATTTGGCCCACCCTCCCACCTCTGCCTCTCACAACCAACAATCTGTTCTCTGTACCTATAAGCATATGCGTATCTTTTTTTTTTTCCTTCCAATTCTACATATACAGAATGATAGAAAGAAAAGAAAAATTCTCCTTGTGATGAGAACTCAGGATTGTGAGGGAAGAAAATAATTTTACTTCTACCCTTCTAGTGTTTCTTGCTGATTTAATAATCAAATCGACATGAGACATATTAGCAGGAGAAAGTAACCAAGATTATCATGTATGTAAATATGGGGTTCCCTAAGAATATGGGGCCCCAGGACAAACAGGGGAAATGGGTTTGTAAGCTTCTATGGGCTAAGGGGAGGGAGGCGGTGTGTTATTACTCAAAGGGAACACAGGCAATGCACAGGCAGTTGAGAAAAAGCAAAGGTCTGGTGAACAGATTCTCGCTGCTTCACACAGAAACAACGGGACACAGAGGGGCATCTAATCAACAGGCTTTCTTAGGTTCCTCTGTGTCTGCCACACGTACAGTATGCTTAGGCCATCTCTTCCTCCTTTAAGCAGGTCCTCTACCCACATTCTTTAGACATGGAGAAGATCAGAGCTTCTTTCTGAGCCGTTTGTTTCTAAATAATAACCAGCTTGAAATAACCAATATCCCCAAAAAGCATGTTTGGTGTGGCAAACTCTGCTTTCTTTAGAATCTCATCTCTTAACAGCTTTCCTGTATACCGGACGGCGGCATTTGCTGTGGTCATCATGGTGAACTACTCAACCCCAGTCCTCCCTTACCTTATAACCGGAAGTGTCTACCTTTTGATCACCTTCCTCTAATTCTTCCTCCCAGCACCCATTGCCTCTGGTAACCACAAAACTGATCTCCTTCTATGAGTTTCATGGGTTTTTAAAATCTGTGTTGTGTGGTTTGTAGATTCCACGTATAAGTCAGATCATGTAGTAATTGTTTTTCTCTGACTTATTATTTTACTTAGCTTATTTTACTTACTTATTTTACTTATTTTACTTTTCTTATTTACTTTAATCCCTTCAAGTCCTTCAAAGTTGTCACAAATGATAAGATTTCCTCCTCTTTTATGGACAGAAAATTAACAATGGAATGAATCTCATTTTCTTCATTCATTCATCAGCTGTTGGACACTTGGGTTGTTTTCATGTCTCAGCTATTGTAAAGAATACTGCAATGAACACAGGGGTGCATATATCTTTTCCAGTTAGTGATTTCATCTTCGTCAGGTAAATACCCAGAAGCGGGATTGCTGGATTTTGTGGTAGTTCTATTTGTACAGAGACATTTTCAAAAAATGATGTTCTGTATGTGATTTTCAGTTGTTTTTGTCGCTGCTAAGTGATGTCTCTACCATCCTTCTTAAACCCCCAGTAAAGCTGCCATATAGAGAAATATTGTGCAAACATTGTTGTTTTGATAGAATTCCAGAAGACAACTGCATTCCACACCCAGGTCAGTGTCACAGAATAAAGAATATATGTGCCTTACGTTGGGGTAACCCACCAACTGAACTTAAAGGGAGGAGCTGATACAGGAGTCCAGAATGTCAGCCCTGTAGTAATATGTAGGAATTTAGGGAAATTTGATTCCCCCCCCCAAAGTGTATCTTACCAAAACATATTATTGGGAACCTAAACCCAGCTGACATCTGAGTAACACAAAGTCCTAGGTTTTCACAGGAACAGTTTTTCTCACAAAATGTTTATTTTTGATTGCACATAAAACATACCCATTGGTGCAAAACAGAGGACCGCATGTCTCAGCATCATGGGATTCCAGCACTTGATCTTCAAGAATATCTCACTCAAGGGACTCATTTTACAAGGGTGGACAAAAGCCATGCACTAATTATTGGCAGAACTAAAAGCAGAACTGAACTGACCTGTCTAAGGAAAATGAGTATTGTCAAATCTATCTGGTTGCTTTCATTTCAAATGATAATGACTTTTTTCTTAAGTACTTATTAATCACGTTTGCTAAATTTTATGTGCTTGAGCACTGTGTATTGTAAACGAATTAAGTATTGCAAATGAATATATATGTGTATGTATACATACACATCTACAACAGTTATACCCTGAGAACGTAATCCATATCATGGAAATGAAAAAAGAGATAAAACCGAGCTTAAATCAGAGAGGTTGGGGGATAAAAAAAGACTAATTCCAGAATTAAGAAAACAAGACATGCATCGCATTCTCTCAGTGGCAACAAGTTGATCACCAAAGAACTACATTTGAATGTCTAAGGACAGTCACAAATTTTCAAGCTCTTCCAGGGATGTGCATTTAAGATAAAAACATGAGGAATAGAAATGGACAGGCTCTGACTCAAAAGTAAAGTTAGTGGCTTTAGTTCAGGAATGTTTCGTATGATTTGACATCTCATCACTCTAGAGTGGAAAAGGTAGAAAAAGCATTTTTCTTAAATATATGCATAATGATGTTTAAAAAAACAGCGGCATCAACCAGAAAAATCACTCCTTTTTTATCCTGGAAAATCAAACTAGAACCTCCAGATACTGACAAAGTCAAATAGCATAGAATTTCCCTTAATAACAAAGAAAAGCAGCTATACTCTGCTAAGTCAGTAATTACTAGTTATTAAGCATTTTACATAGGATCTCTTGAGGGATATTGAATACTTAATTAAGGACAGAAAGTTTACCCAAAACCAACAAGTTGATAAAATGGTAAAATAAGTGATGTATCAGAATGGAGCTCAGTAGTCAGCCTCTCCATCTTTATACACATCACTTTCTTCAAAGATTATGAACATCACCAAGATAAAATGGGCATTTTGCAAAACGGAAACTTTTATGGCCCTGATTCCCTCTCACATCATCAGGATTGGAAGACATTCAAATATTGTAGGTTGCTATAATGGAGCAAATGCATTGCAACCAAATATTCACATACGTTTGGGTCATCTCATGACAGTGTTAACTACTTTAGCAACTGGCAGTAATAACAGTCAGGATTTGTGGGGACTTCCAAATTGTAAAATTAAATTAGTCCTAAGCTGCTGGAAACACTTAGAACATCATAAAGCGAGGAGCGGAAGTTCTGCTTTAGGATTTTAATGCTGTATATATATTCTATAAATCAAAAGTTTATATTGTATTTTAATACATCATAAGATTCCAAACTTTAATCTCTGGCTTCCTTTCCTCTGTGTGGATTGTACGAAGCATGCTGAGAGAGTAGAATGTGGCATCGTTTGTTGCTACTCTTGAGGAAACCAAGTCGAAAGCCAGAGATAAACATTTTTTCTACTGTAAAATTTTGAAAGCAATAGTGCTTATCTCACTCTGTTTGATAAGCAATGCAAATTCAAGTAGCTCTCATTTTATCCACGATTGCTTCAATTTAGAGGATTCTCAATAGCACATATGTGAAAATTATATATTTAAGAGAATATATATTTAAATTGACTTGAAGACACTTTTAAAATCCATTACCGGCACTATACGTTTTATTTTGGACTATTAAAAATCACTCTCATTTCTCTTTCTTTTCCATCTCTACGATAGTAATGCAGCCCTCCTGTGGCAAACCCTTCTTCTAGACGGGGCAGTAAAAACACACACTGTGATAAACTGACACAACATTATCTTTGGCATCCCTGTGTAGGACCTGACCACTGTACATGTTATTGATAGTCAAATCTGGAATTTTGATGGAAAGGGGTGTCAGTACAGAGTACACCTTGACTTTTTGTAGAATGAGTTTCCTACCTCCACATGAGTTCTTCTTTGCCTCTGCATGCATTCAAATTGTTTGGATATCAGCAAAATCCCCCCTCTGCTATAATTCAGCCTAAATCAGACAAACATGTGTCCTATGTTTCCAGCAAGGCAACAGAATCACCAAGTTCAATCATCCCATTTAATTTGCCCTATTTGCCTGGATTTTTCTGGTACTTACATTATATACTTGAGATGGGTTTCGGCCCAAGCTCCTTGTTGGAACATGCCTTTTCTACCTGCGGGTTTGGCCTTGTCACCCACCTGTAAGGGACGTTTAAGCTTTTACTGGGCTGACTCCTTAGAGAGCATTTCTTCTTAGGGTAGTTTTTATATTATAATGACATATATAATTCCTTTCTGGCTTTTCTCACTAGGAGAAAAAGAGGATTGTTGCCATTTTTAAAGGCTATCTCTCTGCATTTTATTGTATAAATCAGTTTTCTTGCTGGAGTCAAAGGTCACCCCTTTTGCTGCATAACAATACTTTTCACACTAATATTAGAAGCGAGCTTCATTTTACTTTGTAATATAAAGCTTTGCTTTGGAATTAATATCATTCAAAAGGAAGCTGCCCACATAATGGATTCCTTTTAAGAAAATGGGAAAACACATTTATCAAACAATTTTCAGTATGGAGGCTACAGTTTTGATTTCATCAAAAAAAAAAAAAAAACCCTCAGCCAATCAGACTATTACTTTTGAAAGATGCCAGTTCCACAAGGCAGACAGGATATTGAATAGCCAATGAGTTTATTCCTGTATAACATATTTATAGGACCTTTTATCATGAGAAGAAGAGAGAAGGAATGCAGCTTTTTAATGTTTTCTAAGCCAGTGTGAAAGAGGCCATGTCAAAACCGAGAAATACTTTTGTAAAGAAAATAGTATATTTTCCTGGGTACTCTCCCATGATGAATGGCAAAGACAAAATTGAATTTGTCTTACTGTTTGTGCCATGTATTTTGTGTGGATTTTATGCCCGTGATGGCACTGGAAATGGGAGCTTTCTTTTTTTGCTTTTTGTGACGTGTTCTACTAAAATTGATCACTGTCCACAGCTGAGCCTAGGTCCAGCCTAGACATGGACTGCTCTACCAGGGTTGACATGAGTTTCATTCACGGAGAGAGAAACTCAGTGAATTCCATGTTTCCTTGTACAAACAATGTCAGATGATAGTTAGGCTTACAAAGTTATGTGAAACTTCTTTCCAGTATCTGTACATAGTTTGCTTTCTTTTCCTCTCTCTGATATATTTCCAAAGCATACACTGCACTCCCTTAGTTTATGTTCTTGAGAACATTTCCAAATAATTTATTCAAGTAGAAAAATAATATGGTGGTCAATCTATCTACGTGCCCACGTGCAATTTCTTTTTCTTATTGCATTTGCCATTTAATTGCAAATACTAAGAAGAAATTGACCCAGAGAAGTCTTGCCAAACCAGCCCGAGAGCAAAAGCCATAGTCAATTCTGTCACTTTGATTGATAAAGAAACCAGCTCCTTAATTTCTCAGGTGATTTTCTTCTCAACCTGATGAACCTGCCAATCAAATTCAAGAAACGAGCAAGAGAAGAAATATTTTTCAAAAGGAGCTGCAGCAGGTGAAGGCCTTTCCTGCTGCTGCTGCATCTACTTTCATTTTTTTCTTATTTGTTCTTCTCTCTTCCTCTTTCTGTACCTTTTCTCCTTCTTCTACCCTTCCAGCTTTTCTAAGATCTCCAACCTATGGCAAAATTCCTACATATATCTCTTAAATGCTGTAAGTGACTATGCCAGGCTGTGAATCTCAGAGTTCTCCTATCTTTAGATGTGTGTGTGTGTGTATTTAACTTTATAACATAGCCACTTATATAAGTCCTGTGATCTTCTTTCACATCACAAAATGATGTTCCAGAACCATCTGTGTTTAGATTGCTGTGTATGGTTGAAACTGCAAGTCCAGCGTACCCCATCAGCCACCTCTGGCATTTTTCCCTTAAAAAAATAAACACATACACACATGTGTGGGCATACACACACAGTTCTAAGTGGAATTCAGAAGACATAGCACTGGGAACAAACAGCTCACTTCTCAGAAATTCCTGAGAGCTAGGATTGTATCCTCCCCCACGATCAGAGACTCAATCAGCCTCCACTGGAAAAAAAAAAAAAAAAAAAAAAAGGTGGCTGCAGTTGCAAGAAACAGCCTGATCTAATTGATCCTGGCCCCTCGGGGAGGATGCTCTTCACTTAATTAAGAGCACAGCCACCTGCTTGGCGTATCCGTGTGTCTAGCAATTCACTTGAGCAGGTCCAACCACGGATTAGGGCACCAGCTTTTACTGATGCGTGGTGCTGAAACACTGGCATGTTAAGCTCTGAAGCTGACTCTTAAACTGTCATAATGCTGACTGAATTATAGCTGATTGGAATACCGAGCATGAGATTACTGATTGGCTGAGAGCAAATCAAATCTAAGCGAAACCACGCGGCACTAATAGAATAATAAGACAGAAAGCTTGAGAGAAATTATTTATACATTGCTTCGCAAAGGTCCTGGTCATTTATTTAGTTTATGGTGTCCAGCAGCTATCCGCTCCAAGATGTCTGATCAAAACTAACTTTGGCTATTCTGTTGGTTTTGTTTGTTTGTTTGTTTGTTTTTCTGTTTTTTTTGGGGGGGGTGTAGTATGGGGACACTCTTGCCCATATAAAACATATTTCATGAAAGAACAGCAGAACTTTGGGCCTTGTACCACGTACATTTTAATTCACCCAGTAAAGCTGATAACAGTAACAGGTAAAGCTTGGCAGTTGTGAATTTTTTAAAACCCCTAAAATGACTAATTTTTAAACAAATTTCAAGAATCCCTTGAATATTTGGTTAGCAAACCAAAGACCAGGGGACTACAGTCACTATTTGAAGAAAAGTAAGTATTCCAACCATTGACACTGTGGTAAAATTATAAATTAACTAAAGTACCAAGTAGATCTACTCCTACGAGGTTAAAAACACCAGCAAACAGGCTGAAACCAACTTGCATTATTTTACATGATTTAACTGCTCCGCATTTTTTTTCTGCACTTCATTATCATTTGGGCTCTATGTAGCAATGCCAATAGTTAGTAATGTTGATAGTTAATAGCACAGTAGATCTGAGGTAAAAATGTATAACATTCTTTAGATATTAAAAAATCAAATATTCGATCAAGTGTGTGAAGCTCCTACCCTTTAATTCTAAAATACATTCTAAATTCTAAACATTATGTGGTTGTTCATTACCTTTAAAAGTGTCAAGCCCTTTTATGTTAAAGGTGCTATAGAAATGCAGAATGTCAATGCTTTTTTATGTTTTCCTCAATCTCTCATATGTCTGTAAGAATATTCATATGAGAAGAATATTTAATATACATTTATATTTAAACATTTTTCAGAAGTACTTTCAACTTAATCAAGCACTCTAAACAAAGAACCTTCATGTTTGGGGATAAAAATGTTTTGTTTGTTTTTTACTAATTTTTATAATATTAATACACAAATTTTTGTGCTATATTTCAAGTTTCAAAAAAACCCAAAGAGGACAAAATTCATCTTTGCTCCTCAACTTACCCACAGAGATGGTCACTTTTATCAATTTGTATAAATATCTAAGATTTTTAAGTTAACATATATATGTGGATATATTATATATCAAGTGTGTGTTGTGTTTTCGCAAAATTTTAATGTGAATTAAATCAAATTCTAATTCTTTTCAAAAAGCAATTTTCGGGGAGCTCTTTGCATATCAGTTCCTATAAATTTACTTCCTTTTCTAAGTGTTGCTGAGTTTTCTATAGGGCGAATGAGTCATAATTTAAACATCCTTATGTTGATGAGGATTTGGATTATTTTCAACATTAACATTCACACTTTTGATGTTACAGTGGAAATACATGCAAATACAAGTTTACCACCTATATCAGATACCTGAAGTAGAACAGCTGGTTCCAAAAGTAATATATTTTATATTGAATGCAGACATGGATCCTTTAATGCAAGTGAAAACGCATATCAGTTCTTCCATGTTCCCTCTGCCTGAGGAACTTCACCCTCTCCATGGTTCTGTGGCTTTCTTTTTTCATACAATTAAGATTTCTGAATCTGTCTCCACTCTTTCTATCAATAAGACTACAACTCTTTGTATCATCTCCTAGTTTTCTTTATTTCACTTGCAATTGCCTGATCTCTAATAGATTTATTGAACTATTTATTGTCTGAGTTTATCTGTTTTGCTCTCTGTACCCAAATCAGCATCTAATGCTAAATAATATTTTGAGTAAGTGGGAAAAAAAATGAGTGAACAAATAACTATAGTCTTACCTATACCTATATTGGCATTTGGCTTTCTGTCATGAAAGTATAGAAACATGGAAAATCAGAGTGTAAAGATTGCATACTTTTTAAAAACCATGTTTAAAGCTTTAGTAATTTTTTTGTTAAAAGTATACACCAGTTTTTCTGCAAATGGAAATATAGCATACCCTCTGTAATAAGAAGTGCATAATCATTTATGAGCCTTGCCAAACAGAAAAGGAGAAGTTACAAAGATCTTGGGATCCTCTGAAGTACCATCCATTTGAGGCACTGGATGATTTAAAATAAAGCAGTTTGTCTGGTTTTTTGTTTTGTTTTTTTGTTTTGTTTTGTTTTGTTTTTTTAAAATCAGTACAGAATGATGGAGTGGTCTACCAGGGCATCTTTTGGCATCCTTGGTAGCTTACCACCAGGAATCTTGTTGACAGGTATTAATGCGGTGACATCAAAGCCTCCTGTCTAGTGTGCCCTAGAAGTTCTGCCTTGAGAAATGTCCTTTCATCTACCACCATGATTCTTTTTTTGTCTTTTCTTCTGTGTTGCTGAGTCTTCCAAGGCGATAGTTAAATAGGCTATGTCACATACTATTTATAAGCAAATAGAAGATAAGAATTTAGAACATTGTTGTCAATCTGTCTTCACTCTTTTAATTGAATTTTATCTACTTAATACTTCAGAATAGGAGGTTTAGAGGATTTAATTCTCCAAAGCTAATAATCTTTTTCTGATCATTTTTAATACCTTAGCTCCCTAAATAGAATTTCATGGATTGAACAACTAATCAACACAAAGATGTTCAAATAAAAGTAATTCAGGAATTTCAACACATTAAAGGTCAAAAGGCACAAAATTGTGGAGTAAAAGCAAATTAATAGAAGAAAAAGCAAATAGAGTTGATCTCTGAGGTAGGATTTATTATCTAATAGAACAATTTAAATTTTCAAAAAAATAATTTAAAGAAAATGAGAGCTCCTTTTAAATGTGTATTCACTGATGTACGAAGCATCTAAGAGAAGCCAGATGAAAACTAATGGAAGGAAACTAGAGTTAAAGCAACTGATGAAAATTTTAATATTTTGGTCTCTTCTTTTTTAGTTACTCATATATTATGGTTTTCACTGGCATCACTTCTTATAATAATTTATAAGTGACAAATTTCAGGCAATGATTGGTATGGCTACAGGTACTAGGGCTACACAAAGCTTCAACTTCTACAGTTAGAAAATATTCCATAAAATTAAATGAGTAATAAATTATCATACCTTAGAATAAAGAAAAATGCTGTGCATTCCAAATCCTTAGGTTATCACTAGCTAGTAGGGAAAAAACATTTGTGCCAACTTCATGTATATTAAACAGATATGTGCCTTGTGGCCAAAAAAATAAAAATAAATAAAAATTGGTTGGAATGTAAAAGTAACTTTTTAAAGGCTTCGCATGTATGTCTGCACTTCCTTTTCATTTCTTTGGCATTTTATAATTGGCACTTTTCTTTGAGCTTCAAAAAATATCAAATGCTTTTCTCTGAATAAGAATGAATCACCAACTTATTTCCATGTTTACTGAGCAGCTCAAAAGTTACTAGTTGATGACATTAGCTTAAACAGACTTTGTCTTTATGAAATTGAGTATGTTATGAGATGTGGATAATTTTGGTTAAGTGTACAGTCAAAGAAGTTAATTGGTTGTTTAGTCTACTCTACAAAGAACTCTTTTGTATTTCTCGATACCTCTAATTTGTGATATTAAGTTAGGGAAAAAGGAAACTTCATGTTTGGGTCAGGAGAAAAAAGAAAAAGATGCCAGTCAATGAAAAAAAATTCTTAAACTCTTTGGAGTAGAGCCACACACACACACACACACACACACACACACACCAGTGTGTGTGTATATATATATATGTATACATACATATATATACATACATATATACATACATACATACATATATACATATGTATATACAAAATATATACATACATCTGGCTTCTCTTAGATGCTTCGTATGTATATATGTATGTATGTATATATTTTCTTTTTGGATTCAAAAGTCTGGTCTATTTTGCATGTTATTTTTAAATTTTGTCCTTAGACTAATGTGTATGTCATTATTTCAAAGATCATACTCTTGTGAGAACTTGCAAACTTTAAATCAAACTTATTGGACATTAGTAGGAAAACAATGATTGGGTGAACACATTTTATTTTATTCATTTATTCAAATTAATCTATTCATACATTCAAAAGATATTTACTGAGTCCCTACAATGTGCACCTCCTGTGCCAAACTGTGATGTGATGGTGAGCCATAACAGGCAAAATGTCTTCTCCTGCTCCCTAACAATTATATGTAATTATCTATCTTTATCTGGCAAAGTGGGGATAATTCCACAAGAATGATATTTTCTCACCTTTCAGCCATGTAGAAGGTTTTGAAACAGTCTATGGAGATAATAAAAATTTCATTACAGAAACAATTCCTTGACTCCAGCCGGGAGGAGCTAAACAAACAGGGACAAGTTGGTTGTACCCATGGTTATAGGGCATTGCCAATCACAAGTAGAAATGGTAATCCTGATAAGTTTGTGCCCAACAAAAGATGACTGAGACTTACCGTAGAAATTACTTCTACTAGAACTTAGATTGGCTTCTAGAAGTCTCTGGACACAAGGATTGCCAGCTAATTAGAGATGGGAAAATAATTAGAAAAATAAGAAAAATCACAAGGTATACCCAGGATTGTATTGCCATTCAAGTGAGTACAAAGTGAAATAGGGTAATTTTTTTTTAACCTAAGAAATAAGAATGTTGGTAAGATGATAGGCAGAGAGATTTTAAATTAAAATAAAATTCCAAATGAAACACAGTTGGAAGAAAAATACTGTCAATTTAAAAAAAAAAAGAGTGGATTTTTTGGATGGTAACTATGTAATAAAGTTATTTTAAGACATGCAAGGTAATCTAAGATGAAAAATGGGTGATCCACATCTTTCTATTTTTCTGTGTTCATCTTCATGTTTAAAGTTTAAATCAGTTTATTATCAAAGCACCCAAATTAACCTCTGAATACACTGTGTTTATTCAAGGTTGTGTTTTTCAACTTTGAGGAAGACAGAAGTGGCCTTGCCAAGGGGTGAGGGAGAAAAAGCAGGGTTTATAAAAGGTTGAAGAGGAACCATTTAATTCTCACCGTACCAGGCTTTCCCAGGAATGATTATGTGCTTCTTATGAATGTGACATTGAAAATCTGTACTTTTTATAGTACGCAGTGGCAAAAAATGTAAGCTGTAAAATGTTGCTTTAAAAACGTGTTTAAAAACAGTGTTCTGACACTTTATTGCACAATGAGTCTTACATTAAGCATTTATGGCAGCTACAAATTCACAGCATGGTTTTGATGCAGTAATAAAAAGCACCAAAATGGGTCCAACTGACATTTTACAGCCAGAACAAAGGGTTGAAAGTTTAACGCTTATCTATAGCTACTACATGTTACATATTAGCTCCATTATCTATAACAGGACTACATGTTACCCACACGAAAGATATTTCTAACAGTAAATTATTAGTAAATTTAGTATTTCGATCACTTTCAAGGACAAAGAGCATGCATTTACATGGTCAAACTTAATTAGGAGAAACGCCAGTGCTTGCTTGTGACCTGTTAGTGCGTACGCAGTTCATCCAAAACCCATCCTTGCCAAAAGGAATGGACTGATCTCATTATTACTCTTCTCTGGAGTTCCAGTCAGCCCCTAGTCTTTTTTTGTGCCCATTAAAAATATTGAGTTAAAAATTCTTTCAGGTATTCTGTATATTTCCTCCTTGGATTTTGGCCAAATACTGAGAATGTCTTTGATACTCTCAGGCAACACAATCACAAACATATAATTGGGTACAATCTGCCTCCTATTCACATCCCCAGGTACCACCACCACAACTGTGGCTCTTTAATCAGTGTGAGGTTATTATGCTTGCTAAGTGATATCTGCCTGTAGCTTATCTAAAACGTATAACAGTGTCTAAGTTGCTGGTTAGAAACCTTAAGAGACTGGGTATTTGAGAACAAGTGTCCTATATAATTCTGGCAGTTCATGTACAAGATTTCCTAGGTGCATTTGCATCTTAAAAGAAACAGTTAACTAGCTAGGTGGATGAATGGCCAGATAGCATTTTCAATGGCAGTGCACAACCTGAGGCTTCACTTCGTTTATGAATTTATCTATGGAAGAATAACTAGAATTATTTTACCAAGCCCATTTTGTGTGTGTGTGTGTGTGTGTGTGTGTGTGTGTGTGTGTGTGAAATTACCACTCCCCAAAGGCTCGTAATGTAGAAATAACATAGTCCAGTTTTTCAGCATTGCAGCAGAAGCCAGGTTGCCTTTGCCTGAATGCAGTGTTCATCAGTTTTAATGTTGGACAGACATTTTGGGATTGAGTTATAAAAAGACATTGTCCAGCCAATCTATTCTCAATATTCTGGACAAATCAAGTACATGCCATCAGTGATCAAATTATTTAAGATAGCTTTTTTAAAAAATGGATCAGAAAATGTAATATTTATCCATAAATGTTTTGTCTGGTTTCATTTTTTTCTCAGAAGATTCTAATATGCATTGTCAGTTGATTTTTACCTTAGCTCTTTAATTACACTGGTATCATTTGGATATACGACAACATATACCTAGAGTCAGAAATCTTTAACTTCTTCAAAAAATGTCTTTCAATGACGTAATGTCAGTATAATTAAAATCCCACATTTAAAATCCTAATGATACTAAAGTTCCTTTTTTTTGAGGCTACCTTGGATTCCTTAAATCACATTGTCCATAACACTGTCTTCCATATGTAAAGTTGATACCACCTTTGAGAATATGGCATGTGTGGTTGATAGCATAGAATACAGGGCTGTTTTTAGCTCAAAGATATTTCATCGGATTTCATGATATATGTTATTCTATTAAATTTATAATCTCATAATACCAAGGCAGGCTATTCATTCTCATCTACGAACATGAGAAAAAATGCATCGAAGGGTAAAAATATATTTTAAAAATTGTTTTGTTAAATTAAACAAAAGTCATGATAAGAAAGAAATAACTTCCACTCCTCTGTTACTCTTACCAACTTTTTCTAATTACAGATGTTATTAATACTATTATAATGAAGTGATACAAGATAGGAATGGAGAATATGCATCGTAAACATTTGCTGTGGCCCATGCCAACCCATCTCACTATTAAGAGTTTGATATTATTCCCATATTTTTCTTACACCTATTTAAACATGTATGTACAATTTTAATGAGATTATACAACCTGCTTTTCACAAGTAACAATATAACTGAGTCCTCAAGTTTAGAAAAGCCACCTCTCCCTGCCTTAAACATTTTAAAAACGCCTACATTTTGTGATTTTATTTTATTTTTTGCTTAGATTTTTTAAAACACCTATCACTTGGAGAAGTTGTGCTGGTATAATAACAATTTTATTTTTATTTGAAAGTGCTTAGCCTACAGTCACAATGACGTGTAGTAAGTTATTATGATTTTTTGACTCTGAGTTTCAAATAAAATCCAAATGCCATAGGAGAAAGAGAGCAGAGGTTTATAAAAGGAATCTTAACTTAAACTAGGCCAACAACCAAGATAGGTAGATTGGTTGGTTGTTTTAAACTGGACTCTAGTAGAAGATAAAGTGCAAAAATACCTGCTGAGAATTCTTGGTGAAGTTCTCAAATTACATTAAAAAATTCTCTCTCTCTCTCTCTCTCTCTCTCTCTCTCTCTCTCTCTCTCCATAAGTATTTATATATACTTACATACAGATATAGGTATGTATATATATATGTATGTACGTATGTACACATATATATGTATACACACATATGTGTATACATATATGTTGATCGAATATATACACACATATATGTGTAAACACACACACACACACACACACATACACATATAAAATTCCTGGTTACATTAATGCTTTAAAAGGTCGAAACTTGGAAGGGCACCAATGAGGGAATTAAGAAAGATTGCCAAGAGCAAAGATGTATCATTAGAGACCAAGGCTAAGACCAAAGCTAAAACACACTCTTGTATTTTTAATTTCTATGTACAGATGCAAACCTTGGATAGTGAAAAAGGCTGATAGGAAGAGAACATAATAATTTATTTGAAATATGGTGTTGGAAGAAAGCTCCATGGATGCCCTGAGCTGCCAATACATGAACAAGTGGGTTGTAGAGCAAGTTGATACTGTAACATCACTGGAGGCAAAAATGACAAAACTGAAGCTGTTCCACATTGAGCATATTATGAAAAAGCAGAGTTTTTTTTGGAAAAGACAATAGTGCTGGGGAAAATAGAAGGCAGCATTAAAAGAGGAAGAACAAATATGAGATGGGCTGACTCCATAAAAGAAGCTATAGTCATGTGTGCAGGAGCTGAGCAGGGCTGTTGAGGACAGGACATTGTGGATATCACACATTCAAAGGGTCGCACCTACACAGCACATAACTCACACGCATTGCAAAGAGAGGAAGGGGTGTCAGGATGGAGGTATGTTGAAATAGGAGAGTGAGAAGGGAAGAGAAGCAGTTAAAAACATGATCATTTCAAATGCAGATACCAGCTCCCATTCCTTTATTTAATAATCATCAATAAAAATAACTTCCAGATGTTTAACTGTAGATAAGAATGAAAAATAATGTTTGATTCACTGAAATGTTAAATATTAATTCAAGCCTCTAAACCTGGATGTTTATTTTAAAATACTTGCAAATGATTTGGTGGTAGTAATCATGATAACAGCTAAACAAATTAAACATCAATCTTAACACCATCTTTTTGAGGAAGTTCATATATTAATATTAAAAGTAATGTTGATATTATAAATTGATGATAAACAAAATTAAATTCAATTATTGCAGTAAATATGTTTAAGATTATAAAGTTATTTTTAAATTAATAAGAAAAAAAAGAAAATTGGCAAGTGATTAGGTGCCTCAAAAAAAGGAGAAAGAAATTGAAAGATACATTCTGTGCTGCCTTTTCAAAAGATTTCTTTTTGAAATTCAAAGTAATTATCTTTTTATATTACTATAGACCTGAAGGTCTTAACTTAGGGTCCATGGAACTCCTAGCATAGCTATGGGAGATCCTCAGATCCCCTGAAATTCTATGCAAAATTTGGTGGCTGCTTGTGGTGGTGATGTGTACATGTGTGCATTTTCCCATATACGCGGCATCCATCACAGTCACAAAGGAATTCATAGCCCCAAAAGGTTAACAATCAGTGATATAGACCTCAGAGTGTACAAGGCATTTTCACAGTTATTAACTAGTTTGATCCTTACAACATTGGAGCAGAGCTGGCACTAAGCCCAGGACAGTTGTTTTCTGTGTCTCTATGGTCCAGAGAAAAGTGACCCGACAAAAGTATTATTGCTAAACTACAGTTACTAAATGTATCACCAAATCTTTCCTGACAATATTTGCATATGACACTGAAGGAAAAAGACATGGAGATGTTTCATCAATGCTTGGATGAGGTCACATATTTTTATTGTGGGGAAAGAGGGTGGGATCCTTCCCAGTGTTAATTACCTAGTACCTGTTGGCCAAACTCACCACCAGTGAGTGAAGACATGAGTGTTGTAAGTGGTAAACATTCCACTTTAATGATGTCAGTTGGGGGAGGTGGGGGCTTCTTTAATATAATGGTAGCTGCATGCATTTCTTTGAACCTCAGCTTTGAATGCCAAGACATTTGAAACAGGAGAGTTTTTCCCTAAAACTCTAGTTTAACTACTGTTCTTCAAATTAGTTATTAAATAACACAAGGGAGAGGAAGACTCACCATTAAAAAAAAAAAAAGAAAGAAAGAAAACATCAGGAAATTAAATCTTATAAATACCCATTCTTTCTTGGAAGAGAGCTTTTATTCACTTTTTATCCTGAAACACAGACATCCCATTATCTGAACTTCAGTCAAGCTAAAGCACAATACGTGGAAGCTAAAATATTTTTTTAAATGTCAAATTTTAGCTTTTCAGAATCTTGACCCTATGCCTATCCAAGTCCTAACTGTTGCTGGTGGCCCAGTTGAAGTATACGGCATGATGGAGCTGGTATATTGGGATGTTCATACAACCTCACTTTAGCTACTAATTGATATTTCATCTAGTATGGCTCATAAAAGGTAATTAATCCTAGAAAAAAAAAACATTTAGTAATAATATACTAACCAGCTCTTAGTCTATACCAGGCACTATTTTAACCATTTTAAAAGCAACTAGCTCATGGTGCTTCACACGTCATTTAAATCTTAATCTCATCCTCATTTTAATGGAAGGAAACTGAACTTCTAGAAGTTTAAGGAAAACACCCTATATGTAAAGAATTCAAATGATTCAGTAAGACAAAGCAAGCAATAAAATATAAAACTGTGATTAAGAAATGAGCAATAATACACAAAATTGGAAGCACAAATGGAAAGGTATTCAACCGCATTAACCACATTATATTAAAACTATAATTTCCTCCTGATGAGCATAAATTAAAAAGTCAGGAAATGTCAAGGGTTGTCAAAGATATAGGGCAATGGGTACTTTTATCCAACAATGGTATGCATATCTACTGGTACAGCCACATTGGGACTGAGTACGACAGCTTCAATTAATCAAGCAGAACATTGTATATCCTCAACCAGTGCTACTACCTCATATATATACTTTCCAGAAACCCTAGCATAAATGCACCAGGGACTTACCCATGAAGAATTTTTCAAAATAAGGATTTAGACCTAGATCCCTTAACTTTTGAATTCTTGCGTAGCTACTACCTTTTGTCAAAACTAACCAGAGGTTTACTTGTATTTAAGCAAGTTATATTTCTACCATACTCCAAGTAAGCCATAGAGAGGCCTAAGAAGGAACAGAAATGTTGGGAGCTTGTGGTATGTTCAGAGACAATGAGACATTCAAGTAGACACCAGTCTCTAGTCATGAGTCACTCTCCAACTGGGTAAAGATATGTGGATTCCATAGTTGTGGAGCACTCCTGTTAAGAAACAAATAAATATAGATAATGAGCTCTGATAGGTCCCTTTAACGTTCTGATTAAAGCAAAACAGCCCCTTCCTTTGTGGTCAGCATGGCTTTTGGATGCCAACAAAGTCCTTCTCACTTAGAGACAGATGCTGCCTCCAGGAATTGGAGACAAGATATTGGTTTTTGCTTAGCTGAAATATACAACCGATGCAATTAAACTCATTTAAACATAGAAATCATTCCCGTGTTTATGTACTCACAAACAGCCATCTCAACATCTGTAGTTAATAGATCATCCAATAACAAACACTTTCTCGTAAATACACATGCTATATTTGATTATTCAAACCATTCCAGCCAATGCGCCATTCAAAATATTGATTTAAAACCTTTTTTTTTTTTTTCAACCATTAAGCTATTAATGAGTTCCAGAAATCATGTCTTGAGAAAATATTGGCAAGTTTTCTGTTAGAGGAATGCCTAACAAAGAATTTTCCAATAATGTCCCAGGACATCAGAGCATTTTTTTTTTCAGTACTACATTTAATTATAGAATTATACATCCTGCAAGATGTATTTTTTCCCTAAAATTAATATGAACTACACCCAAAAGTGATTTTAATCAAGATCATCTCTAAAAGGATGCTTATAGGTACTGCATCTAAGTATGTGAAAAACATATTGGGTGATGGCCCTGTGTCAGAACCAACAGCTTTGATGTTATCACTAATCATCTAACCTTCTTCCTTAGGCACCAACTCTAGTACGGTTGGGGAAAAAAAAAATAGTTGCATTTAGGTATGTTATGCTCTGCTAGGCCCACTGAAAGTGGCTTTTCTGCCTCACTCTGGTGGTTTCATGGGGGTGGAGATTGATCTGTGAATCTCTTGCATGATATGTTTGAAATTTTTATGTGAGCGTGAAGTGTCAGGTGGTGTCAAACTCAATCATTACCAGGCAGCAGGGGAAGCTGGGTGGACAAGGAGTTGCCATTTTCATAAGACATGACTCTGTCTTGATTTTTTATGGATGGCAGTCTTGTGCTTTTCTGCATGGTGCAGTCAAAGGAAGGTAGCATTGTGTACTTGATTTTAGTATAGCGAATGTAAATAAAAGCTAATTCTATTATGTGCTGATTCTCTTAAAAGCACTCAATTCATTGAACTTCTCTTGCTTTCTTTCCTTTTCCATGTTTCACTACACCTTCCAGATTCCACTTTCCTCATAAAACATAAAAGGAGTGTTACCACTTGTCTGTTCAATGGGCTACATCCTCTCCTCACCAATAGCAAAAGCAAATTGTTCTCCAGCACTTAAGTATACATCTCAAACAATAATGGTGTATAACCCAAGAGTGGAAGAAATGCCGTGTGAGACCACCACATACTGGGATTCATTTTGAAGTCTGTTTTCTTTTAAACTCAGTAGTGTCATAAATTACTTAGCAAGAAATGAAGCACCAAGTGAAAGGAGACACCTTGATTTATTAAGCTTTTTTATTTTTTTTTCCTGTTTACGCTTTCCATTTTCACAGTCCTTTTGCTGAGAACCTACTCTAACACCGCTAGCTCATGGGTGTCTGTATGTTGTCAGACTGAAACCTGATGGAGGCATTTTGACATTATAGAATCTATAGTGCTTCTTAAATATTTTCATTGCCTGAGCTCCCATCTTGTGGCTGTGGAAATAGGAATGTTATCTTTAGATCAAATCACCATATGGTGAGGCATGGGCCGATTTTCAGTTTAATGCAAATTCTATTTTTTGGTTTTGCATGAAATACCTATTGCCTTTGAACTGATCATTTTGTGTTATTAAAGAAATGCTGATTGTAAGTTTGAGATAATATTAAATGGAAACGTCTTTATTTAAAGAATCTCCACTTATATGATGACATGCCAAGATCAGAGTTTCAACTGTGGGTAACATCGCACATGCTTTTCGTATTGCGAATACCTTCTTATTGCAAAACTTTTTTTAAATGTTGACAGTTTATGTTGTTATTATCTTTAATTCTCCACAATACATAAAGTAACCAACCATGACATTATAAAATCATTATTCCTAAACCATCAAGTTTTCTTATGTAATTTCCAATTAATTATCTCCCTCATTATGATACTAGAATTCAACTTCTGAGGGTGGGGATGTGAGGGTTTAGTTCTTTTTTCAGCAATTTATGAGTTTAATTTGTCCAGTTAATCAAACAATGGGTGGCATTTGTTCCTTCCATAACTTCCATGTTCATTTTTTATTATTATTCCATAAGAGACTTGGCCAAATTTTCAGTTACTTTAGATAAAATCAGGCAGGTAATAATTAGAAATCAGATCCAGAGCTTTGTAGAGAAGTTGCCTATATCTGTTGAATAATTTTTCTATCAAGGGTGGTAAAAAGATATTTCGATGTTGGGAAAGCCATCTGATATTTTATTGCCTCTCTTTTCTTGCAAATATAGTTTTTTGTTTTTAGTTTTGTTTTGTTTTTTGAGAGCAAAATAAAATCCTTCTCTGGGCATTTTTCTAAAGCACAACAATCTTTTCCTCAGTTTTGCTCACTGTTTATTAAATTATGAACATATCATTGAACAATATTTTAAGACTATAGCTAAAACCAATTTCTTTAGATCTCTACATAACTTAAAATAAAAAAAGAATGAAAAAGATTTGAAGAAACTTTTGTCATTAATCAATAACCTTTTCTTAAGTAATTTATACAGTAACCCTTTTTTTCTTAAGTAATATTAATATGTCTTAAGAATATAAACCAGTAGCAAAGAAGTGCTTGACACATTGTTGGAATATTCATTTTTAATCTCTTTTGAAAGCACTTCAGGAGCACCAGCTTATATACAAATAATTGATGTGCTAATTTTAAATCTTTCTTGTCTGGTTTCTTTCCTCCTTTCTCAACCCTAAAGCCTTATTAGTGAAGTTCTACTACAGGTTTTGATGTTATTACAGCTTCAGAAAACCCAAACCAAATGTCATGTGTCTTTTTCAAAAGAAACGCAGCATGCCTCATAGTGAGCTGGACGCCCTCTGATTTTCTGTGACTTCTGTGATGGAATTTTTATTTATGTCAAGATCAAGGTCAGGAACAAATGATTTTGTTATATAATCATGCTTGTGAACAAAGAAAAGTTTACCAGTCTGTTTATGCTTTGATCTATCTTGTAACAAGGAAAGTTAAAATTATAGAATCATGATATTTTAGAATTAGAAAGGTCCTCAGAGATAATCAGGCCCACCTCATTTGTTTTAGACTAGATCTGATCCGGAGGAAATTGAACCCTAGAAAAATTAAGTGGCCTGCTTGAAGCTCCCATATTATTCATGGCAGACCTTAGAGTAGCCATTGAATATTCTACTGCGGTTTCTCTACTGGATTCCCTATACTATATTTTGAATATTTTTTTTGTCCCTTTTTAACTTTGCTTTGATTTTATTTCTATGAGGTACTTTTCTAAACCTATTGCTTATGTTTTCTAATAGGAGATGAATGTGAATCTCCCTGTAAAACATTTTTAAAGCCAGTTCTCTAGTTTTATGTACATGCAATGAAAAGGAAAGTAAAATGTTTAACATCTCCTGGAAATCTGGGATTAAATCTTATATGTTTATAGTAATTTAATGCTGGTAATTGATTAGGTAAAGAAATGAGCTTGAGTTATTTGCAACATTGAAATTTACTTTGTTTAGATTCCAGCCTTCTAAAGTTGTAGCATTTCAGTTACAGAGTAAAATTGCCTGACATCTTTTTATCTTAGTTTTCCCTTCTTATTCCATCTTGCAAAAATACAGTTTTTTTTTTTTAATCATTCTTTTTACCCTGGAAAATTGATCTCTATCTTCTAACTTGCAAAATAGATTCCACTTATTGAGTGCCTGCTATGTATCAAGCATAGTTTAAGTATTTTCCCAAAATATTCTCATTTAGAACACTCCAGAATCCCATGAAGTAGGTTCTGCTATAACTATTTCTTAGAAGAGAAACCTGAAGTTTGGAGAAATTAAGTATCTTGCCCAGGGTCACAAAGCTAGTAAGAGTTAAAGCAGAGATTCAAAACTAAGAAGTCTAACAATAGAGCACTTGATATCATGTTTAAAATATGATCCTATATAAGATTCCCAGAGTCAATTTCTTTCTCAATAGAAGTTATATCAGTAAATGACACTCTTTTATTCATGTCTCCATATTTTTACCTCGTAGAACCTGACAATAATCAGCAGGTCACTGGAAGTATTCCAGCAGAGATGAGAGTCATCTTTCAAAGATATATGCAAATGTTGAATAGTATGGATATAACTTCTCAGATTCTATAAATTTTAGGGATTTTTTTTTTTTTGCATGTGTGTGTAAAATGAATTTCACTCTGGTATAGGACTGAAAATAATTCTTGTAGGGCTTTTAGTTAGAACCACACCCACATTGCCAATAAAATTTTTAAACTGAGGGGTTTGTTGTTCAAATAGTGTTTCAAAGGCACGATTTCTCCTTTTTGCTTAGCTTTCATTGATTGCACAATGGCAGAAGAGTTATAATAATGCTGTCTTTCAAAGACCTGACATCAGAATATTGGTGTCTTTAGATGTCTTCTAAAGAAAAATATATATATATATATTGTTGGTACCATTTAGCCTGGGTTCTCCCCATTTTCCAAAGCAGAAAATAAGGCAAAGTTTTATCTGTGAGTAGTTTACTTGGAATGGAACAGAGTTGTGAAAATGGAGTAGTAGAACACAGAAAGAAAAAAAAAAATGCTGGAATGCTTGTCAAGTTGCCACAGAGCTCAATGGCTATGGAGAATTTAAACTTCCCTTTGATCTTCTGAATAGCCATATGAAATGCATCTCAGAACTATCCACCTGGGGCAAGGAGGAGGAGGCATTTGTTCACCTGCATTTGTCTCCTATTGTCAAGTTCTCTGCACTTTATGTTTGTACAAGCATGAACACTGAGAAGGTCCCCACAGGCTCTACACTTTGCATTCAGAGAAACCCCAGGACAAGAAGCAAGAGAAATACTATTGTGAGTGCTCAGAGCAAAACCCCTCTGATTGCATCTGCCCAAAGCTGGTCAAACTTGCTGAGCTTGTCACTGTGGAGCAAGAAGAGGCAGATGCAAGAGGATTTGGAGTGGAATACAAGAGAGGTTCATGTCAAGAGCTTATTACACCTTCAATTTTATTCTTCATTCCATATTTCTGATAGATAGAGAAGTACATGATATACAACAGGAAGAGAGTAACAGGCAGCCTCAAATTTGGAGCATGACTTACCTATCGAAACTCAAAGCTAATTGCTCATGGATGAACATTAGTTAGAAATGTCGTGGGGAAAGAAAGATGGTCCTACAGGCTCCTGGGATCGCAGAGATAGAAGGGATCATGAAATGTCACTTAGTCCATATGCTGCCCGAAAGCAACTAATTCACAACATATTCTATTGTCTTGACATTTAAATGTAGTCAATTGGCACAATTACTTTTCAGAACGAAGTTTTACTTACTTTCTCGGATAGAGTAGCAGTGCTGGCTGTTGGAAACAGAATAAATTCAGCAGGTATTCTTCTATTACAGGTAATTTAGCAACTCTGGGCTTATCAAATTCTCACTTATAAATAAGGCTATTTGATGATTATCAACTCAATAAATAGGAATTAGGCATGCATGAATGGAAGCGTTGCATACACATTTCCAACAAAAAGTTTATATGATCTTTAGTTTAAATACGAGCTCATGGTAAAACTGGTTGTTAATTTTTTTTTTTTTTAAACCTTGATCTCTAGACGTAAATGAAATCAGCAACTCCACTTGTGCCTTTGGTAGGATATCAATACTTCATCTGCAGTCTCTTCCAGGAATATTTTACTTTTTCTTTGGGCCCACGTTCTTGAAATTCTTTATTTGCCATCTATGAGTCTCAGTTCAAACTACATCAAACAAAACACATGCATATATACAGGCATGTATACAAGAATGTGCACACACACACACACACACACACACACACACACACACACATTCCTGCACACATATACACATACAGACACACAAACATGCATTAGCTGCCCTAATAAAATGTTCATAGAATTTCTGGCTAAATCTAAATATTCAAGTGATGTCATCAGGATTCTTTCCAACTCTTCATGCTGCTTTTGCCATAGCGGCTTAATCTTGAAATGTAGACACCAAGAGCTTCAGAGTCATGTTCTGTCAGCCTGGCATACTCAGCGTAAAGGGATGCTTCTTCCCACTAGCTCTAGAAAAATTCTTAGGATACACTCTGATTGGTCGTCGTGATATTTATCCATGTGTGTGACTAGGAGGATAAAATGATCCGAATGGCCAGGATGGGAACAGATGCTGACTCTTAGAAAAGGGGACAGAGTCCAGACCTTCCGAACTTCCTAGAATGATGCTAGAGGATCAAGTGACTTTTTAAAATAAACCTCAGTGTTGTTACCAAAAGAAGAAATGATGAGGCTACTAAAAAAATAAAAATAAAATAAATAAAAATAAAATTTAAAAAAGCAGGTGTACTTTTCATGTTTCTCCACTGACATTTGTGAGTTCAAAAAGACTATTTCCCCCAACGGGGCCAGAAGCCTCTTGAAGGCAGAAGCTGTTTCGTGTTAATCTCGTAACTATCATCTGTCAGAGTCTCTGGCACTCCTTACTGATTATAAATTGAACTGATCACAAGTCTTTTAATTAAAGATATCACATCAGTGTCATTTAATTTATTTGTGGAACAAGTCAAACATTTAAAAACTATATGTGACAAAGAAGAACTATCACCTAATTCAGATTACACCATGCAAAATAGATCGATAATCAAGATATCTACCACATAGAGAGGATCAACTGCTTAAGAAAAATTGTGTGCATAGCACTATTGAAATCTGCTTCCATTTTTATCCTCAAAACATTTGGTCATTTTGTAGTAATTCTTCAAATTCTATGCATGTAAATAAATGTGCAAATTAATAAAATTCTATCACACTTCATCATGAATAATGAATTGCTACAAAATCTTCAATAAAAAGACTAGGTTTGCCATATTTTAAGCATTTCAACCAAAACAGAAGTAGAAATCCATTAATATGTAGTCTACAGGTTTTTCTTTGTGCTTAATCTTTTATAGAAAACAAACTGTAATATCGTTAAATAAAAAGACGGCAATTGGGTGTATATGCAGGCTTGGACATTCTTTTACCGTCACATCTTATCTGTCACTCACATGGGGATGAAATAATATCTCCTGCTTTAAAAGAAAAAATTCCAAAGTGCTGAAACAATTTTACACAATTCATGGTGAATATAAAAATAACCTACAATAGGGTCTTATGCCAAATTAGGCAGCACTTTAGAGAAGCAGGGAATAAAGGCTCAAAGTGAGAGCAAGCTAGGAAGGGAGCATTCTCTTCCTTGTCAGAATAATTGGTTCATTAAATGGAAGGAGAGAAGGAGAAGAGATAAAATGGGAGGAGAGTTCCCACTATTAAAGATGTATCACACATGGTCTCTCTCAACTTGCCTTGCAGCATTGCGGCCGATATACACAGACCCTAATAAGCAACAAAGCGAGACTCCCAATTGTTCAAATCTTTTTTTTTTTTTTTTTTTTAACCCAATGATAAAGAGAAGGGTGCTCCGGTTCCCATAATCCCAGGGATCAGACCCCAAAGCTAAGCAATAGGAAGAAAGGGCTGATTAAAGCCACAGCAGTCAAGACCTTTGTGCAGTCATGATAGGTGGGTGTATATAGACACATGCCCACATAAAGAGCACACATGTGGTCAGTGGAGTGCTGTGAGCGAGCCTCTAGGATGAATAGCGCCATTATAAACACAAGTCATTATTAGTAGCCAGCATAAATAGGTTGACCTGTCATGGGGTTAAGATCTATGATCCACTGGGACTTGCTACTCTTCAGAGCAAGGGGATGCAGCTACTGTGTGACAGAAAAATGTCTTGAGAACACATCCAAGGGCCCATGGAAAAGTAGTTGCTTGTAGATGTTGTCTTTAATTAAAGTGGTTATTGTAGAGAGAAGGTCGTCAGTTGGAGGTGACCCTTGGATCAAGTTTTGATCTCCAACTAACTGTTCAGTTTTATTCAACGGACAAAGAGTCAGGAGGGAACCAGAGGGAATAATATCAAGGCAGGAGACACGTTTACTTGTGATGTGTAAAACCATAAAAGGTTCAAAGTTTGGGTTTTGGTTCAAATAAAATCCCATGAGTTCAGAGGGTTTTTTAAACCCTCTGAACCTCATCAATGCGGAGAACCAGCTGAAAGAAATCTCACAAGAGCAAAATGGTCCTTGGAACTTTTGGCCTTTCACTAACAAATCTGGCCAGAAAAATACCATCAGCAATTTAGGCAAGTCCAGGCAGATGACAAGGAAAGTGTGCCTTAAATGTCCTGCAGGGCGGCTTTTCCAGATGTTAGCTCTTATTTGCCCAAAGAAAATGGGAGTATGAATGGAGGCACAAATAATGTACATAAATCTGGTCAAGAGACAAAACTAGAAGGGCTAGCAGTCACAGATGACCGAGATTAGGAAACTATAGAACCAGAGAACACTTGGTGTAGCAACACTGTCAACCAAAGCATATTTCATTTTCCACGTTTTCTGACATTGCTACTCCTAGAAGCTTAGAAAGAGTAATGCCGGGAAACTTGGACGAGATAGGGTGAGTCTACAGTTTCATAGCAGCCTACTCCCTTTCACCACTCCATTCACCCCATTCCCATTACTTCTCCCGGGAAGGTACAGACCTGACCATGAGCAAAGCTGAATGGCCAGTCTCTTCTCTTAGCACCCTTGCCTTATTGTTTGTGATATGACTCTCCTGGGTTCCTGGTGTGCTCTTTCGCTGCTATGGCTACTCTGGGTTTTTTAACCAAGGAGCTCTCTCCTTGGCTTTTCTCCTATTTTAGCCAATATACTGTTAGCCTTGGAGTTAGAAAGGACATGATAAAGCAGTTTGTTGTTGGGTGTGAATTTTAAAGAATGGCTTTATATGTTTTCCCTTCTAAGGTAAAGGCCTTTTAGTGAGAATTACTTATTAATAAAAAGAAGGTAATAATATCCAGCTGGGGATGGGGAGTCCTAAGAAGAGGAGGTCCTTAAATTCCATCATCAATACAACTGTACTGGATAGTGCTGTACCACGCTGAGGTCCTCACAGCCATTCCCCAGCTTCTGGGACCATGTACCTACTGTGAGATCACAGCTGCATCTCTCTCTCGGAAATGCCCTTGACCTCAGAGATTGGCTTGGCCCAAGGAAACCCTCTCACAGAGACAGATGTGGCCAAAGATCGGCAGATGCACATGCATATACTTATCTCAATCTGTGATGACTCTGAAGAGCCAGATCGGCTCCAAACCTCACCTTCCCTTTGTTTTAGGATCAGCTAAGGATTCGGTCATGACCACGTTGTGAGTCTTCCTCTCTCTCTGCCCAACTCTGCCTTCCTTATAGATGCATCTCCTGAGATCACTTCCTAATAAACCTTCTGGCTCTCTCTGTTGCCCCAAACTCAATGCAGAACAGTAGATTCTCCTTACATTTTCAACAAGGCCAGTCAGCTTCTCATCAATGCAATGTTCAGCAGAATACAGCTGCAGTTGGCGGAGTAACTTGTACCTTATATTAGGAAAAGGAGGGTGCTGTAGGGAGAGATGAAATGAGACTGCATGAGGAAGAGTGAATAGAGGTCAGTGGGGGCCTTGGCAAGTACGGGTGCATACTAATGGGTCTTAGCGTCCTCGAGGAAAACCCTCTCCTCTGTCAGATGAGCCATCATTCCATTTTCACCTTCCACCGGCAAACTTTAAAATCGATCGTTATTTTTTTATATCTGCCCTCCATGTTGCAGGTACATTTCAGAACAAATGTTATCGGTTCATTTTCCTATAAATAGAGATCTTAATTATCACATTTATTCATTTTATTTCTTTTGGAAGGTTTTTAGAGGTTGTATATCAATGACATCCTTTCCGAAAGATTTGCATTTGAAAGGCTGTTGTTCAAATTTAATTCACATTTGACACAATGTTTTCTCCTGCAGAACAGTACCGAACATCTGAAAGTCAGTTTCAGCAGGTCCTACCTCTGATCATTTCTCTTTTTATCATAAGTATATTCTAAACGAATTTCATGTGTGTTGTAGAATTTTTTTAAAAAAATCAAAATGTCTATATCCTTTATGTAGTCCCATTTTTATTTTTAAACTGCACTTCTTGTATTGTCTTCTCCATGGTACATTCTGTCTGACAGTGTCTGTGGGCTTCCTGGGGCTTCCGGGGGTCAGAGCAAGCATTAACCTGAAGGGAACACAAAGCCTTGTTGATGGAGAGTCACGATTAATTTCTATCTCTGCATCTTTGCTCTTCTCCTGTGAGAGCAAGCCGGTATGGAATCACTCCACACGCCCCTGTGGTTTGTTCTGCACATCAAGCTCCAGCAGTTCCAGAGAACACGAAGGTTACATCCCTCCAACCCAGGCAAGAGCAAGGGCTCTCTTTAAGGGTATCAGGATGTACAGCTTCACTCCTGGCTCATTCCATTATCTCTGGGGGAAAAAAAAAAATAGTATTGGGTCTTGACAGAAGAGCTCCCCACACCACACACACACACTTCCCGCCGCCTCCTTGAGGAGAGCTGTCCAGTAAGGAGATGAGAGAGAGCCAGAAGTAAAAGCTCGTTGGTTTGCATATCATTCTCATATCGGAAAACCTTTTGTCCCTGTAGTGAGATTTCCACCACCCCCCAGCAGACATAGACCCAAATCAGATGCAAATGCAGGGTGCAGAGTAAACTCAGAAGGGCGTGCTATCTTGTATCATTGCTCGTTTTACAGGTTTTGTCAGTTTCTGAAAAATGGCGGAGGATAATTGGCTTGAGATGTAAAGCAAGCTTGCCTGTCCCAAGGAACAAAGCAAGACAGCGTTAGCCCACAAGACCATATTTTGTGAAACACACTGTCCTTTTTTTAATAATGAGCAAATACACAGTGCACCCTCTCAGCTCTGAAAATTCTGTAGATTTCCCCCTGCTATGTCATACGAGGCATTTAAATGGGTGCCATTTGTAATGCTGTGGCTGGGCATGTTGGGCAAAAAGAGCTTGCATCATTATCTTAACAAAAGGGAATGACTACAGCAGTCCAGTGTGGGTGTGCGAACCGCAATATCCGTCCATCGTATTTGACCTTATGTAAATAGCATCAGAAATAATCAGGACCCAAAAGCTGCCATCCCAGCCACTATTGTGATGTTCTAGACATAGTCAATGTTTCCTGTGCAGAAGTGGGCAAATATTTGTCAAGAAATATAAATATGAAAACCTGACTTGGAATCCAGGTCACATGTACAAGACAGAACGAGTAGTCAGTACTCCCTCGTGGGAATCATAAAGATGTTGTCACAAGGAAGATGCGTTCCCCATCCAAACATGGTCATCCCACCACACTGTCAGCCCCGCGGCATGTCAAAGGTGTCCGTGGTGACACCCCTACCTTTTGTTCTCAGTTCCTTATTTGAACTCCATCACACTATTCTAACTTCTCTTTAAAATCCTCACCCCTACATGCCATTTCCCCTGCGATTTCCTCACTCATTATACTCCAGGACTGCTGGCTTTCTTTTCATAGGACACACCAAGTTTTTTCTTTCCCCAAACTTTTGCGCCTCTACCTACTCTTGCCTTAAACTAATCATTTACTGAACTGCTTTCTCACCTTTTCAGGTCTCCGATTAAATGTTGCTGCCCTGTTGAGGTCTTTCTTAACCAACTTTTCATAATAGTTTCTTTCACTCCACTATTCCATATCTAAGCGTTAAGTTTGTGTTTTACGTAGCAGATATAGTTTATGATTGTTTATGTATCTATTTTCTGCTTCCTTCTCCAAACTATAAATCCTTTAAATCAACAATTAGCCCCCCCGACACCCTACCATTCTCTCTCTACCCCCTTATCTCCAGAGCCCATCACAGTACCTAGCACACATCAAGTATTCAGTAAATGTTCATTGAATAAATGAGTGCCCACGTGGCCTATTGTATTTTAGGGTTTATTTTAATTTTCCTCATCATTTGACTTCCCAAAGTGTGGAACTTGCTCAACATCCCACCGTATCTTCATCCAACATTCTTGTGGGCTCATGAAGCCCTGTCCTTTCCTTCCCTTTATCTTGTGCAGTTGAGTACGGATGGGCAAAGCTAAAGTGTTGTCATTGAGCAGAGGAGAGGGTATCTCAGATGGAAAAGAGAGATGACATGCGATGGAGGGCATCAGCATGGTTCTGTGTCTTCTCAAAAGGCTCCTGGCACAACGAGAGCAGAAACAAGCTAAGCAGATGGTGAGAGTCATTTGATTATGCCATTCACTTGTTTATGTTTTGCCTGCCTTCCTGTCAGTTTCAGCTCTTGAGCCCTTAAAGGGAGGGTCTTATCCATGATTATTGTTGGAGGTGTCCTCTAATGAAAGTTGAGTATTATATGAACACTGTTTAGTAGTAAATTTTGTTAAGCAAGTGCAGAGATCCTCAAAAACTGTATATGATCAACTTGATGTGTCAAATTAGTTAGATGACCTCGAATAGAATTGGCCAGAGTTTCCCGTGTACATTTTCTCAAATAGCTTTTATGATACTAATTACTCTAGTGATATCAGGTAGACTCACCAGCTGAATGTGAAAAGCTAACCCATCTAAAGTCTTAAAGACATTCTTCTAAGACTATGGATAGTCTAAAAGCACAGCAGCAGTAGGAGCTTTTAACATACAAAGTTCATTCATTGAGTTAATATTTATTATAGTGGACACTATTTGTTGGTGTCATAGAACACAAGGAAGGATGGCCCTTGCCTTCTTTCCTCATTCTATTTAACTATTTAAACTAGAAAAATGAACAAAAATGAATGTATGTGCGCGCGCGCACACACACACACACACACACACACCCCTACACCTACATTGTTCTATAGCATCATCAAATTCATTTATTAAAAAGTATGTTTGACACTACACTGGCTTAAACAGTGTTTTCTGTTTTTGTTTTTGTTTTATTTGTTTGTTTGTTTGTTTTTAGACTGTAATTTTCCTCATGTTAGGACTTAAGCTGACAAAAGTTTGCTGTTTGTGGGTTTTAGCCAACACAAAAGTCTTGACAATCAGAGGGAGACCAACAAATCTGACAAGAAATCATTGGTAAAAGTATTTATACCAATGATGTTTTACTTGAGTTTTTGTTTGCTTATTTTTTCTATGATAATAAACTCTGAGAGTATATATTAAAATTTTAACATAAAAATAAAACTATGGTTTTAAATATACTGAAACTAATAGACAGCATGTAAGAAAACTTCATGATTTATGAATGACCGTGTAAAAATGGTGACCATGGATGGCCAAGGTGTATATTATTAGATCATGCCGGTCAATTATGATCATAAAGGTTAGATATGTGAATTTTGCAGTGTATTTTTATCAGTATTTGCATATTCTGTTAAGAATGTCCACATTGTGTGAGTCCATGTTTAGAAGCTATCTCTGTTAATAACTGGGAAGGGTCCGTGATTCCATTTTACTTTCCAAGCTTGCCACAGTTTTACAGATGCTGGTAGGAACATGGGAATTCAGAGACATGTGACTTAATGCTCTCAGCACGGGAGGCAGCATGGCACTACATTTGTGTTAGTTCCTCTTGACCTCCAAGTCCTAAGGGACAATGTTGAGATGGCCCCAGGTGAATACTGTGCACACATTGGGTCTGTGCCAAGCTTAAGAATTTTGACGTTCAGAAACCCCAAATTTTTAAAGGTGCTTCCAGCAAAACTGCCCACTTGTTTTTGTTTTGTTGTTGTTGTTGTTGTTGTTTCCTCAGAGAGATAAATGATTATCTTCAGGGGCGAAAAAAAATGCCCTTTGCCCCAGAGGAGGACATTATCTATATCTTCCAAGGCTGTTGTGCTGTAAACATTCTTAAAAAGATAGTCTGGGACAGAAGCTGTTATAAGACAAATCCAAATGCCATCAAGAATTACCCTGAAAAAAAAAATATATATGTTATTACCAAATAGACATGCTAAATAAATTCTCAATTTTAAATTAAACATTTTAACCAATAAGCTAAAAGATTAATTAGGATAGTTTATATTTTCAATTTGAAGCAAGATTTTTAAACAAATGTTGGATATTATTTAAACTTACAGTTTAAAAGTCACATTCTAACATGTTTTAAAGGTGAACTCAGCTTTGGGATATAATAAAAACCTATTCTTCTGACAAAAAGAGCCTAAAACTATTATCAGAATATTTATGCCAGAAACATTGAAATGAGAATTTACATTTCTGAAAAAGAAATTGCTTCTTTTAGAAAATGTGAACATTTTAGAATTTTAGAAATTAAATTTTTTCTAGAAATTCTGTTACATCATATTTTTTATGTTACATTACCATGATTTAACTCATACATTCCTCATGCACTCATTCGTTATAATTAATTAAAGCATGCAGATTCTGCTTCAAAGAAGAAATTTGAAGCACAAGTCGAAGAAGATTTAGATACATGTTAGGCCTGTGGTTGGTTGTAAGGTTCTGCTTAGAGTGATAAAAATAAAGAAAATAGAGGTTCCCAATAAACTCCATCAACTGAGATGTTACACATTGCGATATTTTCAGGTTTAATTAATTCCTCACACATTTATCAGATATCTACTCTTTCCAATGCCACTTACAGGAGTTGGGAAATAAGTGAAATATAAGGTCTTGGCTGTGCTTTCTAGGAACTCTCAGTCTAGAACAGGAGTATAAGAGAAGACACTTTGATCCCAATGACATACTGTACATTTCCTAAACAGTAATAAATCATTGTGAAACCAAAGCATATTTTGAATTAATCACTACGACGTGACTAGACTTTACCCTCAGAAACACTAAAGTTAAATTTCTTTATGAAAATAAAAAATGGCTTGATGCAAATATATAATAACCCACATTCTGCTTTTTGTAAGCATTTATTTGTGACCTTGGTCAAGTTAACCTCAGCCTCACTTTTTAAAATCTGAGTGTAAAGATAATATGTCTCTCCATTATATCCCCTTGATCTATATGTCTACTCTTATTCATATATCATATTATGCTGATACTGCAGCTTTGTAGTAAGTTTTGAAAAAAGAAAGTGTGTACCTTCTAACATTTTTTTTTCTTTCTCAATATTGTTTTAGCTATTCAGGGTCTTTTACATTTTCATAAGAATTTTAGGATCCACCTCACAATCTGCAAAAGATGCCACCTGGGATTTTGACATGTATCATTTTAAATATGTAGATGAAGTTTTACTGTGATCTGCCTTGGCATAGATCTGTTTGAATTTGTCCTCTTTGGAGTTCGTTGAGCTTCTTGAATGTGTGGATAATTGTTTTTCACCAAATTTGGAAAGTCATCAGCCATTATTACTTCAAACATTTCTTTCTTTCTTTTTTTTTTTTTTTTTCTATCTTCTCTCCTTTTGGTAGTCTTATTATACATATGGTAAAATGTTTAAAAGGACATTACAGTTCTCCGGGGCTCTGTTCATTATTCTTCATTCTTTCATCTCTTTGTTTTTCAGATTGCATGATCTCTGTCTACCTATCATGCATTCTTTCTCTTTTCCACTAACTCAAATCTAGTCTTGAGCCTTTCTAGTTAGTGTAATTTTTATTTCAGTTTTTGTACTATTAAACTCCAGAATTTTCAACCAGTTCCTTTTTAGAGTTTCTATGATTGCATCGGTCTATTTTGTTAAATGAGATACTGTCAGCGTACCTTCCTATACTATTTTAAGCATGATTTCCTTTAGTCCTTAGAATATATTTATAATAAACTCAAGTCTTTGTCTGCGAAGTCTACCATCTGAGCGCAATCAATAGCAGTTTCAACTATCTTTTTCCCCCCTGAGTATGAGTCTCACATTCCTGTTTCTTTGCATATCTAATAATATTTTTTGTTCAGAACTGTGCATTTTAGAAAATACATTGTAGAAAATCTGATTATCAACTCCTACCTTTGGAGTGTCGTTTTGTTGTTCTTGTCGTTGTTTGCTTGTTTATTTTTTTCTTTTTCCCATAAAAAGGCATAATTTTATTAGTGATAGAAGCAGTACAAATTTCAAACTAAGCTGTTACTCGTTTGAAACATTAAAAAAAAAAGATACTCATTTTCAGATGGTTACATCTTTAATTCCATAATAGCACTTACAATATCATTACTGTTGCTCTTCAGGGCTTAGACTGCCTTTGCTCTTGACACATTTACTTGTGCCATGACCAATTCTATGTCCTTGACTTCCATAGCTGTTTGGTCAACCTCTTCCTCTTCATTCTTTTCTTGTACAGTTGGAGTTTGTGCATTTTCTGGAATGTTTGAGATGCCTTCACCTTGAACTTCGAATTCATCAGCAGTTGCTAGCTGTGCTTGCTGAGATAATTCTTCAATTTTTTCCCCCCAAACTATGTAGGTACCTGTAGCTGGGCTTTTGTAGACATCTAGTTTTGTGATGAAAGAGAGGATATTCTTTGATGGATTTCCAGATAGTGACTCTAGCAACCCCTGTAAGCTGTTGAAGACCCAGTATGGACACAGCCTCCTATACCTTCTTTTCACTCTGGCTCTGTTTTGCTTTACTAACAGGCTCGTCGAAGATTTCAGCTGCTGCTGCCAGCTCGGCTTCTTCTGTGGTCGCCTGTGTGGAATCTTGTTCAGGGATCTGTGGTACTAATTTATCACTGCCAGGATCTGTTCCAGATCCTATCTCAGTCTGGGACTGTGGCAGCTCCTGCTGTGCAGCAGGGACCATTTCTGTGGCATTTTGTGCAGGAACGCAGAACCAAGATGGTGGCAGAAAGAGAAGGAGTGAGAACATAACCCTCACCTGTTACAGAAATACTTGTTTATTTATTTTTTAGTGATATGGTTAGACCATTTTAGTGAATTTTATTGCCCCTCTAATGCACAGCCTTTGAGATCACTCTTGGGGTGCAGCTTTGGCTTATCTCTCGTGATAACAGTGATTGTGGCTGGACTCTCTGACTTTTTCCCCGAGTTCTCTATTAAGCTGTCTGCCTTTGTTGACATCACCCCCAGCCTTTAGGATCCCATAACTGTCAGTGAAATGCTCTATTTTTTTTAAACAGTGCCTTAGGGCATAACTTGCCCCAGTGTCTGATCCAATTGAATGCAGTCCTCTTGCAGGGGTAGTCTTTGGATCAAACTTTGAGTCTTGCTCTAGCCCCAAGAGAAATCTTAACTGCATCTCCCCCTGGTTCTTTCCAGTAAACGTCTACATTATCTACAATTTAGCCATCGGTCTTTTCATAATTGTTTACCACCAAAATCTCCACCGTTTTTAAGGGCACCCTTAAACCTGAACTTCCACATACACTACTCTAAATATGGCTTTATTGGGCAACTCCTTGACATTCTCTGTTCTGACACCCTGCTTCTCCCCCTAGGCAAAATCTTTGTACAATACTCTCTAGCTGTGGAAGGGAAAAGTGGGTTTCTTTTCTCAGATTTATACCGCAGCTCTAGGAGAGGCACTATGTGGGAGTGGTAGCCACAAATCTTCTCTGCTTGCTTCTTCTTTCATAGAATCTCCATCCTACTGGTGCACTGTGGTGAGAGTGGCTGGTGCCCACAGTATTCTCAGTCTGCTAGTTCAGTAGCAGAGTTTCTGTCCTGTGCGTGGGAGCTGGGTAGAAGGGAGCCCCAGATTTTTCAGACCCTCTTGCTTGAAATAGAGCTTCTGCAAACAGAGCTCCAGACTATAAAAAATGCTGACGATCGAACTCTCACAGGGAAGCCAAAGTTCTAGATGAAGAGCTGAGGAGAACGGATGCCCTATGTTCTTGTCTGCACCTGTACCTATTCTAGGTAGGACTTCTAGGCTGAGCTGGGGTGGGGATGACATTCTTAGTTCAAATGCCACAGACTCTTGTTTTTCTAAATAAGGTTTAGTGTGTGTGCATGTATGTGTGTGTATGTGTGTGTGTGTGTGTATTCAAATAAATGTTTTTTATCTACTGTATATCCTCAGATAATTTTCACATATTTTATGTGGTTATTTTTCTGGTTGTTTTTAATAGTTTTCACCAGTTAAGTTTGTTTTACTGGGAAGATATTCTGTGTTGCTCCTTGCTCTTCCATTTTTACACTTTTCAATAATAAATTTTAGCAATGTACAAAATAATCTTAATGCTATACATTTTGGATGAAATCAACTTGCTGTCGTTCTATCTGCCTTTCCTTATTACGTAAGGAAGTAATGTCTTTGTTACGCCTTCTGCATGTAGGGGCAGAAATATAGTCTTACTGGTTTCTCAAGCTCCATGCATTTCCACCTGACCTAGAATAACCATGGGACTTTTATGGAAGCAACATGCAAACTTGAGTTTCCTTATACAAACATTTTTACAAAAGACACTTGGCTTTTCCCATAAATATTACCTTTATGCTACTGCCAGGCAAAGCTCCCCACAAAGTGGATCTCTATCCTGTCCCATGTTACAATTTCAACTTTATTTCAATAATAAAGGAGATCAGAAGCTGCCTTTTCCATCCAAAAAGTCCAACTTATTAAAAGGCATAAACTGCAGGCATTCAACTTTCGAAATCTGTACTGACCTAACAATTTGTTTTCATTTTTATCTAAATGAGATTTCTGTCCTGTATTTTTAGTTGAATTGCAGAGATTTTATTTTTTCATGACAAGCACTGACTTTTGAGCAGGTGGGTCAATCACAAGATTTCACTGGAGCAAGAATTTTTTTTTAACATTTTTTTCCCAAAGATTTAACTAAAAAAATTTTTTTTAACTATCCAAAAAGTTTTAAACCAGTGTTTCTTAACTAAGGGTGATTTTGTCTCCTCTAGACTCCCTAGTCAAGGGGACATTTACTGATGTCTAAATCATATCGCTTTTATAGTGAAAGTGCTACTGTCATCTGATGGTAGAGGTAAGTGACGCTGTTAAATATTGCACAATATAGAGAAAAACCCTCCATAATAAATAGTAACAAAATAGTTCAGACTCAGATGTCTATAGTGCAAAATTTAAGAAAGCTTAGTTTAGAGAAAACCAGCAGTTCTCATATCATACAACCCTAAACTTTGTTTTCTGCTAAGTACTACTAACCAATTCTTAATTTCTATACCTTTTATATACCCTAGCATACAGATGTTCTAGTTCCATTAATTTGGTGAAATAATTGGTTTATAACAGACTCTAGGATACTTTTCCATATCTTTCCAGAGTAGATGATACAAATTAGCAACCTCCTTACCAGTGTCTTTCCCTAGAGAAATGATAGCCGTCATGTATACATGTTAACCAACACTCACCAAGAAAGTACAAATGCAAAACACTTCTAAACAAAAGCAATGATGCTGTTTAAAGCCAGACTCTGAGTCTCATACTTGATTTCTCCTTTTTTTCTCATATCTGAACTATCAATAAACAAATGGCTTTGCTTTTTCCTTTATTGTAGCTAGCCTACAAGATGCCCCAGTGATTTTTACCACCTGGTATTCATACCCCTCTGCAGTCTCCTCTCATTGAATAGCCTCTGTGACCTTTAGGTATTTCAGAGGTGACGGGGTGTGACTTCCGTGCTGAGCCCCCTTTGTTCTCCTGGATCCCTTGCTTTTGGGGAAACCAACTACATTGTTGTGAGGACACTCAGGTAACCTTACAGTGAAGTCGTAGGGCGAGACCCTGTGGAAATGAATTCTCCAGCCCTACTCAAGCCTTCAGATTGAATACATTTCTGGTTAGCATTTTGATTGCAACCTCTTGAGGGAGCCTAAAGGAGAACCATGTAGCTAAGCTGATCCCAGGTTCCTGTGAACTGTGTTAGATAATAAATGCTGATTAAGCTAAATTTGAGGCAATTTGTTACATAGCACTAGATAACTAATGAAACATCTTTATTACATTTCTGAAAGCTGTATGTGTGTGTGTGTGTGTGTGTGTGGTGTGGGTGTGTGGGTGTGTGTGTTTCACTGTCACTGGGATCAGGTCAGAATCCTGTGCAGTCAGAAACTCTGTGAAGATAATCAGGGTTGCAGATCTAACTGCCTGAACTCTTGGGCCTCTGCAATTCTCCCAGATAGGAGTATCCCTATGCTGTAAATTCTCCTCAAAAAAAACTTACCTGGGTTCCAGAGTGTTACCTCTCTTAGTGGTACACACACCCCACAGTCATTTTCCCCATGGTAAGAAAAGGTCCAGTTGAAAAGGCTCAGATACCTTCAAATGTCTCCACATTGTGCCAAGAGTTACCATTGGTCTGTGACCCCTGAATGCTCCGTTGGGAGAACATATTCAGTTTCCATATTCCTCTATGTTCTGTTTCGCTTTACAGAACCTTTTGTCTTATCTCGAAAAATTTTCAATCGAAATGTTTTAGACCTTCGTTTTTTTTTTCACTCATCCCTATGATCATTGATTAAATTACAGAAGAGATCAAGTTCCTAGCAATGAAAATAGAAATTAGTAAAGATAACCACCTCTACCCAGAGCAACATCTTAGCCCTAAATGTAATTATGTGAATTCAAATTGGTATTAGCCAGCTCCTGTCAACAGCAATATTTAACTCCATTTCCTGCCTAAGCAAAAAGTGCCCTTAATATGGCATGTCTGTCACTGCGTTGCAATAATATTTCATAAAATAAACAACACAATATTTTTCTTAAGGGATCGCTATGTTTTTATGCAGATAAAGATAATATATGTGTTAGGCCATCTCCAGCTCAAAGTAATAGTCCATCTTCTAGGTGCCTTATTCATGATCACACTACAGGGAAAACTTTGGTCTCGCAGGATTTTCATGTAGGTCTTTATTTCATGCTCCTGGTCGGGAGCAAGCATCAAAAATTGCTTCACAGTCTTATACATTGACTAGAAGCTCTCCAAATGGGATGTCTGTAGGTTTTTTGGTTTTTTTTTTTTAATGTCAACTAGTGACTTTAAAAAGTGACTTATCTATGAGTTTTTCTAAGCAAATGATCCTGTTCTTCCTGTATTCTGAGCCAACAAGGGTATCATGGCTGTGGTTAAAACTATTGAGTTATCAATTAACCTTCTATGAATCTAATAAAGAATTAATAGGCTAATTGTCCATTTCCCTTTCATACTAAATTGAGTCTTTCTGTTTCCTTCAGTATCGGGCTCTCTTAAAAGTCTGAATACTGTTTAGATGCTCACAATACCCATAATTCACTTACGGAAAAGAAAACCAGAGTTAATTTTGCAGTGAATATATCTTATTCTTGTGGGTGGAGAAATACAATGCCTGTGTTATTGCTTAGACAAAAATTGCTTAAGTAGCACAATGCTTTATGATGTAGAGCACAGTTTTCAAATAAATGAATGAATGAATAAACATTGAAATAATTGGCTTTTCTCTTTAGATGTTTTACTACTTGCCCTCCTGGTTGGTTGTCATGATTATTTCATTTTCACAAATAAAAAGTGATAGTTGGATCATCAGAAAACATGGATTAACTTACAGAGTTTACGTGCCTAAATTATCCTATGAATTAGATATAAGGAACCAGTATTAATCTGAGTCTCAGTTCCTTCATCCACCTACTCACTAATTTAGAAGGAGGACTTTGTTATCAGACCGACTGAATCTGACTGCAGTATTTCCCACCGGGGAAAGCTCAGCCTGTTAACTGTATTACCTGAGCTTCAGTTATTTCATTTATTAAATAGAGATAATTATACCCAATTTAGAGAATTTGTACGAAAGTTAAATATAATTAAATCAAATAATGCATTTATGTAAATACTGTGAACGCGTATGCTGTGCCCTGAGTCCTGGCAACCCTATGCCTGAGTGAGGCCCCCGCTGTGCTGCCCCCAACAGCCCTGCTGAGCTCCTGCGGACTCGTGTGTACGGCTTCTTTTCTCGAGTCAGTCCATTCTGTATTTGGTCTTCCTTCTGTCCTGCCGGCTTCTGTTTTTCTCAGCATTATTGTCTTTTCTAAAGAACCCTGCCTTCTCACGATAGGCCTAAAATGGGACAGGTTCAGTTTAGTCACGTTGGCCTCCAGTGGTGTGACAGGCTAAAATCGCTCTAGGACCCACTCGGTTGTCTTTCTGGTGGTCTGGGGTCTCCAGAGAGCTCTCCTCCAAAAGTGCATTTCGAAGGAATCGATTTTACTCATTCAACCTTCTTCACTGTCCAGCGTTCACATTTGTACACAGGAAATGGGGGTATGAGAGTGTGGATAACCTTCAGCCTAGTCTTTAATGACACATCTTTGTTCTTGGTGATCTTTTCTAATTCTTCCATCGCTGCCCTTTTGAGATACAGCCTTCTCTTGATTTCTTGGCTGTAGTCTCCATCCAAATTGATGACTGAATCAAGGCAGGTGAAATCTGTCATACTCCCAATATCGTTTATTGTCTATGTTAAAGCCGTGTATTTTCTTCTGTAGTCATGATTTTTGTCTTCTTGGGGTTCAGATGCAGCCCAGCTTTGGCACTTTCTTCTTTTCACTTTCATCAGAAGTTGTTTCAGATTATTCCTGTTTTCTGCCACTAAGATGGTGTCATCTGCATATCTTAAGTTACTGATAATTCTTCCACTGATTTTCACTCCTCCTTCCTCTGAGTCTAGGCCAGGTTTTCGTTTGATATATTCTGTGCATAGATTAAACAAATAGGGAGATAAAATATAACCTTGTCTGATGCCTTTGCATAAGGGAAAACGTCCTGCTTCTCCCTATTCTCTCTACACATTGGCTTCCTGTCCTCAATAGAAATCTGAGGGCTGAGGCGCACCCATTCATTTTAGAGAAAGCCATACCTTCCATAATCCACTTTCAAAGATTCAACTGTATTTTAGAAGCTTGGACTAACTTTCTTTTGATATTCTTTAAGCTCCACTATTCAATGAATATTCACTATTAGATCTTGAATCCACCCTTCATTTCTGCATCCAGCTTGAATATCTGGCATTTCTTGTTTCATTTAAGGTAGAAACCTTGTTTGTATCACCTTGAGCATCACATTACTTGCTTGGGAAATTAGGGAAATGGACCTATAGTTACTGTATTTCTTTGCATCTTCTCTCTTGAAGATTAGGTTGTATAGTGAACATTTCCAGTCTGTAGGCCGTTGTTCTAGTCATACAAATAGTGCAAATGTTACAGTCATACAACTGGTATGAATACATACTCAATAAGTAACATTATTAGTAGTAGGAATAACTTTAAAATGTAAATACTTTCACTTAAATATATTAGTTCTAGATAATTAACTTTCTTTTTATCTCTACAGTCCCTTAATAGAGAATGAAACTTTTCAAAAATTTTCTTCTTCTCCAAATAGACTACCTCAATCACAATAGATTTATAAATTTGTCAGCGTGTATAGCTTGCATGGCAAAACTTGGCTTTGCTGATTGACTCCATTCTGGGTTAGTGTCTTTTCTTCTGGCCAGGAGAATTAGTGAAATGGATTTGGTGCCTGCTGAGTGGTGGCTCATCCTGTGCCCATCAATACTGTGTTGGGGACTTTGTATATGTCTTCCACAAAGAGTGCTTTCAGCTGATAATTCAGCCAATAGCCCTTTCCATTCTGATAGTTTCTGTTTGTGTCTTAAATTATCCCATCCAAACATTGGTTTCAGGTACCATGCTCATCCCCAAGATAACATCAATGTTTAATCCAGTCTCCCCACAGATTAAGAGAGAAACTCAGTGTAGAATTTTTCTGTAACACTTCCTGAGACCATCTCTCATCACTGAGGTACTAAGTTTGACCATTCCACATCTTTTGCATGGCAATTTTTTTTTGAAATCATCCAAATATGTATTTTGAAAGGATGTGATTTTGTTTTATAAATCACAATGCCACTTACATGAATTTAATTATTCTTTCTAGGAGGAATTACTTCTGATTGCTTTATTGCTGTGAAAGATAATAAAAAGGATATGGACACTTAAATGCAGAGTTTGAAAATTCAAATTAGTTTCCATTACAGAATATATGTACAACTACACAAATACACAAAAACAAACGGTGTTTAGAATCTCTGTTAATTTCTAACAATTTGACAGCTGACCAGTGAAAGTCAGGTTATCATTAAAAACCATCTCAGATGTATACCTCATACATTTTACTTTACTGTGAAGTAAAGAAATAAATATAAAACACACTTTTCTGTTTGCAAAAGAAATACAGAGAATGGCAACATCAATTTGAAGTGCAAAGAATTGTTTCAGCCATACTCTAGACATAGGCTGGATGTCAAATGGTCAAAGTCAACTCAGAACCAAAATGTGTATGGAGAGAGTTTAGGCACTCATGTGCTTATTTTTCTGAGATACTGATTTATCTCAAGATGTATTACCAGAATTTTTTACCTGGATGTAATAATCATTTCTTCTTCTCCTCCTTTTTCTCCTTCTCTTTCTTCTCTTTCTCTTTCTCCTTCTTTTTCTTCTTCTTCTTCTTTTTTCCATTGCTATCTCTATCATCTCTATCTCATCTCTATCTCTTTCTCTCTTGTTTCCCCATGGAACAAAGCTCATACAGCAATGGAGTCCATCAGTCAAGGACGAGTATTCAGAAACTGAAGCGATTCCTAGGCTTGAGTGAAGACTTGTCAGAATAGGAAGAAAGATTTCAAGAGTAATTAACCCAAGTCATGAATAAGAAGGCACATCCATATACAGATTTGTCTAACACACACACACACACACACACACACACACACACACTCAGGATTCCAGTATTTTTAGATAAGGGATCAATTAAGAGATTTCCTGTATCATATGGGAGATCTAAAGGATAAGGAGATTCAAAGACAGAGTATTTGTTAGCAGGTTCAGTGAAATCAGAGAGAAAACAGCAATAATTAAATCCTACAACTACAAATGGGAGGTAATAATGGCCATATTATAAGACTTTTATTGGTAGAAAAATTATACAACTTCACGATCATGTCCCCCCATAATGCTCTAATATCCTGATATCTATAAGCATATAAAGGCATACAATAAATGTGATGTTGATGTGTGTGCGCGCGTGTGTGTGTATATATATATTGCCTATCTCCAAATAAGTTAAACTTTATATGGGAAAGCAATACATGGAGTTGGTTTCTATCCTTGAGGAGAGAGATCTTTGTACATTATAATATTCTTTCTCTATATCTAGATCCTTCTTGTCTCCTTTGTAGCCCCAAATCTTTATTACCTTCTTCTCCAAGGTAAATTGAACAAAAGATTATTAGTTAGGAATAAAGATTTCTCTGCTTATTATAAGTATCATTTAGTGAGAGAAATAGCCTTGATTGAAAGGAACTAACAGGTTTCATTTTTACCCTTTTTTTCTAAACCATAATTTTCATTCCTTCTTTTTTGACCAGGCTTTTTTAGGGTTTCCATCTAAGTCACCAGACTAAGATATCACATTAAAAATAATTCAATCCCCATTTCCCCCCTAAATTTAATGAGTATGGACTCACGTATTCCCCTCTAGCTCTTAGAAACCCAGATAGTATCGTCAAATGAATAATTCCTGTGACATTCAGTTCAGATAAAAAAAATATTTCATCTGATAAAAATGTATTTTATGTAATCCAGATTCCTCTCTCTAATTCCCCAGATGTCTCATCACAGACTACATTGCTTGGTTCCATTTATGGAGTTTCTGACTTATAGTTACTTCTCATTATTTCAACCTCATGTGAGATGGTTTGCTAAATGAGATAATTGCTGGGTGAGGCTGAAATAAGTTTCAGTTGTACCAACTTTCAGACCTGGAAAACAGTTGGACTCCTTGCCACCTTTTAGCACCGACATTTAGGTATGGTCTCTGGGAATCGGATTCCTTGAGGGCTCAGCTTGTCTGTGTTAGTCCACGCTACCGACTTCTTGGGGGAAAATGTGATCACTCTGCAGAGTGTCTTCCAGGATGCATACTGAGTACATGAAGGATCTAACTTTTTAGCTCCTGATATTCACACCACTCCACCAATCTCTCAGAACTCCCATGGTGATGAATCGTTTTTCTGGTGTGCCACCAAAGGGTTTGGTACTTTTTCTCCATATCCCTTTACTGTAATGGTTCCCTTTCATATATGGCACTTCCAGTCTCAGAACTATATAACGAGTAATTTCTAACACAATTTCTAGTCTTCAAAAGCAAGTCCTTTATCATATTAATGAAAACCTGTTCGGCTTGAATTCATAGTTTTCACTATAGAGAAAAAATTTTTCAAAGCTTCCCTTGTCTCTGCTACCTCAATAACAATTTAACTGTTCAAGTGTGTTGAACTGAGTTGCTCTTTTTTTCTCTTTATTCCCTGTGGGTTTGTTCTTATCTAACCAGGAAAAATCTTAATGGTAAAGTTTGGTCATTGGTATTCCTGTAAGAAAACTCCTTAAAGTCTTTAAAAAAGAATCGACTATCCTTGACAGGCAAAGATTTGTTTTTCTATCATATATATGATATAATATTTATTTTAATATATTCTATGATATATATTTCCTATTATATATTATTTTGTTTGTTCTGGTTCTTCATACATGTGGGTTTTTTAATGTTTGTTATTTGGGAGATTATAGGAAATAGTACTAATCATTTCAAAGAGTGAGTCTCCTAGCTGCTCTGCAGAAATAAGTGTCAATGTGGAACTTTAAAAGGGATACCTTTGAGTTAAACCTATTAATTTCTTAAGTTGTCACAGGAAAAATAAAAATTGGTCACATTATTTTTGACATTTTATACAGTTTACTTTTATAATTAGTGCTGCTATATTCAGGTTGCTGAATTAGATCCATTTCTGAGTATTTTATTCTTACAGAACATGAGTGATTACAGTGGAAACCAGCTAGGAAGAAGAATTATAATTGGATAAAAATTTTAAAAGAGTGAATTAATTATTGGGAACTATAATTAATCAGGGTTATTCTTCTCAAGGTTAGCACTTTAAAATGTATTTTACAGGTAATATAAAATGCTTCACTTACTTTAAACCTTTTATAATGATGATAATACCACCTTATCACAAAGGTGGAAAGAAATCCCTTTTACATAAAATCCCTGTTTTGTTTAATTTTGTTACCTTTACTCTATCATCAATGCAATGGTTGGCCAGCAGAACAGAAGGCAGATAATTGGGTTTGGAGTATTACTGCTTGCTTGTGGAAACTTGGAAAGCTGGGTCAAAAGTAATGCAGGTTTTAGCTCTGTTGTACTAATTCCTAATGGACATCTGTCCACTTTCTCAAAGGCTTCGCCTTATACTTCAGCCTGTCTGTCAGGAATGTGTTCAAGAGATACCCTTTAGCAGGGTGCCCAGGTTGTTTTAAACAGAGTTCTGTTTTAGAATCTAGAATCTCTTTTTTAAAATTTTATGTTATGGAGCATTGCAAATACATATAAAAGTTGATAGATGATGTGTGTATGAGAGCCGGGCATATATAGGCATCTCTGTACCATCCTCTAAATTTTACTGTGAACCTAAAATGCTCTAAAAAGAAAATAAAGTCTCAGAAAAAAAAAAAATTTAAATTGGCTATTATAATGAATCCACCTATCCTTACCATACAGTGTCAAAGCCATCCACCTATGGAGAATTCCACCCCATCCACTTTTCATCCGGATCCTTTTTCTAATTAATTCAAATGATAACAGACATGATATGATTTAACTGTACATAATTGCAGCATAGAAGTCTGAAAACACTTTTTGTTTGTATAACCATATATGCCATTCATATCTCAAAATCAATCTATCTTTAAGATCTGAAAATGCATCCAATGCATTCAAAAAGAAACTAGAATCTCTGGTTTAATTAAAAAAAAAAAAAAAGAAACGAAAACATTTTTTTCCTAAAAGTCAACATTTTTTTAATCTCAATTTTATTCCAATTTTACTTTTTTTCTTTTTGTATTCAATTGAACTCATGTAATGATTTGTGTAATATCATTTTAAAAATTATTTGTGTCTATGTGTGTCTGCCTATTTATCATGCCATTTGTAAGTAGAAATAAAGAGGTACTTCAAGTTTCATTTGCATAAAACTAGTGTAAGCTATATCGGTGTAGTGTGATCCAAGCTGATATTTTTCAAAAACATTTTAGTGTGTGTGTGTGTGTGTGTGTGTGTGTGTGTGTGTGTGTGCACGCGCACAATTTTGGATATTGCTTGAATTTCTTATATATTTAGATATACATATATACATATATGTGTATATACCCATATACACATATATTTTCTTTCAAAAATAAATCCTTTTTAAGAATATAATAGAGTCACATGTCATTGATTTCATTGCTGAGCTCAATGGTCTAATTTAAACTTTAAAAATGCTTTTTATTTTTTGTATATAATCATATGGCTACATGTTTTATATATAATCAGAATAGTCTAGGTTATCCCGCAGTGTCAAACAACTCTAAAATATCAGGGTCTTAAAATAACAATGACTTTTTTTTCTTGATCACACTTTACATTTGTGATGTAAACTGCTCTCTGTTGTCATTTAAGGATCCAAGATGAGTGAATAACCAGTATCTTGAAAGTTGTTGGTTGCCATCACAAAGAGGAAGAGAAAAAAGAAAGCTTTGGAAAGCCTTGCATGGGCAACTAAACGTTTAACAAGCAAGTCACTTCAGCTCATAACTCATTTTTCAGTACAATATATAGCCCTATCTGACAGGAAGGGCTCCTGTAGGTGCTTTCCTATCATGCCTCTAAAAGCTGTTGAGATCTGAAGATATTTGTCAAACTGTACATATGCCTTCCACAACAGCTCAATAGTTTTCTGTGTGGGTGGGCTACCTCGTTCAGATATATGATTTTTCTCTTTATGTTTGAGTTTTAAAATTTTATCTACCAAAGTTACTATAGGGTAGACCAGGAATGAAACAAAAATTTCTTGAAGGGACATACCAAACAGAGACTATAACAACATCCTGGGACCAAGAGAAGGTGGATAGATGGCATATACAATCAAAAGCCATGTACTCAAAGACTAATGTGTGTCAGACACTGAGGGTAAAGAATGGATGAGACACAAATATTTTTCTCAAGAGCTTTATGGGCAAGTTCAGGTATCATAATTTTACTAAGAACATATCTACCACTTCCACATGCTGTTTACCTAGAATGATATTAATGTGACCGAACTGAATAAATCCCTGCCAAAAGCAAGTCAAAAAGTTTTGTCTTAATTCCATTAGGAAACTTTCCAAAATTCTCTGCTATATTGAGAAAAACTTAGGTAGTATATATATATTTTAATCTTCAGAAGAGTCGTAATGACTTCAATTCTCTAATCTAGGTATGCTAACCATATTTTGATAGCAGTGACCCAAACTATTTTTTTCCAATATAGTTTCCTCTTAATATATAAAGGACTTATATTTATTATGAAAAAAAAAATTAAAGATCAGCTCAGATATAAGTTACTCGATACTGAAAAACCTGAAGATATCTACATCAACTTTTCTGTGTATGACCACACAGATAGTTTTCTATGCACATGTGTGACTTTTTTTTATAGCTGACATTGCCTGTATCATAGTGTATATCTTGTACATTTAATGCACTTTAATTAAATGCATGGTCACTTTATGATAGTTTCCAATGTCATAAATAATTTTTTATGTCATGCACAAACTATTTTTAGTGTTGAGCTGTGTGTAATTTTACTATAATAATTATTATTATGCATTTATGTTGGTTCAAATATTCAAACAGATATAAGCAATATTAGGTTTAATGTCACTATAAGTCCATATTATACTCAACTTTATTTCCTTTAGATAAATTTTACCAGATGTGAAATTGCTAAGTAAAAATATATTTACATTTACAGACTTTTGATATTGCATGTCAGTTTATCTTCCAAACTGTATGGCAGTGTATGGCCCCAGTAGACTTGTGTAAAGAGCATCCCATATCTTCAAAAGCATGTATGTTAATTAGGAAACTTTATGTGCCTGTTAGTTAAAGATCTGAAGGTACAGTGACTTCTCTTACAAACAAACAAACAAACAAAATTCAGATAGGAAGATCGGGGATCTTTGGCAGCTCCTTGTATTATCGATTGCCCATGATCCTCCTGTCAACTGCTTTTCTCATTTTAGGTTACGGTTTTGTTTCTTATATTTGACTGTGTGACACCCACAATATAGATACTGTAGTACCAGCCATCGTATCCCCACCCACATCAGTAAGTCAAAATGAAAGGAGGAAAAAATATTTCTAAAATTGTAAAAACCTGACATCTATAAGAAGCCACATCACATGATGGCTGTTTATATGTCATTGGCGACCCCTATCTGTACAGGACAGTTGGAAAAGTAATTTTTAGCTGGATATACTGCTGCTTTCAGCAATATAGGCATTCGTTTGTAAGGAAATAGAGGGAAATTGATATTGAGAGGAAATTAGCAGCTTCTTTGAAAACATTGCATATGAATATACTTATAGACATATACATTTAAGTCTTTATCAATAAGTCTAAATTATATGCTTTTTGGTAGTTTACTTTATGATGAAGAACTGTCAGTAGTTTATAAGTAAGTATTTGGGCAAGTTTAAAAAGACTGAGAAATAAAGGGAATTAAGGCCACAGAAATAAATTTCTGAAGTAAGAATAACTGAGTATCCAACAACTTTATATGAAGATAAATTTTAAGGCTGTTGTAAATTTAAATGGTACATGTGTATCTAGATTAATTATCGAATGTACCTTTATTTTCTGTGCTAAAAAAGAAGAGCGAATTTATCTACTGAGCAATCCAAAAAAAAAAAAGAGAGAGAGAGAGAGAGACTTTTTTTTGAGTAATTTGAAAAATCACCTAGAAAAAATGAACGAAAGTCATGATTGAAAATGATGAATGATCTTTCAAATTACAAAGTCACTCATGGCAGGCTGCCTAATAGTTTAATCTACTCTTATAGGACCTCTCATTATACCTTTTAATAATAAAATATTTCTGAAGGTAATTATACCTTGCAGGTGGTTTCTTAGAGCCCTGTCTCTGATAAACCTGTTAAACACAGTTAAAAAAAAAATTTACATAAGCTTCACAATAAATGTGATAATGTGTTTTTTCCAACATTGTTAATTTGGGAGTTTTCAACATTATTGGGCCATGATAAGATACTCTTTTTTGATAACATACTTTTTATGGGAGAGTCAATCAACAATGGAGCAAAGCAAAATACCGCCTGGATAGAAAGTTCTGAGATGTAAGTGTAAGATCAGGTGCTACCTTTTACTCTTAAAGCTTTGGGTAAATTTCTGAATCCTGAGTTTAAGATTCTCTAAAGGGGAAAAATTGTAAAAATATAACCGAAATATAATCATGGATAAGAATATGGATGGTAAGAGATTAAAAAAAAAGTATTCTGTGCAGAGTAAAACCTTATTCAAACACAACATGCTATTTTAAGTATCATATTAATAAAACTTATAAAATGAGTCATTTGCCACACATTATTTGTTTTCCTGGAGGCAAAACACAACAATATAGTTTTAGCTTTTTTTCCACTTTATAAGTAAATTTCCAGAAGGCCTCACAAATTATTGGTCCTCCATGAGGTACAGAAAGAGATGCAGAAGTAGGGGGAAAAATGTCTTACCTTAGATGTCTCTCTTGGGAGCCACTGGCACTCAATTTTACAAATCTATAAGTAAGTTATAAGGTTTTTCATAAACTTTGATCTATTTCAAGAACATGTAATCATTTCATGAACAACAGAACAATATTTTTAAAATACTCAAAACGTAGAAACAAAGAACAAATTGAGATTTTTACTTAACAATTTAAACTACTGTCATTTTACTTCAGGATTAGGTAACTGTTTTCAACAATAATTTTCGATTTCAAATCAGAACATACAGTGTTTCTCCCCCACATATAAGTGCGACTCTTTTTCAGTAACAGTCCAGTGACCTAAGCTTTTAGCATCCTCCAGCCCTGTCTCAGCCCAGAAGCCACACTAGGAATTTGTACAGGGGGAAATTAATATAAGGAATGATTATGCAGATGTTAGAGAGAACTGAATCAACATCAAAGGACCACCTGGGGTAATCCAGACATCATAACTGCCAGATGTGGCCACCACCTCCTGAGCTGAGGGAACAGAGAAAGCAGTTGGGGTTATCAGAAGTGGGACACTTTGAAGCTGGGCTCAGCTTCTGGGGCTCAGACATGTAGTTCTGCCCACCTGGTGCCATTTTCTCTGTGTCCGTAGAGCTGAGGTTCAGACCTTCGAGGGGGAAAGAATGCTACTTAGATGGCACTGGTACCTCTGGGGAATATGATGAGGCTGGTTCATGGAAATTTAAAAGAAGCTGGAAGCTGGAAACCCGCTGTTAATGCCAGACTAAGCGTAACTTATCAGGAAAATATCGGACCCCTTCCCTTATGATTCATGCAATGGAATGCACATGTTATTGTTTGAGTAGTAAGTTTCTTCCACCCTCCTCTTGCTGCACCCCTACCCACACCCCTTCACCTAAAGCAATGTGCTTGCCAGCATGGTTCCAGAATCTTTCGTGGTACAAAACTAGGAGAATGGAGGTAGGTAGGAATGATTTTCAAAGTGTTAGGAGAGAGGGGGAAAATGCATCTAGAAAGATGAATTCTAACTAAAAATGGGAAGAAAGAGTAGGCAAAGTGCCAGCAGTTAAGTTGAGAGAAGAAGGGTTGAGATTTCAGACTTTGAAGGACTTTTGAACAGACACAAGGCAAGAAAATATTAGACATTGGAGGGGAAAATTTCTAGAAACACTGGTGCGGAAATGTTAGTGTTTTTTGAGATAGGCAAATAAAAGTTGGAGTTCCTTTTTAGCTACTTTCTGGTAGACAGATATTGAGCCATGTGAGTGTTAGTGTTTATTAAGCTGGCACTGAATAGAAGCCTAGTCTATTGTTAGAATTCTGTAGAAAATATCTTTATATATTTCTCCCTATATAATGTTCATAGGATCATTCACATTTACATTAACCATAAACAGAAGACAACCCAAATGAAATCTCTTCTTCATGTTAGAAGAAAGAAGATAAAAACATGGAACAAAAAAGATGATGTTCAGCTATTAAAGTTCTGTAACAATTGTACTTACGTATGTCTCCTAATTAAATGTTAGCACAATTAAAAAGAATAAATGACAATCTCTAAAAGTTAGTAAATGCCATAATAATTAATTATATTGATTATTTCCTACTGACATCTCAATTATTTTTTCTACTGACATCTCAATAAAAAAAAGGCACTTGACTCTATCATGTTACTTAGAAAAACAAACATTTTAAAATCTTTTATATATATAAACAGAATTAACAAGCAGCTTTCAAACTTTGAAAAACAACTGAATGGAAAATAGGCATTTGGGACTAGCTCATGTTGCCACTGTAGAATCTTTTTTGAGATCCTTTTGCTTTTGGATTGATTTTTTTTTTTTTTTTTAAGTATAGCTGTGACTGACAAGGCTTTCATCTCTGCACTCTCACACAAATGTACATTAAAAGTAAAAGTGAGCAGGCAAACAATGGTTGTAATTTACTTTCAATCAAAGAGTTTGACTGGCTTAAACCTTTCTAAGTTTTCTGGCACCTTGAATAAGATCTTCTCCTAAGAGGAAGCTTGTCACGTCTAGACAGCAAAGCCTAGGGCAAATTATAGTAAATCTGGTAAGTGTTTAGATACAACTTTGTATAAGAGACATCACTCAAGTTCTCTAGCTTTATCTTACTAAATGTATGACCTGGGGATAGTTACTGATCTTTCCTTTCCTAAGCCTCAGTTTCTTCATTTGCTAAATGATGAAACTAATGGTGCCTATGTCATAGATTTGGTAAAAGAATTAAATTAAATAATGATTACATATCACTGATACATAATTATCAAGACTTAACATTATTATTAGCATTTTTGTATGGCATTTAATCTCTCTAGTAAGGCGCTCGCTCTCGCTCTCTCTCTCTCTCTCTCTCTCTCTCTCTCTCTCTCTGTGAATTCGGCTCCCACCTCTTCATCTTGAAAAAATTGAAACCCCAGGGTCACTCAAGGCATAGGCAGAGGCACATTTAGCTTCATCAAGCATGGTCTACAAATATGTTCAAGGCATGATGTTCAACAGTTATCAAGAAAGGTTGGTTAAGTACCTTTAATTTGCCTGGCACCATCCTGGGCACTCAGGATATAGCTGTAAGGAAAAAAAAATCTTTGTATCATTTACTGGTGAAAAACAAATAAGCAAATAAATATTTAGCATCATTTCAATGAAAGACAATTTCTATAAGGAAAAATAAAGCCTATAAAATGACACAGAGGGCTACTTTTACACCCCACTCCATCTGCTTTGCAAAATTATACTGGGATCCTTGTTCTATGGGATCCTTGTTCCATTAGAGCAATCCTGATCGTCCTATCGTTAGGACACTGGTCTGTTCCAGCCCTGTATTCTCACCCCATCTCCCTTTTTGCTCAACTTTGCTTATATTGTTCTGCTTTGCTTTTATGATTAATATGTCATTCCCCAATCATTAGCAGTCCAGTTTTCAAATCAGAGCAGAAGAACACTGTCCAGCAGTTACATTGGTGTGGATAGCTTTAGAGCAATTCATTTTCTGCACTGTTCTTTCCAAAATATCTTCCTCAGAACCTGTCTGTGGTCTGCCAGTTCATTCCTTGATCCCCTTGCACAGTGCTCATAGTTGCTGTACAAGGTAAACTCTTGCTCAGTCCAAATATGTGTGCCCCAGGCAATAAGGACTCCCAGTGATAATTTGAGAATGCATAAATTCATCGAGGTGACTGAAGCATTTTATTCCATCCTGGCCATACATTCATGGTTGAGTTCAGTGCCTCTGTCTACCATCTATCATCTATCTGTCATCCATTTGTCTATGTGTCTATGTAATCTAACTATCTGTGATCTCTTCTTTCATCCAGTATTAAATACTTGTAAAGCACCTATTATGTGCTTAGTGTCAGAGCATATATTACTAAGCAACAGTCAAAACTCTCTACCCTTTTGGAGTTTACATTCTAGTGATAAACTAGCTCCTTTTTTTTTTATAGTCTATTAAATGAGAATTAAAAAGTGAGAAAAGTTGTCACAGAGATGCACATTATTTTATTTTATTAAAAACTAAAATCAGACATTTTCTGATTGAAAATACATTTGCTATGAAGGACTGGTTTGACAATGAGAATTAGCTTTGCCAATTAGCTTATGTAGTTGAATGAACTAAACCTGAAGCCGTAAACTTTTGACAACAGTATATTTAAAGCCCGTGTGCAATATATCTCACTTCTGGAGACTATGTACTTCACAGCTCTCAACATACAATAATTAAAAGTTTCGATATCAACTTTAAAAAGCGTGAAGACATTTTCCAAAAGTCTTTTGGAGAGCAGCCAGTCTAGGGTTTTGAAGCTGACTATGCTGGGGCTCTTTCTCTTTAACCCTGATTGTGGGGGAAAGAGGGGGGAGCTCAAGCTTCCCTTGAATTTATGTTCTTGCTTAAGAGATCAACACACACCCTATAAAGCTCTTTCCTAATGGGATGAATGGGAGGAATAAAAGTGGTTAACAATTTTGAAAAGTGCAAGGATTTGTGTTCATTGTCTCCCGTTTGTAATTTATGGTGCTCTTCCTCATTGAAGCAGGACTTCTCGACCTCAGCACAGTCAACACTCTAGACCCGACAGTTCTTTGTGGAGGGACTGCCTCGTGACGGTAGCATATGTGTTAGCATCCCTGGCCTCTGCACACTGGATACCAACGCACCCCTGTCCCAGCCCTAATGATCAAAAATGTCTGCAGATATTTCCAGGTTGTCCCCTAGGAGGAAAAACTGTCCCTGGTCCAGAATCACCATGCTCTTACACCCAGGTGTGCTGACCTCCTTCCTGATAAAGTAACCAGGAGTCCCTTGGATTTCCTTGTTCCAAAACTAAAATCCAAGCAAACTTCTTTGCTTTTGTCTAGTCAGAGTAGAACAAAATGAACCTTTCCCAGATCTATTCTCCTGGGAGATTTCCTCCCGTTCTGCAACTGGTTAATACATTTATTCTTTCAAGATGAGTAAGTCTACTCAGCATGAAGATGTCAGACAGATCGGTTGATTACAATTAAATCTAAACATTAAATGTATACTAGCAGAGTAAAAATAATTACTTAGTTATTTCTAACTGTCACATACGTAGACAGCTATAGATTGGTTGAAGTATAGAGTATGATTTTTTTCAAATAGAAAATACTCTGATATTTGGTGAAACTACTTTGAGTGGAAGAGATTCACATCAATGGGCTGTTTAAGGACTCGGATTTAGACAAAGCTCTAAGAAAGACAGTGCCAAGTGTCTAAATTCCAGAGGGAAGAACTAGACTATTCAAGCAGGACTTACAAAAAAAAAAAAAAAAGTGTTTTACAGTAGATTTTGCCCATCTTCTAAAAAGTTTTAATTTTGATGGGCCAACAGGTTTAAAATTAAAAAAAAAATGTCTTGAAAGAGTTGCTTATGATGGAGAATGTATTGATGATTTTTCACTTCCCCTCCAACCTAGTTATGAAGGCTATTGATAGATACCCCATGGAGACCCTGGAGGTGTAACTCTTGGATTTTAGTAGGCATGGCGGATGATGTCTAATTAACATCTGAAAAAAAAAAAAAAAAAAGGCTGCGCCAGAGGCTGCCTGAAATGTATCCTGGCAGCAGAGAATAGGGCTGCATCTGGAAACCACCCTCCCCTAAATGCAGCTCAGAGTTAATTCCATGACATTCCACAGTGGGAGTTTGGCATAAGGTTACTTCCATGGAGGTTGTCATCTGCCCAATGACAAGTGACCCCAGCAGAAGAGGCTGGAAGTACACAGCGAGGTGCAGAAGTGAGCTGGAATGGCTGGCTGAAGGAGAAGCACCAGCCAAGCAAGAGGAACAACCGAGGACATCTCTCAGGAATAAATGGGAGCACCCATGAGAAATCGAATCACCTTTGAACATCAGTCACCTCGAGAGAAAACCAACACCCATTGCTGGTTTAAGCCCAGAAAGACCTTTCTTGTCAGCATCCTCTCCTCCCTCCTCTGTTTCAACCCTGGAGGAGTCACAGGCAGCCTCTTGAGTGAGGAGAAGAGGAGCAGCATCAAGACAAAAACATGAAGAAGCCAACCACACGTCTCCTCCCTGCTACAAGAGGCAGCCTGAGGAAGGCAGGAGCAGGTGGACGGAGGGTCTGTTAGGGGAAACTTAACTTTGAATGACTTTCTGAGTTGTGATCAATACAACAGAATGGACAAAGCAATTACTAAAAGGAGATGATTCTTGTGGCTGAGATTAACTGCAGAATGATTTATTGGGTCAAGGGAAGGAGCTAAACTATGAGACCTGCCCAAGATTTCTTGTAGATGCAGGAGAATTGGTTACATGAAAAGGATTTGAAGAAGCAGTGAGGGGAAGAAATAAAGTAGTTTTCTGATTGCACTCTACAAGTCCTGCTTGTTCAACATATCAGTTATATACAAGTAAACATTGAACAGCTTATTCGGTGATAATCCAATAGACAGCTTTATAGTGTAATACAGTATTACTTTTATTTTGCTATAAATTACATATTGCTTGCTCCTTCATCACTCAGACAAAAATGTTCTCAGTTCTCTTTCATCATAATATAGTGAAATCCTGCCGTTGTACTCTACAGAATTTATCAGTCTCTTGTTTAAAAAAAAGAAAACATGGAAAGAAAATCACACAGAGAAACAATTCAGAAATGCTTGTTTTTGCTTATAAATCTTCTCTAAACATAGTAAAATTAATTGATTAAGGGAGACATTGATGACCGATGTTGTAATGCAATCTCTGGATGTTGATTATAGCATAAACTGGATTTCTTCAAAACAGAAAAAGAGCACTCAGATCAATCTTGACTCATCGGTATCCTTTATACTACATACGGAGTTACGCAGCTCAGAGAAAGGTCAGATTCCACAAGCATTTATTCTTCCATTGGATTTTCAAGAGGGAATATTCTCTAGAGAAACAAAATTAGGATGAATGTTTAGGTTAGAAATATATATCAGCCAGAGGGGAAACACATGCCATTTCTTGAGGAGGTGGCTTGCTTAGTGAAGAACTATGACGTGCTAAATATCAGTAAACCTAAGTTCCAGACTTTCAGTTAACATCTAAAAACTTGTATATTATTTATTAGTAGTAGTAGTATTAAGCTTTTGATTACAAAGCTTAGTTAGAAGTGAAAAGAGGAGGGAAAGAGAAGGGAATGGGAAAGAGAAGGAGGAAAAAGGAAAGAGAGAGAGAGAGAGAGAGAGAGAGAGAATGAGAATCTATTTTAAATGTAACTAAAACTTTCTAAGGTGGTCGCCTTCGAGTATAACTGGAACCAGGTGCTCAAGCAACATGGAACTATGTCTCTGTATCTCACCTTTTCTTACTTTTGTGTTGACTTCAAGCTCATTTATTAACCTGTGCAAATACATTCTTTTACCTCCAAGTTCAGGGGAAGAGGGTGCTTCCTTCAAGGTCTTTCTTCTGAGCTTAGCTCTGAATAAATTGACATGGGTGGCCATTTGAACACATCATTATGATAGAGTGCATGGTATATGATGATTTTCCAGGCCAGTATAATATGCCCACTACTAGTTTTGTAGGAGGAGTAAACTCCAGACAAACTATAGGGACTAAAAATTGTGTAGGAAGTAGAATCTTAAGCAAAATCTGCTCTTCTAAGATCAAGAGAGAAAGGAAAGCAGGCAGATAAAACAAAAACAAAAACAAAAACAAAAAACAAACAAACAAAAAATCCAATTCTATGATTCATGTAATCTCTTAGAATTTAATCTCTGCATCTCTTAAAACAAAACATTAATAATACGAGCTCCATAAATTTTCTAGGCTCATTATTGTAAAGCTTTAATGAGATCATAGATGTAGAAGTTCATCAAAAGCAATACTAAGAAAAAAAAAATTGTTTCATAGTGAAAAAGTCTACAGGTTTTAAAAAGTTAAAGAAACTATATGTTGAGACTATCTAAATAGCTCTTTAGTAGAGTGTTATGTGACATTTCTCACTGCGCACATCAACACCTATTGGTGTTTTCTAAGACATGAGGACTGCAGAAAGGTGATTTTTTATATATACATGTGTGTGTGTGTATGTGTGTGTGTGTGTGTGTGTCCAGTTGTAGTTTCTCGAATATATAATAACTCTATGATATGAATAAGTGAGGATGAAATATTGAGATTCAATAAATTTCTGGGAAGTCACAAAGCAATATCCTCTGGAGGGTGAGAAAGCTATTTCTTTTTCCTAAGATGACAGCTTGGTACAATGAAAAAAATATAAACTTGAGATTTGAACAGAACTGCATTTGAGTTCTTGCTTTACTATGACTTAGATGCTCAACATTGGACAAGTGACTTCAGCTCTCTGACTCTCAGTTTCTCATCTGTAAAAGTTAACGATGATAACTAGCTTATGGGGTGTTAGTAAGTTTAGAGATGATGTGCAGCATGAGATATTTCACATGGTAGGCACTGAATAAATGGTGATTTCATTCATTTTTATTATTATGAACCTCTCAGTATGCTCTCCTAGCAGTTCTAGGTAAGGATATGTTTTCAAAGGATAGCGTAATGGCATGGGACTTGAGTTGAGATGAACAGATCAAGTGGCTGCTAACTGACCTTTGCTGCATTTCAGGAAACTAGAGGCATGAGTCAAATTTTAATGGGAGGTGTAGAGTCACTGTAAACAATATAGAATAACGTTTTTGGGGGGTTTTTTTTGTTTTTTTTTTTGTTGTTTGTTTGTTTTTTTTTAAGTAGCTATTAGACCTTACATGACTCTGAAAGGTGATGGAGACAATCACAAAAGAGACTTAGGTGTGGTGGTTGATAAGGGCACATGGGAATCCATGTCAGTCTCTCACCACCTTCAACTGCCACCGAGAGGTGACATGCAGGAGGAGCTGTGCTCTAGTCCCCCCCCCCCCCCGAACTCTAACACATCTGATCCAGGACTAGCAGACCCTGAAGGAGGAGATTTGGTGGGAGCTGGAGGATCTATTGGTCTGGTAGATGACCCACAGCAGCAAAGTAAGCTGCCAGATCAGTGACAGCATGTGAGAATTGCCTGCATGCCTGGAGACAGCCCTACTTTTAAAGGAAACAAATAAGGGCTGCTGTTTCCCTTCTGCCTTCAAAATCTTGTGCAAATTCCCCTCGTGTACAGCACTGATTCTGAACCATGTAGGAAGGGCAATCTGGGAAATGCAGTTCCAGAATAGTTACCGTGAAATAGTACAAAGCCATCACCCCAAGTAACAAGTCACAATCCAAGTACTAAGGAGACCTGAAAAGGTGGTCAATTGTAGCTCTCATTGATGAGGGGAGAGAATCAATCAGAAGCGTTCTCATCTTATTTTTTTAACTTTTTACTTTTAAATAATTTCAGACCTAGAGAAAGGTCATGTTGGCCAAACAACTCTATTATATCATTTACCAGATTCCTCCATTTTGCAAAATTTGTGTATTCTTCTCTATCTCTTGATAGGTAGACAGACAGACAGACAGACACATGCAAACATTTGCACATGTTTTTCCTGAAATATTTGAGACTAAATGGTACACTTAGAACCCATTATCCCCAAATACTTTTGTGTGTATTTCCCAAGAGTAAGAACCTCCTCTTACATGACTACATTACAATTATCCAAAATAGAAAACTAGCTTTAATACAATACTATCATCCAATCTCCAAAACTTATTTAACTTTCACCTAATTATTACAGTAATGTCCTTTATGGCCAAAACATTACCAATATAAAAAAGAAAGAAAGAAAGAAAGAAAGAAAGAAAAAGAAAGAAAGAAAGAAAGAAAGAAAAGAAAGAAAGAAAGAAAGAAAGAAAAAGAAAAAAGAAAAGAAAAAAGAAAAGAAAAGGAAAGAAAAGAAAAAAAAAAAAAAGCTTGTCCACATTCCAATCCAAGGTCACATGTTGAATTTGGTTGTCATGAGTCCCTAGTCTCCTTTATTTTGGACCAGTTTTTCAATCTCATTTTTTTCTTTCATAAACTTGTCTTTTTTTTTTTTTTTGGTTTTTTTTTTTGGAAGTATAGGTGGGTGCTTATGCATATTGTCCCTGTGTTTGGGTTATCTATTTTTTCCCTCAAAATTAAACTAAGGGATTTTGCAGGAAGAACAAGAAGTGATGATGTTCTTTCTAGTGTATCACATGAAATGGTGTCTGCCTTCTCTTCTCATTTAGTAAAGATATATTCCTATACCATAGATGTATTTGTTCTATTATTACAGAGGGTTTATCTTTCCTTGAGACTAGAGTTGGCATTTTCTTTTTCATAAAAAGACAGAGTATATCTTTGACTTTGTAGGCCAGGTGTCTGTCATAACTACTCAACCTTCTGATGTAGTATAAAAGTAACCATAGGCAATATGCAATGAACATGTGTGACTGCATTACAATAAAACTTTATTTATGGACAATGAAATGTGAATTTCAAGTAATCTTCACATGTCATAAGGTATTATTCTTCATTTGATTTCTTTTAACCATTTAAAAATGTAAAAACAATGATTTGCTTTGAAGCCATATAAAAACATGGCAGCCCATTGTTTGCTAGCCCCTCCTCTAAACCAGCGAATATTGTTACTCAAAGCTGCTTTCTTCCTCACACACAACCATCTCAGCTGCAAAGGCCATCTTTGAATATTCTCTTTGCCATCAAATGGCCTGAAATGGGTGGAGGGAAGACAGAGCTATTTTACTTAGATTTATAGAAACTGATTTTTTTTTTATTACACCATATTTTTTTTTCCTATCCAGTTCTCTCCTTGTATCTGACTATTGTACTTAGAACCAATTTTCATCTATAGCACATAATACAATACTATTTGTTTGATTAATTAATACATAATACATTCTGGAGACTAATTTGTTTACTCCTAGTAGACTCATTAAGGCATGCTGTATGAATGTGGGATTGAGTTTAAAAAGGGAATCACCTTAGAATGATTGACTACCATGTCTGTTTAAAAAGAAAAAATCTGACAAATTAAAATCAAGTAATCTGTATCCCTCTCTATAACCATAAAAGAGCTTTAAAGGATTTCTAATGTGACGCGCATATAACTTGGCGTCCTATGGTGATATTATGATTTATTTTCAAAAATTGATCGTAGAAAAAGCCAATTAAAGCAGCGTGCTAATATTTTTTTCCCATAGATGAATAGAGCAATGAGGACTTGCATCTCTGCTTTAATTCTGCATGCTGGTGCATATTTTAAGTTCGGTATCTTGCCACCAATGTTAAAGTTATTGCCCCTCCTGCAGGAATAAAGCAGCTTCTAATAAACAAGACCGCTATTAGGTGAGCCCCAGACAGCAAGCCTTGCCAAAGGCAGAACACATTTCTTAATGATGTGTTTTGTACTGTATTCTGCCTTTTAGGAATAGTTTATGCACCTTGGTAGGATGAGAGGGTGAACATAATCCTTTCTCATTTCTGTTCTGGTAAACTATTTTTGGCTGCAGACAGGTATTCTGACAGAGAGTCCATTCGAAAATTCAGAGATACAAGGAGGTCTGTGCAGTCCCGTGAAAGGTTCCCCCAAACTTGTATCTGTCACCCAGTGCCTCTTCCAAGGTCTTGCCCTTTGAAAAGAGTTGGCATTCACGAATCAGATGTGTGTGCTGGAAGGTTATTTTATGAGAACAGGATTTTTAATAAGAAACCTTGGTGCTGTGAGTTTGCTACAGGGCTAAATATGCAGACACTTTGCCTTTCATTGAGAAATCTCTGTAGAAGGTTTGAGGCAGATCTTCACAGCTTAATTTGCAAGAAAGCAAATGCATTGTGCTTCCCTTGCTTGTGCAGCACCCCAGTCATCTCAGAGAGTGGCAGTGTATCGTTTATAAAGAGTTGTCATTATTACCTGGCTTTGGATATTTATACTTCCAAAAATGTGAGGTAAACAGTTTGTGATAATTTGTCTCCGGACCAAGGTCATTGGAACTCCTTCGCTGGAGCTATTTAGGTATTGGATAGGAATGCAACTGTCCTAGCAGATGCAATCAAGTCTGTAGGCCTGGAGTTGAAGGAGATGACCTCTAAAGATAGGCTGGCCTTGGGCGAAATTGTCAAGTAGGCAAAGTTCCCAGTTCCATTTGTCATTTTTCACCAGAATGCCCTCAAGCTGTTCCCTGCCTCCCAAGAGTTATTCTATCCCTCACTTTATAAACAGTCTCTCCAGTTTTAACACTTAAAATTCACCTGGTTGTGCCCCGTTCCCCTAGGATCCTCCTGATTGTGAAAAATAGTTAAAGTGAAATCATTTTAATGACTTAATAAGTGATTCTAGCTTACTCTGTTCCTCCATGTCCCAGTACCTCTCCATTCATTCACTTAACATATATACATTTTAGGGGAAGCCTACTAGAACCTCAATGTCTTTCTATAAAGGGATAACTCCAGTAGCAAACATTTCAGCTATCAGGGCAGAAAAGTGAGAAAAGTATTTTGGAATGCTTTTCACTCTTGTAAAACCATTTCATAAGAAAATAGCTCCCGCAAGAAGCCAGTGCCTTCTTTAATAGTATGAACCTTCTTTCCCTGAAAAGGTTAACAAATATGAAAGCCAAATTTTGGAATAATTGATTGTTCACTTCCTTGACTCTGCAAATTAATGTCCAGTAAAAGAGAAGGAATGGTTAAAAAAAAAAAAAAGATAAAAAGAAGAACAATAATAATAAAGATGTGGCTTAAAAAGGGCAAAGTTGGGAGGAAAAGGAATGGAAAGAAGAGTTGGAATAAGATTATATCTGAATTTAGTTTGAGGAAGCTGCTTTTCTGAGCCAGAAAGGAAACGATTAGCAGATTGGTTTTGTTGCTCTAATAATTGTGTTATGTGAAATGCTTCTAATAAGCTATAGACAAAGCAAGAAGTTGTAGAGCCATAGGGTTTTAGTGCTGGAAGGGAACCTCAGAATTCACTTGTCCAAACCACTTATTTTAGAGGTGAGGAATTTGAAACACAATATAAAACTGATTCATTCAAACTCAAAATAAAGAGGTATTGAATATAATATAGGGACAATCAGACCACCTAAAATATGGAAGAATAAAGTTCCAGTTGAAACCAAGCAACAATAACAGCAGAATGTAATGATTAGAAGCACAAAATTTGAAGTTGGATATACTTAGAATCCTGTTTTACTAGTTATGTGACCTTGGACAGGCCTTGGTATCCTCAGGATTTGTGAGATTGAGATTATTAAAATGGTTGAAGACAAAACACTATATCTTCTTGGTATAATGTCTTACATATAGTGGGCAATCGATAAATACCTCTTGCTAACATTACTATTGTTCAAGAAGCAATGTTTCTCTTGCCACATATAATAAATCAGGTCACATTAGAGTGAAAAACAAAGTGACATTATGAAAACTTGGTCACAAAATGTTTGTAATCTGCTTGCATGTAGGTGCATTCCAGAATTTTTTTTTGACAGCGAAGTATTGTTGTTACTATTATTTAATTGTGAATAACCTCGTTCTGAAGAGGGAATGCAACTAAAGGGGCGAAAGAGGGAAGATTCTGGGTGGGGTGGGGTGAGGATGCCTGTGATTGAATTATATTTAGGCGATTGAAGGTGGCAGTCTTCAATCCGAGTACATGAAAACTGGATCTGTATGAAGATTCCCCAAAGAGTCCACACTCATGAAAAGTTTAACAAGATTTGATTCCCAACCCCTAGCTTTTCTATGGATGCCTTCCTAAAATGCATCTGCCCAAGAGAGCCCTGCTATGGCCCTTCTCCATCATAACTGCCTTATCCTAAAGTCACAAAAGAAAGTCAAATATCTTATCCATTTTACATCTTAAATCTTCTAATTATATTGCTTCAGAGGCAAAAAACAAAAGCAAAGATACCTCTGGGGTAACAAGCAAAGGACATTTCAAAACATACTTATAATTGATATTAGGAATCAAAATGACAGTCCATCTTTATTGTTCATCTAATTAAGAGATGGATTTCTAATAAAGGTCTACTCTCTGTATTTAATAACTATTTTTAGAAAATTCTTATGTATGTTTTAATCAGTTGTGTATGGATACTTGTGATGCTAACTAAATTCTAAAGAATTTGCTTAACTCTTAAAGCCATATGTTCATGGCAATATAATATATTCCTAATACAAATGTAATATTATAAGGTTTCTTTCTTAAGTTCTTTAATTTTACATATGATTCTTTTTTCTCATACTTTTAAATGCTTGGTTCCTAACATCACCCTATGTTCTTATTTGATTTCTTCTACATTTCATAATTATATAGCAATGCACTAAAAATAAAATAACTAAGTGAAGTTTAAGACATTTTTGCACTTCTTTTTTGTCCTAGAATATATACTATTATTTATATATTGTTATACACTTATTCTGTACTTAAATTCTATGTAATGATGAAACCAAAATTTTAATATAATTGTATTTATATGTTTGTGGAGTTATTTCTTATTATTTATTTATGTTTTAATACATAAAATCATTTACATGACTTAAAAGAGAACAGCATTTTAAATTACCAGAGAAATCTCACTTTCATTCTAATTTCTGTTCCCTTTATAAGTAAATCTTTTCATTATCTTTTTTTTTCTTTTCCAGTGCTTATTTTTTACAAAAATAAGCAAATACATTTATAATTATATTCATATTTTTACTTCTTTAAATATTTCATTTATTATAACTTGGAGATCATTTGTTACCAGTACATAAATACTTTTCTTTATTTTTCTTTACAGCTGCATAATGTCCTCCTCTTTTCATAGTAATAGTTCATTAAAGCCATCCTTTAATGCTGAACACTTGAATTGTTTCCAACCTTTTGTTATTTCAAAAAATTCTGTGAAGAATTACCATTTGCCTTGATAGTTCACACATAGTATGGTTTTCCTTCTCTCCTCCATGAAATCTGTGTAATGGATTGCTGAGTCAAGGGGTTAATGCTATGGGATTTTGTTTGCTATTCCAAATTCTCCTCCGTAGGAATTGTGTCATGTTGCAGTCACTCCGCCAACATTATGGAGGATCTCTTTCTCTACACCATTGCCAACACGGCATATTGTAACTTTTTAAAACTTTTGTTGATTTAATAAGTGAGATTCCATCTCTTTATAGTTTAATTTATGTGTGTCTTATAAATAATACTGATTATTCTTTTCACATTACTTATCATTTTCTTAGCTTTCTCTGGAACTCCCATCACCTATTTTGCCCAATTTTATGTTAGGATTTTTTGACTGTTTTCTTCTTAATTATTAGGAGCTTTCTATATGCTAGGAAAATAAAATGTTTGCCTGTAATATAATTTCCAAATATTCTTTTATTTGCAATTTACAGTATTTTATTTTTCTTTTAAAACAATATATCATTCTTATATTTTGTTGCTTCTGAATTTTAAATGCTAAAAAGATCGTTTCATTCCTTGATTATAAAGTAATTTATTCATGTTTTCATTTACTGCTTGTAGTTTTAAAACCTATAATTTATTTGGAAATAGTCTGACGTAAGCTGCAGGATCTAGGTCAAGTTTTGTCATTTTGTAAGTGACTATCCAGTTTTCCCTACATTGTTAATTAAAAAGTATACTTTCCCTAGTGATTTTGGTTGTCACTGAAAACATACATCAAAATTCTGGACTTTTCTATTTTAAGTCCTTGCTATCTGACCATTCATGTACTAATACCTATACTTTTGGGGGGGTTTGGGAAGTACATTATAGAGGGTTTCTAGTTTGTTTCTATTTCTGATAGATGAGTCCTGCCCCACACCCAATTGCTTAACTTTTTCAGGATTTTTTTCTTATAATTTTTATTCAGTATTTTTAACAAGCATATTGTAATAACTTGTGTAGCTCCAGAAAATAAATGGCTATATTTTTGTGATTATAGTAAATTTACTGACTTAGAGATCGTTGGCATTTTTTCCATGCCTAGTAATTTTAAGAATATGGTTTGGCCTTTCACTTGTCCGATTCTACTTTTGATCTTTCAGGAAATTTAAAAATGGTCTTTATTAGGCTTTGCTCCTTTGTGTCAACTTTATTTCTACCTATTAAATCTTCAAATTTGCACTTGAAATGGCTTTTATTTTGCTTTCACTCTCTCTTCTAACTCATTATTGTTTGAAGATATAGAAAGTCTATTGATACTTTATGTTAATTCAATATTCTGCTATTTTCCTGACTTCTTATTATTGTATGTAGTCTTTTTTTAAATCAATTCTTTTGAAGTTTTCAGAGATATTATCTTAAGATTTATACCAAGAGATAGTTTTACTTATTCTTTTCAATTTATGCCTTTAATTATTGTTTTGGTCTGGTTACATTGATCTCCAACCAAATATTAAATGAGAGTGAGGATAGTGGGCATCTTTGTGATGTTCTTGTCTTTAGTGGGAAATCAGTCATTGTTTTCTCATTAAGTAGGATGCTGGCTTTTGGTGAAGTTATCTGTTAATCTGTTTATCAATATAGATGGATTATTGATCAATAGATTGATGATATAAATAGATTACACAGATCAATATAGATGTTATGTTAATGACCACCACAAATCACCCTTCTATTAATTAATTTTAAGAATTTATCTTTTCTAAGTATAGGGAAAAGATAATATGATTTATCTCTTCAGATCTACTAAGGTACATAGTTACTGGCTTTTTGATATTTTTCCTCATTTACATGCAAATTGAAGTTGATTGGCTATGTTCATGGGCATTAAATGATTTCACTTACTCTTTTTGTTTAAGGTTAATGTTTATCCTGAAGATTGTAGAACTAAATTTAAGTAATTATCATGATCCGATGATCACCTGGAATGCTTAATAGATTTTTTTTGTTGTTCAGTAATATATTTTTATTTTTTTAAGAGAAGATATCTTTCAGTTCATTCTCTAGAGGCTAATCTGATAAAGATATAAATCAGTCAGGCCAATGTATAAAAATATTGTGATGTTGCCTTCCTAGAATTTAAGAAGTCCTGGTCTCCTTCCTGCAGTGAGTCCAAAACAACTCACATTTGCCTTTGAGAGATTCCCTGCCTTGCAATATCTCTAAAGGGTTTTCAACTCAAAGTCCAGGTGTGAGTAGGTTATCTCCTCCAAGAGAAATCTTTAAGCTTCCTTAGCGCTATCTCCTGAATATTTATATAGTACCTTAGACTTTTTTTTTCTTCCCCAGTTCTGGTAGATAGGTATTCTCTCCAAAAGATAGACTGAAAATTTAAAAAAATATCATGTTTATAAAATTATTATTATTTTTTTAACATAATGGCTGTGCTTTAAAACCTGTAGTATATAGATATTTCTATATGTAACTAACTACTTTTTTAAAATGAGAAAGCTTACTCAGCCTTCTTTTAAAGTGTTTTGAAAATAAGCCTTTGGTTAAATATAAAAATAAAAGTTTCAAGAAATTTACATACTTTATGCAAGGAATCATTAAAAACTATGCAAATATCCCTCTATTGAAATGATTGCTGCTTCAATCAATTATTATATAATTTTAAGCTAAATAATTCCATATTCCCATAAAAATCAATTTTTTACTTATGCAGATAGTTCAAAAAGTTTATTTAAATTTTAAAACCACTGAATTACATCCCTTATAAAAAATGTATCACTGATGAGTACTGAAAAATTGCTGGAGAACTATTCAGTATTACTGGAACATTGCTTTATTCTCACTGACAGTCAGATATACTTTTTTTTTCTGGAAAAGGCAACATGTTTTTTATTTCTTTAAGAAATTAACCTCTTCTGACCCAGCTTCTAAACTGCCATTGGAAAGTAAAAGTGGTCAATTCCCATCTTTCAAAAGAAACAAAACAGCGTAGAACAAATTTTAAAAGATTTTGAAGTATATGAGTTTTTTTCCTTCATAATATAAAATGAAATCTTCTGAGAATAAATCCTGTTTTCAAGGACTAAGAGAGGTCATCTGTGCAGTCAAAAAAGAAGAGGTGAGAGTGAGGAGAGAGGAAAACATCTGTAGACCTGAGCCCACCCATACACATCGCTTATTATATTATTTTATCAGATGGGCATAGGAGGGAAAAAGAGAACCAAAAGTTATTAGGTACCTATTATAGACCTTATCACATATTAATAATATTAATCCTCATAAGCGTACTTTGAAAAAGGCACTGCATACTTTTAAATTCAAAAACTAAGTCAGGCCACAGGAATTAAAGTAAGTCTGTTCAAGCTGATCAATCTGGTGAGTCATCTCACTCCAAATTCTGAATGCGTGTGTGTGTATGTGTGTGTGTGTGTGTGTGTGTGTGTGTGTGTTTCCTGCTTTTAATAAATATCGTGCTCTTTTAAGACAATACTTTCCAGACTTCTGTCATCTACAATGTCCCATAGCATGTTTGCCATTGCTTTGCACCTTATATAATTGTTAAGTGGGTTTTTTTCTCCTTTGAATTGCGTTTAGATCTACTCACTTTGTTACCTTTGCCTTGTTCTAAGAAGCAATGACCGAAAGTAGGCATGATGGACTGGTTGTGTGTATGTGTTACATATAGTTATGCTCCACTTAATGAGGGGGATACATTTTGAGAAATGTGTCTGTAGGTAATTTTGTCATTCTTCAAACATCATAGAGTGCACTTACACAAACCTAGATGGTATAACCCTCTCTACACCTAGGCTATATGGTAGAGCCTATCCCTCCTAGGCTACCAGCCTTTACAACATGTCACTGTGATACAAAATGAATTTAAATACAATCACAAGATGGTAAACATGACATGCATGAGGCTGCTGCCAACATAACATGGCATGCTGTTTTATGCCAAACTCATTTTTTTATAATTAGTAAAATAATGATAAAAATTATAGTACAGTAGATACTATAATATAGTAAATTATAGTATAGTAAATGCATAAGCCAGTAACAGTCATTTGTAAGCATTATCAAGTATCATGTACTGTACTTAATTGTATGTGGTGTAGTTTTATGAGTCTGGAAGCACACTAGGTGTGTTTGCACCAGCATCACCACAAACATATGAGCAATGCATTTCATTACAGTGTTATGATGGCAGGTCCTGAAGTCAGCTACTTAAAAAGAATCTTTATCTTCTCCTTTGACAGAAGACTGCTTTCCTTATCTAGTATCCTAATCCTCATTGTTATGCATACAAATAAATCTGGTTTTTTTATATTATATATATACATATATATGTTTTAAATAGTATCTAAGAAATTTATTGCAACCCTATGAAACAAGAATAGAAATAACAAAGAAATTTAAACCCATGTTATTAGTAATTTTGTAAACAGTTCAATCCTAAGCATAGTAGTCAATTTTGGAATCATGATTTGGGATTTAACATCTACTTTTTTTATTTTTTAACATCTACTTCTTATGGCATTTAAAACACTGAGAAGGTGAAAATAAAAAATAAACATAGAGAAGGCAATATTAGACTTTTCATTTTAATTGAATATTCAGAATAAATGTTGATTAAATAAGTCTGCGAATAACAGTTAAATATTTAGGGACATCTAATATACTCAATTAATAAGCTTTATTAGTGTACAAACAATATAAATATTTAATAGTCTTAGTTGATGGTGAGAGAATGTCAATTGTCCAATAAGTATAAAAGGTGAATGAACAGGAATGATGGGGATTTTTCAGCTTTATTGTAATCTTATGGAACCATCATTGTATATGTGTTCTGTCAGTTGATCAAAACATTATGTGGCACATGACTGCATTACAATATATGTGTGATTTTTAAATCTGTGTATGTTCATTCATGCTTTACCTAAAATACTGTCAATGGCTCTGTGCTTACCACTTTTCAGAAACACTGTACTGGAAAGAATTGTACTAAGATGCATTTCTCTTCAGTCCACTTTTGAGATACCGATATTTCTTCAGTTTGGGGCCACCAGCCTCCCTTGGGCTCTTCCTCCTCTAAAGAAACGATTGAGGAGGATAAAAGTAAAAGTAGGAATACCAGTAATTTAGTAGAACCTCAAGAGAGTAGAGTTACAAAGGTGAAACTTAGGAAGGTTGAATAAAAGAAGCCTAAGGCTGCAGCTAACTCAGCGGTGGACAATTCTTGAGGTCCTGACGGGCTGAGAACTGACCTATGGCTTCACTGATGCAAGAGGAAATGCAGACTGTGCAGTTTTCTCCCAGGTTTAAGCAAGTACGATGGCAGAGAGAGGCCAGGACTTGCTCTGGGGATCCTGAAACAATCCTCTGGCTTTGCACATTCCACGGATTTTAATGGTCAGAGCCTCTAACAAAGAAAAAAAAAAAAAAAGCTAAAATATTTCACACACGGATGAATTGGAACCCTATTCAAATAAGTTTAGGCTCTGACCATTGCAGTTCTGGCAAGCCAGTTTAAGCAGTCCTTTAAATTAAATGGTTTTCAGATATTATTTAAGGTTTCCATGAAGAAAATTCCTGAAAAAAAAAGGATGTGTTAATGAAATTGTTGTAAATTTCCCATATTTGTTACTATTCCATTTCCCCATTTTGAGACTAGTAACAAAACTCCTACAACAACAACTAAAGCACTTCTGTATTTTTCATTTTGATAATGCTGTGGACTGGATGTGCGTGTACCCCCTAAATTCATATGATGAAGTCCTAACCCCCAACGTGATAGTATTAGGAGGTGGAGCCTGCAGGAGATAGTTAGGTTTAGATAAGGTCATGAGGGGGGCCCCTTGATAGCATCGGTGTCTTCATAAGAGGAGAACACACCAGAGCTTTTCCTCTCTGCCATGTGACAATACAGTGAGAAGATGGCTGTCTGCGAGCTAGGCAGAGAGCCTTCACCAAGAACTGAATTTGCCAGCACTTTAATCTTGGACCTTCCTCAGAATATAAGAAATAAAAGTCTGTTGTTTAAGCCACCTAGTCTATGGCAGTCTGTAGTCACAGCCTGAGCTGACTAAGACAGCTGGCATGGAAATAGCTTGGGGACGTGGGGAAGCTTAGATGATTGTTGATTTGGAAACTAGGGCTGGATCCAAGACTGGTGTCTTGGAAGAGAGAGAACAAACAATAGCTGACTTTAAAAAGATAAAAAATCTAGTTAAATGGTTGGGGATGGAGGAGCATGGCCAAAGGGTGAGGGCAGAGAAAGATGCTGCAAGGTTAAAGATGAGGGAATTCCTTAAGGGTCCCTTGTGTTCAAACTGAGGTGTAAGAGAGTATGAGATAAAGTATCGCATAATGGTAACATGTGTGGAGGGTGGACTCAGATTGTTTGCCTCTGTATCTGAGTTCCTTCAATCACCAGATTTGTGACCTTGCAGAATTTAGTTCAGCTCCTTACCCTCAATTTTCTCATCCTCAAAACGGGGAGAATTAAAGTCTATAATTCATTGGACTCTTTCCATCAAGCGAAGTAATACATTTAAAATGTTTATTGGTTACATTAGCTCCTCATAATCAGTGTGTTTCTTTGAGCTAATGTAATTCTGTTTGCTAATGCAATTCATATGACATATTCTTACCTCCATACTTGGACTGCAGAATCAAAAGGTCATGAATAACATATTGCCTGGAAAAAAAGAGATATTTGTGACCTATCATAAATAGAAGACTACCAAATCTCTTTGGGGGTATTATTTTTTATATTTACCTTAATAACAATAATTACTAGGAGATGAAAAAGAAAACATATGTTCCTGGTTACCTGGAAGAGCTACTGGTGTTTATAAAGACAACTTCATTTACCCATCTATAGCAGATGTTGTTGGGTTAATTTTTAAGTTAGTGGTGATAGGTTTGGATTTATTTATTTTCCACTCTTTCTAAGGGCTGACATTTTGTCTGGAGCTGCCCAGAGTCCGTGATATTGTGAAAAACTGGAGCCAGTTTGGGTTTCCAACATTAGATTCTAACTACTTCAATCAACCAGCATCAGATAGGCAAACCCTCAGATAGCCAAAAGTCAAATAACTAAGAATCGAGATACCCTATTGCTTCTTCTTCCCCCTGTAGTAAGAAAGTAAAAGAATGAGGAGGGCTCTTTTAGGGTTACAGCTTCGGAACTACTGTTGGTTGTGAACTCCTGAAGTGTCCTTCCCCTCAAATTCATGTCCGCCCAGATAGCCTCCTTATTTGGAAAAAGGATCTTTGCAAACGTAATTAGTTAAGATGAGGTCATGCTGAGTTAGGGTGGGCCCTAAATCCATTGACTGGTGTCTTTATAAGAAGAAGAAAGGGCACACAAAGACCCACAGACTGAGAGGAGACAGAAACACGAAAAAGAAAGCAATCGAGGCAAGAACTGGTGTGATGCATCTACAAACCAGAAACAGAGGATCGTTAAGAGCCGCCAACGGCTGGACGGAGACTTCAGAAGTAGCATGGCCCTGCTGATGTTTTCGTTTTAGACTTCTAGCTGTTAGAACTGTGAAAAAAGAAATATCTGTTGTTTACCTCCATTACATGTGTGGTAACTTGTTTGTTAGCACAGTCCTGAGAAACTCATATATGAACCATTTTCCCCTCAGTCCTGCGTGTTATAGGCGAGGAATGAAAGACAGAGCAAATAAAGTAAGTTGACAGCTAACAGTTAAAATATATTCAGCATAGATTTGTTATCTAGGTATTGTGACTCCTGTATGACTTCCTGATTCTCAAATGCCTTTAACTCCTATGACTAAAGTGCTGGGTTTTTTGGTCACAGTTTGTTTCATTGCATTAAACTGTTTCTTATATCTAAATTATAGCTTTCATTGCTATGCACCAGTTATCACCTTAAAACCATTTCAGTTCATTTTCCTTTTTGCACATGTCGTTACAAACTATCAAAAGAAAACTTCAAAATATTTGTTAACATTGAAATCTCTCTACCCTATAAACCCTAAAACTCTGATATTTTGTCATCGTGAACCTTTCCCAAGGACAACTTCACAAGATAAGGAATACTCTTAAAAGAGAAATGCTTCAATCTTAAAATATAACTCTGTTTTAAAATTCTATTTGATGACAAAGAGTCTTCAAATATTATCATTAGTAATTTCATTTTTAAGGGGCTCAGGTTGTTTGTTACTGCCTTTGCAAATTAGGAATAAATTGTTATTTTTATATATATATTTGCTTCATAGCTTTCTTTAAGGAACAGGAAAATAAATCGTTAAGTAGTAAATGATAAATATAAAAATGCTGTCAGGGTAATTGAGTTATGCTGAACTATAAGTATGCATTTGGACAGTTATTTAGTGGTATTCTTTGAGAGGGGCCCTAGGAAAAGAAGTTACAAGAAATAGTAGCATATGCCATTTGGGTGGTAGGAGCTTGCCTTAAAAAAGTTACCACTGTGGTGACACTAATAAGGGAGATACCAAAGTGGACTGATTTCATGTGTGAATGTACATTGTCTTTGGGGAAAATGTATTGCATTCCCATAAGCAGAGTCAAGCACAGGGCTAACATAGCCACAGGAGAACATTTGTACCTCTTGTGTTGTTTTGGGGTGTGTGAAATAAAGTGACGTCTTGTATCATGTTGTCCATAGACCTCTAAAGATTCTGCCAAAATAACATCCATGAATATTCTGAAATCGTTCTTTTTTATCATGTTATCTTCATGGTATGTAAGCATGCTTTCTAACATGTCTTGGCAAAGAAAGGGAAGGAACCAATGAGTAAAAATGTAACATCCAGGGGAGGAGGGCAAAGCCTTTTAGGTTTACTCATACTTATTGTCTTCTGAATACCAATGAATCTCTTTTACCTAAGCTCTCAAAAAGATTCCCAAAAACTTTGAATAGTCATTTCCTACAACTGCCATAACAAACAAACTGGGTGGCTTAGGACTGTGGGAATGTAGTCTTTTGTTCTGAGGTCAGAAGTCCAAAATTATGGTCTTCTTGAAAGGAGAATCTATTCCATGCCTCCCTCCTAGTTTCTGATGGCTGCCAGCAATCCCTGGCATTCATTGACTTGTAGATGCATCACTAATCTCTTCTGCCTCCCCTCTGTGTCTCTGTGTCTCAAAACTTCCTCTTTCTTTTAGAAAGACACTACTCATTGGATTTAGAGACCATCCTAAATGTAGAATGTTTCCATCTTGAGATCCCTAACTTAATCATATCAGAAAAGATTCTAGTTCCAATAAGGACACATTCACAAATACCACCAGTTGAGACTCAGATATATATTTTTGGGGGACACAATGCGATCCACACTAACCCTATATTGCAACGCAGTCGTATTCATCCATGATCAGGTGTGCCTTATAAAGCATCACTGGTTTGTTCTAGGCTCCCATACAATCAAAGAACTTGGGGAATGTGCCCTGTTCAAAAGATCACAATATTCAATAGGGCATAAGAAAAGAAATACAATTAGAGACCTTGTTTAATTTAGGATATTATAATATTAAAAACCATAATGTATAACTTTCTTTTTTCTTTTATATTAAAGACTAACACCTCTCTTTATCCCTTTATTATTAATCTAAACAGAGTATTACATTTCAAAACGAATAGGCTCAAGAGTTGATGTCTAACCTTCGAAGATACATATGAGCACCCAGCTAAAAGTTCTCCACCTCCTGAGAGACCTTAATTAGATAGTATTTCTTTCCACTGACTTGCTTTTTGGTGTTGAAGAATGAACCTCAGCTCTCCCCACTCTGCTATTTGTGAAAAATAAATGGTTCTTGTAAAGAATATTAATTATAATAAACTTTAAAACTCAACTTTCCGTAATGGGACTTTGGGTGAAATTGGAGAGCAAGGGTGAAGGGTATCTCAGAGGGAGCAGCTTCTAACTCCTATGCTTCACTGAGAGCAGATGGCGTTCAGAATCAGTCCACTTATGATTTCTTCATAATAAAGATTAAAGTTGCATGTCCCCTTCCAGAGGTATGCTTGGCAGGCTGCCAATATTCTGAACAAGTTCTTGGCCCACCTTGATCCATGCTAAATTTTTTCCCCTCCATTTATCTAAATCACTTCATATTTCTGCAAATAATTCTGTCCATTAAAAAATTTAACTTAAAAAAATGCTAATTTTATGTTATTATTATTTTTTCTGTTAGATAAGCCTATTAACAGTGGCTGGAAATTTTTTTATTGTTCCAGATCTTAATACACTTACAGTAATGTTTTGAATCACAGATATGTTTGAGCTACAGTCTGTTTCCAAGGTATTAGGAGTTGATAATTAGACAATAAATACGGGCATTTTTTCTGTGAAGCCGGTCTTGTGAGTGAAGAAATGTGGGTGTCATAACAAGGTAGCAGCTGCAGCTGAAATTCTAATGCACAGCAGGGAGTCTGATACAAGGCAGTTTCATTCTTCCCATGAGTTGGCTGGAAGCCATTATTTTCAGGGAATAAAGTAGCACATTGTTCCAATTCATGACCACTTGTGAGTTTCCATGGACAGCCCACAGAAGACCTTGGAATGATTATCCACATACAAAAAGCAACCAGTAAACATTTTTTTCAATGCAATTTGTGTCAACCTAAACTCTTGAAAACATGCAGGTGACTACAGAGTCAATAGAGTATATAGGAATCACTTAAAACCAGTGAAGTAACTAACCTTGAGAGAGCCTAACTCGTTTCTTTGTCTTAGTATGTATAATGTTATACGTAGGTAGGTATAAGAATGAGACTATTTGAGAGAAACATTTGCATTTGCTCAGCAACCTCCCATCTCCTTGTGACTACTTTTTCTCTTCTTCACTAAGCATAATTTTTTGAAACTTTTTTTTTTTGTTAAGCTATACTATAAACACACAAAAAATGCATCACAAAAGTACCATAAAGAGACAGCTAACTGGATTTTTTCAGATAGATCACACTCAGATAACTCACAAACAGGTCATAGAACATTACTAGAACCTTGTAATTCTTCTTCATATCTCTTTCTAGTCACAACCTCACACTAAAATAACATCTATCATGATCTGTAACATCATGTCTTTCTACTTTATGTATTCTTTTTTCCCCCTGGTTTCTTTCATTCAGCATATATTTACAAAATTTATCTACATTTTTTCTGTGAGAGTATACATTTTTATTTTTGTTGATGCATAGTATTCCATTGTGGGAATATACAAATGTACATGTGATAAATATACATTTATCAATTCTACTGATGAAATATTTTGGACTTTTCCATTTTGACACTATTATTGATAGAGTTTCTAAGAATATTCTAGTACATGTGATCTGATGACTCTAGATTTTTCTTGGGTATGTATATCCTAAAATGAAATTTCAGAAACACAGGTAATACTCCTTTCAACTTTGGTAGAAATCAGGTATCATTTTTATATGGTTTCTTCTCCTGGCAGTATTTCTATAGTCTACGATTTTTGTTCTTATTGATCCTTAAATTTACTTGGAAAGCCAGTATTTTTTGTAGTGGGACTTAAAATTAGTATTCACAATGATGATTGGCCCAAGATTATTTGGTACATGAATTATTAACTTTCTATTGAATATTGATTATTACAGTTGTTAGAATCACTAGGTTTTTTCTCCTTTATTTCTCACAAATCCTTTCCTTATTTTACTTCCTTTAGTTCATACTCTTAACTTCACCTATACTGCATATTAGTAATTTAGCTGGTTCAACTGCTTTGAGCCACTGACATCCCAACCAAATCCCCACTGATAATCTAATCTCACCATGGGTTTGATGATTAATGCTGAATAAGAGATAGGCTTATTAAAATTTAGTCATAATTTTATTGTTTCAAAATCTTCAATGTTGTGTCACATCTAAGATGTTTTCATCAAGTTTCTGCCCTCATATGTAATCTGTAATTATTGACGTCTCAATACAATCATACTTTATAGGTTCCAGCTTGCTCCTTTATACCTTCTTGTCTTTAACACAGTATCTTATCTCATAGGTTGAGTACAATAGATATTAACCATTCTTTTTTCTTTGATTTTTAAGTTCATACATTTTTATTACTATGTATGCTATCATAAAATTGGTTTGGTTTCCCTATTAGACTAAATATATACATTGTAAGCAAGGACTATCTTCATTTTATACTCCAACTACTTTGCACAGTATTTATCACTGACATACTCATGGATGAAGCTAAAAACAATGTTGACTGACACTTGTTTTTTTGTGTGCTGCTATTCCCAAGTATTTGGACACTGAGTTGGTTATATCTTATTTTTCTTTATTATAAATATCATGTACATTTAAATCAGATGCTTGTATTCAATATAAAAATCAAAACCTGGATAGATTCCAGGATATCTTGCATGAGTATGGTGTGTCTTTGCTCTTAAAATCAGCCAAGCTGAAAATACTGTCCTCACCAGGAAAATGAGACATTAGTCAGTTTCCCCCCCACAGGGCACAAAGTTATGTTTATACAATATTCTAATTCTCTAAATGTCAAAATTTAGTCAAGGTAGGATATACCAGCTTCATATTACTGATCAAAATATTTACAAAAATGCAAGGTCTCCCTTTACAAGCTGGTCGGTGACCTCACCTCTCTCCGGGCTGATTGCCAATGCATGGCACTTTGCTGACTCTGCACAGAGGCCTCTAGAATGCTCATGTAACTGCAAGATAAATTATGTTTCAATTCTAGATGTGCATTTTCAAAATGCTTAGCATCGAGTCATATGCCATGTTCATTTCCTTCAGCTTTCTTTTTACTTTTCAAAAACTGAACAGCACATATATCAAATGTGTTAAATTGATGATTTCACTTGCTGTTATAAAGTACCTGTAGTGCTGATCCTATCAAGCCCCAGGGCCTGAATTTACTTCACAGAATTGTAAGTGCTGCAGGTTTAACTGGTGCATGTGCAAAGTGTTTGTCTTAAATGTGAAAAATCCTGAACTCCTGTTCTTCCTGGTAGCTATCAATCCTAAATTACAACTTCAGTTTTATGATGTTGAGAAGGGGCTGTTGTAAAATACAATTGTTTTACAGGTTTTATCCTTTCTACAATGAAAAGGGGGAAAAAAGCGTGTACTAACCTTCAATAAACATTTAGAAGATTATATTGAAGGCTCTTCAGACCTGGTAGAAACCTGCCAGAAGTAGTGCTGAGTCCACAACGTACAGGAGAGAACTAATATGACTGGCACACTTTGTTTCCGAGTTTCTAAATCCGGGTAAAGATTTCTTGCAAAAGACAAATATACTTCTTCAAATTTAAAGGAAGCCCACAGAGATTTCTGATTCACAGTACAAAAATGTAAGAAGTGAAATAAGAGATATTATCACATTATGATTCCGAAAATATATATTATCTGTACTCAAACGTTTGAAATCCAGGGCTTTGTGAAAGCCATTTGACTCTGGTCTAGGGTGCTATGTGATTTTTACTTGCCAAGCCTGAATCCTCTTTCTTGGCCAAGACTACATTTTGTTGACCAAGTCTAACTTCCCCTTTGTGGTTCACAGAGCAAAATTTTCGCCATTTATTTAAAGTCTTACATTAGACTTTAGAATTGCATGTTTTAGAATTGCATGAGGAACCCCCAGCAAAGGGCAAATAAGGAATGTGACCCAGCCAAAATTGGCAAATAAACTGCTGATTGTGAGTGTGGATCATGCAGAATCTTATTGGTGGGCTGAAAGTCACAAAATACAAAGCCAGGACAGGCTCAGGCAGAGACACAGATCTGTGTTTGCTGTCCATGGTGCTGAACCATCATCCTGAAAGTCCGCGTCCAATTTTCCTCTTCTAACTTTGGCCCTCATGAGAGCTGAATGCCCACTAACTCCAGAATTCTGAACCAAATAATCAAAAAGCAGTAGGCATATGGAAAGAAGAAAGTAAAAAAGAGACGAATGAATGAGGCCATTGGAAAAGCACAACTTCTGAGAAGAAAAAAAGATAAAAACATTTTTTTTTTTTTGAACTGATATTCAAGCATTCAGTCTCAGGGAAACAAACCACTAGTGACTTTGGTCAAACTGAGGTGGCTCAAGGAAGGCAAAAAAGGGTGTAATAATTAACATAATTTAAAAATATCATCAGGAAAGAAAGTTCTAGAGTTCAGAAAAAAAGATATTTCTCTAGCCATAAAAATATTGAATACTCCTAGTGATTTTGTTCCCTCTTTCATATATGAAAAACATATTTCCAGTCATCACACTCTCGTAAAAAAATATTTATATTCCAAATTACACACAATTAATTTCATGTGTTTATCAACATTTTTATCATATCTCTACTTGTCACAGTTGTTCTTTCTCTCTGGTAATAATAAGTATGCTCTTCTCTATTGGCAATCTGCATATGCTTGCGGAGCTTCTAAACCTAACTACTATTTAGAGTCTCCTTTAAAACTTAAAGGCAAGTTGGGTACAGATATTTCTGTCTGCTTTATGACTTTTACTTTGCAAAAGGATTGTAGAGAAATGAAAATTAAAATATATCTACTGCAAATTTCTGGAGATTTTAAACGTTTTGAGATGTGATTTCAGGAACAAGAGGATTGTTTTACGTGACTTTCTGAATTGAGTCAATTTATCATTTTTCTCTTTAGATCTAGTCTCTTTAAGCCCATGTAGAACATACTGTTTTAGAGTCTGAGAAAAGATAAAAAGCACCTCATTGTTTGAAGTAGCCATTTCTGCTTTCATATGTTGAAAAATACCTCTAGTAATACGTCCTGGTTTGTTGTTGTACTTTATACTTTGAAGTGTTACTACTTATATTTCACATACATTATCTATCTCACTGACTATTCCCAACCAGATTGCACATTAATTAAATCCACTCACTTACCATTGAACAGATAAAGAAAATGGAATTCAGAAAGATTAAGTTACTTGTTTAGGGTCAGTAAGCTAAATCTTGACAGATCTGAAATTAGAAATGAGCTCAACTGAGTCTGGTGTGTTTGTTTTGTGATTCCAGAAGAACAAGGCTTCCTCTACTGTTCTATATCAGAATTTATGAATGGACACTCATTGTCACTTATTGGATAGAGACAAAAACTTAGATTATAAAAAAAAAGAAACCTACATTAAAATTGCTAGATTTTCTTGCATGACAGTTTTAAGCAATTCCTTGGTTGTTATGAATTAGCTCTCCTATATCTATAATATTTGATAATTTTCAGGAACCAAATGTATTCCTTAACATGATCTAAATTTTTGTTGCCTCGTTTTTATTTTGTTTTGTTCTTTATTTTTTTCACACACACAAAAATAATGCTCCTTTATATTAGATAGTACTTTCAACCTATCTAAATTATTTCCTTACTAAGTTTCAGCTTTAGAGGTATTCTAATTAGTATATAAAATAAGTAAAATGGTCACATTTTTATCAGTTTTTTTAGATGAGGCCTCTGCATTTCAGATAAGCTCAAACATTTTTGAAGTTCACAGAGGTAGCAGATGATCAAAACAGGACTCTTGTGTGGCTGTCTTTAGTCTAGGCCCTCAAATGTACCCCCTGGCTGTTACAGAGCAGTGATTCTGAAGGCGGGGGAGGGGGCGGGAACATTTTGTTACATAAACGGACATTTGGCACTATCTGGAGACAGTAGTGGTTGTCAAAACCTAGAATGTAGTACCAGTGTCATCTAGTCAGTGGAGGCCAGGGATGCTGCTAACCATCCTACAGCCCACGAAACAGCCAGCCCCCTCCCCAACAATGATCCCATCTGAAATGTCAATAATTCCAATATCGAAGAGCCCTGCTTTAAAGAAATCTTTCAATATTTTCTCACTTTCCTATTGTTGTCCACATATATTAAAGAGCATACAATGGTGATTTAAGGATACCAAATTGAATATTTGAACTCACTCAAAAATAGACCAAAAACGATCAGAGAGCAAAATGGAAAGTTCCCAGACTTTGGAGATAGATAAAACGGCTTTAAAATGTTAATTTACCTAGCAAATAATATGTTCCCTTCGGACTGGCCAGTTAACTTCTCTGTGCCTTAGTTTCCTCTGGTATAAAATAAGAATAGTAATTTCAAACTTATAGGATTCTTGACAGGATTATGTATTATTATTATTATTATTATTATTATTATTATTATTATTATTATTCATCCCACCCTTCCAAGCCTCTATCTCACTTCGTCTTTTGTAGCCTAATGCCCCAGAGGTGTTTCATGTATGCCCAAGATCTCTCACTTTGGCAGCCTATAGGTCTGGTTCATTCTCTGGACATTGGTACCATCAACATGGCTAGTCTAGCAAATTACATTTTACTGGCAGATACACACACCAGTAGATTGTCTCTTTCAGTCGGTATCTGATTTTCAGAGCTTCACAAGAATCCCTTTGGATGGGTAGCGTAATTGACAGAAATTATGATTTATTGATTCACTTCACCCTTATTTGTTGCCCTCAGAATTAAAATGATCTCAGGGTGTGCCATGCAGTCTCCACTAAAGTCACAAAAAGAGAGGGAAAAACTATGCAGGGAAGATAATAGATGACAATTAGCTAGATTTGAGCTATTCCCATTTGTTTCTCTTCTAGCTGTTTATTTCTTTAACTCAATAATGTTTCTGAGTCTGTTATCTTTTTCATAAAATATGACTGTCCTATGAGTGAAAACAAGCAATACATATAATATATACCTAGCCTTCATGCTTAACAAATGGCCGTTGTTTATTTATTGAAAGTTGTATCATGTATATACATCATGCTTCAATCATGAATTCTAACTGTGCAATATGAAGTTCACCAAAAGTCATCACCATTGCATAAAGAAAATAAAATACTTACAAACACAGTTTTTCCAAGGCATGATTTTTACTTCCCTTTATATGTTCAATCTCTTGTTGTGAAACTCCCAAATTAACATATTGCCATTTTATAGAATATTTGATCTCTTTTAAAAACATCTTGACTCACATCAGACTGCTACAATCTAAAATTAAGTAGTTTACTTTAATGATAGGATGGCACTCTTCCTTTTAGTGGCTCTTGTCTGTGGGGTCTTGAAGTGATTAACAATTAGCAGATTTAAATAATGGAGTATCAAAAATATATCCATTCTGAAAAGTGAGATCTAAGAAAGAGAAAAAAAAATGCAAAATATCTCAATACAATCCATAAGGAAATGCAGAAGTCTAGAAGAGCATCAGGAAGAAATATGAACTAGAACAGCTTCAAATTCACATACTTACTGCTTTAAGAGCAAAAGCCACTTCTAATTTTTAATTTATTATTTCTTTTTTAAACCACCTCAAAAATTCTGTCACTTGGAATGTGTGGGCCATCAGATCTCTAACTTGAGATTGTTTATTTATTCTTCCTTCTATTGATGAATTCAATCACTCAATCAACAATTATTTATTGAGCAGTTAGGGATTCTGGGGACAATATTTTTTTAAAAAAATCATGACTGTGTGACTATGACATTTGAAATCTAGTGAGGGAGTCATAAAAATAACAAGTAAATAAATAAAATACATTATAAATAGATGTATGCTGTGAAGGAAAAATGAAATAAAGAATAATAGGAGTATACATAGAGCTATCAGGAGAGGCTCCACTAAATAGGTGATAATTAATGCTGGTGTGTGTGTGTGTGTGTGTGTGTGTGTGTGTGTGTACCAATATTTTCAATTAAACAAAAGCATCTGTAAAGTTCAAGCCCCCAGCAAGGCTGTACTATGTCCCATTGACTTGAAACCTTGCTGGATGCCTTAGGGGTTATTATGAGAGTCACAGATTCATTATATGCTATATTAATGCTACAGTTAATTACCTAATAAAGGCCTGTCTTCTAATGTAATTATTCGATACAGTGATTCTTGGGTGAACTGTAGACCCTTTGGCGAACAGGTGGGAAGCATTGCTTGGATATCCAGTTTTTACTTTGTAGTTTCTTATGTAAATAATGCATCCTAGCTTTTTTCTAACAACCCTACAAAGACAACTACCAATTGCACTTAGAACATCTCTAGTATCTGGCATATTTAACATTGTAGTTTATGAAATATCAACTTGTTTATTTGTTCACCTCTATTCTTTGAGCTTATTGCAGGCAGCCACTAATGTCAACCTTGTGTCCCCAAAGCCTAGCATGATGTCTACATTATAGTGGGATTCAATAAGTGCCTGTTTAACAAATGACTATATGAGTAAATGAGTGAAAGCTAAACTAGGAAACTTTGACAAAGTCTGAAGGAAACCATTCTAAAGATCTGTATCTCAGAATCTTTTTCTAAAGCAAATCAAATAAAATATCCACATAAGAAGTATGACAACTTTAAGTTGAAACACACACACACACACACACACACACACACACACACACACACACACTTAAAGACTGACCTTCCTTTGCTAACAGAAAAAGTTTGGTTAGGAACTTTCACGTCTGAGTTGAAAGTATTGCTCTGTAATTTGCCTCTCACATTATATAATTAAAGTCGGTTCTGTCTCTTCTCCTTGATTTTGTTTCACCTCTCAGATCTTTCATCTTACATTGGCAAAAAGTGTTTTGTTTCCTCATCTGAAGATGTAGACCCTTGGAAGGAACTGAAGAAGTATGTTAGGGACATTTATTAATCTGGTTCATGGAATCTCCCCGAAGGACAAAGACAGCGAGAAGGAAAGGAGAGGAAGCTGAGGGCGGGATAACTTGGAGGGATGTGGTCTGCTGCAAGCTCCCAGTTTATTTTGGAAATGACTTTTTCACATGTGTGAATGTCTGTATAATTCATGTAAATCCATTTTTCTTTGTAAAAAAAAAATAATTTCTGAAATCTTCAAGTCAAACTTACTTCCTGGGAATATGTAGCATTGTGTTCTATGGCTTCACACACCCCCTGGCACCTTGACCCATCCACCTTCTTTCTACTGCTTTGCGAAACTTGTGTGTAAGAATGCAAGTACATGTGTACATTTTTCTAGAAGGAGGATATATCAGAATCTCAAGAAGGTCTTTCCCTAGAAAATAAAATGGAAAAGAGGAAAAAACTTATATGAACCAGTAAAAAAAAATACAAATATGGAGAATTAAAGCTCTAACATTGATCATGTTGTTTTTAATTGGCTTTCTCTTCTGTCCAGAAGCTTCCAGATATTTCTAGGTCTTTGCACTTGGATGTGATATTTTCTCTAAGAGCTGAAATGCAGACATTAAGAGTCATATCTGTGAAGGCTATTTTTCTTTGTTTTTGATTGCTGTAGAAGAACACACAAGCCTACAGCTGAGTTTTTTTTTTAATCTCTGTTCCCTTCCTCAGGGAGCTGTTATTTCAATAAAAACAATGGAATCAGTTAGCATAGGTAATAAAATAATTATAGTAATTTATTTTGGCTATTAAATGTTGCATCCCCTTAGCTAATCATCCACTTCGAGCTATTATTCAAAGTCTTCTGCTCTTTTTGCCTTTAAGTTAAATATCATGAATTTCTATGCACTGATAAATCCAAATCTAATAAATTCCTGATGTGTTTCCTTGTGCTGTGACTACAGACAACTCTCTCTATCTTATTAATTCAATGTTATTCAACACAAGTAAAGGATGTTTTCTAATACAATATAAAAGCAAAGAATTGCTTGTTACCTAATTTTTTACCAAGTTACAAGTATATTTAGCCTTCATTATTTTATGATTGTAGGACGACACTGCGTTATAAACAGAGACAGTATCTAAGATTTTAATCATGGGGCCTTGGAGAGTTGTCCTTTCTAAAACAACCCCAAATCTCAAGTTTATTAAAGGATTCTTTCAGGATTCAAAGAGCCAAATGCATGTTTTACCATAAGATGGAGTTATTTCTAATTAATTTTAGTTCTATTCAGTTTCACGACCATTTCATTTTGATAAGGTCTAAACCTAGCCAATCAACAATCTAAAAGTACAGAGCTGTTTTCCTGTTTTGCAGGCATGTTATGTGATTTTTTTTTAGAGAGAGAAACCAAATTGGCATTCCTTATTCTCATTTTCTGACTCCAGATCATTAAACAAAAGAAGCAGCAAAAATAACTTCAAATGATTCCTTGTAGAGATTGCATATTCAGAGTTTAAATCTCCATCTATCTTTGTCCCATCAGTGCACTTTAAAGGAAGCAATTCATTCTTTAGCCTTCCCCATCTTTCTTATGCTTCTGAACTCACCAAATAAATCAATATGGGTTTGACTTTAATTAAAATAAAATCTAATTGCTGGAAAACCTTATCCTTTAGTGTGAGTTCTAAAATTTTTTTCAAACTGAAAATATAACACATATGAGAACTTTTTTTTTTTAATTAACCATGTTTGGGTTTTCAAAATTGGTATAAGTTTATGAGGAGTATCAGATAATTGAAAAGCATCCTAACATGCAGACTTTTTTGTTCTAAAGTTGTAACATCAGAAATTTCAAGAAACTTTTTTCCAATTGGATATTTTTTGTATTGATATTCTACCTGCAAAAATAGTCTAAAGAAATGGATTTTAAAACTTCCCATTTGACAATATAGTTTTCAGTTGACATTAAAACATGTTTATTGGTTTTTACTCACATAATATCTCAATTATACTCCATCTACTTGGCAACATCTGAAACTTAAGTAGGAGAAAGAAAAACCTTCACTAAGATGCAGGATTCTTCTAACAATTTTGGAATAGTGCCCTTGAATTAATGGGGCTTTTCAATAAAGTAACGCATGCGCGCGCGCGCGCACACACACACACACACACACACACACACAATACACATTGAAATGAATTGATTCTACTTCCTGAATTATCTTGGTATTTAAAGTACATTAGAATGCACTGCATTTGGTATTATCTATAATGTGTTACAACAGGAAGAAAGTATCTGGCGAGTGTTAGATGACTCTACTTGCTCAGTCAAACTGACTACATTGTCACAATATACTATTTAGATTTGAACTTTATGCTTTCCATATAAGAACAGCAGTTATTCATGGTGATGAAAATAAGAACTTGCAAAATGTTCTGCAGGACCTTCTGAAAGTTATTTTCATTATGGTTTTACTTTAAATCACATTTAATGGATTCGTTTTTTAAAAATATATGGGCTTTGTACCGTAACCAGAATTGTCTTTATTGAAATATGATTTCATAGATAACAATACAGCAGGCTTACACTAATGCAGGTGAGAAAACTGAGTGTCCTTTGAGAGACTGCTAACAAGAGGAATGAGGTGTGAGGTGGAAATTAAGAAGATCAAAACAAACAAACAAACAAACAAACAAACAAAATAAAGGAGAAGAAGGTCATTAGGCCAACCACAGGGAATGGAGTTAGAAGGAAACAAGATTATAAGGATACTTCATTCAACATATAAGACATAAAAACCACTCCTAGAGATCAGCAGCAGAGTTAAGGGAGAGAATTTTTTATAGGTTCTACTGATTTCATGCCCACCCCACTTTCTTCTTTTTAAAGAATTATGTCAGTTTGCTCTGATTCTCTCAGGCCCCTCACTCTGTTATGGATAGCTTTGGTGTTAGCTATCAACTATGCCAGAAAATATTATTTGCTGTGTTGATAGTGGTCTTGAATGAATGTACTTACCCACTCTGTGAATATATTCTACTAGAAAGGAATATATTTTTTAAGGTTTTATGGACCCAGTAGCTGAATTAGAATTAGTTTATTGGAAAAACCATTTAAATTAGCTCCTTTTGTTTAAAAAGTTATGTGTTGAATAGCTGGCAGCCAGGAAGTAATTTCACAAAGGAAATATAAATGTATTGTGATGAATTTAAGTAGTACAAAGAATACAAAAAGCTTTGCATGTAAATTGACTTTATAAATTAGATACCATAAGCTGGTAATAGAAGATAGTAATACCCATGGACAAATTCCAGTCAACATAAAATTTGAGCTCTTTGAAGATACAGCCAATCTGTTCTCTTAGAAGTAATAGAAATTTTCTGCCAGTGATGGACTTAACACAGTAGATAACCTTTTCATTAGGCAATTATGTGTTTCAGTTCACAGGATATTCAGTATATATTTTTGTTGTACTTTTTCAAATGTCAGTGACCCCATTTCATAAAATTTAAGTCACACTGAGGTTTTAAACATTTGAAGAAAATCAATAGATGAGACATTGAAGACTGTTATATATCCGCTGAAAATATTTTTTATTCTCTCTTTAAAAAAAAATATTGCTCAAAGCTCCACCTAAACATCAAAAAAATCATTGAAAAACCTGGGTGATAATTACCCGCGTCTTGGATTTTTACAGTAAAGCCTTTTGTAGCTTTGTAGCATTTGAAGTTCTGATCCACTTGGTACATACAATACCCTAGGAAAAGAGGTAAGAAATGTAAAACCACTAATCCATTGAGCGATGTACGAAAAAAGAAAAAAGATATTACTCTAAGTCAGGCTTTATACCATCACAATCAATAGAAACAAATTTGTAGTCACAGTTCAGTTTAAGTGACACTAATTAAAAAGAAAACGGTGTGTAATTAATGTGTAATTAAATTGCAATTCTTAATTAGTTTATTTGGGCTATTAGGAACTTACATTTAGGCTTTCAAGAGAAGCTAGTAGACCTTGTCTGAGTCTAACCTAAAATATGTTTACATAGTATACAAAGAGTTCTGTGTTGCTTGAGAGATCCAAGACCACTGAGTAGAAATCGGACACAGCACATAAATGAAATTAAAACATTACAAAATGGACCCATTTCAAAGTGAAATGAGCCGCCTCCTGTAGAAGGATGATCCCCACCATGGAGATAAGCAACGGCAGGTGGGATGACTGATATACTGGCCATTTTAATAGGTAGGCTATAGAGTGCATTGGTGAAATTTGGACCAAAACACTTTAAGGCTGCTTCATCATAAGCTGCTGTGATTGTGTGAGTCCAGTAACTATCGCAGGAGTGTGGGACCTAGGCATGCTCCGTATTACCTGAACTTGCTCACAATACTTGCTGAAGTTATAAACGAAGCTATGTCTGTGGCCACCTTTACCTTAAAGCAGCCCATATGCCTTTTCCCACTTTCATTACTGAAATGCTAAAGAGAGAGAGAGAGAGAAAATTATTTTAAGAATAACCATTGGTGCTTTGTTTTGTAGTGAGATCCAGATCTCATTCTCCCTTTTTAGAAACGCCCAACAGAAGATAAGAGCAAGGGTTTGTCACATTATAAGAGATGCTTAAGCAATTGTCCCTGACTTAGCCCTGAATCATGGAAACAGGATTTAGCAGTTTCCCAGCATTGCTCTCTAATCAGAGGAAGCCGTGCCGTGTCTTCATAAATTAATTATCAGAATTTTATTTTAATTGGTGTATTGAAGATATTGCCACTGAAGATGCACCATGGGCACTCACTCAGTAACAGAATACCTAAGTTACAGAGAGGCAGAGGTGGGGGAGTGCTGGCGGACTCCAGCTCTGCTAAGGGACAGTGGCCTGTGGTCTACGAGAGGATTAAAATAACAGGTTTTCGGAATCCTGAGGAGGGACGTGTAGAACTCTGACTCCAGTGGCAAAGCATGAATATCACAAGTCGTTGCAGTCTACAAATAGATATCCGTTGAACTTCTTTTGTTTGCCAGAAAAAATGAGAACAGAAAGGTGAGGTTTCGTTGTGGTTGTTTTGTTTTGTTTTGTTGGGAACCATGGGGTAGAATTAAAAGAGCTGGGAAAGGCCAAGTCGTTGAGGGCTGGGAGACACAAGAACCAGGATGACAGTGATGTGTCTGGAAGGCAGGGTTCGATGGACCGCGCCCACAGGGCAGCACCACGAGAGAGAATCAGATCCCATGGTCCCCTCTTTCGTGTTGCTCCACTTAGAATCCACACTTAGAATCCACATGTTCAGGAGACACGATGCGATTGGTCTTGAGCTGTGTGATTTGCATCTGGCCAGTAAGAGTGGGACCCTTCTGTCAGGATCAGCAGCACCCACAAGAAAATTTCTCCTAGAAGGTCTGTAGACTTACTGAAAGACACAGAATTGGTTGTGGGGCAGGAAAAATGAACAACCACCAAATGAATAGGGACACAATAAAAACGAGAACACCTGTCCACCCGTAAGAGCAGGAAAATAGGCTTTCAACGTTTATCCCACAATCATCGATGGAGCGTTTGCAGAGTGTGAGACACTCTGCTCACATTCAAACAGGCTTTTCTTTCACACAGCTGCCTGTCAATGAGAGATACATTATGGAAAGACGCCCTCAGCTTTTAGTGTGGTCATTTTACATTCAGACTTAATATCCATATTTGCGTCCACAGTGTTTTTTCCTCTGGTTGAAGATCTTTCTTCTCTCATTTGAAATTTTTATAAGTATTTATGTTCGGATGACTGTAAATCACAAGAAACAGAAGGCGTTAGTTTCAGCCCTAGCTTCAGTTTGTTTTTTCAGTGACAAGGATCAAGACACATAATATATTCACACACATACACACACATGCACACACCCCACACACCCCATTAATGTTATCATAATGATGATAACAACATGGCAGATATTGAAATATCTGTAACGCAATTTAGCCTTGGTCATAGTTCTTCATTTGTAAGAAAAATAGGCTACATTGTTGTGCTAGAAACAAAACTCATTCGAATTATAGTGAGAACAAAGAGAAATTATTGGAAGGCTACAAACACATTTCATGCTCCTGAGGTCTCATGATGGACAAACTGGGGACTGAGAAGAAAAATGAAGTCACCACCATCTAATACCCAAGCATATTTGTTCCCTCACCTTCTTTGGGTCTAGAATGAAATGCACTTTAGTGTGGGCTCCCCTGATTTCTCTAGTAAAACCCAAAGTACCACTTCCTCTCCCACTTGCGCACGCCCTGTCCCTCTTGCCTACTTTTTTTTTATCCAAAGCAGTTAATGTCTGCATCACTCATGATAGGCTAGGCTGTGCTGCAGTAAGAAATGAGCTCAACTATCTTAATGGCTTGTAACAACAATGACTTATTTCTCACTCACACACATGTCTATCACAGCCCACTACACCTCTGCTCTACGTGGATGCTTACACACATGCATATACACACACACATATATGCATTATATGTATACAAATATAAAATTAAATTGATTTAATTAACTTTAGATTAAAATTTTGAGCATTTGTAGAAGAACGTTGACTGCGATTCCCCTGGTTATCCAAGAGTCGTGGCCAAGGACAGAGTCTGAGTGGGAATTCAAAAGAATTTGTGCATTTTTGTGTAGTAAAATAGCTGCTAGGGAGTCTCTCTTCTCACGAGGCTGGAAAACCCAGCATTGAGCAAGCATAAAATAGCTTATACTTTTCCTACCAATAACCCCCTCCCCAGCCCCTTTCCTACTCTCAGTGGACATGAAAAGTAGTTAGGAGAAAGAAAGGGGAGCACCAGGGCCACAGGCCTTGTTGGGAGTGCGACATTGGTGGTGCAATGTATCCCTGTCCTCACCACAGAGTGTTTCTTATTTGATAAGCCAAGTAGGCAGTTGCTTGAGGTGGGAAAAGGTGACTCCAGGTGAATCCCTCATAAAGATTGGAAGTGTCAGAGAGAAGAAGAAAGTAGCATTCCTTCTGTTCCCTCATTAGATCTCTGCTTAGAATATGCTTACTGGTGTGTGCCCATGCCGATCTGAGAGAAGGAAAGAACATTGGTAAGATTATTTCCAGTGAAATTCACAAAGATGTGCATTTCCAGTGGGTCAAGTAAGCACCAGGTAAGTCGCTGGCTTAAGGTATGGTGTGGGCTCCCCATCCTGGAGGACTGCAGCAGCTTGAGCTGTGGTGGGGAATGGAGAAGTGGAAGAGATGACTTGGAGGTGCAGCTCCTCTGTCCAGGGATCAGGCAGATGTGGACATTGCATGGGCCCCTCTGAAGAATCTATATGCACATACTTATGAGAGCCAGGTTAAGGATGCCTGCCTCACAGGACAGTGCTCATCAGTGTTAGCCTCAAGGAATTAAAAAGAGAATTGGCTGTTTCTCTCTTTGTCTCCCCATCCTCAAATACTAAATGCTACAGAGCCTACAAGAGGGAGGAGAGGATATCAAGCTTTGAATCAGGTAGAAGATTAATATATTATATTGAACAGCCCAAAGTTGTTATATCGAAATTTATTCAGAATGTTGGTAAATAGTCAGATATTTTTAAATAGCCAGATAGGAGGACTTGACAATCAAGGATGAAATTAGCATTACAGAAAAATAAACCCATCTTATTTTTGCATATCAATGATTTAAAGATTGCTCAATCAGTTTGCTACACACGAAACCAAACAAATGTCATCAGTGTTCTCAAAGTCCTTTAAAATGGTTTTGTTATCTTCGGAAGAGTATTTTCCAAATTATCTTCCTAAATGGATACACCACAAGAAAATGTTCCATTGTATATTAATACAAATCCTAGGGTAGTACATCATCAATCCAGTGCATATTAGCTTTTTAAAGGCTAGGAAAAGTTCTACAGCTAAAACGTCTGCTCACTTTACTTAATCCAGCCTTTCCTCAATTAGTCAAAGGTCCTATTTTTAGCCATATTGCTGTTAACATCCTGCAAAAAATCTACTCCACAGACACCAGCTACTTTAAGAAAAGGATACAGTGTTTTGTGTCTTATATATGATCCTTCATTATTTGGTCACTACTTCAATTCACAGCCTTACCCACATACATTCCTAGAGCCTGCTCAAATCAGATTGTTTTACTCTTTAATGAACATAATCTTTGTGTCTACTTCTGACTTTTTTACCCCTTTGGAATTTCATCATCAGTATTATTTGTGTCTATTCAAGTCCTCCACACTCTTTTGGTCTTATTTCATGTGCTACCTTCTAATCCAAGTGTCCCCAACTCCGGGGCCACAGACCAGTACTCATTCCACTTCAGATCATCAGGCATTAGATTCTCATAGGAGCACCAATCCCTGGTGCCAAAAAGGTTAGGGATCACCGTCTAATCCATAAATGTGTCCCTAATTTAATTAAGAATCACTCCTTGTTACTCTTTACACTCACAGCACCTTGCAACGCCTTCATTTAACCTACTGAGACTGTCTTTTTAACCATTACTGATATTACTTATAACAATATTAATACAAGTTTACAGAGTGAAGACTATGAATTAGACACTTTTCAGTCATTGTCAGAACAACCCTGTGAATAATATTATTATGTACAGATAAGGAAGCTGATTCTCAGAGAGGAGGAATAACTTGATCAACATCTCATAGCTAAGTGTCAGAGCCACGATACTGTTCCACATCAATCTGAACCCAAATCCATGCTCTGAAACACTATATAATAATTACTATGCCCTTTGTGTGCACAGTCTTCTCCTCCTCTTGATTATCAGTGCTCAGAAGGCAAGGATCATATTGAGTTCTTCTTTATACACACTCCGTGCTTAATAAAGTGCCTTCCAGGTACCCAGTAAACATGTTTAGAATTGAATCAATCAAAACCGTGTGCCCTCAGCATCATGAGGTAATGGGAAGGTATCTCAATGAGAATCATTTGTCTCTCATCTTGGGGTGCCGAGTTTTTTGCATTCCACCTGTCATTTCATTTCCGCCTTCCCAATTTGCCTCCTAGCATATCTCATTACGATGCACCACCTAAGTCCCTCTGTTACAACATCTAATACAACATGACTAGCACAACATGAGCACATAAGCCCTAGAGAACTAAAGAGCAGGAGGTTGTTTTCTCCACACTGTAGATTTGAGAGAACTGATGAAAATATACATGTTAAAGGTCACCAGGAAACCTCCGAGATAAGAGTCCTGCTGTGGAAGGGTTCCGTCCTTCTTCATAGCGCACCCAACTGCTATATTCCCATGAAAATTGAGGTGAATGAGCCATTCAAGCATCCCCATTATTTTTCCAAGGAAATTGCCTGATTAATGTGCATTATGGAAATTGTGCCCCATGTCAGACCTAACAAGAAGAATCTGGACAGCATGTGCATATGGAAAATTACCTCCTGTGCTTTTTATCTCAGTGCATCTCTGAATGTTCCGAAACTCATTTTCAGACTCTGCCTCCTTCTTCAACAATTCCTTTCCCTAAAAACAATCCCCTCTGCAATGACCTCCTTCTGAAACACCCCAGACACCAACTGGACATGGCAACCAGCTCAGCAGTTTGATGGCCCCAAATAAATGTTTTATGGGGACTAGGTCTCCAGGCCAGAAAGAAATCTACCTAAAAAATAACAAAAATGTTAGTGAAGTATAGAGGTTAGCTTGACCACAGGGATCACGGACCCTGAAGACCTCAGCCAAGCTTGTGACTCTGTCCCTTAGTAACTTTGTGACATGGGGGATTTATACATGCTCCTTAAGCCCTATTATGTAAATAAGTAGAAAAATTAATAGTAAATTTCTCCCTTCTACTTCTTAGAGGAACATATGAAATTAAATGAGATAATGATTGTGAAGCATTTAGCACAATCTTTGAGTAGCACAGAATAAGCCTCAATAAACAATAGCTAATTACTATATTTAATAATATAATAAAATTGTATGCTAAAGCTTATAATGTATTATCTACAGAATATCTCCCTTTAAAAAAGACAATAATAGAACTTACACACACACACACACACACACACACACACACACACACACACACACACACAAAGAGGCCTAACAGATCTGAAATGGCAGAATTTCATACACTGGAGACACTGACCCAGTTTCAACACTGAGAATGGGGGTGAGTTTTCTTAGGTTACAGAAAGCAAACTATGAATTAACTACCTTCTCATTCACATGTGTATATATATATATATTACTTACCTTGTCCATTTCTAAGCCTACAGTGGATCAGAATTAAAGCCTGATTTGATGTTGCAAATGAAGAAACCATTTCTTCAACCCAAGGAATTATTACCACCTTTGGTCCTGTTAGGGCAAGTTGGCAGGTACAACCTTGTAAATTTCAAATTCCAGAGGCTATAGAATTTTGCTCTTTTCTACCCATTTTGCATATGAAAGCAAAAAGACCATTAATCATACTTTTAGTTAAAAGACACCATCATAAGCACCTTTTAAATATCCCAATTTTGTACTCAATTGTATACATCTAGAATCATAGGCTTCCTCCCAGATAGTCTAGATTTTATGTATAATTTTTAAAATGTTTTTATTGATGTGCTCTGAAATTGCGAAACTGTGATCATCTCCAACATGGAGGCAATCTATTATTTTAGTCTGTCCACCCTGTATTTAAATTTGAAAGGTAGATCTTAAGGGAAACGTCATACAGGATATTTAATTATTTGTCTTTTTGAATTCTTTCCATTTTCTCATCGGTTTACTGCTGCCAAAAAAAAAAAAAAAAAAAAAAGCAAGAGATAGACCAGCAGATTTAAGGATATGAAGGTGATATAATTGAGGGCATAGGGTAGGAGAAGGACATGGAAAAGGAAAACAATGCAAAGATCAAAGTCTATAAGATATAAAAGGGAGAAAGATATCAAGAAAAAGAAGGAGAGAAAAAAAAAACAAAGGAAAAGATAACTGTACTAAAGAAACTCCTATTGAAATTTCTGGTGTCTAATAGCAAAGAACCTTTACATGGTCCCAGGAAAAAGTTTCTTAGGCCCTCTTTCCTCAAAGATTTCGTTTGTGCTTATTCAGTGGATCCAACAAAATAAGGATGCTTTTGAGATATTGATTGGTGCAAGTGTGGCTTAATAGCAGAATCATTACTTTTTTAATCTTGGAACTGCCAGTCCCTACTATTTTCAATTGAGCTTCAAGTTGCTCGATTACGAGCTGCCATTACTAATTGTTTTTAAATTTCATTGGAAATACCTAGTTCAGGAAGTTTTCTTCTTCAGCAGTAGACTTTTTTTTTAATGACCCTAGTATTTAGAACTTTATCTGCTCAGACTCTGGGCATTTCATTTTGAATGTGTTAATCTTGAAAGAGATTGAACTTAGTTGACCAGTTAGAAAAATGCGATCTCATTGACTCCTGAATAAAATATAATTTGGGTCACCATCCCCATTTTCTCAGTAGCATTAAAATGATGCATTCCTGTAGGTTTTCATGGGCTGATATCCCTGTCCGTCCAAGAGTTCTTTACTGGAATTGAGCAGAAAAGGTCAAATGGGGGGTAATATGTCAAAAGGCTGTAATTAAGATTTAGAAAGATTAATACCGATGGTATTTAATGAAATTGGCTTTTAGAGGAATGCTCATCTATTACTTTGATATTTAACATTTTTTTCTTATTAAAATGTTAGTGCAGAATATAAGCACACAATCAGCAGCAGAAATAGGAGTTTATACAGCCATCAATGAAGGGGTCACAACTAAAAACAATCAGAGTTTTTTTGTGTGTGTTTTGGGGGTACTGATGATAAAACTACTTAGCTTTTTCATGTGAGATATGTGTGTGTGTGTATATATATACACACACACACATATATATTTTTCCCCCAGAGCTTGCAAAAAAATTTTATTGCCATAAGAAGCAGTGCCATAGCTGTATTATTTCACTATGCTGAAACAAGCTTTTTCTTTAACAGTCATTTCAGATGTTTATAGCAATCTCAAATACACAGGAAAAAAAAATCTATCAATTTTTTACAGGCAGGGGTAAATTTTGCCTCTAAAGAGAATACTGTGGTTAAATCCAGCATATCACATTGAAAAAAAAAAAAAAAAAAAAAAAAAAAAAAGACTAGTCTGAAGCAGAGGCTGATGCCTTTTGGTGTTTTGAAGGAGCTGTTTTAAATTATAAGGAAATTTCCACTTCAAAAATAGCTACTGAACTATCACAATGACTGCTTTGCATATATTTTTGGTCACAAAAAATGCCATTGTTATTTTTACTATGGATATGCAAATGAGATGTTGATAGGATTAAGTTCTGTCACCTTCTGAAATAGTCTTATGCTTTGCAGTATTGAAGTTTTCCTTTCCATTCCTCACTATTTCCTTTACATTCAATTAAAGCCATCAAACTCATTTTTATTTTTATTCTTCATGAGGTTTTCCTCTCCCTGCTGTTTTTGCTTTTTTTCCTACTTATTTTTTCCTGATTCCTATTTGCTCCTCAATATTTCCTCCAGGTTGTGACTTATTTCATTGCATGACATCTTCTACTTTCAGTTAAGAAAATGTTCTCACACTTTATATTTAAAATTAAGAAAAAAATTCAATAGCTTATTACCATACGACTATTTCGATTGGTTAGATTCTGACTACATTTGCTAAGTGCCTTGATATCGTATAAAGGGTTTATTGCATTTGTTTAGTATGCATTTTGAGAAGCTTATGATGGTATGAAATGTATGTGTGAGAGAGAAACAACTAATTTTTAAAGTTCTTGCATATCTGTTTCTGTGTTTCTAGATCCTACCAACCATTCAGCTTTTAAACACACACACACACACACACACACACACACACACACACACACACACACATACACACACACATCCCAACAATCAGTGTTCATACTGTGTTACATACTGTGTTCCATTTTGTAAACTGGCTAAACATATATTCATAATGCAGTCTTAAATACCCAGCACTTTAATTTTTTAAAAAGAAAGCTAATTTGGCTGTGAATGAAATAAGATAGACTCATGGAATTAGATAGAATGAGGATGGGAAGAGCTTTCTCATCTGAGGCATTTCAGAAAAGATTTACTGGTAGGACAAAGAAAAGAATAGTCCACATTCTGACAATACTACCACACTGCTTGTGTTCATTATCCTCAAGTCATAAATTTATAATAATGAAATGAATTGTTACATTGCATATTCTTTACATTGCATACGTGCATGCACACACACATCACTATAGTCCAATCAAAGTAAATATATAGCTTTTTGTTAAAAGCTATTTTATTTTTTGTTTGTTTATTTATTTATTTTTTTATGGTGACATTGGTTAACGAAATCCAGTAAGTTTCAGATATACAATTTGACAGTAAGGCATATATAAATATTGCATTGTGTGTTTCCTGCCCTGAGTTAAGATGTCTTTCTGTCACCACATATTTGACCCCCTTTATTCCATCTACCTCCCATCTCACCCAGAGTGAAACCGCTATTAACATGTCATACCCACATGCTTGGAATGCCCAGCCTGTTTTTTATTACCCCTCATTTTACCAGGAGCAGAAATCTGAAAAGTTTTCATCCCCAAAGGGGAAGAAAACCAACAAAGTAAAATGGATGAAAGAAAACACTCTTCAGGGGGAAAAAAGGTTTTACTTTATTTTATTTAACTTTACCTTTTAATTTAATTTAATTTAATTTTATTTTTTACGGTGACATCGTTAATGAAATCCATAAGTTTCAGCTTATATATTTTAATAGTAAAGCTTATATATATTTACTTTGTTCACCTCCCACAGTTAGATCTCTTTCTGTCTCCACATATTTGACCCCTTTTAACCCATCTACCCTCCTCCCGCATCCTGCCTCCCCTCTGGTAACCACTATTGTCCATGTCCATGACTCTCTTTTTATTTGTCCTGTTCATTTACTGCTTTTTGGTTTATATCCCATATATAAGTGATGTCTTGTGGTTTTCCACTCCTTCTGTCTGGCTTATTTCACTTAGCATGATTATCTCAGGGTCCATCCATGTTGTTGCAAACGGCAGTATTTCATCTCTTCTTGTGCCTGAGTAATATTGTATCTATGTGCCACAGCTTCTTTACCCAACCTTCTGTCATAAGATATAGGTCATTTTAACTATGTTATTCTTCCAATCCAAGAACATGGAATATCTTTCCATTTCTTTGTATCTTCTTTGATTTCTCTTAATAGTGTCTTATAGTTTTCATTATTTAGGTCCTTTACATGTTTCATTAGATTTATTCCTAGGTATTTTATTCTTTTGCAATTGCAAAAGGAATGATTTTTTCCCACTTTTTTTTTTCTGATACTTCATTATTAGACTATAGGAACGATATGAATTTTTGATCACTGATTTTGTATCCAGAGACTTTACTGTATTTGCTTACTGTTTCTAGCAGAGTTCTCATGAAGTCTTTAGGGTTTTCTATATAGAGAATCATGCCATCTGCAAATAGTGACAATTTGGCTTGTAGTTATTTTATACACCTTTGAAAAACTATGGCATAAACAACCCCATCTATAAATTTGTTTTTTCTTAATTCAAATTAACAGCAAAATTATCATTAAAATAGTTATTCATATTCAAATGTTATATGAGTATGTACTTTGATTAAATCATTAGTTGTTGAAATGTCACTGCTCTTGGCAAACTGTTTTGTATATGTTCATCTTTCCAATCATATTCTTTCTTTAAAAATGGAATTTGGTAGATGCCTCTATAATAAATTTGCTTTTAAAATCTCTACTCTTTCCCCAAAGCTAAAAATTATCTGTAGATTATTTTTAAATTTACCATGTATACATATACCTTATATAAATATTAAAATATGTGTGTCTAACTAGGTGGTCCTGATCAGTGAAGACAAATGTTCTTAAACCAAAGAATGAATAAGAATGTTTGTAGAAACTCAACAATTCAAGTCAGTATTTGCTCTGGAGATTAAGAAATTGTGAATCCTCTCCATTAACATTTTTCCAATTTTGAATATGCCAGGGCTCTCAAGTAATGTTCTACTTAAAATGTAAAATTAGAGTCCAGATAGGTTGACAGAGTTGTTCTTAAAATTCAGTATTTTTACCATCAAACATTTTAGTGTGAGATCTACAATCTTGGGATTTTCCCCTTCACTGTGCACTGCCCATGTCAATTTTTCAGTTGTGCTTGTAGAGAAAACAAAAAGAAGTTTCTCTCTTTTGATTTCTTTCTCTTTGGAGATAGATTGACTATTTTATAGACAAGGTCTAATTCCAAAGCATTGCAATACAATGTAAAAAAAAAAGTGCTTTAAAATTAGAATTAGTCAAATGAGCTGTTTTGAAAATTGCTGAATTTTAATGAAATCTTTACCATTCATATACCATTGATCTTCCTTCCTTCCTTCCTTCGTTCCTTCCTTCCTTCCTTCCTTCCTTCCTTCCTTCCTTCCTTCCTTCCTTCCTTCCTTCTCCTCTCCCCTCCCCCATCCCTCTTTCCTTTCTCTCTTTCTTGAAAGTTTTTATATGTGGGTGAATCATATAAGGCAGTGCTCTAATTTAAAACAAACACTAGTCAATTTTAGCTTATATAGGAGTGTTACTGATTTGAGGGTGGGCTCATAAAATATTTAGTTACATATGATTATATGGAAAATGAGGTCACAAAGTAGTTTATATGTCACGATCACTTTGTTATATGTACATAGCTATAATTATATTGAGTATATGTGTATATACATATACATCTAAAATATTAAAAGGGTTAAAATTTTTAATATATTATCTATGGTTGGTTGTATTATTGATGATTTTTATTTTCTTCTCTATGCTTTTCTATATTTTTCAAAATTTCTACAATGAAAGGAAGGGAAGGAGAAAAGGAGGGAGGGAGAAAGAGAAAGAAAAAAAAACCTCTATAATCTAGAAGGAAGGCCTTTATGAAGCTGAGCAGGTTACTGTTGACTTTTCTGTTTATCAGCTATCCTCTTGTATATCTAGATTTTGTGAAGAACCAAGAATTTTTAATTATGGGCTTATGTGTGCTAAAAAAGTGAAACGATCATTAGCATAGCTGTACCAAAAGAGAAAAAAATGGGAATAAGGGTGTATGTGTAAATACATATATTCGGATGTGACTTCATGACATATAATTTCTTAATTTTTTCTAGTTTAGCATGAACTATAGTTTCTTTCCTCTAATTCTCTGAGTCTGACTGGCAAGAAAGAAAACATATCTGGGACCAGGAACAGAGTACATGGGAAGATGACATGTGATTGACTATTAGCCCAAGACTATCTTTCCTCCCTACATCCCTCCCTCCCTTCTCTCTCAAGAAAATAGTTATAACTCAGATAAATTGGACTAAAAGAGATTTCTTTACACATTCACAGGGACATAGGCCACATATGACACATGATGTATGTTTTACACTTACAAAAAGTGCTTGGCACATAGGAGGCTTATAATGAACGTTGGTAAATCTTTTCATTGTTAATAAAATTGAATAATGTTTTCATCTAAGCCAATTCTTTCTAATCTATTGGAATTTTACCAGCTCCGACCCCATGATTTTAGAAGTATGAAGTATGCAAACATTATTCTCAGACACCAGAGAAAGGCACAGGCTCACATTTACGCAAAGGCAGTCCCTTGCAGCATAAGGATTTCAGGGATCCCAGATGAAAGGCATCCTTTGTCAAAGTGTGCCCAGCATCCCTGGCCCACAGCGCCTGGATAGCCCACGTTAAGGATTCATTTTTTTTTTTCCCCTTAAAGTCAGTTTTTCTGAAAGTGTGATCTATACATAGATTATCTGCATCAGAATCATCTTACGTATTTGTAAATATGCAAATTATTGGAGCCTATTCCAAATCTAGTATTTACACTAAAGTTTGAGAAAATCAGGTAATGATAATATTCCTAAATATGACTCTCAAGATAAAGGTTATATCAGCTTCCTTAAGCCCTGCCTCACAAAAATCTCTGTTCCAATTAGAATTGTGTACGTGGCTGAGAAGTTTTCCAATCTACAGTGGAACAGTAGTATACAATAAAAGTTGGAGTGAACTTGGAAAAAATTTAAGTTAGACAAGTATAGTGATTGATCAGCAGAATTATATGGGAAGTTTTTTTTTTTCTTTGTTAAGCTTCTTATTGAAATTTATATATACAGAAAAATACACAAATCATAGGTGTGCAGTTTGACATATTTTCACACATCTAATATATTAACTCATTAGGCAATCGGATACAGAGTCGGAGCATTTCCAGCATCTCAGAAGCCCCCATGTGTCCCTTCTAGTCAAAATCATCCCTCTGACCCAGGGTGACTGCTATCTTGACTTTTAACATCGTAGGTTGTTTTTGCATTTTTTTAAGAAAATGCAATCCAATAGAATGGTTTCTTTTGTGATTGGCTTTTTGTCACTAGACATTATGTTTGATTCATTCATATTGTTGATGTAGTAGTAGCTCTTTTATCCTCATCCAGGCATGCTATCTTTTCAGTTAAGTGTGCCACAATGTATTCATCCATGGGTGGGCATGGATGACTATTTTAGAAGTTCCTCATTTTAGACTATTAATAAAGAGTGCCACTATGAACATTCCAATGCATGTCTTTCACTAAACATATGTGCACATTTCAGCTGACTGTGAACCCAGGGGCCGAATTACTGGGTCACGAGGTCTGCATTAGATCGGCTGTAGCAGACATAGCCAAATTGTTTTCCAAAGTGATTCTATCAAATCTCCTTCTAGCAGTGGGCGAGTGTGCTATTTGCCAGCACTCATCATTTTTCTACCTCTTTCATTTAAGCCACTGTGATGAGTACATAAGTGTTGAATAGTAGTTTTAATTCTCAGTCCATATGGGAAATTACTGGTGTTTGTTTGTTTGAAATACCTATTTTCTGTGCTTCAACCTCAGAGTTCTGATTCAGTAGAACTAGAAAGAGTCTTGGGACTCAATATAATGCAAAGCTCTCTAAAATGATACTGATGTCCATTCAGGCATTTGTACCACAGATCCTGGCTTTCAAGGACAGGGAAGGGAATGGTTTCTTATGGATTCATTCAAAGTATTACCACTGAGATGCAAATAATAATAATAATAAATCTCATAGATAATTGCCATAATGAAGAAAGATTATTTTTAAAAGTGTATCAATCACTTTAACAGTTACAGATTTTTAAATACTCATCAAAGTAGGTTTTTACCCAAAATGTCCATTTCACTACTTCATGGTTAATTTAAAATGTGGCATAGGGCTTTGTATTAGTCAGTTCTCTAGATAACTAGACCGATAGGAGATCTCCACCCCACCCGAGAGAGAGAGAGAGAGAGAGAGAGAGAGAGAGAGAGAGGAGAGAGAGAGAAATTTGCCTTTCCTCTGCATTTTTGTTCTATTCAGGCCATCAAGGGGTTAGATGATGCCACCCGTAGTAGTTAAGGACAATTTATTTTACCCAATCTGCTGATAAAAATGCTGGTCTGTTTTGGATACAGCTTCACAGAGGCGCCTAGAAATAAGGTTTCACCTTAGCCCAGTTGACACCTAAAATTCATCATCACAGCTCTGAATATACTACCTCATTCCACTATTGTAAATCCGAGGCCATAATCTTATAAATTATTTAAGTTACTTTACATTTAGTGAGTTCAGGGTCCACCAAAATTAGGTTGACAAACTGAAGAACAATAACCACCATATGCTTTTTGTAGTCTGCATGATATCTGCATATTAATGACAAATCAGTTAGGATTAGGCAATAAGAATCTAAATTTAGATGCCAGAAACTACTGCTGAAACCCTGAATGGGCAGTCAATAATTTTAGATTTTGGGGTTTAGAACTCAAGAAAGCAGTGCTAGGGATATCAAATTATCTTTGTATATATCATCAGATCATGGTACTTTACCTGACAAAAAATCAATTTTAAATCTCATCCAGGGAATGAATGAGATTATTGAAAGTGCTTTAAATTCTTCCTTTATATCATTCTTTGCTACATACTGAATGACAGTGGGCTCATCAGAGATGTTCACTCTGACTCTGGTTTAAGGCGTTAAATGTGTATATATTTCTTCTGTGAAAGCCACCATGCTTATGTGAGCGTAATGGAACAACAGAGTTTGGCGCCATCCATCTTTTGTTATGGATTACTGAAACGATGCTGGAAAGTGTATTTATAAACAGTGCATACTACTATTGCCAAATATTGACTTTGCTTGCTAAGTCCATCACATAAAACTTCTGACAACAACCTAAGTAAAGTTCACTTGAAGATAAAATATTGTAAAATAAATGCCAAAAATGGAAACCATTTTTCAAAACACTAAATTAGGAAGTTAAGGAATCAGGGCAATTAATCAATATTTCAAAATGATGAATATATTTTACAAAACACCACTTAAAATGAAAAACTCAGAAGGGAGGTTTTTCTGTATGTTTAAAACAATGTTTATTTTGGCCTTCTGTGGCAGATTTCCAATAGAGTTTTGGAAAACACTCTACTTTAATTTTTTGCTACAGTTCTATTCTTCATCAAAATGTTCTGAAGAAATATATGAAAATAATTTAGTATTTCATGATAATAATTATACTTGTCATTATGGCGAATGTATTTCTGAGGCCTTTTATCTAGACTTATGCAATTCTCTTTATAAGCCTTTGTTATTATTATTATTATCCTGATTTTTTATTTTTAAATATATATTTTTTAATTTTTTAGTTATGGTTGACACACACTATTATATTGATTTCAGATGTACAACATAGCATTTAGGCATTTATGTAACTTATGAAATTATGACCCCAAAAATCTAGTACTCATCTGACATCATATGTAGTTATTATAATATTATTGACTATATTCCTTATGTTATACTGTACATCCTCATGACTATTTTGTAACAACCAATTTTTACTTCTTAATCCTGTCTCCATTTTCACTCATCTTTCCAACCCCCTCCTATCTGGCAGCTATCAAAATGTTCTCTGTATCTAGAAGTTTATTCCTGTTTTGTTTGTTCATTTATTTTATTATTTAGAGTCCACATATAAGTAAAATAATGCGGAATTTGTGTTTCTCTGACTTATTTCATTTAGCACAATATCCTCTAAGTCCATCCATGTCATTACAGGTGGCAAGATTTCATTCCTTTTTATGGCTGAGTAGTATTCCATCGTGTATATATACCACTTCTTTATCCAATTGTCTGTTGATGGGCACTTAGGTTGTTTCCATATCTTGGTTATAGTAAATAATGCTGCAATAAACATATGGATGCAGATATCTTTTCAAATTAGTGTTTTGAGTTGCTTTGGATAAATACCCAAAAGTAGAATTGCTGGGTTGCTGGGTTCTTCTTTGTCTCTTGTTACTTTTGTTTTAAAGTCTGTTTTGTCTGATATAAATCCTGCTAGACTTACTCAATTCTCTTTAGAAGCCTGTATTATTATTATCCTGCTTTTAGAAATTACACTAATGTTGAAACAACATTCCTTTAGTCATTTCACAAACTTTTCTTTTGTGCTGGACAGTTTCAGAATTTAACATGCAAGTTAAGATTCCCTAAGCTCATGGGCTTACATTCCTGCAAGGCAGATGAGATGAAAAGAAGACAATAAATATAGGAATACATAAAAAAGGAAGTGCGTCATGATGAATCAAGAGATAGGGTAGGAACTGTGTGGCTGCCTGAGATCAGGGGATGTTAAGAAGAGAGGAAGTAAAGCATGATACCTTGTTTCCATGCAGAGAGTCACATGTAGGCAAACTTGACATATCTAAAATAACCAAAGAAAATAAACAAGACAGTGTGGCCAGAGCTGAACTTGAAATACAGTTGGAGGATTTATTAATATAAAATATTTAGGAAAGGGTTCAATAGCTGCCTTAAATACCACCTATAAGCTGATAACTCCTATATATCCATCTCCAGTCCAGTCCGATTCCTAGACTTATAACTCCAAGTGCCTCTTTGATATTTTGACTTAGGTGCCACCTAGCCATCTCAATCTTTGGAATGCCAGTGTATACATCTGTATCTTATAATTTTAATTAACATGAGTCATTTCTCCTTGATCCTGATTAATTATGGCTCCTTCAAGAAGACTGAATTGCTGGTCTTGCCGAAGGACAAAGATCGATCTTATAATATGTTGACCTAAACAAGTACTCCTGGAAATTATTTGATACATCTACAGGAATGCCCTGATTCCCTTAGTAATGCAACCTGTCACTAAGCACCTGTTAGGGACAGTCCTGAGACTACAGTCCTGAGACTACCAAATCCCTGTCTTCAAGGAGCTTATATTCTAGCACTGTGAATAGTGGAGCAAAGGCAATGAACGATAACACACACACACACACACACACACACACACACACACACACACATACACACGTAGTGATGAGTGCAGTAAAGAAAAAAAAGAGCAAGGTGAAGAAAGCATATACGTATCACAGCACAGGGAAAGGTTATCGAAGTCACTATAGTCAGGAAGGAGTTCTGGAAGAAGGATTCCTGATATAAACTAAAGCCAAAAAAATACATTAATTCTATTGATCGAATAGATGAGGAGCTAAAATTACACTTATAAGATCTAAATATCAGGAACTGTTTAATTGTAACCATTATGCACTGTCTTTCGAGCTTTATGCAATAGCAAGATGTGTTCGCCTCCCTCCACCTCTGCCTGGTGGAATGTTATACCACAAACTAAGATACAGCGAAGTACCAGAACATCTTTAAAGTTTCATTGATTTCCTTAATTGGTCAGCAATAAAGTAGTTAAGATGATTACTAATTTAGACATTAAACCCATCACTGTCACCTCATTCTTCTCTTTCCAGTAATCATCCATGTATTTTTTTAATGGTAATTAGCCAACTTTTTTATTTAGCACTTTGTAATTACAAAATAGCTTGCAGTCATCATTTAGTTATTCCTAACAGCATACCAATTAAGTTATTGGGAATCTATGCCTTGCCGGCTATCTGAAAAAATAATAAATTTCTTCCATACTATTTTGTCATTTTCAATCAATATTTTTAACTGTCCCTCAACTCACTTGTTTTAAACCTTACATCTCTTTTGAATGTGCATATTTTCTTGCTGCCAAAATACCAGTTTATAGCTTAATTTTTGACTCGACAAATGGAACATTTAAAAATATTAAAACAATTTATTTTGTAGCATTCGTATTTAGATACCAATATAATTGCACATGCTAATTTCATGGGACAAAATTTTGAGAAAACAAATAGCAGTCTCCTGATCCTTAATTTTTGTTTCCACTTCGCGTTATGCCCTTTCAAAATACATAATTTATTATGGTTTAATTGAAATCAAGAAATGCAGCTACAAAGAGAAATCAATTACTATATCTCCAGTTCAGGAAAAATCTTTCTAATTAAAAATTGGACAAAGAAAAAGTTTGTTGGAAATGGAAGTATTAGAGACTTAGTGTTACTTTGGATGCATTTTGATTAAGGTCTTGTGATTTAGCATCACCTCATCGAATGCCACTTTACCAAGTGCCAGTTCACTCTCGGGCTGTGCCCTTTTTAAACTGCAGCATCAGGATCTGTGCAATGGGATTCAATGGAGTAGTTAATGCAGAGGGTTGTCCTGAGGATGACTGCTGGACGTCCCTTTTACACTTGCAGAAGTAAAATTCTCCAAGAATAGGTAGGGAAGGCTTTTTTTTTTTCTTGTTCTAATATAGGATTGCACGTGCAGACTGTATTTTAGTAATATGTACTCATGATGAGGTTGTTACTTGGAGAAATAAGCGGATAGTTAAGTTCTTAGACGCTATGAGATTCGCAGCCTGAGAAAGCCAGTGTACGCTTAAACAAGTCACAGAAATTTCAATTCAGTAACCTTAAAGGCCAACCCACAGGTCTGTGTGACTCTTATAGAAGAAAAGGATTTTAAAAGAAGATTCCACCAGTACATTGGATCAGTTAAGTCTTTATTGTCTCTGTAGACCCTTTAAAGCTCTCTTTGTAATCAGACACTTTTGTCATTTAACAGCCTTGTTTTGTGTTTTGGCAACAGACCTCAAGTGAATTGGCCTATCTGGGATGAGAAGAAAGGAAGCCACCCAAAGGCCCTTTTTTGCCTTTGCAAACTGATGGTTTCCAAGCAGTTTTCTGGTGTTTGGAAACACTGCGTAGTAACTGGGGGAAGAGGCAGCTGTGCTTTGGCCCACATGAGGTAATTTGCAGACACATTTTAATTGCCTTTTAGGGAGCATGAAGGAGTTCCAAATAGTCTAATGAGTTCCAGCAAACACCTGTGAAATGCTTTTAGACGGCCATGTAATACTGAAATTAAGAATGTAATGCAGCAATTGGAGCCATGGTATTTTTTTTTTTTTCCTTCCACTGAAAAGGATAGTGAGAGATGTTTTAAAGACTCCTTGCCTGTAGTAGGCTTGCCACTCACCAAATGATACTTTATCTTTGCCTTCTTGGACTGATATAATGAATTCAATAATCTGTGATACATCTTCACTTCAAACTTTGTATTACAAACAATGAAGACTCTTGATCAGACAGTAAAATTCAAATGAGGGATAACAGTTATACGTCTAAAACTATATACCTGTTTCTCAATAAATAATATTAAATGGATGGATATAAGATACACAAAATAGTATAATAATATGGTAAGAGATTATAGAAAATACCTTATAGATTTTTTCTCTCCCTCTCTCCCTTAATTTCTTCCCCTCCCTAAAGCTTCCCTTCCTCCCTTTACATTTTAATGGTTCATTGTAAATTTAAATGAAGATACTTTAGAAAGATGACTGAATTTTAATTCATGGGACTAAATTAATTGGCACAGAGGGAAGATTAGTATAATTTGGAGGTAAAAAAAAAAAAAAGACAAAATTCAGAAATTACATTCTCACTCTAACTTTAGCCCCATATTATCATTATGCGAGTGCCTTTGTGTACGCCCCACTATGAAAGTGTATTATTGCTCGTTCTTCTCCGGAGAAGTAACAACTATTCTGAAATGTGTGTTCATCATTCCAAAAGATCTCTTTATGCTTTTAATATATATGATATGTAACATTATATATGCATCAGGCGCACACAGCTCCAAACAATAAAATAAAACTCTCTAAAATGAAATCACTGCATTGCTGTTCTGCAGGGCTCTCTTAACGCAGTTGCAACATGTCAGTGTTAGTAGACGGAGCTATAATTTATTTATGTTCCTGGCTGTATAATGTGTTAAGCCTGTCCACATTTTATTCTTCTGTTGTAGACATTTAGGTTGTTTTGCTTTTTTCACTATTATAAGCAATACTTCTCTCATCTGTGGCTATAAAAGTGTTTCTTTAGACTGCTTAGGAATGGAATTGGTAGTTTACAAATTATATGCATTTTCAACTTGACCAGATTTTGCTCTATGTCTCTCCAAAGCGGTTATAATAATTTACTTTCTTATCAGTGGTGCGTAAGAATTCCTATAGATCTATATCCCTGCCAATACCTGAAATTATCGTTTTTAAGTTTGTCCATTTGATGAGTAATAGTATATTCCAATTTGGTTTATTTTGTATTTTCTTATGGTCAGTAAGAGTCCACATCTTTCATATGCATATCGATGCTTCTGTGAATTGCCTGTTTCTATTTTGTTGTTTCTTTAATTTTCTAATGGATTTTAGTAGGCTTCATTTATTTGGGATACACTGCATATACCATCCTTCTGTAGTTTATCTTTGTCATTTGGCTTTTTTTTTTTTTTTAGAAAGTCTTTTCTATTTTGAAATAATAAAATTACTACCTTATAATTTCTTCTATTAAAGTTTGTTTTCTCCCATTTCTAAATTCATTCTATGTGGAGTTTGGGCTGTGTATTTTGCGAAGTAAGCATCCACATATTTTTCATATGGCTAACTCGTATTGTTAGCTCCTATACTGTTGATTGACAGTGACCTATGCTACATATTAAGTTTCAATATATGCATGCTTCTAGAGCTGCACTGAAGCATGTGGAAGCTAATAGTTACCATAGTTATTTACATTCAATTTTAATTAACAATAAGCAAAGTAAAAAAAAAAAAAATTGTTTCTCCATCACACTAGTCACATTTCAAGTACTCACTAGCCTTATGTCACTCATCACTACTTTGCTAGATCTTGAAGATATGGAACATTTTTATTATCACAAAAGGTCTATCGCACGGTGCTATTAAAGAATGAGGCTCGCTGTCATCATTTTTCCACCTCTATCTGCTTCTGCCCCATCCGATGTCCCAGTGCAACAGCATTTAAATTAGTATGATGTTTCTATATGATCTTAATATTTCATACGGCAAGTCGTTCTTCCTTAATCTAATTTTTCAGATGTGTCTTCTCTATTCTTGGCTTTTTGTTTCTTTACATAATCTTTGATATTATATTTAGGGAATTTGACTGGAATTTTATTGAGTTTATACAGAAATCTGGGGATAATTTATTTCTTTATATTATTGAATTACCAGTCTTTGGACAGTGTATACCTTTCTGTTAATTTAGGATTTTTTTTTCAATCTTATAGTTTTTCTATATATATATCATGTAAATTTGAATAGCTTTAATTGTAAATGTCTTAAAGTTTTTGTTACTATTGTAAACTGTATTTTTCTTTAATATCACATGTGTATTTCTGGAATGTATTAATACAATTAATTTTTATATATTGATCTTATATCCAGCAACTTCACTGAATTCTTTTTTTTAATCACTGTATTCTTATTCTATCATTCAATAAAACCTCTCAAGCTTCCAATGTAGACAATTTTAGTGTTTTAAAATGAGGTCAATATTGTATCTTTTATTTCAATTCTTATAACCTCTATTTCTATTTTATTGCTTTAATCAGAGATTTCTAATACTGCGTAGACTAGATTTTATAGGGAATGATGGCGCTAAAATTTCATAATCTTTTTTTTTATTATTTTAATGGATAACTTTATAAGGTTCAGAATTTTTTTCTAGTCCCAGTTTTGCTGCCCCTTCTATTTAATTATAAATTGCTATTAAATTCTGTCAAATTACTTCTTAATATCTGTTATAACATTTTTATTATATTAATTAGTGTGGTAAATTAGTTAGCAATAATTAGCATGCTGATTAAAATGTCTTTGCGTACCTGAAAAAAAACAACTTATTATACCTTTTTATTATTATTTATATTGTTATATTGCTGGATTTGGTTGTCGAAATTTTGTTTAGGACTTTTTTTTCTACTTCTAAAAATAAGATTGGCCTACATTTTTTCTTCATCAAAACATCTTTCTTTATCTTACTTTAAAAAATTGTGCTTATTTGAACATATTTGCTTGATATATGAAACATCTTGGAAAAGTCTATCCCTTTGCCATTCCCTGGAAGAGTTTGTGTTTCAATTATGAGCTGTCATTTGAGTATTTGTTAGAGATTACTATGTGTTTTCCTGTGTGTATTTTTAATTTACTAATTAAATCTTTTTAAATAGTTAAATGCCTGTTGATGCTATTCTCCACAATACATATTGGTAAGTTAAATGATTATAGGAAACAAATTTTGTCTGTTTCCTAAAATAGTCTCTTATTATCTTTTTAAATTTCTTCTGTGCTATCTTCCATCCCTAATATTATTTACTTTTTTTTTTTAATCATTTATTTAACTAGCTCTCTCAGATGTGTGTTTATCAGTCTATACAAGGAATAAACTTTTGCTTTGGTTCGCCATTGCTAGTCTATCTTTCTTTCATCTTTTATTACTTTTACAGTTTTCTTTATAATTGACTTTATTTTCCTTTGGACTTATTCTTACTATTATTGTTTTCTAATTTCTTGAATTAGGTAAATTTAGAACATTATATTTCAGCTATTTTTCATTCTTAACAAGCATTAAGGCTCTGTTTATGTATGTGTGTGACTGCCACTTAGTTTCATTTCATAATTATTTTACATTGTTCATTTCTAACCATTTTATAATTCTCATTTTGATTTTCTCATTAATTCATGATGTATTTATAAAAATGCATTGAAATTTTCAAGTTTGGGAGACTTGAATTATTTTTTCTATGTTGATTTCATTAAATTGTAGAATGGTGTAGGTATGATTGTTATTCTTTTAAATGAGCTAAGACTTCTAAGTGAAATAAGTAAGACAAAGAAAGAAAACTACAATATGATTTCACAAATATGTAGAATCTAAAAACAAAATGAATTAACAAACAAGATGGAAACAGACTCATATATACAGAAAACAAATTTGGCGATTGCCAGACGGGAAGGGGTTAGGGAGATAGATGAAAAAGGTGAAGGGATTAAGTACAAATTGATAACTACAAAATTGTCATGAGAATATGAAGTACAGCATAGGGAATAAGTCAGTAAGTTTGTAATAACTATGTACAGTGTCAGGTGGATACGAGACTAATCGGGGGATCGCTTCATAAATTATACAAATCTCTAACCACCATGTTGTACACCTGAAACTAATAGAACATAATATTGAGTATCAGCTCTAATTAGAAAAAAATAAATAAACAAACATAAATAAATTAGCTGATATTTATTTTATATCTTAGAATGCATTTGCTTTGTAAAATATATTCTCTGAATATTTAAGCTGAATGGCTGCTGTAACATTGTTGAGGACAATGTTTTATTATATGTTCACTTGATTGAGCTGAATAAATAGGCTGTTGAAATCTTATCTGTCCTTGCTAGGGGAGGGTAGTGTTTGATAAATGAATTAATGATAGATATGTATTAAAATCTCCTTGTGTGACTGCAGATTTGTTACATTTAGTACATTTTTGTTTATATTTTGAGGCTATGTTATTAGGTTTATACAATTTGAAACTATTTTACCTTCCTAGTGAACTGTTTTCTCATCAAATTATAACCCTCTTCATTTCTAATGTTTGTAACCTATGGTTTATTAATCTGCTATTAAAATAGCTACTAAGTTTCTTTTGACTTTTTTTGAAGTCTTTTCTCATTTTTCTTCAATCTTCCCATATCATTGTTATTATCTATAAATTAGATAATTTTGAGGGTTTATGTGTATACATTGCTTATTTTAGTTTATATAGACAATCTATATTTTAGTTAGGTGATTTAAATTCCATTTATAGTTATTGTGATGTCTTATGAAGGTTAATTTATTCTTACTGTCACGTTATGCTATGTTTCCTTCTTTTTAATTAGTTTCCTATTTTTTATTGAATTCATTCATTCTTTCATTCGATCATTCATTTAAAATTATTTATTAAATTCTAAGTGAGTGTTCCACTATTTTAGTTTTTGGCAAAGTAGCAGTGAAAGCTCCTTCCTTCAGAACTTTCGATGTAATGTAATGTTAGACAATAAACACAGAAAGAATGATAAGATATTGCTTGTCAAGGGTGACAAGCACTAAGGAGAAAAATAAAGCAGGGAATGATCAGTGAGTAAAATGATTGTGGCCCACCTAAACCAAGACCTTAAAGGAAAAAAAGGCAGTCATTCCTTTCTGTGAAAATAGCAAAGTTCTAGGCCAGTGCTTAGACATAGAATTGCCAATGTACTTTGCTGTAGTACAAAAAATGAAAGATCCACTTCTCTTATTCATGTCCCCATTTTCCCTAATCTTCATTTTAGTCATAATATGAGCAGTCTTAAAAGTTCTTATCACAAGAAAAAAATTGTCACTATGTATGGTAACAGATATGAACTAGACATATTGTGGTGATCATTTCACAATATATAGAAATATTGAATCATTATGTTGTCTACCTGGAACTAATAGAATGTTGTATTTCAATTATTTCGATGAAAAAAATGGATATTTCATATAGGTCAACCTTATTCAAGACCTCATAATACACTTGTGAAATTCAGATCTGTTGCTTAATGTGATTATTCTACATGCTGATATGATTGAAAAACCCTTGCTTGATTTTCTAAAAAAGTCATAACACCATATGTTTTAAATTGTATCCTCTTTCTGTTTGTAATGTGATTCCGCCCCCCCCGTCCCCGCCCCCTGCATCAAGCAGTTAAGCAATGCTGCTTGTTGGTAGGTTAGAGAAAAATGAATAGGCACATTAAATATACAGTAAATGCTATCATTTTGACAGATAAAAGTATAGATTTGACATTTCAGATTTTGTCACTAGATCTTGCCAGATTGATTTATGACAGACAGGAAAGGTATCAGATGCCTTTTGTTGTTGTCAGTGTTTTAGTTCTCAAATTATGAGAACACAGAGTTTTGCCGTATAGGGATAAGAAAGTAGTCTTTGACTGATATGAATGAAATGACAGTTTATCCTGAGAATAAGGCTGTGTGTGAAACTGGGGTGTCACTGCTTTCTTAGCAGTGAAAAATGTTATTAAGAAATCACCTCTCACACATTTGGCCATAATGTATATTTAGCTTGGCTACTAGAGGCAAGGCTGTTTAGAAAATGGAAAAATGAGGAAAGGCATAGTTCGATATAAGTTCCACATAATAAAGATATTTATCCTTGGAAGAATTAAAATGTTTTGTATCTCTGATGGAATGATCTAGGAAAATTGTTTTACTTTATCTTTGGTATCTTGACTACACTTAGAAGGATATGATTCCATATCCTTCCCTTGAAAATATTTTTGTGCAATGTAAACATTTTATCTCTGCCACATTTACAAATAAATAAAATAATAATGAATGACTAAGGTCTTATCAGATTTTCCCAGCCAGTCATCTCTCACTAGAACCAGAATATTCAAATACAAAAAATGAGGATCTGAATATAGATATCTAGGAAAATCAAAATATGTTGATAGCCACAAACTGACTTGAACTGATATCAACTTATTAGAAGCTGCCAGATTGCAAACCATAGGTAAATAAATGTTGAGGCATTAAAAAAAAAAAAAAAAAAAAAAAGCATTTGAATGTGATGAAAAGATGCTTTGATTCTATGAGGGAAAGAAAAGGGTTGGAAGCCATCATGGTGTACTCTGAAGACAATTAGATTTTCTTTCTGACAAAGGTTCACAATATACTAGAATATTTCCTCTAACTTATTTTACTAAAATAATGTGACTCCTAGGCTGGAGTCACATTAGAAAATCACTCCAACTCCATGCTCATAAGAGGTTGTGGGAGGTTAGGAAGGTAAAAGTGGAGAGCTTTTTTGTTTGTTCCTTATTACATTTCAGGGTTAAAACAAGGGAGACAGTGATGATGAAGAAAATAAGTTTAGTTTACTTCCTGACTCAAGAGGAAATTGGATTTTGAAAATCATGTAACAGTCTCATGCTACTTTATGAAATAACCAAAATAGAAAATATTATTATTATTTTTTAAATCTGAGCTAGTTCTTTTTCAATTATTGCATTCTGCCCTTATAATTTTTTTCTTTAGAATTTTCAAAAATATGATTTTTTTCTCATTTAAATCAAGCTTTCTCTGGTGATTCTTCATCTAGAATAGCCTAAATTTTGGTAGTCTTAAATATCCTATCCTGCTCACAATATGAAAATTGGACACTATTTTGAAATATAAACTATGACACTGTGTTGTATCACCAAGCTAGTATAAATCTGTTTTTGTCCTCTAATAGCATAGACTATTTACTTCTGCCATAATGAGTTAATATTACCCCCACACTAGGAACACATTAGATGGAGCAGATAACATTTGTTCCTTGCCTGTTGGCATGTTGTATAAAACCATTTCCTGCTATACTTCAACACAGACCTAGAAAGCAGGGTTTGTATCAATAACTTATTCATTCTATGAATATTTATTAGGTGTATCATTTACTTCAGACCAATTAGTTATATTTTATTATTTCCCCATCTGAATAACTTGGTTTTTAGTTAGTATATTTAGGTCACTTATATTTAGTGTAATTACTGATACATTTGTGTTTAAAACTAATATTTCGCTGTTTGTTTTCTACTTTTTCCAACTTTTTCCTCATTTTTCTCCCATCTTTTTTTTCTTATGGAATAATCAAACATTTTATTAATTCGCATTTTATTAATTCTCTGTTCTTTTAGAACCTTATAACAATTTTAACTCCATTCACATTCCCACCTCCATTTGTGCTGTTTCTGTATGTATTTTAATAATGCGTATATTTTAAATATGTAAGAATTTATTATTTTTTAAAGAAGTCAATCTTCATTTAGATTGACACATTTTCCGAGTTTTCTTTATTTCTTCCTGAATTTTGGGATCAAGTTCCTTCTGCCAGTATAAATAACTTCAGTATTTTTAAGTATCATGTTCCTTCTGCCAGTGTAAATAACTTTAGTATTTTGGAGGTATGGTTCTGTTGGTGACAAATTCCTATTTTTATGTGAAAAATTTTGTATTTTACCATAATTATTGAAGAATATTTTTATTTGTTATAGAATGCTAATAGGGCAGAAATTGTCCTCTATCATTTTTAAGTAGTAATTTCAATGTCAGCTAGCTTTTATAGTTTCTTCTTAAACATGCCCATAATACTTCTTTAAAAGCAAGGAACTTTCCTACTGCTGCTTTAAGGTTTTTTTGGTTTTTTTTTTTGTTTTTTTTTTGGATTAGATTTCAAAAATTTTTTAAAGTTGTGCTTTGGGTTTATTGAACTTCTTCAAATTATAGCTTTATGTATGTCAATTTTAGAATAATTTTAGCCAGTACCTGTGTCCATCTAGATCTTCCAAGAACCAAACCCAACACAGGATTATATGCAAGAAATTTATTAGGGGAAATGTTGCGAGAGTTATCAGTAAGGATCCAGAAGAAGGTAAAAGAGCTATCAGAGCACAATTCATGTCTGATCCTGAGTTTTGCACATGTGTGTGTGTGCTCTGTCTCTCTCTTGTCGCTCTCTCTCTCTCTCTCTGTCTGTTTGTCTGTCTCTCTCCCTCTCTCTCATTTCCTTTTTAAGGAAGTCAGTTGCCATGGTATGAGGTATGAATTGCTTATAAAGAGGCCCATGTGGCAAGGAGCTGAGTGATCTCCAGCCAATAACTGGAAAATAACTAAATATTTTAGTCTAAAAGCCCATAAATAATGGAATCCTGCCAACAACCATGTTTGGAAGCAGATCTTCTTTCAAACTTTCAGATGAGATTGCAATCCTACTTGTTAAAATGAATAAAATCTAATTATGGATCTTGAAATAAAGGCATCAAGCTAAGCCTTGCCCAGATTGCTGACCCATAGAAATTGTGAGATAATAAATGTTGTATTACCAGTAAGTAGTGCAGTTATTTGTTACATTGAAATAGAAAACTAATATGCCCTCTTTCTTTTATTTTTGGAATTCTGCTTATATATAGGATATGCCTCTTAAGCATATTGCATGTTTCCTATTTTTTTTTACCTCCTTCAATTTTACCATGTTCTTTAATATAAATAATTTTTATTAATCTGTTTACTAATTCTTCTATATTTTATCTAATGCTAGATATTTTGTTAGAGTTCTACAATTGCTATTTGATTATTTAATATTGGTCCTATTCACCAAATAAACATCTTCATTTTTCATCTATTTTTTATATATATTAATCTTAGGAATTTAAAATGCTATATCTGATAACTCCAATGTCTGAATCACTTCTAGTTCTATTTCTCTCGTCTGTCTCTACCTCTCCACCTGATTATTTGATTCTAAACATGATATACTTGACAATTTTTTATTGACTGTTGGTTTTTCATGAAAAAATGCTTCTTCAGACAGTCATTACACATATATTAAAATTAGAAATGGACACCTTTAATATTGACAATTACACTATTTTGTAATACTTATTTTCTAGTTTTGAATAACCAAAATCATAGTATGTCTAGATTGGATAAGTGTTTCAATCATTACCTAGATAAATGGAATCAAACGCCAAATCCTAATAATGCACAAGAGATGGAATATAGCTGAGGTTTATATAAACTGTGGTGAGCAACATTTAGTTATTGTAAGTATTGGTAATGGCAAAATGTGCAATATGTTAGATGGTATATATTATCAAATTACCCCATGTAATAGAAAGAATGTTATGTATCAAAAGGACTGTATCCTTGTCATACTCTAACATGATTTGGTTTGTCTCTTTAAACATAATATATGGCCTAGTTTCTAAAAAAAAAATAATAATAATTCTATGACATTGCATGCCCTTCATAAATGTTAGTGTGAGAAACTACAAAAAAAAAAAAAGATAAGAACAAGGTATCAATGGATTTGAGTCAGGCTAAGATGATATTAAAGCAGTGTTGTTACAAGAATGACTTTTTGAGTTATGAAATTATTTTTGAGTGCTGATTCAGCCATCTACTATATTGTGGTCTTGGCAAATATTAGATTAATATGTGCTTTAATTTCCAAATCTGTATAATGGGGATAATATTAATACTATATATCTGCTGTGATTATTTTGAATGTATGAGGTGATTCATACAATTTAATTAGAAAATGCTGTACTTCAGATAATTTAATGTTATGTAATAATATTGCTATTATTACCATTATTATTTTCACTATTGTAGACCTAAGTATTTCTTAGGCCTAAAAAATAACTTCTTAATTATAAAAGGAAAGAGGATTTCCTAAGTGGGTCATCATGGAATTAGAGAATTTATATACTTCTGCGTGGATTTCATTATTCTAGAGAAAGAAGAGGGACCCAGACAGGCTATGATGAAAAGATAATATAAGAGCTATCCCACATATTCTCTTTATAACATAACCAGGTGCATGTCTACATCTTAAGTTTTCTATTGAAAGACATTTGCCCTGCAATGTTTAACAATAACTATATCCACAGTCCCAAGCCAAGTCTGGGCTTTTTAAACTCTGCCGAATAAATGGTGACTTGTCCACTCATATACTCTTTACATTTACAGAGCGAGATGCCCACACATAGTGCAGTACCCATCATTGATTACCTAATTACACACTCACTCCATCACTAAATCAGCGCAGCATCTGTGACCCTGTATGTCACCACCACAGCCCCCTCTGTCGAGTTCCCTGGAGCTTCACTGAGGCGTTCTACTGACATAATGTATTCATTATCCATTAGATCTGGCACACGCTCTGCAGTGCTCAATTACGATACAATCGAGCGAAGGGTCTGGTGTCGGCCAGTGTAATGACTTTCTGATTATCTGTCTTTAAATGATGAATGAAACAAAAATGCACTGCTCAAACCAAATATAAGATTGTTAGGATGCCAAAGGAAAATTGTACATAGCCTCCTTTCTGTGAGAATGGCAGAGGCCTGCTTTTAGTCGGCAATAGCTCCCTAAAGAGAGTTTTCCAAGTCATTCCAACAGGGTTTAGTTATGAGGTTACTATGAACCCACTGAATCTAAGTCCGAAATGGACATTTTGGGATCATCGCAATACCCTTTGATTAAGAATTTAATTCATAAGAACTTCCAAATACTTTTGCATTTGCCTAGTCTGTTGGCTTGACTTGTGTAAACTGACCTCCCAGTCGTGGTCTTCTTGCTTGTTTGTCACCTGGATCCCATTATTTTTTGAGCTGTTTTTGTCTCAGGAAGAGCTGTAAAACAATTAAGCACATTGATACATAGGCATTTTAAAAAAATGCCAGGATTATAAAATAAGTGGGAGATTCAAAAACATTTTGTTGTTCAAATAATTATGAGGCAGGTGTTTGATAGTACAGTCGTTTCTGTTTCTGTTTACATCTTTAGTTATTATTCTGTTAATTATAATTGAAAATCCAATAAAGCTTCGTAACAGAGCACTCACAAATCTGACTTAAATTACAGCTTCTCAGTCTATTCCCTTAAATAGAACACATTGGACTTTTGGTTTTAAAATTCAATCCCCTTTCCAACTCTTTAAATCCCATATAGTAATTAAGCCGTGTGGAAGATATGAACAAGGAAGAAACATAAATGTATTAATTTTTCATGTCGCAATTAGGCTTAGAAAATGTCTGGGTATCTAGAAAGTTCTCATGGTGGCCTATCATCATATAGCCGTATAAGCTGGAGCAAATTCCTGCCACAATCTGTGCTTCAGTTATGTAAAGAAATGATAGAAAACATGAGGTCTTCTGAATTGGAATTTCTAAAATTCTAATTTATTTTATATATTAGTTTATGTATGTGAGAAGCTGACCTGAAATTCACCCTAGAGATCAAAATGAAATTTATTTAGATTTCATTTAATTGGAGCAAAGACATAGTCTTTGTGCTTATGGAAAATTGATAACTTCAGGGGTGAGGGATTGATGGCTCAATGGCCATTAAGAATCATTTGAGAGGTGACGTCCTCCCTATGTGTTTATATTTGCAACAGAATTAAATCTATTTTACGGTGAAGAAATGTGCCTATGTCTATAAGATGCTCCCATTTCTAGGATTATAACTGCCTTCCTGTCTTTTGCTGTAAAGAATGACACTCCACTAAATATTGGTTAAATGTCTTGAGACTGTTTTGGTAAAGGAAAAAACAAGGAATAATTGTCTCTAAGGTCACTGATTAAATGAGATCACTAATTAATTAAGTACATCTCAGCATTCTTGATTTGGACACTCTAACAAGAATCTTATAAGCTTGTAGTTCATAAAACTAGGTAGGGTAGATAAATATTTTTTTTTTTTTTGCTTCTAGCCAGGATGGAAAATATATAAGTGGAAACATATTAGAACCTGTAGGGAAATACAAATTAATTTTAAGATTGTTTTATTTTTATATTTGTTTATTTAGAAATAAATGTGATTTTGAAAGATGTGCTGATTTTTAGTTACATAACTGATATAGTAGAAAGAAGGTCTAATTTTCCTTTTACTTTGTAAAGATAGAATGTGTTTAGAGTATGTTTTATTTGTTTGTTTGTTTGTTTGCTTGCTTGTTTGTTATTTTTATTATGGTGACATTGGTTAACAAAATCCAGTTTCAAGGGTGCAATTCAACAGTAAGGTGTTTATTTCTCATAGTTAGATTTCCTCCTGTCACCACATATTTGACCCCTTTTACCCCATCTCCCTCCACCCTCCCTCCCCCTCTACCCTCTGTTGACTATAGTCTATTGTCCATGTCCATGAGTTTCTGATTGTCCTGTTAGTTTATTGATTTTAGGTTTATATCCCACATATAAGTAATATCATGTGGTTTTCAACTCTTTCTGTCTGGCTTATTTCACTTAGCATGATTATCTCAGGGTCCATCCGTTTCGTTGCAAATGGCAGTATTTCGTCTCTTCTTAAGGTTGATCAATATATGTATATATATGTACCACCGCTTCTTTATCTAGTCATCTAACATAGGGCACTTTGGTTGCTTCCGTATCCTGGGCATCATGAATAATGCTGCTGTAAACATTGGCGTACAAATATCTTTTTGGAGCCTCCAGGGTAAATAACCAGTAGAGGGATTGCTGGATCATATGGTAGATCAACTTTTAATTTTTTGAGGAATCTCCATACTATTTTGCATAGTGGCTGTACCAATTTGCAGTCCCACTAGCAGTGTATGAGGGTTCCTTTTTGTCTGCATCTAGAGTATGTTTTTAAAAGAGTACAGTTTTAGAAAGCATCCTCATCACTGCTTCTCAGGCTATTGTTAGCTAGAAAATAAATGCAAACATCAAAATTAGGATCTTGAACATGTTTTTCTTTTAATCACAAGACTCAAATATATTAAAAGATAATTTAATTATATCAACAAAATAGCCAAGGTCATGCGAACTGTAGCTTTCTGTATCTGGCTAGACTATACACAAATTATTTTAGAATGATATCCGCCTTCTGTCAAAAAATCTCATTTATTCTTCACGTAAAATTCCTGGGTCAGAGAACAATAATTTTATTTATCATAGAAATAGCAGTAGACAGAGTGTCAGCATTTCTTGTGCCAGTTATCAAAGCTCCACGTTCCACAGGGTGACGTCAGGTGACACCTGTGTGCAAGGTGCACTGTTACACGAGAAGAACCCTGGTCTTAGGAAACCCGGATCATCTATAATGGAAAGAAAGCGCGCCTATCCTTTACTCCAAAGGAGACTCTGTCTTTATCTTTCAAAGTTCTGGGGAATCCTGTCTGTGTTTCAGAAGAAAATATTGTTTCTATATTCCAAGAATGCTTGCTCTACAAACATCCTTGAAAAGATAGACTAAAACAAAAGTGTGTTCTAGGATATGCTAAAATATGATGATCCATGAAGAATTGTCTCCCAACACCTATATTTTACATTTTGCTATAAATATTCATAGTTTAGACAGCACATTTACAAACATTTTATATGCCTTTTGACAGCACACCTCTAACCTCATTTCCAGATCAATATACTGAGCCCGATAGACTAGAAAAATTGTTCCAGTTTCCATTGCACCAGTTGGTAAAACAGGGACCTCAATCCAAGTCTTCTGTTTCCAAATATATATATATATATATACATATATATATATATATATATGTATATATATAAATAATACTATATATATATATATAAATAATACATATAATATTTTCCACAAGACTAGAGTATTCCCTTAATTGACCACACTTATGGACAACTGCACATAAAATAATCAGTTACGGGATATGATTTGAGAAATGTTTGGGGAGGCCTATCACCAACAAAATAAAAGTTTCTCTTTGTCTTGTTGTATTAGCCATACAATCTACCTCTTGAGGGTTCTTTTTATTTGGAATGCTATCCCTGGGCTGTTCAAACCTTGAAGACCCTCGGGATGTTCTAAAGTTCATCTAGCAATATCCTGGCTATAAAAAAAAAGGCGTGAGGAAAATAAAGGCTGACAGTCATGTTCCTATGTACTTTGCCCAGGAGCTAATAGCAAGTATGTCTCATTCTCATGAGACAACTGGGAACTCAGGGATTTGGAGAAAAACAAACAGGCAAGAGATATGAGAGTGTGCACATACTTTGCCCGGTTTATAACCTTTGCTATCAGTCTCTAAACCTTTACTCTCAATTTCTTAACTTCTCTTCTGTAAGCCAATAGGAAACAGCTTGGGTGCTGGCACTAGTTATGCACTATACTTGGAGTAGAAGTGGTGTATGCGTCATCAGATGACAATGATGTCATGCTTCCCCACCCTCCCTCTCCCCCCACAAAATCAGCAAATATGATATTAACCTGTCTCTGCTATAGACACTAACTCAGTGACTAACATCACTATTTTATTTTTTTTTTTCCTGAATTTCAATACTGGCACAGATAGCCATTTTGGAAGTCCATATGAGTAGAAATTCTTTATATAACAGACGCAACATATATTTTAGTTTGAAACTAAAAGTAGAGAATGAAATGGAAGATGGTTTACATAGGTGAAAGCAAAGATAAGTAAGTGGTGTCACCCTTTAAAGGCGTAGGTGTGACCACCACACCCATTTCCCTTGAAGGATTAACCTTTGAAGACAGTAAATTCTTACAGCTGCACACCATCTTTTCTCTGTAAATAAAGTTCATTTATCTAATTCGCACCATACATAGCGTTAGGTAAGAGTCCTGAAAATAATCTGAGCGGGAATGATGCAAAGGTCATTCCTGAGAGACAAAAGTGACCGAGAAACCTCTCTATAGGGGAAAAAACAAAAAACAAAAAACAAAACCAGAAAAACAGCTTGTATTAGCATATGATTAAGCCATCACGTTAGTGCAATAACGGTTTGTTCTTCACAGTCCAAAGAGACAGGATCCAAAAAAGATCCTAGGGTGAGGGACTGGGCAAGAGAACCTCCATGACTTACTGGCTCTCTAATTCTGAAATGAGATCTTTGTGCAGTTACACCTTCAGGGCCATCAAGGAGAGATTAAGGAACAAACAGCTAAAACCTTAGGATTTCTCTAATTGCATAATCACTTGATTAGTGTGGGTTGAATTATATAATTGCACAGTGAGACTTGACATTTCAAGACAGAACATGCCATTCAAAAAGGGAAATGGGGAGGAGGTTGCAGATGCAGTTAACAGGGAAACATCACTACCTGGCCCAACGCTGGCATGCCAGAGAAAGCTGCTAACCACTGCCGGAGTTTTCAACACAGCTTCTGACTTCCTCTTTTGCCAAATGAACAAATCACCACCGCAGGCTGTTTCTCCACTTAGTGAACTTTAGAAAAGTTAACATTGGGTCTTGGGGAGTTCTGTGAGTTGCAGGAATGAGAGAGATCACTGTCTGTCTGTCTGTCTGTCTATCATTTCTCTATCTACCTAACTATTCCTTTGTCTGTCCTTTCTATAGATCTTCTTGCCATTGTTAAGCCTCCTAATTGTGTTGAATGTGAGTAACTGATAAGATAATTGCAGTTTCAAAGCACTTCAGAAAATAAGAAAATAAGCTCACATATGTTTGTTTTCTTACTTTTCATTTACTTTATTTCTCTTCATTTTTTTTCTGTCTTCCTAATGGGTCTCTTTTCTGAGTCCATCATGCTTTGAAGTTGAAATGAGCTACAGTGTATAAATGTTTGATATTTTAGTGTCATATTTATTTTTATTCAAGGTCTTTGATATTTTAAAATAGTTTTTTCACCATTTTACTTCAGGAATTTTTTTGTTTTTTTTTTGTTTGTTTTACCGCATTATATAAAATACGCTTTAATTATTTCACTTTTTTCAACAGATACTATGACTCTTAAAGCTACAGTTAAATTATTAGTCCCTAAGAGAGAATGCAATAAAAATACCACATTTTCTTTTTAATTAATACTGAATAATAGCTCCTCTCAATTTATTCTTACTCCCACTAGAAGAAGCTCAAACAAGAATTTATATTTGTTATTGTTAAATAATACCTGTACAATACATTTTCTCTTCTATATCAAAGTTTAATGAAATTCAGGTTTTCAGAGTTTTTCTAATCATGGTTTTATATCTAATAAATGATTAGTTGAGCTAAGCCCATATTTTACTGGTAGCTCATAGTTATTGCCCTTAAAAGAAGGAATTGTTGGAGTCAACTTTAAGTCACTAATCTGGAAATCTCACCTGCTTCCAGCTAAATTTTCTTAGCCATAGAGCACGCACGCGCGTGTGTGTGTGTGCGCGCGCACACACACACACACACACACACACACATCCTAAAGCATCACAGCATATCAATTAAGATGCTTTCGCTTGCAAGAAAAGAAATTCTCAACTCATACTGGCTTACACAGTAAACATGTTTATCGCCTGACTATGTGGAAGGAGAGAGGCAGAGTTGGCTGTAGGCATCGTTCCTCAGGCTTTAAGCTTTCCTCCTCTATGGTGTTCTTCATTCTCTTTCCTATGATGACTTCAAGCTTAGGTCATTAGCTATGTGATTTCCTCAGTACCATTAAGCATATTCAGACATGAGAATGTACAAAGGGAATGAAAGTGCCCATTTCTCTTGTTTACGTTTCTTGGAAGCTGGAAACCTTTTCTAGGGCCCCATTTTCACTCATAGATGGCTACACTTCATGTCTCATTGTCCAAATTTAGTACACATGTCCATTCCTAAACCCTTCACTACCAAAAGGAATGAGATTCTTATATTTGGCCTAGTCATGTTAGGATTTACCCCTGGGCCCAACCCAAAAGTAAAATTATTGTCCCTTGAGTCACCTGCAGAAAGGATGAATATTTTAGCAATTTCAAGGGTCACCTATGAGTTAGGCAGAGAAAGGGAATACATTTTAATTAAATAACTAACTGTTTACAAGTGGGACATGAAAAATCAAATAAGTTTCATTCCATAGCACAAATCAGTAATGAGCTTCTGGTCCAAAATATTCCACATAAGAGTCAGTCTTGGGTTTTTTAAGGGAAAATATTTGGATATATAAGTCCTCTACCTAACCCTATTATGAATAGAGCAGAGCAGACTATGAAAAGGGGTAGAGATAAAGAGAAGGCGAGAGTTAGATTGACTTCATTTGAGTTCTTAATACATTTAGGCCTGAAGCTAGCTTTAAACCTGGACTTCCAGATATTTGAAACAATGAATTATCTTTTGTGCTTGACCCTGTTTGAATTGAGTTTCTGTCATCTGTAACCCCCTCCCACACAAAGTATTTCTAACACATACAAGGTTTCAAAATAAAAAGAAATGGCAACCTCCTGTAGATTGGGTCCTGGCACCTTGACTTTGAAGCCAGTCGTAACAGGAATCATATCATGGTGAAGTTCAAGTTTCTGCTGTCATATTGAGGCTTTGTTGTAATTTTCTAAAACTGGAGTAGACACTGGGCCTCTTTACTATTATGTGAGAGAGCAACAGGGAAAATTTACCACAACTTTAGAAAAGAGTTGAGTTTTCAAAATCAAACAGTGGAAATGATGATAGACCCGAGACAAGAAGCCAAAAAAGATGAGACCTGACAGGGATTAATGTCTGAATTTCATTGCTACACTAACAAAGGGCAAAATCGAGAATAAACCAGAAGACAAAGCCTGAAAGGATTCTAAGCCCGGATTCTGCTGCTAACTTGTGATGAATTTTGATAGCTACGGTTTCCAATGTAGATATGATAGAAACATTTAAAGCATTCTATACTAATTGAAAGATATGATCCAAGTTTTATTTAAGAAAAATCATTCTGAAAAAATTGTTTAAGATTAATTACAGTAGGTAGGGAGTACAGATAAGAAAACGATTAGAACACGTCGCATTATTCTAGTCCAGAACAATAAAGACTGACCTACATATTAACGTAAAGAAGAAGGAAATAGTATCAGGGCAATATTTATTGAATTTATTGTAATGGGAAAAGCATTAAAATTATTGCCAGGTGATTTGATTTTTCCTTCTGGTTCCGGTGATAGCTATGCGATTATGATCAAATGTATAAGGACAAGAAATAGTTTGTAAATATCCATTAAGCTGCCAAATTTATGAATTCTTACATTGTAGTTTTCCCTGCTTATTATGGTCTAATAATTAGAGAACAATTATTATATTTCCTACACAGAAACTATAACAAGTAACTCAAATATTATGGCCCTATCCACTTCAATCTATAGTAGAATAGCAGAGCAATTAGAGTCATTTAATGATAGAGTGGCAAGTACAACTATACAAAACTTTCAGTGTACTAAAAATAAATGCTTCTGAAATAAAAATACTTAGAAGAATATGTTGTTAAATGAGTTCATTGGTACGACCATATTAATTTACATCTGTCAAATCTACAATCAGATGTATTCCACAGAAGCCAAATGTAATATGACTCCATGGAGACTGTTATTTTAAAAATATTTATTGTTTTCTTTTTTGTTCACATGTGAAGTGAATAAGCTGGCGAAAAGCAACCCTGCCAAAATTAATTGAATAAAAATATGAGAAATGTGCCTTTTCTTGGCTTCTCATAAACGAAAAGCTGCCATCTGATCTCTCAAAACTTAGATATAATAAAATATGTGATAAGAAGTAGGGAGGGTTCTCTAACAAAAACTGGAAAGCCTTAAAATACAGTGAAGAAATAGGGTTAAATTAAAAGTTATGAAAAAATAGCAAAAATATAAGCCAAGGGTCAAAGCATTTCATTGATATACTGCACATTAAATGGGTCACAGTCATGTAATTTGGTCCATTTACGTTGCCTTATTAGTATACTATTGTGGTCTCCTTTAAAATAGTAATATTTGTTTCAGTGAAGTTACTGTTGCTCACTCACATAAGATATTCTTTTTTAATTGATTCTGATGTCTTTATAACATCCTTTTGAAAGTCTGCAGAAATGGTAAATGAACTAAATATCTCATTTAAAGGGAGGGATTAGCAGAATAATAAAAAAGCAAAACTCAATTATATGCTGTCTTATAATACATGCATTTTAAATACAAAGAAATAGACAGATTGAAAGTAAAATAATGAAAAAATTATGCTGTGTAAACCATAAGCATAAGACATTTGGCATAGTTAAATTTATATCTAACAAAGTAAATTTCAAACCAAAGAATATTACAAGATATAAAGGGAGAGATTAAACAATGATAACAGAAGCCTTTCATCTGAAAGACATAGCAGTTCTCAGTATATGTGCTCCTAATAAGTGAGTATTAAAATTTAAAAAGCAAAACTAATAGAGCTGATAAGAAAAATAGAAGAAAAATTGCACTTAGAGGTTAAAATATTTATTTCTCATTAATTGGTAAAATAAGCAGACAAAAAACATCAGTGGAATCTAGATATAAAAACAATATCGATCAACTGGACTTAATTGGCAATTTATAATCCCCCGAACCCATATTAACCTCAACACCACAGACTCTATTTTCAACAGGAAGACTTCACGTAGAGACTTCACCAATATTGACTACTTGCTGGATCATAAAATAAGTCTCAATAAATTTCAAAGGTAAATGAAATTTTACAAAATGCATTTTCAGACCACAATACAATTAAATCACCCCCCCCCAAAAAAATCGCCAAATAATGTTAAGATATCCACAACAAAAAAGCCAAATATTTGGAAATTGACAAATTTATTTTTAAATAACCTGTGGCTCCCAGAAAAAAATTGCAAATTATAGACTATTTTAACTGAATGACAATAAAAACATATCAAAACATGTGTGACAAAGCTAAATCAGCGCTTAAAGGGAAACACGTAACTTTAAATGTTTATATTAGAAAATAAAAGATATAAAATCATTGAATAAGTTTTCATCTTTAGAAGTTAGGAAAAAGAAGAGCAAGCTAAGTAGAATTTGGGAACTAATAAAAGACAAAGCAAGTTATTGATGAAATACAAACAAACAATAGATAAAATTGACAAATCCAAAAGTTGGTTCTCTGAAAATATTAATAAAATTAATAAGCCCCTAGCAAAAGTTTTCAAGGAAAGACAAAAATCACAAATAACTAATACCAGTCTTAAAATGGAGCACCTCAATACAAATCCTGCAGACATTAAAGGAAAATAAAGGAGTATTATAAACAACTCAAGTCCAATAAATTTGACAAAGTAGATGTAATGGACAAATTTTTTGAACGCACACTTTACCAAAACTGATGCAAGATTCTCCTCAAACATGACTAATATTCATCTTTAAGAGAATCGATGATTCTTATTCAAAAGCAAGTCAGAAGAATCAGAATATTTATTAAATTTAATAATAGTATCATGTCTCAAAGTGGTATGATGCCTATTAAACAATTATGTTGAATTTATGAGTCATAAAGTGATTAGTAATTTCTAATTGAAACCAAATTGTTTCAAAAATATTTTTAATAATAGTGCCATCTAAGAATAATCATAGCTTTTCAGTATGGTGATTTTATAATGTATACTTTTTCATAAAAAATACTTCATAATTTTATAGTCACAAAATGTGTACCATTTTCTTTGTATTTCTGTAGCTTCAACCTTCAGATATTCCTTATAGCATTTTTCAAATAAATCCTCTTTCTTTTGCTTCTGCAGCCTCCTTAAACTTCTCTCTCTGCTCTTTCTTGTATCATTAGACTTGGAAAATTAGCGATAGCACACTTATTCATTGAAACAAAGGATATGCATTCATGGATTGCAGATGTGTTTTTCTTTGCCATCCTAGTAATTAAAAAAAAAAAAAAGAATGCCTTTATGAGGCAGGCCATCTTCTGCTTGTCACAGTCTTCACCACTTGTGCTTATTGTACAGCCAGTGCCTCACATGCTTTAGTTTGCTGTCTGATATCTATAGGTATTTGAATTTAAATATGTCTTCTCTTGCCATTACACCGAAACTAATCCCTCAGTGATCACTAATCGGTACCTAATTATCAAATAGAATAGAATTTGCTCAATCTTTATACTCAAGGATATCTCTATAGCATTTAGCACTATTGACCATTCCCACCCATCCGTTTGAAACAGTCTGTCGTCTTGTGTGTGTGTGCACGCGTGCGTGTTTATCTGTATAGATGGGTGTTTTGCCATCTGTATTACTTTTGTAGAACTGCTGTAACAAAGTACCAAAAACTGAGTGCCTTAAAACAATGGAAATGTATTCTCACAGTTCTGAAGGCTAGAAGTGTGAAATCGAGGCCTCAGCAGGACCATGCTTTCTCTGAGAGTTCTAGGAAGAATCCTTCCTTGCCTCTTCTAGCTTATGGTATTTGCTGGCAATCTTTGGCATTCTTCGGCTTGTAGATGCCAATCACACAGCTGTCTTTCCCCTGTGTGTCTGAATTATCTTTCCTCTGTGTGTGTCTTGTGTCTAAATCTCTTCTTTTTATAAGGACATCAGTCATATTAAATTAGGACTCACCCTAATAACATTGTCTTAACCTGGTTAAATCTGTAAAGACCCATTTCAAAATAAAATCACATTCTGAGGAACTGGGAGTTAGAACTTTAACATACCTTTTTATGGGACACAATTCAACCCTTAACACCTTCTGTCTCTTTGATACTCCTTCGTTTCATTCTCTGCTTGCCCTTTCTCCTCCTGGTCTATGAAAGCATTCTCAAAGGATTGTTCCCTAGCTCTCTGTTCTGATTTTTATACTCTCTATCTTGGCAGGAGTGTGATTTCACATATTTCCTCTATGCTCCACTTTCTAAATCTCCACTCCTAGACCTGTTTTTTTGAACTTTAGTCTTACATTTCAAATTGCTGCTAGAACCCCTCATTTGGTACACTGGAGGCATCATGGACCCATTTCGTCCTAAGTATAAATATAAACTTATCTTTTATTATTATTGTAAATTTGAAATCCTATAGGTGAAAAAGGAGGAAACCTTTTTTACTCCACATCTAGAGAGTTATTGAAGACTTTAGATTTAACTTCTACATAACTAAAAGTTGATATGATCTTGGTTCAAATTCTGATTCTATCAATTGCCATGTGTGACTTGGGTGCTTCACGTTCTCAAGTGTAAAATGGGAATAATATTATATACTGATAGGGCTGCTTTGTGTAAAGAAATAAAATGATGCACTCATTCTCTTAGTATAGTACCTGGAACAATAAATGATCCTTCTGGAGGTGATAATTATTAATAGTAAGAATAATTACTACATGTCTCTGTATCTCCATCCTCACTCTCTTTACTCTGGTTTCGGACTTCATTGTTACTCACTTACAATTTTAATCGCTAACATTGTCCCTTACCTCCAATTCTTCGCATTCTAATCCAGTCTGCAGACATCTCCCAGATTAATCATCCTGTGCTAGAGCTCCGCTCATTTCCCAGGGATCCATCCTTCACTGACTCCCCATTGTCTACAAATACAAGTAAAACTTCTTAGATTGAAATAAAAGGCCCTCTGGTCCCAAACCTTTCCAACCTCATTTTCCATAACGTACCTTCATATATCAAATACTTCTACCAAACTGAGCTATTTGACATTCTTCATACATGCTGCATATTTTGGCACTTGTGTGCTCTTGTTTATGCTGCTCTCCTGACTCAGATCCAATCGCATTGAAATCCTGACCAGGTTTGCAGGCCCAGGTGGAATGCTGTCTGCTATAAAAAGCCCTCCTTAATCATTCCAGCGAGAAGTAAAATGGCTCTACTTTAAAATTGAGGGTGTCTCTCATTTATGCATTCGCTTCCGAAGTATTTATTGAATGCTAATTATATTTACATATATACTCTAAAGAAGAGACTCGAAAACTATGGCAAAGAAAATAGACATGGCTCCTATCTTCATGAAGCTGTCATAAGAGAGAGAGAGAGAGACATATTAAATACATTTAGAAATGAGGATGTAATTCCAATTTATGGTAGCTACTATTGTGTATCACTTATTTTTTATTACATGAATTAATTTAATTTATCTAAATTAGGATCTATGTCATTTAAGGACAGGCCACACATATTAACAGTATTCAGATCATGGAAAACATTTTTTTTTCAGCAGAAGAAAAAATAAAATGAGTAAAGGCAACATGGAAGCTTAATATCAGAACCATCTTTTGGCCATTCTACAGAAATATTTTATTTTGTTCAGAATTTAATTACTAAGGCATTATTGATATAATAATGTTTTATGTATTTTGGTGACTGTAAAGAGGGGTACAGAACAGTCATGTCAGCATTCTTATTAAACAAACTAATGTAGATGACTGAGCTTGAGTAAATACATTTGCAGAGTAAATAGAGAACAAAATTACTGTATCAACTAATGAAGAGAACATTTTTAATATTTTGGCACCATTTATGTAACCTAGGCGATGTTGCTTTATTCCTTTGTGTCAAAATTTCCTCATCAGTAGAATGAGGGTGATGCCGATGAATCAAAGGCCTTTAAAAAGTACGATTAAATAAAGTGGTTCCTGTAACTGCACTGTAAAATCCCCCAATATGGTTATCTCCTTTACTTTTGCATTGGTTTTAGAAATAATAGGTTGAAAAGAGCCAATTTGTCATGAGCCAATATGATGGTTATAACGGAGTAACTAAAACCTAAATATATCATTACAGTTTATAAAGAGAGCCTAGTAATAGTCAGGGCTTGAGATTGCAAACAAAAGGATGTGGCTCAGGAGCGGGGGCGGAGCTGGCCTCCCAGTCATCTCTGCTCCAGCTTTCTGCTACAGATGGGCTTTTCCACCCATAGGGAGATTGGGCTTTTCTTCTCCTTCTTCTCTTTAGTGGATGCAAATTCCAAAGAACACCAACTAGCCTCACACCGGCCTTGCAATTGTGCCATTGACTGAAAGATAGGGTGTTATGGTTACCTAGGTTAAATTTCCATGCCTATCTTTGTATTAACGACTCCATTAAAAAAAAAAAAAAAAAGGATTACGTAAGGGACAACTCCCCAGATAGCAGAGGGAATTTTCTAGAAGGATGGGATATGAAGCTGTCAAAACCAATAGACATCTTCAGCAATAGCTACTCACTGTCTACAACTCACCTTCACATATCAAATACTTTTAACCAAACTGAGCTAGTTAACATTCTCCACAACTGCTGCATATTTTGGCACCTGGGTGCACTGTTTATTTCCCTTCATGGATGTTCCATTTTTTTTTTCTTCAAACATGGTTGAATTTCTTACCTAATAATAAGAAGAGGACTCTGCCACTTGAGTTAGTGTGTAGTAAATTTCAAGATATCATCATACTCACCCTAACAATAAAAACTATCCAGATGAGCTATAAATCATAGAGTTTTAAAAGCATATGAGAGAGCAGAGGACAGAAAGATGATTAACTGAAGTAAAATCTAATTAGCAACAAGTCATTCCTTAGAAGGAAGAATTTATAATCCAAAGAACCACAAACTCCCAGAGGCACCTAGGTTTTCTTGGAGTACAAGATGGTGAATCCATGAAAACCGGGGCCAGGCATGAGCGCTGAGAGGCGATTTCTTAGGGTCTCTAGGCTCCTACTGAGTGTGATCCCATGACTTCCAAAGTCTGGGAATGGGGCATGAGCATGGAGGAACCCTACTGAGCACTCTAGGCCTTCAGCACAGGTACTTCTAAGATCCTTCAAAGCTTGGGGCAGGGATCTGGGTGTAGGACTGGGGAGAAATGAGTGCTCCGTCGTCATCCTCAAAGTATCTGAAACCAACAGTGAACATAACCCGTTTAAAGCTGCAACGAAACCTAGACCCAGTTCCACTAATGTTTATATTGATTAACCCTCTTCTTCCCCAACACTGTCTCCTGACAGAGGAAGAGACATGCCATATTCTAGAGGTAAATATTATTTACTTCAGTTTCTATTGTGTATATATACACAATGTATAGCTTACAAACCAAAAACTACGAAACGTGAAGCAAGGAAATGTGACTGATCATCAAAAGAGGAAATAGTAATAGAAGCAGATCTAGAAATGGCCCAGATATTGGGATTATCACTCCAGGGTTTTACAATAACTATGACAAATATGTTAAAAGATTTAGTGGAAAAAGTAGATCATATGTATTAGCAACTGGGGGATTTCAAACAGATGAAAACTCTAATGAAGAACAATATTGAAATGCTACAAATGAGAAATACAATATGGGAAATTTTTTTTATTAACTTAGACTGTACACATAATGAAAAAAGATTCAGTGAATTTGTAGACAGGTCAATATAAGTTATCCAAACTGAAAACACATAGAGACACCGTATAAGTTTGCTGGGCTGTCAGGACAAAGTGCCACAGATTGGGTGGCTTAAACATCAGAAATGTTTCTCACAGTTCTAGAAACTAGAAGTTCAATGTCAAGGTATTATCAGGGTTGGTTTCTCCCAAGGTCTCTTTCCTTGGCTTGTAGATGGTCATCTTCTCCCTGAGTCTTCACATGATCTTCCCTCTGTACGTGTTTTTGTGCAAAAGTCCTCTTCTTATAAAGACACCTGTTATATTGGGTTAGAGCTTGCCCTAATGATCTCATTTTAAATTAATTATCATTTTAAAACACTATCTACAGATAGTCTCTTTCTGAGGTACTGTGTGCTAGGACTTCAACATATGGATTTTGGAAGAATGCTGTTTGCCCATAACAGACACAAAAGACAAATATCGAATGATTATATATAGATAGATAGATAGATAGATAGATAGATAGATAGATATAGATAGATATATAGATAATAGATAGATAGATGGATAGATAGATAGATAGATAGATGGATGGATGGGTGGATGGATAGTTAGATAGATAGATGTAAAATCACAGTCTTAGAAGAAACAGAGAGAGACAGTGGTACAGATACATAGTTGAAGAGATCACGGGGACAGTTGTCCACAATCGATGAAAGATAGTCACATAAAGATGCAAATACAGAGACCCCCCAAGCTGGATAAATTACACTTGGACACATCATAGTCAAACTGTTAAAAACAAAAGAGAAAGAGAAAATGTTAACACATCCATAAAGTGAGTGTGTGTGGTAGGATACATTGCACGAAAGGGAGCATTTTACAGGAGCGACAAATGATGGTTAAATTCTCATCACAAATAGAAGCTCAGGAGACAATGAAGCAAAATGTTAATGGGGTGAAGGGCGATGTCCACTTAGAATCACACATTCAGCAAGATTATCTTTAAAAAGTGAAGGTGAAAGAAAACTTTCTAGGTACCAAAGATGGGAAAATCGGTCTTCAGAAAACTGCACTACAAGAAATGATAAAATAAATTCTCCAGGCTGCAGTGAAATACTAGCAAATGGAGCCTCAGATCTGCAGAAATAAATGAAAACCAGAGGAAATAGTAAATATGTAAATAGGTCTAAAAATTACTGGTGATTAAAGCAAAAATGATAACGGTGAATTGTGGGTTTTATAACACATGTAGAAATAGGCAAAGCAAAAGAGTTATCTATCAATAAGGTGATTAATGTCTTTAAAACCTAGCCATTGTAGTTTCTATAAGACAATTTTTATTGCAAAATCTGAATTACTACCGAGTATATATCAAGAGAGGATGTCTTCTTTCAAATTAAAGAAGGAAAAAAAGTATTCATTTTCCACTTTATTTTATTTCTTTTCAAAATGTCTATCCTTTCTTAAGCTCTCTATGTAATATATAAGCATTTATATTATATTATATCATACTATATATTGGAGTATATAGGGGCTCAAGTCCTTCTGATCGACCCCCCCCCAAAATAATATATATGTATACAGACACACATATATATTTTATGAGCTGATAGCAACCAAAACTGTACAAAATTCTCTGGTCAATAGGAATTTGAGAAAAAACATGGAAGCAATAAGAACGCCAGCTAAGAACAGAATTGGAGCACACACAATTTGCTACAGAAGTTTTCTGTGGAAGTGCTAAATTTCTCTGGATCAATTATCTCTCCCCAAGCCATAGGCTTTGCCTTGCCTGGGCTCAACAGAGGCCTCATCATCCTTCCTCTTACAGTGGGCACTGATTATCAAACACCCTCTGTTGTGCTGCTTGAACTACCATCCAATCCCCCTGCAGTCAATCTCAAGTAAAACTGAAAGGCTATGTTAAAAGAGCACCAACCTTCAAAGTTTCATGTGGAAAATATTCATTTTTGCACTCTGTGATTGAAGTCAGAGATGTCTTAGTGTCAGAATTCTCAAATGTCACTCCTTCTATGAGAGAGTAGAGGCCACAGGAAGTGTGTGAAACTTTCCTTTTAAAAGAACTCCAAGTGAATACTTAGTGGAAACGAAGGTGCTGGGTTGAAAAATGAAAGCAACAGGGCCTTGTGTAAAAAAAAAAAAAAAAAAAAAAAAAAAAAAAAAAAAAAAATACAGAGCTCTAGGATCTCAGCTGGCTCCATTCTAATAATGATATCACTGTGTAATGCGGCATTAATTTTCTGATCCCCATTTCAAAATTGAAGGCTAAAATGATGACCTGGCTCAGGGGTCAAATGTTGAAAGGCTTGATCAGTGAAGTGCTGTGAATCAGAGATGAGGACTGGCTCCAGTACCCAGGAGACTTTGGCTCCCTGTCTCAGTTCTTTCATGATCTCTCTCTGTGCCCACAGGTATTTTACATCTCTGAGGTTCCATCCTCTTGTCACAAAATGAGGCACTGGAACTGATGAGGGCTGAGATTCTTTTCAAGCTGAAATTTTATGAGTGAGTATTATGAATTTTCTTCAAGTATAGTTTCTAATACATAGGGAGTTTTACATGAAGCAAACAATGGCTTACATCAAAATTAAAAATTAACTGTGAAAATTACATGTATTTTTTTCTCTATCCTTTTTACGTAATTTCAACTCAGCCAGGTATTTTTTTTTTTGATGTCAGTTTTTTTTTTTTTTTTTTTTTTTTTTGTCTATGGCTGAACGCAAGTGAAGTAATATGGTCATGTGTGAAAACTACTAATCCTTTTACACTCAGCCCAGAAATGTCATTTTTTTTTTGTTGTTGTCTTATTGTGCGGATATCAACTACACAAAGATTATTCAGGCATTTATTTTATTTAAATTAAAATTCAGTGCATTAATAATAAATTCATAAACCTGGTTCTTCCTTAAGCTTTTTAATTCAGTATATAAAAACTACTATTTATAAGTATCACAAATTTTAGCAATTACCTTTAAGGAAGATTTTGATTACTGTTTGATCCCATTTACAAATTTAGTTAATTAAATAACTTTAAACTTTCAAATTGCATATATAAATTTAACATTTTCAATTTCCTTTTAATCACTTCAATTGTTTGATGAACCTTATTAAGAAGTTAAATAATGCTTATATATTTTATGATAAAACTTATAACTATGTAAAAGTTCCTTTACATGTCCCAATACTGAATCTAGGCATGAGATTTCAGCTTACACCACATCTAAATTAATTGTTCGATTTTACATTTTGATTTAGAATCGCAAGACTGCCCAGTGATATTATTAGGTCAAAATCTTATATATATTGTAAATAACCCCCAAATGAATATGTAGTTTCCTTAACAGAAAATGTTAATACTATAGTTTTAGTCTCTTAAATATTTTTTTCTTTATTTCATTGTAAATGCACCAAGGATAAATATTTTACCCACTAAAAAAACAATTATGTCCCCTTATGTAATTTTGAGGATATCTTTTTAGCCAATTAAAATCAAATAATGAAAAATATATTAAGCAATAGAGATGCCTAGATATGAAAACATCCAGAGTAATTTTTCTTTGTCCCAATTGCCAGGCTGAGCCCATCCCTATAGTTACTATGCATTCAATCAATAACCTAGAATATGGTCATAACCTCTACTTTCTTTAGTTTGAGAAATATTATTGCCTAATTAACGTAACCATCTCACAGAAATCTGCTATTCCACCCAAACCACCACGTTACTTGATTCAATTCGCACCTTTAGACTCTTAAGATTTTGAAATACTTTTCTATATAGTTGCAAAAGTACATTTGTAATAATGGAATCTTACACAGGAGTAGTCTTCCCGTCTGGTGAATTCTAAAACGTTTAAAGATATTACAAGATCATTTGACCGATTCTGTGGATCAAACATCTTTATAGTCTTGGTGAAAACAGGAGAGGCATTCACATTATGAGAGTCATGTAAAAACTAAACCTGACCAAATCAATTTGTAGCATACTTTCTTTAGATACTGAGGTATACAACCATTGAAGGGATGCAGAACAGAATCACCTTTTTATTTATTTATTTTTATGTTCTCTTTATTTTCCCTTGATCGCATATAAAGTTGAATTCTCAGGATAAATGCACTCGTGATGCAGTTCTCCATATTTTCTCATATACAGTGCTGTTATTCCCAAATGCATCTCAAGGAACTGTAGGACTTTTTAACAGGTCATAACCCTAGGATCTTTCCTCAGAGATTTAGCTTTAAAAGATCTCAGTTTGGCCAAGGATTTTATACATTTTTAAAAAGTATGTAAGAGCAATTAAGATATAAGTTTAGAATCTCCAGCCTAACAGGCAAGGAGCCAGAAATTCTTAATATTTATGTTTGACAACTGTCTAGATATGTGACCCTGAAGAGTGTGTGTGGTCTCTCTGGGTATAACATCTTCACACTGCTCACAAGGAACTGAGGAAAAGGTCCTATTATGATCTGAGCCTAACATCTCCCTGGGGTCTAGGCTCCAAGCTGATGATAAGCCAGTGTATCCATAATACATTCCCAACAGAGAGGAATTAAAAAACAAACAAACAAACAGGACATAGAATACAAAGGAACAGCAGGAAGAGTAAAAGGACTAAGAAAAGAGATTTAAAAAGAGCCAAGAGATTAAGAAGCTTGTTAAAAAATGGTTACAAAGTTACTGTCACTCCAGGGCCAAAAACAACACACTCCCTCCAGGAATCAGAGGTCAGAGTGGGACTCGGCAGTCTTTTGATGCTTCTGTTCAAACTGGGGCCCGAGAAGCGAGGAAACAATTACCTGGGTGGTCACCAGGCTTCTGCAAGATGGGAACGTGCCAAATTCCATCTATCATCTAACCTCCCCTCTTACTGGTCACCACAGCGCTTTGGACCCTTAAGGATTTGCAGCAACTCAGAGCTCATCTCCAATAATTCCCAGAGATCTGAGCTTCTTTTCACCAGTGCTCAGTTATCTGGCCAAATAGATGTAGGCCAGTTTACAGAGAGTACAGAGGAATATTTTCAGTATATGCCATGGCAGGATCATTTGGAGTTGGAGGTTTCTTACTGTAAAACTTCAGACTCCCTTCATTCAAAGAGTCTCAGATCAGCTCACCTGTTCAGGTCTAGATACTGGGTAAGAGGCCATTAGTCTTTATGATGGTGACTCAAATAGAGCCTCATGTCTTAGGTCTGTATGCTTGATTGTATATAAAAATCAATACAATAGTTGGTTACCAGTTCATTCAGGGTCACCAAATATTTTTCTATAATGCTTCAGAGGGTAATTGGTTTAGCCATCACAGGCTAAATGATCCCTGTTGCCATCGTCATGTGATAGAGCCATAGAAAAATATACATGCGAAAAGGCAAGAAAGTATATATATTCCAGTAAAACTATTTACGAAATGGCTGGCATGCTTGATTTTGTCCATGGGCCAGTTTTCCAACCTCTATTCTAATTCCTTCCAAAAAAAAAAAAAAAAAAAAAAAAAAAAAAAAAAAAAACCTTTTGATCTATTAGCCACTGCCAAAAACCCCTTCTTAAAAAAAAAAAAAAAAATAGTCTGACAGCTGCTCCAGCCCTGTTGCCCATTATTGTAATTGCACTCTTGCCATTTGACTTTGGCCACCTGATTATTCCCACTGAAACCAGGAGCTCTTTCAATGATGTCACCTTCCATAGTAATCACCTGCAGAGGTCAGGCACCACAAAGCTTTTCCAGAAGTCCTGTCATGCAGGCCTTCTCAATGAGTAAAGAATTGTCTGGGCTCTGCCAGGTGACGTAGAAGACAGTGGGGAAGGGACTGGATAGCATATGATAGATATACTATAGCACTCTTGTCATCACAGTGTCTTTAAGTATCTATCGCTGTTGAGTCAATGTTTCACTCAACCAGGGAAGCAAACTGTAAGAGTCACTTCTACCTAGTCGTCCTAACACGTTAGTGCATGGTGTTCTCTCCTCCTTGGCTTAACGATCGCAAAATCCTTTCCTACGCATATTACCCAGGTTCTGCTTATATAAATTAACTGAGTCTTGCTCTTCCTTCAGTATATAAGCTGTCTCCTTCTAGGCCAAACTTGGCTCTCAAAATCCTGGACCTATAAGGATCTGACTCTGGTTTGGGGCATGAAGGCAGCAAGTTGGGATGAGGGTATATCTTGAAAATAATTGGCATCATCTTACAAACTAACTGCCTCAGATGAGCTTATTATAGGTTCTGAAGCAAGAGAAAGCCAGTGTCTTCTTCCTTAGGGAACAAGAACTGCTTCCTCTGAAAAAGGACGCTCAGAGGAAGTTGGAGTTTCAGTGCTTTCAGATTAATCTGAATCTCCTCACAGATCTTCATTACAATTTTTTGGCATGCTACTCCTTGTTAACCAGTGTCGTGACATTTACATAAGAGGCATGCTAAAGCTGTAGATTCAACTAATGTCGTTATTCTGCAACATATAGGATCAAATATTGGGACCGGTTTTTCAGTGGCTCAGTTCTCTGACTTCCTAAGAGACTCTACGAAGGCCATGCCACAACCTCTCTCTGTCCATATAGCGAGCGGAGAATCTAAAGCCAGGAGATTTTATTCTCTCTCTTTAAGCTCTCCAGCATTCAGAAGCCACCTAACTGCCCTTCCGTCCTTGTAATCATGTCCACTATGAAGCAGTCACTTGTCATCTTCAAACTCAGAGCTAATAAGCATATCATCCCAGGTGATGACAAGGAATAATTTCAGTCACCGTATTGTCACTGCATAGCAAGGTTACTGGCTTCCCATTTTCTACTCACAATAAGATCACGACTATGTTTAGACCCAATCAGAATATATAACTAATTCCAGACTTTTGTTATTATTTCTGGGAACATTGTTGCTGTAATGCTGTGTTCATTAGTGTTCAGTAAGGGGGAAAATTTTTAGATATTTCAGAAAAGGAAAGGTTTAACACTGAGCTGCTCCATATCTGGGTGCTAAGGTGCTGCCCCGAGGGCTTTTGGAGCCAGACCACTGCCACTGAGAGCCTGCACCCCGCGAAGCTGCCGAACCTGCCCTTGTGCTCTGCCTGTGGTCACACTCCTTCGTTCACTGCTTCCGTTTTACTGCCAGAGATATTTAAGGGCGGGAGTGGGGAGGAGAAGGAAGGAAGGAAAAAGGGAGCGAGGAGGGAGGGAGGAATGGAAGAAAAAAAAAAAAACTCCTCTCTTCTGTTATAGACTTCTAATCTCCAGCTGGTACCTCCCATTGGCAGAAGCTAACAGGAAACCAGTTGGCAAGGGAATCTGAAAACAGAATTTTCCACCCAGGGATAAAAAAGATGGTATAGTAGTTCCCCCACATCCGTGAGGGATGTGGTCCAAGACCCCCAGCAGATGCCTGAAACCTCAGACAGTACTGAACTCTATATATACTATGTTTTTTTTCTATATATGCACACTGCAATAAAGTTTAATTTATAAATTAGGCACAGTAAGAGATTAACAACGATAACTAATAATAAAATAGAACAATTTTTATATTGTACTATACTAAAAGTTATATGAATGTCGTCTTCTCTCTCTCTCTCTCTCTCTCTCTCTCTCTCTCTCTCTCTCTCTCCAGGAATTTTTAGATTTTTCAGCCCAAATCTATTCCTGAATCTGTGAATCCCTCATTTGCCACAGTGGCTTGGTGTCACTTGTTTCAGGGGATCCCTTGCTGAAATCTTCACACAGGCTCAGTGCTTTCTGGTGCAACGCATTGCTCTGGATTGAAACACAGTTTCTGTTCATAGCTTTCACCCCAAAAATGCAATGCCTTTTCCATCGTAATTAAGCACTTATCACTCACTGTAGGTGTAACTTTTGCAGTCTGAAAAGTGACAGCGAAACTAGAATGGATTTATTTTTCCTTCTTTCCAGTTCCACATAGAAGACTCTTACAGCCGTTCTCAGCAACTTAACATTTAATCTTTTCCTTTATGAAATGAATAACGCTCAAATTTTTCACCTAAAAGAAGTCACTGTTTGGCTTCTCTTTGGCATGTCCAAATTGCTAGCAGCACTACTATTGAGACTTGAGGTCATTATGAATCAAACTAAGCATTACTTGAACACAAGAACTGTGCTAGCCCAATGGTTGACCAGAAAACCAAGACGGCTACTAAATGACTGATGGGCAGGGAGCATGCACACTGTAGAGACTCTGGACAAAGGTATGATTCACATACGGGGCGGGGAAGGAGCTAGACAGTACAACATTTCATCACGCTGCTCAGAACAGACTGTAATTTAAAATTTATGAATTGTTTATTTCTGCAATTTTTTATTTAATATTTTTGGGATGCAACTGACTTTGGGTAACTGAAATCACAGAAAGCAAAACCGCTGGTTTAGGCAGAGGGATTACTTGTATCAAAAAGATAAGTGTGAAGCCAAGGGACAACGGACGATATCTAGAATTGCAAAGCATCACAGGTGTTGTACGGACTATCTCTGGTTGAATACGATTTGCTGAAACAGACCATACTGTTTTGTATGTGTAACTATCATTACAGTCAGTTGCCCCAATATTTCTACTTTCCACATGATATCACCAGTGATTTTTGTTTCATTATGTGGGAACTAAACTTTTTGATGTTTTGTTTTTATGATAAATGAAGCAGTGAATTTGGTATACATACTCTAGCAGGCTTTGTGGAATCCATTTTCCTATCGTAACCAATCATTACAAAGGACAGACAGACTCTTCAGCCATTTCAATTCCCTGAGTCATTTCTTATGGCTGCAAGTGAATTAATTGTTTGGGGCCTAATTCTGCTGATGATATGTGAGAGAGACTAGAGAATGTAAATTCCTCGCATATTGACAAAAACAAAAAAAGGAAAGAAAGAAAGAAGAAAGAAAGAAAGAAAGAAAGAAAGAAAGAAGAAAGAAGAAAGAAAAGAAAAGGGAAAAAAAGAAGGAAGGAAGACATAAAGAAGAAGTGGATCCTGTTTTCCTTTAGCTTTTTGCAATGTTAATCAAAGATGATTAAAATGCAGTAGATTAAAAAATAGTACCACGCCAGGTTTTCATACTCGAGAGTATGTAACTGCCTAAGAGATTTAACCATGTGTGGCCGAAAAATAAAATATTGTGCCACTATGATAGTCTTACTTTACTCTGGGTTTTAATTTTTTTTTTAATTTAAAATGCATTAGATACCTATGGTGTGCAAGGAAATTTCCTGTTTTCTAGAGTAGAGTATGTTCTTTGACCCACAAAACTATAATTAATTTGAGGAGGCAAAAATGTACAAAAACAAGTAAGAATAATAAAATACAAAAATAGGGGATTTTTTTCTAGCCTAAATCTGGAATTTAAATATTCCAGATTCCTCCAGGGACTATTTTCTTGGCATTGCCTATGCCACTCAAATTTAAGGCATCCTTGTTCCAGAACCAGCATGCATTTGTAAAAATATTAAGTTATAACAAAAGAGGTAAAAATAGTGTATGTCTCTGTAGTTAATTTTTTTTAATTAAAAATTATTGGAGTGACACTGATTAACAACGTCCAGCAAGTTTCAATGCATCATTCAACGGAAAGTCGTACATATAGTGCATTCTGTGTTCGCCACCCAGAGTTAGATTTCCTGTTAAAGTATGTCATATCCATAAGATCATCTTTAAAAATCCAAAGTAAAAAGTCAAATGGCAAAAATGTTTCTTTGAGATACTGTCCATCAAAAAGTTATGCACAGAAAAAAAAATGGAAGTACTAGGGAAAGCAGTACTGATTGTGGAGGACTATAGCTAGAACACAAAGAATCTAGACAGATTTTGAAATCTTTCTACTCTTTAAGCTGAACACTCAGCAAAACTTACCCAAATTCTGGTCATTCCTTTTGTAAGCATCCTTATCTACCAAGTGAGTGTTACTGGAATTAAGTAGAAAGTAAGTCAGAAGATGGTAAAATGAGTCCTTTTCCCATCAGTTATACCTGTTGTAGCTGCCTCAGTTATTAGCAACCAGCCACAATTTGCACAAGCAATGAGGAGAGACATGAACTTCTTGAACACAGCCTCTTCCATTGAATACTGACAAGTAGGAAAGATAAAAGTAAAACAAATGCATAGACATGAATGTAACCAATCTGTTGAACAAGTAGGATTTGTAATCACAAGCAATTTTATTTTTGAGCCTCACTTTCTCTTTAAATTTTCTCACTGAGTTTACTTCTCCTACCCCTCCATGCAAACAGGCAGATGCCATGACTTTTCTGCTTATTCTGGCTTAATAAAAAGAAAGAAATGAAACAAAAAACAAAAAACAAAAACAAAAACAAAAAACTATAGTCACTAAAAGTTACAACGGCAATTTTCAGTCAAATTAGAATGCATAGTCTATAATAATAAAATCACTTCATTAATTAAATTAAATCTTCTCTCCCCGCTTCCAGGTTGAGTCTTTATGGGTGGAAATACCTTCAGTCAAGGGTACCGAGGGGGATGTGGAAAGGGTAGGAGGGAAGATAAATAGACAAGAGAATTCTTACTTTACTGATAAAATTCTTACTTTACTGATAAATTTAGGAGGAGGCTTCATATTTCCTGGCAGAAAGTTAAATTTGTCTTTTTTTCTCTTATGAATGCTTTTGTGGAGTCTTCACAGAAACCTTTTCTCTGCCCCACACGGTCTCTTTTGCCTTCAGATCTCTTGTTGCTAGAAATGCCCTCTTGGCCAGCCTGTCTTTATAGCGTTTTTTTCCTACAGTTTTTATCAACTGAGCAACACTTGCCACTCTACATGGGCCCTTGGACAAGATATAAGAACACCCATGCTAGTGCTGTCACACTGAAGGATCACCTCTGATCTACAGGACAAACCACACATCCTTGATTCCGACAGGCCTGGAGGGCAGGCTGTCCTGTGCCATCACCTCTTCCTGGCCCATCATTCAGCTACAACCAATCCATTTCTTGATCTTTGTATTTCTCAGAAGCGAGACCGACCCTAAGCCTCACAGCACATATCAAGCTCCCTGAAATGATCTTATTGAAGTATCTCCCAACTCAGCTTGAAGTGAGAGTCATTTCACCTAGAGCTCTAATTCCTATGGATGGGACTCACCACAGACAATAACTCAAGTCACAAATACTCCTCTTCTCCAGGCACTTTTAGATCCTTGATACCGATACGGGCCTGTAAGTTGATCTCATAGATTTACAAATTTACTTAGAAAAATATGCATCTGCATGTAGCATCTCACTTGGGAATGGGGTATTGATTTTCTTCCCTTCTTGGCTCAAACGTCCATCTTTAGTACCCTGTTACACTGTTGCAGACTCTATGTTCTGGAAACTGTATCGATGGGAGAGAAGAAAGACACAGGAACGGTGGCCACACAGTGCTGGAGCCTGCTGTCTCAGCGTCTCCATTCTCTTAACCACCGCAGCTGCCGCAGGTGATTCGGAGCTTTGCTGAGTACCAAACCCCGCCCCACGCCCCACGCCGCGCCCACTCGCCTGCTCGAGCGCGCATGTCCCTCCGGGCTCGGGGGCCGCGCGAAGATGGCGCTGGCGGGCTCGGGCCCAGAGAGCACTCCGCAGGCCCCAAATGTGCCTCGTATCGGATGCCTGCTCCGCAGGCCCAGGCTCTAAGACAAGCAGACAAAGTCGGGGAGCTCCCCGTCCCCCCTCCCCCGCCACAGTCCTTCTCGCACTGGGGCCCCGAAGACCGGTGAGTGTGCGCTGCCCCCGGGCCTCGCCTCAGCTCTCAGGGACTCTGGGCGTGCGGGCCGAGCCTCGTTCCTTTTCAGGCCTGGATGCTTGGGGGCGCCTCTTTCAGGTTCAGGTCTTAAATAAGGGTGCGGATGTAGGGGTCAAACCCTTAGCTCCTCAGGGAGAAGCACCGGGTTTGTATTCCCACCTGACGGTGCATGGTGGCCACAGGTGGGGTTCATCGTGAGATTGTACCCCAGCCTCTCCCGCCTGCTTCCGTGGGGGCCTCTCTCCTCCTCCCCAGTGTGTCACTCAGCAAGTTTTCAGTTGTTCCCCCCGCACCCCCCAGAGGAAGTGGGTCCATGTGTAGCTGTAGCTTCGATGTGTGCATGGGAGGAGGTGAAGCCAGGATTCCCTTACCTTGCCATCTTGAACCAGAATCTATTCACGTGTATTTACATGTGGACATGCGCCTTATCGATAGCAAAGGGAGGGAATCTTTTAACGCAAGACAGCAGGAAGACCTCTTATTTCTTAGCGGGACTTGTATCACTTTTTCTCTGGCTGATTTTATTCTGGTGATCACAGGCGTTTAGTTTCTTTCCAGTCACCTCCTTGTCTAGTTCCCGGGACTTACACGTCTTCCGACCAAGTCAAGGCCGTGCGTATCATGAGCGGCAGGGAACGCAATCTTCCTCAGGTGCAGGCAATGAAGGAACGCATTTTCTAATGTGAATTAAAAAAAAAAAAATGATTGACCAACAAAAAGGCAGTCACTTTTTATTACCATGTTCTGACAATTCTCAACAAAGCTGAGCCGGGGGAAGGACAATAAATTTCGGCCATGATACTGTGTTACGGCAGCGCTAGGAAATGAATACAAATACTAATGATAAAACGACTCCCCCCTTTGTCTCTTAAAATGCTAATTTGGTTACTAATATACACAGTGAAATGATAAAATTAGTAAGTATCTACCAATTCCCAGCCAAGCACATTTTATTTCCAAACGTAATAGAGTTCTCTACTGCAGTATAATGGGTTGCCTTCTGATTAAAACCTCACCTTGGATTTGGACAGGAAGGCTAGAGGTAGGAAGAGGAACTTGACAAGCAGGGAACAGTGAGTCGACCAATGGAAAACCATGTCTTCTATGAATTGACAATGCTTAAAAGAAGTAGGTACGCTGACAATATCTGTTTGTATAATATGAATGTCCTAACCAATTGCAACAGTAGTAAGATTAGTTTGCCTGACTATCCAGTTTTACCTCTGTCTTATCCACTTCTGCACGCTAACTTCCAATCCTCCACTTTACAAAATCCTGGATAAAATCAGGTCCGTTCTCTCTCTCTCTGTCTCTCTCTCTGTCTCTCTCTCTCTCTCTCTCTCTCTCTCTCTCTCTCTCTCTCTCTCTCTTTTATAATAATTTACCACCTTCATTTCTAAGAGGCCATGTACAGTCAGTCTGGAGCACCATAGAAAAATTCCAGCATGGCCCAGAAGGTTATGTCAAGTCTTCTGAAGCCAGAGAGGATGATTCTCCAGACAAGTCACTAAAATTGATAAATTGCTTATTTACAAAATTAACTGGACAGAACAATGAAACACTAAAAAGAGGGAGAGAAATGTAAATCAATAAATTTTTATTTTTTAAGTCTTTTATCCCAGGGGCCTATTCTGACTAGTAATACCGTTTACCCCATACTTCTCCCCACATTCAAAATACCTAGGATGGATATTATGCATTCCCAACCTGTCAGCTTTGGCTGAATTACAGAGTGCTCAATTATGCTCTAATCGAATAGCTGCCCAATGCAGGCCACGTAATGACTTCCTGATTATCTGCCTTTAAATGATGAATGAAATGAATATGTAACATTCTGTTCAAATATAGCATACTTAGCATGCCAAATGAAAACTGATTTTGTGCTCCTCTCTCTGAAAAACGTATATTTTATTGTAATGCAGTTCAATGGTTGTTCGGTTGCTTGTTTTCTAGTCATCAAGATAAACACTGAATGAGCTATCTACGAGAACATTAGTCTTCATTTTTGCTTTCCAACAGATGCTAAAGGTGTTAAACATTGTTTAGATTATTTGGGTTTCTCTCTTTACGTCGCCTCATTGGAAAAAAATGAGGAAGGTTGTATTTTTACAAACAGTTCTTGTTGGCAATGTTCCAACATACATTGGCAAAAAAACAAATCTGTTAAGATGAATGTGTTGCAAAGACAACATTAAAATATGAATAAATTATTTATTGGCAAGAGTGCTTTTTATAATATCAGTCCCCTCAAAAGAGTGCATGCTCTGAAAATTGATTATACCTGGTCTATATTAATAACGGTTTGCACAACTGCAATAGTTTATTATTTTTTACATGATTTTGCCTTCAATATACTAATTTCCAAAAAGTAGCTCAAACCGTATAGGGGAACTCATTGGATGTAATAACTTTTAAGAGATAACCTTCCCCACTCACCTTGAAAGACAGAGAGGATACTCAGGTAAGTAAGGAGAGAAGGAACTGTGGAAGGAAGGAGGGAGGGATGGGGGAAGGAATTCTGTTAGCTAATCTGTCTAATATATGATTAATATTGCACAATTGGTGCTCAAGTGACTGATTTAGAAAACATCTTGCATGATATATATCCTGGATCCGATTTCAGTAAAATGCTGCCCAAGATAAAGAGGAGCACCTCTCTAAGAACCTCTTGAAATTTTCCCTTAATTTACTAGGTAAATTTCTTAATTAAGATGAAAACAAAATATTTACATATATTTATATCAAGGTAAATAATTGATTTAGTACTCTCCTCAGAATATATTTCTTCTTTTTTTTTTTTCTCCCTACTCCATGTTTTTGGCCCTTTATTTATTTTTTGATATGCTGTCTTTTATTTCTAGTTATAAAAAATGAACTGGCAGAGTCATGGATAAATTCAGCCCACAAATGCTTTTGATTTAACCGACTAGCATTTTAGAAGAAAGTTTGAATTTGTTTTCAGCATTTCAAAATGAACAGATTTCATCTAAGCATGCGGCTCTCCAGTTCCTCACTAAAATTCAGTTCTAGGAATGCTAGTCTTATAGGAATTATCTCCTTAGATGAGCCACACACTATCTAGTTTGCCAAAATCTAGCCTACTTTTCCCTGGCACCCACAGGTTTAAGGTCTACAACCTCTAGGGCCCATTTCAAAATTCACTGTTGGTCCAGTGGCACTCAGCAAAGGGTATGCCCAGCCTGAAGACACACAGGACCTTTGACGAGGTAGGATGCAGAAGGCAAAATTAGAACTTCTGCTTACAGTTATTGTTATATTAAAATAAGAAAGATTTTGTGCTTTGCTAAGATTTAATACACCCATTGACAAGGTGCCCACATTCATTGCATGTATCAGATGGTGATGTGTCTTCTATGGTTCATGGACTATTTGAAGAACAGTGAGCTTTCCACATTGTGCAACAGTTAGTTAACAGTTGCACCTTCATTTTTAGGTCACTTTCAACATGCTATGATGTTATAGTTTAGTTAAAAATGATTGTATGATAAACTCTCAGAGGATGGGCAGCTGATATTAAAAGATACTGGTAAAGAAATAGAGGTAATAAACGACATTGATGGTATGAGCCCAATGAACGTGACAGAGCTGGTTTACTCCTGCTAGCATAGTCTTCAGCAGCCTCAGTATGAGCTAAAACTCACAATCTGATAATTTCTGATGTTGTCCATTAAAAATGAATTTTTCAAGGTAATGGTGACATTTTAACATCGAGTATGAAAATGACTGTGAAATGAAGAAAACATTTGAAAATAGATGCTTAAAAATACTTCCATTGTTCTATTTTGAAATTATGTCAGCTTTGAGAAGAAAAATGTCTAACTTGTATCTTTTTCCTCCCATACACACAAACACACACTTGGATGCAGAATTGTTGGATCTGTATTACAATCTTCTAAATATAAAGCTTCAGTGCTTTTTAAGTCATTTGTAAAAATTTTAAAATGTGCTTCTTCCTGAGAATTTGCAAGTACACGAGTAAAACCATTCACAAAGTTGGTAAATTGGATTAAAAAGGTTTTATTGAAAAAATATCCAATTCTTTATTACACTTGGGTATATATAGTAAAATGTCTTTTCCCCACGAACCCAAAATTATTACTACCATAACATAACTAGGCCACTAAAATATTGTATTATAGTTTTAAAATATAATCTTTAACACTAATGAACTACAGTTGATTGGATTTTCCCTTTAAAAATTACTGCATTTCATTGGTTACAAAGTGTGTATTTTAACATCTGACATTATAGATGTATCTTACAATTGAGGGGTAGCATGTGACAGCTAAATCAGTATTTTTTCTTCCTTAGTGGTACATGAAATAATAGTACATCTTACATTGAATGGAATATAGCACTAATAATAATGATGATATGATAATATATAATGATATCTTTAATGAGAAAAATGAGGAAAAATCAATTTTGTGCAATTAATATATAAATATAATTTATGACATATTTTAATTTCATTCTTTTCTAACGGTACATTGTACACTGTATTATCTAATAGGTTTTATAATGTGTAAAATATAATGTACCATAGTAAATATATATACTTCATAAATATTTATATAATGAATGCATATCACAAATAGATTTATGGATGAGCCGTATAATGAAAAAAGTTGATATTCTGGCCAGTCTACCATGTTGTTTAATACTTTTTTTTTCTTTTGAAAAATCTGGTCAATCAAGAAAAAAAGTGAAAAAAAAGGAAAGGCTGTTCTTGGAAAAGAGAATCTATGTTCCTTACATGGTCTGGGCTTGCATTCATGAATAAGAGCTTCAAAGAAAACAGCAGTATTAAGACAGCTATAGTCATGCGAGTTTTTTTTTTTTTTTTTTACTATTATTCAAACCATTTATGTACTTTTTAATGTACAATATGTTAATATGCAGAATTGTTAATGTATGCTTATTTAACATATGTTGTAGTAAACTTTCTACTGAAATACCATTTAAAAGATAGCCATTTCTACACTGTTTCCCATTTTACTTATTGTTTTATACTGCCAACCATTATTCTTTGGTGCCAGAGACACAGGGTCCAGAATCCAGAATTTTCTTGGCTAGAGTCTAGCGGAACAGACAATAAACAGTCTAGCGGAAGAGACAATAGACAAGTAAACAAGATATTTTCATAGCCGATGATGACTTGGGAAAAGAGCGCATCAGGGCCATGTGACAGAGGTGACTGAGTTTAGCCTTCAGTACTAGTTAGGGTATTAGTAGAAGGCTTTCGGTTTCAGTGATTTCTAAAGTGAAATTGATCAGCTCTTCAAAATAGTTTCCCAATCTTCTCGCTCCTGTTCCTCTTCCAGGAAAGGTGATCTGAAGTCAGAGGCAGCCTTCCCGCTACAGTCCTTCTGCCAGCACATAGACAGCTACAGTCTCTCCTGCCCCCAGACAGAGCCTTGGAGTCAGGAGACTTCAGGTTTCGCGGGACCGTGTCCCCTCATTGTCTTCAGGTTCACAGCTGTTTTCCTTCTCAGCTGTCATTGGTGAGGTTCAGCTGTACCGGACAGGCCCATGTACATTCTCACTACATAGAACAAGAAACCGCAGTAGCTTCCATCAGGGAGCCCCGAGCTGCAGTTGGGAGATTCACTCTCTTCGAAGGCAAAATCTCTAGACCCTGATAAGAATCTTCCAGGTTCTTTAGACTTCCCCTTTTGAATTTCCTAATGCAGTAACACCTGCATACTGGTAATGAGAATGGGGTAATCTTGCACTTGCTCTGGAATCTTGGCTTTAGTTGTGTTATTTGTCTTCTGAAATGATTGCTAATGAAAAATATAGACATATAATTTCTAATTAACCATGTCCTCTTGGCATCCTGCTTCCTGACACGAGTCAGCTCAGCAAATGGAAGTAATGGTTTTTCTCCAACATGTTCCCAGAAAGAGAGGGCAAGTTGAAATTGCTCAACCATAATGATGATGTCCTGTATTTTTTTCTTTTCGTTTGTTCTTTAAAAACAAAACAAAACAAAACCAAAACCAAAAAACATTTCTCAATCTTTCTGGCCTGATGTATCGATAACATTTTTGTGGCTATAAGGTTTTCTTTTGAGTAGACCAATCATCTCTCTTTGTTTAGCAAAGCTAAATGGAGTGCAGGGTGGTCAGTATAAAATGAAGAGAAAACTTTTCTAAACAGTATTTGTCTGGAGATTCATAATGGAACCTCATACTCCTGTAATACAAAAGTATTACCTATAGGCTAAGATATCTATGTCGCATAACAACTAAGGACTTCTAAAGGACTTTATTTCTATTGGTCAGCTCACAGACTCCTAGGAACTTTGTTGGTTCCTGTCAAGATGGTTTGACTTCTTTCTGTCATTCTTCCTTGATAGATGAATGTGTTTCACGGAATTAACTTGCTTCAGAAACTTACCTAATACAACAAGGCTCAGATTCGAATCGATTTACATAGCCTAATTTACGTAACCGTTTCTTTTCCACTTTCCACCTAGGTATGTCGATGTTGTTTTGTGTGTTTCTCTGAGTCATGTGCGTCCTCGATTATTTGCCCAATGCATGCTGTGTGTGTTTCTTTTGTTCTCTCATCCCACTTTTTTTTTCTTTTCCCTAGTGCCCCTGACTTGGCCTTTCTCCAATGCACATCCTGGGGAAGGAGAAATAACCCGCCGGGCATTTCCTTTTCATACTTTGCCTCGTTTTTTCTTATCTTTCCTGCCTATTTCAGATTTGCATTCGTTTTCTCAGTTTATGGGTCAAAATGCATGTTTTTCTTATTTAAGTTGCGATTGTGGCAAACGTATTGTCTCACAAATTCTCTCAAACGTATCAAAAATATTTTTTATTGTTCTATTCATGTTTAGCAATGGCACTTCTTAAATACTGGTATCACAAGTGACAGAGAACTCAGGGCCAGGACCTAGGTAAAGTAAAGGAGGTGCCCAGGGTGCAAAATGTAAGGAAGCCCTTCCCTCTTCTTGCAAGTGCTGAGTCAGTACCCCCGAAAGGGTTCCTCCTTAAGTTTTGTACCATACAAGCTTCCTTGCTCAGGCCCTGAAAGGACTACCCAGGTATTTTTTTTTTTTTCCCTCTTAGAATCACAGTTTCTTTCAATTATTCCTGAATTGAGAAGGACAATGAATTATTTTATCTTCTCCCCCCACCCCCCATAATTTATGTAACTTACAGCCCTCTTGGAATTTGCTGTGTCACGATAGCAAGTTTAAAACCACACAGTGTTCTACTAAAGGCCAGGTGTTCACAGGATAATAAACAGCTCCCTAAAGATTAGAAAATGAATATTTAACTAGATGACTGCATTTGATTTCCTTCATTCATTTTTTATTATTTCAGCAAAAACCTTCTGGATGGAAATGACATTGACAGGATTTTAAAATCTTCTGGTAAATGAAACCTGTCATCCTGGTGTGGTTATCGTTTCTTTACAGTACCATTTGGTAAAGTCCAGTGACCAGAAATTTTCTCCATAGTTAAGATTTAGGAGATACTGTGCAGATTGGACATCAGAAGTACAAAATTTGCCCTGTAAGGTTGATTATTTTGAAACTGGTCACATGAATTTGGTCCTGTTTACAAAAACCCTGATGATTTTTTTTTTTTTAAATAGGACCAAAAAAAAAAAAAAATCTTAATTTGTGAAACTTTGAAGCACTTAATTATTGTTTTTTTTTTTCCTTTCAAAGGCAAGAATATGATCATGTCCATTTCTATGCAGAGTTTTAGATTCCTTCTTTAATAAAATAAAAACTAGGCCCAAGAAATAAAGACCTCTAGAGTTGACATTCATTAAAAGTTAGCAGCAAATACAGTTACCTCGGAAACAGAGGCCAAAACATCTGTCTTTACATTTCCGTTGTGTCTATCTTAGGATTGTAGTTCCAGAAATTCTAATGCAGCGAGAAAAGTTTTAGGGCTCCAATATTGGATTTCACTAAGTAAGTTTTTTCCAATTGTCTCAATTGACAGTTGTTATCTGATTTCCAGTCGGAACTCACAGAAAAGGAGGCCCAAAGCAAGGCAGAAGAAACCTGTGAAAATCATCAAGTTTCCCTAAATTTGCACATAGTCCTAAATATTGCCTTGTCACCTCCATTCTCCTGTTAACCTTGGAGAGGGCCCAAATGTAATTTTGTTGTTGTTTTTAACTTGTGCTTCCAACATTAAAGGAGATTCACAAGTGTGTTACTGTTATTTGTTGTAACTTCTGTAATAGTCTCGGGGAGGCTGAACGGGGTATGAAGTCACGCTCATGGGATAGTGACACATTATACGGTGCCTTGTTTTGCAGCTTTCATAGTGCTTGCCCACTGCTTTCCTTTGCACTGAACTGAATTAAGTCCAGACCTAAGACAAATAATGACTTTCAGATTCTCTCTCTATAATGGATGAAATGAAATGCATAGTCACCCAACAGAGAGACAAATAAATAGCTTGTATGACCTTTGGGAGGAGAGCAAAATTATTAAAAGTTAGAGGTGGGTTGTTGTTGTTGTTTTTAGTTTGCTCTCTTTTTTTTTAAACATCTTTTTCTTTACTTTCCGTATCATGTTTGTTAATGGTTATAACGATAAACCGTGTGTTTTACAATCATGTCAAATCCTCATGGCAGCAGAAACTAAGATAGAAGAAAAACTGGCTCTATTGGGTTAATCTAGGATTTCCACACTAGGTATAGAAAAAAAAAAAAAAAAAAAGAAAGAAAGAAACCCAAGACTTCCCAGTGAATGGGGATCTTGGTTTTATTCATATACAGTTCTTTCATCACCCACTCCAGCATGGTGCTTCTGAAATGCAGAAACCTGCCACTTCTGAGATAAACCCACTAATCCACCTCTGTCCTTGGCATTCTCAGTGTTTGGGGGCAGATCTCTTTGGCGTGTGGATATTTCCTATCACCTATTCTCAGCACTACCTTTGTGTCATAAGTGGATCGCTTTAACCAGTGCTTTCCTTGCCTTCCAGATTCAACGAAGACATCCAGAGGGCTCTGCGTGGTGTGTGTGTCTGCGTGGTTCAAGGGCAGCGCCTGGTGAAGCTCTCTAAAGGTAATCCCCTGGAATGCCAGTGCGCGTGCGTGCGTGCGTGTGTGTGTGTGTGTGTGTGTGTGTGTGTGTGTGTGTGTGATAAACCAAAAGGAGTTGCTGCTGCGTTTACCCATTCAGAGCATGGGGTGAATTTTTGTTCCTAAGCGAATATGCAAATCAACAGTTGCCTCATTTGGTATTTTTCTTGTCCTTAGGATTCTAACCTTTCTTGCTGCTCCCTGCATGGGGGAAAAAATGCATGTGTTTATCAAAAAAACAAATAGCTGCTCTTCCCTCCTCTCAGGCCAAATGAGTTATCAGGGGACCTCCTTACAGTCTCTGTTTACCACTCAATCATAATTCTTCTCAGAGATTTGTATCTCTAGACCAAGGGTTATTTGCTGATAAAGACAGTCTCTTAATCATTTTTTAACCCCATGCCTCCTGACGTGTAAGGGCTAACGGAAGTTGTTTAAATGAACTCATAATAACAGAAAATTTAGAAAAGATGATATTAATATTCATACATAAACCTAGATATGAAATCTAAACTCTACCACTCCGTCAAGATTCGATTTTATGCGTTGAGCTTTTTTGTACTGGTGCTGTCACTGTAGAGTCGAACCCGGATTTGGGTGTCACCCCAATGGCAGGGGAAAGGGAGAGGGATAACAGTGGCCCAGAAGTGTGGTTAGCATTTTCTCTCGGTTCTTCCCCAAATGACAGCAGTAATGAATCATAGGTCATGATATTGAAGTTTTATCAAAAGTATATTTTAGACAAAGAATGCCCCAAGGAGGCACATGGACATAGAGAAAGCATGCCCCAAAGTGGCAAGTGGTCCCAGCGGTGACCGCTGCAAAAGAGCGTCATAACAACAACCACAACAAACAACAACAAGAAGGCAAAAGACGGGCTCGGATGTGGGAACATCTGCCTTATGTTTGGGCCGTGATGGGTGGTTCCGAAGGCATTCCTAGGTGATCGGCAAGTGAGGTCATTTTGATTGACACCTGATTGGCTGCTCTATCACTCTTTGCCTAGTGCGCATGTGCATACCCAGAATTCTGCTACCATTAGGGTGTTCTTTGGGCGGTCTCTAGGCTGGACTCCTATTCCTTTGTTCCCCCTGTTGCTCATGTCTGACTAGATACCTAACAGTGCAATCTTGCTTTCCACAATCTAAGCAACCATCCCGACTTGGCTATTTTGTTCTATGAGCCCGTGACGATGTGTTCTTTTTCTTTGTTGTATATATTACGCCTTCGGACTGGAGAAAGATGGTTCATGTTGGTGGGAGACCTGATGTGTTGGATTGAGGCTGGCTGGCCCAGAGCTGGCCATTCTCATCCTTAGGCTCCTCCTATAACCCAGTGTGCTTCTTCCTATGCATTAGCCTGTTGACGAATGAGATTTTGAAAGAGTTCCAGGCTATAGTTAATTATGTGCTTTTTAAAAACTTCAGTTCTTTGCTATCTTCAAGGGTGTTTTTTTTTTTCCTCTACTTAGTAAGTAGTTCCTTTTGCTTATTTGCACATCTAACCTCATTTATGGTTTTGTTCTGTAAAATAGAAATCTAATGCACGTTGCATTAGATTTATTCAAAGGTTTTAAACAGGCAATGGCATAGCATGTGTGACAGCCTTGGGAAACCTGTAAAAAAAATCCTACAAGTAAAATGAATTTATCATTTTTTATTATCATTCACTTTGCTTTTTAATAAACATGGGAATGTCTGACTTGAACCTGTGACATGAGACGTTTTTGTATTTTTTGTGGGTTTTTTTTGATGGGCTTTTTTTTGTCTTTTTTTTTTTTTTAATACAAGATAGGTTGCTTGTGTATACTTTCTAGAGATTTCCAGGGTTTTTTGTTTATTTGTTTTGTTTTTCAGTTCATGCCTTTCACTTTGGTTTTGCTTGTTCATGCCTACAGAGAATAAACTTTATGATAAAGCTGATACTTCAACTGTAAAAATGACAAGTCTGTGGGATTTGGGGGAGGTGGTTCCAAGGAAAAAAGAACAAGCTGAAGAAAAATTAAATAGTTCCCAAAGACTATTTTACTTACTGAAGTAAAATCCCGAGTGACATTGCTATAGTGTTAAAGACTCGGTATACGAACTCTTGATATTAGATACATGTAAGCTACGGCCAGAGGAGCTGGAGAAATTGATTGAGCTGTAGATCATATTGCTGCCGTATTTGAAGATGTTTCATGGGTGAGTACTGGAACGGAGTCCTCTGTTGGATAGATACTGTGGCAGCAATGGTGTTATTGATCTATGGGAGACAGAGAGGGGAACATCCTGATTGGTATGCTAAGAAGAGCTTGCTTCCTGGGGAAGGCAGGCGGTCTCAGGCTTCTTCACTTCTCATTGCAGCTGAGAAGCCCACCTAGGAAGACAGAGGTTTGAATTATTAAAGAAACTGAGTTTTCTAGCCTTGAAGGAGAATTTTCAATATTCTGCAAATTTTACAACATCTTGTTTGGAAATACGCATTTCCTCCTCGTGTTTAGAGACAGAAGGAAAGATATTTCACTCAGGAGTGAGGAAAGTTAGCTGTGGCACTAAAATTCAATAGAATGGATTAAGGCATAACTTGGGTTTTAGACATTGATCTTAAGAATTGGTGATTTTGAATTTGAACAGCTGGCCCGCTGTTGGATATTATGTCAATCCCAAAGTAACTTGTGAGGAAAATTAATGTCATTAGTATTTTAAATAGCTGGTATAAAAATATTTAAACTCATCTATGAAACTTTTTTTTATAAGTTTTTTATTTTTATATTGTGACATGAATTATATCTTTTTTATTCTTAAATGTAAGAACAAAGCATAGTAGATAGCATAAGACATACATATTTTACTTTCTTCTTTCCTAGATCACATTTTAGCTGGTAGCTAAGTGTGAGGGTTTTAGAACAATACAGGCTTGAGATGAATTCTGTGTAACTGAGGAGAATTTTTGACTGTATAATTTTGGCAAGCTATTTAACATCTTCATGTTATAGTTTCCCAAACTGTAAAATGGGAATAATAATAGAAGTCATCTTGTGAGCTTGTTATAAAGGTTAAATCAGAAAAACACATAGAAAACATGTACCAGTGAAACAATAAAGTATTTAAATGTTGGCTATTTATAGTGTTCCAGTAACCTTGTGGAGGGTACAGTGAAAAGGGGTATAAATTTGATTCAAATGCTGTGAGCAATTGCTCAGGAAGATATATCCAAAGTAGAACCTTTTATTTGTGTGATGGCAAGTCTGTAGATATATTTCTATCCCATTATGCTTTGAGGTGGAAGTCAGGCCTGGCAATACATGCTCTAAGAGGTAGCAGTGTGACAAGGTCTTCTTTCTGCTTTGACCTGAGTACTCATTAGTGCCTGCTAATGAGGAAATCTTAGGTCAGAAGCCAAAAAGAGTCCACTCTCAGCATAAGAAATGGGAGAGGCCAAAAGGCAAAGGTCAGAAAATCAGGGATCCAGGTCAGCTCATGACAGTGGATAACCCATGTTGAGAATCAGGTGGCCATGAGCAGAAGGCACACTCATGGAGAAGAGAAAAGAGCACAAATTGTCAGAGCTGGAATGAATTAAAATGGCACATTTTTTGACATCAATCAGACTATCATTAGAAGAGTTTCCTTTGGAGTTCAGGCAAAAAAATAATCTGAGGCATTAGATTTTTTTGGATGCTGGATAATAGAAAAATATTGCTTTCAAAGAGATAGGCCTGTATAATATAAAAACATTTGTCTGATGGAGTAGGAATTAGGGATAGGATCATGTTACAAGTTAAGGTTCAAATGAAAAAGATCTTGGCTGAGGCTAGGTATCCTTTGGTACACCCATGATGCTGGTAGGCCTTGTATATATAAATGCCTTAGTTCATGTTCAGGTTTGCTTCACTTATTCACTCACTTTTCATTTATTTTTTTATTTTGTTTCTGATAAGTAACATGATCATGTCAGACCCTCTTTTCTGGCAAATGTTTCATTTTCACCTTAGTATGTGGACACATTTGTTCTGCTTTATTTCATTTTCCCTTGCAGCCAGGGCAGAAATACAAACTTATTTACAGAGCCCGTGACCATTGGTGTTGGGTACCTCTCTGCCATGTAATTCTCCACCAGAATTTTGGAAGGATCTTTGTAAAATATACATCCAAAAGCGTCATCTCCCTGTGTAATACTCTTAATCCATTTCCCCTTGGTCTCAGAAGACAATCTAAATTCTATTTGCAATGCTTACTACATGGGATTACACAGTGTTTCCCTTTGAAACTCAGTTACTATAAAATTACCCTAATTCCGAATCACTGACACTAATATGACATATTTATTTGTTTTTTACTTATTTAAATTGATCAGAGTGCTATTAAGCAAAAACATACAATTTTCAGGTGTACAATTCTATAACGCATCGTCTGTACGTCGCATTGTGTGCTCACCACGCAAAGTCTAGTCTCCTTCCATCACCCTATGTTTGACCCCCCTTTCCCCTCGGACCCTCCCTTACCCCCATCCCCTCTGGTAATGCTGTAAGTTTTTAGCATCGCCCTTAATGATTTTGATGCCTTCTCACTGCTATGGTTTTGTGCTTGTATCTAGAGATGATGATTTCATCAAGTAAACCATTTTTAAATCTATGACAAATGATTACGAAACAGTGAAACTTCAACAATAAATGGGTGCTTATATGACATCGCAACAGGCAGAAACTCTCTGGGCCCAACCAAATCCCACCTCTTCCATGCTGTGGCATCCAACTACTTTTGTTTGTCTTGTTCACCGCCATTTCCAAATTTCTTTCACATCTTAAAAGTTTTCCTGTTCAGATAGAAAACACAGTGTAAACAGACATTTCTGTTTCTCTTGTTGCCTTATACCCTCTCTCTCCCAAGGGTTTTAGACATAAAAAATTGTTTTTGTATTTCTTGAGTGATGTACTTATCAACTGATTTTGCCTACTTTATTATTATTTTTGAACAGGATTCAAAAGCCCCTTCCTATTTTTTTTTCAAGGTAAAGATGAAAAATGAGCAAGATATTTATACTTTCAGAGAAAGTGACTTACATTTATAACCTGAGGTTGCCTTTGATCCTAAATCAGCTTTTAATTACCATTGTAGTTACATTGGTGAAAAAACAATTCTATTATTTCCAGAACACAGCAAGGATATGGCCAATACTATCTATCTCATGAGCACAGTTATCTTTAGGCTTTTATTACTAATTATGGTTGGTTTATTATAATTCATTGTTCACTGGCCTTCTAGGCTACTCACTTAAGGTTCTATTCAGCATTACAGCTGCCGCTGCAGCTGCTGTTCCTTTGAGAGTCTATGACTTCATGAGAGCAACAGGGCTCCTATTTGGAAGAGGGTGTAATTGGGCTCAAGGGAGATACTTAACTTGGTGTCCCCTGGAATGTACTACAAGAGGGTGCATTATTCCCAATTTCAAGAAGAGGTTAAGAATATAAAGAGAATGCTAGGTAAGCCCCTATAACCATCATGAACTGACATAAGCAACGATGAGACCATTCATTTATCTACTTATCCCGCTAGCTTCTGTACACAGCCAGTTTCCCCTTTATATTAGATTCCCACTTTATACAATTTCCAGATGGCTTAATTCCCAGTCCAGCCTCACTTCAACTTTTGCAAATGAAAAATAGTAAGTTTTTAGCTTCCTGGGTGATCGTTTATTCCACAAACATTGTTGAACTTCTGTTATGTCCCCGGAACAAATTTTGCAACTTATGCAGACATTTATTAGCAAGTAGAAACACAGGCAATCGAATCATTTGATGTCTTTCTGTAAGGTCAAGGAAGTCGCAAGGAATTCTGGCTATTAGGTACCTTAACAAGTGGTTGCACAAAAGTTTGCAGCAACATTCCTATGGCATCATCACTTAATTTTCTAATTGAACCAAGGAATGGAATCCTTCAATAAGTTCGAAAGGCGGGAAAGGACAGGAGAGAATGATGGACATCACGGACTAAAGGTTTTCCTCTAAGAGTGTTAGTCTGTTAGCCAGTCATTCTGTTTTCCACTGTTTAGGCAAGGGCAGATGTTTTAGCCACCCCCATATCTTAAACGTCACTCTTCCTTAAATGAGAAATTATTTTCATACACTTCATCCTAGTTAACAAACCCTCCAGTGAAGATTAAGACAGCTATGTTTAAAATACTTGTCTTCGGCATCTCTCGAGCCCTGATTGACATCATCCATGCTCTCTCGCTTCCACTGGGCTCTGCATTTCTGATTAGAGTAGATCAAATGCAAACTAATGTTTCCAAGAGAGTGGATCCAGTGCACAGGCCGTCATAGCCGCTGCCTCTAGCAAAGTATTTTAAAGTAAATCGCAGGCGACTCTAAAGCAGAGGTTGGTGTCTCACTCTCTGTCTGGATACTTGCTGCATGACAGAGTCACCAGTTTTGTCACAGGGCTGCAGTGGGAACAGAGCCACGCAGAGAGGGAAAAGGTCACAGGAGAGCACAACACACGTGAAACCACATACCTGCAGAGGCCACTGGCAGCGGGCAGACCAGAGCAAGCGAAACCACACGTGAAGCATCCGCCTTACCAGAACCAACTGGTTTGATGCATTAAAATCGACCCTGGCGTCCCTCTTTCCTCCTTCAAGACTTTGACCCAGGATAGCTAGAACTAGAAGAGAGTTAGGAGACTGAAAACAAAATCTGTCATCATCAAACACAGCGCGCCTGCTTCCCTGGACCTGCCCCCACTCCAGGAACCTAAGTTTGAGTTTCACTGAGTGACAGAGAAGTCAGTGTTTAATTGGATGATTCCGAAGCTTTAACTGGTCTGAAATGAGTGCTTGCTTATCAGGTGTTAGTTTACTGTACTGTAAAACACATATAACATGAACTTGGCCATTTTAATCATATTTAAGCATAGAGTTCAGTGGCAGTGAGTGCATTTTCATCATTCTGCAGTCATAAATGTTATCCATCTCCAGAACTTTATTTCCTCAAACTAATACTTTGTACTCAGTAAATATAAACAACCATTACCTCATTCACCACTCCCTGGCAGCTGCCATTCTACTTTCTGTCCCTATGAATTTGACTGCATATTCTCTAAGGCCACCCTCACACATGAGTGGAATCATACAGTATCTGTTCTTTTGTTTCTGCTATTTTACTTTGTACAGTGTCTTCAAGGTTCATCCATGTGGTAGCATGAGTCAGAATTTCCTTCCTTCTGAATCATGTCCCATTGCACACGTGTGTGTGTGTGTGTGTATGTATGCCATTTTTGTTTATCCACTAGTCTATCAATGGATACTTGAATTATTTCCACATTTTGGCTATTACGAATAATGTTGCTATAAATAAGAATGTGCAAATATCTGATTGAGTCTCTGCCTTCAGTTCTGTAGAGCATATTCCCTAAAGTGGAATTTCTTGTTTAGAAAATAATTTTAAGTTTAATTTTTGAAGAATTTCTTTGAAGACTGTACCATTTTTTCACAGAAGGTTCACCATTATACATCCCCAGCAGCGGTGTGCAAGGGTTCCGCGTTCTCCACATTCTCATGACGCTTGTTTTTTGTTTATATTCTTTTTAGAGGCCACTGCAATAGGTCTGAAGTGGATTTCATTGTGGTTTTGATTTTCATTTACCTAGTGATAAATGATGTCGAGTATCTTTTCATGTGTTTAACCCTTCATGTATCTTTGGAGAAATGTCTTTAGGTCCTTTGCCCATTTTTAAAAATTGCATGGTTTTTGTTGTTGTTGACATTGACTTCTAAGAGTTCTTCACATATTCTAGATTTTTCTCTCCATTTCATGCGTTGCCTTTTCACGTTGTTGATGGTGTTTTTATACACAAAAGGCTTTAATTTTAATGAAGTCCGATTTATCTAATTTTTCTTCTGTTGCTTATGTTTTCATGTCATATCTAAGAAATATCCTAATGTTTGTCTGTGGAAGATTTAGAGTTTTTCTCTTAAGGTTAGCTTTTTGAGCCATTTTGAGTTAAGGTAAGGTTCCAACTTAATTCTTTTGCACGTGCATATCTAGTTCTTGAGCATTATTTGATCAAAAGGCTTTTTTTTTTTATAAAATGGTCATGGCACCCTCGTTGAAAAACCATTTGACCATGTACATGAAAGCTTATTTCTGGGCTCTCTACTGTATTCCATTTGTTTATGTATCTTCCTGCACGCCAATATCACATTCTTATTTTGTTATTTTTTTTTTAATACATGACTGAAGAGAACTGTTATGGTATTTTTCCAAGATGTCTGATATATAATGGGATATAGGAAGAAGACAGTGGGTAGAATGGTTAGAGGCAGTGATTTAAAAAAAAAAAATAAAAATGTTTTATAAAGAGGAAAATTAACTTTAATACCCCAACATGTTGGAAATGTCTGTATTGGTCAACTTTTCTGCATTGAAACTGCAAATCAAGCAAATATAAACCTTGTTGGCATACACCATGGAGCATTTACTTGGCACACAGCTCTGCAGGCCGGGTGGGCCCTGGCTGTTCTGTGCCTGGTGGGCTCAGCTCTAGTGGCGCTCCACCCCATGTCTCTCGTCATTTGTTGGAGACCAGAAGGCCAGGCAGGGTCTCCTCCTGGGCGTAACAGAACCATAAGCAGGCACGTAGGCAAAGGGGCTATGCCAGGTCTCAGGCGTGAACTGTTATATCGCTGTCTCTGTCTCGTTCTTTGGCCAAAGCAAATCCCATGGATAGACCCAGTGCTGGCATGAAGAAATGTGGTCCATCCCTTTAACTGAGAGAGCGAAAAATCACATGACGAACGGAGTGTTTTAAGTCACTTAGATCAAGGTCCTTGAAAGTTTTAAAATTGAGACAAAAAATAACTTCTCGTATCATTGATATTTCACCTTTGTCTTTCTTTTAAGGGTACTAAAGTCTAATTTATTTATTTTGAACATCAGGAATATTTATATATATATATCGTAGATCCAACATATCACATATTTTCTTCTGTAAATATGAGTCCTCTTTCTTTTTTTAAACTTATCAGGGTAACTTTGGTTAATAACAGTATATTAATTTTAGGGGTGCAACTTTATAGTTCAATATTGGTGTGTTCCGTTCTGCACTCACCACCCAAAGTCTAGTCCCTTTCATCACCATATATTTGATCCCCTTTGCCTTGTTTGTTCTCCCCAACCCTTCTTCTCTAGTAAGCATCATTCTGTTGTCTGTATCTATGAGTTTGTTTTGTTTGTTCATTGCTTTTTGTTTTATTTCCCACATAAGAGTGAAACGGTGTGGTTCTTGTCCTTTCCCATCTGACTTATTTCACTTAGCATGATAGTCTCAAGATCCATACATATGCCACAATGGCAATATGTCATTTTTAATGGCTGAGTAGTATTCCTGTGTGTGTGCGTGCATGCGTGTACTACATCTTCTTTATCAGTCATTTGCAGAAGTACATTTAGGTAGTTTCCATGTTTGGATATTGTGAACAATGCTGCAGTGAACATAGAGGTACATGTATCTACAAATAAGTGTCTTCAAATTTTTGGGGTAGATACTCTGAAGAGAGATTGCTGGGTCATACGGTAACTCTATTCTTAATTTTTCAAGGAATGTCTGTGCTGTTTTGCATAGTGTGCACCAACTTACACCTAAAGTCTAATTTAAAGGAAGGAGGAGAAGTGGTATAGTTAAAAAAAAAAAAAGTTTCTTTCTCCTTTGGTATATGCATGGATTTATTTTCATTACTTATACAGGTGCTGTTACTTCACTGTACACATGCCTGGTTTTCTTACTAAATGTGAGGTACTTGAGGCCAGATACCTTATTATTATAAAAACTATTAATAAACATTTATGAAGCACTTACCATGTGCCTGACTCTGTGCTAAATGCAGGACAAATATTACACCATTTAACCTTTCGAATAACAATCTCGAGTAAATTATAGAGTCTTCTTTTCACAGATTAGAAAATTAAAGCACAGAAAAATTTAATTACAGCCCAGATTCATACAACTTCTTCTACCTGGTGGCTGGCCCTGAGTGGTCGATCTACTCCGGAAACGTACCACGAGGGCAGAACCGCTGTCACACAGGGAGGGGCGTGAGGGACTGTTTCTGTCAACTGTCCCAAATAAATTTCCAAAGAGAAAAACTAATTTGTCAGAAGTACTATAGCAAAAATTACATCGAAGCAATCGTGCAGTGAAATGAGCAATCAGTTGTCTTTGACTCTCATCATTGTAAAGCATTCACAAATTATCCATTGGTGTACGAGTCATTCATTGGCATGAAAGTAAAAGGAAGGCTGACTTTAGACTCCCTCTTGGAGAGAGACCTACCACCACTATGTATGCCGAATACCCACTCCAGGTGTTTCTTTTTTATTAATTTTGTTTCTGATTTTTTTTTTTTTTTGCCTAAGTTTTGGGTGCTTAGTAAATTTTGATTGAAATAATAAATGCCATATGTAATTTAAATGATAGACATTCCTTCTTAAAATTTTAGATATTTTTCTTTTATTTTTCAGTTACAGTTGATATATAATATTATATTAGTTTCAGGTGTACAACATAGTGATTAGATATTTATATCCACCTCAATAATCCAGTACTCATGGGACACCATGTGTGTTTATTATAATATCGTTGACTGTATTCCCTATACTATATTTTATGTCCCCATGACTTTTATAACTACCAATTTGTCCTTTTTAAGCCTTCCTCTTCTTTACCCGTTCCCCTAACCCCTCTCCCATATGGCAACCATCCAAATAGTCTCTGTATCTATGAGTTTGTTTCTGTTTTGTTGTTCATTTATTTTCTTTAGATTTCACATATAAGGGAAATCATGGCATCTGCCTTTCTCTAGATAAAAACACACTCTTATATTAAGGTATATAAATGTCTCTTGTGAGCTTGAGTCCTTTTAGTAAAACAAAGTAACGCTAGCTTCACTTTGAATTATAATTAAATCTGTCAGTCTAGATGTATCCAGTTTTGCTTTTGGTCCTTGAACTTATGCCTGCAGATTTAGGGAAAAATATTTCTGTAACTATTTTTACAGAGCATACATTTATTTGGATTCAGAATAAGATATATGAATTTAACATTTATGAAAATACTACAGTGAAATAGAATAAGATGGTCTGAATGGTTAATTTCAAATGGTCAGAACATTGTTTAAATTGAAATATTAATGCTTTCAGTTTTTTCATAATCAATATTTGCATTTCTTAATAGTAGAAATCTAAAAATATCAAATGAATCATGATCCTGAGGCCATGAGCAGCTGGGAATTATATTAAAAGAGAATTTCAGGTTTAGCTACACATCTCTTGATCGAGGTCAAAATTCTGAACATTGGGAATTTAAAGGTCTAATTTAGCCGTCCATACTTTCTAACGTGTTTGAACATTAGTGGTTATTATACTGAAACGTAAGTATCTAGCTGTTCTTTTCTTAGAATCACCCTTGGTCTACAGAGGAGATTTGGAGCCTCAGTTATACTTTTAACATGCGAGTTTTATGATGTGAATTATTTACACAGTGATTCCTTTGAACTGGTATTCTTCCACCTTCTCTGAAAAATAGTACCTCTTTAAAAAAAAAAAAAGAACAAAATCAATAAGAGAGAAGTAGAAACCCCTCTTAATATTATTAAATCCTGATGCAAAGCATATTGATGACCTTGAATATGATCATATCTGGAGGTGATCATGATTATAAAATTCTTCATAAGACCTCATTTTCTGTTGCCAAGAGCAGAGTATCTCCAGAAAAACAGCTCCCTAAGCCAAATGCAAAACTAGTCAATTTTTTCTATGTATTGCAAATCATAAAATTCATATGGAAGATACATTGATTTTTTTTTTCTTTTAAGATTTTTTCCCTGGACCATGGATTAAGCTAATTTCTCCCCACATCAACGATTCTTTATTCTCCCTTATAGAACAAAATGCAAAGCCTTTGAAAGCTGACACTAACATTATTTGAAAGGCATGATGAGGTGCTTCTAACTTTTCCTAGGTCAAGAAAGCAAACAAGATAGTGTGTTCAAACTGTATCTAAAACAAGGATAAACTGGCTCTAAAAGGGACCTAAGAAATAGACCTGTGAGTAAATTGCATATACTGTGTGGTATTCATTTTGGCCTTGTTTCTGTGATTACTCTTCATTTCCCAGTACTAGAGCAAAATAGAATGGGGTTCCCCTTTCAACAGTAATGGACCCGTTCAGACTGGGCCCTGAATAGCACGCTATATAAAGTTGAGAGCAAATGCTTGATTTGGGCCAATTCTTTGAAAAATATATAAAGCCCTGCTTCAATTCCTCTCATCCAGTTGATTATTATCATTTTATTCCATTCGGTTAAAGTTTTCTATATCAGCCCCTCCTTAGAGAATAACTAAAGCGTCAGGATAAACTAATTCTTTATCTCTCCCTACCTCTACCCCTGCAGAACTTAACTGATCTATATTCTGATAGTGCCTCATAATTTAGTTTGTGTTTCAGTGATATAATTTTATATCACACTTTATTTTTTAATCTTCAGTAATTTCAGTTGCCTCAATGCCTAAATTCCTTAGCAAGATCTTCTTTAAAAGTGTCACAAGGAACTTGGAAACTTCTTCCACACCTGGAGATACTTTGCAGACCTCTCCCACCCACGGGTGCCACGTAACATGTCAGTCCTTCTCTGAAGCCCTCTCAGTTCCCTGGATAGAGTTTGTCACCTATGGTATATCTTTTGTTCTCTTAATACCAAATACATAATTATCATGGAGTACTTATTTATTTACAAATAAATCAATATTATAGCCCTTCAAAATAGACTATATAATGCTCATCTTTATTTCTCCTGTCATTGCCCTCCCCAAATAAATACATGTTCAATAGTTGAAATAATGCGTAAAACATTTATTGAGTGATTATATGTTTGGTTTTGTGTGTTTTTATGTCTGTCTCCAACCCTCAGACTTTAGGTTGTAGAGGGTGGGAATCATAAACATTTTGATCACCACCATGAACCAGTGCTAAGTACATACCTGGTGTATAGTTAGCATGCAATAAATGTTTAGAAAATTAGCAAATAAATTGATAACTAAGGCTGTCGGTGGTCAATAATGGCTCTTGATGTTTAGGAAAAATTCTGAACACAAATTCTTTAACTGAAAAGAATGTACCTCTATTGATAAATATCCTGACATGGAAGATGGTTTTAAGATAGAGTTGTGATGATCAAAACGTGGGTTGTGACCCATATATATTTCACACGCTATCAGTTTAGCCTATTATGACCAGCACTTTTAAACAAAAGAAAAATGGTGTTGGATTGTATAAGTTTTTTATTGTTGTGTAACAAATTACCAAAAACTTTGAGGCTTGAAACAACACTAATTATCTCACAGTTTCCATGGATTGAATGTTATCTGAATTCTCTATTCAGGGTCTTACAGGCTGCAGTGAAGGTGTGGCAGGGGTTGCTGGGTCTTATCTTAGTCTTGGGTTCTTTTCTGTGATACTGTGATTTACAATAAGAAATGATATTTAGTCTTGTTTTTGGCACAGAGCTCCTAAAACCTTTGGAATTTCTTAAGTGATGGAAGCAACAAAGGTGTCTTGTATTATGCTAATGAGGTGATTTTGGACAGCCTGGAAGGATGGGGACTGGTTTCCAGGAGAATCAAACATGTGATTAGAGGGTTGGCACTTTCACTCCCACTCACTCCCCCTGCCGCTCCACCCCCCAACACACCTTCAGCAATGGGGGGAAAGGCTGGAGGTTGAATCAATTGTCAATGGTCAGTGATTTAATTAATAAAGCCCATGCCTGAAGCCTTTATAAAAACTCAAAATGAAAGTTTCTGATTGAGATTACCAGAGAATCATGCGCCCGAGGAGAGCATAAAAGTGCCTAGTTCTTTCCCATTACTTTGCCCTATGCATCTCTTCTGTCTGGCTATTCCTAAATTATGTTCTTTTATCATAACTGGTAATCTAGCGAGTAAATAGGATTTTTGAGTCCTCTGTTCTAGGAAATTAATCAGACTTGAGATCATGGAAGTCTCTGATTTATTTATAGCCAGTTGGCCAGGAGTATAGGTAATAACCTGGACTTGTTACTAGCATCTTAAAGTCCAAGGAGAGGGTTGTGGGAACCTCCAATTTGTAGCTAGTTGGTCAAAAGTACAGGTGACAACCTGGGCTTGCTATTGGTGTTAGAAGTGTGTGTGGAGGGGCATTTCGGCCATGTAGGACTGAACTCTTAACCTGTGGAATCTGAGGTTATCTCCAGGTAGATAGTGTCATAATTGAGTTGATTTGCGTGGTATTAAACCAGTGTCTGGAAAATTGCTTGGTGGTACGGGGGTGTTCCCCAACATTGGAATTGGTACCAGAACCCCTTAATGTTCCAAGATCATGTGATTGGTGAAATAATTCATCGCCTTGCCAATCAATGTAGAACTAATAGTATTTTGCTACTTTAAGGCCCTCAGAAGAGGGTCTGCTACTTCTTTTAAGTCTTTGATCTCTTAAAGAGATTACCTGATTAGATTAGGCCCAACCAGTCTAATCTTACTTTTGATTAATTTAAATTCAACTGATTAGGGGCTAGAGACTTTAATTGCTTTTGAGATTTTTTTCTTTATCTTTTTTTTTTTTTTTTTTTTGCTTCTTTATATAATGTAACATAATCAAATAGTATCATCCTATCATATCCATGGGCGTTGCCCCTACCAAGGGGAGGGATTATACTTGACTCAGGAGTCATTTTAGAGCAGCGGTCCCTAACCTTTTTGGTACCAGGGACTGGTGCTTCTATAAGAATCTAATGCCCGATGATCTGAGGTGGAGCTAAGGGTGCAAATACAGATGAAGCTTTGCTTGCTTGCCTGCTGCTCACCTCCTCCTGTGCGGCCTGGTTCCTAACAGGCCACAAACTTTAGCAGTCCATGGCCCTGGGGATTGGGGACCCCTGTTTTAGAGAGTTTTGCAGACCGTATTGCTTTAATAATATGCCACACGTATCTGTATGGGCTTATGTATTTAGGTTTGTGAGTGTTCCTGTAGTGGGTCATAATGTAAAATCTATTTTTGCACTGCAGGTCACATTAAAAATATTTGAAAATATCTGAACTATGGGATAATTTATAATGCTTTTCATATTCTCCAAAGTAAAGAATTGCTTAATCTAATTAAAGACAATGTTAAGCAGCTTTCGAAATTCAGTTCCTATTACTCATTTCCTACTAAAGCAAGTTTTATATTCATTCATTAATCAATCAGTGATTATTTAGCACATACTATATGCGAGGCTTTGCATTAAGCAGCAGAGACCATTAATTCCTTGAGATCAGCAGTCATGATGTAAGACACTGTGTATAGCTAAGTGAACAACTAGATTACAGTTAGGAAGTTCGGGGAAACTGTTAGGGAATTTTGGAAAGAAAACAAAGTAAAAATTCATATTTCGAAGAGGTTTTAGTATCACTGTGTCTGCTAAAGGACCATATTTCTTTTCCTGTTTTCTAAAACTCAACTTTAGTTCAATAATAGGAGAAATAAGTAATTAAAAAGAGAAGTAAAAAAGTTAAAGAAGAATTTATAGAGGAGCCAGTGTCTAGAATATACTTCTCACACATCAAGAAGAAATATCATTTTACTCAGCAGTTAAAATAGAGAAATTAAAGTGCATTTCTAATATCACATCTTCTGTTTTTTTTTTTTTTTTTTGGTAGTTTTATTACTTGCCTCAAGTCACTTCAAATCTCAGGGATGGGGTAAGCAGCCACTCAAGTTACTATCACTAAGGCTTAAGAGTATTTGCATTTGCCAAGTTGACGATTGGTTTGACACAAGCTGTGACAAACCCCCAAATCAAGCACAAATGCGTCTCTCATCTGTGTCTGCCACCAAACGGAGCCAGTGGCAATGAGGAGATCATACACATTATGCTTTGATGTTATTTGGACCTGCAGACTTTCCAAATTGCTCATAAATGAATGTCAGTTTTACTAAACCAGAACATATTTTGATTAGCTAATTTGTTTGACACTGTCCATTGTTAATGCACTGGAATACCATTGTACTTTAAAGCTTAGGTCAAAGTTATAAAGCTTCTGTCCCATCTTCTATATTATCTATGGAAAGGGCTGCTCTGTCTTTAATTCTGAGGTATTGTGCTGTGCAAAGACTGTTATTTCTTAGTATCTTGAGACTTTGTTTCCAAGTGAGCTCAGATTCAAGGTTAATGCACAACCATCATTTCCTGGGCAGTTAGATGAGGATATGTTCAGGTTAATGATTGTGAACCAATTGTCAAAGGACTGGCTGTATGCAATTGTCACAAAGTGTCCTTTATTTTCTTATTGCCTTAAAATTGTCTTCCATGATCCCTTGATTTTGCTCCTATAATATCGATAGTATTTTTCTTTTAAGGATCTCAAATAATTTAATTAATATGGCTCAGTACTATTTTATTAATGTCATTGATTAGATTTATGGATTCATAATTTGGACTCATGAAAGATTTGTTCCCACTGTGACACAAAACCCAAGTGATTAATTAAACCCCCCATCCTCCCTCTTCCTTCATATTCTGCCTCTATTAGGAAAAAAATAAGTGTGGAATGCAAAACAAAAGAATTATAGTTGTCACTAATTGATTGTTTTTCAGCAATCATGTGCAGTGTATAATTATCCAAAATTATGTTAAAATCCATAATTTCATATAAAATGAAAGAGGAAATAGAAGCTTCATCTAGAAGGTAATCTAAACATTGTAAACTCTATTAAATCTAACAAAGTACCTAGAATGACATCCTTGAAATACTTGAGTCAAACCCTTTATCCCCTGCCCATGAGTTCTGTAAAGATAGCTAAAAATAAATTGTTTACTCATTTTACTGTAATAGAGATTTCAGTTCTCTATATGCACAGCTCCTCTTAGTGATGTTGCAGCTGCTTCCACTTCTCTGTGTATTAATACAAAAAGAGTTCAAGGGTAGATGTCCTTCAGAGAACTCAAAATACACGTTATAGGTGCAAAAGTTCAGTTTCAAATGAATAATCTGCACTTAGGACAGAGTGACATTCCATTTATATGTTCAGTAGTATAGATTATTGGTTCTGGGGGTTATACCTTGGCCGGTAATGAGTGCAAAAGTGACTGACATATGACTGACGTTATTGTTTGCAAATTATTAGACTGCTAGTGAAGGTAACTATTAAAGACAATCAAATATAGTCCAGCTGTATAGTGAAATCATTACTTTCTGCAAATATCTTGTGATTTATTCAAAAGCTTTTGCATTATGAAGCACCAAAGTATTTGCGAGACTAACCCACCATAATCCAAGAATGTCATGACCTCTTAGATTAAATGGAATGATGAGTTTCTGTTGTCGCAGTGACACTACCTTGAAGACACAGCCTTGGCAGTGCAAGATCAAGGTCAGCTCGATGAGATTGAAACAGTGAATGGATTTACATAACATTTGAAATGCTGGTGTATGATCATCTTTGACAGGTAAAATATTGACTTATCAAAGATTGGTTTGCTATTGAAAACATCCATTTCTGGTGAGACTATAATTCTGAAAAATATTTGTCTCATTAATAGCTCTTACTTTCTAAAATAGTTTTAAAGGACATTTTTCTGTTTAGCTTGACTACAACTTTGTGGATCTCTGAGAGGCTCTTACTATATTCAAATTCCTTACTATTATATCGTTATTATTATTTTTTTACTATTCTCCTCCCTTCTCCATGAGATCCATAGAACAACTTAGCAAGGATGTTGATTGGCAACTTTAAAAGTGATCTCAGGTTTTCAGATATTTTTTACTAGAGTAATTGAGCTATTATCTGAGGTTCATCAAGTCTGAGTAGCTTGACTCATCACAAGAAGCCAAGAGGGGAAAAAAAAAAAAATCAAATGCCTCTAATTCTCCAGTTCACCATTTCACAAGAAGGATTAACGACATATTTAAATTTTCAGTTTTCCAAAGCAACTTATTGTTCTTCACCACAGTGCTGAGTTTGTATTTAAACGTTTTATCTTGTGTTTCAAACTGTCAGGCTAAAGAAGTACCAATAAGTTTGTTAGGTTTAGATAATCGAAAATTCCCTTTACTCAGCTTCTTAGTCTATATTTATCTGTCTGGCTGTGAAATCTATTCCAAGAGTATTCATCTACCACCCAAATCTATTCACCAAGCATCAAGACTCATCAGTGAGATGGAATAATGCCATTTAATTAGTCTTTGATATACAGCTTAATTAGGTCTTAATAAGGGGTAGTGCATCCTAAAATCAATTATCTTGCTCTTTTTAATAAGAGCAACTAATTAGTAGGAAAATCACCACAGTTCTTTTTGTATCCTGAAGCTTTCCATGATGCTAGGAAGGTTATGAAGAAGAAAAAAATATCTTCTAAAAATATTTGGAAGAAATGTCATATTGAACCTAAAAGGATATATTCAAAATAGTTGCAGTAGGTTAGAAATAATTTACAAAAAATGCAATGCTACCAATTCAGTTTCTTTCGATATTTCATAGTCTTTTAGTTAATGTGACAAAGGAAAGTCAGGTGGTTTTCTACCTGTGTGTCTACCTTTTCCCTTTTCACTGTTGACAAGTGTCCTAGGTGTAGGTCCATTGCAGCTGCATGTACAGTAGCCACGGCTCCACATTTACAATGAGTCATCTTTGTTAACTAGTGTCTCTTTTGCTCTAGCCCAGAAGTGAATCTGTGAGCTGCCGAAGACAGTTACTGCATGGCTGGCTATGTGTTCTGAATCTTTGTTTTTTTCTGTTTGTGTTTTGCTTTCTCCAACACAGTAGATTCTACTTAGCTTACAAATGAAAGATTGCCTTTTTATGATATTCATAAATTAACTCAACATTCATCTTTCTATCTATCTATTTATTTATTTATCTCCTATTATGAATTAGGTTCTGTTAAAGCCACTGAGATTTGGATCTGAAAAAAACCATACATGATTCTTGCTCTCATAGAGCTCACATTTTAATGAAGTGAGATAGAAAGGAAATGAACATGAAAACAAATAGGGAAATTTCAGAGTAGTGGGTGCTATCTAAATGCAACCAGGTATGATATTGAGTAACTGGGAGCAGAAGCTGTACTTAGGATATGAAGGTCAAGGAAGGGGTCTCTGATGAGGTGCATTTAAGCTTTGATCAGAAGGAGGAGATGATTAGGGGAAGATCTAGTAAAAGCAAAAATAAAGGCCCCAAGTCAGGGAAAAACGTTGATGTATTTGAAGAACATGGAGAATGGCAGTGTTCTTGGAGGCCAGTAATAGAGGGGAGGAGGGGTTATGAAATGAGATAATATAGAAGCTAGAAATCAGATCTGGCTGAGCTGGGTAGAATATAGAAAATAATTTTATTCCAAGTACAATAACAATGCGCTCACTTGGAAAATGGTATGATTAACTGATAGATATTCAAAATCAATATAAATCTTAATTATAGAATGTAGGTGGTGGGTATATAGGTGTTTATAATACAATATTTTGATATTTTTATATGTTTGAAAATTTTCATAATATAATGGTGGGAAAAATCAACATGGCTGGTGACAAGAAGTATGGCTTGGTCTAAGCATTAGATTATGTTAGTTTAAATTAGGATTTTAGCAGGAGAAATGGAGAGAGATTGCTCCTCCCCAAAATTAAGAAGCATAGTGATTGCATGCAAAGTTAAAATCAGATTATGTTGCCTCTCTGAAAAAAAAAAAAAATCTCTAATGATTATTCCATTGCCCTTAGAACAAAATCAAACCTCTTTCCACAGTTTAGGACCACCCAGCCGAAGAGAAATCCATTAACAATTAGAAATGCCTCCATCGTCAAGTTTGTCAGGAGCTGGAAGAGCACTTCACGGGAATCACACTCAGCCTGTGGAGTGTACTGTGAGTTATGCTCCAGTACTTATAAAGTGAGACAGTGCTACACTACCTGCCCAGGTGTGCATGGCTGGTTTTAATTCAGGCGCACTTAAGGATACAGTAAGGAACTTGGAAGCCAGATTCAGGCTTAGTCTAGTTCCCCCTGGGGAAAATCACCAACTCACCAAGCAACTAGCTTTTAATTAAGTTCTTCCAAGAATCCGTTAATTCAAGCAGCTCGCTACCAACTACTTCTTGGGAACATACACTTCATGGAAAGGACAACAAATGAGGGACTTTCTTGAAGAGCCTAGTAGTCAAGCTCAAGAAGGAAGAGGCCATGGAATTTCTGCTTGGCCCCAAATTCAGACATGTACAGTTGGTACTTAAAACAAAAGACAAAACAAACAAACAAAAACACTATGATGAGGGCTCCTGTACGGGGAGAGCAAACGCATTAAAAGGTTTCTGTGATACTAAAAGCTATAAGCATCCTCTCACTTTTGCTTGCTTCAGCAGTATCCAATCAAACTTACACTGATACCCACACGACTTGGTCATATATCACACTGAGGAGTTTTTACTGGACTAAGTCCTTCAACATATTTAACCTATATTTTTACCTTGGACAGTGTTGGGAGCATAACGATTTCTCTCATAGAACTCATTAGGTCTTCCGGGGAGATTTCAGAAAGCAGGAAGCCAAATGCAGTCGTGCTATGCCATAAAGGAAGTGCTGTAGTTTCAGCTGGTTGCTTGGAGTTCAAGAGACTGCATAGTAATGGAGCGCAGGTGTGTTCCTGCTTCAACCTCCCTCAGTTAACATGGCATCTTTTTTGTCTTGTTCTCCCACAATAGTCATTGAGCACAGTAAGCCACAATTTAAAAAGACCAGCATGCTCTGTTCCTCTTTTGTTTCTCCCCTTCTATATGTTAGTGGTGATTTTTTTGAGGGAAGAATTGTTCTGAAAATTACTGTTCCTCCTGAGGCCTAGGGAATGATTGCCTGCCTTTGATAGCTAAATCCTGATTCAAATGTTGATCCTGATAGTTCAAGTCTTGGCTTAACATTCTGTGTGTACTAGCGCCTGAGTGGGAAAAGCGATAGAGCTACTATGAGACAAACTGCTTCGGAGATACCGTAGGATAGAAGAATAGATAGATGTTCTGGCCTCATTTAACCCAAACGCAATGGGATTTTGGGAGAGAAAATGAGCATGGAGGAAGAGCAAGTCTATTTTGGAAAGAAATGGGAAAATAGCTCCAACTCCTTCTATGGAAAAGATTGGATTGAAAATGGAATTTATCCTTTCAGAAAGAACTAGCTATCTGACTTAAGCAAGAGCAAAGGATTTAAGGAGAATTCTTTATTTTTTTTAAATTTATTTTTTTATTTTTTAGGCGAGGCAACCTTTGGTTGACCTCACAGATTGCAAGGACCTTGTCAGTTTACAATCCCTTATTTTTTTTTGTTTTTACGCCTACAGCTCCTGGTCTTCCTAGGTGGTCTCGCATCCAAATACTAACCAGGCCCGGCCCTGCTTACCTTCCGAGATCAGATGGGATTGGACTTGTTCAGAGTGGCATGGCTGTAGACACAATTCTTGATATGGTTTTAAAAGTAGACAGTTATCAGAACAAGGTTCACAACTAACAAGCTTAGATTTATTAGTGTTCTGTCAGTGTACACATCCAAGTAACACTCAAGTTTAGAGCCTCAATACAGAGATCAGCTCCATTATGGAAGGATAAATAATGAATCGATAAGGGTGAAGGGAGGCCCTCATCATAGAATGAGTGAACACAATTTTTGACCTTAAAATGTCATTATTGGTACATTTCAGAAATGAAAGTCAGAATTCCATTTCATTATTGTAGCCATATGCAGGAAACAAAGTTGTATGCCAAAAGTCTCCAACCTCATCTCTTCCCAGGCAGTTTGGTGAAATGTCACATTTGCTTTGTCCAGAGCAAGCCAAGGAGCTGCTAATGCTGGGAACTCTGGATAATGAACACGCATCAACTGCCTAGAGAAACTTGGCTCCAGTTGTAAGCGTGTAGACGCCTTCCGTTGACGGAGGCCTTAATCCTTGGCTCTGGCTTCCGGCTGCCTGTGTATCCCACGTCTCAATGCTCACCCTCTCCTGAAGCCTTAGTAATTGCCTGCTCCACACTAGTTAACACTTTGTTACAAGCTCTCATGCTCATGGTTTTTATTCTGGATTCTCGTTATGTCTGCATTCCTTGTCTTTAATAATAGATGGACAGAAGATATAGTTAAATGTGAGTCAGCGGCAGTGTTTCAGATTTAAGATCCTTCGCATTCTTTGCTTTATGACCCCGAGTGAGGAAGTTCAGTTCTCTGAGCCTCTTGGAATGTAGTAATAAATAAAAAGATGCTCATAAAACTCTTAGAATAATGTTTGGCAATCGTAAGCCCTCAAATGGTTATTGTTGTTATTTTAAAGTTTTAAAGACTATTTTTCCCTCTCTTATGCATTATTATGTTCCATAACTGAACATAAGGGAAAGGACTTAGGTTTTTCAGCAGTCTTTGTATTTCCCATAGAAAGCATTTTTCCTTCTTTTATATTACTTTATAAATTATACTCTTTTGATACATTTTTTCCAAGGCCCGCACATAAATTTTGAAAGTTAATACATAACAGTACTTCCACTATAACCTTCTCTTCCCACCCTTATACCAGGTTGTTACAACTAGACCAATTAGTAGTATTTCTCTCCAAATCAGTGAATTAGTATAACTTGATAGCATTCAGGTCCAACAATTTTTTTTTTTTTTGTATGACCAATGACTAAATGTCTTAGGTATCTGTTTGGCCTCTGTGGATTCTCAAATAACACAATTTGATACAAGAGTAGAATAGATATTGATTACAATGATGATAGGAAGCACAAGAATGTGTTTTCCTTGTTTCATTTCCTTCTGTATAGAGACCTATGAATAACGGAAGAAAAAGGAAGCCCTTTTTTTTATATGGTTCACTTCTATATAGTTCATGTTGCCAGTTATGGCTTCTTTTGCTATTCTCTTTAATCGATTCCTTATTCAGCAAATAGAAGCAAGATACAATTAACCTTGTGAATAGTTCTTTAGGGGGTACATATTCAGATTTGATTGGGTCTCAGTTGGGTCACTCTCATTGACCTGAAGGTCATAAAAAGAGCAGGCTGGCTGCTTTTGGGTAAGTAATATTGAATTAAATCTCTTCAGAGACTAGTTTAAGGCCTGGAAAAGTCTTCTGGCTTAAACAGTGAGAGATAATTGAAGTGTCTTGTGGCATCAAGTGTTTGAGTGCAAATTAATATTTCAGTGAGATTGCTTGCTGTATGTTTTAAAGGACTCCCATTGAAGTGAGTTTAGTTTACACACAAGTCTCACGATTATCTATTGAGAACAGTTGCAAGTAGCAGTTACAGCACTAATTACTGGACAATCATTCTTTTAGAGTGTAAAGTTCAGGTCATGTTTTCATGGCACCTTAAACAAGTATCTATATGAGTCAGGGCATTTCACAAGTTGAACACTTTCTGAAGACATAAATTTAATTGAAATTCCATAAAGCAATTGTGTGTGTGTGTGTGTGTGTGTGTGTGTGTGTGTGTGTGTGAGAGAGAGAGAGAGAGAGAGAGGAGAGGAGAGAGAGAGAGAGTATTTTACTTATTTTGAGATAAAGATTTCCTCCTCTGTTGTTGAAGAATGAATAGTAAAATTTGAAGTTTGGATGACAGGTAAAAAGGGCAAGAGGGATCCTTGTGAAATCTCGACGTTCAGATATCTGTGAAACTACCCCAAAATAGAATGGCTTTCTTGGAGTTTTTAGCCCCACCTTGTCTTTTCTGCACTCTGATTTTTAGGATTTTGTGCACATCCTAACTTGATGGATGGTTTCAGTTTATCAAAAGAGGCAGTTTCTCTGCTCATTTACTTGACCCCAACATATATTTTAACTTTAAAATATTTTTATTTTTCAAGGTAACACCGTAGACACACAACACTCAGAAAGGACTCTCTATATCCATTTATTTTCTCATATCCAATTTTAAAACGTCTAGAGGCTTAGTTTTTACATGATTTTAGAGTTGGACTATTTGGTCCTCAAGTGTGTTTTATCCCTTAGGTACTGGGGGCTTAGAGCCTATATGATCTTATCAATGGACTTAAAAAGTGCTTGAAACACGAAAAAAAAGGAAAAAAAAGTTGTATTATCTCAAGCATGGAAAAGAAAACTCTGAGTGAAATCAATGCATGTTTAATTTATTTCCCTTAACAAAGTATATGAATTCCATTGTTAAGTTTAGTGGGATCAAAATCTCATAATATTTGAAAACAATTTACAGGTTTGGTAGCCTTGATTTATAAGAATTCCTATGTATATATAGACTGTTGAGGAATCACTGCCATCATAAATTAAGGTAGTAACATATACCCATATAATTTCTAAAATAGAGTTATAAACAATAATTCTTCACCAATTTGAAATCATTGTAGTATAAACACATGGATGTATGTTAATATTTTCAGTATGATGTCGGTATTCCAAAAATGAGCACCATGAACACCTAAGAAGCACTAAAAGTGGCCCTCTTGGCCGTTAGACAGTGGTGAAGTTTTATACCTCACCAAAAACAAAACAAAACAAAACTTGTATTAGGAATTGAAAGCAGGATCTCAAAAAGTTATTTAAACACTTATATTCATACCAGCATTATTTATAATAGGCAAGAGGTGGAAGCAATCTAAATGTCTATATTGAATAAATGGATAAATTATGGCATATACATAAAATGGAATATTATTCAGCCTCAAAATGAAAGAAATCTCATGTGTTACAACATGGGTGAGTCTTGAGTACATTTCACTAAGTGAAATAAGTCAGGCATAAAAAGATAAAGATTGTACAATTTCACATACATGAGGTATCTAAAGTAGTCATATTCACAGGGATGGAAAGGAAAATGATGGCTCCTCAGGACTTGTGGGAGCAGGGAATGGGGAGTTACTGTTTCATGAGGACAGAGTTTCAGTTTTACAAGTTGGAAGAGTTATGGAGATCTGTTGCATAACAGTGTGAATGTACTTAACACTGTTGAACTGCATACTCACAAACAGTTAAGATGGCGAGTTTTACATTACATATTCTTTACCATAATTAAAAAAAAATGTTTATAAGAAGTTGTTGAGCTCTTACTTTGTTATCAGAATTGTGCTACATAGAGGAATCCTCTGATATACACAAAAGTCATCTGTTTCATATCACTTTTCCCAGTAGTGGAAAAGAAAACCATAAAAAGCCAACTGATTTATTATTTCTCAAATGAGTAATTTAACATCTATTTTAAATTAAATATCAAGTATATAATTCCACTTATATGGAAAAATAACTAAAAGGTATAACATAAATTAATTTTGTTACAAGGTTAATCAAATAGTATTTAACTTTTGGACAACTAAAAAGCAAAGAAAAATTATAAATGACCCTATTCTCCTATTACCTTTGTTTCCGTTAAATATGTCAATTCTTCTTTGTATAGAAATGTAGATACTTTTGTGAGGCCTTCACTTGGGGGGAATTATTTTTACATTGCTTCATTTTTGCATTGTCTGTCTTATGTTCTTTTGTTGTTAGCCCAGAACAATAAAAATAGTATGAGATGTCCAACATGATTAAAAAATAGAAATGCAAATTTCAGTATTTCAATAGTACCATAGTGCTTAGTTATAAATTCTCCATTTGATTATTTAGAAATGCTTATATTATTTATTTTTATACTATTATTAAAATGAAAACAAACTTCATTTTTATGGTAACATTGGTTAATGAAATCCAGTAAGTTTCAGCTGTATATTTTAACAGCGAGGCATATATATATATATATATATATATATATATATATATATATATATGCACTGTATGTTCACCTCTCATAGTTAGATTTCCTTCTGTCACCACATATTTGACCCCCTTTCCCCATTTCCCTCCCCTCTCCCCCTACCCTCTGGTACCCACTAGTCTATTGTCCATGTCCATGAGTCTCTGTTTGTCCTGTTCATTTGTTGCTATTAGGTTTATATCCCACATATAAGTGACATCATGTGGTTTTCAACTTTTTCTGTCTGGCTTATTTCACTTAGCATGATTAACTCGAGGTCCATCCATGTTGTCACAAATGGCAGTATTTCATCTCTTCTTATGGCTAATATATATATATATATATATATATATATATATATATATATATATATATATATATATATATATATATGTACCACAGCTTCTTTACCCAGTCATCTATCATAGGACACTTTGGTTGCTTCTATATCCTACTCACTGTGAAAAATATTGCTATGCACATTGGTGTGCAGATATCTTTTTAGATATAAGTTATCAAGTCTTTGAGGTAAATACCCAGTAGAGGGATTGCTGGCTCATCTGGTAGATCAATTCTCAGTAGATCAATTCTTGTGCAGTCCCACCGGCAGTGTATGAGGGTTCCTTTTTCTCTGCATCCTCTTCAACATTTGTCATTACTTGTCCTGTTGATTATAGCTATTCTAACAGATGTGAGACAGTATCACATTGTGGTTTTGATTTACATTTCCCTAATAGCTAATGATATGGACCATCTTTTCATATACTTGTTGGCCATTTGCATGTCCTCTAGGGAGAAGTGTCTGTGCAGGTCCTCTGCCCATTTTTTGATTGGATCGTTTGTTTTTTTCTTGTTATAGAGTCATATGAGTTCTTTGTATATTTTGGATATTAGGCCATTATCGGAGGCATTGCTTGCAAATACATTTTCCCATTCAGATGGTTGTGTCTTTACCTTGTCGACGGTTTCTTTTGCTTTGCAGAAGCATTTTCAAAAAGAATTCCAAGATACCCTCCAAGAATGTGGTTCCCATTTTGGTGAAACCTAATTAACAATACAATGTAAGAGTAGGTATCATAGGGATATTATACACGGTGATATTGGAATATAAGTGGGGACACTTTATTTTGCTAAAGGGACTCAAGGAAGGAAGACTTCAGAGACAAAGTGTCAGTTACCATTTAAAGTGAACTTCGTTAGCTAAGTATGAAATGCCAGTGGGTGATGTTTGTGCGTTGCCAGAACAGGGGATTCTAACAGAGGGCGCAAAGGGCAAAGCAAGAGAGAGTGAGGTACAACTGAGGGAGCAATGTGTAGTTTCTTTGGGAGAGTGACTGGAGATAGAAATAGGAAGGAATAGAAGGCCGATTTATAAGGACTTTGATGCCATACTCAAGAATTTTGAACTTGATTTAGTAGCAGTGTGGCACCATCAAAGACTATTAAATTACAGGGAAGAGGTTGGTCATATTTGTGTTTTGGAAGTATACTGAAAAAGAACTACATAGGGTAGGTTTTGTAGCAAAGAAAATAATAACTGCCTCTGGGAGTTGCAAATAAACCAAAAAGATTTGGCAAGGCTGAAGATAAATTAAAGGCAATTTCTCTCTTTAATGTTGAAGAAATAATATCATTTTTTTTCTTAAGGGACCAATATTACAAAAGAAACATGTGAATTGCTATTATCCAGCTCTGAAATATAGTAAGTACCCCATAAAACCTCTTTGAGTAAATAAACTGGAGTTTCAAACTTAAAGGACTAAGAGGAAGTCTTCTCATATTTGTAAATATCTTTCAAGTGGAAACAGGTCTATGAATTACAGACATGGGAGAGATGAGGAACTCAACATTTTAAGACTCTCAATGCTCTGTTTTTTTTTCCCACTGAGTATGATTCATGCTTCCTTCTAGAACAGCAGTTAGAAGATCTATGTTTTTGTGATAAGCCACGTTGAGAAAAGTGCAGGCATGGGGATTTAGGTGGGGGTCACGAGAGATTGATTCTGGTTGCAACTTGAATTGGAAAGAGAGCACACGAAAGAAAGATTCTCACCCTTTAGCATGATAAGCCATCACTTAGAAGTTGAAACAGTCATTTAAAACATATACTAGTCTAATTTCCACAGATGATTTAAATTCATTATTTCAAAAGTTGAACTCATGAACTTTCCTCTCTCAAACACTGTTCCTCTTTCTGTTTTTTTCTGAATTTCACTTTTAGTAAACAGCATGCCTATTCCTCACTGACACTCCATTCTGGTTGCTGAAAATATAACCCTGGGAATCATCCTAGAATCTTCCCCCAAATTTTCTTGCCAAATTTCCTCGCTTCTATATTTATAGAATCCATCCATTCTGCGTTTTACTTACTGAAAGCAGCTTCCTCCATTTAATTTCTTATTTTCTCCAGCCTTTATTCTTGGGATATTCTTGTCTTTGGTCTTGGCTTACTTAATTCAATCTTCACAAACATACCATAATAATATTTCTATCTGAAATATTATTCCTGTGTAGTATACTGGCACAGTATGGTTTCATTCCGCTGGAGTCATATAATAGGTCTAAATATTGAACACAGCACTCAGTTGCTGAGAATCGTAAGACACATTGGTTAGCCTATGTGTCTCAGTGCCTTTCACAGTAAAATTGTGAGAACTAAGTAACACTTAGAACAATGCATGGCACATAATAAATGCTCAACCGTGTTGCTATTTTCTTTATTAAATTCTTTCTGGCTCCCCATCTCCATCTCACGAAAATTCAGTGTGATAATCAAGGTAATTTTGTAATCTGGCTGCTGCTTACCTTGCCAGTCTTATCCTTCTTTTATGACACGAGGAACTATAGCCTCCAGACATATGGAGAAACATATTTCCTGAATGAACCATGAGTTCTCAATCTCTAGGCCTTTGCACATGCTGTTCTCTTTGAGTTAAATTTCTTTTTTCCCCCTCAGCATAATTTCTCCTTTCCTTCTTTGTTCATTTTAAGGGCTGCTGTTTGGAGAGTAGTTTCTGAGCCCTGTCAGATCATAGCCCTGCTGTGTGACACTCTGTATGCATGTCCACCATGACCGTTACTACATGACTGTTTGGTTTTTCATCTGTCTCTCATCAATCAAACTGAAATCCATCAAGATAGGATTCTAGGCCTTATTTATTTCTAAAATCTCAGGATTGGGCCAACTGCATCTGGAATTAAAGCATGGATTATATTAATCACAGTTTAAAATTGCAAGAGATCCTCTCCTATCTCTGTGGAGAATAAACCCATTTCAGTGATAGACTATTGTTCATTTATACAATTCAAAACTCTGAAATTGATGAATGTGTATGAGCTATTTAAAATTAACCCCATTATTTCTATGTTTTGCCTGTTTTCCAGTTTAAGACTCTAAATTGCTTACTGGGCATAATTGGTAGTTTGAACTAGTTAAATATGATTGACAAGGATTATGGTGTTTAAATGAGGAAAGATGGGCTTATATTTCACAAGGAGAGCAGTCACAAAATATTTGAACACAAAGGAAATTTAGATCAAAGCTTTCTTGGAGGCTAGTTAAAGAAACCAAAATGTTCTGGTATCTGGAACAATTGAGATTAGGTAAACTAATTCCATGGTTCTCCTTTTTGGAAATGGTATATTATTGCTTTGGTTCAGTTTACAGAATAATTTTTCAGTTTCAAAGAAAGCATTGTATTGCTATTGGCAGGGAAAACAGTTGAGCATTGTAATTAGATTTTTGGAGAAGGAATTATGATGGTGCATCCCTTTTTCAGTATATTTGATTTGTATTTTCTGTTGTTGTTTTTTTTAATTTTCCTTGGGTTATCCATTTTTTTTCCCTTGCTCGCTCGCACGTGCTCTCTCTCTCTTTTTAAATTACAGGATTCATCAAAATCCACAGAATAGTCTATATGTGGATGAACTTAATTTCTTATAAAAGAAAGGTTCTAAGTTAAAATTAGGGTACTGACATTAGTCCACAATCTGAAATTAATTCCCAAGATGATACTGAAATCATTTGTGACCTCCTAAAGAGGATATGGTGTGAAACATGGACTTAATTCTTTCTCTAGGGAAAAAGTTTATCATAGAACCCTATACAGTTATCATTCTAAGATTCCACAGTCTCTCTGTCATTCTCTCCCTCCCTCGCTCTGTGTGAGTGTGTATACACACACACACACATATGTGTATATTCACACATGCATGCATATTTGTATCTCTGTATATGCATGATGAGTGTGTGTGTGTGTTCATGTATGTGCATGTGTTTCTCCCACTCATCATTTAATTACTCATTTCTGTCTGGATGACCGTCTCTTCCATCATGTCACCCCAGTGAAAATAAATCTGTCTCCGTGCAGGGCAAGGTAGATGTCTCAGGCCTGATCATGTAGAGCAATGTAGAGCATACAAATCTTCTAACTCCAGTGGGATTTTTTCTTTTCCATGCCAATTAGTAAGACTGTGGACAAGCTTGAGGAGACGCATTCATGCATTCAACATGTGCCATAGGGCTGGAGCCTGGTAAGAACAAGTTCCATATAAGGAGAACTGAGGTGGAGAGACAAAAACCAGGATCTGTTTGAGCCCCTTTATGACATCATTCTCCAGCAACCACAGCCCCTTCCATTTTCAACTGTATGAGCCAATAGATTTCAGTTTACTGCTGCTTACGATACAGGGAATGCACACTAATACACAAGTATATTTGTTACTCGCAGGTTCTAAAACCTCGCACCATGTAAGAAGCTCTTGAAGAGCTTGTTTCAAACATGGAGTCTCATTCCCTACCACAGATTCAGCTGGGGACAGGAAGATAAGGGAAAACAAAATCACTGTGTTCCACGTTTTAAGAAGCATCTTCAGTCATTCTAATGCTGATAGTCTCTATACCACATATTGGAAAAACTAATGTAATCATGACCTGTTTCCTCTTTCATACTTGTCCAAAATTTCTGTCGAGGGAATGTTCTAGGGCTAATATTAAAACCAGAATGAAAAGGAGCTTGAATTTATGTTCCTTCATCACTCTTTGAATTTCTACTCCTTTATTTGAGATAGAATCATCTTGCCTGTCCTGGCTTGGGGGAAAAAAAAAATTCATTTAAATATTATACTTTATTTTTAACACTTCAGAATCAAATATCAAGATGTTAAATGTAGGCCAAGTCTTATTTGTAATTTTCAGAGGCCTCGCCTTTCATACTGTGAAATAAAAGATGAAAACTATTATACCGGTCCTGGGAGCAGAGGCCTGGAACCAGTAGAAGCCAGCAGGCCCACCAGCCTGTGCAGTTGGTATAGGAGTGACAGGGGGTCTACTTACCGTTCAGATGGTAAGGAAATGCTGTGGTTTTATTTTCCTCATTGTATCATTAGATTTAAATTTGGTTCATCTTGTGACAACTTCTTAAGGATACTTTTTCATCCAGGAATTAATATTAGAAGATTTCGGTCTTTTTTATATTGTTATTATGGTAAAATTTTTGTCCTTTAATAGCTAATTTACTATCTGGAATTAAAAACCAAAACAGAATTTTGCTCCAAATTAATATAAAGCTTTGTTCATTATTAAATAGAACATTCCTTTATTTTTTTTATTAAAAAGTTTTTGGGGTAACATTGATTAATAAAATCAAATAAGTTTTAAGCGTACAATTCGACAGCATGTTGTGTATATATTACATAGTGTGTTCACCACTTAAAGTTATATTTTCTTCTGTCACCAAGTATTTGATCCCCTTTACCACTATCTGCCTACCCCCTCCTCCCCTTCCCTCTGGTAACCACTAATCTAACTGTCGTTGTCCATGGGTCTCTCTGTTCGTCTTGCTTGTTGCTTTCAGTTTTATATCCCATATATGACTGAAGTCATGTGGTTTTGACTTTTTCTGTCTGACTTATTTCGCTTAGCATGATTATCTCAAGATCCATCCATGTTGCTGCAAATGACAGTATTTCATCTCTTCTCATGGCTGAGTCATATTCCACTATATGGATGTACCACAGTTTTCTTTAGCCCATCATCTATTGTAGGATGCTTCGGTTGCTTCCATGCCTGACCACCGTGAATAATGCTGCTATGAACGTCATCAGGGTGCACATATCTTTATGGATAAATGTTTTCAGGTTTTTGAGGGGTAAATACCCAGCACAGGGATTGCTGGGTCATATGGTAATTCAATTCTTAGTTTTTTGAGGAACTTCCATACTGTTTTTCATAGTGGTTATACCGATTTGCAGTGCCACCAGCAGTGTATAAGGGTTTTTTTTTTTGTTCCCTACAGCCTCTCCAGCACTTGTTGTTACTTGTCCTGTTAACGATAGCCATTCTAACAGGTGTGAGATAGTAGCTCATTCTGGTTGTGATTTGCGGTTCTCTAATAGCTAGTGAAGTTGAGCATCTTTTCATGTTTGTTGGCCATTTGTATGTCTTGAGAGAAATTTCTGTTCCGGTCCTCTGCCCATTTTTTAATTGAATTGTTTTCTCTTTAAATTGTTGTGTTGTATGAGTTCTGTATAGATTTTGGATATTAGGCCCTTATCAGAGGCGTTGTTTGTAAATACATCCTCCCATTCAGATGTTGCCTCTTTGTATTATTGATGGTTTCTTTTGCTAGCATTCTTTAAAACTTCATTTTGGAACCAAGTAAATAAAAAAAGAAAAATCATCATGTATGATATACACGCGTGGGTTGCAATCAGCTTTTAAGTAATTCTTACCTATCGGCATTTTCAGCTTTGAGAATGATTTTTTCCCAAGTTCTCTGAGGCTGGCTGTAACGTCCCCCCTGTGCCTGGCTATTTCCCCTCGGGCTCTACAGTTCTCCACCGCCTCATCCCTGCACTGGAAACACGGCCCCCTGTGGCTTTTCATGGATGAGCCTCCGCGCTGGTCTCTGCTGTGTCACCACTCATGGTGCCAGGTGAATCAGGAGCGTGAGATTCTGGGCCCCCGTGTTAGGCTGTTTCTAAGACAACTGCTTGGGCATTGTGGTTTATTTCTAGATGGTATTTGCTGTTTTCATTGACTCTTCCTTCGTCTTTTTTTTTTTTTTTTTCCTCTCCTTTTTTAATGAACTAGATGGCTTCTGGATTTGGATGTGACACTTTTACTACATCTTGTCCATTTCCTTTTTTTTTTTTTTTTTTTTTTTTTTGGTAAAAAACTCTCCACATGGCTCCTTCTATTGACCTTTAGTTATAGGGCTTCGGTTTAACTAGAGTTCAGGTGATTTTTAGTGATGGTTGTTCTGTAGTTTAGTTACACTTTTGATATGTCAGGGTTTGAAAAAAAAATTTAATGTTAATATCTATACTATAAATTATAAAAATCACTTGTACTTTTAATTTGAAATAATCTAAAATTTAAGGGTTAATAATAGTATAATTTTTGAAGAGCAATTTATTAATTTACTCTCAGAATTAAAACTTCAGGGGAACCACATTACTCAGGTCAGCTGACTAACCTGTTTTTCGTTCAATTAATGAAGCAAAAGAAAATTTTACTGTCTAATGCTCTTGAGACTGGACTCAGATATATTTTATATATATTTAATCTATAATAACTCTTTTAACGTCTTTATTGGCTAATTCCAGCTTCTGTGTCAGTTCTGGAATAGTGCTGTTGATTGATTTTTCTCTTCATTATGGGTCATATTTTCTGCTCTTTTCACACCTGTTATTTTTTATTGGATGTTAAACATTTTGAATTTTACCATGTCAAGTAGTGATTTTTTTTTTTTCCTATAAATATTCTTGAAGTTCATTCTGAGATGTAGCTAAGTTACTCAGGAATGGCTTGATCCTTTCAGGTCTTGTTTTTAAGATTCATCAAGTAGATTAACAAGGCTTATGTTCTTGTTAGGCTAGAGCTAATTATTCTTCACTGTGGAAGCAAACTTGTGAGTACCTAATTCTTTGAAATTCTGAGGTTTTCCTGTTTACCTCTTGGCAATGGGTACTTTAATGACCCTTTCTGAGCACTGGATATTTTTTCCTCTAATCCTTTTAGGGTGTTCTGGCCACACCTAGTTTTCTTGCATGCACACAGATCATCACTGGCTAAATACCTAGAGGTCCCTGCTACAGATTCATGGAGCCTTCTCTCTGGGTAGCTCTCTCCTTCATAATACTCTGGCTTGCAAATTCCGTCTCCCTTAGTCTCCCTGTACTCTCAGCATGATTTCCTCAATGCCGAGGGTTCTGCAAGGCTGGGCCTGCTTTCTCTCCCCCCAGGCTGCAGTCTGGAAACTTCCTCAAAGCAGTAAGCTGGGGCAATTGTCAGGCTCACCTTGCTTTCAGGGAGCATTGCCCTTTATTATCTGATATCCAAGGTCTTGAAAATCATTGTTTTATGTATTCTGCCCATTTTTTTGGATGTTTCTGGAGGGAAGATATTTCTGGTTTCTATTACTCCATCTTGGCTAGAAGCAGACATTCACGAAGGATAATTTTTAAATATTGAAACTGTTTAGTCTCAGAGCATAATAGGATGTAGTTTCATCTTTCATATTCCCCAGAGGACAGAGAATACTTCAGGTTATCAGAAAAGGTGTCCTTGCAGAGGAAGATCTTATTTTTTGATAAACTCTAAAGAAGATAGCAATAGCACAATATTTGGTGACTCATATGAGTTTGCTTCTTAGCAATAATAGCACACATTTTGGGAACGTTAGCCCAAGCTTTAATGGTGTTGTGCGTGGTGCCCTGCTGATTGCTGGAACTGGCTGATTGTCTTCTAATCTATCATGTGATTCATTCAAGATACATATAAGGAGTATTGGGTTATCATTGCTCTACTAGAATACCAAGAGAATGAAAACATCATCTCTTAATTCCAGGAGGTGAAAGTCTGGTAAGACAATAGGATATATTTCCCTTAAGAATAATATAAAATTAAGAAAAATTATACATTAAAATCATTCAGAAATTTTATTTTTAAAATGTTAATAAAATACTTTACTTTTATTGATATCTCACTTGGAATATATTAACTTAAACTGATAGGAATTAGGGTAAAATTGATTATAGTCTTAATGTTTTATATTTATGAATATATATATACACACACACATATGTGTGTACGTACATGTATACATATATGCATATATATATATACATATGATTGGCGTATTGTAAAAACAAAAATATGTAAGCGAATAAATTTTAAAGTACATATACCTCTATCCATGCACTCCACAATTCCATATAACATATAGTCTGGATGACCCATAATTTATTTCACAGTATTCATTGATGATGTTCATATATATCTATTTTTTCTCATCTATAATTAATGCTTTGACACACATTCTTGTTTGTATGTCTTTACAAAATCGTATGAACATTTCTATGAATTAGACTATTAGAAGACATAGAATGTACACAGTTTTACTCTGTAACCACCAGGTTGCCTTCTCTAGGTGACTTTTCTTGGTTTATGTCATAATGTATATTAAAAATAATACTTCTTGCCTCTTTGATCTGTCAGGTTTGGTATGAAAATATTTACTTGAAATACAAATAGTACAACATAATCCACTACAAAATTTTAGTTGTTTATTATTATTATTAATAAATATGTAATGATAAGGTGTCAATTACTAATTTAGAACTACTCAACTAAATTGGCAGTCTAAATAATAACTATCCATTATGAATGCATAATTATATGTAATTAGCTTATTACAAAAACTGTACGAATCTTCCGTGTCAGTGTCTTAAGAGACCAAATGAGAATATTTACCTTCATAAATAGATTTGTGTACCAGTAATGTACATTAAATACTTCATTACTTCCAGTGTTGAGTTAATATCATAAGCAATTCTCTCCACTTTGAGAGGTGTGGCCTATAAGTAAGTGGATTTCTCTTTACAACCCTATCAATATTTGTGTCAGGGGAAATAGTCTGAATTCAATAAAATTATATTGTGAACTTACAAGGAAGGAAGGTTATAGGAACAAAACGAGCAGTTATAATATAATAAAAAGCAGAGTTTCCTGACTAGCCTTTTAGGATGTGTGAGAAGACTCCAGACCATATTTCTTTTCAGTTCAAGTGTGGAAAATCAGACATTACTGACCATAATGTGAGCAAAACATTCCAAGAGGAATACATAATATTGCTCCAGGTCCTTCTGGGATTGGTACCCAAGAAGCCTTTCTTATTAGTATTACGAAATATCCTAACTATTGTGTGAACAACACCTTGTCTTTATTTGTATCTGTTACTCCGATTGCTAATCTCAGGGATCATTAATGGAAGGAGATGAGCATAGGCCCATCTGCTCTCTTTCTATCAGAGTATTACCAACAGTAACACACATAATAACATGAGGAAGATAGGGTTGTTGCAATTTATTGGACATGTTGCAGTAATGCTTCCTATGGGCACTAAATGAAATAAACCAACAGCCTGCATTTTAAACGTCAGTTTTTCCTCGTAATGGCAGATGTGTATAAATAGATCATATCCTCTTAATGAGGCCATATTAAAATTTAGCTCCTCTGCCCGATATATTTACATTGTGAGCCTATATACATACATACACACACACAGACACACACACACATATGTATGTATATGTATATTATATATTAGCATTTCCAATTGCTGCTTGTGAGGAAACTAGTTGTTAAATCATCAAGAGGATCTTTTGTTTGGAAGCTCATGTGAGATGCGTAAACCTTTGGGCTGCAGAATTAGCATGGGCAATTCAGGAAACTTCTACCGTGTATGTTAAAAATCGACCTCTCCTGAAGAGTTTGTTCCCTGGGATTGCCATAACAGAAGGTGGCATGGCACGTTCAGGTTACTGTTCTCCCTCGCTTGGGGGGCAGTCAATGTCTGTCAGTATTCTGTCCAAATTTCAGTAGGTAAGTATTTCACCAAAGCTGAATCTCCATCAGGAAATATTGTGAAACTTTTTTTTTTTAGCATATAATCATAGCAGTTGTCAGTTCCGCCTCATTCCATGGGTTTTAAATTATAATGAACATCTTTCTTTAACTGAAAGCTAAACAAAAAGGCAGTATTAATATCCTCTAGGTATCCCATTTATTAATGCAAAATGTATTTGGAAACCTAATTTTATATACCTGTTATAACCTTCACAGTGGAAATGTGATGACACTAGACTCTTAAAGCAAAAATCGATTGTAGGCATTGAGCTGCCATTGTTGATAGTTATGTTCCAGTTAGACTGCCCACATCTAATTCAATCAGGAAATAAATCGAGAAATTTTCAAACATGCTCACATTCCCTGTACTCATTTGTGAATAAAAATAAAATCTCTGCCTTTTCATTTGAATAAACTTTGGGGGGGGGGAATAAAAAACTTTAAAATACTTTATACCAACCAAGAATGCAAATACCGTTGTGCAATACCAGGAAATTCATCAACAGCAGTAAATTTTATTATTAAATTTAGTAAATTGAGCTTATTGTACTGTGGGTAAGCTTGTTGCACTATGCAATATGAAACCAACCATTTATACTCAGTAACGATTAAGGAATCCTCCATTAGATCTTCATTCCAAGGCTCTTTTTTGACTTCTGCATCCTAGTGTTTTATGATGGCAAGCTATTGTATATATACAACCAGAGAAATATTTCAGACAATAATGCATTTGACTAGGAAGAAATCGATGGAGAGATTCCACTGAACTGTGAAACTGTGGGGGCTGTGTTATAAGTATTTTGCTTGGAGTAACTGAAAACCCCATTTATTTTTTTCATTAACTTTCATTTAATGGAAATTTTTTATTAGAAGTTTGATTTCACAATTTCTGAGATGTAGCTTTCAATCACCAAGTAAGCAGTCAGCTTTTTCTCAAATAGCCACTACTACATACTCCAAGAAGCCTGGAGCCATGGGGCTAAGCTTTGGGGCTCACGTCCTCTGCCCATTTTTTAATCAGATTGTTTGGTCTCCTTTGGTGTTAAGTTGTATGAGTCCCTTATATATTTTGTATATTAACTCCTAATTGGATGTGCCATTGGTGAATATATCCTTGCATTCTGTAGATTGTCCTTTTGTTGATATTTTCCTTTGCTGCGCAAAATAGTTTTTAGTTTGATATAGTCTCATTCGTGTATTTTTCCTTTTTCGTTTCCCTTGCCCAAGGAACATATCCAAAAAACTATTGCTAAGAGTAGTGTCAAAGAGTTTACTGCCTATGTTTTCTTCTAGGAGTTTTATGGTTTCAGGTTTTATATTTATTTCTTTAATTCATTTGGGGTTTATTTTTATATATAGTAAAAGAAAGTGGTCTAATTTCATTTTTTACATGTTTCTGTCCAGTTTTCCCATTTTAATTTATTGAATAGATTATTTTTATCCTATTGTATATTCTTGCCTCCTTTGTCATAAATTTGTTGACCATGAGGGCCTGGGATTAGTTCTGGTCTCTCTATTATATTCCATTTATCTTCTTTGTGTGTGTGTTTATGCCAGTACCATGCTATTTTGACTACTGTAGCCTTGTAGTATATTTTTGATATCAGGTCATATCATACTTTCAACTTTGTTCTTCTTTCTCAATATTGCTTTGGCTCTTTGGGGTGTTTTGTAGTTCCATTTAAATCTTAGGATTATTTGAGCAGTGTGTCTTGTTTTCCCTCAGCCCTTTGTCTTTCTTGGATGCAATCCCCACTGGTTTTCACAGCCAGATCTGGAAGTGCAACCTTTCTCTTTCCAGATATTCCTCTCCATTCTTAATCATCACCCTGCGAATGCAGGCCTTGCCTTACAGGTATCTCCACCCCTCCTACCGGTCTTAATGTGGCTTCTTCTTTAAATCATTACAGGACTTTTGTTCAGTTAGTCTTCAGATGATTCTCAGAGATGGTTGTTCTATAATTTAGTGATAATTTTCACATGGTAGTGCGAGGAGGTGAGTCCAGAATTTACCCACTCCACCATCTTGAAAGGAAGTCACTCAAGGCACCTTATATTTGGCAGGTGAATACATTTTAGTCTAAGACTTGAAAATAAGCCCACCAAAAGTTATTTAATAGTCAAATTGTTAAATAAAAAAATGTTCCAAGAATTATTTTAAACCAGGAAGAAATAGGAGCAACTTTAGAAATACATGACAATTTGTTAAGCTCAAATCAGTGAGAAAATATTAGCATCAACAAGGCAAAGATTGCCTTCCTCTTCCCCCAACTTTTGTAGGGAAAATGGAAATTAGCATGATTTAAGACAAAATTAATTTAACTCGTAAAGACATACTATGCTTTCTTTTTATAAATGACCTCAGTTTAGATTGAGTGGTCTATGGTCCTCTGTAAAAAATTGAGAGCAATATTGACAGAAACTAAGTGGAGTATTGGATCATATGAATTTGCCTCTAGAAATGAAATCATATTTGTAAATCTTAAGAAAGGGACTGAAAGCTAGGTTTTACCTTTCGAGGAAACCTCACTTAGGACAGGGGAAGACTGTTGATTGGCTTAAAATTGATTTTTGCACATCATATAGGTTGACAGTATTCATGTTTCTATAGATTAATTATAAGATGGACTGTTAGGGTCAAACTGTGAGGGGTTTATATGTTTATGCAGTGGAAGTTAACGAGGTAAAGTTGGTTGAAAAATAGAAAGCAATTTTAAAAGCCTTTTTTGCTCTTGTATGTTGCCCATAGTTTTTTATCTTTAAACATTTGTGTATCTTCCAAAGGAAAAACCCTCTTATTTCCTTTGAGAGTAGGTAATGAAAGCATGTAGAAACACAAACTTCAGACACTTAGAGGACACTCTCCATTACTCACTATCATTTGGATTTTCTATCCATACAGGGTTTGCTTTCCCTAATTCTCATTTATGATGGTAAGTGGGTGTCCAACATAATTTTGACCTACCAAGACATGTCTTTGCAATATACTGATGTTTCCATGAATATAAAAAGACATTCTCCTCCAGGCAGTTGCATTGGTTTTAAAATGCTCGAACTATACATTTTCAATGTAATTATGCAAAAATAAATGAAAGAAATCTGCCCTGCTGATATTTATGTAACAACTTCTAGTATAAATCTTCTGATTTACAAATATACTGGGACCATTAGCTAGAAGGCACACCACATCATTATTTCACAGAAACTTTAGGCAATTGTGATGACTTTTTTTTTTTTTTCCAAATCAGCGTTATTTTGCAAAGTAAAATAAAACACAGAAACAAATTGACTTTTTCCCCAGCATTTTTGAAGAAGAAATAAAGCTGCTTAAAAATCAATGAAGGTTGCACTTTCAGAAATATTTTTAGAAGTGCATTTTTTTTAAACTATGATTCTTTTTCCACAATTTATCTTATTTTTTTTTTTTAAAAAACCACTTACTATTCTTGAACCATATTTAACTTCTCTGGGAAACTGTAAAGAACAGGTTGGAATCCATAATTGCATTAAAGCTATGGGTCCCCATACCAATAACTATTCCATAGGTGCTGGCAAATGCCTTGTCATAAGAATATGAAAGTAGAGGGAAAGTGAGATTTTTCTGTTTACTTTTAAGTAGTACCAGTCTAGAAAGGAAGCGTGAAGGATTTGGGGAAAGAGATTGATGGAAAGGAGGGGTTCTATCTTGAGAAAAATTGACAGTAGTCAATGTCAATTTTGTCTTTAGTCACAAGCGTCATGGCATGCACACACTTAAATATTCAATTTCAGTATCCCGGGGAGAGCATTCATGTTTTCCTGCCTACTGAAGGCATATCAGCATCCTGCCCACTTCACAAATGAAACCTCTCTGTTATATCCTATACCTTTAACACCTTAAGTCTATGCCAGGTAGGCAGTATTTTATGTGATAAATTAAGAACTAATTGTAACGTGTGTGTTTTTTTAAATTTATATTAATGAGTGAGATATCATTTGTATAAGAACTTTTTAAAACTGTGCCTTAAAGGAATAACTTCAGGGGTACACATCTCAAATGTGCGTTTATGAAGCTGCAGATGGGGCATTTGTTACTACAGGTGGGGCATTATTACTACCTCAGTCTTGCCACAAATGAGGGCATTCTATGACTGTGAAAAGATAGCCCTGCAGGTGTAAGGTAATATGAAGGTGTGTGGAATATATTTTTAAACCAAAGTTGTCAGGAATACATTTTTTACCTTTTTCTTTCAAGGTATAGGAGTGTGTATATAAGTGCGTGTTCAAATAAGACTATTATTTCCTTTAAGTAAAGTGTCCAAGTTCTCAATCATAACAAAGAATAAGTAGAAACAATAATGACTTGTCTTCTTAAGTTAAATGAGTTCTGCAGCTGCTTATGCAATGAAAATGGGTCCTTTGGAAATTAGAGACTACTGTTTTGTTATTTAGTTATTAGATGTGCTTACTATATGCCGGGTTCAGTTTTCAGCACTTCACACATATCATTTTATTTACTTCCTAAAATAATCTTGAGAACAGTGCTCATGACAGCATTGAAAGAGGAATTGTTACTGTTGTTGTTATTGTTTTTTTTTTTTTTAATAATTAAGCAAACTGAGGCACAGAGAGGTTAAGTAACTTGTCAAGGTCCTATAGCTGGTAAGTTAGTAGAGCCCAGATTCAAATTCGGGCCGCCTGGCTCCAGATGCCCTGCTTTCAACCACCACAGTGTGCCGCCCGAGGTCAAAGGCAGTGCTTCTCACTCTTCAGTGTGTGTAATGATGGCCTAGGGAACTTGTTAAACTATGGATTCCTCAAAGATTTGATTTGGTAGACCTGGCTGGGCCTGAGGATTTTTGGTTCTAACAAGTTCCCAGTGCAGATGCTGCCTGACTGCAGGCCCCATCATGGGTGACGCTGACCTCAGGGACAATGCAAATAAACAAGAGAGAGCAAGCTTGCATAGCTTACAAGAACTCACGTTCTCATACCAGTAGGCTTTGGCTTAAGTTATGGTGTTACAGCCCTGTTTCTCTTATAAACCGAAGTGATTGTGGCATGGGTCTATACTAGTCTCATTCCTGGTATGAATCCAGTATGTCCCCAACCTCAAATTTTGACTATAACAAAATAGAGGTTTTCTAGGACAAGGGTGCGCATGCTCAGGGTGAGGTCCTTAGTGCTCCACTCAGCAGACTCATCACTGCTTGGCCACTAGTTCTATGCTCAAAGCCTGGCTTCTTCAGACCAGCTGGCCTCCTCAACAGGCCTTTCTGGCCAGCATCAGGCTCCTGGGAAACCCTCGATACTCTTTCCTACCTCACTTTGCTCAGAGCAGATGCTCAGCCCTTTTAAGTACCACGTGCAGGTCTCTGTCTGCGGGCTCACAGACTCCCTTGCTGGCTGGCATACCCATGGCCAGTGTGGGGGCACACACATACAGACTCTTTCCTCCCATCTTCTCGGTTCTTCTAGCTGGGCTGGTTATCAAATTAACATGAGGCAGATTAACGGGAGAAAATACCCCAAATTAAATACGGGTGTATATTCGGGGTATCATAGGATATGAGATCCAAAGACACATGGGCAGTTGAGGTTTATAGACCATTTTGGATGCAGGAGAAGAGGGGCAGGGGTCTGGGGTTTCAAAGGGAAAGCAAGCAATTCACAGGTAGATGAGAAAGAGCAAACATGCAGTGAACAAATTCTTATAGAGCTATCCACACACAGTGGGGTGCAGAGGAAAGTCTAACTGGCTTTGCTAGATTCCTCTCTGCCACATTTAGTTTATATTATGATGCTAATATGATGCTCCCACCTTTTTTAGAATCTGAATTCCTTCAGGCAGGTACTTGGGGAAGGTCAAAGGTGCTTTCTTAGTCTTTTGTTTCTTAAGGGCTCACTTACAAACAACATCTCAAATGGCAGTTTTTGGGGGGTGACAGAACTTTGGTCCCTTTCAGTAGCTTGTTTTGTTTCAACTACTGGAAAAATTTCTTTCCAGTCAGGCTGGCTTTCCCCACTAGTATTGGTTTTCATCTGACACATTGCCATTGGTTTCAGTTTAGGACTAAACTTTTCCCAAGACGACCGATGGTGGAGAATCCTATACTTTCAAAAGAAAACGTCCTCTCATCCCCAAAGATATTGTGTCCCTCCAGACAAACTCAAAATACTTTAACGTTCATACATCTCCCCTAACCTGAATTACTTAGCTGTGTCCATGATAACCTTGTTAAAAAGAAAATTACCTCCAGAAAAATAAGCCCCTTGCCAGCTCTCCCATCTGCAGCCCCCGCATCGGGCAGAGGTTTCTGAAGGTTTGTTGTGGTTTCTAATCTCTCGCCTCCAAGATTCATGAACCATTTGGGAAGTGAAAAAAAAAAATTCAGATCTCCCTGAAGTAAAGAAAGTAACTTCTTGAGCACAAAGAGAAAAAAATCCAAAAGAAAACCTAAAAACAAAAAACAAAAATACCCTGTAATTGGTTTATCCCATTTGACATTTTGAAAAGAAAATATACAGATCCCATTGTTTAAAACAATTTTTAAAATTATACTTTAAATCTTTGTAGCAACAGGCTTACCGAACAGGTGAATTTATAGATTGTATTCTTGGAAGATTTTATTTATTGTGTGTGTGTTTTAAATTTCTGATTATTAAAATACCATGGTTTCTTATTACCCATTCCTGAAGACTCATGTCGATATCTAGTTTGCCCATTTATTGAATAATTATATAAAGTATAAGTATAATTTTCTCCTGAAAAATTAAATGCCATATAAAAATCTCATGTTCTGTGTTTTTTTAATTTATATAATCAATGATACTTAAAGAAGATGCTTGTAGAATAGTCATAGTATTAAAAAACACAAACACGATAAACAGACTGAGCCTCCTACCGATCCAGAGAGCATATGGTCTTGGGAGATACCTGTGTGTCCTATTAGCCCATCTGTGGCACTTGGACTGTTTTCTCCTAAGAATTTTTAGCATTATTTTTTCTATGAAACCCAATGAGAATATGCAATGGATCTGTTGTGTATGGGGAGGACATTTTTCATAGTTCTTCAGTGAAAACACCTAGCTTCCCCTCCCCAGGCCTGGTTGCTGGCCTTGGCAAATGTCACAGGTTAAAGAGTTTAATTGACATCTAGTGGAAATGGTGGCTAGCACCACCATCAGGACTACTGCCTTCGCCTGCTTCTCCAGGTAGTGTCTGAGGACTACTGGAAGACTTGCAGTTGGCCATCCCTAAAAATTCTCCTGGCGTCATAACAAAGAAGGAAACAAACTGGTTATACCTTTTTCCAGCTGCCCATTGGGATTCACCACTTTGAATGTCACAACACGGCCATCTCTTCATCCATCCTCTTGCATGACAGACATTGAGTGTCTGCGACATTACCTAGACAATTATCAGTCACATGCAAAACCCAGACAGTATGCATGGCCCACATGTTCCGTTTCCTCTATATTCTTCTGGCTGCAAGCTTATTTATCCAGCTGTTATAACATCGCCTTTCCTACCCTGTCCTCATCCAAATATAGTTTTAAACTATTTCTATTAACAATGCCACCATTCCACTGAAGTAGGTTCCCTCAATAATTCCTAGGGATGGTCCAATGTATGAAGATAAATCCTGTGTTCCAAAAAAAAAGAATACAAGTAAAAGCCTTAAAAAAAAAAAAAATCCTCTTTATGCATTTAGTTCTCTAGAAATCCTCAAATAGCCAGAGAGGTAATTTGGGGACCTGTTTCTAAACATGCTTTATGAGGTTTTTATAAAATTACTAATGTGGAGTGAGTTTGTTGTTTTTTTTTTTTTTTTTTTTTTACATTGAAAGGTACATTCTGTGCTGATTAAACTAGTATTCTTTCACTGTGCGTTTCTCTTCTACCAATGGCTATAGGGGAGGGGAAAAAAACTTATAAAACAAACTCAATATATAAGTACTAATGGACTCAGTAACATTTAATATTGGCAAATTGCTGAAAATTTGTCAGGTAATGTGATTTTGTTTTCAATTTATGCTACCGAAAAGTAATGTTATGTCTAATGCCAAGGGGGAAAAAAAAAAACCCAACACTACACTTCATAAAACTATATTACTGTATATGGGTTTGGCATTTAAAAAGCAAATGAGAGCAAGTTGCCCTTTTCTATATTTCTTAAACAGTGTGTAAAGTTGTTAGATTATACTGTAACATTTTAAGAAATCCTTTGTGGTAGAAGAAAATTGCTTTCATGAGCGTGGTGATGTGTGCCAAATGTAAAGCATGTGAGTGAGAACTCGAGAGTCTGTGTGAGGAGGAGAGATGGCGAGCGGAGTTCAGAGGACGGGCACACCAGTGTTCCAGAATTATGTCAGCCCGGGGTTTCAGTTTCTTGAACAAGAAAAATGAAAATGATTGCATCCTAGATACAGAAATGAAATTCTTAGCAGTGTCGATTTAAATCAGGTACCTACTTAGGGCAATCACACATTCTTTTAAATACTGAGAATGAAAATTCTTCAGAATAAGATTTTGTTTTCTTTAACATATCGCTTACAGGTAGGAATAGGTGAATATTAGGAGTCCATTATTTTGGAGTAACTTAAATATCTGGAGAAAATATGGGTTTTAATCTTTATTGTCATGCATTTTTTAACTTGAATAGCTTTCTTTTCGGAATTATTTTGTTATTGGAGATATTGGAATAATATCCTTTTTATATGTCTCATAATATTGTTATAAGGATCATTTTAATAAATGTTTGTGAGAATGCTTTATAAATAACTTAGTAGAGTCATGTGTCTCTAAAAATCTTGTTTCCTCATACACACAGCTGTCTACACTTAGGGCTCAAAGGGTGACATTCACACCTGTTGCCTGACTTTAGTTGTGTAAAGCAGAACAAGTCATAGAATGAGTGTCAGACCACTAGGATTCTAGTACCAGCTCTGTCCTAAATTCGTTGTGCCAAAATGGCATGGTGGAAATTGAAAATAACTCTGATTAAATGGTAATGAATATATGGTTTCACTCAGCTCCTCAGGCAAATTTTTAACATCAACTCATATATTCTCAGTAAAGCTTTCTTCAAGACATAAAATTTGAAATGAATTTTAGCAGTTTCTCCCAAATAATGGGTGAAAGAGGTGACCTCATCTCATTGATGAACTCTAGACAGGTCACAACATGTGAAAAATGATTCAAAAAGATGCTTGCATACTTAGAGCCTTACTTCATCTCAAGCATAGTTTCAAACCACCCTCTCCTTACCCATTATCAGGCTTCTTACTCTGTAACTCATGTATGATATTTCTTTTGATCTTTTGCTTTGCTTTTTCTTCTGATTTTGTGGGGTCTTTCTTTAGGCACTTTTTCAGCGATTGATTTCCAGGATCTCAAAATGTTAACTTTCCAAACAGACTTCAGTATTTTCTAAGCTTTATCTAAAAGAACTCTGTCTTGAATTTAATAAGGTTGTAAAGGTAAGAACTTTTTCTTTTCGTATTTACTAATACTTTTTTGGTGAACGTTTCATCAAATAAAAATATACTATTGCTGTGTTTGTTTCTTTAGATTCCCAGTGTGCTTTTTAATGTCCATTTTATTTATATACATTTTCTATATTTTACTGTATAAAGATCACCTTGTAATGTAGTTATAACAATATAGGAATTTAAAATCCAGTCGTATATTCAAGGGTGGGGTGGGGTGTGTGAATCAGTGTAGAGAGCACCACGCCCAGCAGTACCAACATTTCATTTTATTTTATATTTTAAATATCGAGTGCATACTAGAAGCATCAGGTACTGGCAGTGACTGGTCAGTCCACATTTCTACTTGCTTCAAACTGCGATGCTCAATAATATTTCAGCCGCCCATATTTGTAGACTTTTATTCTCTTTATCATCTGATTCTCTTTGAATTTATTGTTCATATTTAAAAATACCCTTAAACTTTTGAATCATGTTGTATATTGTTTCCAGCATAGTGGTATTCTTTTTATCATCATCTAATAAGAAGTTAAGTCAGCATTTCCTAAGAAGTTACTTCAGAAAGCAGATAAAAAATGGAGAAAGGTGCCTTTCTCAGTCTTTCCTGCCTTCGGGAGGCTCCCTCCTCCCCAGCTCATTTCAGCCTTCTGTTGGACATTTTTCTTTTCACAAGCCTTTCTGCAGTTTCTCTCTTGCTGCTTGACCTACTGCTAAAGCAAGCACATGCGTTTCCATGTGTTTCTTTTTGGGTTTTGACTGAGATGTTTATCTCGTGCAGCTGTTTAAGAAATCTTTCTGAAGCTTTCTGTTATTCATTTTCTTAGTAAAGTTCAATCATTTGTTCTCATTTGTGTGTTTCAAATTATGAAGATGCATTGTTAATTTAATTCTTTAGAATCACCCAAAATCTTTCTATCTTTGCCTCATTTTTTTAAAACCATTTTGGGGGTTGTGTGCTTTTGTCATTTGCCTTTTCAGAATTTCGTATTATCCTTTTGCCATGTTCCAATTTCATGCTACGCTGAAGTTGTGACTCTTCTCAAACCCCTTTTCTTTTGTCATTATTTACTTTCCTTTATCTATTCCTGTTCTATTTTCAGCTTTTCATCTTACACCATTCCAAAATTACATGGACATTTTCACCGTTGTTTAAGTTTTTGTTAACCTTTTTTCGCCTTCTTTGTTCTTGGTATGAGTTCTGCTGTCACTTTACTTACTACAATTATAATTTAGAATTTTATGAAATTGTACTTAAAACTTACTAGCTATAACTTCACTTACTTTAATTTCCCACTTATATCTTAAAATCAAATTTTATCTCCCTATATTTTTTCCATTGGGATTTACCATTTCATATTCTTTTTAAAAAAAATTTCCAAGATTATTTTAAATGAATTTTACTGTCCTAAAAATTCCCATTTCATTTATATATCTTCTTTTGTTTAATATGGAGCTCTTAGCCCCTGAGCTTAAGGTCGCCTTATATCTTTCTGCTTTTATTTCATCTACGGCTGTCTTTCAAATGACATATATCAATAGGAATAGACACATTTTAGGCTTGAATCTGTCTAGACCTATTATATCTACAGTATAGTGCAATAAAGACAAGTGAACTGTTTATGTTATGAACGTCATCACAATGTTTCCATAAGACAGCCCTTTCATCACATGTTCCATTATGTTTTACATGTATCTTCTGGTCCCTTTACCTATAACGAGAATAATCCTGCAGACGATTTAGTATTCCTATAATAAGCTAGCAGAGAAAACCTGTTAAGGAAGAAACTAACATGCGTAGCCTCAATGGTCATTTTCCTCACAAGATTTTTTTTTTTTAAATTAATTTTATTCCCCCTGAATGTTTTAACAGGGCATATCTCCTTTTCATAAAACTTTGAGATGACAAGATTGTTTTTCAAAACCACTTTATTGAATACGTATTTTATGTCAGGACTGTGCTGCCATTTATAGAAGAGGAATTAAAATTCCAAGTAATTATGTTTTTTTTTTTTTTGCATTTGTATCCTAAGTCTTAGCTGTGTAGATCTTTTCTACTTGAGTATCTTTTCTTCTCCTAAGATTTCACTATTTTCAATGTTGCTTTCATGATCCTTTGTTTTTCTTTATAATTTTGCCCTCTACTTATCCCAAACTAATGTATCATTTGGTTTTGCCTGCTTTTGAATCTTGTAAAAAAAATAATAAAAAGAATCATTTTATGTGTATTTTTCTATACTTGCCTATTTTGCAGAGTAGTATGTCCAAAATTCAGCCATGTTCAGATATGTAGCAGTAGTTGGTTTGTCTTTACTGCTGTGTAGTAGTTCAACTGATGGAAATGTATGCAGTTCTGGGTGTTGTCTGATTTTTTTTTTTTTTTCTTTAAATAAATTCCTAGAAGTGAGGTTGTTAGGTCAATGATCGACTTATTTTAAAGATTTTTTTATATGTATTAAAAATTTGTCCTCCAAGGGTTATACTCTAATTAAAATCATTTCCAGTTGCTTCCAAGAAACTTCATTTCTCGTTCATATCACTGCGATTTTGCATTCTTTCTAAATTTTTTTTTTTTTAATGTTGAATTAGAAAGCCATTCCCTTAAGAACTAGTTCATTGCAATGTGGGTGAGAATTTCCACAAGAAAATGATGCATTAGGCACGAAGATGTGATGTTAAGGTTGCTGGGTAATTTCTGTTTGAGGGAGAATATTTTTTAGATAGGAGCAATGAATCTACAGTGTCTTGGATATCATCATTAAAAGGAGAATATCAGACTTTGGGCTTTCACTGGAAGGAAATTGTTCCCACAAATCTAGTTTCGAGAGACACCAATTTTGTTCAATTTTAAATCTGTGCATGTAAAACTCAGTTGTAGTGTGTGAGTGGCATCTATTTTCTGACTCGATCTGCCTTCTGCTTTCGCCTATCACACTCTGACCCTTGTTAAGTAAGTGGCATCTTTCCAGAGGAAATGATTAAATAAAAAGGCTGCTTTGCAATCAGAATCATTCAAAATAAAAGCTTAGCATTTTTGTTAAAGCTAAGGGAAAGGGAGAAAAAAAACTATGGATGATGAACTAGTGTTTTGGGGAGCAATAGAATTTTTTTTCTTGAAAACTTTGTTGTTGGTTTTTTGCAACATATATTTCCCGATCTTATGTTTTAACTGTTAAACATGTTTCCTTTTTAACTCCTCCTGTTCTGTGTAAGATTTGATTATATCCTAAAATTTTTATTTATTAAATTTTTTCTTGTAACTTTATGCCCGTTTTAAAAGAGGGTCCAGGTAATCAGTTCGCTGAGAAAGAGAATCTGAGATTTTTTTTTTTCTTGCCCTTCTTAGAAATCTTAGAAAAAGACAAGAAAGAGAACATGACAGAAGCAATCAGGTTAGATCTTTCCCAGTTAAGGATCAAAATGACCTAAATCTTTTATCTTCTGCTTTCACTGTTAGATTGAAAATTTCCCTTAATCTGTGGTTGACATAACTGGAAAACTCCCTCCACGTATAGCTCTTATCATTTGACTCCTTCTGGCAAATAGGAAAAGAAAATGGCAAGTGATTGTAACCCGACAACCTCTGTAAATTACTCCTCCTAAATTAATGTAAAGACTGTTTGCATGAAACTATCTCTTTTATTATTTTTGTTTTAGACAAATAATAAGACACTTCAAAAATCAAAGAATTGCATTCACATTTTAAAATATTTTATTATTTACCTTCCTATTAATAGCATTTCACATGTGGACAAATCTCCAGTAATCCTGATTGCTCAAATTTATGTGGGAGCATAATTTTTTTTAGGTGGGGCTTTTACCCAAGCACCTTTTATCAGCATGGCAGATAAAAGGCAATGAATAAACATTCACTTAATAAATGAAGTCATAATAGAAGTTTGAACTATAGTCTTCCTTCAGGGCAATTAACACAGTTGCTCTAATGAATTCCCTCCCTTAAGCCTTGAATTCTTTAAACCAGGCTCAGTTAAACTGCAGAGGACTGCCTAAAGCTAAATGTTATTTTGCATTGAATCAATCTCAATCTCTCTCTCTCTCTCTCTCTCTCTCTCTCTCTCTCTCTCTCTCTCTCTCTCTCTCACACACACACACACACACACACACACACACACACACACACACACACACACACACCCCCCCCCCCCCCGAGTAATCTTATTGTAAATGTTGATGCTTGATTCTCATGCTGGCCTCTTCACTTGATTTTAGGTTACATACATTCATTTCTGAATCCCAGTTTTCTTATCTATAAATAGGAATAAGAATCCCAACTCTGCAATGAAAGTTAATACAAGGTACAAGTGTATAAAACCCAGTAGCTTAGTACCTAACACAATGCTTCCAAAGCATGGTAAGTCTTCACCATCAACGATTAAATAGATCTATTTAGCTAATACATTTGAATAATATATGTTTTCCTAAGCATGTTTTGGCAAGCCCAGTCATCTGGTCTGAAGTCAGTCGTCTGTAGTACAGAATGTAAGCCTAGGGCTAGGTCCTGCGGGAACACAAACACCAGCATAGCGTCACTCTACCCGCAAGTGACTACCAGTAGGTGGCAAGAAAGAGAGATGGCGAGAAATGCAGATCATTATCCTTATGGCATGATCTATGAAAAGATTTGCAAGTGGACATCTGCTTGAGCTGGAATTGGAAGACTGGATAATGCAAAGGAGGAAAGCCTTTTTGATTCAGGGAACTAGTCTGAAAAGCGTACAGAGGCAACAACAGTACGTAGGAGGTCTTTGGGGAGAGGCAAAGGCCCAACCGTAGCTGGACCGTAATGTTTACAAACGCTCTAATAGGACATTACTCTGGAAAACTGTTTGGTGCATCTACAAGTTCATAAACTTTTGACTGTAAGTTAAAGAATGCCGAAATGGACTAAAATGTATTGGTTAAATGTGCTACATGTACGAGTCGAGCCAATGATTCAGTGGCATCAACCAAGAAATAAAAATGAAAACAAGTAGCTTACAGTTTCTTTAAATCTCTATGCTCCGCCTTCCAGCATATCAGCTCCTTGTGATGAGCTCAGATTATCTGTCAAGGGATGGCTGTCAAGAGCAATACATAAGCTTTCTTATGTTCGCCTCATGAGAGAGATCCTCTTAATGCACTGATCAAAGAAAGTTATGCGTTTCATTGTGGTTTCGTCGACTTACATTACATACTCACCCTTGAAACTAACAGGGTAGCTCGGAACCTTCATTCCTGGCTTCGGTGACACGCCCATTTTTAAACCAAAGCTAAGCTAAGGGAGGTGGAATTGCACTGACTGTCTAAGGTGAGGAAAGGCCTCCTGGGGTGCTGGGTGGGGTGGGGGGACGTCAAGGCTGTCCAGAGACCGGGATGCTACAGTTGGGAAGGTGGACTAAGATGCTGTGGAAGCGAGCTGGCATCATGTGCTGCCCAGAGTCTTATCAATGAGCGCCTTAAGTGTCATATTAAAGAGTTCAGAATGTATCCCAAATATAAAGGTTGTCCTTGCTTTCAAAGAAGTTGTGTTCTCCTGGTACTCATGTGATCCATTGCATGTTTTTGAAGTGATATTAAGTCCGAACTATACATCGAGTATAGATATTCATTCAGTTTCTTTTTTTTCATGTTGACATTACCGAGGTTTTTTTCTTGAGAGCTTTAGAAATAAGAATCATAGGTAATGTGGCTAGCCAGAAGCTAAGTTCTGTACATAGATTATACCTGAATTTTCTAACAACCTTATGAGTTATGCCATTTAATTTTCTAACAGCCTTATGAGGTTGATATTTTCTTTTTGTAAATAAGGAGACTGAGGCTTAGAGAAGTTAAAATAATTTGCCCAAACAAGTGGCAAATCCAAGACTCAAAGAAAAACTTTCTGATGATATAAAATCTAAAATGATGACATTTGATGAAAAATAATGTACAATAGATACTGTGAATGGGCATCAGCTTCACATTTGGGAGGAAAAAAAGATAAAATATACCATAAACCTGGCTCAATATGCTTTCGAAGTTTCATGCAGAGCACTTAGTAGAATGTGTCTATAATCTGTATGGAATTTTCAAAAGTGTATGTGAGTGGTGGTTAGTTAGGTTCATTCTCAAGCATGAAGAAATTTTTTATATTTCCTCCAACATTTAACAGTAAAATTCTTTGGATTGAGTAAGTCATGGAGTAGGGGCGAGGAGGGAGGAATGGGACAGAGTGAGGAGATAGGAAGTATTTTTCTCTTCATTAGCCGTTATTTTCTTGAAAGGCCAAGGAGAGCTAGCAAGTGATCTTGGCACATTGTACTAAATTATTTTGGTTGATGGAAACGTGGAATTCTGGAAAGGCTCCAAGTGGATGTAAGCACTTTAGGGAATTGGATAGGACATGAAATATAACCTAAAATAATGTGAAATATAATGGTATTGGCAAAAATAGTCTCGAAACCCTTCTGTGCACTGATGAGCTCTGATTTTGAAAGCTCCTTTGAGGAAAAATGTTTCGGAGTCATCTTGTCTATCGTGGGCTCTTTGGACTGTATGCCCAGTACATGTCAGCAGTTAGAAATAATGCAGAAATAAGATGCCAGGTGCATTAAGAAAGGGATAGGAAATACTTAAAAGATTATAAATTAATGACATGATCGAATAGCGGCAAGCTACAATATCTGGAATAGTGTGTCCCATTCCAGTTGCTTCAGTATTTAGCTTACTAAGATGTATATTTAGTTTTTATAAACATATAATCTTTTAGACAAAAGAAAAACTTTAGTTCTGCTATTTAAACTTGGTAAGGCATAATATATTGGTCAAATGCTCTTATCTTTTAGAGAATCTTTTGAACAAGAGACCCATATGGTTATGTATTTTTTTTTTTAAATAGATTTACATTTCCTGAATCTTTGATTTTTCTGGCTAGAAATTCCAAGTATACATGTGTAGAGTCCATTAATGTTCAAATAGTATTAGAGTGATTGCCCTTATTTTGTATAATGTGTATTTTAGTTCAAAATTTGTTATGGGTTGCTTTCTTTAAGATTTAAAATATTTTAGTCACTACTTTTTGAGTGCTTCAGTTCTACATTCCCAAATTTGTGTGTATTTATAAGCATAGCCTGTAATAAAATTACTCTTAGTTCAAATTCGAATTGGGTTGAGCAATGTTTTCAGAGTCGTTTACTGGTATTGGATTTTGTTTTGAACAATTCCTAGTATAAGATACATGTCTAAATGATATGTAAGCCTCAAGATGAAATGATAAAAATTGTTGCTTATCTAAAGATTTTGCTGACAATAAATTCAGATAATTGGATTAAATTTTCTGACTAAATTTGTGTACTTGACATTGGTACCCACAGTTTTGCTCTATTACATATATGTATATTGATATCTAGAATATAGATCTATATATAGATATATAGATATATATAAAAGGACTCCTATATTTCAGGTGTCAATCTGGAGCATTTTCCTGAGTAATTATGTACTGTTAGAGGTCAACATGATAATTATGTTACTTTATTTTCATTGAGTGTAAATTCCAAGACCACTAATAAGACTAGTAATCATAGAAGTTGATACAATGTTAATGTCTTTGAATCTTGCTTTTTGGTAGATGCTGGCACTAAAGCCTCAGTTTATGTTGTTGCTTCCATGTGTAGCTACTATGGAACAAGAACCTAAAACTACTCAACTGTGTAGTAGACCTGTATTATAGAATTGGATTTTTTTTTTAATTGAATTTTTCAGACTCATTAATGAATGTCTCATAGACTAAAATTGCTGGTGTCTACTGGTGATAGTCATTAATGTGTCTTCAAGACAGGACCACAGCACCAGAGTTTGTAAGCTGAGTTAGGATCTAGCCACCTTGGCATTTACGCAATTACCAGTTTCTTGGCCATGAAATCAGTCAGAAGGACACAGCAACCTAGTGTGCATGTGCATGGCCAGTAACAAGGCAATGTCTCCCCTGCATTCAGTTTTATTGCTCTTTGGAATATATTTAGATACTCTCAGATTTGACATCATACATCAATAATAGAAAAAGAACAGCAATCACAAAAAATTGTCTGTCACTTGTAAAAACACCTCTTGGTGTCCCTTGGTTTCTGTGGGACGATGAAAAGCCGTATAGCATAGTCATTGAGGGTGTTGGCTAGTTTCATAATATAAAGATTGTCTTATAACCTCTCAGTCCCACTTTCCTCGCCTGCAAAATGAGGATTTTAACCATTTGGATTTTTGGGGATGATGATAATGCCTAAAGTCTGCCGCATTCGAAATTCTTGATAAATGTCATCATTAGGCTATGGCGATATCTTTAAATCTCACAAAACATCACGAAGTTGGTATCGTTAGAAGGGGGATTAGATGGCCTGATGAAAACCCTTAGCAGGGCTGCAACTCAAATCAGACCTAGCTGACGCCCAAGTACATGTTGTTCTCCTCTGAGTCACGCGACCCAAAGCCTAGACAACGGTACGGCTGCCAGCGCCATCCCACGAGCGGACCTTTAGCTGCTTGGTGGAGGAATGAATTGCTTAACTGCTTGATTTTTCTCCCTGTTTTATTTCATATAAATTTATTTGACGGGAAATTTTAAAAGGACCTTAATAAGGTGTTTACAATGTGCCAGACATTTTTCTAAAAGCTCTCTATGGATTGACTTATCGAACCATCACCCCACAAAGTAAATTTCCCCAAATCACATGAGAAGAAATTGTGAAACTTGATATGCAAGATAGCAAAATGTGCTATAAAATCTGCAGTCATTAAGACGTTGCCGACCTGGCACAATAACTTACAATCAGGTAACAATGACAGAATAGAGTTCAGAAATGGGCCTTTATAATTTTGAAAACTTAACGTGATTAATGTGGCATTTTAAACCATTTCAACTTGTGGGAAAAGAGAATGGTAAATTCTTCAATAAATAGCATTGGTTAAATAGCTACACCATTGGAAAAATTCAATTGCTCACTCACAAAATGTAATACCAAACTCCTTATGGATTAAGAAAACTAAACATAAAAATAGAAAACCATGAACGTATTTGGAAAATATTTGAGATAATATTTTTATAATTTTGGAATAAGAAAGACCACCTTACATAAAATATAGAGGTCATTAAAGAGAAACTAATAAATTTAGTTATTATGTTTTTCCATGACATAATTATTTTTAACAGAATGTACACTTACAAAACTTACATTGAATTTAGTATATTGAAATTTTCAGCCATCCCTTAGAATCTGCGTTTTTAAAAGTCCCACATCTAGCCCTAGATCTTACTGTGCTCATTATCCTTTTCCTGCTTATTCAGGGTCAGTACTTCAAAAAAGTTTATTTCTTAGGCACACGAAAAGACTCAGTTGGATAAAAAGTATCAAAATGCAAAATGAACAGCGCAAAGTCCAGGTTTTTTCTTTTTTTCTTTTTCTTTCTTTCTTTCTTTCTTTCTTTCTTTCTTTCTTTCTTTCTTTCTTTCTTTCTTTCTTTCTTTCTTTCTTTTTTTTTTTCAACTTAATATATTGGCATACGTAGGCAAAATTTCTGAATATGAGGGATGTCCTATTTGGTAGTGGGTGAGAGAGAGAGGAGTGAGTTGGGGGGTATATATATATAATGAGAGGGAGGGGGAGGGGAGTGGGGGAGGGTGTTTGGATGCCATTGTGATAAGTTCAGAAGCCATTGCAGGTATGTTGCTGAAGCTGTGCTTGCAAAGCAAACACTGTTTTTACTTGGATTTTGTATTTACTTTACGGGGAGGAGAGTGATGAGATGATCAAAGAGGGGCTCAGACCCCCAGTCCCCACTGTGCATTGCCACTGTATCATCTGCCGTGCATCCGTCCTTAAGCTGTTTACAGTCAGAACAGATAAACAGATAAACAGATAATGACTTGTAAATTAGGTGTGTTCTCTTTCCTCTGGAACCTGGGACAGGGTCCCCACCGTGAATGGGGGCTGCCATCTTCAGTATCACCACTGAGCCAGAGAAGAAGGTGGGGACAAGGCCAGGTAAAAATACCCCAGAGCTTTCCTGTCTATTTTTATTTCCAATTTTCATGATTAAGCATTCACTTGGTTGTCGTAAACTTTTGACTTCTTTACAGAGTTCTAACAAAGTTGGTTCTGGCAGGTTTTGCTTGTTTTTTGTTTTTGTTTTGTTTTGTTTTGTTTTTTGTGTTTTTTTTGGTGTTTCTGTGGAGGCGTGGGGCCTGGGAGCTGCCTACACTGCCTTTTTCGCTGACATTGCTCTGGCTGTATAGATTTTTAAACTTATTCGTGATGGAATACAGCATATAAGGAACATTACAAGGTGAGAAAACCATTGAAGATATTTGCAAAGTATGTAACAGAAAAGACTAATATCCAGAATTCATAAATTAGTTCCTGTAAGAAAAAGACGAACATAGGAAAATTGGGCAAAGTATGTGGACATGCAGTTTAAGGAAACAAGTAACACAAATAGTTAAAAGCATGTAATATCTTAATGGATTGGGGGATAATTGAATCATTTATGAGATTCATTCTGTAGAATCCTCTACTGGAAATAAAAAGAATGAACACTGCATACTAACAAGGAGTATCAGAAAACAATACATACAAGGTGATCTCTTTTTTAATAAAACAAAAAAAAATTAATAGCAACTTGATACCAGGCAGACCTTTTTTTTCATTACCTTATATGGCAAAACCCTTGCATGCTTATTTATGAAGGTATAGAAAATAGGCTAGAAAGATGCACACTTAGATGAAGGTAGTAGTACATCTTATCTGAAAGAGTAAGACTTGGCAATTGAAAGGAGACTTTTTTTTTTTTTTAATAAAAAAGTCATTACTATTGATATATCAGTTGGGATAAAAAAAAATTCTTAAAAGTTTACTGAAACTTAACTAAGAATAAAACTATGACTCACAATCCTACCGCTCTAAGTCTATTTTCAGAGTTTCATGCTCCTTTCCAATCTTTTTTCTAAGTGATTGATATTGTATAATTACAGTAAAATTATATGTATAATTTTATTCTACCTATATGAATATTTCCATAGCGTGTATTATTCATAGCTAAATTTTTCATGTTTACATACCCTCAAGCAGCTAAATTATATTTGAGCAGTTCTCCACTGAGTGAAAGTAGTATAATCCTCTAAACCATCCACTACTCTTAGATGTTGAGCATCTAGCCCAATCTGTCTGTCTGTATTTATTTATTTACAATAAAATTGGGACCCAGAGAAGGTATATCTCTTGTCTAATATGCTCACTTCAGACATCAAAGAGCTGAAGCCAAAGTCCAGATCTACTGATTCTCAAGTCAAATCTCAAGAGAGAGTAGGTAGTATTTAGAAAGGGAGAATTCTGAAGCACAGTTTAGGTGAAAATGTAATTTTGCCTTGTAAAAATGGAAAGGAGTTTCTGTATACTAGCTTCGTATCACTGGGCTTGAGGTCCAAAATTCTAGAAAAATGCTTTGAGTACTTAAAAAAGGTAGTGGGAAGAACTTAAGCTTAGCATTGCTTCACCAAGAGTGAAACTGCAGACTAAAACCAACTTATTACTTAGAATAACAAGAATGGTAGGTAGAGTGAATTCCCTTTGGCATTCTTGAGGACTAGATAGATAGATGAATAAGGATTGAGCCCAAGATGGACTCAAGCATTAACATTATCAGAAGGAATGCTAATAAAGCAATCCATGCAATAAGTCAAGCAGAAAAAGGCATTGCGGGGAGGTGGGAAGAAGGCATGTGTACCTTGTCACACATACATCAGCTTGGGAAGTGTTTCCAGGAAACACTGGCTAGGAAGTGATAAAATGAGACAGGGAAGGGAAGGTGGTCAGGCACAGATGAGTTGGCCAGCAAGGCACGTTGGAGGACTCTGGCTCACTGTCACAAAGGACCTCGGCAGACAGTGTAGATCATACTCAGAACTTACTAAGGCCCAGAGAACCGCTCTGTACCTCGGGACAAAAACAGCTGGCACCGTTGGGGGCAGGTGGTGGATGTGAATCTCCACGTGCTTCCTCCAAGAAGTGTAGGTACTGATGGCTGGGAGTACAAGCACACTCCGAATGCTGATGAAATGATATAGTAAAGGGAGGCGATATGCATAAAGCTTGAGCGGCGTCTGTGACAGCAATTCAGCATCCGTGTGTCCCAGAGAGGAAAATGTTAACTGCCTTGAACACAGTAGAAGGGTCTAAAGACCCTGAGACCATCCACGTAAGTTAAAAACATGTCAGTCAACTCTTTGTTGTGCGACAACTCAAAAAAAAAATGTTTTAAAAATTAGCATGCAAGAAACAAAAATAAAGTCATGTCAGTCAGTGATCTTGGGTATTGTGCTAAACTTATCTAGTGCCCAGGGGAAAAAGCTGGTTTGTATCAGATGCTCACTAAGTAATTATTGAACTGAGCTAGAGTATTCTGTGTCCTCACTTTCTAGCAGTATTGTTAAATAAGATCAACTTGGTAAAGGTAAATGTAAGTTCCTCTATTTGGATTTGTCCTTGACCAAAGTGCCCAAGAACAGGACCACAAGAAGTATTCATTGACTATGATATAAATAAGTCAGGAATGCCTTGTGTCTGCCAGGGGAAAAATAAATTATCGAATTTATTGATTGAAATATCATAGAATATGCATCTCTTCGCTTCTCAGATTAAGCTTGTATGCTTTTACCTAGTTCCATATGGCAGTTACAAAGGGACACAATCTGCCTAAAATATGCTCTGAGGATTGTGCTTAGATGGGCCCAATGACCTGTATAATACGTAATTAATTAACTGATATTTTTGAGCACCTTGATCAGTTAGTTGCTGAAGGGATCTATTGAAGGTAGTAAAACTTGTTCCTGCAATCTAGACTCAACACCTCTCTCTGCAAAACCTTCTTTTGGCTTCCACTTTACAAAGCTTAAGCACCAAATGCCCTACCATAGTTGCAGGATCCCTCCCATGACGCTTCTCTGAACCCATGGCATTCCTTCTCCCTCTTCCCCACCTACACTGGGCTCCTGGAAACCCCTTGAGCATCTCAGGTATTCTCCAGCCTCAGCACCCTTGCACCTCTTCCTCTGCTTAGAATACCCTTGCCCCAATCTTAAAGAGCTTGCTCTTCTCCTTTAATCCAGGTATCTTTCTCAAAAGTCACCTTATCAGAGAGGCCTTCCTGGATCACATATATGAAATCCCAGCATTTTATTTACACTGACGTGCATACCCCGTAAGCTCATTAGTCTCCTTTATTTCTTATTACCTTTTGGCAGTCTATATTTACAAGCATACCTGTGTGCCATCTGTGTCTTTCACTAGGATGTAAGCTTCTTGAGGACAGGGATTTTGACTGTTTTGTTAACCGCCGTGTTCTCAGCATCTACCATAGTTCTGGCATAAGGGAGAACTATTGCTCAATAAATATTTCTGAATGGCAGTATGACTGAGTAAATCTAAATATGAATAAGACATGCAGTGTCTAGAAAATCAGAGATTAATAGAGTATGTCTGCATGAACCAACACAATATAAAACATGGTAAGATCTCTGAAGAGTTATGCAGAGGAGATGATGCAAGGAGAGGGAAGCAGAAAAGGCTTATTTTGAAGAGAAGTTTTAGTCACTATGCCTCCCTGTTCTTTTAGGTGCTAAAAGAGCGTAGGGGGTCAAGAGTCAGTGAGCGAAAAAGCCACTCAGAGCGTAGAGAACACTATATGCAAAGGTCCTAGAATGTGAAACGGCTAGTAAATGGTCCAGTATGACTGGAATGAGTTACGGAAAGTGATAGGAAAGGCAAGAAATGTAGGCACTGGTCAGATTACAAAGTCTTTGATTGCTGTGCTCAGAAGTTTAGATTCATTCTATCCTGGAGGCAGTAGGGAGTTCCCAAAGAATTTTAAGTAAGAGAGTGATGTGCTCAGAATTCTGTGTTACCAAGAGGGGTGTGAGGTATGCTGGGTTTATGATTTAGAAATTTAAGTGGCTAGCACTGCACTTAAGCAAGATGGACCAAACATTTTAGAGCAGGGGTCCCCAACCCTGGGCCATGGACCTGAACCGTCGGGGGCCTGTTAGGAACTGGGCCGCACAGCAGGAAGTGAGTGGGGAACGAGAGGGCACAGCTCCGTCTGTATTCAGCTCGCTTTGCAGCGCTGGCATCACCGCCTCAGCTCACCTCAGATCATCAGGCATTGGATGCTCCTAGGCGCACCAGTCTCTGGTGCCAGAAAGTTTGGGGACCGCTACTTGAGAGAACAAATTTGGATAAAAACAATAAATAAGATGTTTAATTCTGATCCTGTTAGTTTGAGGTGTTTGGGGCCTTTAGGGAGATGCGAGCAAGAGGTAATCGGAAATACCGTCTATATGTGGGGGACCCCGGTGCAGTGGAGGCTGGAAGCTTGGAGATGATCTAGAAAGAAGACCCGAGAAAGCAGAACAGAGGAGCAGAGTTCTGAAGGGAATAAGAATACTTTACCCGGAGAAGACAAATTAGAAAAATGTACTATTATTGGAATTTGCTATCATATGGAAAGTAGATTTCATTGATTTCTAAGTGTTCAGTGGGTGAGCTAGGAATAACAAAAAGACTTTAATGCTATCCATATTAGTCACCTACATATCCCACGTAAAAAATTATTCTCAACTTAATATCTTAACACTAAACATTTGTTATCTTATTGTTTCTGTGGGTCAGGGAGGTGGGTGGCTCTGACATGGAGTCTCTCAGAAAGTTGCAGTAAGTTCACCAAAGCCAGAGTCATCGGAGGGCTTACCTGAAGCTGAATGACCGGCGTCTAAGGTGGCCAGCTCATGTGGCTGGCAGGTGGCTGCTGGTTATTGGCAGAGGCTTTCACTATTTTTTTCATGTGCCTCCCCACATTTGGGCCTCCCCAGGGGTGTTCATGTGTCTTCATGCCGTGGAAGTTGGCTTCTTTAAGAACGCGTGACCCATGAGATAGCAAGTTGGAAACTGTACTATTTTTTATGACTCAGTCTTGGAATTCACACACCATCACTCCCTCAATAGCCTGCTGATTGCAAAGGTAATGTTGAGAGGCAGAGGTTACAAGCAAGAACACAAATACAAGAAGGCAAGTTTCATTGGAGAACATCCTGGAGGTGCCATCATGACAGAACTGCCCACGACAGCATAAGCGACTTTATGAGATGGCAAGTATCTGGTCACCAGAGGTACATGAAAGAAATCTAGGCTGGCACTAGGCAGATGGGAAGAGGGGCTTCTAGAACATGCGATGAGTAAGCTAGACAAGCTTGCCTCTTTTAACACTGTTCACTTAAGAATATTTAAACTGATCTGGAGAAAAGAGAGCAGGAGACAGAAATTAAGTGAGTTGAAAACACCAAAACAGTTTTCATTGTGACAGTAAAAATATTTGATAAGTTATGTGAGGGTTACATTCATTCAGTGAGCCCGAAGGTGAAGGGAGACCAGAGCTTTCTCCCACGATGAGTGATTGGCAGTGAACCCTGGAGAAAATGGCAAGGATTTAAACGCTGAGAATGGTTTACTTAGCCTAACTTCATTTAAGACCTCTCAGCCTAATTTTTATTGTTTGTATTGCATACATAACATCTTCCAGTATCAGCCCATCTTTTTTGCAGCATCAAACCCCCAGGCTCCCAAATCATGTTTTAGATAACCTCGTAGGCATTTCATTCTCTAAAGAAACAATTATATATGAAATTAATAATTAAAAATTATAAATAGAAAGAACAAGAAAACACGCATACTCCATGTCCTGCGGGTAGATTTTTGCCTGGCGTATGGGGAATTAGGTGCAAAAAAATCCATTTATGTTAATGGGCATTGCATGTCTAATTTCTCATGCACCACACTGCCTGTTTCCCCCTTGTGTCTTTGTCAGTGCGTGGGACCAATGGGGGGGAGGGGAGAAAAGCAAATGATTTATTTGATGGTCTGTCAATCATAACGGCAACCAGAGAAATTCCAAAGCTGTTTTTAACCTCTATAGAAACAGTTAGTTAGACCATATGCCTTTTTCTTCCTGCCAGATGCTGTCATTCATCAATTTCCTATTAAGAAAATGGGATTCTGCAAAAACCACTGAGTTTTTTTTTTTCCCTCATTTGTAATAGATATCCCACCGAATCAGATTGCAAACGTATTCTGTAGCTTCTGCAAAATAACTTCTGACACTTGGTAATCTCCATATTAATTTTGACTGACCTTTAACAATGTTTCTTATGTGTGGCCAGCACATCATTCAAGACTATTATTTTAAAATTACCTTTTCCCTACATTTAAGCCAACAGGTTAAACAGATTTGCTTGTGATTACCCAGTCTATAAACAAGTAGAAATTAAATGGCCATTGAAAAATAGCAGTAACCTAATAAAACACCCTTTAGAGAGTAATAAGACAGATAATAAAATGTTTGAGAATTAAAGCCGCATGAGCCAAATGCTGATTACCCAAAGATGTCAAAGAATGCAAAAAAAAAAAAAAAAAAAAAAAAAAAAGGTATTTCCCCCCTCCACCAAATAGAAAATCATTTTGTTTAGAAGAAAAGAATATTTGTCATAAAATCCTGGACGGATTTGTTTGTTTGCCTGTTTATTGTCAAGGATGAAGACATCTAGAAAACCTAAGGGCTCCATTTATTTGGGACAGAAACTCGTTCTTCCTATACAGAGCTGTGGTATGTCTTCAGGCGTTGGCACATTGCTCTAACAATAGTATTTTGGCTTTTAAATTTGAATATTCTAGGTGGTGGGAATAATTTCTAAAACAGATTTTCTAAAACAGATTTTCTTGAAGTTTTCTTATGATAACAGTGGTGGCTTCAGATGTTTGCTTGTCATGCTGAATTCACTTAGCAAACCAACTAACATGCACAGTTTAAGGGAAAAGAGTATTTTTGCATAACTTTCGATCTGCAGCATTTTGCATTGTTTTATTAATAGGAACTGTCTCTTCAACAAGCCCTGCAAATAGCTTATAGAAGAGAGAAATGCTCTGAAATTCCAGACAAATTTCTTTCAATAGTTAAGCACTGATCAAAATTCTGATTTTTTTCTGGCTCTCAGCCAGCAAGAAACACAGGATCTGTTTATTGTTTAAGATTTTGGTAGAAAGCCACTTGGAGGGTGGGGTGGGATGGGGAACTATAACTTTACAGCTGTCAGACTTTGTTGTATTCAATCCAACCTCATATTCTCAAGCCTATTTTTTTTATAAAGGTCACAAATGAGCTATAATATAGTTTTTAACATTTTAATTTTCCCTTTCCTTCCCCTGCTGTTTTTTTTTTTTTTTTTTTTTCCCCCTGCTGGGATGGCTCCTCTCATGAAGGTCAGGGGAATGATAATGCTGAGGTAGCTCTGTCTTTTTATTCATAGACCAGGCAGAGAGTGCATATAGCCATAAACGTGTGCCTCTGTCACATGGCATTGCTATTGACCCCTGCCCCGAGCTGAAGATTGTACCTTCTCAGGGGATAACAAATGGTTCATTCTGCAGGTAGGCAGAGACCTAGAGCTTGCTTAGCCAGACACTGCCAATTTTCCTAAATGATCTCTTGTGATTGGTTTTCTTATATAATAGACTATTTGTGAGTATACCACTTAACTCTGTTTATTTAGGAATATGTCTTTGACAAGAACAGCTGTCCGAAGAGTTGAGATGATTAGTACTTTATCTGCTAATGCAGGTTCCCAATTGATAGTTGGCTGAAAATAAGTTTCTTTCTGAGAAAACATAGCTGTCACTTCTTGGCACCAAAAAAATTTTTTGATGTTTGATCAAGTTGAGTCACAGGAAAAAAAAAAAATCTTATTTAAGGTCTCTGGTGCTTGACCACAAATTACCAACTAAGGTTCCTGTTTTGTAAGGAGGCCTGGAAAAATTAGCCAGTTCTATATGGATCAATAGTAAGTCTCCAAGTTTCCTCTTTTTACTCCAGTCTCAGTGGAGACCATGGTTAAAATAAAGGTAGAAATGAGCACCAAGAGAGACGACACCCTGATTCTGACCCTGACTTAGGGACAAGGATCTTTAACAGCCCCATGGTAGGTGAGTATGGATGGAGCTAGAAGCTCATAGCCAGGAGATTGTTTAGCATTCTTTAAAACTTCAGAAGTAAGGTATCATTTTCAAATGCAGTTGTACAAATACACATGGCCCCATTTGTTACCAGTGCACATAATCCCTTAACTAAACTATTAAAAAGCAATGACTCCTTTTTAAAATATCGTTTTGTCATTTCTTTATTTTTTAATATACTGAAGTATCTTAACTTTTTTTTTAATGGCATCTGCCTGAGTTCTCTGAAAGACTGTAGTCTTTAAAATTAGTTTAAAACAGGGAGACCACCTAGGAAGAACAGGTGCTGTAGGCGTAAAAAATAAAAAAAAAAAAGGGATTGTAAGGTGACAAGGTCCTTGCAGCCTGTGAGGTCAACCAAGGGTTGCTTCCCCTAAAAAAATAAAATTAGTTTAAAACAAAGCTAAAGTTACTGTCCAAGAATATAGATCTCAGAGGTCCACTTGAACCTCAAAGCTTAGTATGAGTCCATCTTCCTGTTACTCAATGTGCTCAGTTCTCTAGAGTGACCTTTTAAATTCCCAACTCAGAATTCTCCATCCCAGTCCCCATCCATTACGTTTTTGGCTTTGCCTCCTCCCAAGATGTAAGAAGTCAGCAATCTCTTCTTATATATATTTTTTAATAGAAAACACATCAATATTGCTTAAATTTAACTCCTTTATTTCCATGTCTAATCTGCATGCCCCTGTAGCCTCACATCTGAAACATCTTTAGCTAAGCACTGATTTTTCTTGGGAGTATCTAGGCCCATTCCTCTTTTGACGTGCGTGTGTGTGTGTGTGTGTGTGTGTGTGTGTGTGTGTGTGTCCATTCACCATCTCTCTCAGTTCCAGACACGAGAAGTCTGAAATCAAAGGGTCAGCAGGGCCATCTTCACTCAGAAGGCTCTAGGAAGAGTTCTTTCTTGCCTTTGTTTTTCTTCTGGTGGCCTCCAGCAATCTGTGGCATCCCTTGTCTTGTAGATTCTGTGCCTCTCTCGCTACATCTCCTTTGTCTCTGTGTCAGTGTCTCCCCCGTGTCTGTAGGCCCTCTGCTTTCTTCATACATCAGTCATTTGAATTAGAATCTACCCTAATTCACCATGACCTCATTTTAATTTCTTCAGCAAAGATCTTCTTTTCAACTAAGATCACATTCTGAGGTCCTGGATGGACTTTAAATGTGGGAGAACACTTCAATCCTCTATACCATCCAAAAATCTTTCTCCAAATGCCCTACTGGGATAACTAGCATAACCAGGAAAACAGTAGGAATGGTGGCCTGCCTTTTTCTGTTCCAAAGTAGTAATGATGACCTGACAGATTGGAGACTTCAGCAAAGGCATGTAGAATAAATACTGTGAAAATAAGGCTGAGAGACTCAGAGACGAAGTGGTCTCTGCAAGCCATTTCCACAGAGCCCCCATGTTTCTGCGGCCAAAGACTTGACTGCAGTTCACACTCGCCCCAGTGTGGGAACTGGTCTCATCGTGACCCAGGGCACAGGGAAATGTGGAAGCAGGGACTGGAGCCCACTGTAAAAACATGACACATCTTGGAGCATCATTTGCCTTAAATTGTAAGTTGTTGAGAATAATAGGTTAAAATAAACATGACTGCTTTTAAAACATTTAAAAATTTTAATTTTTAATTGCCAAGGCTTTGGTATTTTTAATTACTCAAGATGCTCATTAACTCTCTTCTGACAGAAAGATGATTTCATTGGAAAAGTCTCTATCCATTCTGTATGACCACAATCAGATTTATCTCAACATGCTCACCATGCAGTAAAACTTTAATAAAGATTTTTTTAGATTAATAAACCACTCTAAAAAATTGTTTCGATTCTTCCAGTCCTGAACCAAGAAACTGTTCCAGAACGTTTCACTTTTCATAGAGGCCCAAGTCACTTTCCTGACGCCTAAATCTCTTTGTAAGCTCATCTTCCGTCATCTCCCCTGAATTCTTAACCATTATTCCACTGCCTACACCACGTAGGACTGAGGTGATTCTGCTTGCAAGAGATCCTTTCTACCTAGACTTGAACACAGTGCATTGTAGAGTCTGATGTTAGCAGCATCTTAGGGAACTACCAGGTGAAAATGATTGTATCATTTATTGTTTGTTCCATAATCTAGTAATGCCCCTACAGCAAACTCAGACTATAAACAAAATAAGGCGCACACACCCCTATCTCTGTATCAGATATGGTACAGCCTAAGTCAATATAAATGAGGGACCAAAAATTGCAGTGGACCTAACAATGTAGACGGTGGGTAGTCCAGGAAGTTGCAGTTCTAGGAGATCATTCGTTCAGGTTTCTTCCATCTGCCTGCTCCAGCACTTCCTAGAGGTGTTGCCTTTTCTGCATGGTCAAACCAGCTTATCAAGACCATGTTCACTCTTCAGCCTTTTGGATTGAGAAAGAGAGAACATGGAGGGCAAACAACTTTTTAAAAACTCATGACGGAAGTTGCACACATATCCTCTCAGTGGCCAAAATATAGTCACGTGGCCTACATTTAAGGGAAATACCATTTCTAACTGGAAATTGATTTCTAATGGAAAAGGGAGACATTGGTTGCAGGGAGCAATTAGTAGTACCTGCCTATTCCCTAGCCACCTTGACAGTTTCAGTCTGGTCTCAACCGCATCAAGATTTCTCCTTGATGATTTCAGTAATAGTTTACATTCTTCACTTGGCACTTACTGTACAGTACATTTACTTACCATGAAATAGGTATCCTAACTCTAAATATATATTTTAACTCTAAATAAAATTTTAAAAAATTAGGGCAGGATTTATTATTCATTTCATATACTTCACAGTGATTGGCATGCAGTAGGCACTCAATAAATACTTCCCAGTTCAAACAGTGTGTTGGTATAGAGTTGGGGATTTTATGCGTCCTCAATTGCTTTTTATGGTACTCGCCCTAATGTGTTTCAAACTTGAGCTTCTTCATTAATATTCAAGAGAGAGAACTATTATCTTAAAGCAAACTAAACTTTGCTAGCTTCAAAAGAACAGATAATAAACTATGGAACCCACTAAGGGCGAGTGTCTTTGAAGTGAGTGTATAGGAACGGGGAATTAATCACCAGCATTAACTGTTTCTTGGAGGCATAGAAGCAGCACTGCATTTGCAGAAAAGAATCATTCACTGACGAGACTGCTAGAAAGATTGGTTAAGAGATCCATAGAGGTCAGTGGCTTGTGCAGCCAGCTCTGGATATTGAGGTTTAAGAGGATGACCCAGAAGACCTCGAGACTGGCAAATGGATGGACCACTGCACAGGAAATGAAGAATGTGAAAGAGGTCATAAGCCTTCATCAGTGTGAATGGTGAGAGTCAGATCATGTGGCAAGGAGTGCTTTTTTTCATACTCAATTCATTTTTTCCCTCTATACACTTAAGACTTTTCAGAGTTAGCTTTATTCACTTTCTCTATCGTTGTGCTGGTGGCATACGTGGAGTACCCCACTTTCAAGTCATCATAATGGACGATGTATCTAGAGAACAAATGTGTGTGCTAACCTAAAAGATCAGGCTACCCTTTGTCTCTGACATGAGAATCTTCTGTGAAAGGGTAATACATCAGAAAAGCCATTTCTGTCCAATTGAAATTGTTTTAGGATAACTCACTAACCAATAGATGGGAATAATTTTCTAATAAAACTGCTAAATCCTATCACCTGGTAGATGCAAAAACGATGGCCAGGGCCAAACCCTCCTTTCTGTGATTTAATGGGATTCTCAGGATTAAAGGTAACCCAAGAAGCAGAAGTGACTCTCTTTCTGCTTTGCTGAGAGCACAGCATAGTAGGTAAGAACTGGGGTTCTGGAGTCAGACTGATGAAGTTCTGATCTCAGCGCCGCCGCCCCCCGCCAACCCCATAGCTGTGGATTTTGCTGACTCATTCCAAGTCTTAGTGTCCTCACTTATAAAGCGGGATGAACAATAGTATCTCATTTCAAAGCACTGCCCTAAAACAAGTTGTCACCATCCTCTCATGGAAAGCCATGCTTTTCTGTCCCGCACGCATCCTGCTTTCATTGTTGCAGCCTTCCTGCCCCCTCCAGCATTGGACACTCCTGACCAGCCAAAATGAGCAGATGGAATAGTAGGTCAGATAACGTCACTCATCTGCACAGGACTCTTTGGTGACTTTCCATCTACTCAAAAAAAATCTCAGTCCTCAGCCAGGTCTATAAACTGCAGAATGATTCGGCCCCACTCCCTCCATGACCCAGCTCCAACTGTACGGGATTTCCATATGTTTGCTAACACACTAAACTCATTCTCCCCATATGGCTTCATGCCTGAAACTCTCGTCTCCCTGTGGCTAGCTCCTTGTAACTTTCAGACTTGAGCTCAGATGTCACGATGCCTTTTTCAGACCATCCATCTAAACAGTTCCATCATGTTTACTGTCAGGTACATCACCTCGTGTAATTTCTCCAAGAGCATATAACATTTTCTTAAATTATTTTCTTCACTTATTTGTCTACGTGTTTATTGTCTGTCTCCTCCACATGGAAGGTGAGCAGGAGTTTCTTGTTTACTCTTGTTCACTTAAAGGAATGCTTAAAGGAGACACACTAGGCAATCAAATATTTATTCAGTTAAGGAAGAAGTGAATGGATGTGTATTACAAATCGGTTGAAATAGTGCAAAGAAGCATTTATATTGTTATCGAACGCGTAGAAAATGCTCAAGAAATGCTAGCGATTGTTGTTACAAGCTGTCAGCACCGTGCCACCTACCCAGTTCCCGCCTGCAGGCCCTTCCCCATTTATAGATTCTTCCAATCTTTCTGACACTTTTTCCTTGATCCTGAAGATTCACAAAGTGCAACATGGTTTAGTAGGAATTAAGTACCAGTGATAGTCATCCTGCCTATGAAATTACTCATGGTGAGTAGGGCTTTTTCTGTAGAAATAACTGCTATTGGGTGCGAGGCATGGATGGGAAGCAGAGAGGGAAGCTTTGACATAATTCAGACATAGGTTCCAATCCCTGCTCTCTTAATTCTGGTGTTTTCTATCTGTGTGGGTTCTGGAAAATTTAGTTCTCTGATCTTCATAATGTTTCCTCTTAGGCTTCTTGTAAAGAATAAATTAAAAGATATATTATGTATACAATATCATTAGCACACAGTAAGAACCCAATATGTAGGACTGTCAATAATGCTAAATGATGACGTTCATATATTTAACCAAACTTCCAAATTTCTAGACTGGATATTGTTTCAAATACCTTTACAGCTTCAAGCAACTCCAACGTCACTCTCCCCAGATTAAGTGTTGCATGGAGTTAAATGGAAGCACAAGAGCTTGTCCCACCTTCCCACCAAAGGACAGTGCTCACCTCTGACCACCTCACTGACTGCAAAGCTAAGCCACAAAGCTGCTAAAGGATAGGGGTTGCCTCTAGAATCATAAAGTTGATGCAAACCAGCATAGTCAAACAGGTTTCTAAATCTTGGGAAATTAAAGAGTGCCGTTTTCACTTCAGAGAACTTTACCCCTGACTGGGGAAGATAATAATTAACCCATTTCTTATTTGGAAAGAAAAAAAAAAAAAAAGAAGTGCGGGCCCCGCTGCCAGCATTAATTCAGTGTTACATAAACACACTCTTTGAGGCTGAAGCAACTCTGACTGGTTTTCAATGTAAAAATAAAATAGAAAAACTGTTCTTGGAGTTATTTCTAAACAGAACCTATCTCTAATCTTAAAGTAACAGAAATGTGTATATACATTGGATTCATCAAATGAATCTTCAGCTAACAGCTGTTTGAGAACGATGTTCACATCTCTTGTAGGAATGCTACGTTTTCTAGGATTTGACATTTTCAGCGATTGAAGATTACTATATTTCGTAAGTGGAAATACCACTACTAAAAACAGAATGCTATAAATAGAATGGTGTCATTTGTTTCTGTCACCATTAGGGGCAATCTGAACTCTGGTGTTGCCGCAGTAATACTGGGGATTCTTGGTTCTTTTCGCCAACACAGGAAGAATTTCAGGTGAGCGAGATTTATGAGAGGTGAGCTTTAAAGGCACATTTTGAAGTAGAAGTGGGTCACGCCTAACCAGTCCATAACCACATAGAAATGAAAGGCATGATTAAAGTATGCTCCAAGTGAGGAGCAGGTTATAGCGAAAAGGGCTGCGACCTCATAGTAGTGGGGGGGTCTGTATTAGGCCATGATGGGGGTTTACAAAGGCATTCCTAGGTGACTGGCGTGTAAGGTCATTTTGATTGACATTTGGCTGTTATATAACTCCCGGCTTACTGTACTTGTACTTACTCAGAATTCAGTGTGTTAGATTCATGAACTTCCAGACATAGGCATGATATTACAATGAGGCTGAAGTGAAGAGAGGGTCAGAGTGTCCTTACCGCTCAAGCGTCTGTGGCTGGGTTGAACCAGCTATCGGTTTATGGCCCTCCGGTCTTTTGTCTCTCAGGACTCAGAAGTGATTTTTTAAATACAAAATAAGTGTTCTGGGTGATTCTGGGCTGGGCCTTCGCTTCTTTGTTTCCTTTTGCTCATATCTGTTTGCTAACATTACCAAAGACTTGATGTATTGGGGTGATGTAAAATAATAATGAAAGTGAGGTACTTCATGGCAAACTTTGGGGGTAAGTTTAGGATTGTAATCCACAAGCATTCTTGGGCAAATGGGAAATGAGTTCAGGAAGCCATCTAATGAAGTAATCACCTCTTCAGGTCCCTGTTGCACATGATTTACTGCAGGCATAGTTTTTACTTAATGATGGAGAATGAGCTCAATAGGAATTCAAAGCTAAGATCCCTCAGACTTCATTTCAGGGGGTGCGGACTGATTTTAAAAGCCATATTTTTGGCTATGCTGATGATACTTGGGAATATTTTAAGACTAGTTCTGTATCGAGGGTCAAAGGTTGAGTTCAGACCAGACTTTACACCATCCAGGATTCAAACAAAACAAAACAAAACAAAAAACTCTACTATTGAGGAGGATAATTTGAGACTTCTAAAACACACTGTTTAAGGACTCAAAGAGTATTTATCATTCATGTAAGTGATGACCATTTATCCCATATTTATAAGTATTTACTGTGGGCCAGGATAAAAAGGTGAAAAAGATATGGAGAATACAATCAGTGGTGGTAATGGTAATTGGGAGAAGAGAGTTAAAAGTTATAGGAGTTTCCGTTTTTAAAAAAGTAAAAAGCAGATGTCCGTAAGCTTCCAGTATGATTCACAGTTATTTGTTGGCCAGGTTTTAAGTACCTTCTCTCCTGGGGCTGCGGTGGTAAGACCTGCATCCCAAGTGGAAACAGATGGGTTAACAGGGAGTTATGTCATGGAAGTCGTGTTAAGTTCTGCGAAAGAAACGTGGGGGGAGCTGTGAGAACCCAGCCTAGCCACACAGCATTCGGTTGCTTACCTCTCCCGTTTGCAACAACAGAGATACCCAAGTACAGAGCTTAGCTCTTTAGGCAGAGGAAAAGAAGGGGCTTAGACAGAAATACTTAACCTGCTGCTACTCCCTCCAGCCCTCCTATTTTGCATAAGAAAGACAGAATCTGCCCCAAGCCTTTTTTCCACTTGATGCTAAACATTCATAAGCTTTTTCCCTTTTTTTTTTTTTTTCATAAAAAATCCCCATGGCTAATACAATTAACAGATGTATATTTTTATAAAGATTTTAAAGCAGATATTCAGTATCACCTACATATCTAAGTATTCTCGAGCTATTCAATTTTAAATTTGTATTTTCCCCCACCCCCAATTGAATCTTCTCTTAGATAGACAATTAAGGAATGGTTTAGAAGTGGCATTTGAATTTTTTTCAAAACAGAATTCATGATTTCTTCAGTTAATGTCTAGGAGACAATTAAATTTTAAAGACGGCCTTGCTGGTCGTACATGACACCAAGAACAGGCAGAAGCTGAAATCCTGACAGGTAACACACCATGTTATCAACTGCTCTTTTTTTTTTCCCTTCTGGGGAGTATTACTTACATGGTGCAAATGGGTTATGCAAAATTCTCTTAAAACTGATTCTGCATCTTTGCCTCAGGTTCCTACCATATTCATGGAAAGTTTAACCCAAAAAAAAAAAAAAAATTAATTTAGTATAAAAATCAAGCATTTTAAACATGCCTGTGTGAATCCGTGGAACAACATTCCACATGGAAGCTTGGAGAAAGAAAAGACCAGCTTGAAGCAGAATCTCCTACATCGTATTTCATCACCTGTGCAGACATATCCGTATTTATGTTCCAGCACAGCAAACCCCCATGAAAACCTGAGCCCCTCTAACCCTTGCCAGTGCCATGGCCTCCGAGGAGCCATCCTACATCGGCCACTGTTATTTTCCTCTGTCATTTAAACAGCACCGCTAATACCAAGGCCAGCTATTCTATATGGTGGTCTTTCATGTGAAATTAAATGGTACTGAAAAGGAAGACATATTTTGCAAACTGGGAAAGTGCTGTGTAAATTTTACTCACCTAAATTATTATGAGCCAGCTTCTCTGACCTGTGGGTAGGTGTTCAGAGAATCCGATAAACATTTGTGTGATTTCATCTAAAAGCAAAAACAAGTCATGACAAATTTTGGCTTTTCTGTGTGTGTGTGTGTGTGTGTGTGTGTGTGTGTGTGTGTGTGTGTAATTTTTGTCATTTTCCTTGGCCAGAGAAATGAGTTAATATTTTTACTTGCACACAATAATTTATATTTTCTAAAGTTTCTGCAACTTTAGTTTTTCTTCTATAACTTATTAGATAGTCATACATAAGGTCCTTGAATCTTCTATAATTTTAATATTTGAGACTTGTAAGCTTAATATTTCCAATGTTGCAATTATATGGGTTGGAAAGGATTACATGATTATGAATTACCTTACAGAAGCAAATTTTAGATGAATTTTCATTGTGTATTTTATCTTATAATCCTGAGATGCAAAATTACATCAGATGCCTCATCTTTCAGAAAGAGATTTTTTTTATTATTAATCCCTCATGCAAATCATAAAATAAACTTTTCATGTTTTATTTTTCATTTTCAACTTAAGCTGCTTTGCTCATTGACTTTTCTGCTTTACAAGTTAGTTTCTGTGCAATTTATTTTTATCAGTTAGTGAATTTATGTTCTTTGTCCGGGGTATCATTGCATTATCTTTCCACTGGAACGTCTCGCAGGCCCGTCAGTTCTTTCTTGTGACCTGATTTCATACTACTGGATTATTCTGCCCTTTGGTAATTAGATAGATTTTGGTCTAAAAGCAAAATTGTCACAAAATAAGCAAACATTACTAATAAGCCATCGTTTTTTTGCATCAACATTTTTTTCGTGTATGTGATCGCTAGTGACTTTGCTAATAGAAGTAATTCACAATAGGTTTCTTGTTTCTCACGTGTAGTAACAGCAAAATAATAAAAGTCGATTTTATTCATATAGCAAGGATGGAGGAAAAGTACATGGGGGAAATATTCTGGATTTTTCAAAAGACTGGCGGAATCTAAGTTTAAAAGCAATCCATGCATGTAATTTGCTTTCTTGAAGACCACGCATTTGTATTTGTATCATTAATTAATCCTAATATACACATAATTCAATAGTTCTATGACTTACTAGCAAAAGGAAATGCAATAATCCTTATGCTCCAGGTACTGAAGTACCTAATTGAAATGCACTACAAGGAAAAGTCAAGTTTATTACGCTTGCCTACAACTTGCAATGTGACATTTTGCTTTATAGCATTTGGAATCTTTCACCTCCCAAGAACAATGAACTTCAAAAACATAATACAAGAGGGAAAATTGCCTTAAAAATGTAATTTTAGAAATGATTCTTTGAAAATACTGTTAAATGGGGAAGTTTGGTGAAAAGATGAAACTAATATTTCATTCATCTTTTATTGATTCATATTTAAACCCAATGTAAAGTTCAGATGTTTAGGGGAAGGAGAAAAAAAAAAAAAAGAAAAAGCTGATTGAATGAAATAAGTCAAGATGACTCCTTAAAGTTTAACTTAGATATTGTCATTTGAGAGTTTCTGGATTGTGGCTCATGATTTATTTTTAATTGTCCCCCCCCCCAGAGTAAAATATCTTTTCAAGGAAAAATACATTTATTAAATCCATAATTTGAGGGATTCCATTTTCATTTAATATGGGACGCATTACCCATGTACAACACAAAAAATAATAAATTCTGTCATAAAGGAGAGGCAACCTAATCGAGCATATAAAGCGATAATCGTAAATGTTAGTCTGGGTTACAGATGAGTCCTTCATAATACAGTGAGTATAATAGGTAATAGTTTTTAGCTGGGTCAGGCAGTAAGGACTTTGCTCTTGTTAAACCATTTCATCCTCACATCAATATTAGGAGAGGGATATATTTATTATCCTCATTTTACACATGAAGAAATAGAGGTTTGCGTCGTGACTATGCTCTGCATTTTAACACAGATTCCCCCCAGGGTCCATCAATTCAGATCCCAAATAAGCTTCTAACAAGTCACTTCAAATAAACATAGACTGTAAGTAAAAACAGCCTGTTCTGTATGCAGGCACTATTTTTAAACTCCCACACTGCCCAATGGCCTTTCTTTTGCTCCCTTCCCATATTCAAATTATGGAGCCAGCGCACCAGAGGAGTTGGTCTGCTGTTTCTCATTACCAAGAAAACCCTCAAGCCTCATGTCTTCCCCAGGGTCAGCTTCCAAGTTTGTTTGTTTGTTTGTTTGTTTGTTTAATAACCAATAAGAATTTCAGTTTTTCTTTTTTCTTCTACTGAGGAAAATTAATTAATTAAAATTCTGAAACTCACCTCTTAACACTGTAAGAAAGATTGACCTGAGCTGTGACACTAGGTCTGAGTTCAAGGAGCACAGGGTTTAAGAGGATGTCATCCTATATAACTCCCAAACCCAAAACAGTTTTTCACAAATCATGTAGAAACAAAGCAAATAAATGCTCAGGGAATCTGTCAAATTACTTTAAGCACCATTCATAGCTCCCTGCCTTCTCCCACTATATTATTTTTGTATGTGAAATTGAAAAATAAACTGAATTCAGGAAAATTATTAAGGGCTAAAGATTCAAAGTGAAATTGAATCAGAAAGGCCACTCCTGTCACCTCTGCTTTTTAAGGAAATTGCTCATGGGGCTTCTACTCAGGGGGAGATCCCTGAAAAAATGAGACGGAAAGACCGAAGAAATATTATAAATGAATCAAGAAATCGAGACTGAATAATCTCACCATCTTCGTTGTTTACAATCTCAAACATATAAGTTATTATCTAGTCCATAAAGCAGCTTTTGAGTTAAAGGGAATTCGTCCAGAATGTGAATTAAACTGTTATTTTAATACTCTAGGAGACAAAATGACTTGGTACTGTCTGATAAATAAAGGGATCCTTCATGTCTCTAAAGATTGTAACTATCAAACTATAACTGAAGTAAAAAATGCTATTTATATATCCTCAATGGAGCATTTTATCTATTTTTCAAGTAAAACCCATGTGAGTATCTCTACAATTCATGGGGTCCTGGGTCAGATTTCAGGAGAAAAATGGTTTACCTGAATTGTGTTTCAAAAAGAGTGTTTGACTTAGTTAAGAACTGATACACATGAATCTATGGGGGTGTTAGACAATAACACCATCATCCGTAGGTTACATTGCATTTTAAGAACTTTGGTCATCAGTGCTAACACTTTTTTCTCAGGCAAGATGCACTCAAGTGGTCAGCAAGGAGAACTTCTTAGAAAGTTAGAAGATCTGTAGAATTTTATAACAGGCACCGTGAAAATCTACTCAGAGCCAGGCATACATTGCTGTAAAGAAATGGGCTGTCTATATAATGTGACCTAACAAACCTGCTTATAGCACCAGATGCTGTGTAGCGAAGAGAATGAACATTGCCCACTGATAGGGGTGCCTAGATCCAACTAGCGTGTTCTCCAGCAGAGGCTCAGTTCTGTTTAAGAGTGTGCAGTTCTAAAACTGCATGTGCACATAATTATCGTCTACCAGCCACAAGCCAGGCAGAGTATTAGGCTGTGGGGACAGATGTTGTGGAAGATACCATGGTCTCTGCTCCCAAGGTGTGTACATAAAAGCAGGAGAAATGACTAGTGAAGAAATAATAATTCAGACGTTCTTATGAAGAGAAGTCAAATAAGGATATATTCACTGGGAACCTGCTTGAGACAGAGTGATACGTTTCTGAGAGGACACATTTGAGCGGAGACCTGGAAGACACGAAATGAGGTGTGGGAAGATACGGGGGAGAACCTGTCGGGCAGAGTGATCGGTAGTTAAAGACATACAGAAAGACAACTTTTGTATAGAAACAGGAGACATAGGTGTCCCTCTCCCCGCCACCCCCACCTTGGACCAGCAATCAAAAATGGGGCACGCGTTCGGGAGTAATAGAAGACAGACTGGCTCTATATTCAGACCGGAAAGGGTTTGCTTTCTTTCACTTTGAAAACATGGGTTAACAGTGATCATGCCCTCCTCAACTTTCTCTGGAGCGTTGCTAGGGTGACACTGAAATTCAAAGGACAGAATATCAATAACGCCAGGATGTACAGGAATGTAAACAAGCTTAAAAAAAAAAAATAAAAAGTCCAAGTGTTTGTTAAATAGACCACAACGGGACAGGTCCATTATCATTGCAGAAAGCTGTACTTAGTATGTCCAATTATCTAAATAGCTCAAAAACATAATCAATCCATCAGTAGTACTCAGCTTCCTAGCTCTGATATCTGATTGTGAATTCTCTGTGTTTATTCATAATCCTGCCAATGTCGATCCAGAAATGTATTAGCATCTGCCAGTGATGAATAAACATAATAAGGTTGTGCTCCTCCCGCGGTTCTTGGTTGGGCTGGCGACCAAGGGCTAGTCCAGTCCACACCCCACGGACGTCTCTTCACACCACAGAGCTGCCTTCTTTTCTTTCATCGAGTCAGCAGTCAAGGATGGCGCTAACCTTGGACCTTGGCCTTTACTGCCAGCTCCTCTCCTTTTTTCAGTAGCTCAGGCTCCCCAGAGTTATACATTTTAAGAGAGCCGCCCTGGTTGCTTTCTTGCCCTTCAGTTTTCTTACCAGGCAGATATTTGTAGGAATCCAAAGGTATTGGGTCTGAAAACCTCTGGAAGCTGAAAGCGGCCAGCAGTGCTTGGGCAGAAGGCAGCGTGAAGGCGAAGGGTAAGACCCGTAGCGTCCCAGCCAGCCCCCTAGGCTTCTGACCCTGAATGTGCTCAGCGGCTCTGGAAGTCTTCCTTTGCGTGTGTGACATTCAGTGCGGTGTGCTGAATGCCAGTTAGTCCCTTTTGGACATAAGTGTGGGATCTGATTGTTCTGGGGACAGTGCGACAAGAGACAGTCAGCTGTGGTTAAGATCGCTGAGTCGCATGTGGTGCTTTGTGGACATGCCAATGCCATTCATTTTCTTGAGGCCCTTTGCATGGCGAGTGTCAGCAAGTCTTCAGATATCCCTCAGCCCAAGCCACCTGCCGTGCTAGAGCGAGCCACACACCCTTTTTGACCTCAGTACTTGTGTTTTTGTGGAACACGCTCTGCAGTCCAGATTAGAATGTAGCCAAGGAGAATCCACCTGAAGTTCCACCTGTCAGCCTGTTTTGCTGGTCTGAATAGGCAAAGGGACATTCAAAATAGGCATCAGGATTGGTGCTTATAGGGGTGCTAGGGGACCTGACTAAACATCGAGTCTCCAGTTTATGTAGAAAGACCTGACATAGTAATGGTCATCTAGTGCATTCAAAAGGAGGACATTCTTAGTGACATGCCCTTGCCTGAGAGGGAGGGGGTGTGGAGAGAGAGAGACAGAGAGAGAGAGAGAGACAAAGACAGAGACAGAGAGAGAGAATGAATGAGTGTGTGTGTGTTAGGAGGGAAGGCTTACACTTCACCAGTATACCAATGCTGTTACTTGCCTGTTAATGTCTGTTGAACTGAGCTACCTGCTCCCACCTATTAAGGGAATGCTAGAATACAAGTCACTAGAATCAGAACCTTGCCCATAGTGACTTCTCATTATTTCCTGAGCATTCTCATTTGCTGTTCCATCTACTGGTTACCTCTTCTACAAATAATAAACTTCTACTTGTCTTTTAAGGCCAGTTTTAATGTCATGACTTTAGAAAAGCCTTCCAGATCCCCAGACACAGATGATTGCCTTTTCCTCAGAGTCCCTCACAGTTTTCATATACCACTACCAAAGCATTTAACACTGAATTTAATAACTATTTGTTTACACATCTGCCTCATTAATAGACTTTAAGCTTTCAAAGTCAGCTAGCAAGCAAGTGAGTGAAAGGATAAGGCAGTAACTTTCTAAAATTCTGTGCTATTTAGCAAGGAAGCTGATTTTGAAAGAATTGGAAAAAGATTTTTTGGCTAATTTGTTCTGCATTAGACTTTTATAGCCTCAGGTGCAGGCATTGTATATTTTTCGTCTCATATCCTCAGAAACCTAGCACCGTATCTGGAACAGTAATTGGTAACTGTTTGCTCAATGAATGAATGAATGAATGGTTGTCACTTTGTAGCTGGACATATTTCAATGACACTATGCTAACTGCCAGAAAATATTCGGATACATTAGGTTCCGTATAACCAGAGATTAAAGAAACTGGAAATATGTTGACCTGGAATGGAGAAAGCAGACTTCGCATTTTCACATATTTGCGGAGCTGTGTCTTCTAAAATAATCAAGTCTGCTTTTTCTCTAAGACACAGCTCAGGGGTGTCCTTTGTATACCCCCAATAAATGCCTGGAGGCAGACGTGCTCATGAATGCTGGCAGTCCTCCCTCTCCCTCCCCTCCCCCCTTTCAGCCACCCCCCCATCTCTCACCCTTCCCTCTTTCTCCTCCTCTCTCTCTCGCCCACCCCTCTCTCTGTCAGTGCCTCACCATCATTCTTTCTCTGTCTCATCAATTACTTAATGCTTCTTAATTATCAGAATTTTTAGAATATATTACAAACACATGTAAACACATTTACCGCCTCTGCTAGGCCAGCAACGCTTAACCAGGATTGATTCTCGCCCCAGGGACATTTAACAGTGTCTGGAGACATTTTTGGTTGTTATAACCGGGAAGGAGGAAAGGGTAGTTGTGTAATCTAGTGAGTAGAATACAGAGACGCAGCTACACATCCTACGGTGCGCAGGACAGCCTCCTACAACTAAGAATTAAACAGCTCATAGTGTCAGTAGTGCTGAGGCTAAAAAATTCTGCGCTAGACGATGGACTCGAAGGCAGGAAGTGTGTCTTAATTTACTGCTAAGTTTTTCGAATCTCCAGAGTTTAATACAAGGTGTATCTATGTTCAGATGTTTGCTAAGTGGATAATTGAATAAATGAATTAATGAATTATTGGTTGGTGGGTGGATGGATGGATGGATGGATGGGCAGGCAGATGGATGAATCGATGAATCGATCTAGGACCATTTTTTCGATGAATCAATCTAGGACCTTTTAAATTCTTGGCAGCATTTTCTTTCCAAGTCAGAATTGCTATTTATTATCCGAATTACAGAGTAATCAGGCCACCAACTAAGATGTTGACCTGACCAGCTCTCATTTTCAGCATGTACTTGACCATAGATCTTAAGACATTTATTCTCAGCAAATATCACCAGCCCTTTTCTGGTTGTTTGTTCATTTTTATGCTCTTTCTTTGTGCTGATTGCGTATTTCTCAATTTCATCATCTATATTACTGCTGTAATGCTTCTTGTAACTGCATTTTTCTCTGAGGTTGTTGAAGAATCTGATGTGACTCTCATTTAGAAAGCCCTTTGAAGGGGCTGCTGTCTGGCTTTCTCCTAGGCAGTAGGCATTGGTCATGATTTACAGGGTAGAAAACAAATGCATGTTCTTTTGATCAGTGTCACCAACTTAATCTTTCAATCAACTTTCTTGTGTTTTTTTGTTCATAATTTTTAAATAAATATATCTAGGGATAAGAAAATATGTCTTTGAGAAGGTCCATCAAACAAAAGCTATCCTCATATTATGAAATCTTTACACCTTTTCTTTCTTTCTTCTTTTTTTTTTTTTTTCACTTGGGTTATTTTTGCATTTGGCACAGCAAGTGGCCTGTGGCTTTTCAGTAAAAGAGTATGTGAGCCCACGCGACTTTTCTGTCGGGCTTCTGAAGTGGTTTCCACGTGTGCACATCCTCACAGCATTATGCACTGGTTCCGGTCAGCGAAGACAGTGACATCAATACCTGAGTTGCTTTTTTCCTTTCATGTTGGTTGTACTATTTAACACAACAAAAAGGATCTTCATTCATTTGTGGATTTAAATTTCACATAAAAGCAATAGCGTGCCGTGTGCGCGCACACGCACACACACACACACCACACACACACACACACACAGAGAAATAAATCACCAGGAATAATTTGGATTGCTTAAAAGTTGCACTGCTAAGTAAAAATGCCAGGGAAACCTGTCTTCTAAAGAACCCTGTGTCTAGATTGACAAAATGTGAATGAATTACATCGCAGATAAAATTTAAAAAATACAATGGAGGAAACGATTAGAGTTTAGATATCTTGGCAAATTTATACTCCCCTTATCCGGCATGGGTTCCGGTAATATTTTTCATTGCGAGATCAACCACACGTGAACTGTGCGTAAAAATGCATAGGTATCAAATGAGGAACAAAATAAACGATCGCCGTACGCCCACGGCACGCTGAGACACAGACCGTCATCACATCCGAGACGGCGTTACGTGCTGCTGCTTGTGTCCACTCGTGTCTTCTCTCCTGCCTCCCGTAGTGACTGCCGTTCTGAGTTTTGTGTCAGTTCCTTTATTTGTAATTTTTACTCCAGTATGCTTTAATAAACAATATATTATGCAGTCTTACCTGCTTTTCTCAAATGCGCGGAACACGCGTACTTTCTTCTGTCTCAGTGTGGTATCTTTGAAACGTGTCAGTGTTGAGCTGTGTAGCTGTAGATCGTGTATCCCATTGTGTGAATGTAACACTCCTCCTTCATTTCACTCTCGATGAAGATTTTCTTTGTTTCTATTTTTCCCCCTTTTACAAAGAGTACTGCTATAAATATTTTGAAAAAAATATATCCCAGTGCACCAGTTTCCACAGGACGCACGTTTGCTAATAGAATTGTAGGGTTTAGAGTATGCGTGTGTGTAAATAAGAGTGTGTTGGGTGGATAATTAAATAGCAACAGGTCTCAGCAGCTTACGCGGGTGAAGTCGACTGCTCTCTCCTGTTGCATGTGTATCATCTGTGGGCTGGGACTCTGCACCACGTTTTCCTCACTGTAGGACCAGGGAACATGTTAGGGTTGTGCCAGAGGGAAAAGACCACAGGGCACACCAACTGGCAACTAAAAGCTTCTTGAAAGTGATGTGCATAATGTCCATTCATATTTTATACGCTAAAGTGAGTCACACATGAGTCTGAATCAGCAGGGCGGGGTGTCAAACGCAGGGAAGGGCTCTGTAGAGAAATGAGGCCCTCTGGCTACAGGGATACAGTCTCCCACAGTGTGTGAGCAACTTTACGAGTGATGTCAAACCATTTTCAGCGTGGTGGCATCACATTGCTCTCCACCAACGAGATCATAATTCGGTTGCCCACATCTGTACCAATGCTCCGTGTGATCTGACTTTCACATTTTTTTCAGTCTAACAAAAGTGAGTGATGCCCTGTTGTTTTAATTTGCATTCTCTGATTATTAATGAGGTTGAATATCGTTTCATATGTCATAGGCCATTTAAAAATTTCTATGACGTTTTCTGATCATTTTGCCTGTTGTTTTCTTTTGAATTAGATGAGTGTCCCAACATTCTTTCTCTATCTAACTCATAGGAATTTCTTCTCTAGTTGTTAATCTTCTCTCACTTCTGTGTTGCAAATTTCTTCCCTCAAATTGTATCTTGCAATTATGTCTTATGAGAAAAACTTATTTTTTTTTCAGTTTTTTGAAGTACGTTTAAATTTACAGTTATAAGTTAAAGAAGGAATATACAGATCCAATATATTCTTCACTCGGAATTTTACTAGTTGGCATTTTACTGCAAGGTAGAGCTTTTCCCTCCCTTCCATTTAATTGATTGATAGATTGATTGATCGATTAATCAATCTGTTTATTTACTTCTCTCGATATAGACTTGTGCATTCCTTTTTACTCAAAAGGTTCAGAATCGCTTACTGTCATAATTTATTTCCGTGGTCAGATTATCCAAGTTGCAACTGATGGAAACCCCTTTAAACTGACTTTTGTAACTATGGACACGTCCCTGTCCTTCTCTGAGCACTTTCTACCTTTTTAGTTCACCTATCTGTTGTAGGCTCGCCTTGTATTTTCCCTTTTGATTCAGCCGTTTCTCCAGGGAGCCCACGTTCTTTTAGTGGAGAATGGTATTTAGGAACCAAGATCTGGGCATTCACTGGACTCACTGCTGCTGAGGTATCATTGCTTTTACTTTCTCTTAGTAAAAACAGATAGGACATACACGTGAATGTGCATGCCGCACGCGCGCACGTGTGCGCGCACACACACACACACACACACATTTTATGTTTCTGTATCTAGACAGACAAGTTAAAAGCCATTCTTTTACACTGATGATTTCTGATGCTCATCACACACCACAAAGTGTATTCAAGTGTTTCTTATTTCATGTTCCTAACTTCCCCCTCCAACAGTGACTTCTCATTACCCTCATTCCATTTACTTATTAGATCAGCCACACCTGTGTGAGCTGTACCGCAGTGACCATTCTCTTCCACTGGTCCCAACCCCACTCCTTTGAGGCATGCAAGCCAAAGGCTTCACAATATAAGGGAAAGGAATGAGGAGGAAAGGCCAGTCAGGAAGCTTGTTCCTGGATGTGAGCCCTGCCCAGTTGGGGTGCCAGCCCAAGGCTGGGCCCCAGACGCTCATAGGTGCCTTCAGAGTCTTAGGTCCCCACAAAGAAGGAGAACATGGACAAGTACTTAATTTTAATGTAGACAAATTTATCAAACCTTTTCTTTATGATTTCTCCCTTTTTTACATCGTGTTCAAATAATCCCCTATACCGAAGAACATTAAGATATTCTCAAATATTGTCTTATAAATATTAGATATTTTTGCTTTCACATTTAGGTCTTTAATGTCCCTGGAATGGATTTTTCTACTGTGGTGTGTATTTCGATTCCAAAATATTTCTGCTTCTATATGGGTTACCAACTGTCTCGACGGCTTTTATAGAATTGTCCATCCTTTCCTACTGATCTGAAATACTACCTCTGTCGTATTTTTTTAGACTCCATATATTGTTCTATCAATGCATTCACCAGTTTGTGTTCTAATATCAATACTGTCTTTATTATAGAGCCAGGGCCAGCTACATAATTTGAAGGCCCAGAATGAAATGAAAATTCAGAGGTCTTGCTCGAAAGTTAGCAAGAATTTTACAACAGGGACAGCAAAATGTTCGACCAACCAAATGCAGGACCCTTTCAAGAACGGGGCCTGTGTGACTGCAGAGGTCACACACTCATGGTGCCAGCCTTTCCTAGAATTTTATAATATGCCTTCTGTGTCAAGGAATTGCACCACAAGAGTGTCTGTCTTCTTCCAAATCACAACAAATTCATTTTGTTACCATAGAAATCCACTGAATATCAAATGCGCTGATTTCACTCCCTAAAATAAGTCTACCTCTTGTACTCTTCCAGAAAATCATGGTTTTGTTTTCTTTTTCAAGGGCTGCTTCAACAAAGTACCACAAACTTGGTGGCTTAAAATAACAGAAATGTATTGTCTCGCAGTTCCGGAAGCTAGAATTTCAAAATCAAGGTATCTTCAGACCCATACTTCTTCCGAAATCTGCAGGGAAAACGAATCCCTTGCACTTTCTGCACCTCCAGTGATGGCCGTCCATTCTTGGCGCTCCCTGGCCTGCAGATGCATCACTGCAGTCTCTGCCTCCACTTTTGCATGGTGCTCTCCCTGTGTGTCTCTTGTTTTCACATAGCTGTCTGCTTCTAAGGACACGAGTCATATTAGATTAAAAGCTCACCCTACTCCAGTATGACCTCATCTTAACTAATTACATCTGCAAAGACTCCGTTTCCCAAGAAGGTCGCATTCTGAGGTACCATCCATTAGCATTTTAACATATCGTTTCGTTGTTGGGGGAGACACAGTTCAACTCATGTCAGATACCATGAATTCAGAGCAAAATACAATTTCAGTGATAACAACTATAATTTCCATAGCTGTGTTTTTCCTTCACCCTTATTTACTAGGTCTTAGTTACATTTTACTCAGACTTAATTATTTCCATTTCGATCTATCATTTTTTTGTGTCTTGTTAGAACTACCTTCATTCTTTTGTGGAATAATGCAAGTAATGAGTGAATATTTGTAATTTTACAGGTAAATGTCATAGTATTGCTCAGTTGTCACACAAATCTACCGATCTAGCCACAAGTTTCATTTTAAGGAGGGAGGGTATGCAATACTTATGTTTTCTGGTCTAGAGTTAGACTGCCTAGGTTTATGTATACTTAACCTTTCTAAAATTATATAACCTCTTTGAGTCCCAGGTTTCCTAAATTTAAAATAAGAATAAAAATTGTACATACTGCAGGTGCTCGCAATATAAGTATTCAATGAATATTAACATCCATCAGTTATTGTTCTATGCTTATTATGCTTAATAATGATTATGTAAATCTTATAAAGTATCAACTATATTTCTGCTCTAAGCAACTTAAAAGAAATTTCATTCATTTATATATTCAACAAATATTCATTGAATATTTGGTAAATGATAGGCATTTTTCTAAGTAAACTCATCTGTCCCCTAATCCGAGACCAGCACCCAGCACATAGCAGGTGCTCAATAAATCAGTTTTGAATGAATGAAAACGAAGTCCCTGGTATCACAATTTATAATCTAGTCGGAGGTAAGATGTTTTGAGTGAATACATAATGTGGAATGCTGTTACATTCTGCGAAGAAAAATAAAGCAAGACGAAGGAAGACTGATGGTATGTATTTAAAGAAAATTAAATTTAATAATGAATTTCTCTAATAAAAAAAAAAAATCGAGGTCAGAGGATGCATCACTGAGGAGGAGCTATTTAGGGAGAGCCCAGAATGACCTAACTACCTGCCAGGCAGCAGAAACGAAGTACGAGATCTCTGAGGTGGGGATGTGCTCGGCAGGTTTGGGAACAGCAAGGAAGGGGTCATCAAGTCAGTAAGATGAGACATTCTTTCCACTTGAGATATCTACTAAGGACAGTGCCATTATGTAAATGTAAAATGAACAACGTTTGTAGCATAGGAACGCAAAGAAGGAAGGGAAAATTTATTGTGGCTAGAATGGTCAGAGAAGACCATGCCAAGGGTAGAGGAGAGTCTCCTAGTATCTTTCAAAGTGTGAATGAGAAAGAGTGGGGTCAGCGTCTCCAGTCTGCTTCCGGGGGGGGCGAAACCCAGGAACCGGTACTTCAACAAACTCTCAGGGCAAGGATCCCTGCTCTGGCTCTGCTTCTGGAACTTTACCGGACATGCGCATCATCCAGGGATCAGTTAAAATGGAGGTGGTCATACGGGGTCTGGGGTGGAGCCTGCGATTCCACATTTCTGACAAGCTCCCAGGCGAAGTGGACACTGTCAGTCCACAGGCTCCACGTCCTGAGCAGTGAGGTCAGCCAACATTTTCTGCAAAGCACCAGATAGTAAGGATTTTAGGCCTTTTTAGGCCATGCTGCCATACAGTCTCTTTTACAACATGAAAGGAGCCACAGAGAGTGCATAAACGGATGGACATGTCCCCATAAAACTTTATTTATGGACATTGAAATTAGAATGCCATTAAATGATTATGGATTTCAAACTATTCTCTTCTTTTGATTTTTTTTTTAAGCATTTAAAAATATAAAAATTATTCTTAGCGCACAGACCATAGTTTGCTGACTCCTAGCCTAAAATAATGTTATATAGGGTGGGGTGATTCCTTCGGCAAATTTTTTTTTTTTTTTTTTTTGGCCTCCAGTTGTGCATTGAGTGCCCGACATTTATAAGGGGAAAATTTACAAAGATAAATTTTTCCAAATGAGAAAAAAGCATTCAGGAAAAATATGTGCCAACTGTTAATAACTTGTAAAGATTCGATGCATGTTCATTATTTATTAAAATAAATACACATCCTATACAGCCCAATAAAATACATGGTTTCAGAAATGAGAGGAGAGTTAACCTAGATATGATGAAAGACAGAAGTGGTCATTGGCTCCGCATATACGGAAGGTGACTTTGGAGAAGAAGTCTGCATAGTCTGCTTTTCTGCAAACAGCAAAACCAGCATCAGTGGATCCTATTTACAGGGCAGCAGATCCCAGTTCACTCTCAGAAAGAACTTTCTGAAGCAATCCGAGCTGTGCAACAACAGGACTGTTTTTCCCATGAGGTCAGGTTTCTTCCTGTCACTAGAGGTGGGTTAGAGAGACTCTGTCTGGTGAGCATGATGGAAAAGGACATTCTAAATTGGACCTAGGGCAGATTTCACATCTAAGATTTTCCTCAGACATATCCTCTTTTACATTCTCTGCAGGAGTCTCTCCATTAAGTTCTTATGCCCACTCTGCTTTAAGCAATTAAACTGTTTTTAAACAATTGTTTAGAAAGCCACCTAACTAGCCTCTTCACCCCCAGTCTTACCAACTCCATCCAAAAGTCAGGTGTCAAAGAAATTGTTTGGAGATCTCAGCCCTGATTATGTTGTTTCCCTATTCCCAAACCTCCGATGGTTCTAGAGTAACTATTCTCTAGTTGTCTTGGTCTGGTGTTCAGTCCCCTTTACAGCCCTCATAAGCTTTATACCCCCCAGTTCTTGCTCACCACTTACACTGGACCACTTGGTAGTCACAGAACTGCCTGTTCACCCCACCTGTTGTCCCTTGTACAGACTATTACCACCAACTGCTGTACGTGTTCGCCCACTCCTATTTTTCATCAGTCTAAATTTTTTCCATTTTTCAAAGCTCATCTCGGTTATTATCTCATCCATGGAAATGGGTATTATTCACAAACATACACACTCCTTCATTCTCTCATAGCAATTTGAACTATCCTCATAGTAATTAACAACCATTATTATTATTATTTTGAGCCATTTCTTTGGTCACCACCATGATCTGGCTCCTGTTCATCTCAGCAGTTTCATCTCTTACACCTCCCCCTTCCCTGTTACGCTCTTTCTCTTATGGCCTCAACTAGTTCTTAAGATGCTCTCATCCCATTTCTCTATACCATTATTCTGTTTTTATTTTCTTAAGAGCATGTACGACTCTCTGATACCATCTTATTTATTTGTTTACTAGTTTATAATCAGCTTTTCTGCATCATTACTAGAAAGTGAGGCCCATAAAAGTAGATACTTTTCCTAATGTGTAACTGCAAGAAAGTACTAAGAACATGGTAGATGCTGAGTGAGCGAACGGTTAAATAAATTCACTGTTAGACTGCCTATGCTTTAAGAGCAGAGATATTACCTGCGAATCTCTTCCATTCAGTCAGTATTAGTTGAGAGTGAGCCAAGATAGCTAGTGGAATGTCATGAATAAACTCTGCTATATGGAATATTGCCATCAGAGCTCATTACCTATCTAAGCAATGCACATCAGTGGTGAGGAGCCAAAGAACAATTGAGGTGAGAGAGAATAATAAGTAATTAAAGCTTGTGAGTGAGTAAAGCAAGTTGCAGAGCAGTGTGTAGAATGTGCCGTTTCATTTTGGTAAAGTGATGAATAAAACTTCACCTACAGATAGAAATATGGAAGGATGCATGTTAGATTACTTTGGCAAGGAGAGGGGCTAGGACATAGTATGAGGAAAATAAGAGAAAAGAACAAATAAAACAGTTTAAATAAACATGAAAGGCAAAATTACTGTTGAACAGACACATGGGGAAAAAAGTTGAGTTTTTTGGTGTTTGTTTTTGTTTTTCTGTTTTATTTTTCACTATAACGCATGGGTAAAGTTTAGGGAATTTGAGGGCTGGAAGGTTAATATAAATCTAACTTCAGGAGCATAGGTCAAACAGTGAGACTGTGGGAATAGGCTTTAATTTTTCCAGTACTCATATGACTTGATGTTTTCTCAGTAATATATCAGTGACACTTGGGCAGAAATTACACTGCTGGACATCTGCTTCTGCTGAGCTTAAATGCCTTGGCAGGGAGAATAGTCCTTTTTTGGTCTGTACCTTCTATAAAGTTAGGATGAAAGTCATAGCAAGAGAATAAATAAAGAAAACTAGTAGGCCACAGTTTCAAGAGTCACTTTCCTGATTACAATGGCAGTTTTAAGTACAGGGAATAAGTCCAAGAAATGGAGGAAATACTGTCAGAATCAAAAAACTATATTTAAGCTGTAATAGGGACTCCTCCTCGTAGATTTCCATTACAAGTCATCCGAGGGCATGTGTCACTGCCAAAATCCTGAGGGCTCTCAAACTCGAGAGGCAGACACAATATGCAGATCAATTCTTGTGGCATACGCGTCAAGTACTCTCAGCAAATGCCCAGTGGAGGGCACATGCCCGGAAAGCAAGGAGCCATCCACATGATCTCTAATCGCATACCCTGTGCTGTGAAAAGCATCCCCCAAAATACTGTGCTAGAATTACAAAGGAATAGGCCTCATCATCCTTATCTTCCTCTTATGGAATTAAAGAAGTAACAGTGTGTCCAGTAATTTATAGCTTTTTATAGCCTGATAAACATATCAGAAACAACCTTTGTTGAATCAAGGCAAGTTCAAGGGACAGAGGCAATGGAGACAAACTTGCAAGTGTTTATATGTTAACCCTTCCGTCGTATAGTATGTGGGCACGAGTGGGTGGAGAGCCTGGACTTACGAACCTGTGTTTGAAACTGTGTGATCATGGGCAAGTATATCAACCCTCTACACTTCAGAAAACTCACTAGAAAATAGGGATGATATCAGTAGACACGTCGGTGGATGGTTATTAGGAATTACAGGGAAGAGTGGTTGCAAAGTCTTTGCATGTGCTAAGTACACCATATGCAATAGATGGCCACTGTTTTTATTGTTTTCTCACTGTACAGAATAACATTCACGCGTGTCATTGTTGAGTTAGCTTGATCGTTAATGGCTTTCAGAAGAAATAAAATGTTGGTGCAGGGCCGTCTCATTTTATGCCAAAGGTATATTCCTGAAAAGATCTCATAATTCAGAACAGGCATAATTCACCATTCATTTTGCCATAGCAACAAAAAGAAATTAATTGGAATGAATTCTCAAGATGCTTAAATCCGTAATCACTATAGCTTAGGGATTGATCCTGTGGTTATGTCACCAGCATTTTCTCTACCTTATTTACCTTGTTATAAATAAGACGCGTTTGCAGACTCAAAGTGTAGCTAGATTGAAGCTGCTTTTTATTTTGTCGGCATCATCTCCAGTTATTTGCAGAGTAGCCTATCCTAAGCCCGTGGCGTTGTTTATCACAGTAGTTGTTTGGCTTTCATAGCTCTCATCATGCCCAAATTCTTCCCAAAGGTATTACTTTTCAGCCGAAATACTACCACTGCTTGAAAATGGACATTTCTTTGACACTATTAAAGCAGATATAAGAGTGAATGCTAAAATAATAATAACATAGTGATCTTGCAAATCACTCTCAAGCTCTGTTACTTGTAAATAACAGCTTGGTTCACCTGATGTTAAAAAAAAAAAAAGAATAGCAGGTATTTTCCTTTATCAGCAAAAATTGTGCCAACACAACCAACAACTGCCATGTAATTTATAAGCCACGCGACCTGAAATTTTTAAATGATGTAATAATTGACAATTAAAAAAAAATTGATGGAATATTTATTTCAAAGTGCATGTATATGATGTGATTTATTTTAAAAAATACACATCATATTCAAATATTTATTTTTAAAAAGTGACCAAACTTTAATAGCTCCACCAAGCCCAGATGGTACCATGACTACAGAAATCTGTTTCATAATTGTAGGCCCACATGGTTTTAGCTGCCTGTAGCAGATTCTGGTAAAATCTCCAAACTCAATAAGCTCTTACCATAATGTTAATGTGCCAGCAACTGCTAGGGCCTGATTGTTTTGTGACGATGTTTTTGATGTCCTAGCTGTGTTCAGAATAGAGGTCTCGCTGCATGAAGTTTCCTAGCCCACGAGTCTTCATGAGGGATGTTAAGTAGTTGAAAAATTTCCCTTTCCCTGCAGTGATATGCATGTAAGTGAGGAACTTCTTCCGGTGGCTGAGCCTCGTACCCCTTCACACTGAAGGATGGATGCAGGCATTCTTTGCCGGGTGTTTCCTTCCACGCTTTCTCCAGTGCTTTTGATGGGGAGACCTCTTCACGGAGGGTCCCTTTGGTTCCATGACGGTTGCCTACAAATCTTGCAACAGTGCCGGCTGCCTCTCTCCTGAGACACACTGGGTATAGTAAGTTTGAAATGAGGTGGAATTTTATCTAACAATGCAGTCACATTTCAAAAGTAACCTTGTAATGCAGCAGTGGAAAGTTGCTTGTTTTTCTAACGGTTGACAAGGAAGCCTGGAGAACCTTTTAGTTTGCTGGTAAATTTCTGTCTTAAATTGTAATGTCAAAGGCTTAAAACTGGGTAAACTGCAAATGAAGGGTGCGTTTCCCACTATCGTCCCTCTTTCTCCCATCTTATATCTCTAAAGCCCAGACCTCTTTCTCAGAGGAATCTAGCTGCACGCAGAAAATTCCATGTTTCGATTTTCTCTCCCCTCGCTTGGTGCAAATTGTCCTACAAAGTTCTTCCATCCTATCTATCTATCTATCTATCTATCTATCTATCTATCTATCTATCTATATTTTTTTTTCAGTGAGGCGACCCTTGGTTGACCTCACAGATTGCAAGTACCTTGTCAGTTTACAGTCCCTCATTTAAAAAAATTTTTTATGCCTACAGCACTTGGTCTTCCCAGGTGGTCCCTCCCATCCAAGTACTAACCAGGCCTGACCCTGCTTAGTTTCTGAAATCAGACAGGATCAGGCTTGTTCAGGGTGGCATGGCCGTAGACTCTTCCATCTTAATTTTTATGAGTTGACAATGATTGCTAAAACAATTATTCAGATAAAATGGCATTGCTCGAAAAAAGGTCCTGAGAACCTTAATTGTACAGGACATAATGCAGGAAAAAATAATAAAAGGAGGGGGATTTTGTGATTTCATCAATATGGGATATGCCTGATATTGCGTCTCTGTCTTGCAAATTAAAAATTGGCATTGTCATATTAAACGTTCTGAGAAGTACAGAAGGTGTCGTAACTTTGCTTAACCTAACACTTTGTAGAATTTCACCTTGCCACTACCCCTCCCACAACTTTTTATTATTATTATTTTTAAATATTACACCTTTAAAGACACTGATATAAAGTGATCCTTACGAAGCCCTGGCTGGCCTTACTAAGGGAAATGAAATATGCAAGGTAGCACTGCACATAATGGGTGATTGATAACTGTCATTATCTTTAGTCCCAAACTAACAACTATCAGATAAACCCTTGTGTGAGAGTTTTATATCCACACATATATGTTTATCTGTGACAGGTGCCTCCTGTTCTCCACTCGCAAGGTTTTTCTGTTTTGACTGCCTGGTCAGCATCACCTCAGTAGCTGCTAAATTTCAAGTGTTTGTCTTCACTTTTCACTTTTAATATTCTATCATTTTATTTATTTATTTTTTTGGTGTCTTAATTTTCTGAAGACTTCTTTGTGGTTTCATGGCTGGCTGCCAGCATTCTGGGAAGTGTGTGTTTCAAAATTATTTTCCAAAGATCCACTCACAAAAAACACTCCCCGTAAGAAAAGCCATCTTCAATATTGGCATTGTTTTACTTCGCAAGAACAAGTTGAAGGTGACCGAAGCAGCACTGTTTATTTCTCATGGGCCCGTCCTTTGGCTCACTCTCTGGGAAAATCCTCATCACTTCAGATCAAAAAATAGAACTGCCTCCCAATGAATTAGAATACAATCCTCATTTGCCCACAGTATCGCATGGTGATTTCAGAAATCTGGGCTCGTCACATCTGGGAACTGCTGGCAGGATGTTGCTAGTTAGAAAGCCTTCCAGAATCCACGGGAGTGACTTTGCTTCCCAGTGCCTCAGTTTTCATCTTCGCCTGACTCGATTTCTTGTTCCGTTTTGTGCTTCACTTGCAAACATCTCCTTCCCCTGCCCAGCCCTTCCTGACTCATACACGCAATGTACACACACACGCACGCATGCACACTCAGTCAAGTCACAAAAGCGTTGAGGGGCAGTGAAAGGTCACCTTCACAACAGGTTTTCCAGGATTATTTAGATGTAATGAATAAAATTGCAAATTCTATTGAGGCTTTTAGAACTAATGAAAATTATCAATGTGTTACACAGCTGCATTTCAGTTTTGTTTGTCTGAGCCTGGAACAGAATAGATTTTATAAATAGAACTTAAATGTGACCACAGAACGTGCATACTAATCAGTTCATTTTAAGATATTGTTTTGCAATACTTTTAAGATGCACACATGCTGGGAAAAATTACTTGTCAGAGGAACAATGTGGAGCAATTTCTTACCAAAGTTGCTAATGGAACTACTTTTTCTTTTTTTTCTTCTTTTTCTTCTTCCTCTTTTTTTTAATCACGAAGCATCTACCCTTATCTTTTAAGTAAACGGTAAAATGGGAAAGATTTAGAGAAAAGGAAGGCTTTGCCCCAGGGAATTTCTATAGCAAACATGATTTCTTTGTGGGAGAGTGTCCATTAATTTGGGAAGGTTAAGATAAAGGTAATCAAAATATACTGGTTAGCACGCGCTGACGCGCTGAGTTCTATCCTCTATTACACGCTTTCTTGGTTCATGTAAATGTGGACGAGCTTTTTTTTTTCTTCTTCTTCTTTTTTTTTTTTTTTTTTTTTTTTTCCCCTTGCTGGCTCCAAAGAGATTGGAAGCATGTGGGATGGAGTGCTAAGTGGTCCCCCACTGAAAGTATTCTCTACCAGCCACTGATTTCCTCTAAGTAGGCAATCCTATCTGAATAGTTCTGATACCTGGATAACTCCATTCCTTTTTGACAGCACGCCCCCCTGAGGGAATGCATTTGTTTCACTTGTTTGAAGGTAGAAATCCCAGGGGCGAGTTTTGATGTGGGATGAAGCAGGAAACTCAGTGCTGCCCATAAAGGTGACATGCAGACGCTCTTTCAGAAGTGGAAAGGTGACTCAAAGGAAAATTTCACTTCCCCAATCATTAGCGGAAATGAATGTGAAATTGTTAAAAACTCTAATGTATTTTAAAAGGCAACCGTGGCCTCTGTGAAGGTGTGTCTTCTCCTTTTCCCCACTGGGCCTCATTGAAGGGATTCTGAACTTCCGGGCACTGCGGAAGAAATGGACTGCAAAGAGTTTTGAACCACCTGTCGTACCAGTGGGTAGGGTGAAGACAGAAATAAACGATAATTAAAATCCATGGGAAACAAAGCCATTTCGTGTTAGCCATCTCTCCCCAACCAGACCAAGCCTAAAAATGTTCCCGGTGAGAAGACAATAATAGACGTGCATACCCACTATGTCCACAGTACTGTATTTTTACCAAACTCTGCAGGACAAGCAGTTGTACTATCCCAGGAGTCAGCAGTTATGGCCAGTGAGTCAAATCCAGCCCACAGCCTCTTTTTGTGCGGCTTAGGAGCTAAGAAGGGGTTTTACCTTCATAAAGAAGGCAAAGACAAAGGAGAAAGGGAAGGGTGGCAGAGACCGTATGTGGGCCCCAAAGCCTAAAATATTTACTGTCCAGCCCTTGACAGAAAAAAAAAAAAATGTGCTGTCCTTCCACTGTGCAATATCCAATAATCAAGAAAGTCTGGAAAATTGCAGTTCCTGAGTAATTAAATGGTACCTGAAGACTTGAGAAAGTAGAACATTTTAGTGCAGCAAAAACAAAACAAAACAAAACGTCAGAATGGCTAGTGTTTTCTTTCCAGAACTTGTAGAATCTTGGAATTGAAAGGAGACTTAGGAGTCCTGAATCAAAATTTTCCAAAATGCAGTTTCCAAATGAGACTGTGCAAAATCATTGCAGCAAAACCTGGAAGAACAAGTTTATATTTTCATATCAATAGCATGCCAAATACATGATTTCCCAGATTGTATTGCTTGGGATGAAGCTAAAGTATTAAGGAAACAATTGTACAAATGATAGTTCCTGTGTTAGGAAGCATTACGGTGGTCGTGAATAAGTGTAGTCTACGAAATACAGGTTCTCTCTAGTCTCTTTCCTTTCTATTCTGCAGGTGTGAGGGATATAGGTTAACACTATATCTGAAAACAAAACCAAAAGAAACACACTTTAATATACCTTGATTATAAAGCAACACATGCACTCTATTTTAAAAATCAAATATTGTTATATAGTATGGAAAATGAAAGTTCCCCAAAATCCCCTTGCCGGAATTACCCATTGTTAATAATTCAGTTTATATTTTTCCCCAGATCAAATTTTCTAGGCACATAATAGCAAACTTAATATCACATCTAGAGCATGATTTTTTGGTTTCTGATATTTTTGACCTATGAATTCTTGTTGTTATTGGCCTTTGAATCATGTTTAGATTTTTAAGGGGAAATAAAAGGGGTTTGACTTAGAATATTGGTTGCAATCCAAGTAGGTGCATATTGGGAAGGATTTTATCCATTAAATCCAGACACAGAAAAGGTTGGGAAGCTAAATGAGTGATCGTGAGGAGCTTATGCCGTTCTCCCCTACATTCTTCATTTCTGCGCAGACCGCAGGTTAACCCGAAAGGTTAATATAATTGCTGACAGCTTGTGGGCCATGGGGATAATGAAATTTACCACCTCCTGCTCAGAGGAGTCCCTGCTTCTCTTTAAGCTCTCCTCACTTTATATTCATACTAGGCATTCTCAAACTTTTGAGATCACAATCCATTGTCAGTCAGTTTTTTTCCACTCCCACCCAGGGGCACGTTATGGTGGACAGTGAGCTCGTTATTTAGTTCAAAGGGACAAAATAAACACCACATTAAAGTTTTTCGCTTGGTTTAAAAAAGTAGGAGCTTATTTACAAATGCAATACCCTAGAAGTATTTATAGTAGTTACATACTGGCGTCCCATATAAACTTAAACTCTGCACTTGGTCTCGCATACCTCATAAGCTGTTTAAGTGCCACGAAAGCAGAGCTGGCACATCGTCACTGTAACACAAATGCTTCAGCTGTGGACACGCGCGTGCTCCATCTCTGCGCATGCGTATGTTGTAATTCTGGTTCGTGAAGAGTTCTAGGTAGAAAACACCGGTAATGTCATCCATAAGCTTTAGGATTAGCTAATCAACCCACACCAGTAATGATTAAATCAACACTCTTCTATAACATTCTGAAAACAGAACAACAGCACATGAAAACCACAAACAAACGGGGAGCAGTGAAGATGCCCTGCCTGAAAATTCCAACTTCTGATACGCGTGTCAGCGTGTGCGGTGAGCCCCTTGCCTCAGTCCTGCTAGTAGCCAGCACATACCGTTCTACATGTTCAAACAAAATGGAATCCACAAGTGCATTACTGTGTGTAAGGGGAATTCTTGGAATCTGAGCACAAAGTGACAGGATGCAGATTTTTACTTATCATCAATATAGCTATTTCCCTACTTCTCCTATATGACCATAAGAGATATTAATCAGATATTAATCTCGGTATTTCTAATGTTTTTTATTCTTGGCTACTTTTCTGACATATTAGTGTTTAGCAAGAAAAAAAAAAAAACCAGTAATAACAGACACAGATTCCACTATCTCTTCACAGCTCACTAGGTCCAGTAATAGATAATGGCGTAATTACTTTTGAGTTTTATAAAAAGTCCAATGGGAATGCCTGCAGGTATATGTACATTTATTTAGTTTGGAACTTATTTTTTAGTATAATCCATTTACTGTATTTGGAATGATGGGTCCAAATGAAACCAAGTGTCCAGAGGAAGTGATTCTTTAATACAAACTCATAACCCAGGAATTAAGAATATTTTTTTTTCCTCACCCAAAGGCAGTGAGGCAGTTTTTCTCCTCAAATCCATCACTATCATCCAACCGAAATATTTATTATCATGATTATTGTTGCCTTTCTGTTTTTTATGGTAGTTTTCTGTGAATTGAAGTAAGGCAGAAAAAAGCAATCTGTACCCATCACGCGTTCACTCTGTGAAAAGACACTGAGTACTGTGGACGAGGCATTTCTCTAGGCACTGCGGGTACAAAAGGAACTATGAAACAGACACAAATCCCCACCCTCAGGGAGCTTTTATTCTAGTGGCATTTCATTACTGCAATGCCACAACATGACGGCTAAAGGAAGATTCTTACAGCGTCTCCCCTGCTTAAGCTGAAAAAAACAAAACAAAACAAAACATAATAATCTTTTCTGGTCACCCAGTCTTCAGTGTGCTAACTTCTTTCTTACGTGTGTTAAACCAGGAAGTGTGAAGAGTCCAGGAACTAGGAGGTCCCTGGGGGAGAGGCAGAGTTTGGTATTCACAACAAACGCAGCAAACAGAGTGACGTTCTCACTCCTGTTCCCAGCAGCGCACTGAGGGCGCGATGGTCCCCATACGTGCAGTAGGTACATTACAGGAGAGGAAAGTGTGATCTTACATGTATGAGGGTGGATTGCAGATCTGCCCATTCTTCCTACAAGCAGTGATCCTATTTTTATTATTGTGGAATGTAAGCAAATATCTTCCAGGAGAACCGTTTCATATCTCTAAATCTTTCAGGAAAAATTCACTCTTTGAACTTACCCAGGAATATATATACACATACATAATACATACACACACACACACACACACACATACACATATACACACACACGTATGTGTGTGTGTGTGTATGTATATATTCTTCAGCAGTTCTTTATCTCTTTCTTTTCAAGGCCCTGTGCTTATACAACCATTCCTAAAAAGATAAGTCCAGAGTATATTGGCGTTAATTACTGAGCATGTAGGAATGGCACAGATTCATGGAGAAATATCTCCCAACAATACAATGCTCCAATTAGACGATGAGCCCCAGGAGAACAGGATGGTGTTCTCTTCTGAATGCCTACAGTAGTGTTGGGCATGTGGTAGTTGCTCAATAAATATTTGTTCAATGAATGCATAGGATTGGTTTTGAAGACGATGGGAATGATGTTGGTTTTTGCCCTATCTCAATTTTCAGAAGGAAATTAGTCCTTTTGAGGCTTAAGGCAAAAATACTCCAGAGAGTTTTTTATATAAAACTTCATACACGTAATGAAGCAAATGTCTGCTAGCCACATTCGTTCAAAAATATGTCTGAGCAGGATAAATTGCTATCTGTACATCAGGAAAAGAGTGCTTTCCAAATTTATGTGTTCTCTTTTTTTTTTCTTATTGTTTTGTGGTTTATTTTATTTTATTTTTTCTGGTGAGCACTACAACTAAAAAAATGTTCAATATAATAATATCAGAATTATTAGAAAGCATTAAATATTGCATCCTCCACTGGATGTGTAATGTACGTTGACATCTTAAAAATCCTGAGAATTTCTACAATAAAATAATCCGCGAAACTAACAATGAAAAATGAAAAAAAAGGTGGCCTGTTTAACTTTCTTTTCCTGCCATTTTTAGAGGTACCTCTTTTAATCCATTTAACCCTTACTAATATTTCAAAGGATCTGTATGCAACAGAATATATTTTGAGACATACAGCTCATCTTTAGGTTCCTCGATACCTGCACGTATTTTACAGGTTAAATCTCTAGTTCCTTTTACAAATCTTGATTCTAGAAAGTTAAACTTCCTAGAAGTTCTCAAGCCAGGAAATATTTTCACCATACTCCTGAGCTTTATTGTGTAAAATGACGCAAACAGGCAAAAGGGGGATAAAAGTGGCTTTTATGAAAAACCCTGGTTGGTCACTTGGCCAGGTATAAGGCCTTAGAAGGAAATGCGAGAACCTTGTCAGCATCGTAGGATTCCACGTCAGTGGTGTCGTCACGGTCCCTCACTGCCTTCTTCCAGTTCTCTTCTCGGGCCGGGGAGATTCTGTGCAGTTAGGCAGCATTTGCACCTGACAATGGCTGGTTGCCGAAAGAGTGAAGTTTTCATTTTTTTTTCCCCTAAATGATTCTTTTTAAGATAAGGAAAAACCCTTTGTAGATGCCCTGAGAAGACATCTCCAAGGTCTTTTCAGCCGAAAGAGATGCCCCTTAAGCTTAAAGAAATTGTTAGCCAGGAGTGGGAGGGCACGCGATGAGATCACACCAGTGACTTTATCCCCAGGAGACCACCACCCTTGAAGACATGGTCTTCCTGAGGATAATGCAAAATAAAATGACAAGGTGCTCTGTTAGCAGGGAAGAAGACAGAGAGAGGTTGTCTGTCGGGTGGGCCGCTGCTAAGGCCGTGTGAGTAGTGTCCTGCAAAAGGCTGTTGGGGTTGGAGTCTTACGATTTTCAATTTAATTCACACAGAATCTCAATACCTACACATGGAAGCCCTACCTCACAACCTAATATTCTATTTAATGTTTACAAGTTTGACAGGTGAGGAAGCTGAGATAACACCTCTAATCCTTTACTCAAAATCCCATAACCAGCTGATAGTAAAGAATTACTGAAATCTAGATACCCTAACTTCTAGAACCACCCTTTTCTCCATGTTCCTAATGAACCCTTCTCTGAAACTGGTTACATCTATTGGATAAGACATAAGGTGCAGGGGTGGAGGTGCGGTTGGGGGTTCCTTGTCTCTTTAAATAAAAATCACATTTGCAAATCATCCCCTGTATTTGCTCGTGAAATTACCCCATGGTTTCATCCAGGGAGCAGAAGTCGATGGCAGCCTGTGTTAGCAGGGTGAACACCTGGCACCACGCCAACCCCGTCAGCGAGCAAGACAGTGTGAAATGAAAGCGACTCCATGTTGACAGCTCTGACAGAAGGCGCCACATACAAATCACAGTTAGCTCAAAAATTAGCTGCCAGATTATTAATTTGAAAGCACAGTTTCTCCCTTCTAGATCTCTGGCTGAGCTTTCTCATCTGTTGACGCTGATCCCCCTGCTTCCTTGAGCTCCCTATCACAACACGAGAGACTCTGAGAGCCCTTGCCAAGGAGAGATTGGAAAGGCAGAAGACAGCCAGGCAGGCTTTTGCTCTTTTGAAGTTTCCGGTGGGCCTTGATTATTTACATGGCTTTCCGAACAGTTAGCTCACGTGTAGACTTCAAGCCAGTCTAATCCTTAGAACCCAGATTACTAACCTTTAAATAAATGAAGGATTGGAATAAATAGGATAAGGACTGATAATCTCCCAGGATCCTCTATACAGTCTTTCGTTTTCTGATGTTAGAATAATAGATGAGTATTAAATAGATTAATGCAAAAATCGCAATTCTCCCTACTCAGAGATAACTCTATCAATATTTTATTGTATAGTCTTTGAGATTTCATTTCCTGTTCACATACTATTTTTATATTTTATGGTTCATAGATACTGTTCTGCAGTTTGTCTTTTTGCATAGTAATGGGGCGTATTTTCATGGCAATAATCTACATTTTCTTTTTAATGGCTGTATAGTATTCCAACGTATGGGTATTTTATAACTGATTCACTCAAACTTATATCCATTTGTATTCATGTGGCGACCAGTTATTCACCAGAGCAAGTGCAACTGTAGAAAACATCCCTCTGGACACAGCTTTGCCTTCTACAGGATTAATTCTTTGAAAAGGAATTGCTGAGGTAAGGGCCCGAGATCCTTTTCAACATTACTTAAGATGTAGGGTCACCTAGGCAACTGCCTCAAGCCAGATCTTGTATTTGAGAATTCCCTCTCTAAGCGATGGCCCCCAAAATAAGCGAATTTCTAGAACTGTACTTCAGATGGGGCTTTTTCACTTTGTGTCCAACAGCAGGCCTAAAATGATTCCTTTCTTGCTCATTTTTATGGGTGATAATATGTTCCTCCCACCTAGCACTTCTTTTTATTTCACTGCAGCTATAACAAGCACTTACAAAAGCAGCAATCTAGGTTACCTGAAAACCTTTTCCTTGTTAACTTGACTCAAAAAAGAAAAAAAAAAATGAAGACTAGAGATCGAATTGGAAGGCAGTGGCTCAGCCCTGCTTATATAAAGCTGTTCTTGGGCATATGGTTAACTTTTCCTCTTGGGTTTATCTGTTAAAAAAAAAAATAGGGATACAATTCATTAGTTAGCCTTTCATGGATGGGCTCATAGGCCCTCGTTAGGGCAGATCCACTGTCACTCTCCCTTCACACAGATGCAAAGCAGTTTACTTTAGAAAAATGATAAGTGAATGAGATGCTTAATAATAATAAACAAGTATCTTAATACTCTGTGATTAGCACTCAGTAATGACTAATGTTTAGACCTCCATGTCTCTGTCAAAAATCCATTTTATCAGACACGGAAATGGCCTAAATTATTTGATGTGCATTAGCTATGATGAAGACCTCTTGCAGCACTAGATATTCAAGTCTCTGACCCTTCTGAGCTAGAGCAGCAATTAGGCAAGCCGTCTGTTCTATTCAGACCCAAAAAAGAAAGCATTCAGTGCCAGCAACACAAAGCACAGTAGTTTCAAACTCAAGATACTCTCATTTCAGTATTGACTTCTGTACCCTCCCCACCCCCACCTCTTACCCCGAAATTGCTTCGGCCATCTAGCGTTTCTCAAAGACTCCTCCCGACCATCTGTATAACAGTTCTCTGCTCTTTAAATTGCAGGCTCTTGGGCCCTGCCCAGCTCTCATAAAAGGAGACTTGGACATAGGCAATGTCTAATGAGTGCCCCCCAAGTAATTCTGACATACTCTAATATTTGCGGGCCTCTGCCAGGCTAGACCTTGCTTCTGAAACAGTCACAGGCGTAGGAGGGACCCGGCATCTAGATGAGATGTTAACTCTGACTCAGAAGATCTGGGCTTGGGCCTGAGATTCTACATTTCTGGCACGATCTCAGATGATGCCGATGCTGTAGGTTCATGGACACACTTCTGAGTTGTGAGGTCCTACGATAGAAGACTCATAAGGCAAGGCTCTGCCATTCATTTTATAACCCCAGTATGTAGTATAGGTTTTGAGTCTACTGCATGTTTCGTTGATGTTACTGGGACATCTGTGATGTTCAAGACATCTTCATTGATAAAATATTAGAGAGGCCTTCCTTGATCTTGCAGGGAATTAAGAATTAGGAGAAAACAGTAGACTTCATTCCCAGTAACAAGGCTACTGATTAGTTAGGTCCCTAACTCTATGGTTAGCCAAATCCTGCTGAGAGCACCTGTCTCTATGAAACAGTCTATGCAAGATGCTCATGGAGTGTCTGGAGGCCGGGCGTTCTGGTATATGTTTGCTATGTGCCCGCGTGCTAATAAATGCCTGCGTATGGAGCTGAATTCACCCTGACACTCATTCTCATTGTGACCTGGTGTTGAGTGTGTAAGAAAAAAATGTCTATAGCTCACTCAAACAATAGTGAATAACCAAACTGGCTCAGGTCAGCAGGTAACAGGAAGTAGCTGGGTTCAGACCCACCACCCAAGTTCGAGTTCGTTGGTCCACGTGCATTTAAAATAATTAAAGTGACTCACAAAGAGTTATGTACCCACAATGGGCGATGTTGATTGAAATCTACATCCATGCAATGCTCTTTCTCTTTTTAGCAAATTCTTGACACAGAAAAGTAAATGATTTGCTGTAGACTGAAAGTTTACACTTAGAACGTCTCTTCTCAGGACATTTCAAATCTGAAAAGGCAGAAGCAAAATAAGGCCAAGAGCTGGCTCTAATCATGTGTCCTCCTAGAACTCAGGGTTTAGTGTGGAACTAGCAGCCATGATCGTTGTCCCTGCCCCTAGAGAAGAAAGGGAAAGATAAAGAGGATTGTCGTTAAAGCAAAAGATAGTGATAATAGCGATGATGGCAATTTAAATACTGAAACATAAGTGAGGTGTTACTAACACACTGTGTTATATATCAGATATCCACTTTCTGATTGAACCCTGAGTGTTGAATGAGGTGATATTTGGAACAGTGTATATACAATGGTAAGAAAATGTGAAATAAATTTCAATTATGTTTTAAGAGACAGATATCATATGTCACTAAAATATTAGAAGGTTTTTGGTTGTGAGGTGGGAAAAGCCATTTTCACTAGCTGTGAAGAATATAGAAGTCTAATTTAAGCAGAGCTTGAGAGAGACATCCCGCAGAGAGTTTCTCCTTTTCTCTGGGGAATCAGAAGATTTGTGGCCACACATGCTAAGGCAGAAAGGGGATTGGGGAATTCTAAGGTTCACAGCACAAATTGTATGAATGCTCTTCCAAAATTTACTAAATTACACATAGTTTAAACGAGAAGGGGGAGGAGAATGTGTTTTGATCATCAAAGTATAGGTTAAACTTTGGTCCGACTCAAAGTTGTATTAAATGTGCTATGAAAAGGGTTCTGGGCTTGAAAGACCAGGAAGGGGACTCGCCGCTGGTTCCTTTTGCTTGTCCTGAAAGGTCTTTTCATTCCTCAAGTAAATCCCAGCCTGGTACAATTGAGGACATTCTTGCCACACTAGGCCACCCAGGGAGGTTACCGGTGGTTCCGTATACAAAGGAGCATAGAATGGCTTTAAGGACACAGGCCTAAGATCTGTGACAGGGGTTGGCAGACTTTCTGTAAATGGCCAGGTAGTATATATTTTAGTCGCCGTGGGCCAGCTGGTCTCTGTCACAGTACGCACGTGTACCACAGTAGCACAAGAGCATCCACAGACTGGATAGGTATAAGCACAAGGATACATGTGAGTGTGTGCGGCCATCTAGCTTTATTTACAAAAGCAGGTGGAGGGCTGTGCTTTGCCGCCCCTGCCCTGTGTAGTGGATGTGTGTCTTTGCCTTGCTTTCTCTCCTGTGGGCAAAAGAAACATTTTTTCATAGTTGACATCCCTATTGATTCTCTATTAAAAGTTTAACAAACATTTCTTTAGCACCGAGTATACAACTTCAGTATATTGGTCCTACGTACTAGGGGATCAGGGAGCAATTTGGGATGGGGAGAAAGGAAAATGGATTACATCAAGTTCCTTCCTCCTGAAGTAGTTTAAGTCTTCCTCGGGAACACAGGCACGTAGGACAATAGGGCATGTCAAGGAGCAGAAGTAGGTTCAGTATATGAGCAGCCAGGCACAGGTTATAGGATGTATCTTTTGGCATACCCATTGCCCCAGTGGTATATGGGTGCTAAAGAATTCTCCCCAAAGCCCAGAGTTGATTGGAGTGATTATGGCTCCATCTATGAAAATCAGCCCATTGTGATTAGGAGTTAGCTACCTCATCCTCCTCTGTGGACAGGCAATATCACTAAGGCATTCATCTGTCTGGTACATCTTCTCTCAAATTTTAATGTCACAAAGAGTCATCTCTAGATTCTGGTTTAGTAAGACTGAGGTGGGAGCCAAGATTCTGCATTTCCAGTAGTGTCATGATGCTGGTCACCAGGACATGCTCCCAGTGGCAAGGTCTGAGGATACTTGCACAAGTCCACAAACAGCATCCTTGTGAAACGAGAAGCCCACGTGTCAGAACTAAAAGTATTATCTATTAGAGGAATTTCAAAGGGTAAATGTGGAATAGCAAAATGACCCCACCTCCTTAAAATATCTGCCCAGTTTTCTTCCCCAACTGGCAAGTATGTAAATTTCCCATTTATTTATTACTCATTTTTATAATGCAAAGGCTGCCCTGAAAATACAAGTAGATTGTCTGTGTTGGTTAACACTTTCTGCTTAACTTTAGTATTGTCCTTTAGGTGGAAATAGCTTCTCCAATAAGTGTGTGCCCTGGAGCTGAAACATGGAAGGGGGAGTTTGATAGGGAGATAACAGATGCAGGTGCAGGTCGCAGGAGCCGCCTCAGGCAGCTAAAGGCTACCCTGGAACCCTGGAATAGCTGTGGACACATAAGGGGGGCTCCAGACCCAGAGCGGAAGCTCAAGATGGTGAGAAGAAGGTCTAGAGGAAACGTGGGCAGGGGAAGACTAGAGGTCCATCCACTTCACAGCTGAAAGGGGTCTGAGGGGCCATCTGCTCACTCGTTTCTCAGCGCTCCAGTCCCCTACTTCCCGTTCGTAATAGTGTGTCCCACCAAGAGGGCCACCCCGAGCCTCTCTCTGTTCACCATATCGTGCCTTCTCCCTCCTCCCGCACCCAGGCAGGCGCACATCAGAATCTCAGGGAGGGGGTCGGGGGTCCCGATAGCTGATATAGCCCAATGTTGTGAAAATCCGTAAAGCTTACTTATTTTATTTATGGGAAACCCGAGGTGTAGAGACAACTGACTTGCCGAAGCTGAGCTAATTTATTTTTTGATGGTTGGTCTTCAAATTCAGAACTCTCAATACTCAAGCTACTTTCACTCTACTATAATCTCTACTCTTTAGTCAATGGGGCATTTTGTTAGAAACTCACTGGAATTTTGCAGACTGTTTATGAACTATTTATAAGGTCATTTCCCCCTCCAATATTATGTAGTTCTTCATCACAATGCTTTGGAAAGATAGGTAGAATATAGGATTCACTTAAGGTGCTCACCTATCCTCATAACAGTGCCTGAGCTATTGATTGTATGACCTCAAGAAACGTTTGATGAAACAATCATTACCACCTTACCTACTTAGTAGTAAGATTAATTTATTTAAAACATGTTTATGTAACAAATAAGGTGCGCGTAATAACATGAGAAGCATCCTAGGAAAAACTGCATATGGAAACAGAGACCCTGTCCTTACAGGTCTTGCATTTTGGGAGCTAAGGTATATGTTCATGACTATCTTTTGAAATATGTTCATTGATTTGCCAAGAAGAATTTTATAGGATTTCTCATAAAATCTTATAAAAATATAACCTGTGTGCTGTATTAGAATAGTCTGTCACACTGAATTTTAATTGTCTGCTAATTGTTTGCATCTCTCGCCATATTAAAAAAAAATTAAGCAGCAAAGCAGAGGTTAACCATTGCCTCGAGTGATGACTTCCATAATAGTCATTGAATACTCATTTGTTGATCAAATATGCATTAATATATAATCATAAGCATTCTATATATGCTATTTGATAATTTTTTGTATTTATAAAGTATGTTATCTAAGTATACATTATTTAGTGTTTTTATATAGTTTATAACTTATGTATAAGATTGGACTTATTGTGTAGGCTATTGTATTCTTTTCCATTTTGGAAAAATAATTTATCAAAATTTGAAAACTAATGTATACCAAATATTTTGAATATATAGATACTTCATAAATACCGATATATTCCTCCTTCAAAGGAGACATAATCTCTTATAGTAAGCACTTTACAGAAATTATTTAATTTTTATCCTCACAACACACTTATAAGATAGGAAACCATTATCACCAGCATTTTACAAATGAGAAAGGTGAAGTAAGTTAGTAAGGTCAAAAAGTTATTCATGTTGCACTTAATATGGAAAAGACATTGATTCCTTCCTCCAATTTTTCTCATGTTTCTAATTAGTTTTTAGGTAAAAATTCATCATAATCTGTTATACTTTCTATCACGCGATTAATGATTTATAAGACAAAATTAGAGCCATCTTGCAGTAGCTCTTTGCTACACATTCTAAACACTCAGATTTTGGTTCAGGGTATGTTGGAAACATATGCTTATTAGGATTAATGTTTTAAAATGTGCTCTTCTTAAACAGATTGCAAAAATTTGTAATTTTGAAATCTAATGAAGGTTTGGTTGTGTTCTTTTGGAGTAATAACTTCAAAATATATTTATTTTTAATTATATTTTCTAACCAAGCTCTATTTTAGAAACAACAGAAGAACATGCATTGTAAAATTGCTAATAAATTGTAGAGGGGTTATGTGGCACATTTTTCTTACTAATTTTAAGGAGGAGTTTTTCAACATTATTGTGAATCATAATTATGTCATTATATGTTATAAATATATTACATGTATTTACACTACATAATTAGACCTAATTCTAATTATGTAGATTCATGGTAATCAGTTAAAATTTGCTTTAAAAAACCAAGATAATTCCTCTAACAGATGCTACCTTAATAGAATATTAAGTTTGAGAAAATATCATGAAAATAGGAAAATTAATAAATAATGATTCTATCTCTAACACGCAAGCAGAATAAGATACTACGTCACTGTTCTCCTAAAGCTTCATTATAAGAAGTGTTTATTCAGAGATACCCTCAGAAATTTTGTAAATAGTGTTTTGAAGAGATTATCTCTTAAATTGAAAGAGAAAGCAATCCAATAAAAAAAGACCTCAAACTTTTAAAGATTTGTTTTGCATATAACATAAATACTCTCTTTTCAAAGCTCCTTATGTAAAAATGTTTTTTTTAAAAAAAAATTGTTCTAGTAACAAAGAGGTAAATAAAAACACTATTCTCCACTGGAATCTTGCTCTCTAGATGTTAAATCTAGCATCATTGCTGTAAATTGCTAGTTGTAGTCTTTGATTGACATGTTTACCCAGATAATGTAACAGTTTTTGTGAAAGAAATCTACTTAGTGTCTGGATGACATGAAACATGTTTCTTGTGGAAGGAAAAGCCCCGAAGTGTTCTTTCAAATGGGAGTCTTTTCTCTACCGATCTTTTCATAATGATAACGAATCATGTAATTTGTTTTATTCCCTCTTTTACCCATCATTAGTAGTTCAGTTGCAGTGAGCATCTAAATATACTTTTAAGATTCCCTAGGTGGTTCTGTCCTTGACTTTATTTCTAATTAATTTTCGGCTCTGAGTTGTAGAGGAGACCAATCTGTATCACAGGATGTTCGACCGAGGAACCTCAGTGGTTGTCTTGAGCGTGTTCTGTCTTTTCTGTGGGGTTTTGGCTTTGTTTTCTAGATACCCAAACAACTCGTCAGTATTCACCAAATGAAGGGAATCATTCATTATTTCTAATATTTTTATCACTAAGTGTAAAGGACATTATTTTTCCCTCTGTATTTTAAAGTACATTCTTTTTTAAAAAAATTTTTTGAAGCTGCCACAGATGTCAAATTAACGCAAAGATGATAAAGGATGTTCCCAAAGCTTTTTGAACTTGTGCAGGTGAACTTGATCTTTACATGACCCTGAGCCTTGACCCTGTAAAATAGCAAGTGGTTAGGACACTACAGTGGGAAGCAAAACATCCTCTTCTTAGAAAATTGGTCAGAGTGGGCAAAAAAAACGGCTGATAGTAAACTTGTGACTACTCAGCCGCTGAATCTGAGGGTCAGTAATTGGTCTGTGTCAAACTCCTCCACAGCCAATCAACCCTCAACGGGTAAACCAGAACTTGTTTTAACTGGTCAGTCAGATTCCCCAGTGTATTGTAGTGGCCATTACCTCTAGAAACACTATCTGGCCACTGATTTGGGAGGTCACCTTCACAAGGGACTATTATTACTCTTTTATATCCACATTCAAGTGGGTTTCCAAGACTTTAATCTTCTCTGAGTTAACATCCCTTTGACAGTGTGAAAACCCCAACCCAAAAGGCCTAACCTCTGTACTGGAAAAGGTTTTTCCAGCCTTAGGGGCAGTAAACTCAGGTTCATACTCACTTTGTCTCAGTCTTTATTTTACTTTTTTCAGGCAAATCCAATCAACCCTGATACAAAGGAACCAAGTCAACAGAATTTTATGTCAATCTTATCTACAGCAAAGCTTAGTTAAATGTCTAACCTGTGTGATTTCAATTATTCACATATCATTTGTAATTTTTGTGCCAAGATGCAAATTCGATTGAGTTCTTCAAAGTCAAGTTACCTTAGAGTCAGTCTCTTGGGCAGCCCTCATCTTGGAAGAGTTTATTCATTTTATTTTCATTATGTATGCAGCAACTGAGGAAAAGAGAGAAAGACTTTTTTTATTATTTATTTTTATTTTTACTTTTTTAATGAGCACTAGCTACTAGCCTAACGACGATGAGTCCTAGGCCTAGCCATTGAAATGGGAAGGTTTAAGAAAAGGGATGGTTCATAAGTAGAAAATCATTTTGTGAATGATGATGATGGTTATTATGTATTCAATATTGATCTAAAGGAGTTTTTTACAACCATGGGTATAGCCAGTTTTAGCCCTGAAGAATGGCAGAATTTACCTTGCCTCCTTACAAAACGTTCCTAAAGACTAAATCCATACCATTTTCGAGATGCCAAGGGAAATTGGCCTCATATTTGATCTTCACAACTCAGAAAGAGAAATACTAGGAGAATATTAGAAAATAATTATACAGACTTTTGAAGAAACTGCGTTCCTTAGAAGTCAATACTTTGCAACTGTTTTTTTTTTTTTTTTTTTTTTTTTTTTTTAAATAAGGGAGTGGTTTGTTTCTTTTTCACTAGGTACCAGAGTAGTGGACCATTTATTTTGCTATAAAAGACTACTTTTTTTGTTCTTTTTACTTGATAACATGTCCACAGAGCCTAAAATAGTGCCTAGAATAGAGATAGTTCATCGATACTTATAAGTGACCTTTATTTTATTTTATTTTAGTTTTTGGATGTGTATTTATTTATGCAACCAAAAACAGCATATCACACTTTTCTCATGTGCTTTAAATAATCGAGAGAGCAAGTCAGTTAACATGACTAGGAAGGAATGGCCAGTTGTGTTAAATATGTGCCATTACTTCCTCCTACCTGTCCAAGGCGGACATCGCTAAATGCATCACAGCCACCTTTCCTGCTGAGCCTGGACGAGTCTGCCTTGGTGTAGGGCTACCATCAGCCACTACCAGTCATCTGGAGCTGGCAACTATTTCCAAAGTGTTTGCCCTTGCTGAGCTAGGCTGCATTTCCCTGAAACCTTAACCAGAAGGTAGCATTGCATGATGAGACTGTCTTGCCTTTCAAACTACCATCGTGATTATTTTCTACTACCTGTTCCGTACAGTCAATTAATCTTAAAAAATAAAAGTTCTGACTTAGATACAGGTGTTTCATAGATGGAATATATTTAAAGAGCAGCTTCTCAGACTTTGGGGCTATAATGCAAATGTCATTGTTCTGTTTCTGCATGATTACAGTGAAACGGAAATTTTCTAGAGAGTGATTTGAGATGCATCATTATCATGAGAACTAAAGCATCCCCTTCTACTAATCCAGCAGTTCACGATCAAGAGCATTTTACCTACCAAGGGACATTTGGCAATGTTGAGAGACATGTTTGTTTGTCACAAGTCGGGTGGGGAGCGGTGCTACTGGCACCTAGTGGGTAGAGGCCAGAGGTGCTGCTAAACATCCTACAGTACACCAGACAGCCCCCTACAACAAAGAATGATCCAAACCCCGCATGCCAGTCATACTGAAATTGATAAACTCTGCCCTAAACTATTAAAACACTTAGTTCTAGCATCGATGTCGAAGATACTATTTAACTGAAATCTTTATGCAATTGCTTTCATTTTAAGGGAAACTATTTAATCTTAAAAAAAAAAAAAAAAGAAAGAAAGTAATCGTGCTCATGTTTGAAATCTACCTTTGGGTCCAGTGTCACTGTTTTGATGATTAAGACACTCCTCAAAGACAGACATTCGGCAGGACACCTAGGGACCTGCCTAGAGCTGCAACTGAGGCTCAGCATCACACTTCCTTTCCATCATCAGTAAACGACCGAAGTGTGAGTTCTTCAGTGCTTCGCACTACATTGAATCACACACTGAGAAACCGCTCTTGTAATACAATTTGGATTTCAAGAGTTCTCCATTTTTTTTTTAAGTGTGAAGTTTAGTCTAGCAGTATTTTATTTTTCCCTATGAAAACTCAGTTCTGTCAAACAAACCAGTTGCTCATTTATGAAATGTTCCCATTTCCCTCTCAAAGTACTGGTACTGAGAAGATTTTTCTGTTACACCCACCCCGAAACAAAACTTTACTTTCTGAGAATTAAATCCGCTACCCGTCTCCCTTTCATTGTCAAACAGAGATAGTGAAATGTTTTTTAGACTAAAAGATTCTCAAGGCACAGTGGCTGAGACCATTTCATATTAACTCAGATATATAAGCCTTAATAAGCCAATTTCCCATTCAGTTTAATCTATTTTCAGCAGATCAAAATAATTAAAAATGCTAACAGTTATGGTAATTTTTAATACACTGTGAGAGAAGCAATTTAGATAGCACCTTCCCTACGAATCTATATTTGTATAAATGCTGATCAAGAATATTTGTTCAATTTTATACAAATCAAACATGAATAATTTCTTCCATATTACTCCAGCTATTGTTGTGTTTTCCCTCTATCTAGTTATCCATTTGCCGCTGGCATGCTACTCTAGGAAGATTTGATTAAAATCAATAAGTTATTGGGAAGATGGCAATTAGCAGTCTTTCACCTATAATAGCATTGTCTGTTAAGCTTCCTTTGTGTTAATCACAATATTTTAGCACGACTCTCCTATCCAGCCATGCGATTTAATGAAATGGAAGGTTTAAAAAGCATCCTTAATTTGGGCCACAGGAAATCCACTACTCTGTTTTTCACTGTTTTGATAGGAATACCTAGCATTTCTGCAGTACATCAGATCTTCTTCATCTCCTTTGAGAATTTCCAGTTTTAAGATCTCAGAAATATCTGCACAGAAGTTTATACTGTGTAAACCTCAGGTTGGTTCAATGTATCATAAAAAGATACCAGCAAATATCAATGTACAGATTTGTTTAACTATTTCAAAATGACTTGATAGTTTTTCTGTAGTAGTAATTGACATGGGGAAATTCTTCACTGTGGCTGTGTGTTATTGAGTGGTAAATGCCTGGGCTAAAGATTGAACCTTGACTAATGCCCCTCAAAAGCAAGCAGTGATTGACAAGGTCATTATTTAGAATGAAGTCATGGTATCCTTTATACATTTGATATCATTTACTTCTTAGTTCTGAAACTGCTTAGTTCATTTTAGTCTTTCTTTAGGGAAAATACACACACACACACACACACACAACTAATATAGTTGCTGTTCGTCTGTTTATTAGAAGGATCACTTTATCTAAAATTTTTATATAATGGCAATTGCTGTGAAAACATAGGCACTTAAGCTAGTAAGTAAATATTTTTCATTTTAGACCTGTAACTAAGATCCTAATTCATAAATGTAATACTATAAATTTAATACTATTCTCTATTTAGAGACTCAGTAACAAACAAACACACAAACAAACATTAAAATGGAGACATTCAGATAAATAGTGGCCATTCGGAACCATTTTAATCTCTTAGAACATTACCTATTGAGTTTTTGCCTAACAGCATAAGGCTTGGTGTGTCTGTCACCTAGTACTTCAAAACATACAAAGTCCCAAACTAGGATACGCAAATTGTGCAACATAAATACGGAAACAGGGTTTATCCTCAAGGAGAATTGTTTGTCTAAAAAGCCAAAACAAGTAAAGGGATAATGCAATTATGTGGATCATTCAAATGAACTCATTTTTGGAGGAAAAGAAAAACTATAATCGCAATTAATCAGTTTTTTTTCCCTAGTCTGAAATGTTCAAATTCTTTTAGTAATTGTTCAGTGCTCCATGGTATTTGCCCTTGTAGACACGGCCTCAAATAAATGAAGCTACTTAAGACACCTAACATGCTTTAGCTCTTTTTTTTTTTTTTAAATTTTACCTCTATGCGAGGCAGATTTCAGGTACTGGGATTATTTTTATGCACCTAATAGGTTTAAATGACTATTTTTAATAATAATGGGTCTCTTATTAGATTCAAAAGAAAGCCGGGGTATTATTTTTTTCTTTTAGCTAACATCTGAAATTCTTATTGCGAAATCATTTTGCAGGTGATGTTGACATTTAAGTAACATTTATTACAATATAAAAGATTTTTCACTAAGACGACCATAGCAGTAGCTGAGTATCCAGAGAGAGGGGACAGGATTCCAGATTACACACACACACACACACACACACACACTCTCTCTCTCTCTCTCTCTCTCTCTCTCTCTCTCTCTCTCTCTCTCTCTAAATTCCTACAGCACCTGGTCTTCCTAGGTGGTCTCCTATCCAAGTACTAACCAGGCCTGACCCTGCTTAGCTTCCGAGATCAGATGAGATCAGGTGCGTTCAGAGTGGCATGGACATACACCCAAATATATGTATATTTTTTAATTGCATTTTGTTCAGAGCACTAACTTTGCTCTTAAATTTGCAAATAACAACAATAAATCAGCTGGAATTCCTGAGCCCTCTAAGAATTCTGATTATCTACTAGGCGGGGCTAAGGAATATACATTTAGTTTAACAAACATCTTTATAGATTCAGATGCAGGTGGTCTAGAGAAATACTGGCCTAGAAAAGAAGAAAATTACTGTTCTCTGTAATAATTCCACCCTCGTGAAAATTACCACCTGGTCAATATTATAGCACCAGAATCAGAAGCGATTGAAAGATTTGTTCAGTGGGATTTGCTCATTAGTCAGTAGAAATGGTGTAGGTTTTGTCCAGTTCCTCTAAGTTCTTGAGCATGTTGTAGGGTATTTTTGATGGGAGTTTGTTGTTTGAAAGTTCAAGACATTATCAGGTCCATGTTCAGTTTTAGGGCAGGCTACTTGTGCAGTGGTCCAGAGCACCAGTCTGTAAGGGGCACTAAGGTATTACTGTGAGTGTAATGAAATTGAGGACATTTTATCTTTAAGAACTCTTCTTTGGTGGAAAACGTTAACATCATTAACTGCTTGGGGGTTGAAGATGGGGGCAGGTGAGATCCCTATAGTAATATTTGAATAACTTCAAATCCATTCCCTCCCCACCCCAAAAGGAGGAGCCTGGTTAACTGGAAGGAATTTATTTCATTGAGTGGGTGAGAGAGTTGGCAGGGGCAGAGGTAAGTCTCTTGGGATAATAATGAGACAACTTTCTATTTATTACATACCTTGCAATAGAACCGCATCCTTCGAGTTCCTCAGGGAGCAGTATCCATTAACTATTTTTATTCATCAACTATATTTTCGTCATCTTGATGAACTTTTAAAAAAGCTTTTTTCTTGCTCTCAAGGATTTATAGTCTTTTTGGAAAGCAGATAAGCAAATAAGTGTACATCGTGGCATGAGTGTAGTTTTCAGCATATTGGTGCCGAGAGAAAGATTATTATGCCACGGGGCGTCTGAGGAAGCTTCACATGATGACCTGTGAACTGACGAGACAGTAGGAGATTGACAGGGGAGGGCTTTGTGTTTTGAGCTATAGGAACAGCGTATGCGAACACACGGATCTACGGTGAGGACAATGTCCTGTAAATGGCTAGATTTTTCTAAGGGTAGAAGAGAATGGGAAGAAGGCTGAGCAGCTGAGCAGTGGCTGAACTCAGTCCTAATCTTCACGCTAAGATGTTTTTATACCCAGGATTTATAGAAGACCATTAATCTGAATTTTAACAAGTTTTACGTGAATTCTACTAAAATTGAAATATACCATTTCTTGGAAACACAAGGTATTTTGAGCTGGATGCTGACATGGTCATAATGGCATGTAAGTTCCTCTGAAACAGGAGTAGAATGAAAGGCGGCAAGACTGGAGAGCGAGGAGTGAAATAACCGGCCAGTCTAGACAAGAGGTGATGTATCCTCAACGAGGCTCGTAGTGAAGAGGGTTGAAAGAAAGGGGTGAAGAAGGGAATCCATTGGAGAGAAAGAACGGCGGCATATTTTTAAATGACTTGCCAACCAAGGCGAGGGGTGAGACATAAAGAGGCTAAGGTAACACTTAGCTTGGCAACTACGCCTGTTAGAGAGCCATTTACTCATAAAGAGAAGAAGCAGTTTGTTTGGGGTTGGCGTGATGGATATGGAAGAGGGTAAGAAAATAAAATTGCTTTTGAAACTGTTAAATAGAATGAACACTCCTAAAATTGATCAGTCCTTTCTTAACATTAAAACAATGTCCTTAATTAATAGCTACTGAATGTTATTGTGTAAGTGAAAAAACAATCTCATCATCTGCTTTAATTCAGTCCACAAGAGTCACTGAGCAAGGGAAGGTACTACATAAGAAACAGTTGGGGGGAACAGTTGATCCTTTTTTTTGGATCATAGAAGCAAATACTCTTAGAGATCGGCATGTCTTTTGAATTAAATGTCACGTTCTCATGGGGACAAAGCACGTTTCAGTCACCCAAGAGCACTCCTCCAAATCATAGTAGCTGTTTCTGGAAACGAAATTACAGTGTAGCCAGGGGGCATTTACAAAAGAGATAAAATGGGATCCAAGGAGGTCTGAGTGGAATAGAACACATTCTCTGCTCCATAAACCTTTGGAGAATCTTTATAGAAGACCCCAGCTTAGAAGGTCCGCTATCACTCTGAACAGGAGTTTTATTCATAGCGCTCTTCATAGTTATAATGAGTTAACTGTGATGTAATATTTGAAAATATATTTCTCCCTATCTGAATTGTAAACTCCACTAAGAGAGAAATTATAATTATCTTATTTATGGCATCATGAGTCAGGGTTCAATCAGGGAAGCAGGACCACTGGGAGATACATCCAGCTAATACTAAGGGATTGCTGCAGGGATTTGACCTTGCAGAATGTGCGAGCTGGTGAAGCAGTCTCTGCAAGGCCATCATCCTCACACATCGTGCTAAAAAGCACAATGTCCACAAGGAACGGACAAGAATTAAGGTTGAATGTGAAATGGGGCAGATCACGAGGAGGCTGGAATCCACACGCATATGCGGGATCTCCACAAGGACAGACTGAAACCACGCCAGCTCTCATTTCCTCTTAGCATGGTGGTGTGATGTCCTGCACAGACCAGGGTCTGTTTTGATGGAGTTTAACATATTCCTGGCCCACATGTCAGAGAAGCTTAGTGAAGATCCAGAGGAAGGTGCAGCAGAATAGGCCCAGCCATAACTCACATCAACAAGGTGGGCCAGTAGACCATAGACAATGTGTGTGAAGTACAAAAGACTCTTGCTCCACAACCACCCAATAGGAAATGTCTTCGGGGCCCAGCCTATCAGAAATATACAGGGCAGGGAATTCTGGGAAATGTAGTTCAGCCCAGCAAAGCTGATACATTATAAAATCCCCACAATAGCTATTTTTTTTAGCACCTTCAGAGTACCTAGGTCAGAGTAGGCACTAAATTAGCATTTATTGAATGAAAAATAAATGAATTAATAATCTATAGAAGGTGGGGGGCTCACTGAAGGCTCACATGAATTCAAAGAGCAGGGATGAAGTGAACGTTTAACCAATCTTTACTGTGTTGCAGAATGGAATCTAATGTGAGGTGAGAAAACACTTACAGTGCTCGCTGGCTTGATCTCTCTTTTCCTCCTCCTCCTCCTCCCTCCTCCTTCTCTCTCTCTGTCTCTCTCTCTGTCACTCACTCATCTCTGTCTCTTATACACACACATGCACACACACACACACACACACACACTCATAAACTCATGCATGCAACACACTTTTTTCCTCTTCAAAATGTATAAAGTGTAGGTAATGAATTAGTTAAAACAGCGTTGTCCTAGTTTCCAGGCTATAAACTCATCACTGTAATAACTACAAAGCCTTTACAGTAATGGCACAGAGTAGGAATTTGTGAAATGAAATTTTTGGCAGTTCATTAGTAAATTTGGGTTTTGCCTCAGCCTTAGGGAACAGAAGGGATCCCAGAAGGTATAGCAATCAGCAGATGAACTAGCCCTCCCCTCAATAATATGAAATGCTATTTTAAAAGAATTAAACAATGAGAAATAATGCCTGGAAAATGAAATAATAGCTCATTAAAAATAATCTTTTTGAGTTATGTGGGACAGGAGAAAATACAGTCTTCTAATCACCACTGTAATTCAAATAACTAATGGGGCAGTTTCAAAGAATTTTTATTGTATATTTCCCCAAAAGTCCTTTTATACTGGTTAGCTAAATACTTTTAGGTCTATATCATGTTTTTAATTCATTTTGAGTCCCTAGAATCTATTGATTGCCAGCATACCTGAATGCTCAATAATATTTGTGGGAAGAATAAATGTGAAAATATTTAATGAGAGACATGAAAAATATTCACTCCACACGTCTGATTTGACTTAAGAAGAGACTTAAATTAGTTAATTATACAGACTTGAGCTGTGGGCATAATACACACAGGATTTTTGCTGCGATTACAGAGTGGTCTGGGATGTTGGTCTCTCTCCCAAAGTCAACCTTAAATATACTATAGAAGCTAAAAGAAAGCGTGAATTTGAGGAATGAAAAATGTAAAACCAGAGGACCCCTGAGGAGTCCGATGTCTGCCTTGGCTGTTGGAAAGTTTTGGATGGGCGATGTTTAAAGTATGGAGCAGAGGACAAAAAGAGGCAGCCACGAGGACACAGTTTGTACGATCCTATTAAGCTTTGCTCCTGCTCTTTTACTTTTACTACAGAAATCGGATGCAAAGCTCTAGACCTCGAGTGTCAGGCAAGAGCAGGGGTAAATCAAAGCTATGTCAAAACCATATTGGCGTGGCTAGATAAAGACTCACAGGCTGGACAGACACACTCAGGCATTCACATCTCCATTCCGCCAACCCCCAGCAATAAAAGATTAGGATTTGTGGGCCCTGCCCCCTCTTAGTGCTGCTGTTCCCAAGTGTTTAAAGGTAAAATAATGATAGGTGTGTTGCCTGGTGGGTTGGAAGTAAACAGGAGTGCTGAGCAGTCTTTCTGTTGTTTCAGAGTTATATGCTCAGAAGCATTTCTTCTTGTATGTACCTGTGGGAATAACAGCCAAGCTCCCAGCTCGTCCTATTACAGATTTCACACAGAATAGCAAGAACTCCATGACATGAATTCACAGCCAAAAAAACTAGACACTCGAGGAGGGCAGCTACTACTAAAGAAAGGTCAGAGGAACAACATAGACTGTCTGATGCAGAATAATTGCAATACACAGGAAAAGCGTAATAAATGGGCTTCAATATAAAACATAATGTTTGCAAATAAAAAAGAACAAATCATTTAAAAAAGTGGAAAAACAGGAATGAAAATTGTTAGAAATAGAGAACTCAGTAATAGGATAAATAGCAAGACATCTAGAGATTAAAAATAGAAGATCAGATAGATGGATTTTGAAAAATGTTGCAAAGGAGATGAGAAATATAAAAAGAGATCCAGCAGTTATAAATGTTCAAAAATAAAAATACCAATATCAGTATCTAGGCAATAAAAATCACAGAATACACACGATAAAAACAAAAAAGAAAACACCTGAAGAAATCATTGAAATACATTTTCTAGAATAAAAAAGTATAAAAGATGACAAAGTTAGGGCTCAAGTTGGGAGACATAAGGGCATTGTCGTAGTTAAATATTTCAGTGACGCTTAAAGCAAAAGCAGGAAAGAATAAAACTTCTAGAAAGAAAAAAAATCATCTTTAAACATTACTCTTATTAAAAGCAACATTGAATACAAGAAAATGACAAAGTTTCTGAAGAAAGCAATCTAAATATATATCTACCAAAACCATCATTCGATATGAGGGCATAATAAAAAATATTCTCAGGCATACATAATCTAGTTTTCCCATACAAAGGCACACACTAAAAATACTCTCGAAAGATGCACACAAGGAAACAATTCCAAGGAGAATTTTGTAAATGATATGGGAAATGAAGGAAATTAAATAACTTGGTTAAATTTAGGTTCTGTTAAAAAAAAAAAAAAGAAAACGAGTACAAAAAATATAAAAGATAAAGTATATTTATAACAATTCAGAATAATCTAGAATGAAAATATAGACAGTAAAAAGGAAGATAGAGGTATTGATAAGTTTAAGATATTAATGATTCATGAGGGATAGGCTTTGGTCTTAAATGAAAAGCAGAAACCATGATACATAAGTGCATTATGTAATTTTTAAATGTGAGGAGCAAAACTTGTTTACATAGAGGAAAGAAAGGCGAAGATAGAAAAAAATGCAGAAAATGACAAATATCAAAACAGCATAAATGTCCTACTACAACTATAATTAGAATACTTATACATGAGACACACCAGAGTCTCAAACTATATTTTTAACAATAACAGAAACAATCCAACAAAATGCTCTTTACAAAAAAAAGACATTTAGTACAAAAAAGATTTAGAAATATTATAAATAAAAGATGGGGAAAAAAAGACCAAGCAAATATGAACAGAAACTAAAATGTTACAGTGCTTTTAATATTTGACAAAATATAATTTAAGGGGAAAAAATGATATAATGAGCAGATTCGTTCAGAAATTTTTTGTCACTTAAAAAAACGAACCAGCTGATTTCAAGTTACTCTTTTCTCCCAAAAGGAGAGAAGGAACAGCAACTCAGTTTACCAGGGATGTGTGGCCGCCCTCCCTCAAGTAGAAGTGATGCAATCACAGACAACTTCTACGAAGAGCCATTTCTCCATATCCAAAATGCCTGGCATAAACAGCATTTTTTTATTGATAAATTTGCACTCACCTTTGCTCTATAAAAGAACTCAGCAGGGGATCCAATTCGGCCCCCTGAAAAATGGACTCATGCCGTGGGCCCGCGACCCCGATATGCCTCTCTGCGGGAGAATGGGCAAATGGAGGGGTACTCTCTCTCCTTTTTCCTCCTGTTGACTCTTGGCTTCATCGGGTGCCCATTTCTTCTTAACATGTACAAGATAATAGGTGGAATTTATCCTAAGTGCTGGTGTACTGTAGGCAAGCAGCCACTAAGGGATGTAACCTCTACAAGAAATTATAAGAAGCAGAAAAGGACATTGCATACTTGTTGAAAGAACCTTAGAGAAAGATGATAATTACACGCATGCGTCTAAAACGTTAAAGACTAGTAAAAACAGAAGTTGGCTTCTTGAAAAGATTTTCAGAGTTTTCGTAAGACCACCTCAGGGGAGAGAAGAAGGCAGAAGATAGGTGTATTGTAAAAATATTTTTCTGAAAAAAGAGAGAGAGAGAGGGAGGGAGGGAGGGAGAGGGAGACAGACAGACAGACAGAATGAGAATTATCCCTTCATTGTTGAAATACACTAAGATACATGCAGCAAAATAACAAACGCACCCTGTATGGATCACCAAACTATACTTGCCAAAGTCAGCAAATAAAAATGAAGAATGCCAAGTTAAATTCGATTTTAGATAAATAGTGGGTTTTTTTTTTTTTTAGTGTAAATATGTGCAGATATTTAGCATAAGTATGCCCCGTACAATATTTGATATGCACTTGTATTGAAAAATTATTTGTAGTTTACATGAAATTTAAATCTAACTGGGAGTCCTGTGTTTTACCCACCAATTCTACCCATGAGAATAGTTTCATTGAGGGAAATAAGAGGAATGCATGTGGGAAAATATAGGTAAAATATAGATTAAATGGAATAAAACAAACAGTGAAAACAAAAGTGGGCGTTCCAAATATCAGTGATAAGTTTTATGTTTTGAGCATAATTAACTGATTCTAAGACTAAGAACTGGAAAAAAAAAAAAAGGCACAGTAAGTTGGAGAAAAAAAGGAATCTCCTTCCACGATCTAAAGGAACGTTAGTATAAAAAAGATACAGAGATCACGGTGTGGAGAGGACTTGTGGGGTTCTCTAGTAAATTTAGAAGTGTACTTTTGGGTTTGGGAATAATTATTTTTAGATAAGCAAAACACCTATTCTCGTTCATTGTGAAATTCTCCTCTTTAGTGAATAAAAATGTTTAATGAACGCTCAGTGCATTAAAATGTCAAGTTCACGGTTATAGCATGATGTAAACATATTTTGAGATACCACACTGTGTTTTAGAACACATAAGTAAAATGCACATACAAACTAATTATTTGAGCAGCAAAGAGAGTCAGATCCTAGCAGGTTTTGGTGTCCTGGGGTCACCACTTACTGATAATGCCCTCAGCCAAGATGGACAAGACTCCTGAATCACGAAGCCTCTAACCTATCATAAGCTCGTGTATTTTAGCAGCAAAGCCATCCATCAGTCCTCCGACAAACATAAATCATTGCCTCAGGCCCACCTTGGCAATCAAAGCACTGATTGCAAATCTGTACCTTGCAAATCTTCAACAATGTGCAAATCAAAATGCTGCCTTAACAAACTGGTACAAGCAGCCCAATTCAGACAAGCGAGTTCACTCACGGGGCTCTCTAGGTGAACAGAGTGCAGAATTCCTTGCTGGATTCTTTTCGTAATTAAACAGTATCTAGGTGTGGAAATTCTCTTCTCATTTGCAATGACTTGAGAGGTTGGCATCAGATAGAAATGAGAGAACAATCCTTACACCTAAAAACCCAGCTCCTCTAAGTCCCTCCTGCTCATGCACAGAGAACACCAATTTCCTTTCTCTTTAGTTAGTTCCCTCACTTTTTTTCTCCCTTTTTTTTTTTTTTTTTAGTCCTTACTAATTGTTCTTCACTCTCTGTCCCTCTGCCCTCTTAAGTCAGATCATTCAGGTTGGTACATGTTCTTTATTCTTTAGAACACAGCTCCATAGGTCCCTCATGATTTACCTGTATCCCCACCTCTCACAAAATTGGTTTCTGCAACTCAAGAATCTTTCTTCAGTTTATATTGCTGAATTTATCATGAAAGTGCTCAACTAAGCAGCTGACCCAAACTCCCAGTGTACTTGTGAGAGCAAGGATCTTTGAGCCAATTATATGTTTTCATAGTAAATAATCAAATATCCCTGCAAATTGTGCCATATCATTCACCTTTCAGAGCCTGTTAGCTGTAATGTGGGATCTGAAGTTACACTGAGTGATTTGGAATCTAAGCTCAGGTGGCCCATGGCTGTGTAGATATGTCAAGTAGTAACTTCTTTAAGCTACAGTTTCTAATGTACCAACCAAATACCATCTTTATTTCGTAATGCACACGAAGGAGTGGCCATTGCCATTTTTTTCTCTAACTTTTCCATTAAAGTTCTTCAAAGAAAAAGCAAAGCCTCAAACTAATTTCTAGCAGAAAATATTCGAGATCTATGTCACTTAGTTAGCTTGTGGTCTTAGGCAGCTAATGTCATACATATATTGTTATATGTATATAAGATATTAGTATAATGTACTGTACAAATGTATGAATAATAGTTGTACCCACCTAATGATATTATTGTGGGCACTAAAAATTCAACTAATATTTATCGAGTGTAATGTGTGCCTTCAGTAAACAAGATGGTCTCTTGGAACTTTTAGTGTGCGGAGACATAATAAGCAAATATGAAAAAGGACAAAATATCACCAAATGAGAAGTAATTTATTTTGAAATATACATACAGTTTCAGAAATATTTAAGTTGGTTTTTTTTTTTTAGCTTATCTAATTGTATCCTTATACATTAAAGACATTAAGTTATTTGTTCAGTGTCCTATGTACTATGGCAGAGAAACCAGGGCTGGCAAACTTTTTCTGAAGAGACAGATCATAAATATTTTAGGCTCTGCAGGTTGTAAGGTCTCTGTCACAGCTGCTCGACTCTGTTCTTACAGCACAGACGCGCCACAGACAATACATTAACAAATAAGCATGGCTATGTTCAATTAAAACTTAATTTATGGACACTGAACTTTGTATTTCATGTAATTTTTATGTCACTAAATATTAATCTTCTTCTGATTTGTTTTGCAACCATTTTAAAATGTAAAATGCATTCATATTTGGCCCGCCGTACAAAGTAGGCAGCAGGCTGGATTTGGCCCCAGAGCTTCCTGATAGAGACCAGCTTCTCATACTTTACTATGTGTACAGATACTCGAGATTTTGTTAAAATCCAGATGCAATTTAGTAAGCCTAGACCTGAAATTCTGTCCTCCCCCTACTCTAACTGAATGCTAATGTCGCAGGTCTGGAGTAGCACAAATATAGAATGTGTGTGTGTGTGTGTGTGTGTGTGTGTGTGTGTGTGTGTGATGTTCTGCAGAGGTACAGGTCTGGATAGGGGAACAAGACAGTTGGTAGTAAATAGGGTCTCAGTATGTTTTTTTTTTTATTTTGATATTTTTGACAGATGTCATTTCTAAAATTTTTAAAAATACGAAGTTCAGGGACAGACAAAAATAAACTTGGCAGAGTTATAGGATTGGAAATTTTGAGCATCTATTAGACTCCACGTTTTTTCTAAGAATAGTAACAAATGTAGAAAATATGTGTGATGATGTGCTAAGAGAAAAAAATTAGAATACACACATTCAGAACGCATCCATATTGTACTGTATGTACACAGGTACACCTATGTACCTGAAAGAAACCCAGGTAGGACCTAGATTTTAACTGACCCTTTCTAATTCCAAGAGCCATGTCTTTTTTTCCTTCTTACCAGCTTTCCTCTATGCAGATTTGGGGTTGAAGGTGTAGGTCTTACCTATCTACCAATATCTGATCATTTAGGAGAACTGTAAATCTGCTAATGTTTGTCTTAGATAACTTTATAAACTAAGATGTATGAGAGGGGCATTCTAATTTTAACAAACTCATCCACAGGGGTATACTTCATGTGCTGAAGCTTGAAGATGCCCATAGTTTGGGAGGGAGGAAGATTTTTCATCTAGGAACTGGGTAGCTATACAAAATAGAGGCTTAATTCTTCTTTGGAGGACAAAAATGCCACCTATTTTTGTTCAAACTGAGGCAGGTAAAAGGAAATACATACTTATGAAATGAACCTTAGAAAGTAAATCTCTCTCTCTCTGGATGGATCCTTGTTGTCTCCCTAGATAGCCCACATTTTGTTTCAACAACATTTAGAAAGTTCTCATATTGTGTTCAGATTGGAGAACTTTCATCCTCTGTCCTTCCCTGTCTTCCCCGAGACCATGTGGAAAAGTCATGAGATGCACAAGGCTCTGTCTGGGACTCGAACCTCAGAATATCACTACCCTCCTGCCTAGGTCACTAATATCATGATTTGGCCCTATTCATCATGATACCCCACATTCAGTCCAACTTTATAAATTTCAAAAGCCTTTATTACCCATATCTCATCTAATCCTAACAACATCCTCTACTATAGGCTGAGCAGGGACTTAAAAGACAGGACCCAGAGTGTTTATGTGACTTGCCTGAGGACACAGCACATAAATGGTAGAGCCTGCAGTAGAAGCCAAAGTCTGATTATTGGCCCAATTCTCTTTCCACTAAGCTTCCCTGTTGATTTTGCAAATGGGGATAAACAGAGCCAGATGACATACAACTAGATTTGCTAGGACGTTTTGCTTTGTTTCAAGTTAAAATTTTCTGTAGTTTTTGGATCCTACATTGAATCCAGTATAAGTAAAGCAGAAACTGAAGTACACCAGGGACCATTTAACCCTGATATTATGTGTCAAAATACCATTTGGATATGTCTATTTGAATCCACATTCTAGGATTTTTCACAACAAAGAATAAATACATGCATTTTGGGCCACAATGCTTCATGTATTTGTGAGTTTCATTTTTGTGATATTTGTTAGTATCCTGATTACTATTTCAAGCTTATCTTTTGATCTTCTAAGATAAATGCTATTTTTTTTATATATATAAAAGAAATTGCTTTTGAAGTTGCCACTGTATTTTGGCTTTCATATGTTGCTTTATTCACATTTTCTTGTTTTCTTAAAGACCTGTTTCAGGGTTTTTAAGAAAAAAGCTTTTCATTTGCAAAATTCCAATTACAGAGTTTTAATCAAAAAGGGTGTGGTCAGACTTATTTGTTATTGTAGATTGAGTCAAAATCCATTAGTAAATTAAACTGAAATTACTTCTTTTACAAAGGAAGAAATTTATAAATCAAAAAAAAACCAAGGTTACCATAGCAATACGTGGCATCTAAAGATTGGAAATAGGGGACAACATTCTACTCTCTAGAAAACACTTCATTAGAGAAAAGATATCTGATATGTCTTCAGGGTGGAATATGACAATAAGAATGGATCACTGCTTAAAAATACTTCCGTTTTTCCCCCCAATTAAAAATAATGCAGGGTAATTTGGAATGATTTTTATCAAAAATGTGTATAATACCTCTGTCTTTGGCACTGTTTTATATTTATTCAATAACAAGAATGGGGGAGGATTGCATACTCAGCTGACTGTATTTATTGAAAATACCATAGCTTTGGCAAAAAAACGTTATGTGGGAAACTGGGCAAAAAGGAATGAGATTGGAGAGAGGAAGGGATTTTTTGAAGAGCAAGAGGAGAATCAAAAGGAAACCAAGTCAATTAAATCTGAGGTGGACTTTCTCTGGGAATTGGCATAGTGTGTGTGTGTGTGTGTGTGTGTGTGTGTGTGTGTGTGTGTGTGTGTGTGTAAGAGAGAGAGAGAGAGGGAGAGAGAGAGAGAGAATGAGTGGCTGTGTGCATGTGCACACATTGCTTGTGCCTTTGCATGGTTTCTGGTCTTTTGGCTCATCAAAGACATGCCAAACAGAACCTGCTGCAGTGGACATCTGCTGTTTTTGCCTGCCCAGCATCCCTTTCTCCTTCTTTTGGTAACAGCATTTCCATTTTTCTTTGAAAAACTACAACTTTCCCAACATATATAATCTTTGTGTGATAGTCATTCAACGTGTCTTGCTTTCCACTGCCCAGAGGGTTGGCACCTAACCCCCAGCCGGCCGTCTGGGCTCTCCCTTGGGCATCTGAATCTTTCACGAAAGATATATGGGCAGGAAATGGTGGGTGGGGATTCATCTCAACAGTAGCTCCATGAAGAGGTTCCTGTTTGCTTCCTGTAATTTCCATACTCTGAGTCTCCTGTCCCCATCTTTTCAGAGGCCTGAGTGCTTGGGTTTTCTGGTATTCAGATTTTTAAAAATTAGCCGAAGTTAGCCAGACTTAGTTTCCGTTCCTTGTTATCAAACCCCTGATCTCCATGCCAAATGGGGACACAAAACACTACAGATTGCTAGAATGCAGCTTTAAAACTTTCTGTTTGGCGTTGAGTACCATTTGGGAAGTACAATGAAGAAGCCCAGATGGATACTTCAACCACTCAGTCACCTAAGTCCTTTAAAGAAATAGAGTAATTCATGCAGGTTGTTCAGAAGAGCTTAGTAGAGAGAAGTAATCAACTTTTTGTGAAGGGCATTAAGGCAACGACTCTTGTTGTGGTTTGGAATACACTGCCAGACCCTTGTTGTTCTTAATTTATTTTCAGAATTCATCTCTGGAAATTTCTTTAATTAGATAAGATGAGCCCAGTTTCCAGATGAGAAAAAGTTAGTATGCAGGGTATATTACTCAAAATAACAAAGCTAATAAGTAGAGACACCAGGTCAAGTCCTTGCTTTTAACAGTCTAAACTTCTGTCCATTTTATAGTTTGAAATAAATTTCAAATGCCACAAATTTTACAAATCATACTATATTTTTATTTGTATGGTATTGTATGTATAGAATTGCAAATGGGGATTTCTTACTTTTAAAATATTGTTTGTTTTGGTCTCAGAAAGGTTGTCAATTTTTCCATACCCTCAAATGTTCTGAGCCTTATGTGCACCTCTAGAAAGAGCAATTAATAGCAATGCTGATGATAATAAGTTACATATTATAGATTGCTTGTTATTTTCAGACTCTGTGTTAACCTCAATATGAGGTTATTTCATTTAATCTTCACAACAGTTTAACAAGGAAGACATTGTTATTACTATTATCTGCCTTTTATAGGTGAAGAAACTTTAGAGAAGTAGGAATGACCTGCCCGAGGTCTCCCAGTTACTTAGAGGCAGACATGGGATTTGAACATGTGAAGTTGGACCCCAAAGCCTAACCCTCCTAACACCACAGTCTCACCTTCTAAACTTGAACTTTACTTTTGCTTAGTGGGCTGCATCTCTAAGTTACCATCTCTATAAGAGTTTTTATAAAAGTTACTGAGAACAATATACTTGTTTCTTTTAAAACAATAGAGAAGGACTCAACTTTAATTCTTTCTTTCTTTCTTTTTTTTTTTTGAATTGGTAATAGTACTCAACTCAGAAGGGACTGTGGCAAGCCTCCTTCCTCTTCACCGTATCTCCTAGGCATCCAGCTCTTCTGTTTGGTTTACTTTTAGCTTCAGCTGGAGTCCATCCTTAGTTAACCTTCCTGTCCGTTGGATGTGCCCTTCTCTGTTCTCCCGTAGGACCAAGTGTAGCTATAATGTCATTTTTGGTCATGCAGCTGTCTTCCTCAGTAGACTGAATACTGCTCTAAGTTTAGGACTCAGTTTACTCACCATCGTATTCTCAGAGCCTCACACAATTCCTGGCACATGGCAGCGCTCAGCAGTGTCAGTGAATAAATGACCTAATGAAGTCTTTATTTGAAATCTAAATTGACCTCCACCTTGCAAGCGCATTTTTAAAAACAAAACCCCCTGCACTCGATGTCCTCCCCCTTCCCTCGATTTCAATTATTTACATCCGAATTACTTAATCATGTGGCAGATAATTAAGGAATACATTATTTATGTTAAATAAATTAACCTGACATCACTTCTCCTCTCCGTCCCCTTGGCTGTGGTGTCTGAGTTTTCGTCATCTCACAAGAAGCCCTGGCCTCTCCTGGGCCCAGGAGGTGGCACCGCCACGGCCGTCGGCTCTGCCAAGTTCTTTGACAAGTTTGCCACTAAGCGCATGAGCTCCCCCTCGCCTTTCTCCGGTCTGTTGTTGCCACATCACCATGGGCAGCTTCTGAACTCTTTGGGGCCTCAGTATCCTCACCCCTTAATGGCTCACAGTCATAATAAGGGTTTAATGAGATATTGCCTTGGACCTTTTGAGAAATGAAGTGCCAGCTTAAACAATTTTATGCTCCAAAAATGCGTTGGTATTCTACGTCATGTCTGTGGGAGGCATGCATGCACACAGCACACACACACACACACACACACACACACACACACATATTTTTTTTTCTGGCAATAAATTGGAGTTACAGATCTATGGAATGCTAGGTTTGGATGCATCTTATCATAATAATCTATTCCAGTTGCTCTTTCTACAAATGAGAAAATAGGGTGAGAGAGCATAAGTCATTTTCCCAATATTTACCAAACTATGAATGGCATTGATGAACATTTATTAATAATAACTAACATTTAATGAGTCTTGGCATATACCAGGCATTGTGCTAAGGGCTTAATGTCCTTTAGTGTCTTTTGTGATCATAATGATACCTTGGAAAAGTATTACTCTCCTCATTTGACTGATGAAGGACCTACGATAAAGAGTTTCTATAGTATGCTCAAGGATACGGAGGTCATGAGTTGTTCTGCTAGGGCTCACGGCCAGGCTCCTTAGGTCAGGAGCCCAAGTTCTTGCTCATTATGCAAATTACTTCCCACAATAGTAGCCTCTTAGAGGTCAGGTCTAAAGTAGGCGCTGGAACCTTGAACTCTTGCTTCTAAGTCGGTGAAACTTTGTGATACTATCGCTTAGCCTACAAAATTTCCTGCTATACGTCTCACAGGTCCATGGCTCATCTCAGAAAGAATGTCTTTTTGTCACAAAAACAGCCACACTAGGTCCTCACTGACCTCTTGATAGAGTTTTGTGCCTGGGCCCTACATGTCAGTGTCCATGTTTCCATTTAGATGCCCTGTTTATGCCAGCTTTTGTACTTCTGGAGTTTTAACGTCGGTAAGAGCAGTCTCTCTTTTACACAGAATAGCAAATGCTCTCTGAAATTTTGTGTGATTTTCATAGCTAATGAATCCAAATGAACGCATTGGTTAATAACACATTTAGTCTATAGACAATAGCCATGCCCAGCGATTTAGGTAGGCCCTTGCTGTGTGGTATATGACACACAGGTGTTCTCTCAGCCCCAAGTAGAGCTTTTGATTTTAGATGTTGAATATAACTTTATTATGGTTCAGCAGTGTTCCCTTTGCTGTCCAGTGTTATGCGGAAGCAGTGGTAGGCTTTAGGAAATTTATGCAGCATGCCAGGACTTTAGTTCACATGAGGGAAGATGCTGTGCCCATATTTGCTACATGGACTATGTGGTTTATTAAATCTGCAGTGGTGGTTGAACATGCCATGTTGCACAGAAGACAGTGTTTTCCCCAGAGAAGAGGTCCTGAGTCTGATTGACAGGACAGGTGACCGCAAGGTCAAGGTTGCTTAGTGGTATCAGCCATCTGTTATCTTGGCAAGTGTTTGCCTGGATGGCATTAATGTGTTTCTCATTTCCCACTTGGTCTGAATAAAGCTAAAAGACAGTGTGGCCATTGGTTGCTGCAGAGCAGAGTGGCACCAGCAAGCAGTTCACCTCCCGGCTGGCTTCCTGCTCGGAGTGGCCTGGGCTGTGCTCAGCTCTCCTTTCTGCTCTTCTTCCCTGACAAGTCATTGAGAGGGCAGCCCACTTTGTCATGCTGCTTATTGAGAAAAGCAAAAAGTAGCTCTCATCAGCGGGATTTTAATAAACAGTTTTAAATCATTCTAAGAGGTCTTGATCATTGCAAACCTTTCTAAAGTAAAACAGCCAACTCTTCAGTTTTGCTAGAAAGCAATGAAATCTCAGTATCTTTTCGCAAGTTCATTCCTCATTGCCCCATTTGGCTGAGGAGTCTGTGCTGAAACAGGATTTTGATTAAATGCTTAATATTCCAGGAGATATTTACCCATTGTTAAGCCTGCTGTATGGGTGAGAACAGAAGTGATAATTCGAGCTTTTGTGGTAAGTGATCAAATCACTTCCTTGAACTTTCATCAATGCAAAATCCTCAACAAGTAAAACATGTCAGAGAAAGATTAGCTATAAAGTGTCCTCACAGCCAACATGAAAGCAAAGGTGAGCTATGCTGACTAACAGGAAACAAGATTCTAACTTTAGAATGAATGTATTAGTGTATGCTGCTATCCATTGATCTACTGAATTTAGACAGCTCTTCCTTTTTAAACTAAAACAAGGACTAAAAGCAGATAGAAAAGAAATAATTCTTAAGCTGACTATAAATGAATCAAGAAAAATAACACATTTTCAGATATTTGCTTTAGAAAAGGATAGTCACCCAGAGGTAGGAGGATTTATTAAGAAGGCTTTTACTGCTGAAGTTTAGTTTTTGCTCAGGAATTTCAGTTCCCTAGAAATGCTAGTCTATCAGAGGACCAAAAGGTATAAGTTAAACTTTCATAAGATATCAAAAAAAACTTAAAATACTATGAAGATAATTCCGGGTCTCTCTTCATGATTTTTATCTTTATCAACACCGTAGCCGAAGACACTCAAATAAATGTATAAACCTTAAAACTAGAATTATCTCTGCAAGGATATCAGGCCTGGCTCTAAAGATAGACTCTATGTTTCCTTATCTTAGAGAAATGAAGGAATTTGGATGACGCCGGTGAAATTTGAAGTAGGGAAGTCTAGCTCTTTTGGCCATTGTGATGACACTGCTTTGCTTTTGATTAATACCAAGAAAATCATTCCTAGAAAGCACTGCTTCCTTATATTCCCCCCAAATATACTTGTATTCTTTACTATGTCGATTATTCAAAAAATATCCTCCATGTTTGTTTGTTTGTGTTTGTTTTGGTGGTGCCGGTGGTTGTTCTTTTTTGCTCTTCATTCCTGAAGGATATTTTTGCTAGTAGAAAATTCTGAGTTGACAGTAACTTTTTCCCCAACACTTTGAAAGGGCTGTGACACTTTCTCCTGTCCTCCATGGTTTCTGAAAAGCTGCAGTCATTCAAACCACATGTTCTTTTTCAAAGTTTTCCTTTCTGTTTTGTTTTTAGCAGTTTAATTTGTATTGGGGGCATGGATTTCTTTGAACTTTTACCTGTTTGGGATTTGCCAACTTTTTTGAATCTGCAGTTTATGTCTTTCACTAAACTTAAGGAGTATTCAGCCATTATTGCTTGAATTATTATTATTTTTTATACTGTACTCTTTCAGTTCTCTCTGAGGCACCAGTAAACATTCCATTACTATCCCACAGATCCCTGAGACTTTATTTTTTTCAAATTTTCCTCTTTGTTGTTCAGATTGGATAATTCCTGTTGTTTTGTTTTCAGGGTCACTATTACCTCCATTATCTCCATTCTGCTGCTGAGCTCACTCAGTGAGTTTTTAATTGTACTTCTATGTTTTTCTTTTTTCAGTTCGTTAGTCAAACTGATTCTTCTTTGTATCATCTTTTTTATTGAAGAGTCTTTCTGTGTTTCCATTTACTTCAAGTGTATTTGCAGTTGTTTGGTGAAAGAATTTTATTCTTTAAATCCTTTGTTAAACAGTTCCAATAATTCTGTCATCTGGGCGTCAGTGTCTGTTAATTATTTTCCCCATATAAGTTGAGATTGTCGTGGTTCTTTCAATATCGGGTAGTTTGGAGGTAAGTTGTGGACATTCAGAGTATTATGCTGTAAAATTTTGCATCTGATCGAAACCTAAGGAGAGTGTCTACATTTTTGTTTGAGCAGATCAGGTTCAAGCTGCAAGTTATAATGTGCCACCTTTGGGCTAGTGCCTCACTATCACTTCAGTGTTCAGATCCTTATAGTGGTATTCAGATGGGATCTGGGTTGTGGTTTATTTGTTATTCTGCTCTCAAATTATTTATCATGTCTGTTAGAATCAGATCTATGCGTGCATGAGTCTAGCAGTTCATAAATAAATGTATGGGGTTACCGTTCCAAACTTCTTTACTGTCACCCTGATATTGTCAGTTTCCCTGCAGTGCCCTTGTCAGTTCTTCGTCTAGAATGCTGGGGCTTTGGCAACCCAGCACCCAGCTCTGCTGTGGACTATTTTGATTGTGTCGGTATCCAGGGTTGAGTTGCAAGAGGTGAGGGTTGGGGTGGGGGAGTGAGAGAGAGAGGAGGGGAGGAGAGAGGAGGAGAGAGAGGAGAGAGAAAAGAAAAACTACAATGGAACCAGTGCTCCACCATCTAAAAAAGAAAACCCTCTGGTTTTTGGCTCCTGGAGGCTTCCATTTCTGCTAACCCTGCTACTAGCACGTGATTGCTCAGGGGCTGGAGTGTGAGGAGATGGAGAAAATAATGAAAGAAGAAAAATGGCGGGGGAGGAGGGATTTCTGCTCTGTCAGTGTTGGGGACTCATCTTCCCACTCTTCCGTCTAGAATGAGAGGGAGCTCACTCTGTCTGTGTCTCACTGGACACTTTTGGCATTGAGGTCAGGCTCAGAGCAAGAAGGAAAACACTCGTAAATTCATTGACAGTGTGGTGGTACCACAAATTCTTGTCTCCTTCCCCAATCTGCTTTCTCCTGTTCATTTTTAGAGCCCTCACATAGTTGCTTCGTGCATTCTGTCTGGGTTTTACAGTTGTATATAGTGTGAGGCTTAGGGTGGAGTGAGTACACCCCCTCTTATCTGGCATGGGAACCAGTCCGCTTACTGTTAAAGTGCTGGTCATAATAGCGCCAGCCTCATGCAAAGCTTTTAAAATACTTAAAGGCGAAAGTTTTGGGAATGTATAAGGTTAGAGCCACTGTTTCCGCTGTAATCTTACTAACAAAAGAAAAGGCTATAAGTAAGCATTAGTGAATTTTAAAAATTAATAGTTTGTTTTAATGCTCTCCATTGAGTAAGTAGTAATCACAAAAGATAGTCTCTTTCTCAAGCCCGCAAATTGTCTTAAGTGAAACTTCATAGCTGCTGCAGTAAGTACTTTAGCAGAGAACTGTACTATATGGTTATGGCTCACCTTTTTTTTTTTTTTTTTTTTTTTGAACTGACAAATGCTACATTTAAACAAAGCTATGGCATATTATCCACATTGGTAAAAAAAGAAAGGAAGGAAGAAAGGAAGGAAAGAAGGAAGGAAGGAAGGAAGGAAGGAAGGAAGGAAGGAAGGAAGGAAGGAAGGAAGGAAAGAAGGAAGGAAGGAAGGGGTGGTTGGGAGAATATCCCATTCATAAAGAGAGTCTCAGAATATCAGCCCATACCAAAATAATAATAATAACAACAACAGCAGCAGTAATAATAATCATAATAATTCTGTAAAACTGTTCCCTATTTTTTGAATTCTCCACAAATATACCCAAGGACTATCTAAGTGGCTCTATCCCAGGGAACACAGAGTATCTTTGGAACTCTGGGGACCATGATTCCTTTTAATTTGTGCTTTAGGTAAGAGTGTTTCTTAAGAAGGAACTGAAGCAAAGAGTTGTGGGTATCTAGGATATAAGGCTTTACTGGCATACATCTTATCTTTTCCTAAGCAGAAAGGTAGGTACAACTGGAGGTATGTTCCCTCGTAATATTGCTTGCTGGTCTAGGCACCTCTTTGCTTTTCTTTCCCATTGCTGATAGGTATACTGTCTTTTTCAGAGCCAATAAAGTGATAAGTGATTTCGTATTAATGTTTGAGCTAGAAAATTTTATTACTTCTCTTATGATGATAAACTATCAAAGAATGGGATGGTTGAAAGGATGAAATCCAGTTGTAGATTTTCAGGCATAGTAGTTGGCAAGAGAGAAAAAGTCCAAGTTAAGGGTAACTCCATTCCCATAAAATTATACCACATGTGTAAATGTTCATTAGCTCATTTATAACCTGTGCCCATCCTATGACTCTTTATTATCTTTGAAACATGTGTTTTTTAACACTCTTGTTCATAGAACTGGGAAAAGTCAGTGGTATATAGCATCACCATTTGAAAGAGGAATCGAATTAACCATGTATTAATGTATTAGTAAATGGGGAGAGCAGTTCCCTTAACACACCGTAAAGGGTAACTGTGGGTGTCCTTTTGTCCCCACCATGACTTGGTTTTCTTTGTTCTGTGATAACAATATTCTGCTTTCAAAAGGAATGACTCACTCTGCAAAAGAATGTCTCTTTACTTGCAGAATCAGATTGCTAATCCTGAAAGAACAGATCTCTTCACTTAGAGATTTTCTATCTCTCAGGCTTCCAAGTGACCAAAAAAAAAAAAAAAAAAATCACGGTACCCATGAAATACTAATATTAATAGATAAAATTCACCACCAGATTCTTCTATGTGCCAAACATTATATTAATTCCTATATATGCATTAGTTAATCACACATTTACCACACAACAGATACTGTTTTTATTAATATTTATAGATTTATTAAACTGACACTCTGAAAACTAAACTACTTAGGATAATTCAGGTAGCAAGTAACAGCTGACGTTTAAACCTAGATGTGTTCAACTTAACTTTTTATTTTGTATATTTACCCCTCCTTACTTTCGCAGTCTCACAAGACCGCCCTTATCACCAACCAGAGCTACTCCGAGAGTGTTAGAAATTCCCAGACCTTCCTTCTAAGGTACCTGAAATAGTTGTATCGTTTCGTTTGTTTTGCAGCAATTACGTGGCATCTAGGCTTTATCCTGTCGTCTTTTTCTGTGGGGCTGCAGGAGTTTCTCCACTGCCCTCACTGCAGTGCCATCTCTCGCTGTCCTCATTGGATCCGGCCCCCGGCTCCCAGGAGTCCCATTGTTTTCGTGCCTCACTACACCTAGCATTGTATCCTTAGAGAGTTTGGCACCAGCTCTTTCTCTTTCCCGCCAGGATCTAACTGCCGGTTGATTCCCTGTTCTCCCAAGTCTTCACGATGCCACCTTCTCATCGTGCAGGTCTCTTCGAAGATCTTTGATCTTATCATCTAAATCGCATCTCTACTCCAACTCATGTTCCTTTCCATCAGGTCACTAATTACAGTCTGTGAATGTGCATGCATTTCAATGTATTTTCATTCACCGGATGGTAAATTCCAAAAAAAGTGAAGCCTTTTCTGTGGAAGTCTTCATTGTCCCTAATGATTAGCATTGTGCCTGGCATCTGGTAAGGACTGAATAAAACTTGTTGGCTGTGTGAATGAACGTCAGTTTGGGTTTGAGCCCCTTAAACCAGGTATGGGATTTAATATAAGCAGCATATAAGATGGCTGTGTGTACAACAAGATATAGGAAGAAAATATTAGAAATTATATTTACATTTACTGTTTATATGAATGTAGAGGATGGAATTAACTTTAATCACATTTTATATACAAATTAACCTGAAATATCTTTGGAGAACAGTGGGCAATCCCTAAGACGGGGTATTGACAAAGGCCCCCTCACTCCTTTGTCTTCATTAAATATATTGACACACATCACAGTTAGCATATGCTTTGTTATGGATTAGCACAAATGGATCAGCACAATATATTATCAAGTTTTAACTAAACACAGATTAAATAGATTCTTACAAAGAAACTGAGATTGGAGATGATAAAATACTAATCATGGAAGCTTAAATGACCAATTGAAAATGAAGAAAAACAACAACAACAACAAAAACCCTGACACTTCTCGTGCTAGAATGAAATCTTTAGAAGCCACTAAATCAGGTTGGGGGTGGGGGGAGACAAATGATGATTACCTAACCACATTTGACTTATTGAAAAGTTGATCTTCACCAATTTAATTTATCAAGGATATCTTCTTGATAAGGATACAGGCTTTGTATACTGTAGCTGAGGATCACCTTTGCACTAAGGATGCCTTGCGCCTTAAGATATTACCCAAAATGAAGTCATAACAATTAGCAAGACATTTAAAAACTAACCATCCAGACCTTGAAAGCAAACCTGAGAGTTGTGTCAAGGATATTGAAAGGCATTCAATGCTCATTCCAGGACCTTACAAATTTATTACACTTAACGATTAATATTTAGAAACTCGTTTTGAGGTTTCTTAATAGCAAGAAATAAATGGCCACATATCTGTTCTTCCTGCTCCTGCAAAAATACCTAAAATAATATACAAAAAATAATAAAAGTACTTATATTTGGCAATAAGTACTATAAAATGATGACAAAATATCAGTATTCAAAGAAAGAGCCATCATTTTGAATTATGAAATATGGAACTTACCTATACAGTTCAGTAAATGTACAGATAAATTGTAGTTTATCCTAATTTATGGTATTTGCTAAATTTTTATTCAACAGTGTAGCACATCACTCACCTTTGCGTCACTAAGGAAAGATGTTTCCAATAAGTCCCCCCCCCCATTCTTGCATGGCTTCTCCAATACAAACTATATTTTCTGGAAAAGAGTAGGATTATATTAGTAAGTGGAATTATTGACGATATAGATTCACTGACTAGAATACAAAAAAGATTCCAGGGTTAAGTTTCTGGACAAGGCACTAGACATGAAATGTATTTGCTCCCTCATTCAGGTGTAAACTACAAATGCTCATACGAATACAGGTTATCAACAATGTGTCTAATTTTATAAAACAAGACTGGTAAAATATGGAAGTCTCTTTACAGAGTATGCAATGAAATGGAGATTGATTGTCAATACTTTTGTTCCTCAGATAGTCTCAGCTTTTCTCTTGGTAAAGTTCTTCAAAGTGTTATTAAATTCATAGTTGAGTTATGTGTTAGTGTGCTACCCAGAATACATATATATTTTAAAAGGCACATTTGAACTGCGTCTTCGGTGATATATTCGTAATGAGTGTGAAAGAAAAACTCATGGTTCTGGGAATGAATTTTGAAATATGATGTTTGATAAAGTTTACATTGAAAGGCGATTATCTGGTTGAAAACAGTGTGTATCACACTAAAAACCAACTGATATCTGAGCACTTAAAATCTGGAAATGTTATCTTCAAAAGTATTTTTAAAATACTTTAATATTTTAAGTTAGGTTTTGGACTAATCTTTTATATTAAAATAGAAGTAACATTTTATGAATAGTTGCATGAATAGCTGAATTACATCAAAAAGATAGACATTTATGGGCAAAAAACACCCCTTAAATATTTGGTGGAGGCAGCTGAAAAATAAATATTATAATGTAGTAAGCAGTCAGCGGTTTGTGAGGTTTTCTTTTTATCGGTGACAATAATTAAGAACACATGTTAAGAAAGAAATGAGCACAAAAACTGAACTTGGAACCGGACCTGTGCAACACTCACATGAAGTGAATATGCAGCACTTTGCCTTCACTAAAAATACATTAGAGATGACGATGATATTCTTATGCTTCTAGACTGAAATAGAGGAAGGGACAATAAATAGAATAGATATTGGATGAGTCAATCCACATGATATGCCTATATTTTCCTAATATCCAAATATAACCATTTCTTCATTTTTAAGCTTGATCTTGAACACAAAAGCCATAAAATGTCTGTTTGTCAAACCAGTACTACTATGTGCAATGTAAATGACACTAATAATATTTGTTATGAATGCATTTTAGAAAGGACATGATGTTTAGGGCCACGAATAAATTAAATAATATGAAATAGCATTTTATACTTACCTTATCCTTTCAAGTATCCTTATCTATGTGTTTCATATTATATATTAATTGGTAGAGTGTTAAAAGCACAAAATGTGCATTTAAATAAGAATAGTGGGTTTCTATTCAATAAATTTTTATTGGGAAGAATGCTAATTTAAAAAATGGGAGGCCGATGGAGTGAGTTTTCTGTTCATGGGCAGCAGTAGAGGATGGTGGGTTAGAGCATAGCTTTCAGAGTCAGATGTATATTTGAAGATCAGGCCTTCTCTCGCTTACTAGTCATTTCCATTCTCTGAATCCCAGTTCCCTTTTCTGTACAATGGAGATAAAATTACATACTTCAGACTACTACAACGAGCAGTATGTTATGTAAAATAGAGTACAGCGGTTGGAACAAATAAGAGTTCAATACATTTTTTTTTTTTGAAAAAAGCAACATTGTAGGTTGTCACAGAATATGTAGGGAGGTGGCAACATGTATGTTGGAATAATTATTCCGTAGATGATGATTTGTATACATGCACAGAAATGATAATGGCCATGTGGTGTAACAGTGTTGCTTATAATTGCACTAAAAATGGAAACTGGGACTTAGTAGAAAAGAATATATAATTAAATTGTATTACATTTATTTAAGTAGACAATACGTGAAAGGAAAACAAGGGTACTAACCTGGATATATTTCAAATACAATTTTGAGGGTTTTTTTTTTTTTTTTAAGCAAGTTGTAGAAGTTTTAAAAAAGCAAATCGTGCAGTATAAAAGTTTGAAAGCATCAGAAGTTTGAAAACAGAAAAAACTAAATTGTTTACAGATGGGTGCACATAGAATGAAAATATAAAGAAATGGTTATGTACCAAATTCTGGAAGGATATATACCTCTCAGTGTATAGAAAAGGAAGATAAAAACATGCCTTCAACAGCATTTGTAAGGTTTTATTCCTTAAGCTTACTAATGAAACATGAAAGTTCATTATATTCCTTTCTTAGCTTTTCTATTGTTGTGATTTTCACTATTAAAAAAAAGTCAGAGAAAGAGAAATATTTGTACAAAAAGTAATGAGTACCAGCCATTTAAGACTGCTGTCTGGTAAGAAAGAAGGAAGAAAGGAGGGAAGGAAGAAAGGAAAGAATGAAGGAAGGAAGGAAGGAAGGAAGGAAGGAAGGAAGGAAGGAAGGAAGGAAGGAAGGAAGGAAGGAAAGAAAGAAATTTTGAATAGAAGTAATTTATTTGACATTTTCCTTCAAAAGCCACCTTTTAAAAATTATTTAAAAAGCATCTTGAATACACAAGCCAAAAGGAAAATGGAAAAAAGAGAGGCACAGCCAGCTGATGGACGGCATTTAATACTTAATTATTCCGCTTTTGACACACGGACTTGTTTTAACATCTTGAACATCCAGGTAACTTTCCTTGTGTAAAGTCTGAGTGAGAAAAGGAAATGCATTGCTAGTCTCTATACCTTTCTTCTTTTTATTTTAATAAGAAATGGTATCTTCGTAGGCAGACAATTTGATGTCATATTGTTCTATGATATTTTCACAGTGCATAGCAGGGCACTTGTACTCTGCAGCTATATGACAAGCAGGAATTTTTTTCCCCCGCTTCACATCAGAGCCTCCAAAACAAGCTCCATGGCATCAGGCACAAAGACTATCAATAAACATTCCATCTTTTTTTGTTGTTTTCTTTGTTATTTAATAAAGACAAGGCAGGGCCATAATTTTTGACTGTCACATAGCAAACATTTAAGAAATGATTTCTCTTCTCATGGGTCTTTGAGGACCAAGAACTCTCCCACCCTCAGCCTGTTTGCTCAACCCCAGAGGATAGGCTGGAAGCTCTGCTAGGCGAGTGTAATTGAGAAACTTGCTGGGCACAGCTCCTGGCTTTTCCATTGATCAGACTGCAGGCAGCTCGAGAGAATCCCTGGCTCTTTCTGGCACCTGCGTGTGTCCCCTCCCCGACCGTACCCGTGCACGCTCCCTCCATCAGTGGTAGTGGCTTGCCGACATACCCCGCAAAATACAGGCCACTCATGTTAGCGTACCAGCAGTGCAGCCCGGGTTGCTAGGGAGCTGCCCTCTGAGCATCCCTTGATCTATTTTTAAATTTCCACGCTTGTTTCCTCTCTGAAAAGAAGCAAAGAATAATACCGCTTGGCTTTCTCCTCTCTTAAGAAAAAAGTAACCAACAAGGCTAAGACCTGTTGTGAAGTTAAAAAGCATTTGCTAATTAAGCTTCAGAATGTTACGGTATTTGTGCCCATCTAGTTTCTGCTTAATTAATTTCCAGATAAGGCAGCATCTCAGAAGAGGTAGAAGCGAGTGTCTATAAGGAGTGTAGGTGAAATTTGCTGGTTCTCTCTCTCTCTCTCTCTCCTCTTTTTTTTTTTTTAATCCATTATGAAGCTCTTGAACCACTATTCTTCCAAGCATTTAACAATAACCCATTGTGAGGTGCCCAGAATCCCCCACCACAGGGAATAAATGAGAAATTTGGAGGGCTATTGAACAGTAAGTTTTCACAGCTGATACACAGAAAAGTATTTAGCACAGGTGTTTCGGTAACTGTGAAATACTGAAGAAATTCAGTCTTCTGTGACACTTAGATTCACTGTCTTGTGTGGGATGGAGTCTTATAGAACTTGCAAAATATCTGTAATATAAATAAAAGTAGAAGAAGGAGGACAAAATTAGCTTTTCGCAGAACTCCAGAAATTGTTCCTTGTATGGAAAAGTCTTCCTTTTTGGCCATTGGTAGCTAGCAGTTTTCTTGGTATTTTTTTTTTCCAAGTTAAAACGAATCCAATTTCAAATGTTGTTAGTGAATTTTTAAAATGATGTGTTATATGCATGCAGGTGTGGAGAAATCTGGTAGAATAACAAGTGTGCTAGTCTCCATGTGTCAGGATATTTTTTTTCAAGCTTTAAGAAAAGATTTTTTTTTTTTCTCCTCCCATGGCTGCTTTCACCCCTCAACAGCAGCTGATCAGCAAGTTAGGGGCTGATCAGTCTTCAAATTGCAATGCAGGAAGTCAGTTGCACTTTCTAGAATCCATCAGAATATTTAAATGCCACTATTTGAGGAGACATGAGTTCGGATATTACGACTTTCTGTACGTCAATGTGGGCGTGGGGTTCAGGAAAATAATTGTATTTTGAGGGGACTGTTGGTCTATATATATTTTCAAAAAGCTCTTTTTTTCTCTTTGATAAATGTCATCTAATGTATTTTACCAGATGAGATATTGTTAACAAATCAAAAAGAAAGCATGCATCCATAGGAGAGTTTATATAAAAACCACCAAAGTTACAATGGCATTTCTTTTTTTTAAGACTCACAGTTTAATTTCTAATATCCGTAGACAACTTTCTGGGGGTCTCGTCATTATTTAAAACTTTTCATTACTTTTAATAGTCACACACACACACACACACACACACACACAAAACTACAAATGGGATACTATTATTCCCATTGTAACAACTGAAAATACTCCAGTTTTCTGAAAGAAGTCATTTGCTCTAGGACAGGGGTCACCAACCCCTGGGCCATGGACCAGTACCAGTGTGTGGCCGGCTAGGAAGCGGGCCAAACAGCAGGAGGTGAGCGGCGGGCCAGCGAGCGAAGCATCATCTGTATTTGCAGCCGCTCCCAGCATTAGTATCATCTCAGCTCCACCTCAGATCATCAGGCGTTAGAGTCTCATAGGAGTCCTAGTCCCTGGTACCAAAAAGGCTGTGGACCACTGCCCTAGGACATTCCAACCCAGAGCTTTCAGATCACAGAAGCTACACATTTGACTGACTATCCTATGCGATGCCCCTTCTATGGACACGTAGTGCAAATAACTGATGGTAACCTGAATTTATGAAACAGTTTCTCAAAAAAAACAAGACATTTTACCAATATGGACTTTTGAAAACTTGCACATGGGCTAGATCCCTCTTAAGAAACCAGCTGGAGAGAGAGGCACTGGCCTTGGGGGGTCAGCAAAATGTGGGTTTTAATTCTGGTCTCTCCACTGGCTAATCTGACTTGGAGAAGTTAATTCAGTTTCTCCGTCTTTAAACTGATGGTAATGTTCTTGCTCTAACAGGGTGGTTATGAGGATTAAATGAGATGCTATACACAAAACACCTGGTAGGTGGCATTTTTCAATACACAGTAGCTAAAAATTAAGAACTCCCTTGCAAAGTATAGTCTGGAAATTGTAATCACAGATGACTTTAGACTCTAGGGCTCAATCTTAGTCTTCCAAGTCGAAGGACAAATGCTTAGAGGTAGGCTCTGAGCACCAGATCCCACTTACATATTTTCAGTAACAAATGTAAGGGTGCAGCTAGTTATAGAGGGAAGAAGCCAGAAGGGCACAGCATGTAATTGGCATGAACTGCCAGGGACATCTTGAGGTCTGCCCTCTTTTGACCATCTCGTCAGTGTTTTGATGGGCAATGATATTCTTGAAGAGGGAAAAATTAGAAGAATCGTTCCTTGTTGTCATCTGTTTTTTATGGCTATGAAATCCTTTAATATCATAAAATGAAACATCGCCGGTGAGAAATTGGTTTTCATTTTTTAGGATACTGTGGCATGGCTTGGAAGCCAGTGACTGACATTCTGAAATCTCATACTGTTGTCGTGCTATTTGGGGAAGAGGAAAACAGGAAAACATTGAGCGTCCTCAGTGAAGTGTGATCGTGCCTTTTTTTTTTTTTTTTTTTTTTTTTTTTGTGGTGCAGCCCTCTCCCGTGTCCTACCTTATCTGGGATGGGCACAGATTACAATGTTTCTGCCGCAGTGGTCAACTGACAGGTGCTGAAACAGTCTCTGGGCTTCCGTTCTCTCATTTGCTGAGTACCTACTGTGTGCGCAACACAAAATACTCAATACACAGTGCTCCGTGCTCTGCCCCAAACACTGCTAGATACCGAGGCTACTAATGCCAGTTGGTTCCACCCCAGGTCTGTTGCATGAACAAATAAACAAACAAAAAACAGGCAAGTAAACAGGAAAATGAGTGTCCTCTTCTCCAATCATATAGCTGAGGGAGCTGGGGGTGGGGCTGGACTTGTTCAGTGCATGGCTGTTAGTCACTCGCTTCTCCTCTCTGGCTTCCAAACCAATTGAGAAAAGAATTATAGGGGTGAGATAGTGATAAAAGCATCTCATTTAACTCTCAAAACCACCCTGTTAGGGGAATAACATTACCATCAGTTTAAAGACGGAGAAACTGAATTAACTTCTCCAGGTCAGATTAGCCAGTGGAGAGACCAGAATTAAAACCCACATTTTGCTGACCCCCCAAGGCCAGTGCCTCTCTCTCCAGCTAGTTTCTTAAGAGGGATCTAGGCCATGTGCAACTTTATCACAGTAAAGCCAGGTGGAGGTGTGCGTTTCTCCCAGCCCCCGTGCCCCACTGGCCAGCCCACACGAACGGATTACCCCCCTGGTCTCCAGCAGAGGAGCTCGGCCACTGCCATCCTCCGGTCTCCCCAGGCTGGAGCAGCGCGCCCCGGATGGCTCACCGTGTGGCGAAGGCAGCCGCGTCGGGGCTCCGAGCAGCGAGCTCTCAGAGAGCCTGGCGGGAAGCGGATGTGCAGTCGCACCATTCCCCTGACGACGAAAGTTGTCACCGTGCCTCACGTGAATGTTAAGTGAGAAATGGGGTTGGAAGGAAGGGCGAACACTTTTCCTTGCCCAAGCAGCCAAAAGAAGTTGTATTTTGGCTCAAGAAGGAAACATGTTTGGAGGGAAAAATCTGTTTCCCTTGCAGTCATTGCTTGAGCTGAATCGCGAAGGACGAAGAGGAGCCTGTGGCAGCAGATCAGGGAAAGCATTTCAGGCGACACAGGTAAAGGGCCTGGCAGGAGGTCCAGGTGAATAAAGGGAAGAGAACAGATCTACTTTTCGAGTTTATGTTTACAGCTCCCAATGGGCTTTAGTATCACTGTTCCCTTGCTCTTCATAGTAATGTGGATGGATAAAATCGTGATAGCAATTGATATTCCTTTTTTAGTGAGCTCAGGTGTATTATAAAACACTTCACACAGTATCTTGAATATAATAAATGAATATCAGCTATTAATATTGTTAGCACTACAATTATGTTATTATAATTACTGTTATTATTTTTATCGCTATCATTACTGGCAGGTTTCCACAGCTAGTGAGTGGCATAACTAGTAAGTTGCGTTGGCTAGTATGCCATGCAGCTAGTAAGTCCTACCGCTAGTAAGTGGTAGAACCACGGCCCAGTGCAGTCCAGGGACTTTACACGCACTCTTATGAAGTGTGAAGGGTCTGCGATTTTCCCCAACTGTGTTAGCAGGGTAGGCTGTCACTGCCCCGTGGGCCTTGGCACACAAGAAAATAACTCACTGTTCGTGGCACAGAAGGAAATATGGGCTTCGCATGCCCAGTGGTGCTCCTGACCCCAGGTCTCACACGCGAACTGCGGAGTGGCCCAGGTGGATTTTGCCCACACAGCAGACCAGCATCATAGGACAAGAATCCAAATCTTAGAAAACTCCCAATTGGATAAGGTGTTGAACCTCCCAACCTTTGTCTGGAGGGAGATGTTATACTATTTTGTCTGGTTAGGAAACAGTTGTGCCCTCTGCCCCAGAGAAAGATAGGATCTCTGTCTTCCAATGTTGTTTGCTACACCATCATCCTTGAAAATGATAGTCCCAAATAAAAATTCCTGTAAAACAAAGAATTGTCTCTCGATAAGCATATTGACAAACATCATAGTTTTTTTTTAGGCCACTTGGTTAATCTAATGGCAGAGCTAAATCGACTCAAATAGCAGAGGGATCATAGACAAGCTTGGTAAGCAGGTTCAATTTACCTGAAACTTTCTTACTATTCTTCCTTTAAAGTACTGGTAGAAGAGTTTCCAGATAGAAATCAAGCAAAGTCTCAGAGCCCTCAGGCCACGTGTCCCCTGAAACTCATAAAACCAGCGTCTTTCCAGAGCTTGGAAAGAGGCATGATCATCATGAGCACTGTCAACTCGGGAAAGGGAGGATGGATGAGGATATATTACCAGATAGAGATATGGTCAAGAAAAAAGTCACTGTGTTTAGTGGAGGCAGACATGAGGCAGTATAATCTCATGGACAAAAAACATAGAGTCAAGCACCGAATTCTCTCTTTCTTCCCTGTAGATACCCAGGTACATGTTTTAATGAATTCTTTAACTTTTAGGAATACACATTTCTGGTTCCCACCACTAGAATTTCTCATCCAATATGATCAGACAAATTCCTATTTTGAAAAATTTCCCCAGGTGATAATGTACGTACAGTAAAGGCTGGGAACTGATCTTTGTGGACACATTTTAATATTTGGGTTAATAAATGGGTAAGATAAGTAATTTGTAGATAACTCTTATAGTAGCTTGCAGTTTAAATTATCTTTTATAAGGAAAAAAAAAAAAAAGCCCTCCCAAACAAAGTCAGGAGAATTAAACAGTAATCTTCTAAATCCTTTCTCATATTTGGCATTAAGATGTCTTGTTCATTAAGTATCTACTTTTGGAAACCCTGATGCCTCCTCTTATAAGAAAATAGGTTATCATAGTAAAGCTGTGTTACATAGTATAGCTTGTTTTGTTTTACAGCTTCAGAAACATTCGGCCCCCCCTCACCGTTCGGGAAAATTCATGTTAGCTTCGCTCATTTGTGGTGCCACTCTAATGCACAACTTCATAACTCATCTCGAGTCTGTCAATTCCACCATCTAATCTCTAATCAAAAATAGGTGCTAGGTTACTCTGTTGATTGTCAGCATAATCACATGCTAATGTGACTTTCTGTTTTTTTCCCTGATACCATCATACAATGTCAAGACTCTTTATAACTCTCTTCCATCATTCAGTTTTTCAAAGAGCAGACCTATCAGGCAGGGCTATGAGATCGTCTTCCTTTTCCAGACTTGCAGATCAAATGCAGCCCTGGTGGCTCTAAGAAATTAACTTTACATAGGCACCTCCAGTTCAATATTAAACCTCATAGGGGAATTTTCATTCTTCCCCAGTATAAATATTAATGTAAACACAGACAAGCTATATATGGTCCCGAGAAGGAGAGTTCAGAGACTCATTTCAACATTATGAAAGAAAACTTGATTTTCCCTGTGGTTCAATTTTATTGTTTATTACATGTTTTATTAGGAAACTTCTGTGTCAGGTACTGGAGTTGTTTTGATATGTTAGAGCTGGTCTAACTAGTATTTCTAAAGAAAAAAAAATTAGGAAACAGTTCTCTATGGCAGGTGGGAGTAGACTGAAATGTTGAAAGAGGTAATAGTCTACTGTGTTTATACTAGAATGTCATTCATTCAACAAGTAATTGAATGCCTCGTAGAGGCAACAGTGTAATTGGCACAAGAAATTTGCAAAATAATAATCATTGTTTCCTATAGCATTTGTAGTTTAAACATCTCTCTGATATGTATTGTCCTATTTTGTAAAGATGGAGAAAGTATTGTGTTTTTCTTTGAGGAGATATACTTTGAGTGGGTAGAAGATGGGTAGAGTAAATAATAAATAGGGCTATAAATTAAAGTATACTCTCTTAGCAATCAGAGAATATAAAATAAAGTACTGTTATGAAATTTATTGACTGACAATTCACAAAAACCCAAATCAATCATGTGAATGCGCCCAAAAATTAAAGCTTACGCATATGAGATAGTAAGGTAAAAATCACTTCTCTTTAAATAATACAATTGTTGACAAAAAAATTTCCTAAGCAGCTTCACTTTAATCTTAAACAGCCTCTGCGTTTATGCTTTCCAAGAGGAAAGAGTGGTTCCTGCTCGAAGCTGACCTACGCTCATCAGCATCATAGCAATGGAATCCTAATGTGTACAGTCAGCTTCTTCTATACCAGATACAGCAAAGCCAGGGCACGTCTGTAATTACAGGCAGGCTCAGTTCTAGCGCTCATTCCAGCATCAAAAGATGAGCAATAGAAACCGGGAGAATGGGTTTTCCAAAAAAAGTATCTAAGATTCAAATCAGATCAATATTTTCTTGAATGTTTAAGCTTTACATAGAAGCTTTACAAGCTTTGTACAGACAACCACAGATGCTCATCTAATGCCCATTAAAAGCATCTCAGAAATACTTACTTTTGTGTGTAATTATATGTTGCTGTGTAGCAAATACCTCCAAACTCACTGGTCGAAATGTATATCTCTGTAGAGTAAGAGAGAGAGAGAGAGAAGAGATCACAATTTTTGTACTTAAATTCTGAAGTACCACTGTATTGCTTGATTTATTCTATCAGAAGTGAGTAGCTAATCAGCTCACAAATCAGTTAAACAAAGGGATTTATACAAGGCGTGATACCACGAGGTAGGTCGTGGGGGCCATATCAGAAACCTACCACATATAGAAATATAATCTAATCCAACATCTCTTTTTATTGCCAAGAAGACTGAGGTGCAACATGGTTGATTGTCCAGTACAGCAGAGCCCAGTCTCTTGTTCAAGAGTCTAAAGATACTGATCCAGTCCAACCTCTATAATAAAAAAAAAAGGCAGGAATGGACAGGGATGACATGTAGAAGCTATTTTCACCCACAGTGGTCTTCAAACTATGTACATAAATGGTGCTGGAGATGGCTCATCCAGCCCTTCAACTGCATAAAATATGTTGAATTCATTTTGTAATTGGTCTTTCTTTGAAAGATGGCTTGAAATATTCCGATGCTCAAAAATAACTTGAAAATAACTGTTCTTCATGAACTTTATTTGATAAAGTTTTTCAGGTTTATATCCTAGAGCTGAAATATACTCTATCATATTTTGTGCATTTTTCTGACCCTCACATCTTTTATCTAGAAATTATTTAGTTACTCATTAATTATTTAGTAATTAATTTTTCTGTAAAGTTCAGTATGTTTGAAAAAGTCAGTTTTTAAAATCCTTTTATCAATAATTTAATTAAGACAATTCAGAGTATATCTTTTTGAATTTTTCTCTCACATCACATTGAATACATTGGAGACACTTGTTGGGACCAGCGATATATCTTTGAATAAACGTTTGTCATCTGGTAAACAAATGCTAGGCGAATAACTAGTTTAAGCACATATTACAAGTAACTAAGTCTTTCATATATTTCTGTCAAAATCATTTTCGATCCTGTCACATACACACACAAAACAATTGTGACCCTCAGGAAGACACAACAACCAAAAAACAAAATTCATGGGAGGTCTTTTGCAATTTTTTATTTCTTTTTGCAAATTTCTGAAACTTTTGCCTAGAGATGGAATTTTTTTTTAAATACATCATCTCAACATTCTATTTTTTTTTTTTACCTGCCTTTTTTTACCTAATATTTTACAGGCCCTTTTTAACGTCTCTAAAAACATTAAGTGGTAGTTATAAAATAGTCATAGGGATGTAAAGTATAGCATAAGAAATATAATATTTTAGTAAGTATGGGTGGTGTCAGTGTGTACTAGATTTAATAGGGTGATCACTTTGTAGGTTATATAAATGTCTAATCACTATGTTGTATACTTGAAACTAATATAAAATTGTATGTCAACTGTAAATAAAATTGTAAAAAATATATTTAAAAAACATTTAGATCACTTTAGTCTCTCATTGTCACTTAGAATATTTCCAACTTTAAAATTTATTATAAGCATCACTGTAAAGATTATCCATGTACATTTATCCGTGACCCCCTTCTCTGAGTATCTCCTTCCAGTAAATTTCTAGGAGTGGAGTTTCTAAATGAAAGTGCACAAAACTTTGGGTAAAAATCACCAAATTGCCCTGGAGAAATTTTACATTCTCAGGAGCAGATTAAGAGAATAGAGGAATCTAAATATAGGTTTCTACAACAGCCTTTCTTTGTGACAGCCCCTTTGTTGAGCTTTTCTATATGTCACCATTTTATGAGAGGGTGGAAACTTGGATAGTAGGAAAATATAAACTCCGGTTTGTATCTCGATGCCCAAGGGGTCCAAGTGGATCCTACAGTTGGCCAACACACTCTTGCCTCCTAATCACCTATGCCTTACAGTCAGGGAAGGTGCTGCTCTATTTTGCTCACTGTCTCTCCCATCCGTTCCTATAACACATCACTTTAGGAAGTATTAAAAAATATATCACATTTACAGGGGAGCAGGGGAACTCATTGATTTTTCTGAAAGCAATTTGTTAATTAACATCAAAGGAATGAAATCTGACTTGCATAGCCTAGTGAGTGGCATTTTTCCATAGTCCTGGTTGCTATGGTGATGAAGGAAACTCGTTTGTTCTGGGTCACTCCTAAATTTGTGCATGAAAGCATAAGAGATTATTCCTGTCTAATCAAGTTATATGGAAAAGTTGAAGGGGGCGCTGTGTTTTACAGCGTCAGCCCTCGACAGAATGAAACACAATAGCTAAGAAAAGGGGATTATATTTCCCTCTTAAAAACGGAGCTGAGCGTTTCTAGCTGACCCCAAAGCCTCTTCTAGCAAAATATCGTTTCTCCCCCCCCCCCACGCCACCCCCCACACTAATATGGGACTGTGGAACCACATTTCTCAAAGGGAATTAGAATACATAGTGAAAACTCTACAACCCGACTTTGCATAACGAATAAGGAATTGGGTGTGCATTCATTAAACAATTTTACTTTTGAACTTAAATTCTACAGTGTGTCAAATGCCTCACTAGCTCTGCGCTGCCAGGAAGCCAAGTCGTGTTACGATGAACGTAATTGGGAAAGCTGGAATCGAGAAGGAATGGCCCCCTCTTTTTTTTTTTTTTTTTTTTACCAGATGTCCTGGCCCCTGTGGTGCATCGATGGAGGTGTGTCTTGTACATTCCTCTGCCTGCCCAACACCTCACGTACTCTAAGCTGATGTTAGTTCTCTACATCATTATTAAACTTTCTCCACAAGCCCAAACATTATTTTTGTGAAAGATTGGCTTCATTATATTTTGATTTTCATTTATACAAAGCTTGCTTTCATTTTTTTCCCCCAAGATATGAATTCAAATCTTTGTTGTCATTTCTTAACTCTGTGATTTGGGAAAATCCCTTAGCATTTTGAAATTTAAGTCGTTCTTATCTACAAAATGAGTATAATAAGATCTGTCTATACAGGATTGTTTTAAGGTTTCCTCCATATTAGTCATCTATTGCAGCATAGCAAATTATACTGACATTTAACAGCTTAAAACACCAAACATTTATTATGTCACACAGTTTTTGAGGGTCAGGAAAAAAGAGCAATTTAGTTGGGTGATTCTGGCTTAGAATCTTTGATGAGATTGCAGCCAGACATCAGTCACAGGTCCAGTCATCTGGAGACTCGACTGAGGCTGGAGATCCTCTTGCCAAGCTCACTTGTGGTTGTTGGAAAGCTTCAATTTCATGTTGGCTGTTGACTTGAGATGCTGTTCCCCATCATGTGGTCCTCTGTGTAGCAGCCGGCTTCCTATAGAATGAGTATCCAAGAAGAAAAGAGTGCGAGCACAAGAACAAGGAAAAGCACCAAACACAGAAGCCACAGTCCTTTTTATAACCTAATCTCAGATATGGCACCCCATCATCCTTGCTATAAACAAGCTACTGACACCCAAGGAGCCCAACAAGCCCACACTCAAGGAAAAGAAAATTAAGCTCTATTTCTTGAAGAGGCAACTATTGAACTTGTGGGTAGATTCGTAAAACCACCAAGTCTTCTCTAGTTCACAATTTACATTCATCTCACATGCAAAATATTTACTCCCTTTCAAGGGTCCCCAAAACCTCATCCCACTACAGCCTTACCTCAGACTCCAGAATCTCCTCATCTCATTTGATGGATCAGACTCTTGGGGCTAAGTTTCTTAAGTATGGCCCCTTGAGTCAGTTCCTCTGTACATTATGAAACTAAGGCATATGCTATCTGCTCTCAACAAGCACATTATACATATTCATATATTGCTTGGATGAGCCTAGGGTATTCCTGACCCAAATGGGTGAAAATTGGAGACACAAAAATGTCATCTATCTATAGCTATTGTGAAATCCAGCAGGGCAAATGCTGGTAGTCACTGATAAGTTCCCAAGGCCTAGGAAAAATTGTCCATGGCTCTCAGATCCACAACCTCATCTCTTAGTTCTCCCTCCTTCCTTCTTTATGATGTCTGCAACTGAGGAGTTTTCTCAACCTGCTTTCCGCCAGAGAGTTTTGGAGGTTCAAGGGCCTCTTTTCATTTCGTGTCATCTCCATCCTTTCCAGTTCTAGCTAACAATGTTTCTACATGTGTAATTCATCTAAAAACCTAAGTGTGAATGCTATTGAGGATCACTGTATTAGACAAAAGCCACAACCTCGATTTTCTCAAGATAAGCCCTTCTCTACCTTAGGACTCTACTGAGACTAGCGAAGGACAATACCCTCAAGATCCTTAGAGCCCCTGTTGTCTGACGGAAGGATCTGTTAAACAGTTGATATCTTTAGTGAGTCTTTTATCTGATCAAAAGGAACTTTGAGGCAATACTATACTCTTTTTAAGGTCTTATGAAACTGTTGACTTCATATTTAGACTAGTTTTCCTGTATATGCTCTTTGCTGAGAAGTTCATTTCTTAATTTTATAATCGTTTGCTATCTGGAATGTTGGAGATTTTGAAAACCATCAAGTCCTCATTTCCTCAGGCATAATAGTCTTTCCTTTATTTTTTGCCTCTCTCGCGTTACTATAAGGAATAGGAAGAAACCGGGCAGTACTCTAAACAACTTTCTTAGAAGTTACGAGGTTGAAGTCAACTGTCAGCTGTAACTTCAGTCACCTCAAGGTTTGAGTGGGGCTGGAGGATTCACTGACAAGTTTACTCATACAGTCATTGGTAGATTTTAATGCCCTGGCTCCCTGCGGCAGTTGGGTTTTCCTGGACCAAGCAATTTGAGACAGAGAGAGCTAGAGTGTGAGAGTGAATAGAGCACCCCAATCCAAGCTGTAGCCTTTTTGTACCTAATCTCAAGATGGCATCCCGTCACTTCTATCATATTTTCTTCATTAGAAGCTAGTTATAAATCAAGCCTGCATGGAGGAGGAGAATTAAGCTCTACCTCTGAAAAGGGGGGGGGCATCAAATAATTTTTGGACATATTTGAAGAAACACCATTCCCTACACTCGTGGACTGAATTGTGTGCTTCCCCAAATCATATGTTGAAGCCCTGACCCCCAACATGACTGTATGTATTTGGAGATAGGGCCTTTACAGAGGTAGTTAAGGTTAAATGAAGTTGTAAGGGTGGGACCCTAATGCTATATATAGAACTGATGTCCTTATAAGAAGAGGAAGAAACATCAATCTCTTCCTCCCTCTCCCCCCCGCTTACCTCCATTCTTTGCCCCTCCACCCCCTGAACCCTCGCTCTCCCTGCACAAAGAAGAGGCCATGTGAGGACACATCGAGAAGCTCAGCAGAGTGGCTGTACCAGAAACCAGCCCTGCTGGTGTCTCCATTTTGCTCTTTCAGCCCTTAAAACTGTGGGAAAATAAGTTTATATCGTTCACGCCACCCAGCCTGTAGTATGTTGTTACGGCAACCTGAGCTGGCTGCCGCATGAACAAAGCACTGCCAAAGTAAGAAGGGGGAAGCCAAACCTCCGTGGGTCGTACAGCCCAGCACCAAATCCACTGCGTGTGAAAAATTTATCTGCAGACTTTCATTGGAAAAGTTCATGAAAATGTTATATATTATATGAGATCAAGTAAAATTGATGTTCTATAGCAATGTGCTCTGGTTATACTGCGCTGGCTTTGAGTAAAAGACCTATTACACATAGTAGGTGTGCAATAAACAGTACTTTTTTTGAATCAAAGATAGGCATTTTTCTATATCAGTTATTCTAACCTGCATACAAAACCCATGAGGAATACTACTATTATCCCTACTTTACACCTGAGAAACTTGACCTCAGAAGTCAGTAGATTTGTATCTTGTTGGGATCCTAATAAGTAACAGAACCAGGCATATAGTATCAAAACTGTATCCTTTGCACTATACAAAGCTGCCTTTCTAAAGAGGTTACACTACTATTTCAAAACAACTCACCTTTTGGAAAATTGTCATCTTAAATAGTAAAACTTTAGGACTCTCTAGTGACAAAAACCACAAGCAAAAACCCAGTACAAGTTATTTTGCTTTATAAAGTCTTCGATTGCATGAGATTTATGCATTTTTACTGCAAAGACACCAAGTTTTATATAGTAGCGCACTTTTGAAATAGAAAAGAACATATGCATTTATTCATTCAACATTGCTTGCATACTCGCACCATGCAAGATAGCACTTAGTTTATTTCGGAGGTTAAAAAAGAAAAGACAGGGCACTGAATATTTCTGGAATGTATGATCTGGTAAAGGACATTAGGTATGAGCACAAAAAATAACCATGAGTGTATCAGTTATCATCGCCATAGTAATGCTGCATAACAAACCAGTCCAACTCAGTGACCTATACCAGCAATATTTTTTTTCTTGCTCACCTGTCTGTAGGTTGCCTAGGCAAGTGTTGCCTAACTTAGTTCTTTGCTTGACTTGGCACAAAGTGATTATGTAAAGATTTGCTTTAAGTGTCTCTCATCCTCCCTGATACATCGTGCTAGCCAGAGCATGTGCCTCGCACGTGATGGCAGAAGCATAAGAGAGACAAACAAAAACCTCCAATACCTGAGCTGTGGACATAGTCCAATGGCAAAAGAAGTCACGCAAATTCGCCATTAATGGGGTGAGAAAACAGACTTTGCCTTTAATAAAAGAATGGCAAAGTCACATAGCAAAAGACATGGACAGAGAAGGCTGTCTTTGTATTTCAAGCTTTAGAACAATAATGCAATTTACTACAATAAGTGGCATAGTATGATAAATTCCTTAAGAAGCATCTAAACAGGAGGAGTGAGCCATAGTCAGAATCATTAGCACTTACTTTAAACTTATCGCCTTCTCTTATTAAATGTGAATTAATTGTTTAACTTTTTGGTGCCTCAGTTTCCTCATCTTAGCAATGATTTTTGTGAAGATTAAATCTGATCACCTCATGGAAATAAATGCCAGTGTCTCGCACATAGGAAGAACTCAATAAAAGAAGAAAGTACAAGATTAGAGCTGTGAGAATTCATATTCTACTCAAGGAAGGAAGACATCCATTTGTGAAACAACTAGAGAATGATTAACAGCAAACTCTAAGTAAGAATAAAAAGCATATAAAATTTCATCCATGCGGAACAGGCTTAGGAAAATTATCTTTATCCATAATGTTGGTTGGAATAACTTTAGTTCTCTCTTAATTCTTAACAATTTCAGGAGAACATGCATACATTTCCATTCATCTTAACTGTTTATAAGATATTCTGGCAGTGAAATGACATGGTTGTCATGGAAGCAATCAGGAATCAGAACTCAGGAGAATACAGGCAGCTGACCAGGGCTTATTTTTACAATACATTTTTTTGTTCTTTACAATAAGTCACTTGTGAAAGAAATTGTCTATCAGAATTTTCGTTTTGTGATTCCAACTCAAATTTATTAAACAAATACAGTCCCATAATTGTTTAAATACAGACATGTATATATACATATACTTTATGTCAGTATGTGTCTTAAACATTTTTGTGCATTTTATGCATGGCTAATTATCATTCCCTCATTCCCTTGGCTAAGTCTAGAATTTTTCTTTTATTCTGGATATTGACACTAAAACGCAACCCAGGAATCCTTTATATTCAAGTTTTCTTTCTCATTGGATAAAATCTCTAAAAGAATTGCCAGTTCATTTGAAGAGGCAAATATATGTATTCAAAAAATAACTGTTCAAGAAAACAGGTAAGGTTATTTAGAAGGAATTAGGCTCACTCAATTCCTGTAGCTGCCTTTCTATGCATTCTGGCTACACCTCCTTCGTTTATTTTTAACTTGAAGTATTTGAACAGACTGTTTTCAGAGGTGTCATCTACATTTGTTCTACCCAAACTCTTTATTTCAGTTCAGTGTGGCAGTGATCAAAAGATGCTCTAATTGTGGAAGGACTGTGCTAGGTGCTTTGGAAGGTGCAAAATAAAATGACACCATGTTTACCCACAGAGGTTTTAGCACAGGGGAGTCACAAAAACTATTCGTTGTTTCATCCACTACAAGGAATTGTGTATGTTTCTTTCTCTAGAGAAGATCACAAAGTAAGTGGCATCTCTTAACTGATGACTAGAATTTCATTAAGGAAACACAAAGTGGAGGAAAAGTACTCTAGAAATAAAGATACAGAGATATCTTGTAGGCCTTTGGAACTTTATATCTTAGACTTCGGCAAAAGACCAAGGCTAGAAATGGAGCTATGGAAGTTGTAAGAATATTGATATTATTTGAAGCCATATATAGAGAGCCATAGAAAGAGATATTACGAACAGAAGGAAAACACACACACACACACACACACACACACACACACACACAAACACAAGGAATCATCAGGTATGTGCAGAAAAAAAAAAATCAGCACAAACTAAGAAATTATCCCAATGAGCAGTGCCCTCAGAAGTGAGGGGGACGAAATTCAAAAGAAAAATCGATTATGAATAAATGAGTACCATGAAGAGGCTGTTGGAAAAAATTAATTGTCTTATTGGAGAAAGGATTTTTCTTATGAGTCATGAGGAAATAAAAAATGGGCAAGTGATCAAATAGTAAAATTTTTAAAAGAATAGGAGAGAAGTTAAAGAAGTTCATATTAAAAAGTCTCAGTGTTATTATTTTATTGAATGATCTGGATCTAGTTGAAGTCAGGTCGTGAGTTTATTCTTTCTCTCACTGATTTAAACTGGATGAAATCTCAGGCAGATACCACAGCTTTTCTGAACTCTTTAATTCCAGTAACACCTTATTTTGCATTGAATAGTCCTGACCAATGTAATATTTAATCTCAAAAGGCATTCAATTTAAAATGATCTCGAAAATAAATAAATAATAAAATAAAATAAAATAAAATAAAATAAAATAAAATAAAATGGTCTCTACTCCCACAGCTCAGGCTGACTTCAGGCTTAGAAGCTTGCAGTGGGAAAGGATGCATGCATTTATTCTTCTCTCTCCCTATTCACAGGTCCTTCCCCCACTTCTTATTTATAGTTCCCTCTTCCAGGATCTAGTTAGGTAGAGAGTGAACTAAGAGGGAAATCGCTCAGATTTTGTGGCTGGAATAGTTGTCATCTGCTTTCCTTATCCTTTCAAGATAGATGGACGATTCAGGCTCCATGTTTCTTTTGTAAAGTTTCTCAAAAGAGAATCTTTCATTGAGTTTCTCAAAGATACTCCCACTGGAAAGCACACTCGCAGCTTCTATAACCCCGGCAGGCCTTCTAGTCTGGCCGCGCTTTTAATTCCACCCTTATCCTCAGGCCCCCTGGTTGTCTACTTCTCTGCTGGATCACTTCATCCCTCCACGCAGTTCTTCAGATGCCCCCAGCCTGGCTCTCTATCTTGAGGGCCATTTTATTTCTCAGGAAGGGAGCACCATTCCCAGCTGTTGGTGGAGCGAAGCTTTTCTCGGGGGGTAGGTCAGATGGCAAAACTTAGGTCCCCTGATACCAGAGATATATATTAAGATCACTTTGGGCATCTTTTGGGGAACAACAACAAAAAAATCACTTGGTATAAAGTAAGGAGCAAGGACAGGATGTGACGGTATTCTGACAATTTCTCGCCAGAGAAGTTCCCTCAGGACCCCTTATACCTCAATGTCTTATACATTCAAAAGTGGCGATGGGCCTATGCTAGCAGAATTGGTTTTGAGCCATCTCCTTTGCAAGTCCTGTGTAGCTGGTTTAGCAACTCTCTTTAGAATGGAGGAGCATTTGGCAACTATTGTGTTGTTCTCAGCCAAAAAACCTATGTAGAAATTTCAAGACAACAGGAAGAGTCGAATTTAACATCCTGATACATTAGTAAAATGGGAGATTAGATCATTTGTTGAGCCTGAACCAGGGCATTTGGGGATTTTTGTGGTTAATAAAAGAGAAACAGGGACAACAGTAAATGAGGTAGACAGTCAATTAGCAATGAGGAAAAGATTTGGTGAATAACAATTGGGAGGCTTGAGAACATCAATAAAAACTACAAGCCATCAATACACTTACGGGAATTTCGTTTTTGTAAATCAGTAACATGGAAGCAAAATAGAAAGAAGAAATAGATAATGCGATCCAATGATAATGGCAGACAAACATTTTGCAGCATAAGATGGTACTAATCAATACTTAGAACCTACAAAAGAAGCCAGACAAGGTAGAAGGGGAATAACAACAATGACTTGAGCCATTCATTAAGCACTTTCTGCGTGCCAAGGAGTTGTTAAGACCTTCAATGCGTATTATTCTGTTTCATACAAAAAGAAAGGGGGTCTCAGGATAAATTAAGTAATTTTGCCTTAAAGTCATACTCTTAAGTGGAGTGTGACGTTTGAACTCAGATCTGTCCTACATAGAGTTGACACTCAAAGGTGAATCAAGAGTACAAGTAGAGTGCAGATAGACTTGGAGATGAATGGTCATATGGATCCAGATGAAAGGAAGAGTGTGGTTAGTAATGATGGCAGCCTGTAAATCAAGAACAAAAATTTAAAGTTACTATCGTAGAGTTCCAATGAAGAGCAAGTGTGGCTGTACGAACAGGTTGCCCCAGTGACATAGAGCTGAAGGTCACTGGAGAAGAAAGAAAGCGAAAGACCGATTCACTAGGGTGTTGTTTTCTTGATTCTTATGAATAATTTATCCATCTAAACTCAAAGTGGAGGATAAGGAGCAAAGTGGAGAATCTGTGATCTAGGGAATAAAGATGTCAAAGAATATCAGGGAAATGCCATGGAAGTAGGAAAGATATGATGGCCAAGTGAAACCTTACATGGCATGGGCTTCATAAAGAGCTGAAATTATTAAATGAAAGGAATGGCATAAAGAATAGGAAAGTGGCAGTGAGAAGTAAGTGGAATTCGACACTGACCCCTTACTCTAAGGTATGAGAAAAGGAGTTGCCTCTAGGGGTGGGGGGGAATTGAGCAGGATACGTGGTTTTCAAGGAATGATAGAAGAAGACCATTCTCTACACTTTCCACTTTCTCAGAGAGGCCTTTCCTTGCCACCTAATCTAAAGTAACTCTCTCCTCCAATAATTCTCCATCACATCAGCCACTTTTAATTTCTTCCTGGTACTTATTATGTAAAACTGCTCATTTGTTTATCCTTTCATCAGTAACATATGAGCAACATGAGGGCAGGACTTTGATTTGTTGACCAGTATAGCTCCATCATGGAAAGCAGAGTCTGGCCCATAGTAGGTGCTCAATAAATATGTATTTGATGAACGCATGAGTTGGAGTCAGTGTTTGAGGAAAACCTTGAGAGTGAGTTCAAACTTTTAAACACTAGAATGGGAGTATCAAAGGGGAAAGCAGAAAAGGTGGTCAGTGTACATCAAGAAGAATGGGCTTCAAATAAGTGGAGAAAGCGTTTAGTGAAATATAAAATACACGCAACTAGAGAAGTATAACTTTCATCGGTTAATGGAAATCCCCTGAATAATGGAGATAGAGAGCCAAGAAGGAGCAAGTTGTTGCAGAATCAAGTTCATTGTGGGGAGGTAATAGGATTACAGGACTCAATATCCCAGACATCTTTGGGACTTGAATAAACCATGAATTCTTCACCATCTGTGATTCTATCTGACTTCAGTTGTGACTGCTGAAGAATGTCATAAGGACATTGAATATGATCCCTTCTTGTCCTCATTCCTCTTATATTTATCATGTTTATGTTAAAATCATAAAATGATTCTTTCATTAGTGGTAAAGAGTAGACTTTTCCACTAAAATGAAGTGGAATGTTGATGTTATTCCATAAATAATTGGAATAATTTCTTAAGATAAGAAAGCTACTATTGGAGAAGAATATAGGTGAGGATCACCCACAAAATGTAAGGTTTCAAATATAAGGAGAAAATGGGCTCTTTAGGGTATGATTATTTCACAATGTTCAAGTTTAAAACAAATAAGGAAATCAGAGAATGGAGGCAAGCAGAGAGCAGAGGAAGCCGGAGTTTTTTTTTCATCTACATTGAAGACAAACTGGAGTTTGGATGAAATGAATAGTATAATTGTTACTACACACCAGATTTGTTTAGGGTTCTGTGCTGAAGTTCACCAGAAACAACCTCTAGAATGCGGATCTGGAATGGCTGTTTGGCCTTTTGTTTCAAAGGAGTGAAGCGGTCTAAGAAAACCTCATAAATTCCCTGTAGAATTTCCAAGAGAGTCTATTCTTATGATAGTCTATAAAAATCAAGCAAAATAGACAAGGTCCTGCAGTGTGCATTGATATCTTATTTAGACCTAAATCGACTGGAGAAAAGAAAATCACCCAAATGCTTTAAAAAATTGATTCTCTAAATTCTGGCCAAATAGTTTGGAATGGTTATTTATCTTAGTGTATTAGTACTCATTAGGTAGAACACAGGAATTGCCAGAGAGGATTAGCAGGGGTTCTATTTGTTTGTTTGTTTACATTTCCTTACTGGGATTTATAAATTCAGCTGCAAAGAAGGAGGGATACAGCAGAGTCTGATCTGAAAGGAAATTAATTAAAATATTGGAAAACGAGGGATTTGATAAATGAACCAGATTAAAAGTTTGAACAAACAGGAGAATTTCAGAGAACAAATATAAAATTTAAAAACATGGTAATGAAAAAAGTCTCATCATCTTTATAGTCTACTTATAAGAACCTAAAAGGAGCTTTTACAAAGCCCCAGGAAGCCAAGGGCCATCACTGTGTATCTGTGACATTGGAAGCTGTATGGTTTAATGGTCAAGACTGCTGTACTCTTTTAGTTAGATTTCTGGGTTCATAATCTAGCCAGATCACTTTTTAGCAAGACTTGGGCAAATTACTTTGTATCTCTGGATCCTGTTTTCTCATCTTCGAAATACAGATAATAATAGAATACACCTCATAAGGTTTTTATGATCAAATGAGAGCATGCTTAGAATGATATTAGCTTCCCATGAATATTACTTATTATCTATCATCATCATCATTTTCTGGCATCTACTACATTGTCTGACACATGGCAGTCAGTCAGTAAATGACCGACTAAGTGAACGAATGCTCGACAAAATGAGCATTTCTATCTCTTGTTGTTATATTTAAAGGCTCCCCTATGGGGCTAAAATTGGGCCACAAACTCAGGTCTACATGGTTCAATCAAGGCACGTAAATGAGTAAAGCATGCTCAACATAAAAAAAAAAGTCCTTTGGTTCATCTTTTATTTTTCTCACTTTGGGTAGGTATCTGGTCACTGAGAAGTATTTATGTGTTCTCAGTAAAAGAACACTCAAACACTGATAAATGGCAACTGAGTACCCTTATGTGTCAGAGAGGCAATAGGGAATGGTGGGGCTTGTGGCATTTGGAGACTCCAGAACCTTGTAGAGCAGCCTCTGCACAGTTTCAGCTGATTGTTGCATCCCAGAATGCAAACGTAGTGTTGCCAACTCTTTGATTTTTCAGACGGACCTGGAAACTTATTCTTATTTTTGACGTGTTACCTCAATAGTATTTGTAGGTATTGCTTGTCTTTTAAACACTGGGCAAGATAAACATTCTATGACTGCTCACTGATGATCTAGTGCAAGGGCCTCTAGGTGGGAGAGTAACTTATTAAAATGCAAATCCCCCTCGAATGCATAGCCCCTAACAACACTGTTATCAGCAAGTGTCACTAGAGAGAGGACTAAGGGGTGAGAACATCTGGGGGAGGTAAGATAAAAGGAGAGGTGGGAGGAAGCCAGAGGCAAAACCTGCTAACTCTATCATTCCAGCTAAAATTGGTCATACAACAGAGAACTAGAGGAAAATGAGAGGCTATTTTTGAGTGATCATGAAGGGAGGGTAAAGGAGAATATTTCAAAGTAAGAGCTCTTGGGGAAAATGAATAAATTAAAAATTAAAAATACTATTTTCCAGTCAACAGAAATAGTGAGTGGCGGTTCTTTTTTTAAAATCTTCCACTTATAAATACAGTGTTGTTTTCCATTTACCTCCATCTATCTCATTTTTGTTTCTTAGAGACCCAAATACCTCAGTGCTTTTTGATTTGTGAGACATTTGGGAAAAATTGAGAATTCTCTATACCACAGCTGAACACATTTTTGTTCTGCCCGAGCTTGCTGCTCTTGTCATTGATAATGGCCTTGTCCGTATATTTACAGAATATCTGCCTTTGATTTTTGTCATGAATTATACTTTGAAATGCATCTGAAAGTGCTCTTCACTGCAAAAGTTGGCCATGCCCCTGCATCTGGGTACTGGTTCCCTGACATTGTCTGCATCATTGATTTAGGACTCATTGCATTTAATTCTCTATTGAAAGAGAGCCATGACATCATACAGAAATAGACTGTACAATTGTGGCCCTTTAGGAGCTTAAAATCTAGAGAAGACAAAACTTTAAACAATAGCAATGTATGATAGTCCCTCATATTCTAGTATGTTAGTATATATAATATACTATAGCATAATGTGTGTTTATAGTATTCCGTATACAGTATATAGTATTGCTGAAAAGTACTGTCTTGCAAATAGAAAAGCCAAGGCTGAAATCTGATACCTCTGTTGACCAACTGGTTGGCTTTACAATTATCTGTAAAAATGAGATAAAAGTACTTACTTCCCAAATAGCCGAGGATGAAAAGAAATAGCGTTTATTCGGCAATTAGCATACAATGCCTGGTATATTGTAAGTGTTCCGAAAACACCGAAAATAAAGTGTTGCTTGCTTTCAGGTAGTTTATAATCTAGTCATGTACAAAATACATGTCATGTAAAAATTTAAATAACAGTTCCATTGCTACCGAACTCTGGGATGTAGTTAATGAAATGTCTCAAGTCAATAGATACCTTATAAATGATAAAGAGACGTTTCTCAGGGTTGCTATATGGAGTGTTAAGGTCTGATAAATTATATACACTTAAAAATAGTTGGTTGAGAATAACATACATATAGAAAAATGCATGAACCTTAAGTGTGCAGCTCAGTGGAATTTGTTTTCATATGTGTATGCTCCATGTAACTACCACCAGTGAAAATACAGATCATTTCCATCATACTAGAAGTTTTGTGTCCCATTTCCTGTCTCTATCCTGTGGCCTCCATCCCTGATTAATACTCTGTCCTAATTTACTATACTGATTTCAGTCACAAGAGATTAGATTTGCCTTTTCTTAACTCCATATAAATGGAATTATTCAGTATGTACTTTTTGGATATGACTTCTTTTGCTCAATCTTCTTTTTTCCCCTGTAATCAATGTGTGAGAGTTCACAGTGCTTCATATCCTCACCAACACTTAATATTTTCAATTTTTAAATTTAGACATTCTGGGGAGGATATATTAGTACTCGTTTGTGGTCTTGATTTGTTTTACTCTTATGTCCAAGGATGTTGTACTCGTATGTCAAATTCTTAATGGCCCTTTGTATATTCTCTCTCTTTTCTGAAATAGCTGTTCAAGTCCCTTGCCCATTTTAAAAATTGGTTATTTGGTTAATTGTTTTTTTCTTATAGATTTGCTTTCTTATCTCCTACATATAATTGAGAATATATTTTATTAGTTTGTGGCCTGCCTGTTTACTCTCAATGGTTCCTTAAAAAGAATTCTTAATTACGTTGAATTTTAACTTATTACTTTTTTTTATGATTCTTTTTCTGTGTGTGTTGTGAACTTAAGGAATCTTTGCTTATCTAAGTAGTCCAGATGATATTTTGATTCTTTTGATATATTTTTGAGATTGGCTATTTTGGAACACCAAGGATTAAAGATCTGTCAAATGTTTGTAAATGTATGCTATTCCCAGTCAAAAGATTTATCTAACATACATCGGATCTTAGTACTGCTATTTCCAATCCTTTAATTTGAAGGTGAGAGTTTTCCATTTTTGGAATAGTTCTAACTCTTAGGACTGGTTTGCCACTCAGTAATTCTGGACTGGTCTTAAATATACTTTATCTACAGCCCAAAACACGTGGCTGAGACATTATTTAGAATAATCATAGACATTTCCAGCTCTCAGAGGGAAATAAATGTTTCTGCTTTTTAAATTTTTGTTTAAAAAATGCATTTATTATAAAACCAAAATTCTCCATAGGTGACTACGTATTGCATTATTGATACTTGTCCTTTGGTTCCATCCTTCAAATTTTTGTAAATGTTTGGAGAACATTTGTAACCAAGAGAGGGTCTGCTTTATTTTAATTATTTTCACCTGGACAGAAATTATAGGACCATATGACTCTAACTCCAACTTTCTTTTAACTTATGTGAAATACCAAGGGACAAATTTTCCCTAATCCATGGAGGAGGACCATAGTAAATTGCTTAATAAAAAAGTTTGAAATAATTATTTTGAAGATATTATTCTCCCTTATAGCTTAACTTTCCGTTTTAATGAAGGATTGGGATTTCGATCACTATATTAGTGTGCTATATAACAAAGTACCACAGACTGCGTGGCCTAAACAACAGACATTTATTATCTCACAGCTCCGGAAGCTGAAGGTCCAAGATGAAGCTGTTGGCAGGTGCGCCTCCTTCTGAGGCCTCTCTCTCCTTGGCTTGTGGATGGCCACCTTCTCTCTGTGTTCTCACATGGTCTCTCCTCTGTGCTGGCTGAGCCCTGCTGTCTCCTTGCGTGTGTAAAGTTCCACCTCTTGTCAGACTTGATTAGGACCCATCCTAACAGCCTTACTTACTTACTTACTTATTTATTTGTGTATGTATGTATGTATTTTAACTTAGTTACCTTTAAAAGACCCTGTCTCTAAATATAGTCACATATGGAGGATCTGGAGGTTAGGTCTTCAACGTGAATTTTCAAGGAGACACAGTTTAGCGCATAACAATGAACTGATGTATATTGTAGAAGACTATGATAAGGAAAAGTGCCGCATTAGAAAACAGAGGTTATGTTCAGCAGTCGGCAAATATGCATTTGTCACAGAAGACGAGGGTTCAATTAAAAGAGTACATGTAGAAACCCAACAAAACAGCATTGCCCCCATGTGCAAATGAGTAGAGAGTAGACTGAAGAGATTAATGCTGAGGAGACCCAGTTTGAGGTTACACATCGAGTCAAGAGGGATTATAAATGAAGATTTTCTGACTGGGACGATTGTGTATTAGATTTTGAAGGAGATCAAGAACATGGGTTTTTTGTTTTTGTTTTTGTTTTTTTTTTTTTGGAAGATGGAGGACATTATATCAGAGAAGAAAATTAAGCACAAAGACAGAGGATGTAGTCAGATATAAATGGGTGGGCTGTAAATGATAAAAGAATGGGTTCTTTTCAAGTCCGCTTTTGTGGAACTCAGTTTAATTGATACAATCGTGTCATTGGTAGGAGAAACATTTACTAAAGCACCTGTTGGAACCAAATTCTTATGAGGTTTAAGCTCTTGTTTTCTAAATGAAGAAGAAGAAGAAGAAGAAGAAAAAAAAAGTCCCCTTTTTATGACCTCTAATAACAGCCCAAATCTGTGTTCTCACCAATGTCTTGAAATCCTAAGAATCAGATGTCTTGTAGAAGATCTTTCATTCCCTATAGGCATCCCAGATCAGTAGACCATTCTAGCAATTCATATGCAAGATCACTCAGGGAGAGAAAGGAGGACGACAGCCAGCTCCCTCGTCCCACAGTTGCGGGACAGCCAGCTCCCTCGTCCCACAGTTGCGGGTCCCAGGACCCACAGCTGTCTCATGTCTGCAGAGGGCCCACATGAGGCAGCCATTAGACGTATCCAAGGAGGAAAATATTTGAGAACTGTTTGCCTAATGAGCTGCATGCCTAAAATATATTAGAGTATTTTATCCATTAAAAACAGACTTAAATAAAAATGAATTCGATTTTTAAATGTTTTCCACACAGTCTGTACATATTATTTAAAAGAAATCAATAATACAGTAGACTATAAAGAAAACAAAAATCATTTGGAAATCTACCCTGAACTAACCTTTGTTATCTTTTTAGTGACTATTATTTTCAACACCTCTCTGTGAATGAGTATTTATAAAATTTTATACAATTGAAATCTTACCAAACCAGCTCTTTGGCAACCTGCTTTTGTCATTTAATGATATATCATTGACAACTTTTGATCTCGATGTATTTAGATCTGCATCATTATTTTTAATGGCTGCATGGTACTCCTTTGTGTGGATGAATCATCATTTTTTAACACTGATCCTTTTTTGAAGGAACTTGAAATCATTTCTGACACTTTTGCTATTATAAGCAGGCTTTAACGAATGTCCTTGTGCACCATTGTCTGCTGGTCTTATTATTTTCTTTGGATTCATTCCTAGACTCTGGAGACATTCTTAGAATAGCTGTTTGTGGTTAAGATATAAAATTGCCTCCAAATATGCCAGCCTTCTCTTTTATTTTTAATCATTTTGTGTTTAATATTTATAGCTTCCCCTTTCACCTTCAAAGGTGAAACCCTTCTGCAACCCTTACCCTCAGACCTTCTGGTTTGTGAGAAGAGGAAAGCAGTCATTGCTACTTTTATTTCTGTGTTCAAGTAGCCATGGACTATTATTAATGGGTAGGGATGGTAGAAACTCTTACTGTAGTTCAGTGAAATGCATGTTTGCTGTGAGATGGGTGATTTTCACCTGGGTCTTAAAAGAAGGATGGAATTTAGAGAAAGCATTTTAGAGAGGGATAAATTGGAATGAGCAAGGTCATTGTAATGTACTTGACATTTTGGGAGAAAAGGGAAGTAGTGATTAAAACATTTTGGCTCAAGATCTGTCCCTGCTTACTTCCCCAGTTCTCTCTTTATTTCCCTTCTGGTTCTCTCCCTCATCTGGGGAATGTCTTCCAGTTTCTCAAACAGGACAGGCTCTCATCTGTCTTTACTTACGTCATTTCCTTTGTTCTCTTTCTCTCTGGAGCACCTTGACCCTACTATCTCTGTCTTCCTAGAATAAACACCCTTCACTAGATGAAGAAATGCCTACTAATGGTGCTCATCTTATGCCCAGTTGTGGATGTCAATCTTATTTGGGAAGCCCTCTTTGAATCGCCCAGACTGAATTAGATGCCCTTCTATTCGCATCCGTGCTGCCACTAACACTGTATTGATCTCATTGGATTTAACTCTGTCATTTTAGTTATCCGTTTCCCCCTATTCAAGGATGGTATCACTTGTGGATAGTGACTATATCTGTCTTACGCATCACTCATATCATTAGCATCGGATCCAGTGCTTGGAAACCACAGACACGGATGAATGTTTTTAATAAACAGATGAATAAGTGAACAAAATACAGTGGACAGAACAGTCTTGCTGGAATGAACACTCATAAAAGCGGACAGTTGGGAATGAGGCTGGAGAGTCAAGAGCATTGCCGAATGTCTTAGAGGCAGACAAGGCAATGTTAAAAATAGTTTAGCATTAAAAACCTTAATCTGTAGGCTACTACAGAATTGTAGAATCTAAAAGAAGAAATAGCAAAGGTTTTCAAAACCTGACAAAATGTAATTAATTATCTGTTATTCTTGCAAAATCGGCGATGACTAATGGCAAGCTTCAGACTGGCTACTTAGGAATGAAGTCGTCACAAGAAACTCAGTGATTTCTTTGGAAAATACTTGGTTCTCTAGAAAATCAGAAGAAGTGAAAATAGAAAGAAAAGTCTAGACAATACAGGTTTCTCTCTCAAGTCATGGTTAACTTAGAAGAGCCTTTTCCAAAATAGCATTTTGTAGAAAAGTTTCTCGTTCTAATAGTAGATGTGCACAATGACATTTAAGTTTGGAAGAGATTGCCTATAAAATCCACTTCTTGGATATTCACCACATACATTAGCATATTAGATGTTCTCAGAACTCCTGCAAGAAAGTCATTTAGTTTCTTTTAACATCATGTTTCCCAAACTTAATTATGACACAGAATACTTTTTGAGGCCTATATCTTTATTTGTTATAAAAAAACAAAATATGAGAGACATTGTCCTAAGAAGTGAGAGGGAGAATTTCAGGTCTAACATATTTGATATCATCTGCAGTTGTGCTTCACAGGACTTCTCTGATCTTGTGTGCTCTTGTTATAATTAAACTACTTATTTTCAATTACTTAAAATACATTCCAGACCCACGTCTTTAAGACAAATCTATAGAGACAAAACATTTCTGCAAAGTACACTAATGGTAAAATATGTTCATCATTCTTGGGACCGTGTAAAATCCAAATACATAGAGAAGCAGAGATGCCAATAGAGTCCTTTTAACAATGATGTAAAAATAACTTGAGATTGGCATACTGTTTATAAACAGCTACAAGATTTCTGTTTGTGTGTGTGTTTTTAAGTGCCCCAAATGTGTTTTCCTGAGGAGGATAAATATTCACACTGAACTCCTACTTATCCTTCTAATTTGTTCATCTCTAAAATTCTGTAAGTCAATGAATTTCAAATTGGCAGAATTTGAATTAATGTAATTTAGATCATAGATCAACAACTTAGCATTTTAAAAGAAAATACATTACTATTGTACTTCTAGGGCAGAGTTCTGTGAAGTGGATAAAGCACCCTTCATATGAATAAGCAGCCCTAAGAATTATCTATTACATTTATTTTCAGATTTTTTTTTTTTGGAAAAAAATTCTACTCCAAAAAACTTTTTCATGTGTAAAGAAATCCAGTAAATCAGAGCAGATAAAAGCAGAGTGTTTTCTTTGAAGTGGGGGATCATCATCATTAAACAATGACCACAAGGTAGGATGCAGAAAACTTTTTAAAATTTGATATAAATACACCTTAAGAGTAGAGGCTACTGCATATGTCAGGGGTACTTTGCAGTGGTAGAGAATGTGTAACGGGGTTCAGGCTGCAGCACAGCTACTAACTAATTCTGTAACCTTGGGCAAGTTTCTCTCTATAAACTTGGAAAAATACCGTTACTTCCTCTTTGTGAGTGTTGTAATAGTTAAGTGAGTTAATAAATACAAAGTTCTTAGTATATGCTGGACACAGAGAAAGTGCTTCGTAAATCTTATTTACTATTATTATAAAATTATTTTAAGTTGGATAACTTAGTTCCGATCTTTTAACTTTCATAGCTTTTTTTTCAACTGTTTTAGAAGGCAACTATTCTTTTTACACCTGAGTTTAAATGTTCAATGATACATTTTGTACATTGTGTGTATTTTTTAGTAGTGAGTTGCTACTTATTAGTTGGTCTGTTAGTATTTGCTAATTTGTTAGTATTTAGTTGCTTATATCCCTAAAAGCTATTTTCCAAGCTTTTTACCAAGTCTGTATTTTCCAGGTATAAGAGAGAAGTCTGTCTTTTCTTTCCCTCTCTTCTCATGTCATCTCAAACTTCCCTCCCCTAGCCCAGGGCATTGCCCCTTTTCCTGAGAGATTTTATTTTATTTTTTAACAAACGGAATCTCTGTGGACAATGCCCTGTTTGTCTTGGTCTGTCCTCTAGTTACAATCTCCAGTTAGAATCTAGCTTTCGTTCCTAGTGCTTCTTGTTTTGGTTCTATTTTGTTTTGTTTGAAAGGAAAGAATAAAGTATTTTTCCCTCTTATACCAAAATGTGCTATCCAGTGAAAGGTAATGATTAAAAAAAAAAAAAAAAAGTAGGCTTTGACACAAAGAGCCTGTGCTTGTATGAACCACTCTTCCCCTTACTAGCTCTGTCATCTTGGACAGGTTACTTCACCATGGAGAGTCTCAGCTTCTTCCTTTGTGTAATGAGCAGCTTAATAATTTACAGAATGGTGAGGAGGATGAGGAAGAGAAAAGACGTATGTCTAGGATGGAGGAAATCCGTAAATGTTGACCCTGGTCATTGTCATTTCTCTGTTTTATTATAACAATTCATCATTCAGTTAGCAAATCAAAAGCCAACATTTATATTACTATTTAATTTTCAACAAAACAGTATGCTTAATCATCATGTATAATTTGATGCTGGCAGGGACTAACCTTAGAATCTTCTGTCATTTTAACTAATGAAGCATTATGCAACTTCTTTTCTGTACAGCAAACAAAGAAGGTATTACCTTTAAATTTTAAAAGATCCCATTTTAAAGAGCCTAGTCATTGAAGACTTTCTTCTTTGATGGTTTGTCAACATTTTAGGTAAAGATATGAAGAGTAGGAGGAGTATAAGACATCCTCCAAGATATATAATATAATTTTAGCTTCCAGTTAGAACCATATTTCAAATCAGAGGTGGTGTAAATGAACAAACAAAAATTTTATGTGCATTTGTGTTTATACATTACATATCTCTCCTCTCTGCTAGGGAGAGGGAGAAATCTTGCCAAAATTAGAGCTAAAGAAACCAGACTTTGAGACGCCAAGTGATTGATGGGATACAAGTCAGAAACATCCAGTCATAGACTCATTCAAAAATGCATCTGCTGGAGTGGAAGACCTTGGCTTTGGAAGGTTACAATCCTGAGTTCCAACCATCACGCACTAGCTTTGTGACCATGGGCAGACTTGTAACCAATTTGATCATTTGTTTTGTTTTGTTTTCATGTGCATACTAGCACCCTTAAGTATCCATAAGGTGGTTGTATAGAATAAGGAAAATTACAGGCTTGCCATATAGTGATGAATGTCTGGTTGCCAGTATGTCTTTCCCCAAAGTACTACTCCCCCAACTCACTGTGTTTCAGATATAAGAAAAACAAACAAACAAACAAACAAACAACAAAAACCCCAAAAACCCTAAGAAACAGCCCCTGCCCTCACGGAGGTCCCAGTCTGACTGCAGGAGAGTGAATCAAGATGGATGCTCCATCTGGGGCTGCCAGCCATGTGCTAATTTCACACACTGACACATTTTCAACTTGAAAAGTGATTTGCCTGAGTCCTAGCTCTGTCACCTACTAGTGCTGCACATTTGGGGAAAGTACTTAGCCCCTCTGAGCTTCAGTTTCTTCCCCTGTAAGGTAAAGCTAGTATGAATAACAGGGACTTGCCTTGCACATTTATATGCAAAGTTGAAAGACTCAATGAAAGTTTTGTTATTATTACTACTTAAGGACTATTCTTCGGGGAAACAGCAAACAGGCTTGAGTCATTTTTTTAAAGAATTTCTTCCATTTATCAGAAACTCTAGGCGAGCTCGTAAGGAGGTTAAACAAGCATAGACAAGAATGATCTTTATTATACCCCGTCTTTCGCAGACACTCAGCCAGTGGCTTCTCACTGAGCTCTGCACCACGGACACCGCAGTGACTGTTAATAATTATGATGACCTCTTTGTAGCCTCGGAGAAAAGAAAACGGCATCAGTGTTTTAACGCTCCTCTCCAGGAGCCTCCCGTCGCCTTCTCTAAGTGCTCAGAACGTCGTGTTCTACAGACGTCGCCACCCTTGCGCCGGAGTCTGCATCCTTTGGGGTGTCTAATCATAACACAGTGAGATCAGATGTTTCACTCTAATTAGTGTCATCTTAAAGGGTGTGCTGTGATGGGTCTACGAGAATTTCTCATGAATCTGACCATGCTTTCAGCTCTGAACTTTGCTTCCAGGAGTCAGCGTGAACTAATCGAATAAGAGAAAACTCATACTTTAGCTACTGTAAAGAAACTGAAAGTGTCCTGTAAACTATGCAGCTAGGTCAGGATACACAATTATCTTTAGAATAAAATTTGAAATCATTTTCCAGTTTCTTCGAGTCTTGTGAATATTAGCTGAAGATATTAAGTTGGAAGGAAGGACATGATACAATTTTGGAAACTGAAGACACAGTTTAAATCTAGTTCCTACAGTCCCCTATGTAATGCATACTACTTAGATCCTTAGTGGGTATTTCATACATGCTTATTCACCACAAGAAAAACACTGAAAGTCCCAAAACGAGATGGGTAGGACTCCTCTGTGCTTTTTTCTCAGGCTTGTTCTGCTGTGTATCCTCAGGCAGCGTCCTGGATTTCTCTCTCTGGGAAAGAGAGAGAGCGATCTCCCTTGCTGTCATCAAGTCCTGTTTGGTGTGCTGAATCTGTTTTCTGCCTTGTCTGGCCTCTCTCAGTCTGTGCACATCTGCCAGACTAGTCTTGTTAGTGCATTACTTTCTGCATGTCACCCTGTTAAAAGGACTCTGAAATGCTCTGAAATACTAATGCCTGGTCAGAAAAGAGTAGACGAACAGATGATCGTGACCAAAGATTATAGGTGTAAACATGGTGGTAATAGTTGAAAGTAAGGAAAACCCAACTTAAACTGATAAACAGGTAAACAGAATTTACTGGGTAACTCGATTGAAATGTGCAGCAGCAAGGTTGGGTTTAAGTGCTCAAGGCTTTTGTCTTAGGAAAGTCTGGTTTCTCTTGATTTTTGATCTTTTGATGGCACCTGATCCATGGATAGACTTCATTTTCAGACAGGTTATGTAAATGATTGCTAACTCTCATGGACATATCTTATCCAGAAGGCCTCTTTATCTGATGATATGCACAAATGTCCTGACAGTTCCTCCCATTGAAAAGCTTTGGCCATGTGACCATTCCTGAACCAATGACTGTGACCAGGGGAATGGAATTTGCTATTAGACTCGGGTCTAAATGGCACACTCCAAACCTGGAGTCTCACCCAGAGGCGGGAGAGACTGGAAGTGCAGGATGGACAGATCCCTTCACAAGGAGTAGAGTTATTGCCCACCGGATCAAGCAGTAGATGTGTGTCATGCATATGTGTCCAGTACCACACAGGAATTGTAAGTGGGGAGCAGAAGGAAAAGAAAGAGAGAATTTTATTCTGTGTCTTATGAGAACCAATTATGTTGTACAAATAGAAGTGCCTGTGGATTCTTCTCCACAGATTTGTGAGTCGAGCTGCGTGTATTTCCCACATGGTTTTAGTCTCTGAGTATCACACTCCCCACATCCTTCCTCCCTCATATGTTTTTGTGTGTGGAATTAATTGCATCCTAATGACAATGTTAGTAATTTTAGAGCAGATTATGATTTTTTAAAATCCCCTCAGGTGACTGCTGCCATTCTCTATAATTTTCAGAGTCAGTTTTCCTGTCTTCTCCTGTCTCACTAGCATCACCTACATGAAGTGGGCTGTGCAGGGTTAGGTATGAAAGCATCCGATATCCAGCAGACTCTGTTTGAAGTATCGCCATTCTACTGTGGCGGGAGATGTTTTAAATCAAAGGAACAGAAAGCACCATAGAGGGAATGCTCTTTTTTTTCCTGGAGGTTTGTATTCCTGGAGATACTGCTTAGAAGCCAGAATTTTCCCTCCAAGTGTTGATTTTCTCACAGTGAATGAAGAGTTCTTTTTTTTTTTTTTTTTTTTTTTTTTGCAGTTTGGAGAGAGGGACAGAAACTATGGGACAATAGAACATGGTGTAGGCCACTTTGCCACAATACCAGTGGATCGTGAGGGGTGGAGGGAATGGCAGAGGAGGGAGGGGAAAGGAGAGAGGGAGGGAGAGGGGAGAGAGAGAGAGAGAGAGAGAGAGAGAGAGAGAGAGAGAGAAGAGAAGAAGGGAGGGAGGGGAGGGGAGGGAATAGGAAGGGAAGGGAAAGGAAGGGGTTTATTATCTTCAGGGATTAGAATGGAGACTGGTGACAGCAATCAGCTGAATAAACGAATCATATGGTGTGACACATGGAGAGTATAGTTTAGAGCAGAAGTTGGCAAACAACATCCTGTGACATTGGCCTGTCACCTGTTTTTCATATAGCCCATGTGCCAAGAATAGTTTTTATATTTTTAAATGTTTGAAAAAATTTAAAAGTAATATTTCATGACACATGAAAATTATATGAAATTCAAATTTCAGCATCCGTAAACAAAGTTTTATTGGAACATAGCCATGATCATTTACGTACATGCCGTTGGTGTTTTTGTGTTGTAAAGGCAGTTGGGAAGTTTGGCAGACACCTATGAACTGCAGAGCCTGAAATATTTACTACTTGGCCTTTTATAGAAAAAGTTTGTTAACCCCTGGATTGAAGAAAGAGGAGATTTGTGAGAGAACAATGTATAAAGCCAAAGATCTGGATGCATTCTATACTATGCTTATAGTTTTAAAATTAACTACTTGACGAAAGTGATTATGTTCACAGGTAACTCCCCATTGTTTAAGTCACTGATTTAAAAAAAAAAAAAAACACCTGTTATTTGGTTGGTTTGCCATAGAAATACAGGGATTGAAGAAGAGGTGAAAAGTACTAAGGTTAGAATGGACAGCACCTAATTTAGTCTCACTGAAACTTCTATCCCTCGGGCAGGGAGGATAAGGTGAACTCCCCCCAAAAGAGAGATTTCCACATTTTTGTCATCTTCTGAGCAGCAAATAGAATAGAGATGCTCTGCTTCCAGGTAAAATAGGTCTAATTCCCTGAATTTTGGACTTCCTTGATCCTTTATGTCAAGGACCCCAGCTTGAAATGGAAAGTACTCATGAGACATGTGAAGTGTGCCATATTTGAAGTACATATAAGCTAATAAAGAGTAGATATTGGACAATCCCCAGCTATCAGGATTTAAGTGAGTCAATTTCAGCCTTTAGTATAGAAACATTACTTGGATTCAAAGAGAGGAGACCCAGCTGCTATGTCTATTAGCACCTTTATTGTGTGACTAGTACAAGAGCCAATATTCAGTGGAGTGAGGGTGCTAGCTTATCTTTTTCATAATGATGTAGGAAAATTATATAATTATTCCTATTTGAAGTGAAGAGAAATGTAGATGAGTAGACATTCCATGTGGCTTTTTTTCCCTTCATCTCATGCATTTTGACTAGTGATTGGACATACAAGTTTAAGCTAGTCAGACGATGTTCAAGTAGATACCTACATAAAGACTTCCTATTTTTTTCTATTTTACTTTTATAGAATAGTTTAATTTCAGTACATGAGGACACATGAATAGACCTCATGGGAAAATTGCTTGTTTTAGTCAATCAGTTCAGATTATTATTAAAGACTTCCTAATTGCTTGTCAATTAAAGTTTCTAGTGTCAAGATTTTATACTCTAACAGGAGGGACATGAATAAGTGGCCTAAAACTAAGAATTTAAAGGGATATGTAGGTGGATTTCTTTTTTTATTTGAAGTTTTGATAATAATTCATTATGCCTTGCAGTTTACAGTTATAAGAATAATAGAAATTCCTAGTAGTATGGTATTAGAAGTAATTGATAAACTTAGTTTCATACATTATTCACCAATAAAAGGAGAGTATGTAAATATATCTCTTAGCAATTTGGATTTAAATTTTTAATAAACTTTGGGGCTCTTAAATACACATAGAATTTTAGACTTAGCAATACTAAGCAAACACAGGATAGTGCTTGATATAACTCAAAATCACAAGTCATTATAGAAAAATAAAGCTGTAATAAATAGCAAGTCATTATATCATGGAAAGTGAAAACTGTAACCATGCAATCAATAGTCATGTCCTCTAACATGCGAACATTTTTTGTACTGATATACATATAGATATATAGATAAATATAAATTTTTGACTTTTGAGGAAATTTAGATAAAATTAGAAATTTAAAGGAAAATTGAATTTTAATCATAACGATGGGACCACATGGGTGCCATCAACAAAAGGGAAAAGCTGTATAGCCAGATTAGCTCCCTTTATGCCGCTGAATGAATTTTAGCTGGACTGACTGCTGGCAATTCAATTATGATAGTATAAGTCACATTCTGTGTGACTCTGAAAAATAAAATATAGAATTAAACTACACAGGCACATAATTCACATTGAACAAAACAGAGGAAAACAAAAAAAATCATATGCTATTTAAATCCATTCGACAAACTAGTTGACAAACTAGAGCCCATGGGCATATCCAACTGATTGTGTAAATAAAGCTTAACTGGAATATAGCCAGGCCCATTCCTTTGCATGTTGAGTATGCAAATGCTGTATACAGGTTACAATAGCAGACTTGACTAGCGGTGATAGAGATCGTGGCCTCCAAAGCCTGAAATACTTACTATCTTGCCCTTTACAGAAAAAGTTTGTTGATCCCTGATGTAAAATACCCTTCTAGCTGTTTTTATTATGTTTGGCTCTGATGAGAAAGATTTAGATTTTTTTTTTTTTGTATTTCTATTCATTATAAAAAAAAATATCAATTCAATAATTTCAATTTCATTTGGATCACTTGTATTTAGCATTACCACATGTTTTGGTGCCTATAGAAATGTTTCAGAATTAATAAGGAAAAGAAAACCAATCAAAAAATGAGCAAAGGATATGAAGATGCAGTTCCCAAATGGGGAAAACATAATAGCTATCAAATGTGTGAAGACATTCACAACATAATTAGCTATTAGAAGTTGCAAATTAAAACAAAAATTAAATATTTTATATCCATCAAGTTGACAAAAGTTAGAAAGTTGGATATAATCACATGTTGAAGTGGATATTGTCTGATACCATCATCTGTCTTATATTCATTTGAGCAAATTCTAGATGGACTAAGCTGACAACAACTAGTGGCTTTAAACCTGTATATACTTCTGAGCGCTTATCCAAGAAAAAACAACAGCAACAACAACAAAAAGTCTCTCACAGGTCTGTGACGAGGGCTGTTCATAGGCCAGCAGGGAGGTCAGATACCTAAGGTCCAAAACAACAGTCACAAAACATAACCATAACACCCTAAAATAAATGTCATTGTGAGGGACTCATCAGGGGTCTCTGGTCTAATACCAGCTAAGAATTTACATAATTTTGCTTTTTTAGTATCAGTATTATTGGGAGCATTTGATATTGGGAGCAAATTCCCAATAACTTGAATTTTTATCTTACATGTATATACAATGTCCAGAATTCATCATCTCCTATGGCAGCCTCGCTCTGTTTTCATAAAAAGAATCCTTGAATCTGATCCTCTGCACCTGCCCTCTCTACCTCACCCCCAAAATAAGTTGCACATTAATGAAAGTTTTCTTGAAATAGAAAGAAAATCCATACGTTTGTCCATTCTCCTTTCTGATTGCACATTTGAAGCTGTCTAATCTTTCCTACAATCACTTTCCAAAACAAAAAACAAAAACAAAAACAAATGCAAAATAAGTTTTTTTTTTTTTTCTTTCAGAGGCTGTGATGACACAGATACATATTCCTACCCCGTGTTCATCTACAATAAATTTCACAGGCATGCCGTAAAATGAGATGATCATGGATGATCCACTTCTCAGTATATCTCTGCCCTTGATTTACAAAGTAGCTCATATCCATGCATGATCACAGGCCCATTTGAATAAATACGCTCAGTTTCACCTAGACAGAGGAGTGGCTTGATCTAAGGCAGAGATTCATTGGTCCATATTCCCCAGTTTCAAGGGCAATCTGCCTCTGGTAACCTTTTCACTTCCTAATGATTACTTTCCGTGTTGATGTTCTTTTGGAGTGACCTTCCTGCCAGTTACGTTGGGTGAACTCTGCCTTTTCTGTAGAGTGTGCAGCAGAGCCCTCTCCAAGTCATGACAGTTGGCTTTCTTGCATACATTTCCAGAAATAAGTATTATTGGTCTGACACTGTTCAAAGGCAGAACTCAGGTCTGTATGTGGTAAATTGCAGCAGCAAAAAGACCCAGGATTAGTCAAGGATTCTTACCTACCAAAATCCAAAGGTACATTCTAAGGCTTTCAGTGATGATATGTATTGACAGCATCAACTTTGGAAAATAAGGCTGAAAATTTAATGGCTTTTTTTTTCTTCTTCTTTTTTTTTTTTTGACTTAAACTATTGAAAGGAATTTGGTCTATTAACTTTAGATAAGTGCATTCTCTCTGTACCTCCTTTAAGATTTGTGATCATACAATTTTAGAACAAATTAATAAGTGGGAACAAATAATTCTCATGCACAGCTAACGAATTGAGAAACTATTGCATCCTTATATTTTATTTAATCTTCCTTGTTATTTTAAAGCTGTTTCATGAGAAGTCACATGCACGCAATCACAAATATGTTTGCCTGCATTTTTGAGTGGTTTCAAGGGATAGTTCTACTTTTTCGTGCCTCACAAACTTAACATTGCCAACAAGGTTATCATTTCATAGCTGTTGGAACGTTGTCATTCATCTTCTGTGATGTAATTTTACATAGTCCAAACCATAGCTGTGCATAACAATTTCATTGATATTCTGTCAAATGTCACAGGCTTTCAAGTTCAGTACCTACACATTTATTGCACTGAAGCTGAAGATTACCTGAATATCATCTTGTCAGGTGCTTCTTCCCATTAGGTATAAAGACTATATAGAGGGCAAGGGAGGGGCCCCTCCTGCCTTCATGTATATGGTAAAAAGATTCTTTAAAGACTATCAGGGTTAAAAGTAATGATTGTGACTTATTGTATTTCATAGCTCCACAATTCACATTTTGTGGGAAATGAATAAATGAATGAAGTAAATGAGAACTCTCTTGCTGGCAGGCAAAACTTGGCTTAGCAACAACCATTGACCTCTGAGACCTCTACCAAGCATTGTGTAGATGAATATAAAAGAAATATACAAATAGAAAAAAAAAGAAGTAGAGGAGGAGAAAAAGGGGAAGAGGGAAAAGAATGAGAAGTAGCAGTTGTTGAAGTTTTTTTCTGAACATATAATAATGTAATTCTTAGGAACACAGACTTTAGGGTCATGCAGATTAGAGTTTTGAATCCCAAGTATACCATTTTCTTGTCATGTGACCTGTTATCAAAAAAACAACTTTTATTGAACTCATTTTATGCCATGAAATGTTTGAAATATTTAGCCATGTAAACTTATTTAATTCTCAGAACAACTCTGTGAGATAACATTTTTAGTACTACTATCATTATCGTCTCCATTTTGTAAACAAGGAAATAAAGAACAAAGATTATAAATAATGTGCTTAGCTAATAAGTAGCAAAACTGGAAATGAGTCTAGTCCTCACTCTTAGCCATGGTGTTTAGCCATTGACTTTGTTACAATGCTACCTCTCAAGTAATTGAGCTTTTCTGAACCCCACTTTACAAACATAGAAAATGTGATAATTATTCCAACCCTATAATTTCAATGTGAGAATTGCATTGGGTCTGTATCACAAAGAGCCAAAATATCCCCTTGACTCCAGAGACTACGGGTATATTCTATTCACCAATTCACATTTTCTTACTTGACCTCATGAATCTGCCCATTAGGTTATGTGATACATAACTGTGGAGTCCCATAAATGCCAATGGGGGAGGGGTGACTTTGCAGAAGGTTGGGAGACCTCAAGTTAGTAATAAAGGAAAGGTGAAGATGTTATTTCTTTCCCTTCAATAATCGTGTGAGATCTCCAGACCATGCGCACATATGCAGAATCCTTCTTATTCAGACAAAAACTAATAACCCTCAGGCAAATTAACTCACACAAATAGATAACTACAGATTCTTGTGGTACCGACTAGTCCTCAGTAGATTTATTCAGATAAATCTTAGTTATTTTAAAATTCAGCCATACTAGATATGCACACAATACTTACAGTAAACATTCTTTATTAACATTAACTCAGGAAATAAGCAGTTAACTCTCCACTCATATATTGTCACTTATTCAGCAGTTTTTTTTTTCTTTTAAAATGTAACAAAGTTTTTACAAAGAGAATGGAGAAGAAGGATAAGCCACAATCTCTGAAATCCAGAAGTTTATAATCTCTTCGAATCAAGGAGACACATAGGTTAGGAACATTAAATTAGTTAAGTAAATAAATGTGTAATTATTAACATTTATTCATACAGTCACCAAATATGTATCGAGTGTCTACTACATACCAGCGCTATGTCGTGAGTTAACGAGTTAACATCATCGTGATGGATTAAACAGATGCACTCTCATTTCTCATGGAGTTTATATTATAGCAGAGGAGATGGAAAAATACATAATGATAAGGAAAGATTGTGAAAATTGTTACGCAGGATATAGAGTATAGACTAGAAAAGTAGAATTTCAGAGGAAGACGTTGTATTAGTCTGTTAAGTCCTTCCACTACAGAACACCACAGACTCATTGGCTTACACAACAGAAATTTATTTCCTCACAGTTCTGGAGGGTACTCATCTGAGATCAAGATGTTCACAGGGTTGATTCCTTCTGCGGTCTCTCGCTCCTTGGATTGTAGATAGGCATCTTCTCCCGGTGTCTTCACGTGGTCTTCCCTTTATTGTGTGTCTGTGTCCTAATCTCCTCTCCTTATAAACACACAAATCATCTTGGATTAAAGACTGTCAGTTTACTTAATTATTTCTTTAAATTTCCAAATATTGTCACAATCTGAGGTACTAGGGTATGAGGACTTCAGCAAACAAATTTTGGGAGGACACAATTCAGCCCACAACTGAGGGCATCAGAATTATGTCTGGCAAAGATCTCCAGCACTGGTCCAAGATTAGTTGGGCCAGAATAATCTGAGAATAAAATATTGCAATCTAGGTTCCACTCTTAGAGAGTTTGGGGCACAAAGAAGTGATATTATTAAGCCTTCCAGATGATTTTGAAGTGGATTCCTGTTTGGGAACCCTAGTTCAGTAGTCAAGAATAGTTGGAAAGATACAGTGTACATGGTCAGGCTTGGGTTAAACACTGAAGGGTGCAGTAATTTGGATAATAGCAGTTCTCAAACTTTTTAGTCTTACAATCTCTTCGAAGATGGTTAAGAACTCTTACGTATCTGAGGTTTATCTGTCGACATTCAACCTATTAGAAATTGAAATTGATGTTTTAAAATAATTGTTTATTAATATATCAAAAACAGTAAGTCATTGTATGTTGGCATAAATAACACTTTATGAATATTTCTAAAAAGAATTAGCAAAAAGAGATATTGTTTTACCTTTTTACAATCCACTTTGATATGTGGCTCAGTATAAGACACCTGGCATCTCATATCTGCATCTGCAATTTGTTGTGCTATCACCTATCATGCAGCCTACAGAAAACCTCACAGTACATTTATGAGAGAATGAGAATGAAAAAGAGAGTAACCTCTTATTAAGATTATGAAAAATAGCTTTTATCTCACAGACCCCTACATGGGTCTCGGGGATTCCCTGGGGCCTCAGAGCACACTTTGTGATCACTCCTGTAGGTGAGAAGTGAGTATCTTTTGCTCTTGTGGGGCAAACTGGGCGAGAACACACTCCCTCACAAGAATGGCTATGGCCTGGTTAAGGGAGCGCGGTTGTCTTGGCTGGGATGCAAAGGAGAGGTGCTTCCCTCGCACAGATTTTTTTTCTCTGTGCCAGGTCGTTGCTCTTGAACATTATTCTCCATTCAGCGACGGAACTGTCATGGAGAGTCACGCATTTGCCTCACATAGGTGCTGTTTTTCCTCCCAATCGTTTCAGTGGTGCTTTCTTTCTAATTGTGAACTCCGAGGGTTGACATAGCCTGATTGAGTAGGCACTCGGGCCTGCGAACTCTTTCTGTGGAGGGCCAGATGGTCAACGTTTTAGGCTTTACAGTCTGTCATCTCTGTCCTAACTACTCAACATGGCTATTGTGAAAATAGTCACAGACAAATGTAAATGAAAGAATACAGCTTTGTTTCAATAAAACTTTAATCATGGACACATACTTCCATCTAATTTCAAGTGGCATGAAATGTTTTCCTTTTCGGTCATTTAAAAGTGTAAAAACTATGCTTAACTCCGAGCCATACAAAAACAGGCAAAGGGATCAAAATTGGTTCCTGGGGCTATTGGTTTGCCTCATGGTTAGGAGTGTGGAGCATTGCAATCAAATTGGGAGGCAAACACAAATTCACCAGTTTATTTGAGTAATCCCAGCCAAGGAAATCCCTCGATGCCTATTTTACCTCATCTGCAAAATGGTAATAATGATAACTACTTCCTGAGGGTGTCCTGAGTTTAATATGCAGAAAGGATTAGTCAGAGCTTCTGGACCAAATGAGTGCCCTGTTACTTACTGATCGCTAGTATCATTGCTGGTTTTTGTTTTTATCAACTAGTGTAACAACCTTCTAGGTTAACACTTTCGAACCGAATCCCATCGTGAGCTTACATTTTGTGTTTGTACTGAAAGATACAGTCTGTTACAGGAGAAAGACCTAAACTAGTTGTGTGTAAATTTCGGCAGGGTACTTTTCTTTCTGAGTCTCATATTCTTCACCTTTAAAATGAAGTTGGTGGGAGGCCAGGTCCACTCTAAAAAGGTAAAGACTCTGGACCCAGAAAGGCTAATTGGCTTGTTTGTGTCTTTATTTCCCTATCAAAAAAATGAGAGTGAAACAATATGGCTGTTCCTCTGGGAAATATAGTAATTTTTAAATATCTCCTAGAGAAAGAAGTTCATTTTAATTAACTTCATTTTAATTAACCAACAAATACAAGGCCCAATGTCCACAGTAAAGAAAATTGTTGACTCCTCTTCCATTTTTAGTTGTTTACCCATGCTGGTTATAAATTTCAATTTTCTAAATTGAGTTTCATGTTTGGATAAATAGAACACATTATACATTTTATTTTTAATCTTTTTCTCAGCATATCATAATCCATTCTGAGTTGAAATAGACTTCCGGAACAAAGAACTTATAGTTGTGTTCTGTAAGCATCTTTGATAGGAACAGAGACTCCATCAGACCAACTTAATATAGATGGAAACTTATTATATGGAAGCACATGAGAGGTTCTTAGAACTCAGAAACAAAGACTTCTTGAAGATCTAGTTCATGACATCTTGATTTTTATCTTAGTGTCCATTAAACTATTTTCTCACTCCCAACCAACTAATGCCAATATATTATGTAGACAAATCTTGGAAAGAGCTCTTTCTACTGATTTGGACACAATTAGGAGAGACCTTTAAACTAGTCCATATCATAAGGGACCAATTCAGTATTTATTGAATACCTAATATATGCAGGTTTCTCTATTAGGCACTGGAGACAGGACATTAAACTAAGCATTAAAATCCGTTTATGAAGAGAGGAGAAGGAAAAAGCAAAAAAGTGAAAAAGTGATAGATAATAGAAAGAAAATAGCTTGGAGACTTTTTCAGATAGCTTGGTCATTGCAGGCCTTTGTTTGGGAAGGAAACAGTTGAACCAAGTCCTACAGGATGTGAAGGAGCCAATTATGCAAAGACAGCGATGATGATGATGATGATGATGATGATGCTGATGATAAGCATGATAATAGGAGCAAACACCCATTGTGCTTCCCTTTGCAGACGTTGCTCTAAATATAATACACACAACCAACTCATTTAATCCTCAAAATCACCCAACGAGGTAAGTAATATTATAAATCAATTTTACAGGATAGGAATCTTAAACACACAGAAATTTAACCGTTTGCCAGAACCAGAATCTGAACTCAATCTCAGCTTTTAATCGAAACATTACAATGCCTTGAGAGAAGAGCATATGAAGCAGAAAAGACAAATATGAAGTCTGTTTTTTGAGTCAGTCCTGTTCTGGTACAGGTAGTAGCCAGATTATTGTTACCTTAGACTGGAGATTGTTAGTGGGGAAGTTTTGGCAAGAAGAGAAAGCTGGTTGGGTTGTCATCATGACTAGCAACTTATGTGTAACTAAGCCCGTGTCAACCTGCTCAATCCAAAAGGTTAAAAAGAAGGTTCAAGTTAGAGGCTGCTTTACCAGCATATTGAAAAATGATAGAAAGTGCACATTATTATTCTCAGCTATCTTCAGAAAAAAAAAAAAAACAGTTTGATCATCTTCATTCAAACGAATTTTACCACTCGATTCAGGCTTAGATATTGACGACGTGCAGTAATTATGCTGTTAGGTTATTTATTTCTTTTACTCGGTTGTTATATTTATTCTGTTGTTATTTATTTTACTGTGCTTGCTTGTAAAACAATTTGTTCTTTTATTACAGGAATGTGATATTTTTTCTGGTGTTAGGTCATAGAGTAGGTAACTAAATCACAGAGGCTTTATTAGACAAATCAATGCAAAAACCAAAGTGGTTCTACAATCCCTACATTTGTGTGGAAGATGTGCATGTCACTGTACTGTTAGGACCGCACTTGCATGACATCCCATCGAAATATCTTAAGTGTTGTTGGAAGACGTAGTAGGAATTCATTGTCCTGTGGCCATGGACATGCACTGGTGTAATAAGAAGACCAAACACCATACATATGGTAAAACAGGGAAATGAATTCATTCAAGTAAGTATGTTGAAAACATCAGTTAATGATGAAAATAACGCATGTTAATTTTCCAGTTGTTTTCCAGACTGCTTAAACCATCTATTAACGATGGCAATTTGCCATGGAAAATCGGTGTGGTTTTTAGATACAGACTTGAGTTTTAATTTATTGTTAAAGAAATTTTACCTCTTCAACTCAGTTTAGATCATTATATGACATGATATTACAAAGGATAATTCAAATAACTTATCCCTTTCCTGTATATATCTATATCATATATTCATTCAAGTATTTATGGAGCAAAATGGTGTACGAGACATTCTATCAGGAATATGAGCCACCGAGAATTCAGAATATGCTGTAATGTAGCATACGTAATTTAGCATATGTACATAAATATGATGCAATAATAATAATGGCATTGAAGATACTAACATGGTACACTTACTGTGTTCTAGATGCCATGTGAAGTGTACTATGTGCACTCTCTCTAATCCTCAGAAGATAGTTTCAAGATAGTTGTTATTAATTCTGAAGAAGTAGAAACTCAGAGAGGCTGAGTAGCTTGCCTACAGAGCTAATAAGTAACAAAATCAGAATCTGAACATGTTTGTCAGACTATAAAGAAAAATGCCTATTCTGTTATGATGACATTTCCCTGTGTGTTGAACAGGATGTTATTAAAAATGATGAATAAAGCATTTACATGGTCAAATCAGTTTGGGAACATTGGGTGAAACAGAACTAAACAGGTTTATTAACTGAAGGGCTTTTCAGAGCCTTTAATATGCTAATATGCAAAGTGGAGCTCCAAGAAAGTAACATAGTATCAATGTCAGCCATGCATGTTTAATTGCTGATACCCACAGCCATCCCCGATATGTACATAGAGTATGACATAAGAGTATTGATTCCTGAATCCACTTTTCCTAGGCCTAAATATTGTAATATTTTGGAAAGGGAGGAGAGCCATAAGAAACATTAGGAGGATAAAATGTAAAGGACCTAATAGTTAGACAAGACAAAAGTAAAATCTGAATTTTCAGCTCCACACTGAAAAAATACAGATATTTAAAAAGGAAAATTAGAATATAGAGCTAAGAAGAAAGGCTAGGAGGAGACATGAAGAAAGCACTATACTTTTAAAAAGGGGCAAAGTCGTGGGAACCATCTTCATTGCAAGAAGGAGGAATCAAGGACCAGAGAAACAAAAGAGGGAGTGGGTAGCATGAAGGAATGGATATGCATTGAAACCCGTTGTGGAAGTGGCAAGGGTGAGGGTGACAAGGGAAACATGCCATCGAACCTGTCAGTCAGAGAATCTTCCGTGACCATCGAGAGAGTGGTTTCCATTGTGTGGTGAGGGCTGAAACCCTGTTGGGTGGGTTTAAAATGATGAAAGTAGAAAACATACAGTATTTTATTTTATTTTTTCCTTTTAAGTTGGCAGATAGCTCAGTAAGCAATGGCAATGTCAAGGGCAGCTTTATTTTACAAAAGGAAGATAGGAGTAGATGTGAAGGCAGAAATCAAGGACATAGTCAAGTAGCGAAGGTAAATATGAAGGATAATTAAGAGCCAGCATTCCAGATGAGAGTTTAGGGCTCGAGAATCAAGGGTGTGGGTAGTTCTTGCTGGACTTGAGGCCACTGAAACCTCTCTGAGTTCAGAAAAACAGGTGGATGTGAGCAGAAAAATAGAGAAGTTGTGAAGAAGTAAAAAATAAAAGCTGAGTGAATTCCTTTTTTGTGATCATCTAACTTGTCCAGGGAATAAAAATAAAATAACTTATGCAAGGAGGAATTATTAGTGTGAGGTGGTTAATTTGAGGGTGGTAAAAAGGTTTTGAAAAACTCTACTGGAAATATTTTTTGAAATAAAAAATCAGGTCAAACCTTACCAAATTACTTATAATTTGACCATATTAACTATATACATTTTTTATTTTGACATGTTAAAATTTCATATGGTTTAACTTAATAAAACTGGCTCACAGATGGGATCCAACTGAGGCTGAATAGCATGAATTTGCAGTCCACACACATTCTATGGAATTCTTTGAGGGTAAAACAGTGAAGAAGAGCAGAAAGAAGAAACCAGGAAAGGAGCCCGATAAGAGAAGAGATCAAAATATTAAGAACTAAACCATCTATTTTACCAATGAGAGTAATGAGGTATTTGAAGCCAGAGAGGGTTGGCTTGAGGAAGCAAGATATGTGTAAAGAAAGGGAGTTTGAAGGAGGTAAAATTTAGAAATTTATTTAAAAACGAAATAGTTTTTTTAAAATAACAGTATGGCATTTGTGGTTTCCTGAACAAAATATGCCACTGTTCATGGTGCTGAACCTCCCTGACCTTTCAGACAAGGTTGCTCTTCCCCCTCTCCAGTGAAGCTGGAGTTGGGTACCCATACCTGAAGTGGGAAGAAGCAAAAAGCCATGCTGAAACACATACACACACACACACTCAGAGGGAGAGAGGGAGTGAGGGGAGGGCAAGGGAGAGGAGGAGAGGGAGAAAAACAGATAGCACTCACGCATGCAGATCAAGAGAAATAAGAAGAGATTACTATTGTAGATAGTAATATTAAGAACTTTTTAGAGAGCAGAGAGTAATTTTACCTCATTTTCAAGCGAGTTCTGTTACCAGAAAAGAAACGGGTAGGAGAGGACATGCTGGTAACATACCTTCTTGCAACAGTATTGTAGATTCCTCCACCCCACCTTCTGCTACACTGTAGTTAAGATTCTGAATCCAAATTTAGTTTACATTGGTGGTGTTCCCTGAAAGAGAAAGGGATTGGAGCTACTGTTTTTTTATTAATCTTGTGAAGCCTAGGTGTTAGAATAACAGGTTTTTGATTCATAGAGGGAAGCCTGGTGATGCACTTAAGAAAGGTGTGGGCTGGCTACTCCTTGTCTCATGCGTGAAGAGAAATGAGAGAAGGGGAGTCTGGGGCGATGACTGTTCCAAAGAAACTTATATCGGAAAGAGTTTGCTCTGACTTAAAATGAGAAGATGGCAGGACTAATTTTTTATAAAGTGGATAAAGTAATATTGTCAAGGAGATTTAAAATAGCATAGTATTAATTTTCTATTTGATGCTGTAATAAGTTATTGCATGCCCACTGACTTAAAACAAATTTATTTTCCTACAGTTCTGTAGGTCATAAGTCCCAACATGGGTCTCACTGGGAAAAAACTGAGGCAGAGACAGAGCAGTGTTCCTTTCCGGAGGCTCTAAGAGGTGAATCCATTGTTTTTCCTTTTCCACATTCGAGAACCTGTCTACATTCTTGGCTCATGGTCTCCTTTTACCATCTTCAAAGCCAGCAATGGTACAGTTCTGTGATCATTCTTTCACCGTCACATCTCCCTGTGACTCTATTTTCTGCTTCCCTCTTCCCTTTTTTAGACCTTTGTGATTACATTGGGCCCAATTTACATAATCCAGAATAATCTCCTTATTTTAAGGTCAGCAGATTGGCAAGCTTAATTTCACCTACTACCTTAATTCCCTTTTGACATGTAACTAAGCATGTTTACAGTTTTTGAGGACATATGTGGAGATTTGAAAATGGGCATCTTTTGAGTCAGGCATTATTCTGCTACCACTAAATGGGCACAAGGACATGCTCACATCCTATTTAATCTCACATGATTGGCCTTCCATGATTCCATCTTGCAGATATTCTTCCCTCTCATCAGAATAAAACGAGAACATGGACGTAAAGTTAAATAGTGTTTGTTTAAAATGTTAAACAGTGCTGGGTGGATTTCATTTTCTGTCTCAAGCAAGAAAATAGTCCATGAAGAAAGGATTGCCTGATCTGAAAGCCTATGCATGTACACTTTATAAATTTCTGACAAGGTGAGACCTTACATAACAGAAATCATATACTGATATGCTAGTTTTATAAATCTTTCTTAATAAAAGATAGAAGCAGTATCAGAGTTTATGGATAAGCTGATTAAATTTATTTTTATCAGATATTTATTGAATACCTGCAGTGTACCAGCCCTTGTTACAGGTACTGGGGGAAATGGCAAAAAGCAAGACAAATTTCAAGCCTTTATAGAACTTACATTCTAGGGCTTTTTTGTTGTTATTTGTTTGTTTGTTTGTTTTGAGTGTGTGAGTGAGGAGTTGGGGTCTACAACACAGCAAATAGTAACAGCCTTTGGGGTTAAGAGGCAGTGTGATAGGTAGAATAATGTCTCTCCCCAACCGTAAAAAAAGTCTCCATATTTTGATCCTGGGAACTTGTGAATATGTTCCCTCACATGACAAAATGGACTTTGTAGATGTGATTAAGTTAATGAATTTGAGACAGGGAGATTGTCCTGTGTCATCTGAGATATCCCAGTGTAATCACATAGTCCTTAAAAATGAAAGAATGAAGCAGACGAGGAAGGAGGCCAGAAGTCAAGGAATGTGAGCATCCTCTAAGACCTGTAAAATGAAAGGAAATGCATTTTTCCCTAGAGTCTCCAGAAAGAAATGCAGTTCTGCTAATACCATGATTTTAGTCCACTGAGACACATCTCAGACTTTTGCCTTCCAGAACTGTAAGATAATAAATCTTGTATTGATATAAGCCACTAAATGTGAGGTGATGTGTTACAGCAGCAATATGTGACTGATACAGCCAAGAAAGGAGTAACCAGGATCATCCTGACAGTCAACTTACCTAAGATAATTTGTCTTCCCAAGGACACCTTTTGCTCCCTCGACGATCATTTTGTTGTAAATAACAAACCAAACTGAGCTAGATAAAACAAAACAGGGAGAGTCGTTATAAGGATATATAGCGATACCTCACAAAATCCAAACAGAGCAGTGTGGCCATTCTCTTAAAATAGGTCCTGAACCACAAGAAAAGAGACTGCCTAGACTTTTCCCTTCCGTATTTCCTTTCTGCTCTTCTCTAAGTATCTCTCTAAACTGCGACAGTCTCCTTTGTCTGCCCAGTGGAATACAGTTATTTCAGACCAAAGTCACATGCTACAAGGCTACCCACCCAAAGGCAAAATTGCAGTGTAAATCTGTCTCTCTCTCCAACTTCCTCTTCCCCATACTCATTTATGGCAAAGAAATTCTCATTGTTCTAGCTTGGATTATGTACCTTGCCCTGAACACATCATATAGGGCTCAGGGCAGATCGGGAAGGAGAGATTATTATAAACTGAACAGAAAATCGATATGTTTACTCCATAATGCTTATTATACAACTATGGAGATAACTTTAGAAAAAAAATATGCCATTTTATTTAGTCAATCTTATTCAGTATCTGTTTGAAACAAAGAATTGTGTGAGGCAATGTGAAAGATACAAAGGCAAGCAACAGATATTTATCCAGCATCTATTTTTATGCCAAGAACTCTGCTAAATGTTTGGGTCAAAAAGACATAGAAAATAGCATGTTTAAGAACTGAGGAGAAAGGACAATTCAGATTATTATGTGATGTGGCTGAATCGAAGATATGTACAAAGTGCTGCCACAGCATACCCAGGGGAACAGAGCATCCTGCTAAGTTGGCTGGGATGGAATGGGATGGCGGCGGATTCCCCAAGAAGGAAATTGGAACTTCCAGGTGACCAAGGGAGGGAAATGCATCTCAGGAAGAAGGAAAACATCTACAAATCTTACAGTCTCGTGAAAACATCAGTGAGGTCTGGGGCCGGTGAGTAGCTCAGAGCGGCAGGGCTGGCAGGGAGAGACGCTTCCAGTTATTCAAGAGTCTTCATTTAGCAGAGGAGTCAGGGTAGGTAATAAACAACTAGCACAGGTTCTGAATACATCCGCATAATAACGGAGTGACAGGAGCACACCGAGCGGTTTTGGAGGTAAGGTTGGAGATGTGTGGTCCCGTCAAAAATCCAGTGCGGAGGACTGGATTGCTTCCTAGGATAAGCTGGATTTTAAGCAGTTTCATACGTAGTCTGTGGGTGACAGGAATGAGCAAAAAAGAACTTGAAATTAATTAAAATTGCTCGTCTTTGGTTTCGAAGCAACTTACCGCTATGTGGATCACTACAGCATAGACATAGAATTTGCTTCCCAAGGTGACATGGCTTCCATGAAACTGAAGCTCTGTAATGATATCTATCATCTTCTCTCTTCTTTAAAGAATTGTGTGCCCTTTTTAGAGGAGAAAGCTGTGCTATGCTAGGAAAAATATGGGAAAAGCATCTTGAATATCGAGTGGCAGTGGAAAACCCCAGAGGTAAAGAATTTCCATCACAAAGTGTTCTCTTCTCATGGAATCTTTGAAGTAGGCCACTGGCCTACACATACCAAATTCTTCTTGCTTTGTTTCTTTTTAAATTAATCATTTGAACACGTTGGGGCTTCACATGTTTACTGGGTGATTATAAACACACTGCAGTACTGAAGGAAAGCTCCAGAGACCCCATATTCACCCTCATCATCCTTTAGATTTTATTTTGACGCACCATCAATTGGAATTTTTAATTCAGACTATTCTCAAATGTTACTGCAATTTTACATCATATATTATCCAAGTCTTTTGATAAGGGTAATTATACATGCTGAGTTTGTTCCTAGAGCGTTGAGTCTGCAGTCGCTCATCCACTGGTTATGTTACTTTGCTGCTTTCTGTGTATTCATTTTAGAGTCTTTGAGAAGTTTATTCACTTTTAATTCCTTGTAAGTTTAACACTAAACCTAGAGAAAAAGGCACTCAGTCACTTAGAATCTATGTGGATGAAATTCCAGAGACAAAATATGCTTCTGAGGCTTTTGTCATCATTGTTGTTTTGTTTTACCGGTTTTCTTCTAAAAAGAAGACTATTTTCTAGGACTGAGGCATTAATTATATTGCTCCTTTTGACGTAATACCATACTTCTTATGTAGACAAAAAAAAAAGCCATTGGTTTTTATAACTAGTGGCATTTATTTTCCTATCACTGGAAATTTTGTTTGGAAAATGGAAACCAGTTTAGAGTAATCTATCTTTCTACATAAGTGTTTCTGTGGCACTTATCACAGCAGTACCTGGGCACTCAAAAGCACTATTAGACTAAAACACATACACTGGAGGGAGGAAAAAAAAAAAAAAAACTAGATGCTAAGAGAACAGAAAGTTTAAAATATCTAGAGAAATAGAAAAAAGGTTCTTTATTTATGAGGAACCCAGTACAGTTATTTATTTAAAGACTTCTAAAGGACTATCCTAGGCCTTTGATACTAGTACAAATCATCACTGAAACTTGACATGGCAGATCAGGAATGGAATATGACACCTTTTCAAGAACTTTGGGTAGAAGACAAAAGAGAAAGCAAAAAAAAAAAAATTTTTGTAAAAATAATTGAAGTACCAGTTGATGCCAAGGGTGTTTAGAAATCTCCAGTACTGTAGTACTTTTTTTGTTTTTCCCCTGGATACTCAAGAAAATGGACCTGATGCTTGTCCAGTTGAGTATCCATAGATTTTAATATCTGTAATGGGATACATTCAGGAAATGAATTGTTTAATGGCAAAACTTGCTGAACTAACTAATTTAAAGAGAAAGGGGCTGATATCATAAGCCAAATTCCAAACTGGTTTTATAACTTAAATGCCTTTTATCCCTCACTATAAGATCAATAAAATTATAGTCTTATATGCCAGATGTCAGTTAGGAAGGCAGAACAATTTGTAGTGTCAAAGGCCATTGATTTGTTTTTTTAAAATATATAAAAAGAAAATTACTGAATAATTACCCAATTTTGTATTAAAAATATGATCTGCTATAAAATTATTATGTAAGAAAAATCATATTTGAAAATAAGCCAATTTTCTTTGGCACATATAATTTATGTTACAATTCAAGCCAGCGTATTGAGAAAAAGCATATTAATGGGAAAGGAATATCTAATTTACAGAAAAGTAACCACCATAAAGTTTCATTTGTATCATGATGTTATTTCTGAGTAAAAGTACTTTCTGTCCCATTTCATGGTAGGCGACCTGCTGATTGTTATGACTTTCTTCCTATTTTAACAAAACTGATTCAGATTTTTTATGTGACCTTGCTATATAGACAGAAACACTGCTGATAGAAATTATATTTCAATGACTAAAGTCATCTTCACCTTAGGTTTACATAGTAGTTGGTGAATTAAAAGTATTTTAATAAGGCTAGCAGTAATAGTTCAGGAATGAGATTTAAACTGAGCTTCTGTGCCAATGAGTGCATTAACTTTATTCAAATATAGTGTATGTAAAATGGCATACAACTGACATGAGCTGATTATGATAATGTCTTAGTGCAAATTTTTGAAAATCAGGTACTATAAAAATATACCATTAACTTTATGTTAATAAAATATTTTGCTTGATGCCTTTTAAATTATTCATTTGAAGTAGTCTAAAAATATAAAAGAACTCTTATTATCATTCAATTTACATGATTACTTTTAAGTTCACTTTTTGGGTTTAACATAAACAGAGTGTAAAATTCACATCAAGCTTTGGTATTTAAAATGTGTAATTTTTATGCAAAAATTGGATGCTGTGTTACATTTTTAAGGTTGTCATTAGTATAAATATAATTTTGACTTCTGATTTGAAACAATTTAACCCTTACGAGAAATTATCATGTTTCCCAGGTTGACTCATTATTGCTGCTTTGATTATAGATGAATTCCTTTGTAAAAACACTTTATAAAGAATCTAAGGACTGACTTGAAGGCCCAGGGTTTTCCACTGATGCATTTGAAGAAATGACTAAAATTGCCAGGAAAAGAGGATCTTTTCTCCCAGAAAGTTCAGCTTTGATTTTAAGAATTAAACAACCATTATGTGCCCAGAACTGTGCTGAGCTATTCATGGACTCAGTACAGAAGGACAGCATTCTGGCTGCCACTTATGGTCAAATGGAAAGTCCCAGTACCAGTTACAGTGATGGGGACATAATGCTATCCAGGAATCTAGTCAAACAAAATTGGAAGACACGGCAGTAAAATTGGATAAGAACTGTAAACATGGTGGGGCTCGACTTAAGTGTGAGGGATGCAAGCTAGATTTTTAATGAAGACGTAGCCTTTACATTGGGAGAGGAATTTGAATAAAAGATCGGAATTGTCTTCTTTAGAATATATAGAGTATACCAAAGCCTACTTCTGTTCACAATATAAATAATTTAAATTTTACATTTACATGTTCATTTGTATATGCTTTAGCCCATATGCAAATATAAAACTAGTTATATAAATGATTACTTCAAGCCATACGCAATTCTAAAAATATATAGATAGATGAAAAAGTTCTCCAAATGCCAGACAATGGCTCACGTATTTCAAAAGGTGTTTTGAAAGTCTGTTCTTGGAAGGAAGGGAGAGAGGAAGAACAATGAAGTAGGAATTTGACTTGTATGTGCTATATAGCAGCCTGATACTTCTTTCCCATATGGGCTCAAGCTGTGATTGTCTCATTCCTACATATTTTAAAGAATGAGATTCTGTCTCATATCATTGCAAACCTGTCATCAATTAAAACCTTTGACACAGTCAAATATGAGTTTCCGACTTTTACATTACTCAGTACAACTCTGTGTCCCAAGAATGGTACTAATTTGACATGACTGGACAAGGCACTGAGTCAAGTCCTCAGAAGTTTATTAATATTTTGTAGAATTATAAAATTTTATCCTATTAAAATGGCAAGGAACCTTATTTTAGTCATCTCTCCTATCACCCACTTGAAACTCCTTGTACAGCGTTCTTAAGAGATGTTCACATAAGTTCAACTTGAATGGTAAAAGAAAAAGAGTGTCACTAGTCTGTGAACACTGCTTGCTCATTCACAGGCATTTAAAAAATTTGAAGACAGGTAATATTCTCTTTCAAATTCAGCATGTATTTCTTCATCTCTTCTTTTCATGAAAGAGTTTCAAAATTATCTTTCATTGTCCTCATCTTCAGGGAACTTTTGAGGTCCCCCCCCTATAAAACATTTGTTTTTGGGGGGGGAAACAATGTCCCCCCCCCTATAAAACATTTATCGATGATGTCATGTGGTAATCCAATGATAAAACACATACACACACATCGCTGGACTCCATTCTCAAGCCATTTATATTTAAGACAGGGCAAGTAAACATATACAAAAGAACAACACAAATAAATAATTATAAATTGTGTTAAGCATGAAAAAGGAAACCACCCCAAACCACAATAGAATATCCAAAATGTACATAAATTCTGGATCTGATCTGACCTGCATAAAAATAAAAGGAACTATCACTGACCTTGATCTGAATACTACACAATACTGCAGCCAAAAGATTGGTTCAGCATTTTGAATTTGTGGTGAACTCAGACCTCTGGGTCTTTTTCAAATGAACTTCTGCCATATCACCTTTCTCCTACCTTCTACTTGTATAACTGATTTTCGAACATCAACACAAAACCTTACCCTTCTGCATCTAAAATTCCATCATCTTGGTTTTGGCCCTTGGATCTAACATGTCACGGTCATTTCTGAATCATAATTAAGGCATCCGACATATTAAGTAAACCTTTGCATCAACTGAAAATATGATACACATTATTCAGTGACTTTAGTAAAGAGTGAGACCACAGGTGAAGCTGTGAAGCCCCAAGGTATGCTTCCCTAAAGATATCTCTAAATTGATCTACATATATAAAATCTACATATATAAAGTCTTTCAATACCGAACCATAAGTAATAGACGTTTGTTGTCTGGGCTGTCTGATATCCATTTCTCCCTCCTCTGGCAATATATTTTTCTTTGAGGAGCCATCCTCCTGCCATTTGCACTTTATATAATTTTGAAGGCTCAGTCTATCCCAGGGTTTCTTGTGACGAAACAAGGCCATCGAGAATATTGACTCTGCTTATTACAGAATTGGGAAGATAATCTGAATCATTCTAGTTAGAATAGATTCTTGACTTTATCCAGCATTGTTGGGAAGAGAGACTGTCTCACTAGCATTGAAAGTGGGAAGACTCAAGGTTGGAATTGTTAGAAGTCCCATATGGAGACTGTCATTCAACTGACAGATGCACGTGGAGCTGGAGATAAAGAGAAAGAGACCAAACCATCCTCCAGCTGTTCTGGAGTAAAAGCCAGGTCTAGACTTCTCTGTTACATAAGCCATAATATGAACTCTTCGGCATCAGCCAGTTGGCCGTAGGTTTCTGCCATTTGCCAGGTGTTCCAAATGATTCACCATATTATTATCTAGCCCACATTTCCCTGTTGGCAACAACAATGTCATGGGAGCCTTTGTCATCTGTTTTATTAAAACCTAGATATAGAATCTCTATAATACTTTGTTGGCCGGTCTGTCTAGTAATTCTTTTGTCAGAGGAAATTAGATTTGTTTGTTTGTAGTAAATTTATGCTGGTTCACAGTGATCATCTCTTTTCTAAAACCATCTGGTTAATAATCCGCTATAGAAGCTTAACTAGTTTAAAAGACAGATTTCATTTGTTCCTTGTCACTAACCATGGAATAATATGTATTTTTTTTCCTCTGATTTTTTGGATAAGTTCTTTTCTAAATTTTCAGGCACATGATCCCCAAGGTTTTTGGTATGAGTAAATTTTTTAAATATCAAAATTTACCACAAACCTGCAAAGGCTTGTGGTTGTACTCCTCTTTTTACTGTTTATTTAAAAAATACATGAAGGCAATATTGATTATGAATCTCTTCTTTTTCATTTTTTAAAAATTTTTAAAAATACACATACAGGTTAATGAATTATCATTATGTTAGTTATCTTTTGCTATTTGGCAAATTACCCCCAAACTTAGCTTAAAACAATAGACATGCATTCTCTCACAGTCTCTGTGGGTCAGGAACCCAGGCATTGTTCAGGTGGTGCCTCTGGCTCACATCCCATGAGGCTGTCATCCTTTTTAAATGAAATTCTGTTTACTAATCACAGCGCCTCTAAACATCTGACACATCGTTCTATGTCCATATAGAAAATTTAACTTATTCAAGCTGTATATAAATCTGTGTATAAATAGGTTCCCAGCGTCGTTTCGATCTGGCCGCAGGGGTGAGTAGGACAGGCGGGGCAGGCCCGTCACAGCATATTTGTTTGACGACGACTGACATTTTATCTCTGGCCCTTTTCAAATAAATACCAGAGCCTATGGTCTCTTTCTTCTAACATCCCCTTTACTTCTTCCCGTCAGCCTCTATGGAGGCTGCTCTTTTGACTCTGCTCAATAGGAATCTTGAAAAGAAAAGCGATGACCCGATGGGGGAACGTTTGGGCTCTCAAACCCACAGAGAAGCTGGGGCCTGAGCTGACACTAGAAAAACTTCACTTCAAACCTGGAAGTTGTATTGGGCGTGGGGCAGTTCCCTCGGCACATAAAGCGAGAGAGTCTATAGTCTCCATACTCGTGGAGAATTACCTGACAGACCGACCCTAATGAAAAGCGGTACGTAGTACCTTCTCAGAAGCCTTCAGTGTGCTTTTTTTAAATAGTGATACTCAAATATGGGCAACTGGTAATGCCCAAATATTCTGTCTGTCTGCTTTAGGCAGTTTATTTTTCAAATGAAGTTGAGCGAACCACACACAGTTTAGAGAAAAGCACATTTATTTTTACCTTAGTAAACTGATTTGTCATTTTGGCAATGGTTCACACAACCTTGAAGATGGGATGCATTTGCTAAAAAGAAACAAAGGAAAGAAGCAGCAGCAGCTTTTTCAGAAGCAAAATCAGATCCCTAAATACCCGGCTGTAGGACTTTTCTTTAACCTCATTGTTGCCGTTCTAAACTCGTTGTGTGTTACTGTCTGCAAAAAGTGTTGGGGTGTAGTCAGTCTGCCACGCTAATACTCACACTTGATGCTTTGTGCCTTGGGTGTCACATCCGGCTTTTTTGCTCCCCGTGCAGCAAGGAGTTACCACTTTGTCCACTCGCTAGCTTGATTTTTGAGAACATGGCACACGGTGGGCATCAGGCTTAGAGTCCTATACACTGTCTCCCTAGTGCTGATAATTGAAACCTTGGCAGAGGTTGTCTCCAAACACCAAGGCATAAACTGCTTGAATGAAGAGTTTTGTAGTACACAATTCTGAGTCAAGGTTATCATAAGAGGTACAGCACATGAAGTTGAAGGATTTCAGAGAATGGCCCTCTTAATGTCTGGATCCAAGTGAATAGCTGAAGAGCTGCCCTATCTGGGTTAAACTATCTTTGTAAGTGGCCAGTCGCGTGAAGCCCAGGTAGGCAAATGTACAGTTTCTCAGTGAGCGGGAACACTTAAAATATAATACCAGGCCCCTTATTTTTATCCCCCTCCCCAATATCCTTCTAGAGAAGCAGTTGGTCGCATGACTCAGATTATGAGTTTAACTATCATTCCACAAACATCACAGCTGCTTGAGACTTTGACACCTGATGCCTGAGTCATTAAAACAATCCTACGGGTTGTCTTCTTGGCCCTGATCCACTTTACTCCTTTTCATTCCCCCAGACAAATCATTATAAAATAATCCTAAAGCATATACATATATATATATATATTTTTTTTCTGTCACTCTGCATTGGCATTTCACGTCTGCCGTCTAGGAGAAAATGCCCTTCACTATTCCACTTATTACAAATCTGGAATTAAAAGTGTGAGAGGAACGTCCCTTAGTTTTTTGAGGTGTTCTCATACCTTCGCTGGCCTTCTTTCTTCACTCTGTCAGACTAGTATATTTTAAGGATAGAACAACATAATGAGACCCAGTGATAGGGTAGAAAGATCGTGATTCAGGACAGGGGTGAAAAGCTTATCTGTAAAGAATCTGAGAGTAAATACTTTAGGCTCTGCAGGTCAGTCTCTGTCATGACTACATGACCCATTGTAGTCTGCAGACAGCCAAAGACAATAATATCTAAGCCAGTGTGTGTGGCATCGCATTAAAATGTTATTCGTGGACACAGTGATTAGAATTTCATATCATTTACATGTCTCATGCAATATTCCTTTGATTTTTTAAACCATCTAAAAAGGTAAAAACATTTTCAGCCCATGTGCCATGCAGAAACAGGTTGTAGGCCAGATTTGGCTTACAGACTATAGTTTGCCAGCCTTTTATTTAGGAAAGAGATTGATTTGGACCTGAATCCAAGCTCTGCCATGAACATGTGCATGACCCTCGGTACAGGTTATAGAGCTTCTCTGAACATTAGTGTGTGTGTGTGTGTGTGTGTGTGTGTGTGTGTGTGTGTGAGAGAGAGAGAGAGAGAGAGAGAGAGGGAGGGAGGGAGGGGGGAAAGAAGAGAGAGAAGGAGAAAGAGAAGGAAGGAGAGAGAGTGAGGAAGGGAGAGATCTAGTTGCAGGAGTATGTCAAATTTGATGAGCTATCATAAGTAAAACAATGAGTATGGTCTTGATCTATAGGGACTCAAGAATTTTGACATGCCTCTGCTCTGGGAAATCAGATAACACATCTCATATGTAACCTTAAGAACATCATCATCTATATGCACTCAATAATTACTGCTGATGTAGAAAATACTAGATTTCATCTCTCTGCTCTCTTAATTTTTGAGGTAAAACAGCTTTGATTGAAATTCCACTGCATGGATCTAGGGAATTCTCTGAAGTGCTTTCACTTTTTAATACTTTGTCCTTATGTGGAAATAATAATGATTCCTGGCATATAGAGTTGCTATAAAAATTATATAAATAATGCATGTAAAGTGCTTAGACAGCAACTACATCAGAATCACTCCATAAATAAGAAAGTTATTAATAATAATACTAATATTAATATTATTAAATGGCCTCAGAGAATCTATTGGATAAAGTCCAAGTTATACAAGTTTATTCCAATTCTCTAATCAACTGGGCTAATCTTATCTTTCAAAATTTTCCTCGTATGTGCACATACTTTTCTTCTGCCTATTTTACCACATCCTACTCACAACTTGCTCCTTCCCACGGATATGTCTTTGCTCATGAGCTTCCTCTTATCTGAAAATCTTTGCTCTGAGTTTTCTTCAAAATATTCTGTCAGAACCTCTAGATTCTCAGTTTTCACCTCTGTAGGGTCTTTCCTAAGAGCTGTAGATCCTATAGATTTTTCCTTCAGTTTTAATACCAAAATCATTTTTGTAGTATGTGATATAATTTTACACCTAACTGTGTATTATCGTGTTTCATTCTCTAATGATCTCATATTTATCTGTCCAATCTTGGAACTAGGCTGTCATTACCTGTAAAGGACGGAAGGTGAGATCTACTTATTCTGCATGCCTTTCTCTCTAAAATGCCCTGCTCACTTTGAGCCTGTATCTTCTCATTGATATAGTCACTTGAGTAGACAGAATCTTCACCGTTCCCGATCCTGATCCTATAGGAAAGACTCCTTATGATGGAATATTCTCTATCCACTGGAGGTTGGTTGTGGATACATTGTTATTTTTTTTATTGCATACTCACCTGAAATATTACTGCCAGATCTCTGTCATTTCTGCTGTTTTTGGTGACAGACACATTTTACTATTAACATCAGTTTATTTGTTCAAAATTTTAAGCGAAACTTTAATGTTACACTGAAATTAAATGTATCCTTTTTAAAATGTTGAGTCTTTGGTTCCCTTTTGAGTATTTCATGTGGATTCTAAATTTATTCACCACATGATACCTGATTTTTTTCATTGAAATTTATTAGGAGCCCAATTAATTGTGATTCATTAGGTAGCATTTGGCAAGCCTAGATGAGGTCATTCAAACAGAGATTTTGCACTCCTGGACACATTGTCTTTTGTTGCATTAGAGATTAGGGAGAAGTGAATTTTCTTTTCCTTATCTTGCCTTTTTGGCTCAAATATTGTATATGTACTTTTTTTTTTTTTTTTTTTTTCCTTCAGAAAGAGAGGGAAAAACCAAAGAGTGAGACCTGGAAGAAGGCTGTGAATATGATGACATTGCTACTTCTGCCAGTGAGATATCCCTTCTTCTCAGTGCCTCTGGCCAAGGAGTTTCAATTAAATGCCCTTCCAAGCTTGCCATTTCCTCTACCCCACCAGCCACAGGGTATGCACGGCAGGCTAACACAAGAAGCTGCTCTGCCCTGCAGACTAGACCTTCTGGTTTCACAATTCCACGGCCCCATGCAAAGAGGAGAGAAAAAGTTGCCTTGGTATTGCATTATAGAGTAGAGAGCACGAAAAGAGACTTAAATGCAAAAATGATATGCTTGCTCCTCTTTTAGCCCTCTCCTGTCTCCCTCAACAGGAAAGGATATCAAGCTGCCACAATTTGTAATGATAGGACAATCAAGACCTGCAGCATCTTGAATAAATTGAGTTCCGCTGAGTGCTGGAGAGAATGGCATTAAACCCCAATATTGGTCAGAAAGACTGAACATCTTTCTGGAATCTCTAAAAAGGAAAATGAAATAAAAAAGTAAAGCATTTCCTTATTGTAACAGAAGGAAGAAGGAAAAACATGTTTCAGTTCTCTGGCCTACCTTGCTTTATCTTTTTGTTTGGGCAGTGATCACAGACCCATATGCTAAATGGTGGAAGATATTTTTCAGAAGCATTTGTCTTCTTGGAAGGCTTCTAAGCTTGTTTTATTGGCAACTGTGAAATCACCACTGGGTCTGTTGTGTGGTTATTCTACAGATGGTTCTCATGGGTGGCTTGTTTCTTCAGGATGAAATATCCCTTTGGACTCCAGTTGAGATTTAAGAAATTCATACACTACTAGTATTTACTTTCTTTAGGTAAAATTCTCTCACTGTTTCACCTGTAGACCCATTCTTTGGAGTTTTCGATAGATGAGAAAAAGGTAACATGGTAGAAGCCCATTCAAGTGGCACTGATGCAAAGCAGCCATCTCTGAAGCTTCACGATCCATCGCGGTCAGTTCCAGTTTGGATGGATGACAGGTGTTCTAGAAGTTTACTTGGTACATACAGAAACCAGCAACCAAAGGAAGTTCAAAATAATCAGGGAATTTCACCTAAAGGCAGATGGCAACACTTCTATTATACTTGTGATAGAGTTTGTTTGTTTGTTTGTTTTTACTTCTCCACAACACTCACATTTCATGCCAGGGATGTTTATAAGTGCCCAAGACAATGTAGTCCTAAAATGGACTACATTGATTTCAGTATTGTTCCTTTAAAAATAGAATCTGAATGGACCATTCTAGTTTGTAGGGAAGAAAAGTTACACTATAACTTTTTAAAGACTTCGGTTCATTTTCATTTCTTAATTTGCCCCCAAATTTAAATCGACTGTATTTTCTGTGGGATCAAGGGGATAACTGGTATGTCATGGAATTGGCTTTTTAGAGTGATGCAGGAGTGGGTTTGAATGGCTACACAATTGCTCACTAGTTGGTAGACTCTGGTACGTTAACATTTCTGAATCTGTTTTTCCATCAGTAAAATGGGGAAGAATGGCCTTACTCAGGGTTGATGTGAAAATTAAGCAATATAACACGTAAAATCTCAGCAAAGAATCGTCACCTAATGAACTCAGATATTTTCCAAGTACTCTCTCTTTGCTAGGCTTTGCTGTTTGCACTTTATATGTTTTAACTCAGCTAATGGTCATTACTAGATGATATGTAATATAATAATGCCCTGCTCAGATATGGAAACTGAGGCAGAGAAAATGTTTGCTTTTCAAGGAAGCAAAAGGAGTAATTAGTGGGAGTGGAATTTGCTCTTTTGCTCTTAATCATTACTTTATTTTGGCTCTCCATGTATTATGCAGATGATCAAAGAATGGTTATTTTCCTTGCTCTTCATTTTCTAGGCCTTTATTTATGTCACCTGTAAAATGGATGTGATTGACTAGTGACTCTTAGAAGAAGTGCCCATTAGAACATCTTGAAATTGGACAAGGCTAGACTTAGTCCTGTGAAGATTCTAAATTTGTAGTATTTTGGCAAAGCAGCAGAGGGGTAATCAAACTAGAAAAGGTCATACTAACCAACAAAACATTCTTAACCTTCTGTTTTCCTGGAAATTTTCATTAGTCTAGATGCAGAAGAAAATCTCTGCTTTTTAAAACTGGTAAAACATTATCTTCTTAAAGTGTAATTAAAGTGAAGATATGGCTATAATTTTTGGTTTTCCAGTGTTTTATCACCTGATTCTCCTTTGTAAGTGACCTTGGAACTTTATGATATTCATGTGGAGCTGTCGTGCTTTTCATGGTTTAAATAATTTTCATTTCAGCAAAGTGTTTGGCAGCAGCCTTCTCCTTCTTACATGGCAGTCGTACAATGCAGGCTTTAAGTGACTCTTAACAGAATTACCCCCATGCTGCTTTCTTTCCCTGATACGCCTTGGCCCTAAGTTCATTTTTAGCACTTATACAGAATTGCTTGTTTTTATTAGCATTCATCTGCACTAAATGTAAGTTGTGATCAGATTCCTTAATATATTAATAAATGGCAAATAAAAATTTTACAGCAAAGGGAAAAATACATTTAAATTCATCACGCTTCTAACATTAATCTAAATGGATGTTTTTCTTGTTACATCAACCAGCTTATCTATAAGGATGCAAATGTCCATTCTAACCTTTAGTAACCAGGTTACATCTGCTGACTTAGAACAGCCAATAGACAATGCATGTGTGCATGTGTGTCAGTGTGTGTATGTGTGTGCACATGCAGACACAGTGCACTCATTGCTCTTCAAGGGCAGCAACACGTTAAAAATAACATATCGTTAAAAAATCATTGTGAAACTTATAACAGATACTCAGAGTATCTAAAGATCTGATGTCAGACACTTTTAGGAAATCAAAATCTATGAATGGTTCTCTGTTTAAAAATTATCCCTTGCACAGGAAAAAAAAAAAAGAGGAAACAAGTCTTGAGCAGCATACACTAATATATATTTAAAAGAGTTAAGGTTGATCGAAGATTTACCACAACAGCATCACTGTTCTAAATGCTTTACTGTGTATTACTTCATATAATCATCACAGCAACCCTATGAACTAGTTGCTATTATTGCTATTCCCATTTTTCAGATGAAGAAACCCAGTCTTAAAACCATTACACAGCTCATCCTAGGTCATCCAGCAAAAATGGTGAAGTCAGAATTTAATCTGGTTCCATTGCCTGAGGTCTTCACTCTGTGTGGCACTGCTTCCCAGTTGGGCAAACCAGTAAGTCAGAGGTCCAGATATCCAATTGTTAGAAGTAAAATGCGATCGCTTACATAACTAAAGGGAACATGTGGAAGCACCCATCAGTTGCTATGCAAATCAAGTTACTCAGCTGAAAAGTTGGGAGTCATGGGAGAAAGCAAGGAAAAACCAAGAATGGAGAAGGTGAAAAAAAGGAAAACTAGAGGCTGCAGATAATAGAAGCAACTATGGAGATGCAAAGAAGCTGGCCAGTCTGAAGATTAGAGAAAAATGCTACCCAAGGATGGGAAGAGAGGACCGCTCTTTCATAAGCTGCCTACGTTACCACACCACCTCAGGCCGCTGGAGTGCCACATTAAAGATACATCCATCGTCGGGCAGCCGTATATTGGGGCATTTAGTGCAAGGACCAGTCAGGTCCTGCTTTCCGCCTTAGCCTCTGAGAGTATGAATCATCATTTTTACTTAATCCCGCTTTATGCTGTCAGGACAGATATGGAAGTGCTTAACTGGGAATGAAGTGAAGTTATTCATTCTACTGCAATGGGAAAACTAAGCTGTGTTATTATAGTAGAATATACGAGTTATATCTTAAAACAGAGACAAATCCGTAGTTTAAAATATATCCCAAGTTAATAAATAAATAAAATAAAGTATGTCTCAAGTGTGTGGCTCAACTTCAAGAAAAAACAAAGTATCATTTAAAGAAATGACTTTTAATTTTATCTCTGAACAAACAAACAATGCAGGGTACCAGGTCTATAATTGACTCTCAAGAGAGGAGAGGGATAAAGGAAGAGGAAATAAAGAGCAACAAAAATTAGCAAGGGAAATAGAGGCGGGGAGAGGAAAGGAGGGTCAAACACGTATAAATAACTGCTTCGGTGCGTATTGTATACCCGTAAGCCTTGGTCATGAGACATGGTGGAACGCTACTTACTACTGGTAGAAATGAACTCATAACTTATAGAGCTACCAAACTATTTAATGGGTATTTCAGAGCAAAGACTTCTGAACAATACTAGCACTTGAACAGGTTTAAAGGGCTGATTAAACCCATCTATTTTATGTTAGTCAAATTAAACCTCAGTTAATCTTCCATAAAAATTTATATTTTTATAAAATTATAAGTGATTGGGAGTTACCATTGTCCCTGAGCTTTTTAATGTGTCAAATATTTAACAAAGTGAAAGTATACTTTTCTGGCCAATTCATGGATCTTTTGGTGTATTTAATAAATGATCCTTTTCAGAATGGCAGACTTATCTGAAGAGAGCAAAGCTAATCTACTGTCACATAAAGTAGAGGGAGCAGAGATGGTGTTCTGCACGTTTTAAAAAAACCTTCTTTATAGGGATTGATATTGCTATACGTTCAGTCTAACCACAGAACTGGAATCTTAATCAGAACATCTATCGCGAAAGAATGTTGAAGCCCATTGTAACTTTAAAGGTCAAGTGATTATGTTTTTATACCCAAATTGCTTTCAGTATTCAAGAGTCCTTTTAACAAAATGTTAACATACATTCTAGCTCTATGTTTTCAACTTCTGGTTGTAAATGTTATGTAGGATTTGAAGTATCCCCTCTTTAAAACTCTTGACTAGTGCTGGATTTTTGACACTCCATCTTCACCAGTGGATTCATTGTTAGTGAGTGAGAAAGACCTTTAGATGTAGACATGTGAGGTAAAGATTTTACTTCCGGTGTCACTAGTACAGAAATCCTACACCATGTTCTGACTTTTGTTGACAAGACAAAGGAAAGAAGAACACCATGAGACAAGATCATGTTCTAGAGGAGGAGGGGACCGCTTTGGGAGGTTGACATTTTGAGCTTTGATTTCCTAATGTATTTTTAAAGAAACTTGGCTATGTTACTTCTTTCCAGGTATCTAGCATGTGAATACTCTTTTCTCCATTTTTTTAAAAGAAAGATTCAAATGCCCTAAATAAAATCAGCTAACACTAAAGGATTTTTTGTCAGGGAAAAAATTCTTAGTATAAGGGTTTTATTCATTTAACTCTGCGACTCACTGGGTCTTATACCTGTGAAAAAGTACCGTGACTGACAATTTTAATGAATGCCTTATGCCATCAGGAAAATGTAAACTCTTATCTAGTGTTCTTTACTAAAGGAAGAGGAAAGGCATGTGACAATTTTGGGAAGAGTTCTACTCCACAATGATGGACATTTTAAAATTTGGTTCCCTGAGGTGTTTTATTAACTGCTTGGGAAAACTTAATTATCTACAATAACTTTTAAGTGCCCCATAAGCCAGTCTAGTGCTCCTCAGGTAAATAGTTCATTCTGGACATTCATAAATAACTAAATCTGGAGTAAGTTTCAAAGTTTCAGTCCTGGTTTTGCCATTTGCAAGTTATGTGACTTTCAGCAAGTTATGAAAACTTTGTAAATCTCCATTTTTCCCATGTGAAAAATGCAGATAATAATGCTAATCTCACAATATTGAGGAATGTGCATTGGATGTTCAACATAGTATCTGGCACACTGGACATTTTTAATAAATGGTAAAATATACATTTTTTTACTTTAAATATTTTACGTTAAATGTTTTTTGAAGCAATACATGATTTTCTAAACATTAATTAATGGCAACATATTTTCCAACACCCTCTAAATATAATTAGAATGAAATTGTCAGCACAAAGGTGTAAGTTCGTCAATAGTCATTAGTCCGTATGTCCCTTCATGATCTCCAGCGATCCAAAGAGTCTCCAAAAATCCCAGTTGCTAGAAGATTAGATTCTGTAGTCACATGGTGTCTAAATAACCTTATTGTTCCCTGCCTAGGTTGTGTCAGGGCTGTGCAAACACAGCCTCAATTTATATAGCAAGAGATAGCATCCAGACAGGACCTAATGTGTTTATGACCAGTGAATAAGTAATAGAAATTCACCATCTAATGAACACATACAATGAATTGGGCACAAACATGATGTTTATGAGAACGAGATCTAAATAAAAGAGCTTTGGGTCGAAGTCTTGGCTCTGCCCTCATTAGCCAAATGTCCTTGGTATGCTTTTCCTCATTTCTAAAAATATGGATAGTAATATTTGCATTTCAGAGGGCTGTTATAGTGGCTAAATGAAATAATGGATGTTAAGCGTATTTAGTACATCGTAACCTCTTCCTTCTTTTGCCTGTCATGACATCCTCTGGTTTTCCTCCAGCCTCACAGTCCACTCCTTCTCAGTGTTCCTAGCAGTCCCCTGCTATGCTTGACTGGAAATTGAGTGGCTAAAGTCTGACCTTGTCCTTCTCTCACTCTACACACTTGTCCCAGGTGGCCTCATCCAAACCCATGTCTTAAGACACCACCTAGTTCTCAGTGAGAACTCTAATTTCCATCTTAGTAGCACTGCTGCTGTAGTTTGGTGAGGTTAAGCATATTGGCCAGTCACATAGAAGGAGTCAAATTGGCATAAAACCAATGTCTGTCTGACACTGAAATCCAACCTATTAAAAATGCAGAGGGAGAAGGCAAAAAGCAAATGATTTAGTACTAATCACCCACGTACTAACTTCCAAATCCAACAAAAGGAGCAGGAAACATTTGAGTGTTTACTTGACTTGCTGTATCTGAAGAAATCATGCAGTTTTTTTTTTTCATGTGATAGCGCAGCTTATCCTTTAATTAAAATTTAAAAAACAGTTTTTGAAGGTTAAGAGATCCATCTAAAACTTCACATCATTTTCAAGGAAAATTAATAAAAATTATTAATTGTTATAGCTCATTTATAAGAAGCTAGATGAGAATATTATGAAAAATTAGTGAAATTATTATCAGATGGAATAATTAAAGATCAATTGTGAAATAATCACATAATTCTACCTATACGCTGTATTGCTCTTCATTAATCAAAGATAATCTGGAATTGCAATACTTAATTAAATGCAAAAAAGTGTTTGTGTGTTCTGGCTCTGAAAGGAGATAATTGGAGAGTACAGAAGCTGTGCAGTTATCAGCTTTTGCTGATTTTTTTAGAGTCTAAAAATGTAAATTCTACAGTGTGGAGGTTGGTCATTTTGTGGGCTGTTGAATTTGACTTAAAATAAAAACACCTGTTTCCAATAAAATAATATTCTCTTAGTCCCAACAAAGGGAACTTTAATGCATCAATAAGAAGAAAGCAATGCATCTCATTTTGGCAGATGTATTAGATCTCAGAGGCCCATGAACAAATTCCATCTCACTTTGCTTTCTTCACTGCCAAAGTAGCGACCTACTGGCTAAAATCCTCAGTGCTCCTCGAAAGAGGAAGCAACTCAGTCTTTCTCCTATTTGTCAAATAAGACCATTTATAATACTCATATCAAGAACTAAAATAAAGTCACGCATCAATTTCAAGTGCCATTGATATAATCAAGGTAGAATTTACATGCAATAAAATATGCCTACTTAAGGTATATAACTGTGCCTTTTGACACATATGTACACTCATGGTATCACCATGGCAAGATACGGAACATTTTTGTCACTCCAAAAACGTCCTTGTGGCTGCATCACAGTCGACCGCACCCCCACCCTTGACACCATGCAACCATTGATCTGCTTGTCTGGTGGGATAGATTAAATTTGCCTTTTTTATTTAAGTGGACGTATATGATGTATTCTTTGAATCTGACTTATTTTGCTTGGCGTTGTACTTTTAAGATCCGTTCTTTTTCACACATTCCTTCTTTATTCCTGAGTAGTTCTTCATTAGATGAATATGCTACCATTTCCTTGTTGATCAACCTGTTGATGCATGTTTGGCTTAGTTTCAATTTTGAGCTGTTATGAATTAAGCTACTAGAAACCCTTCTTTATAAGTCTTCATTTGGGTCATATTGTAATTCAGTTTTCATTTTGTTTTACATCATGTGTTGATTATATTAATCAAGTAAAAATTAATTTCAATAATATCTGCAGGATGGAGGAAGATCATTTTCATGCTTTATGTGAAAATATATTAAAATAATGAAATGTATTCTTTTGAAAAAGAAGGATTTTTACATGCATTGTTTCTTTCATTTTTTACATCATGCTTTTCTATAGATATGGAAGATACCGTTATTGTTCTTAACTTATAAATTTGTAAACTGGGTCTTAAAGCAGTTCAGTGGTTTGTTCAATATCACACAGTTGGCAAGTGTTACAGTCAATACCAGAACCTGTTCATAACTTCCTAATCTGGCCCACATCCCATTCTGCCACGAAGAAATTTTTCACTTCCTTCAACACATATTTGTTAAGTTCTTTTTGCCTAACACTGTGTTAGGATGTAGGGAATCACATAACAACAATGAAAATCTGTGTTCCCTCAAGGAATTTATTATTTCATTGAGAAGACAATACATGTACATGAAAAAAAAAATGAGTGCAATTGAAGGCAATTAGTTAAGGTTGTTACAAACATGTATTCTGTGTTGCAATGAAAACAGGTGTTGAATTAATAGCTAAATAAAGTTGGGTAAGGAGTTACCTGAAAGAGATTCATTAAGGAAGTGATTTTTGTGCTAGATGTTGTAAAACAAAAAGTTTGAGAAACAAGTATGTGGAAAAGCCAAGTATGTATGTCTATGGAATGAGGAGCAATTTGAAATCAGCAGGACTGAGAGGATTTATTTTCAGATTGAATATGTAAGGCGGGGCCAGTTCAATGTCAAGTTGAAATATGTGCAATTTACTAGTGGACAGCAGGGGGGCATTCTAGATCCTTAAGGAACAAAGAATACTGAGTGGCATGGTACAAGTGATGTTTTACATAGGATAATTGGTCACAGCTTGCATAATGGGGTAGATCTAGGAAGGAGATCAAAGAGTATGAGGTGATGATGATCCAGACTGAGGAAAGGAAGAGACAAGTCTTAATGTTTTTTTTGGTTGTTGTTTTTTGTGTTTTTGTTGTTGTTGTTGTTGTTTTAAATAAAAACGGACAAGCTATTACAGCTCTTCACTGAATGGTTTCCTAATTCAGAGACAGCCATACAAAATTTCTCTAGAAATGAAATGGCCTTGTGCTATCAGAGCTAGGTTTCACAGCCGTAGACATGATTCTAACGCTATGCTTTATTAGACTTAATTTTGGCCTGGAGCTTAATTCCTTTTGCTAAAATTCACACGCCTGTCAACTTACCAAAGGCTTGCTTATTTTAGTTTCTCTGTTTCGAATATAGTTTAAAATAGCACCCATCAGTCTTAATCTCAACTATTTTCCAAAATGTTTCCCAAATTAATAAGTGAAGGATTGGAAGCAGTGACCCTGTAGGGAAAAATGACAAAAATAGCTCACCCGCAATTAGAAGCGAAATCTCCTTTCATTGAGCAATAGGAAATTGGCCAAACCCAGCAGCTTTTCATATTGTGCTGTGCCAAAGGGGTGCTTAAGGCACATGCTCCCTAAGTTCTGTCTCCTGTTGCCCAATGGTCTGGTGGATGCTTCTCTTTTGTTCCCCATTTTCTGCTGTCAGCTGAAGTCTCAATCACCATGCCCTGGGCAGACAGGTAGGTTGGGTTCTGGTAATTAAATGAACTATCCTCATAAAGAGACTTCAGTTAAAGGTGCATGTGGGTCATGGCACATTGAATAACCCTGCCACCCTGCATACCCACTCTAGAATACAAACTAAAAGTGTCACTTTCGATTGATTTGGAAGCCAAAGAAGCCTTTCACCAAAAATGTATGGCCATGAAGTTAAATGACTCTTGCTTTTTGTTCTCAGTCCAGTGATTTTTCTATGCATTATGAAGGGGGGCACTATAAACTTGGGGAGAAGATAAACTTCAAAACCTGCTGCTCTATGCATACATGCTCTGAACACAAAAGTCATTTAATCTTAGATGTGTGGCTTATTTTTTTGCCTCAGGTTCCTCATCTGCAAAGTTAGAATAATATTAGTACTTGCCCCAAAGAGCTAAGATCTATTTAAATCGCTAAGTATTCTGCCTGGCACATAGTAAGCATTCAAATATTAACAGTTATATTTGATCTGGTACTCCTGCTAGTATTGTTTTGTTTTTTGTTGCTGTTATTGCTTCAGCCTGACTTTTTTTTTTGGGGGGGGGGGTAATTCCTCTCAAGGTATTTTTAGTGTAATAGGGAACACAGAAATAAAAACACCTAAACATAGAATTTAAAAAGCCCTATGTATAGGTGCAAACAATATGCTGTAGAAACAGTTGAAGAGAGACTAATTCTGCAAGGGCAGTTGGAGACCATTCATTTAATGGGTCAGATGTGTTAGAGCTGAGCATTGAAGCTGTGATTTTAATTTAATCCGAGACAAAGGAAGGCAGACTCCCGAAGGTGTTTGAAGGGAGACTCCGGCTGTAGGCAGTTAGGTCTGGCATCAGTGTGGAAAGGGGGCAGTGTGAAGAGAAAAATTAGCGGCAAGGAAGGGGTAGCAAACTGGAAATGGTTATTTTTCTTTGATTGTTTTTGTGAGACTATGGGCCAAAAGAGGCAGAGCTTGTAGCCGGGAGGCTGGCGTGACATGGCGGAAGGGTGATGGAAAGTCCTTTACCTATGTACCACATCCAGCCCATCAACATGTCCCGTGACTGAGTATTCCTCTGACGTAAATCCTCAAACTTATCTGCTTTTCTCCCTCTTACCTTATGTGACCTCTCAACAGCATTTCTCAGGTGGACCCCTCTCTGATTCCGGGACTCATTCCTCCTCTTGAATCTGATGACACTCTGGTTTTCCTCCATCCCCATGGTTTTCCTTCCCATTCTTCCAGATGTCTGCTGCTCTGCTCGCCCACAGATGGCTCCGACTTTGGCCCTTTCTATCTATACACCCATCTAATTCCATGCCTTAAAACATGCCCTGTATCCTAATGAGTACCACATTTATATCTTCCTTTTTTGAACTTCTTCCAACTCTAGACCCATGGCCCAGACTTCCACATATCTACACGGATGTAATAGACATGCCAAAGTCAACATCTTAGCCATATTTTCCACTCCCAACTTGCTCTTCTCTGAGTTTCTCCATCTCATAAATGACATCACATCCACCTAACTGGTGGAGCCCACGATCTATATATTTTTTTCTTGAATTTCTTTGTTTCTTCCAACCTCCATACTCAATTCATCAGTAAGGCTGTCAGTGTTACTCCCCAGGTCGCCCAAATCTCGCCTCTGTTCTCCGTCTCTGTGCTCTCACCCTGGATCCGTGACTGTAACTTGTGGTAGATTAAACATTTATAAACCAATCTAACCGTGTTGTATCCTGACCTCTGCAATCCTGAACAAACCACTCAGGAGCTGGAGTGATCTGTTAAAAACCTAATTCCAGTCATGTCATTTCCTTTCATAAAAGTCTTTAACATCCAAACCCGTATCCAGTTTATAAGATCCTATTTCTCTGACTTTGTCATCTTTCTCCCCTCTTCGTTTCAGTCACACCAGCTTTCTTTTCCTTGAATATACCCACCGCGTTGCTCTTTAGTATGCTTTGTGGCCGCTTTTCTTATTGGTCAATGCTTTGTTTTGATGCCCTCTCTTTAGAGAACTCTTTCTTAATTTCACAGTAAGAAGTCCCCTCCAGCTCTCCCTGAATCACATCGCCCCACAGTAACCTGACTGCTTTTGTCTATTTTTCCTTATTCATTCTTCCATTCAGCTCCCTCCAATTAGAAGTTAACTTTATTAGAGTAGGAATCTTGTCATTTGTGTTTAAAACTCTTCCCCCAACATCTAAAACAGGGCTTGCCACATAGTACTTGCTCAGTAAATAGTATTTCAATGAATGACTCTTTAATACTGCCATCCTATATCCAACTCACTATCCTTTCTTGCTTGGAATACAACTAGCAAGCTTACTATTTGTAGCACTCTAATATCCGCCCCCACCAATTCGCTCTATACCTACGACCTTTTAAAACTGTGATCTGATCATGACAGTCCCCTCTCCCTCATAAACATGTGCCATACGGGATGTGGCCCATACCTGCTTCTCCAGCTCATCCCCTGCCATTCTATCTTCAACTCAATGTGCTTTTCCTTTATCTTTTCTTCTCCTAAATGCACAAATAGTGGATGAGAGCTGGAAATAGTTTCACTACGTTTTTCAGTCATCGGCACTCAGGAAAACTGTTAAGTGTTTTATTCTTGCAACCTCACCATATTACCTGCGCACCTTGTACTGGGATTCCCCGCCCCCCCCCCAGCTCCTTTTTTAATTGGTAAAGAGAAGGAACAGGAGCCCCAAAGGCGGGTGGTTACCCGTCAGAGCGCTTCATCATGAAAAGGTCTGAGACTTGTGGCAAAGCAATGACTGTAGGATGCAGGTCCAGTGGAGTGTGCACTATTCAGGCTCAGACCGAATTACAAAAAGTAATCTACTCTATTAACCAGAGTAGTTAGCGCATAATTCAGATCCCTGGAATTCCAGCTGATTGTGAATTTAAAAAACAAAAACAAACAAACAAACAACATATGTAATGTATAAAGAGCCACCCCTCACCCCACCCCCACCCCCTCAAAAACCCATTTCCATATACAGACTTCACGGGTGAGAAAACATTACAGATTTCTGCAAAACCAGAAATATTCTTGCTCTTGGGATGGAGAGAGGGGAGGCAAGTTCTGTTTTTCAAAGACAATAGGGATTAACCTAGTGAGAGGACAGAAGCAGTTTTGCATTCCATCCTTGTGTGCTGCCCAGATCCTGACTTGGGTATATTAGAACTGCAGAGGGTGAAAGAAAAGTTTAGAAGATAAGATGGAAACATCACCACATGCAAGTTTTGTAACTACATCTTGCTCGCTGATCACTTTTGGAAGGTGCAGGGTGGTCATGCTCCACCAAGGATAAGTCACCACACTGTAATGTAACCTATGCAGACCTCAGATTTGCTAAATAAAGAGAATGAAGACATTCACAGAAATTACTTAAATTGCAAATAAATAAATGCAAAACATATTAGGAAACTTAAAATAGAGACTTGAGATATGAGAGGGCACTATGCAAACACTAGAGAAATTTTGGGGTTATATCCTCTGTCCCAACAATGAAAAGTGAAATGAGTCTGTTGCGCGCGCGCGCGCGCGCACACACACACACACACACACACAAGCGTTGGGAAGCCACCATAAAAATGTGGGCAAGTATAAAACCTGAGATGTGCACAGGCAAGTGTTTGCTTTAGGAATTAAAAGAAAATATTAACAAAGGAAAAATAAAACAAAAATCCTGTGTTTTCATATATCTTTATTTCAAAAGGTCAATGAAAATATTTCAATCGATGAATTAATTATACATTTTCAAATCTCACTCCACTTTTTAATTTTATCCTAAAAATAACAAGGCTAAATAATAGCTAAAATTGATTGAGCTATCACACCTGTCTATGTACTGTGTTAAACATTTTCATTATCTCGTTTAAGCTCATGTAATCCAAAGAAGTGAGATTTATTATCTGTATTTTAGAGATGAGGAAACTGTGATTCACAGATATATCTTAAATTACCCCAAGAACTCATAGATAGTAAGAAAGTGAGTTATGAATCTAGGGGTTTCTGGTTTCAACACCCATGTTTTTAACAACTGCCCCATGCTACCTTTTTAATTTAAATTGCACCTTTTCTATGGAAATGAAATGAACAATCACTTAATGTAAAATCTGCTTATATGAATCACACTTGTAAAGGACTATGGTCACACAGAATGTATAGCTCTTTCTATAAAATTATATAATTTTATATGATGTTAAACTTTGGAGAGGTGGCTTAGATGTCTTTCTTTTCATCCACTTCAGAATAGTGTTTGTCCCAGGTCATGATGCTAATGTAAAAAAGAATTCTATATTTTGTTCTCTTACATGTGACAATTGCTCTACAATGATTTGGTCACTTGTGCAACCTGTGCTTTAGTCCTTACGAAAAATAAGAGAGCCATTCATCTATCTTGCAAAGACATACTTCATGCTGTATTTTTCTTCATGTGCAGTATTAGTGGAGGTATTTTATGCACAATTAAAAAGAAGCTATTTGAACTTTAAAGTTTTGAGGGAAATCACAGTGGAAATTTTCATCCTCCATAGCTTTATGCCTATTGGGTCATTCGTCAGACTAAAACTTTTTCCAGAATAAAATTCATCTTAAAAGTAAGCACTTTTTGTGTGTGGTGGGGTGGGGGTGGGGTAAGGACAAAAGTTTATGGATTTTTAAAAAATACTTTTTAAGAATGGATCTCATTGTAGGCTTATAATTTAGGTCTATACTGCAAAGATTGGGCAACTGTAATATTAGAGCTACTGCCTTTAATTTCCTGTTATAGATAGCAATGTCTATAATTTCTGTCAACTTAAATGAAGGGCTGCTTATCATTGGATAGTTTACTCATGTATGCAATAAACAAATATTTATTAGGTACTTACTATGTATGAAACACTCCTTTAATGATAAACAATATAGTTCTCTTTTCTACATAGCACTAACAGTCTAGTTGTAGAGGGTGGAAAGAGATACACACAATGAGAAAATTTCAAATAATAAAAACTACTATAAAGAATATAAAGCAGGATGATGCGGCAGATGGAGTAGCACCGATGAGAGGTCAGTTTACAAGGGTGGTCAGAGAGGGCCTTACTGAAGATGTGGCGTTCACTAGACCTTTATGATAAGAGTGATCCATGCATAGTTTTGGAGGAAGAGCATCTCAGGCAGAGAAGAAAAGGGCAAATATCATAAAATGAAATGGTGTGTTTGAGGAACACAGAGAAAGCCAGTGTGTGCCTATAAGGTGCAGAAAATGTCAGATGAATGTCAAGATGAGGTAGAAGAAATAATCGAGGGAACTATAGGCCTTGGTAAGAAGTGATTTTACTTTAATTTCAATAAAAACCATTGGAGGGTGATTTGCAACGGGGAGCTATATGATTTATCTAAGAACTTTTCATTTCACAAGGGGGATGCGGTTTCTGTTGGCCTCACACAAAAACAAGATATGGAAAAAGATTGAGGGCTGTAAGCCACAGTGCCACAGTGAAACACGAGGGTGAACCCTTATCTCCACATGCCACTCAGTGAGATTCAGTATGCACATATAACTTCACCTGCTCCCTGGGCAGGCACTATTTTAGGCACCAGGAATACTGTCATGACTAAGAAAAGATTTTGCCTTATATTTTAGATAACAGAATAGAGGGAACATATTTTAACCCTGAGCACTGACTGAGGGCTCTTTTTATTAATCTATCTCCTTTTCAGCTTTCAGAACTTGACTGCATTGTTTATCAATTGTGATTGCCCCAGAACCTATTAAAATGCTTGGCATGGACTAGCTACTCAGTAATTCTTAACAAATGAATTGAACTGAATTGAAGATTATCATGTTAGGTTTAATCTTATTGATACACATTGTGTGAATGTGTCTTCTCTTTTTTCAAAACTATGTCCTATTGGGAAATATATATATTTTTAAAGAAAGCTTCGTGTTTTTGCAGGGCTTTGCTACATTAGTCACTATATTATGTTCCTTCTGTGTCATGCGGTCTACCTTATTCCTGTGAATTTAAATCTTCGTGGCATGTATTTAATTTGGACTTACATTATATGAAGTCAGTTACACTCCAAATTTTTTGTCAACATAGTTTTTTGTAGTCATCTAAAGATGCTCTGTTTTGTTTTTGCACCTCATAAAGTCAAAAACTGGAGAATCGTTTCCTCTTTCCATTTGTACAGCTGATTATTAAAAAAAAAACTCACTAATCTCTGATTATTATAGAATACACTTTAAAACACCAATGCATTTTGATAGGTCTCTAGGCACTGGGCGTTCCCCTTACTGTCTGTGCCCCAGGTCCACGAAACCGTGGGCAGTTCCCTAAAAGTGGCATGGTCTCTTTCATGGTGTTTGTTCAATAACATTGCAATGTTCTTCTCTCTTCTTATTTTCTTTACTACATAGTTTATTTTCAGCCTTTGGGCCTTAGCTTAACATTTGCCATTTCTAAAAGCCTTTGCCTGACCTCTCACATCTGGAATAATCGAGAAATAATCGAGGGAACTATAGGCCTTGGTAAGAAGTGATTTTACTTCTTACCAAGTGTCTGTGCTTTTCCTGTTACCAGATTTATCATATACTATTCTAATATCGGTTTGCTCTCAGTTTGTTCGTTTGTTTTTGTTGTTGTTTTCCTAGACAACAAATTCTGTGAAGGCCGGGACTAGACCTTAACTGCAATTCTTACTCTACCTCCTAACCCAGTAACTGCCAAATAGTGGACCTTTAACAAAAATCTCTCAAGAGAACAAATAAATGGATAAATTAGCTGTCATTTTCTAAGGCGGATCACAATTTAATCTCATGATCTGGTACATTAAAAAGGGGACAGGTTTCCAAATATGTTTGAATTTCTGTCTCCTGAGTTCTATTTTTATAGTTTTTTTTTTAATTTTATTTTGTGTAGTTTGTTACTTAGCATGTTACTGTAGCGCAATATAGCTTTTAAGACCGAGGTAGAAAAGAAAGAGAAGGCAACCTAATGTTGGCATCTGCCCTCAGGGCGCGTTACTCAAGAAAAGCAGACAGGAATGAGTAGTGGTTGAAGATCTGAGAGCAGCCAGGTGTCTTTAAGAAAGAGAACAAGGGTGCTTGGGCGGGAGGCCACCTAGGAAGACCAGATGCTGTAGGCGTAAAAAATAAAGAAATAAAGGATTGTAAACTGACAAGGTCCTTGCAATCTGTGTGGTCAACCAAGGGTTGCCGCACAATAACAACAACAACAAACAACAACAACAACAAAAACAACAGGGCATCATTTTCACATTCACTTTTTTCTTTCTGATGGTCCAGCTTGCGAAGACTCTGGCTTGACTGTTGACAGTCATTGTGTAGGAACCGTGGTTTCTACTGCCTTTAACAGGAAATCAGTGTGGCTGTACAAAAAGTAGTGAGAAATGGTGTTTCTGTCTCATGAATAAAAGCCGTGCATCTTGTTGCTGACAAGGAGCTGAAGTTACTAAACCAAGGGAATATAGGTGAAGAAGATACTTACTCTTTTTTTTTTTTTTTTTCATTCCTTTTTCCCCTCTCCTAGCTCTTTTTACCAGCGTTCAATTCAACCCAAGGAATCAGGAGCCGAAGAGGAAGGAAGTAATTGACATTTAAAGCCTCTATTTTTAGACACCTTTACACTTTCTTTCGCTTCTAACTAGCAAGGATTTTTTTTTTTCCCAAACAAGCTTTTAATTAGCAGGTGAGTTTAATTGATATGTGGGTTTCTCAGAAGGGGAAAGGACCTCAGAGTGGAGGAGGGGGAGGGACTCCTTCACTCGCTCACAATAGAAGACCATTAATTCGTTTGCACCTGGATGTTTTTATTGAAAGATCAATTTACTGTGGCAAGAAAGAAGGCAGAGAGAATCAAAAGGTTGGATTCTGTCAGAAGAAAGAGAGGCACTATAATTTAACATGCTATATGGATAATTTAAAACTAAGAAAAATATTGGTATGTATGTCCAGATACAGATACTAACCTATTTGTGTACAGTAAGGTTCTGTCCAAGTGCTGATTAAAGAGTAATGTTTCAAAGTCAATGAAGTTAAGTTTTAAAAGTTTTTTTTGTGTGCAGGAAAGCAAAACTAAAACAAAAACACATTTAAAACACTTTCATTGGACTGAAAAGAGTATCTTATTAATGTAATTAAATGTGAGTGTGTTTGAAAAGTTAAATAAGAAGTCGTTTGGTTCCCCCCCCCGCCCCCGGGACAGGAGAGGACACATTTCCTGTGTCTAATTTTGCAAGTGGGAGGTTGCACAAAGCATGGGAAGATGTATACATCATGAATCAGAAACCATGGTTGCATGGAAGACAGACCAGTAGTGTCTAATGTAAGTAGAAAAACAAAAGAATAAATTGAAAGCATATTGGCTTTCTCACAGAATCAAATGAATGGCCGAACAATCAGGGCTCAACAAAGGAAGGGAAGGAGAGAGGGTCTGAAAGCTAAGTAGAAGAATCCAGTGAGAGTCTCTTCAAGAATCTGTCAGAGGAATGTCTCAGGGAACAAGATCTGATCAGTGATGCTCTCGATTCATGTGCCCACCCATTAACAGGGGAGGCGAGATACTTCTGTTCTACCAACAGCATCTGTGGCGAGGGAGAGACATAAGTTCATCAGATAAAATATTCTAGATGCTGATACAACTTTTGACCTACTCTAAAACTTTATGTATATGTAAGCACACATAAATATGACATACAGCCTATACATGCATATGTAGACGTACGTTGCTATGACAATTTAATTACCATTTTTTTCCCAGTATTTCAGTACCAGTACTTCATACCTGCTTTGGGTTGACGATAGGTGTTGAACAGGCATATTGAAACTCTCTGCTGCATCAGACATCAATAAAGTTTATATTCTACGTTAGCCAGAGTGGAATTCTCCTTCGATTCCCCACAGCCAGGAACTATAAAAAAATGGTTGCACTTTCACCTTTTAAGATGCCTTTTCAGATTATTTGATATTTATACTTTAAAAAGCCTTAAATAATAGCCCAGACCCTGCTGAGTTCACTACAGAACTGTCAAAGATTTTTATTTATTGGATAAATGGTAGTTACATAGAACACAGAGTCCTAGATGAGAAGCTGGCTACATAAACATCTTCTACCCCTACATTTCTGCTTTAATGATGGGCCCAAACTGAGACTTTTAGTGAGTATGATTACAGTAGAAAATAATTATTTATAATAGGAAAGGATAGTTCATTTAAAAATGAACCACTCTCTTCAGGATAAATTGTGTAGACTCTTATCTCCTTTCATCTTACGTTCATATATCCTGAAGACTATATTTTTTTCTTTATTAGGAAACAGAATGAGTGAGGATGTTTTGAGAACTGTTGCCTGACCTCATGGTTAGTTCAAATGGAAATGCATTACTCTTTTTGGCAGAGTATTTAGATTCATAACTTGGCTAACTTGGCTTATGTATAAGGACTCTGTGTATTTGTAAGAGAAATCTGAAGAGAACATCATATCCAATTACAGTTCTGACTTGTATGATTTGTGGTCCTCTCTTTGTATCCTTCTCGAGAATGTTAGCAATGCAAGCTTTCAGAGCAAGCAGCTACCCGGGTCTGGTGTATACTGACGAAAGGAAGGTAATAAAAATAAGAACTGTTGAATGCTGTAATTGCTGATCCAGCCTCTTAGACTACTGAAAATTAGCTGGCCAGATGTTCCCCACCCAACTGTAATGGAAGATAATGTAGGAGACTGAGTTTTCAACCTTCCCCAGGTGTGCATATTTGAGCAGAGAAAAGTGATTATGAATGACATGATGACAGGTGCGGTGCCCATGTTCTACAGTGCCCTTGCGTACCTGTTATATATTTAGGATTTTCCCCCTGAGGCATGTCAGAGATATGAAAACAGACAAAGAAAAATAACCCCTAAAAATGGGGGGGAGCTCAGAAGTTGTGAATATTGTTTTATGTGTATAATAATCATATTGTTAATTAAGGTTTCATTTATGTCCATCACAGTTAGCCCTTGTAATAAGCTCTTTACATCGGTGATTACCCTTCACAACTCTTGAGTCGGGTACTTATAGCATCTCCACATTTTAGATGAGTCAACTGATGTTTAAAGACATGGAGTTGATCACAATTACATAGGAAGTAATAGAATAGACCGTCAGGATCTAACATCAGAGCTGATGGGCTTACCTAGGAGGCACTGTAGTTTTCGAAATAGTAGATCTGTTCACTTCTCTAAGGCACAGTTACCACGCTAAGCCCAATACCAGCATTTTCTTATTTAATCCGCACAACCACCAAGAGAAGTACAAATTGCTGTCCCTATTTTACAGGTGAAGAGATAGATGCCACAAGAATTTGATGGACCAAGGTCATGTGCTATTAGAGAACAGAGAAGGTGTCCAAATCAAGTGTTTTCTGACTCCAACCCCCCCGCCCCAGGTGTTAACCACAATGAAAGCAGTGCTACAGAATAGCTGTATCTTCTGGATGTGAAAATATAACATTGTTACTTTAAGCCTGATTTCCTTTATTGCCATTCACATGTTCACAGTCACAGCAGAAGTGATTATCCTTCCATGCAACATTTCCTTGAGCTTCAGTTTTGAATGGAGCCCAATGCATCCTCTGATTATTCCATGCAGTTGCCCTCAAGGACTATTTAGGAAGAAAATGTTGTTCTTCTAATAAAACAGCACAGCTGTCTCAAAGAGCTTTTAATCCATCTTTTTAAAAGATGTGGACTTTCTAAAATAATGTCGCCCCCATTTGTCTTCTATGAAAGAAGATATTTCAAAACCAGGAACACCTATCATAATAAACCATTAAGATTACTCTAGTCTTTCAGTGTATTTTTAGAATTTCATATTTCACCAAATGTTGTTATATATAATTCATGGTAGTGGGCTATGATGGGCTATGACAGTTATCTCATTTGTGAAGAAAGATCAAATAACTCATTGTCCCACCTTCACAAATAAATTATTCTTGTCCCCAAGTATATGATTCTGTTTTGTTAGTTTCCTCACCTTAATGATTTTCTTTTCTACATTGATACTTTTTGCAAAAGGCTATGACCCTTAATGTCAGTTTAGCTATTATGAAAGAAGAAAAATTCCTGGAAACTAGCCTCACTGATCTAAAAATGAAGCATTAACAAAGCAGTCTATACTTCTAGAAGTTATAGGATGCCTTGAGTGATAATTATTTTGTAGGATTTCATCCACTATTTCTGGCACATGTCCAACATATGAAGAGAAAGCCTAAGTTTTTCCTGCCCTTTAAGTGAATACCATTTGTTTCTGCTCAAGGAGGGTCTGGGGTTCTATTTTGTTCTTTCTTCAAATTCATAGGATCTTATATTTAATTCTAAAATTATAATGCTATAATGGCCTGTAGAACTGTAAAATTCGGAGGTCTTAATGTAACGCTTTAATCCATAGGACATATAAACATATACATGTAAATACTTTTTTTTCCTTAATTAAATTACATCAGTATGCTGAAAATATGCCTCACTAAGTCCTGCCTATTTTTCCACTTCTTATTCTTCATAAGTATGCATATTCTTATGGTTTTTAATTATACCTGGTGTGAATTTTAGTCTGTGATGTCTTAGTTGATTAACCTACTTGAAGACAGATAGTTTTCTATTTTTCTTCTCAATTTATTGTACACTCATAAAAGCACTCGATAACTTTTTTTCAAACCAAAGTGAAATTAATTTAACGCTTTTCAAGAAACAGTGAGAGTGCCATGTTGCCTCCTTAAGAGTAAAGGCCCGTGTTGACGGAGAAGAAGATGGTTAGTAAGGAAACATCGGGAGGGCACTCTAGCTTATGCCTTTGTCACTTTTGCTTCCCAGAAAACTTTTCATAGGGAAGAGTATGATGCATTTTTAAGCCTTTTATCATGAAAATTTCTAAGTGCATGTTCATGGAATGACTAAAGGTATATATCCTTTTAAAAAATCATAAACAGCCAATGTGTGCTATGTTAGTAATATAAAGAGAGCACTTACATTTACATATGTATCTCTCATAAAATAACCTGATCATTTATATAATTATATAAAATATCCAGTTATGATAGATGATAAATAGATGTAGTGTTTGTGTGTTCTATTTGCTCAGTTTGCCAATGTGTTTGTGTCATTGTGTGTGTGTGTGTGCGCGCGCGCACACACACGGTCATTGCATCGGGTCGCACCAGTAGTTTGGCTCCAGTCTTTTATGAGGACTTATGTAGGGCAGAGAAAAAAAAAAAAAAATCCAAGTTAATAGTGCCAGTATCAGCAGTGACGCCTGAGCTAGACTTCCTGGACTTAGATATCATCTGCGTGCAAAGCTGTTAACAGTTGTGAAAGTTAGATGGCCACTCTTCTCCACTAAGAGTTCGCTAGAAGGGGCTTTTTGGAGCCCACTATGATCAAGAGTTTTGGAGTGGTGAGAGCGTCCTGCTAATATCTTTTTAATGATATCTATTGAGACAGCCAGTTCTTAACTCTTTGACCATTTTGCATTAGTTCTGGTTACTTTTCAGTAGTCAGATGATTAGGACAAATATACAAGCAATGATTCTTCAAATTGTATAAAATATGATTATTTACTTGAGCTAGCCAATAGAATTCTACTGCTTAGTGCCTTCGATATCTAACAGAAACACTGAGAGGTTGAAATTTGCAAAGAAGGAATTAGAAGAAGACATAACATCAAAGCATTTTAGAGAGTGGCAAGGTAGCTGAACATACTCTGCATGTCTTCAATGTACCAGTTCCTCTGGCAGGTATATTATACCCCTGACTTCATTTATCTTTCATCCTTAGGGATAGATTATCTCCAGTTTCCAGCTGAAGAGAGTAAAATCAGAGTGATTGAGTAACTTGCAAATACATTTTACTTCTAAACCAGGCTTTAGTGCCACCTAAGCAGAAATAAGGCCTACAATCACATGGCCAATAAAAAAGAAAGAAAAAAAAAAAGTTATCAATATGTCAGATTTAGCAACAGAGTAGGAATGGTGATGGCAAGAATGATATTTGGTATTCAGGAAAAGGGACTCGTTTGTAATGAATGCCTGCCATGTGACAGAACAGTAGCACATTTAATTCTCACACGTTTGTGAAATATGCGTGTTATTCCTACTTTATAGAAGAAGAAACCTAGGGTCAAAGATGTTCATGAATTATCCCAGGTCCCACAGATGGTGAACACCATAATCTGGATTCTGATACAGGTTTGTCTGGTTCTAAAACCCATACTTGGCGCATATTACCAGATCACCTTTCAAAGCAACGAGTAGGAAAAGCTTTGAATTCTTGTCAGAATGCTGTGAGGTAGGCAGGGCTCATGCCTTATTCCTGTTTAATAGGAAGGAAAAGTGGAGCTAAATAGTCTGGCCCAGCTTGGAAACCTCTAAAAGCAGATTTGAGATTCGGCTCCCGGTTTGCTAAGTGTGAGTCTGAGCTTTGTCGCTACCACTCTGAACTAAGTTTAGCAAAACTAACGACAATCTGAATGAGGATATCTCTACCATTTTGGGAAAGTTTTTTTTGTTTGTTTGTTTTGTTTATTTGTTTTTGTTTTTTTTACCAGTTATAGACTGCCTTCAGTCACCAATGTACGTGAATGTACTAAACACCTGTATTCATTGATTGTGAAATTGTTTTATTAGGACCATCTAATGGTGCCTCTTTATGCATTTCTGCTCAAGTTAAATTCTAATTGTGATAGCATTTTCCTTTAGTATCACACAATGGTTCTGGATTCTAATAATTTTCACTCAATTTTTATTAAAAGTTTTTATTGGCTTCCCCCTCCAAACCGCTCTTTTCTGGCAATAAGGGGCTGTCTGTCCATCCCCAGCGTCCATCATGCTGATGTGGAGAATCAATCTCTCTTATCTGCCAGCTTTGTCATTTATTTTTATATCGGATTGTCTTTCACTTTATTTCTTTAGTCCCTTTTCTTTTGAATCTTTAAAATTTTTATTTCTCCTGAATGAGTCATCTTGGTTCAGTGGAATGAGATTGTGCTTGCTCTTTCTCCTTCAACCTTTTATGCTTATCATGAGATTAACATCTTTATTTTGGGGGCTGTGACGTTACTTGAACGTTTTCTCTCAATCATTTTTATTTCCTTCTTATCACTGTGGTTCTGTGTTGTCAAAGTTCTTTAGAGCCTTTTCTCCACCTATCTTTTTTGTGTCCTGTTTTCCCACATCAGTTTCTTGGGAGGTTGTAGTCTTCATTTTTTTTTTTTTTTTTTTGTATCATGATATCAGGAATTTTTGCTATCAGGTATATTCAAAGAATTATAAATCCTGTGCCACTCTTTCCACTCTCTGCACATGTTTATTAGTGGATAGTATTGAGAGAGGTTCTGTTCTTATACTTGGCTTGTCCAGAGTTATTTTTATTTGAAAAGTACTTCAATCTAAAAGAAGTTATATCTCAAAATAAAATTCAGTTTTATAAAACTTAGTTATTCAAGTGTTCTTGGCAACCCACAACCTACTGAGTTATTTTAAGTTTTGATTACTATTTTAAAAATAAAAAGCACAACAGCTACATATAATAGATGCTTTACGGTTCACTTTTACCTGTACTGAACAGTACTGATAAAATCAATAGGGGCACTGGTTGGGTGTGGTGGACACAGCTGAGCTTTGAAGTTAAACAGGTTTGGGTTTGAATCGTGGTTTTACCTCCTGCTAGGGTGTGGCCTTCAGGCAAATTAATTAATTTTTTTTTCTGCCTCAAGTTTCTCTTTTTTCTTAAAATTGGGATAATTGTATCCTCTCTATGGATAGTTGGAAGATTAATTCTGATGCTACCTACAGCTGTTTTAATTCAAGAACTAATATATTGGATATACTCAATAATTTGTAGCCAATGCTATTATTATTTTATATAAAATTTCTTTTAATTTACAATTATTTCCAGAAGTAGCCATGACATTTCCCCCATCTCTTCAATTTGAGAATATTTCTCTTCTTCCTGTTAAGTATTCATTATTTTATAATTTGAATATATACTCATCCTGATAGGAAAAATAGCCTAGGGAAGATTTGATAGCTTTAAGTGTCAAGTAGATTTTGCCTTAGGAAAAAAAAAAAAAAAACACTTAAATAATGGTTAAATATTTCTGGATTATATGTCAGAAAGTAAGAAAAATCATAACAGAGGTCTGAATAAAAAAGTCTAACAAATCATCACATAACCTCATGGAGTTTTTAATGGCGAAGATAAGACACAAGTCCTTAGCTCTTATGGGCCCTCTGCAGATGGCATTGCCAATCTTTCCTGTTAAAATAAGCTAGTTAAAAGTATGACACAAGTAACAGTCCCATTCTCATAAGTCGATTTATGAAAAGAATATTTATTTCTGACTATAAAAGTGTTTGTCTTCCTGGTCCACTCCATTTACATCCAAAATCTTAATCATCTGGCCTGACCTCCCCTTGAGAGCTGTTCTATGGGATGACTGAAATTGGGTATATCCTCGCACCTCAACTTCGACAGGTGAGAAAACCTCTCCATCCTTTCTGGCCACTCACCCACGAAAGCACTCTCCTAACTATATTTTCTAATATATGCCAGTGGCTCCATTATCTTACTAAACCCTTTAAACCATCATTGATTCTATTGTTCAGTCTGTCTCTAACACTGTAGTCGAATCCTCTCGACTTGTACTTTCGACCCTTAACTGACAATCTTCCATGCGCATTGGCTATTCGACGTGCTTTAGTACCAGTGAAACTGTGGTAAGCGCTTCAGGAAAAGTATCTGGTCTAATGCTTAAAATCACAAACAAATCTATTAACATGTATGAAAATTAGAGTCGTTTGATAGTAGCCTAGAAGGGCATAAAGCAAGCAGTTATGCAGAAACATCACAGCAACCCTCCCCCCGCTTTATGAATTACTAGGGATTCCTTAAACAGTTCTCTTAAAGATGACATGTTTTGGAAGCCCACAAACACCTACACAGGGATGTTCTTTTGTTCTCTCCTTGGTGTAGCTCTGTAATTCTAAAAATGTTGTTTGTTAAAGAATTTACCTGTTAGGATTGTATATATACCATTGCGAGATACATCTCCTCCACGCCATTCAGTGGCTTATGAGAGATTCAAATGATTTTTATGGCAAATTTTGCTTATATTTGATTTTTGCTTCACATACTACTTTTAAAAACTAAGCACTACTTCATCCGAGACCCCACAGTCCCATTTCTCCCCTACTTAGGTGGCCATTTACTAACTACAGAGTAAATTTTAAGTTCTTCTATCTCTTACCCAATTCCTCAACCTCGTCTTCTATCTCGCCACAGACCCAGAAGAGCATCCCATCAGGCTTTCCCATTTGTCCCTGTTGCAGACTGTGCTTCTCCTCTAGAAACTTGGTCCAATTCCTTTAACTGCAGTAATGTCCCTCCATTTCCACATAGTGAATTCCTGTCTAGTGACGTCCGGTTAATCGCTTGTAGCTGGAAAAGGGGTGTTCTTTTTTCTAAACTGTAACACTTGGTTTCTAGCATGCATTCATCACTGATTTCCACCATGCTCACTGAGGGAAAATGAGCAAGGCAGAAAACCAAGAAAGAAAAAGAAATGATTCATTACCTCATGGAGAGAGCAACTATTAATATTCAATGATATGCTTTTCTGATTTTTTTTCTTTCTCATGCATTGTGATCCTTCTCATAACTAAAAGGAAAAAAAAAAAAAGAAATGCTGTCATTATTATATATCACCTACTATTTTAAGGTTTTACAACTTGTATTCTGTAATCTTCACACCTACTACAAGAAATATTTTATCCTCATTTGATAGGTAAAAAATCCAATGCTTAGAAAGTTTAGACCAATAGGCCAAGGTCACAAAGCTACAAAGATTTAGGAAGTGGATATAAGCCCACATTTGTTCACTTCAGAGTCTTGACTCTTAACTACAACGATGCTGCCTCTGTGTGCATATATGCTCCTATAACTAGTCACAACAAAATCACTTTCTTATATTAAAAAAAAAAAAAACCTTTAAGAAAAAATGGAAAAGTAAAATTTCTAGGACTAAAACGCAAACTCTATGTTAAAGAGGCTCTAATGAATCATTGTCTTAAAAGAGCAAACTTATTCATAAAAACAATCCTTATGGTTCACACTGCATGATGCTTACCGCATGCCAGGCAGTGTTCTAAGTGTCATGTACATTAACTATTTCACCCTCCCTCTAACTTCATGGGAGGACTTTTATAATTGTCACCATTTTACAGATGTGCAAACTGAGGAGCAGATGAGTTAATTAAATAATTAACCTAAGGTTACTGGAATGCCTCAGCCTACAAGAGAGCACTACGCTGTATATACAAAATAATTATTACATATGATTATGTATAACTATATATATATATATATATTATGTCTTCAACCTGTTAATCTTGTTATACATTTTTCTTAATATTACTGCAGTGTACTCACCTCGGCCATAACATGGCATTAATACATAATCAGCAGCTCAAAAATGGTGGATGATTCTTGAAACAGTTGTATTTGCAGAAGCCAGGCACTAACTTTAATTAACTTTAACTGGGACTGCGTATAACTCCATGTGAGAAGAGACACAAAAAGGCCCATTAACTCTCAGCATCATTTCCGTGTTTTTGCTTCTGTGTGCCCTCAAGATAGTACTTTTCCCCTGCTGTTCTTTGAGTTTTGCATTTTTCCCCATTTTAAAAAAATATATTAGCAAAGAGTATTAGTCTAAAATTAGTCATGTATTCACTGTAGCCTTTTAGTTCATCTAAATAGGTTATTTCTGGAAAAAAATGTTAGAGAATTTTGAGGAAAATTGAATTTTAACGCTTGAAAACCTTGTTTTTTAGGGATCCCTTCAGTTCATAGGTAACTATTTGGTTTCGATTTCTTTCTGAGTGCATGTGAGTATGTGTTGTAAAAATGTTCTTCAACTCGAACTCTAAAGCAATTGTCTTAAACATGCTAACAGTAGAATCTTACTCTCCCTATTTGGTAATATTAAATAAAAACTGCTAACTTTCAAGTATTTAATGTGCAGTTTAAAAAAAAAACTTTGCTACATGATTTCACATTTTCTGAAAACTAGCATTTAAAATGACTCTTTACTGTTTTCATGACTCTAGACTTTGAAGAAATACTTCAATGACAGCTGAAGCAAGACATCCAGCAGGCACCTTCCTTTTGTATTCTGTGCAAGGCACAAGGACTCCTTTCCTCTTGAAAGTTTTATCATGTACAAGGCTATTAACATTATGAGGATAGGCTGAAGCATGAATAAATCCCGGGACTTACTGATGATGTCATTACATTGGTCAATAAAATACATAGAGGGAAGGGCTTCCCAAGCTACTGGGCTCAGCTAACTAAAGCAGGATACGCGAGCAATTAACTCTTTAATTAAGATGAATGGGTGACATTAGCCCTCTTTAAACTCTGCTCGTCAGCATTTACAAACAGAAAAAGACGGATGCCTCCTTCCCAAGAACTGTAGGTTTTATTTTTCATTCATTGACACGGTCTCATTCTTCCTACTTTGTAAGCAAAGTCACCGAAGTACAGGGGTGGTCAAAGCTCTTTTAACAGGTGTATTTCATCTGTCATCTTTTACTATTTAAATACCCCCATATTGAAATTTATTGGGTTCTTTTATGAAGCCAGCTTTATCACTGTTATTATTGAACACAATTGTCTTGCCTTTTGCCCCATTGCACACAAATAACATTCATGTCAGAATCTCATAGATGAATACAACGTAGAATGGAAACAGTGGTTATTTATTTGTTCTTCCAACAGCTATTCATTGTTATCTGCCACTTTGCCAGTAACTTACTTCAGGACTAGAAGTCTAGAGATACGTGTTCCAGTGTTGCTATATCTCTAGTTAGCCTTATGACACTCATCAAGGGTTTCTCTGAACCTGTTTTCTTATGTTTAAAATTTGGTTGCTGGAGCAATTGATGCTGAAATTCTTTTTCGGTGATATTTAAAGGGAAAACAAATGTACGGATCATTCTAAGAATGAAGTGTATAAACCAGCGCTGCCCAAGAGACATAAAAGGTGATCTGTCTATGCAATTTAAAATTCTGTAGTACCCATATTAAAAAATAAAAATTTGAATTAATTTTAATATTTAACCCCATATATATGAAATATTATAATTTCAAAATGTGCATGTTTATACACATGTGTATGTCCACACATATATGTGTGTACTATACAAATACAAACACACATGGTTACATCATATATTTGATATATGACCTACTTATGTTATTTTTTGTACTAAGTCTTTGAGATCTCAGAGCACACTTCAATTCTGATTAGTTCAAAAGCCACATGTAGCTAGGGGCTGCTGTATTAGACAACACTATTCAAATTTTAACAGATATAAGAATAAATATAAGCATATTTCATATATTTGTCAAGTTAGATTAAATTACTTAAAACTTTTCCCATTGGATAAGTTTTCACCAATTTTAAAACTTAAAGTAGCCATTCAAAAATAAATAACAAAGCTTAGATTATCTAGAGGCAAAATTTTTTTTTCTGAATTAATATGATATGAAGGGACTAATCACCATTAAGCAAATCCATTTATCGTGATGTGGAAAAAAGTGAAAAGACTCAAGTGCAGGATAGAGAGAATGTCCAAGTAATTTCCCCGCTGTAAGTGATAGTGTGTGCTCTGTGCTTATAAGACTCTAAGCTATATGGTAATGATACTGACAGCCTAGAGGGACAGATAGTCCGTTCAACGAAAAGTACTATCTATACCATATAGAAATATGCCATTTAAAATGAATCATTATTTCATTATTTGCTTTATTTCTTAACTTTTATGTTTTCCATGGAAATCTTTATATTTCAGGGATAGTGATATGCCCCTCTTACACTGCATATTCTACTTTAGCTGATGCCATTTTTCTGGTTTGACGGGACTCAATGACTATGCATTGAGTGAACAAATAAACTGAAAGATAGAAAAATATTCTGTTTAGAGATTACAGATTTTGATCTTTGCAACTTCTTTGTCAGCTCATGATATCTGCATTGTTTTTAGTTTCAGATAATTCCTCTAGTAGAAAATAATAATAGTGATGATAATGTTAACCACATTATGTTTAGTTTCTACTAAGTGCTAGGTATTGTGTAATAGTTATATATTTTTTATAACAGACTCTATCTTGGATCTGTATGTATTATAAAACTAAAGAGCAACTGCTTTGATTCTGTCTCTAAGAAACCTCTCTCTTTTATAAACACTAAGGAACCTTATAGGTTTTTTTTTATATTTTTATATGAATGCATGTTATTGATTTAAATTATCTAGAATAGGAGCTAGAATGTAGAAAATATTTAATATGTATTTGTTGAAGAAATTATTAAAATACATTATAAGTTTTCAAATAAGACAGTTATTTGGGAATATCTACTGAGTACTTTCCAGGTGATAGATTCTTTTTAAAGTGAATCAAATAAATATTTTAAAAAACTAAACTATCTATACGATGGACTCTAACAGGTGAAATATAAGTATATTAAAAAACAATCGAACACAGTTTTCCACCTTATAGGATCTCACAGTCTCATGGATGAAACGTGTTCAAATGAGTTTAAGACCACTTTATAAAATGCTTCTGTAGGCTTGGAACATCAAGGAAGGTTAAGTCTTCCAGGGGGTAGAAGAAAACACTGGAAAGGTGGCATTCTAGGTGAGCTTAAAAGGGGAACTTTTCCAGGAATGAATGCCACAAACCAAGGGGATACAGAAATGGGGGAGTACATAGTGGATTCTTTTATGAGTAGCCTGTGAGATTAAGATTTAGCACATAGTGAGAAGTGGCATGATCTGAGGGTGGAAAGATACGCATATGTGCATGTCTCATATAGAATTGCTTTATTTTGTAAGCAATGGGGAGTGATGAAATGTTTTTAGGTAGAGACGTAAAATCAGATTTGGTGATTTTAATAATTGTGATGTCAAACAGAAGATGATTTGAGAAAGTAAGACTGTAATTGCAGGTTGTTGTAATAGTTGAGGGCGAAGATAATGAGAGTCCATGCAAGCATGGAGGCTAGATGTGAGGGAGGGAGGATTTCAAAACCATTTCTGAGGCAGACTTCGCAGGGCTTATTAAAGGTAGATGATGGAAGGGAACACATCAAGGATACAGCCCCAGAAGCTCTAACCAGCTTAAAGCTTGACATCATTAAATATTAAAACAACCTTGCACTTAATTTAATCAATTTTACTGGTTTCAGAGTCAATTTCAGGATTTAGTAATATTCCCTGTCAGTTACTTGTGTGGTAGTTCATTATCATGTTGTGGAAAATACTCTGAATACGGAGTAAGAAAAACTATTTACTACACTGCCTCTACAAATAATGCACAGATTCTTCATGCTGAAGACATCAGAGACGAGTGTAAGGATCCTACTCATGAACAATCTTTGGCTAAGGAGAACTCATTTAACTCCCTAAGACAGATTCTCTTTATAGTCTGATGTTTGGAAGAAAATCAATAATTAAGTACGTGTTTTTTAAAAATCAGTCATAGTAAGTATTCTGGAAGAAAGAACTTGAAATCATCCCCAGTGTTCCAGAAATATAAAAGTTAGTTAGGATTTTAATGAGATTGGGGAACAAAAAACAAAGTTATATGTGCTCGTTCTTACCCAAAGCCTCTATTTGTAGTAATATAGAGATATATCATTCTGTTTCTATCATGATATTATACTTTGGGTTATGAACAACCAATTATCCACCACATGATCCTTTTGGGCATACAGACCAATGGCTCTCAACTGAGAATAATTTGCCCTCCTGGTGACATCTGGCAATTTGTGGCCATCACGACTGGTGATCGTTGATGGTAGCTAGTAGATAAGGGTCAGGGGTGAAATTTTGCAGTGCGTAGGACCATCTCTCTCCACCAAAAAATATTCTGCTCTAAGATGTCAACAGTGCTCAGGTCAAGAAATTCTAGTATAGATCATGTACGAAGTACCCTAAGGAGTCCCCAAGAGGTGCTGTCATAACTTATAGAGAGTTATTTAATCTTCTCAAGTAAAACATAATCAAATGGGGCAACTCATGGATGAAACACTCCGAGACACTCAAATGGAAGATGGGAGTATAAAGTCTATATTACTTCTTATTCTCTGTCAGCAAGCATGCTTTTTCTCTGCTCGTAGGACCAATTTTATTTGACATCATTCATATGCCATTTAGCATTTTCTCTGGGAAATTGCTGTAAAAAAAAAAGTGCAAGGTGAAGTCTTCAATACCAGGGAAAATGGAACATAGAAGGGATTGGCACAGTGTTCCTCTTAGGAGTGACACCTTCTAGTGTGGTCTGTTTATATATCACTTAGAAAAATGAACTTAACTGTGGACCTGGGGTCACAAGCTTAAATGCTTAAGGCAAGGCTGATATTCAGCACAAGGTATGGTCACTTCTACATCAGTTGAAAAATAGCTGCCGCCTCAACGTCCCCAAGGGGCTCCACGCTGCGCCAGCTGCCCCAGGTCATTTTCTAGGACCCCTCTTACCACTCTTAGCATACCAGGGAACCCAGGACACTGTCTTCACTATAAAACCAGGGCCTAAAATAATTCCAGTTGGGTGGGGCCCAAGCCGTCCCTGCTGCTAAGTATTTATCAGTCCAGGTAAAGTCAGTAGGTGAAATGGCCCAGGTGTAAGATGCTATAGGATTGATGACATCGAGCCTCACTAAAGAGTCAATGCACAGGAGTGCTGGGGGTAGTGGGCACGGGATGGCACAGGCCCCTGTAAATACACGCAGCCCCTACCCAGCTCCAGCAGATGGTCGCCATGTGGGAATGAGGGTCTGGATGCCAGCTTTTTCAAAAGAAGCAGTGAAATCTAATGATTTTTAAACATTGGTAATTAATTCAAATGTAAAACACTCTTCAGCCCCCACTGCAGCCTGTATAATCCCTCGTGGGGATAACCTCTGAGCCAGCAGTTGGTAAATTCTGCTTTAGAAGGATGATGAGAGGAATGTCTTGATTCTCAATTCCAAGTTGGAATTATTTTGCAGACTACAAGCCTCCTCTCGCCCGTACTAAAAAGGATTTTTCTGAAATACCATTCCAGGTGAACTCAAACCGCAGCTGGTGTTGAGACAACAATGAGCCTCCCTCTTAAGGAGCCTCACAATCGACACTTAACAGTTGTGCTTTTGACGGCATAAAGCTCCTATCTCCACGTGACTCAAGATAACCTTCGCATGCTCACGTGTCCAGTTTGCAGGAAAACATTTCCTATAGATACCTTAAATGGAAGATTCATGTTATGCTCAGGTAGGTATGAAATGCAGGGGCTGTTTGTGACATTACCTAAAGGAATGCATCAAGTGAAAAACAGATGCTAAATACTCTCTGCTGAGTAGATGTTATTAACGAGAATGCCTCATGAAGCAATTTAAAATGAACCGAGCTAAAGGTGACAGAAACATCCCACTTAAAGTCTGGAAGTGTGAAACGATTCCATAATTCTCTTTCCCCAAAATTAATCCCCTATAGAGCCTCCTCTTTTTTTTTTTTTTTTCATCGATACCTTAGTCAATATTTTGAATATTGGGGGACATTTGAATCACTTAAGCAAGGATTTGTAGTCACCTTCCCCAATTTTAAGGTTTTTATCCCAAGGTAATAATTTGTATAATTACAGGATTGAGGACAAACATTTCAATCAAAACATTGAAAAAAGAGACCGTCGCGTTTTCGCCATAGGGCCGAGTTTTAGAAGACTCTTATGAGGAGGAGCCTGTGATGGGACAAGAAAACTACCTGGCAGGTAGGCAGCATGCACGGGTCAAAAATGACTGTAGCTCAGTAGCCAGGTATGAAAATCAAAAAAAAAAAAAAAAAATAGTGTGACATGAGTAGAGAGTGTTCAGATAAGCAATGGGCACTCAGTTCACAGAAACAGTCATACCATGGAGGCTTCTCTAGAAGGAATATCCTCCAGCTCCTCCTGCTACAGCAGAGGAATTCGAGGCCTAGAAAGGTGATGTTCCAGAAGCTTCCAAAGTCACAGAGCTAGTTTTCCAATGACTGCTTTGATTGCTGTGTTTTCCTCTGCCACCAGTCCCGCTGCCATATTTCTTGTGGCCATGCCATGTGATGATGGTAAGAAAATATTAGAACAAAGCTATGGGTGTGTTCGCCTGTGTGCAGATGTGCATGTGCTGTCTTGTTGGTGATTCTATTCAGATGTTCAAGGAGGAGGAAGTTGCACCCAAGAAGTAAAATGAGATGCTACTATTCTAAAATTCTCAGCTCCTTCTCATGCTGAAGAAATCAAGAGCTCTTAGTAGTCACAGTGACCAATATTGGTTCTCAGGAATTGAAGGCTTTTAAGAGGAAGGGAGGAACGTTTACTGAGGGTTTATGATGTGCGTTCTCTTAGGTCACACATCATTTAATTGTAACCTTACAAAAGCCTGAGTCTGAGACTCAGAGAAGTAAAATTGTGTTCACAAAGCCATGCTTTTGATCACTGGCATAGTTGCCCGGACAGTGTAGTGTGGATAGAGCTCAAGTAGCTCACTGCTTGGTCTTGAAGCCCCAGACTCCATCACTCCCACCATGTAAGGCTTTGGGCTACTGCTTAGTTAAATTCGTGTGAGTTTCCTCCCCAGCAAAACAGGAATAGTAATAGTTTTAACCTCATTTATAAAACAAGAATAAAAACTCATAGTAGGAACTTTTAAGGTTGTTTGAACGAACCAGTGAAAAATCCGTGTAAAACATTTACCTGGTGTTTGGTCCATATTGACTGTCGTCGTTACTGTTATTCTCAGTTTTCAGGGGTGCATGCATTTCTCGCATTTTTGCTATAACCCTAGTCATAGTTTGCCACCTTGTATGTTATGCTAATATGTTAAAATTCTGTAATAAAGATTTCCCTGTTTCAAGGATCTACAGGCATTTTAGCGCTAGTTTATCTTCATTATGGGTTTCTAATGAAGAAAGCGTTAATGCTCAGCTGAAAATTAGACCATGTGATTGAATCCAGAATATTTGAACACCCCCTACCCTTTTACTAATCATGGATACCTTGACCACTTTCTGATATGCTGCATGCTGAATTAAGTCTTTTGTTTATTGATTGGCCAAATATATGCTGGGCGAACGAACGTATGCTACTTCATCCTCGGCTCTTCTGAGGGAGACTGTTACCATGGTAACAAAAGCATCCTTTGACTCCTATTTCTACACAGAGTTATAGAAATCCTTCTTAAAAAATATGACAATATTTAATGTCGAATCTAAAGTAATTTTTCTCATTGTCTGGGGAGCAAAATTGATTTTCTCTGGGCAAAGTTTGTTTGGCTGCCCAAATGTACTGTTTATAGTAATGTGTTCCACCAAATTTCTATAAAAGCCAGTTAAACGCATTTTGTCTTAACTTCTCATCTAATTTCATCATTTGGAAGTGCCTCTTGTTGCACCGTGCCTGTTTTGATTTGGAAATAGTTCACATTCTATCTGTGCTGTGTCAGAGAAGGTGGAGGGGAACGGAATGGCTCATTTGATTTCTTACATCAGAGAACAGCGTGTTAGCGAGGGAGGAAGAACACATGCTTGGGTATGTCCGGGAGTCTGTGGCTTATTCTAAAGCTGAGATTTTCAGGTGGCAGCTGGTGCCTGGTTTATAATTCCAGCGGTTCAAAACTCATTCTTTCCCAAGAGGCATCTGTTTTTTGTTTTTTTGTTTTTTTTTCCAAAATTAAAAATAACTTTTTTTGTTCTCATTACAAGAACAATGCATGATCATTTCAAAAGATTCAGAAAATATAAACAAAAGAAAGATGCCCATAAGCTCACTTTTTGGAGATAACCATTGTTATTCTCTGGGTGTATCCTGGAATTTTATGTGTTTATCCATATATGTTATTTGATAAAACAAGGCCATACCTATTTTTCTGTAACCAGCTTTTTCAGTGTTATTTAACCATGTACTAATACTGCTGGATATGTCGAAAGATCACTTCTAAAGCATTCTGTTTAATGGCTGCAAAGTTGCAAGATATCGTAAGATATTGGTAAATTGAATTAATACTCACATGTTGGATATTTATGTAGTACCTAGATTTTGTCTGAATTTAGGCAGAACTGTAATGAATTTCTTGATATGTTAACCTTTGTATACACTTTTTATAAATGTTAAAATGAGAAAAGATAAAGGTAGGTTCTGATGTCTTGCTGGATGGAAGAAATGCGGGGTGGAGGGGGGGGGCAGAGTGTTGAGGTGGCTCTTCAGTATGCCTTTATTTCCCCGTCATGGGAGGACATCCAGAAACCCCTAATAGCATCTACACCTAAGAGTCATAGCAATAAATTGGACATCAGCCTATTCTCTGTGACCCTGACCCATTCAGATGTTGGACTCTAGTTTCACCTTCTTAAGATCTTAGAAGGACTTTCAGCTTCTTTTATGTATTTATTCCACAAACATTTATTAAGAATTGGTTATATCCTATTAGTCTACCATCCTTTGTGAATTATGCTTCCTAGCTATACCACATCCTCGGCCCACTGTGTACAAACATGTACACAGCATTTGAGTTATAGGATGGTGTGCAACAGCGTGAGCTTTCACTTCTGACGATCAAGGGTCTGAAACCCAGGTCACCTACTTAATAGTTCACTAATATTTCCAAAACTCAATTTTCCTTACCTTTAAAGTGATACAAAGAAAACTTATTTCAAGTTCTTATTTAATTTTGTTTCAGGATTCAGTGGCTTAATATAAGGAAAGTGCTAGACATAATGCCTGCCCACAGTAAGATCATGGCAGTGGTGGTGCAGGTGACAGTGGGAGGCGTGGTAAAGGGAGCTATCCATCCTTCCGAGGTTAGGTCAGGAAGGCACGCGCCTTTCAATTCTGTGCCTAATAGACGAAGCACAGAGCTTCAGGTTTAAAACTCCATGTCTAAGTGCCAGCCCTCCATGACTCACTGCCTGACCTTGGGTTAACCTCTTCATCTCTCTTCTGCCTTGGTTTTCCTCTCCATACTCCATAATATGAGCTGAATAACTCTCACTCACCTCACTAGAGCAAAGAAAATTAATCAGTGTTTATAAAACAATAAATCCTTTGGGTATGAAGTACAGTGAGATTGGAAAGCATCATTACTATTAGCTGCTTTCTTAATAACTAAGGCATGCCAGGGACTGCTGAATGGGTACCAGAGAGTTATACCTTCCTTCTACATCATTGTCAAGAATCTAAGTTCCTTTAGCCTGGCCCCTGCGGCTACACAGTTTTCTACAGCTATCATGCTCATTCTTCAAAAAGCAGCAATTTCCTGCTTATACCCAAGTGCCCATAGCCACCCACACCCATAAGTGATGTTTATTCCTTTGACAAATATTTGTTGAACAGTTGGAAGTTGCTATACTGGATACTGGAGATACAAGGATGTAAAAATTAACATGATGCCTACCTTTAAAGTATTTGGTATTCGGTGAGTGACCCAGGATGATAACCAGTGGTCCTGTTACAGCCCAGGTGCTCTGATGGAATATAAGCTGAGTCCTAGGGGACCTCAGTACGCACATGTGTAGTCAGCAGAGTCTTCCCACTGGAAGTGATATCTAAATGAAAACCGTAAAAGAGGCAGCTGTATAGCTGGAGAAATACAGAGGAGAAGGGAAAGAAAATGTCTTACAACAAAGATAAGCAAGGTCTGTTAAGGAAATTAAAAGACGCTTTCTAGAACTAAAACTGAAGAAAGGGGAAATGTGCAGGAGGATACGTCCAGCACAATCTAATTGCATCTTTTGGTCAAGCTTATCCATCTGACCTGACAATTGGTCATTTAACGTTCCTCACCCCTTAAGGTCTTGACTCCTCCACAGCTTGGACATCTGAAGTGACTTTCTTCAGTTACTAGACTTCTGTCTTTGCCTTTAACCTCTTGGGGTATCTGTAAGAAACTTTAGTTCTGATATTAATAAACGTTTTTTTGTTTGTTTGTTTGTTTTTGTCTTACCGTCATCCAATCCCTTTCTGATTTTCATTGTAGTTGTTGCCTACGTTTTCGTATAGCTGTCAGTCTCGGGGATGCCGTTGGTATAAATCTTGAGTCCATTTGAAAAAAAATTGAAGCACTGTACACAGGAAATAAAAGAACTAAAAGAGAGAGAGCTTTATGAAGAGTTAAAAATGCATGCTGCTATGGTAATCTTATGTGCAACTCTGAAAGGACTATGCATGATTTAGGTTCCTTCTACATAAAATGTACGGTGCGTTAATGTTGCGGGCATACAATAGGCGGTCCTGGAAAATAGCACCAGTAAATATATAGAGCAAAACCTAAATGCCCTAATGAAATCTTAGACAGAAGGTGAGAATTATATTGAAAGAAATAGACCCCCAAAGAGAGAGAAGAAAAAAGAACTTGTCAGTAATAAAAACATGGTATAAAACTTTGATCAACATCAGAGTTAATCACCTCATTTGGTAACTGACAGTTCAGTGAAGTGTCTGTTTTAAAATCAGGGGCAAAGCAGGCTGCCAAGTTTTATTTGTCAGCTGATATAAGTTGAGCCATAGTCCAAGATGGTAGAAAACCTTTCTTGTTGGGTTTTACCTCTTTAATCTCAAATGAAAACTGGCACTCCATCCGGATAATGTCCAATGTGACACATTTGGGGAGCCATCAACTACCTAGCCTTACAAATCAAGAACACTGATTAAATAATCAAGATTTCTGAAAAGCCTTGAGGGAGTGATACGTTTTTTGCATGAATAATTGCCATTCTGTTTGTAGCACAAATGTTTTTGAGCTCTGGATAAAAACTTGTGTTTGACATATTGGCACTGAGTGTCTTATTTGTGGGTTAGCAGAAGTTTGATGTTCTTAAAAGTAAATGATAGCAAATACAGATTATAAAGAAAGTCTTAAACTAATGAAATTTGTCACTAAGAAAATGAGACAAGATGAGTAATTATTTGGTTATTTTTTAGGAACAGTATAAAGGTAATGAAACTTCACAGAGCATCTGTTTGCATAAAAGCTGTTATTGTTCTTCCTTATAGTACATAATAAACAAATAGCTGCATAATTATTACCATACATAAATTAAAAAGTCACCTCTTATAATAATTAGAAATATAACGATAGAAAATCCTGCCTGTGACACATGGTCAAACACACCTTTATGGTGATTTAAAATAACCACTGCTCAAATTAGCAAGACATTGATTAGAATAATAACCGATTTCCCAGAATTGCATGCATGAAGGAATAATTCTTTCATTAGAGATGTCAAAATTAGTCCAGAAAATATCAATGAATGTTATTAATGTTGTGTTCAGCTCTGGCCCTAGGCAAAATTGTCAATTGGGTGAAGTTATTCTTTGTCATTTCTGAACGTCCCTTTGAAGAATTTTATTTATGCCGGTATTCAATCATTTATTCATTCAACTTTTTTTTTCCTTTTGTTTTCATTGAGGGTCTACTAGATGGCAGGCACAATTCTCAGTGTTAGAGATATAGCAGTGAATAAGGAAGTCTAGCACACTCTGTATATGGAACTTATACTCTAGTACCTAGGGTGGAGTCAGATGATTTTTTTTTAAAGCTGAATATTAATAAAAAAGAACAAAAATGCATAACAGTAAATGCAATGTCAGTAATAAATTCCAGTAACATATTGGAGACTAGCCAGAGCTATCTTGGGTCCAGTAATCAGCGAAGACATCTCTAAAATTTATGCTTAGACTGTTGAGCCAACCATGTGAAAATTTGGGGGAGCACCATCACAACTAGGAGGATTCTGGCAAATGCAAAACCCCAAGGCCTCAAAGCTGAGACCACCAATGTATTTGGAGCTTGATGGACAGTAAGATGATCTGTGCGACTAAAGTGTAATGAACAAAGAACGGTATAAGACAGGAGAGCCATTCAAGGTCCTCTTGCTTATTTAGGTTTTGGAAATTGTAGTTTCAATAGAAATTGTACTTTCAATCTCCTGGGAGCTCTTTTCAGAATTTTAGTAGGTATCTGTCTTCTTTCCTTCTTCTCTTTTAGAACTTCTGTTTCCTTGTTTTTGAGAATCTTCTATTTTTCTGCCATTGTAGCTTTCATGATAGCCCTTTGCCTAATACCTTTAGTGATCTCTTCTAATAAAATTCACTTTTCAACTTTTGACTGTCAGGTGCCTGCCAGGTAATTTGTAAACTAATCTGATAAACCAATATACATTAGCACATTCACAGTAAATGCGGCCCTCTAAGACAGCATTTTATCTCTAAAACTTCTTGTATTATCTTGACTTCAGAGTAAATTCTTTGGAAATTATAGCTATTTTGTAGGGGAAAAAATACACAATTTAAGCAGTTCCTTTTTTTCTTCCGTGCAAAGGAATATTCTTGATTATGAAGTGGGCTATAAATCTCTAAGAATGATCTTCATCTTTGCTTTTATGATCGTAGTGATTTATGAAGCCCCTATTGTGTGCCAGGCACTATATTAGATACTTAAATACATCATTGCATTTAATTATCAGTACCAATCATGTTAATTCCCAATTTATAGATTAAAAAAGTGAGGCTCAAAGACTTAGCTGCCTTGTTCTTTATCATGGACTTGGAATGAGAACAGGGTCTAAAAACATAAGAGGCAATCAATAATTATTACTGGATAAATGCTTGATTGGTCAAACAAACAAGCACACAAACAAATCAGAACCACTGCAAAACATGGCCACTCAACTTGGAAGTTAGTGAAGAACAGTGATTGACTTCAACCCTTGTTAACTTTGAAGCCTACTCTCTACGTAATGCCATCTTCATTTTGAAAATGATAGATTTGATTCTCTCATCCATAGCTCTAAGGAAGTTTGTCCAAGGGTAAGAAGAAATGCTCCCAGTAAGTCAGTCTTCAGTCAGTCATTTTCTCCCTTCCCTCTTTCTGTATCTCCTGAGAAAATCAGGCTGATTAGATGAGTAAGGTCTGATAATTATGCTATTTTGATAAGACCAAAACTCGCCCCCAGGTGTTTGCCAGAAACACACACACACACACACACACACACACACACACACACACACACACACACAAATTGGAGAATGTCATGTGGCAGGACCCAAGTTTTTGTCTCCAATTAGTGTCTATAACCAAGTAAGCCTGTTTGGGGACACTGTTCAGCATCTTACAAAGAAAACACCCCTGTGGTTTCTAAGAACATGATGAGAGTTATCTTCAAGGAATAGGATTCTCCTCTTTGATTTTAGCAAGATCTACAATCACTGTCAGAAGCTGAATGAGTGCCACAGTCTTTAAAACAGAAACAAGTGTTTGGCTCTGAATCATCCTTTTCAGAAATTATACTGAATTCTTGGACAGGCACTCTCCTGAAGAGATGATGCCTTTAGTTGTATTATAAACCTGAACTTAAGGGTAAGTTAGAGAACGTTTACCTCCAAAAAATCCTCTTGCAAAACACTCATTCCATGGGTCACTATGCAGGAAGAAAATACTCTGATCAGATATGTTCTGGAAATAAAGTAAATCATCGGAAGTCTTAGAAATTTACAAAGACCATTATTAAAGAGTCCAAGAGGTCTCTAAAAAACAAACTACAACACCTACTTAACTTTTTTTACCTAGTGTATCCCAAACTAAGTCTACCACAAGACACCATAAAAAAAAGTCCATGGAATTAGTGGGCCGTGGAGTATCCTTTGGGAAATGCCTACTCAGGGACTTTAAGTGGTTCATGATAGATAGGAAGTAAAATTCTGCTGTGTAGATATAGCTTTCATAACCTCTAGTAACTTTTAGGGTAACTTGTAAGATTTTAAAGGGGAAAAATGTGGGAGGGTAATGGTTGTTATTCATATGTGGTAATGTTACTTCTGACTAACTGTAGGCAGCGAATCATGGCAGGCGGGTCACTTAACTTACATGACTTTGTATGACTCAAATATTGTGAACCTGATATGTATATAGTACTTAGATCAAAAAAAATTATGGAATTAACATAAGCAGAATGCTTAGCATTGTGCCTGGAAAATAGAAAGTGCTCAGTAAGAGGCAACCGTTTTATTTTTTATTTTTTTTCCCATAATGCTTCTTATGAGTTTGTACAGAACCATTCACACTCTCTTAGAGAGTGCTCTTTTTGTCAGGGCATGCATTTTTTAGAAGACTAACTGGATACTAACTATCTCATGTGTAGACCTCAGTGCAATTCACAAACCAAGATCAGAGTTTTATGGATACGGAATGCAGAATTATTTCTTGCAGCATTACCCACATTCTTCTTTAGCTATAATGTGTAGTTAAGTGGCACTTTAAAAAGCTATTAGCACAAAAAATCACTCATATTAAACTCATGTTAATGTTAAAAATCAGTTTTCTGCAAAAATCTGTGATTATTCTTTGTGCTGTTACTAAGCTCATACAAGGATGTCCTTTTGGAAACCAAAACTAGGATCATAAAAGAATCTCCCAAGGAAATTTGTAGTAAGCATAATGGATTGATGTTTACCCTGTGTGCAGGCCAACAATTGCCAAATAGACGTTTGTGTTTGCCAGTTTCGCAAGCTGTAGGTAGAACTATAAGCAAGTATGTCGGGTTTGCCACAGATTTGCTGCTTACACATCTGTAACTGACATGCACGAAGGAAAAATCCCACTGCAGGTAGATGGAAAGATTTTGCCGCATAGACACTTGAGTTGATAATGACTTAAATAAAATTTCTATACTATATTTTGGATTTATTATTTATGTTGGAGGCAGAACATGACAATAGTTTTTTAATAATTTAGAATGACTACAGTATGAATCTTGTTATTCCCCTGCTCCAATCCAGAGGTGTCCCATCCCGTTCAGAGTGACAGTGAAAGACCTTGGAATGGGCTGGAAGGCTCGCTAATTTCGTCTGACCTCACCTGTCCTCTCCGCTTGCTCGCTCTGCCACAGTCACGCCATCCTTCTCGCTGTGTCGGGCATGCTCCTGAGCTCGGACCTTTGCATTTTCCATTCCCCCTGTTGCAAATGCTCTTCCTCCAGACACTCACAAGAGTGGTTTCCCATGCCCTTCATGCCTCTATTCAAATGTCACTTCATAACTCTGTATAAATTAAGATTGCTCCCCTCGGAATTCCCTCACATTCACCCCTGCTTTGTATTTCTCCCTTTCACTTAACACTGTCTGACATATTAATTCCTGCTCATGAGAGCCAGTTATTAAGTTTTCAGGAATTTGAGTAGGCGATTGTTAAAACACTGAAAGCTTGAAATTGACCATGGTGAGGATATTTACATCATGGAAATTGGCAGATACTGATAACCAGAGCTTTTACTTTATGGACATCTTATTTACAAGAATACCACAAGCTATACTAAATATTTACTTGTTTGTATGTTTACCGTGGCCCACCACTGTCATATAAGCTTGATGAGAGCCTGGGCTTTGTCGTGTCACCACTGTCTAGCTAGTGTGCTGGAAAGTGGTCGATCAAAGTAGATGATTAATAAATATGCGTTGAATGAATAATTGGTGAGGATACTGCAGGTTAAGATTCTGTAGCCTTTAATATCTGTGAAGGGTGAGACTGATCCTTGCTACTAATTGATTTATTCAGTAAATATTTTTTGAGAGTCCATGTAACAGATACTCATACTGTTCTAGGACTTGGACACATTTAATGGAGAATAGAACAATATTTTCTACCTTCACAGAGGTCATATTTTTGTTAAGGGGCAGAAACACAGTGAACTAACACACATGCACACACAAATAATAAAACGTAAGTTTAGATATTGGTATTTGAAAAAAATGAATATAGATATTGGTAATTGTTAATAAATGTAATGAGTAGAAAGGAACTAGAGGCAGGGTTGACGTTTTACGTAAATAAGTCAGGTTAAGCTGTTTTGAAAGGTGATGTTTGAATGAGATATGAATGATGTCATCAAGCCAGCCAAACTCAGATGTAAGGAAAGGGCATTGCAGGCAGAGGTACAGCCGCGTGCAAGGGCCCTGAAGTGGGAATGAACTTGGTGAGACTGAAGAACAGAGTGGTGGCTACTAATCTTGAAACACATTGGGTTAGGGAGAGACTATTAAAATTTAAAACTTCTGTATTATAAAATGTACCAGGAACAAAATGAAAAGGGACGTTTCAGAGAATTGCGCCACCCACACAATTCTCAAAGGGCTGTTCTCCCAAATATCGTAAGAAGTCCTACCATACTTAATGCGAGAGGCTAGCACAGAGGCCTGGTCCTCAGTCCTCTTGTCTTGCTGTAAGGTCCCTTGCTGATTTTATCCAGCTTCATGGCAGCTATGCCTTTGATGACTAATAGGTGTCTCACAGTGTGAGTCATCCCCAGCCTTTCCCATCTCAGCTGATGCACCTCCATCCTTTCAGAGTCTCAAGGCAAACTCTAGCCTAGAGCAAGTCTTGACTCTTCTTTTCTTTTTATACTCTACATCTAATCCATCTCTATTTTTAAAAAAATATGTTCAGAATATGACCACTTTTCATCACATGCATGACTGCCGTTCTCGCTCAATCCATCACCGTCTCATGCCAGTTTTACCATAGCTTCCTAATTGGTCTACCTGCTTCTGTTTCATTCTTACATGGCAGCCACATGACCCTTTAAAACCTTGGGTCAGATCACAGCTCTGAACCCTGAAATGGCTCTCTCCACTCCGGCTTCCTCCATTGCTCTCTCTGGTCCAGCCACACACTAATCTCCTTTCTCTTCTTAAGACATGGCAGGCATGCTCCTACCTCAACGGTTTTGTTCTAGCTGTTTTCTTTGTCTCGAAAATGCTTTTTTTTTTTTTTCCTTCCTGTGAGTAACTATTTGGCTAACTCCCTTGGCAGTTTTAAGGTTGATCAATCTCTCCTCAATAAGGAGTCCTCCAACCACAGTATTTCATACTGCGACTTCTATAGTTCCCTTTACTGTGCTCTGATTTTGTCATTTTACATATCACCTTGCAAAACCAAAACCCTATATATTTTACTTTTCTTTCAAATTTCCTATCTACATCGCTTCAGAAACATGAATTCCGTACGAGCAAGGGCAGCCGCTTTTGTTTCGTTCACTGACATTTCTCCAACATCTAAAAGAGTGCCTAGAACCAGTGGATGGGCAATAAGTACTGTTTAATAAGTGAATGGCTATATGAATGAATGAAAATCAATAATGAAAAAAGAAAATACAAAGCGGGCAGATGGTATAAACAGACAAATCATTGAGTACAATGCTCAGATGACCAATCAACACAGGATAATTGCTCAACCTAGTCATAATCAATTAAATGAAAAACTAAATCAAGATAGCATTTTATTCTGATCTGGCTGGCAAAACAAATTAAGTCCGATAACAAAAAGTGTCGGTGAGGGTTTGTGGAAACAAGCAGTGATACAATGTCTGGTTTGAATGTAAATTTGAACAAACATTCTGAAGTCCAGTTTAGTAATTCTGAATAATTATCTATACTTTGCAATCTAGCACTTTCACTTCTGTATGAATTCCCCCAAAAACTCTCCCACACGGCTAAAGAGATGTTGGCAACGCTGTTTGTAACAGTAGAAGAGGGAAAACAGTATAAATCCTTCAATAGGAAATGAGATAAATAAACTGTGCTTTATTCATACGGTACAGTTTGATACAGTAGTTAAAATTAATAGACCAGAACTACATGTATTAATATGAATTAATTTTTAAAACCTAACATGAAATGAAAACAAGTTGAATGTATCCAATATGTAATCCTACTTGATTTGCTTTAAAGACACACACACAAAGTATGTGTGTGTGTGCGTGTATATATACGCATATATATATGTATATTTACACACACACATATATATACACAATATATACAAATATATACACACATATATATTTGATCTGTATAAAATACAAAAAATAAGAAATACAAAAAATGCATGCAGTGGCGATGAGGGCTGGAGGAGAGCAACACTGGGGAGCGGGTTTGTGCAGTGGACCTTTTAGTGCTCTGATTTATTAGTTTCTGTTATAAAATATTTTCAAATAAGTGTGATAAATATTAATATTCGTTTTATTTCCGTTGTTCCAAACTTGCATGTTGTTTTCTGTGATATAATTCTGAATTTTACATTAAAAAATTGCTAAGGTTTTTGGCAAGTAAGAGTAAAAGAGAGAAAAGGACAGATCAGATAGTAACTTAAGGAAACGGCAAGAAAGACTTAAATTCTATTGCAAGAGGGGCGATTTAAGTAAATCTGTAAAACGGGTGAGAAGGAGCTTTGAGAAAAGGGGAAATAGATCAGAATATGACCGCCACTGAAAAGACAGATCGTTCTACTCGTGGTTGCCGAGTCCGAGCATACAGGTCACAACTGGGGGTGATGAGTGACATATAGGGATCACTAGGGTCTATCACAAAGCAGAGGGCATGGAAACTGTGGGCAAACACCTTCCTAGGGAAAGAATGGCAAAGCGGGGAGAGCAGGACTAGCATTAGCTAGTTTGAATAATTTCAGCAGGCTCTGGGGCGTAGGAATTGTCCTTGGTCATCTGATACCTGGTGCTGGGGTCATTAGGGTGGGTGCATAGAGGCCAGGAGAGTATGAGAGTCTGATAAGGGAGGTGTTGGGGTGTGTATGTAGCTGTTGAAGAAGAATTGACCAGCCTCTAACCAGGGCCTCAAAACTAGATCAAGACAGGCTTTAAAAACAATATCACAAGCAGAATGCTACCAGACCCAAAAGAGCAATTTGTGCTCAATGCTTTATTAGGGGGTCAAGGGGGGTAGTATCAGTTTTAGCCACTAATTTTTAGGCGATTGAACAAACACAAACTGAAATTAGCTAAATTCATAGAGAATTGATCATTTTGGATATTTAAATAAGGGAAAGTCAGTTACAACATACCAATTCAAACATCTTTATTTTAACAAATATGAGACAGGATTTATCTGAAAGAAAGGGAGTAAAATGACCCTCCATCCCTCCATTAATTATACTAGTAATATTTGTTCTAGCGCTAATCACGAAGTTGAGGCAATCTATGCAATTTTGTTTACCAGTAGCATTTTACTTGACAATCATCACATTCCGGTCAGCTATTACTTAATGTCAAAGCAGGTTTCACGTAAAGATCCAGGGGCGATAAGGCGGATGGACCTGTGTACCCAGAAGGTTAGCCTGCAGGTATAGAAAATGTCACTGGAAAATCACTGTAAACGAGCATCAAGATCATTAGTTCTTGGATATAGTGATAAAAATGGCACTTTAATTTCTAATGCATTGGGGAAATTAAGGAAACCAGGACAGGTAGTTATATTCTGTAGTTAAGGATATGACTTTCCATCTGTGCAAATGGCTTATATTGATATGATTTCTAATATGAATAAAACATCACTAAGATCAATATCTAGTGTATGTTGCAACCAAAATGTGACAATAATCCATCCATAGCGGCATTTATTTGATCAAAAGCTTTATGGTTATTCAATCTATTTAACAAAAAAGCAATAACATTTCACTGAAAATTAAATTAGGATTTTAAATGCAAGGCAATATGCTTTCTGAAAGTATTATGGCAAGAATCACTCATTCCAAATGGACATCTTTAATGATTTCTAGCACTTATAAGGCGTTCTTATCTTCCAAGTGTGTTACTAACACTGTTAATTAATTATTATATTGCAACAAGATAGGTAAATATAAGTTAAAGGTAAAGCTAACTTTTTTTTTTCCTGTTCAGATGAGAAGTCAGTGTCAAAATTTAAATTATGCTTAGGATTTTGACTTTGTCCTTTGTTCCAATCATTAAGTAAAACATCCCAACCTAATACCATCAAATGCCATGAAATCGTATCTTTCAAGAAAAAGAAAAAAATCCCCATGTTCAAGAACCAAGCTGAAAAGATATTTTCAATTTTTAAAGACTTCCTCTGTGCTTTCTTCCAAAAAGGGAAAAAAAAAAAAAAAAAAAAGGAAAGGAAAGAAAAAAAGAAAAAAACATGAGTAGTGCTTTCTCTCCCTCCTTCTTGATAAAAGAGCTTTATAGTTGATAATGTCAAATTGTAGTCCCTACAATATGAAGTATGGTAGTTTTCAAATTATCTTTAAAATAACAGAGTATCTGTTATTAAAGTGTTGGTGAGAAAACACTGAGAAGAATCAGATGTGCAAACCTTGTTACAGCTCAAGGGTGCCTGCGTAACAATGTGGGAGGAAGAATTCTTTTCAAATCCACTTACACTCAAGGTACCTTTCTATACCAGAGACTTAAAAAAAAAAATTATCATGAGTTTGAATAATGCATACATTCTTTTGTCACAACATTGCATTCTTTAAATAAATAATAAACATGTCACAGTGCTAGCTATAAAAGAAAGCCACAGGAAGATTTCAAACTGTGGTTAACTGAGATGAAGACATTTCTTTTGTAGGAGTGACAGAGACACAGGCGTCACTTCATGTAGATGAAATAAATGTCCATTTCCCCGTGGTATAGTTGGAAATCAGAGAAATGTCGAAACCAAAGCAGTATTCAGGCTGTGCTGGAAAAGCTTCAAACTTAGGTTCCTTTTCAGGGATTGGCAATCTAGGGCCCACAGGTGAAAACCTGTCACACACCTGTATTTCTCAGTAAAATTGTATTTTAATGCTGCAGTGCCCATGTGTTTACACCTTGCCTATAGCTACATCTGCACTTCAACACCAGAGTTGAATAGTTGCCATGCAACCATATGGCTTGCAAAAGTTAGCATGTTTGGCTCTCTGACCCTTTGTGGAAAATATTTGTCAATTACCTCCTCTAATAATGATGACATGTTAAGTCCATAAGATAAATTAGACTGTGCTTCTTTAGGCAAGGAGGAAGCCACTAAATATGAAAAAGAAATCAATTTAAATTTATACTTATGTGGGGAGTACACAATTTCTGAGCAAGGTAGGATCCAAAATTCATTTGCAAGTCATTTACTTCTCAGTCATATTCATTACCTTAGACTATGACTTTCTAACCTAAATATAGTACAAATTGTGTCTATAAGCCAGACTATGGATATTTAAAACATTGTTGCCGCTCATCTTTCAAGACTAGTCACCTAGAGAAGATCGAAACAAATCCTACCCAGGGTGTAACTCATCCTTGTGAAGCTAGCATATTCCATGGGGAGCGAGAAGTGTAGCATAGCATCTCTAGCTTGTTTCAAACGATGTTTGTAGAGATGACAAAAATGGCTTCTTCACAATGGATAGCTGGAAGGAGACTTGATATCCATTTTTCCCCCCTGAGGTTATATGTTATATGATATTCATGTAAAATAGAATTCACTGATGTTTCTTACCTTCTAAAATGTTCTGCAGTTATAATGAAATCTTCAAGTTGTCTGACTTTTAGTGATGGTGATGATGATAATGATGGTATATAACATGTACTGTTCATGTCCTATGTTCTCTGCATTGTTCTGTTTTTATATGTATTGAGTCAAGCCTCACAACAATGCCAAGAGTTAGAATTGTTATTATCTTTATAGACAGATAAACAGATAAGAAATTTGTAATAGATTACACAGCTCATAAGTAATGGAGGAGAAAATAGTTTTCTATAAAGCCTTAAAGATGAACTCATTTCTCAGTCTCATGAATCTCTTTGGAATACCTCCTCCTAAAGGGTTATTTCCATTCAAACAAACTGCATGTGTTTAAGTTAGCTTTCAACCTAATACTCAGTTGTTGTCACTAGAAATACGAAACTCATGATTTCTGAGTTGTCCTGCATCATTCCACCCCTGCCTCAATTCCTTTTTCCATTAACTTATATAAGTTTTTAACCAGAGACTAGAAAATAGTGCTTGTTTTTAGTAATATTTGGGAGGATTGGGTTGGGACACTAGAATGAGGGAGAAAAATGAAAAAAAGTCTCTTAGAATTCTATTTTTCAAATAATTAGTATATAACTTTTTGCCATTTACCTCAGAGATAGTTATATTTTAATTGTGGAGAGAAATAATGAATTGCTTGCTGTTTTAACATAACAGAAAAAAAAAAAACTATTGAAAATGTAATCAATATTGTGCATGGTGGGTCCATTCACCTTTCAACATCTGTTTTTAAACTTGGAATCAAATAATAGGATCATATGGAATATGTACATATGTAATAATATGTATATACAAATAAATCCTATTATTTGATTCCAAGTTTATTGTATAATATGTTTTTTATATAATGAAATATATACATATACTTCTAATACATTACATGTTATATATTATAATATACTTTATAATACATACATGCACACAAACAATCTGTGGACATATGTGTTAATAAATATTGGTTTTCTATGTTGTTTATTAATAATAGCTATTTTATCTGTCAGTTTTTGTAATATTAATGCTGTATTAGAATTTTCTTCACCTTTTCTCATACTGTGATCATTTCGTAATATGTAACATTATTTTTATCAACTTTCTTTACTAAAGAAAATTAAATTCTAAACATTTTACTTATGACCTAAATGACATAAAATTTTACATTGTTATAAAAATTTATATTGTTTTATACTGTTAAGATTATTTGTACCTCAGCTTCTGATAAGTCACTAAGTAATTCGGACCAACCTTTCCTATGAAGGCAACTAGAAAATCTAGATAAAATGTAAAATATGTCAATTTGAAGCCACTGAAGACAAATAATATTATCAGGCCAGGACCTAGAATATGGAGGAGGTTCCAAGAAAAGTTCCCATTCTTAGGTCTGTATTTCCCTTGGGGTGTTTTCTGATCCCTGAGCTGATCACCTGAGAGACTAAAGATTATGAAGCACTTTAAAATAGCTCAAGGACCTAATATATCAGAAGTGCAAGGTCTACAAGTAGAAGGGAAGAGGGTCATTGTTAAACTTTGGTTTGTGGATCTTTAGAATAGCATACATTTGATAAATTCTCACAGGGACTGCCCATCAGCCTCAAACTAACCTGAATCTGAAACTGCTTTGAGGGATTATAGATTAACAGCTCCTTTGAACATCTTTAGAAGCAAACATCATTTCTGTTTTATTAAGGGAAAAAAACATTATTCTAATTTTGAAGTTATTACTATATGTGTGTGTGTGTGTGTGTTTTAATAAAATGTTTAGTAAACATTTTTAGAAAGCACAGAAAATTATAACATAAATAAAAACTAGCAAATATAACATATAACGTGAATAAAAACCAATACAAACAACTGACAATAAAAATAGTTTCAGGCTTCAGATATTGAAGTTATGGGATATGGATTTTTAAAAAGCCATGCTTTCTATGATCAAGGAAATTAAAATAATAATTATTGGGAAAGTAGGAATAAGAAGAGAAAAAAATAAAGATTTAAGAACTGAAAAAAGTGCCATAAACAAATTTAAATACTGAGTCGGTAACTTTCTCAGCAGATTAGACACAGGCAAAAAGAGACTTAGTGAACAGGAAGATAAGAAAGTGTCCAGGATAAACCATAGAGTGACAAAAATATGGAAAAGTACAAGAAATTATAGATGACAGAAAGAATGCCATTAGAAGGTCTACCATACATGCAATTTGAGACTATACGACAAAAGAGAATTGAGAGAGAAGCAGTATCTAAAGAGATAATGACTGAGAACTTCTCAGAACTGAAGAAAAGTCTATCAAGCCTCAGATTAAAAGTCCCTATGAACTTCAAGCAAAATATGTAAAGTAATCCATGCTTAGTCACATAATATAAATCTGTTTCAAACTATAGACTATGAGAAAAAAACTAAAGCAACCACCATAATGTCAGATTACCTTCAGAGAAGCAAACATAAGACTCAACAGCTGACTTCACAATGTTATAACACAGTTCGAAGATAAAATTTAAAGTGTCAGGAGAAAATAATTATCAAATAAGAGTTTTAGAAAATCAAAAATATATATATACATTCTTCAAGATCATAGAACAGAAATAGGCATTTTCATATAAATAAAAATTGAGGAAATTTGTTAGTAACATCACCCCACTAAAGGAAATATTAAAGTGTATTTTTTAGGCCAACTAAAAAAAAATCCTGGAGAGATCAGAGCTGTAGGCAAGAATAAGAGCAATAAAATGCAAAAAAAAAAAAAAAGGTACATTAAAATGGATATTGACTTTATAATAATACAAATACTATGGAATAATAAAATAGGATATACTAAAAATAAAATGATAATGTGCCATGCCTCATTGAGTTTATATAGACATACACACATAAAAAAAAATTGTATTACATAGTAAATGAAGTTAAAGAAGAAAGCAACAACCAATGAATAAGCCAAGATCCAAGTAATAATTTCTAGGATAATCACTAAGAGAATTGTAAAAGAAGATGTAGCTCCCCAAATAATACAGCAAAATAAATTTAAAAATCATCAATAAATTAAGAAGGAGGAAGAAAAAGACAAATGAAAATAAAATAATAGCACAAAACAGCATGATTTTATATGTAAACAAATATTAAATTTAAATATTAAAAATCAATAAGAACATTATATAGTATATTATTCCCAATAAAACTCTAAAATGCATGTTATTTCTCATACATGTTGAATATTTACAATTGAATCATTTGTTAAGTCATCAAGCAAGTCTCAGTAAAGGGCTGAAATGCAGAATGTGTTCTTTGGCCATGAAGAAATTAACTACAAAATATTACAAAAATATAACTAGAAAATATTCACATACAATAGATATTTAAAAATACTCTTATAAATGGTACATTTGGGTCAAAGAAGAAATGAGTAACAGAATTAAAATATTTTAAAATGAATAATAATGAAAATGCTCTAAAAATGTGTGTGGGCTACAGCAAAAACCTTTCTTAGATGGTAATTTATGCCATTAAATGTATTTATTAGAAAGAAAAACACGCTGAGAGTAGCTGTTCTAAAATTTAGAAGAGAACCACAAATTGACTATGAAGTAGAAAAATGAAAAGAAAAAGATAATATCAAGACCAAATGAAATAGAAAATAAACATAGATAATAACAATGCCAACAGCTGTTTCTTTAAAAATATTCATAAAATTAATAAGCTTCTGTTAGGACTAACCAAGAAAAAGAAAAAAGGCTCAAATAACCAATGTCAGGAATGAAAAAGGAATTAATACTGTGTATCTACAGATACTGAAAAGATAATTAAAAATTATGATAACTTTATGCCAATAAACATAAATATTTAGATTAGATAAAACTGCAAAATAATTACATAATAAATTAAAATTCTAAGCATACCTATAATAACTAAAGATTTTCAGTGCTTAATTTTAACAATTAATATTAAAATTAGTTAAATTTAATAAATTAAAGCCTTCTAAAATATAAAATGTCAGCCCCAGGAAATTCTAGCACATATCTCAGAAATAAATGATGCCAATCTAACACAAACTTTTTCAAGCCCTAGAAAAAGGATCAAATACTATCCCCACTCATTTTATGAGTCCAGCACAAATAGCCTGGATACCAAAAACCTGAAAATGTTATTATAAGAAAAGGAAATTAATGGCCAATATTGTTCATGAACATAGATGAAAAAATCTTGAACAAATTATTAGCAAGCCAAATCCATCTATATAAAAAGGATAATGATTCATGAACAGGCTTATGCCATGAATGAAAGGTTTGTTTAATATTTGAAAATCAGCGTAATACAACAGACTAACAGAACAAAGGAATACTTTATATAATGATCATAAGAGATGAAGAAAAATTTAAATAAAATGTAACATTATTTAGTGATGAAAAAGCTTAGCAAACTAAAAGAAAAGAGGACTTCTTAATTTTATAGAATTTACTTACAAGACAAATAAAAAATACATAAGTCACAACCAACATTATATCTAATGTAAAATATTGCAAGCTTTCCCTCTGAGATTTGGTACATGAAAATTTTCCATAATAACAACTTTTGTTCAGTGTAACAACTTTAATTTAAACAATAATATAACTTTAGTTCAACCTACACTAAAGGTTGTAGCCAATGTAATAAATCAAGAAAATAAAACATAATAATGTAGTGATTAGAAACCAAGAACTAGAACTGTTTATTTGCAGACAACATGATTATATATATGAAAAGTAAAAACAACAACAACAACAACAAAAAATATAAAAATGTTGGAACTCATATGATCAGTATACAAAATTGCCTGTATTGATTATATTAAGCATTTAGAAAATAAATTTTATAAAGCCATACCATTTAGGAAAGCATCAGAAAAATAAAGCAACTAAGAACAAGTCTAATGAGAGCTGTGCATAACTCTACAAATGAAAATATAAAATATTAGTGATAGAAGATAAAGAAGACCTAAATAATTAAGTAGAGGTTTTTAAAGTTTTCTTTTGCTTGGTAGCTTAGCTTGACAAGTTGATGGCAAATGCGAATAGAAATGTGAGGGCTAACAATAGCCATATAAGCTGAAAAGGAAAAATGAAGTCGGAGGACTTATTCTAGCCAATACCCAGACTTTACTATAAAGCTGTAATAATTGGACAGAATGATATTGCTGTAAACATAAACAAACTGAAGATAATAATTCCATAAACAAGCCCCACCCATCTTTTGATTTATGACAAAGTAGGTACTGCAGAGTGGGTTAAGTACATTCCTTTCAATAAATGTCTGGTTCAGCCTGAAATTCACATAGAAAAAATGGCCATGCTCATATCGCGCACAAAAATTAATTCCAGGTGAATTGTAGCTTAAATTATGAATGATAAAGAAAGTTTCCAGAACATAAAATCTGGCATAGGGGAAAAAAAGTGACATTATTGGCATGAACATAAAGAAACTTTGGTAATTATACTGCATTTGCATTAGAAACATTGGTATATTAAAGAACAGGATGAATAGAGTGAAAATTAAGCCACAGAGTGGGAGAATATATTTTCAATATTTATCAAACACATAGAGGGCTATATCTGAAATACACAAAAAAGTCCTCCAAATCAGTTAGAAAAAGAGAAATAGCACAATAGAAAAAACTGGATAAGTATGTGATGAACAATCACTTCATAAAAGAAGATAACCAAATGCCTAATGCACAGGTAAAATATATTCAGCCTTATTAGTTATCAGGGTTATACAAATTAAAATGACAGTGCATACCAATACCTAGCACAATGGCTTAAAAAACAACAAAAAAACAAACATGTTAAAAACAAAACAATATCAAGGCTGGCAAGTAGATTTGCACACCTTTGGAAAACTAAAGTTGGAAATGTATACCATTAGAAATTCTGCTCTTAGATATTTGCTTGAACCATATAATATCGCCAATATTTATGTTACATATGACAGTTTTATATAGTCCAATCTAATATAGCCAACCTACCATACCCAGCTGAAATATGTACAGATGTACTCCAGAAGCATGCAAAAGAGGGTCCATAGATCTGTTCTTTATAATCGTTCCAAACTGGAAGTGAAATAAATGTCAGTCAGCAGTACTGTGGCTAAATTACGTAAATTCACCCAATGTGATATAATATAATAATAGAAATAAGTGCATTGTAGCTATGTGCAATAAGATGGATTGAAATGAGCATTTTTTATTTCACTAATAAATTAAAATTGGCAAAATCATAATGTTTAGTACATGCTAGATGGGAAAACAACAAATAAAAGCAAGGAAATGATTACTAAAAATATCTGAACAGGGAGGGAAGGTGTTATGACTGAGAGGAAGCACAGAGGAGGCTTCCGGGCAATGTTTTATGGCTCCTATTCATGTTCACTTTGTGATAAATCATTGAGCTTTACATTTTTATTTTGATCTCTGTAATGAATATTTTACAATAATAAAAGGTTAAATAAGATAATAGACTTAAAGCTATTATAAAAGGAATTTTATTTCCCTAAATTATTCATTATCAAAGAGGGAGTCAGTGTGTTTGATTCATTAAATGTCATGGGGAGCTCTCTCAATTATTTTATTGTTGAGCAGTAGGCTAATTTACTCAACAACTATTTTGCTCATTCAGCAAATACCGAGTGCCTATTAAGTCCAAGGCACTGTTCTAGATGTTGCTTTTCAGCCCTGAGCACGCCGTCTAGAAATGCCTGCTTCTTGTGGAGCTTACAATCTAGTGGGAGAGAGAAATAATAAACCAAACTAAATAACAAAATATATCAGTGCTCAATGATCACAAGTGCTAAGGAGACAAATAAAGGAGAAATGAGATGTTTCAAATTTAGATATTATGACCTATGTGCAATAAAATGATAATTCAGTGAGTGAGGGGTCCGACCACATGGCTAGCTGGGGAAAAAAAAAAAGAAAAGAAAATCACAGCCAGAGATATAGCAAGCAGAAAAAGTGAAAGAAACCACACTATCCAAAAGTTATCTCAATCAAAGCAACTTTTATTCTTATAGAAATCAACCGATGAAACCAGGAAAATAAAGGAAATAAAGAAATTTAACACAAAATTAATGAGTGTTTTTGTGGTCTGACCTCACATTTGTAAGTGTTGGATGCCACTAAAAACAAAAACCTTGAAAAATTCCTTTCTGTGGCAAGAGAATAAATGGTTATATCTTGGAGATCATACGTGTGAACTTTCCATATAAATGTGAAAACAAACAAACAAAGCGTCCACATGTTATTTAAAAGTTCTTGTGGATTTGGATAAAATCTCTAGCGAGATCATCATACACGGATTTTAAAAATTTTCTATTTCCAAGAAATTAGGATAAAATGAATGCGATGTGATCTGAAAAACTAAGTCAAAAAGTGACTCATTGCTGATGAAGATTGACATCGAAGATGCCTGCGAAGAATTTAAATAAAGTTGTTTTCAGAAACGTGGAGGTACAAAACATAATCCTAAATTAATACTTTAAAAATATCTAATCCTAGGTGTAGGTGCCCATAAAAACGGTGCATGAATGTTTATAGCGGCATTGGCTATTATACATTAATAGCTAAAGGTGGAAGCAAATCAAATGTTCATCAACTGACTAATGGAGAATCAAAAGTAGGATGTTCATACATGGACTGTTATTCAGCCATAGAAAGGACTGCAGTGCTGACACATGCTACGACATAGATGAACCTTGAAAACTTTACTCTCAGTCAAATAAGCCAGTCACAAAAGGGCCAGTGTGGATGTTGACGAATCCTAGTTCATTCTGTGTCTAGCGCTTCCTGTCTCAATCATCCTCACCAGTTTTGATCTCTGTCTCTACCTACTTGGCACTTTGTCCCTCCCATTCTCTTGGCCGTGTCGAATGATGGAATGTGAAGACGGGACAGATTAAGATTTAGTGGTTCTAAGGGAATAACTGTGTTGCCCACAGCTATACATAAAACAAGAGGAAGAAAAATCTAAACATGAAACTTACATGTAGGTGGGAATTAAAATAGCTTTTCAGCTTTTTTGATGGCAAAACTCTAGATCAGAACTGTCTTCTTCCACCCCCACCTCCCGCCTCTTTTTCTTTTTGTTCGGATGGTGTGCTGTGCCATGATGCTAGTGCCCTACATAATATTTTGTTTGCCTGTGGGTGACCTCGCATGGAAAGTGGGAAAAGGCAGGTGATGAGTACCAGGATGTGTCTTACATTGGCTCTGAATAGAAAAATTAGCATACAGAGAAATTCAGGGATGTAATGGTGCTGTGGTTTTAGCATTTACAAAAAAGACCTTTTCTTTATTTTCTTTTAGAAATTCATCTCCTTCTTCTATAAATTTTCAACTTAAATCTCCCTGTCTCTGAGTATAAAAGATATCTTAAACAATCAGGAGGGAGCAGGTCAAAATTTGACTTGATGTGGGGTAAAAGTGGCAGGAACTTATTAAATTGATAAACCTGGTTTTCCTGTATATTTCTATAAAAATGAAAGGGGCTAATTGAAAAACACAGTTCATATATACATGCAAACATAAACCATGGCTGCCTGTATTCTTGTAATGATTGACTCATTAGTGGTGCCATATTGTATTGACATCTTCCACACTGCCTTGGGCATGACAGTCAAAATGTGACTACTCCAGCCCTTGACAGTTTGACAGTTTCCACCTGACTCGAAAATCCTAAGACAAGTTTGCCATTTTAGGAAGTAACTACTTTTGCAAAATTAAATCTAAATCTAAAATTTTACAAATACATCAGCAGCTACCTATTAAGTAATCATGCTATGGTTAGCATTTTACTAGGACTTGTTAAAAAGGTTTTTATTTTATTACTAATTGTTCTTTTACTTTTTTTTTACATAGTGTATTAAGAGACTCTTCTCTGCATAATTAAAATTGAAAAGGCATTTTAGTAATGTGAAAATATTAGGATGGCAAACATTCACTAAAAATGGGAAAATGTTAAATTTTATTACGTTTTAAATGTAACACCAAAAACAAACAAACAAACAAAACTTCCAGACAATTGAAAACAATTAAAATAAACTGAGGAATTTTATCTGTTTCATCCATATGTTTAATACTGTGGAAATTCTTCATTTTATAATTCTGGAGTCTTGTCAGTATTCATTCTCCAGTACCTAACCTGCGTTTACTCAGAATATCAATCAGCTACATTTTGGTAGTACATAAAACACTCTCCAATTAAGCTTTATCTAATTTGTTTTAACTTGCAGTGCAGAGGAGATGACACAAGGTGCATTACTGATCATGGTAACCTTTCCTCAAAACTACAAATGGGTGTGAAGTGACGTCTGTGTGTGTGTTTGTACTGTATGCAACATCACTCACAGAAGCAGTTCCTCGGAAAGGTGACGGTAATAATGATACTTAGCATTTCTATAGCATTTTCTATCTTCACAACACTTTATAAACCTTAACTAAATAATGGTACTTGCAGAAATGAGGTTACAACACCAATGAATTAGCATGTCCCTTGCTGTGATGTTAGCCTCGGAAATGTCACCTCGTAGTGTCTGTTCCTGTGGGAGTGATTGCCCCTCGTGATGGATTAAAACCAGACACAATTGATTGGCTGATCTCAGCCTGCACTCTGAAGGAACCTCCGTAGCCTTTGGATGTTTATACTGATTGACTCAAGCGAAAGCATCTTTATTTGTGGTCTCAGACCAGCCCTCCGTTGACTGACAAAGCCAAGTGGAGAGTTAAAGGTAACTATTTGCACAGCTCAGCCTCAAATCTCAATTCATTCTGAGTCATCGAGGTAGTTGCCTTAATACTCTATACCACGGTTTCCCAAACTCAGCAGTGCTGACATTTGGGGCTTGAAAATTCTTTCTTTGTTATCTGGGCTGTCCTAGGTATAGTGAGATGTCTATCCACTAGATGCCAAAAGCACCCACCCACCCCACCCCCTAGTTGTCAAAACCAAAAATGAGTCCAGATATTGCCAAATGTTCCCTGCCGAGCAGAACTGCCCCCAGTTGAGAACGCTTGCTTCATGCTTTGCTGGTGGCTAGACATCCTTATTCTCTGTCTTAACACTACACAGTTGTCTCCAGCAGGGCCTCCTCAGCAAGTGAGTTTCAGGTGCATTATTCCAGTTTGACTCTCACTAAGCAGGGAACCCCAATATCTTGATTTAGGAAACCTTCATTCCCAGTCAGTTAGAATGACATGTTGCCTCACTACTTCCCCCAGTGCCCAGAGTTGGGAATTCTCCCACTCTGAGCTCAAAACAGCAGTATAAACATACCCTGAAAATCAGTTTGGCATTACAGGTTATGAAAAACTTATTTCACAGGGTTTTTAAGATAAGTTGACAGAGGCTAGTTTGAAAGCTCAGACTTACATATTTTGCTTCTCAGCTGGGCTTACGAAATCATTGCAACTGTAGTTGTAAAGGAAAATACTACCTCAAGGCCCGATCATAAAAGCTTCTATCAGACAGATGTCTGCAGTTATTTTTGGTTCTGTATTCAGTAAGTTTTATATGGACCTAATTCCCAGAAAAACTCCCCCAGTCTGTTTACATGGACAGAATAAACTGGCTGTTTTCTTTGTATTCCTAGTGTGAACTGGTAATTATCCATCTACTGCTGGATATTTCACATAACCAGTGGACATTTTAGACACCATGTGCATCCTTAATCTCCCTAGGATTTTCTAGGAACAAAATTATTTGATATGAAAACCTTTGATATTACAAGTTGTGTTTAACATTTCAAGCCTCATTTACATCAGTTCAGTTCAGTGAGCTGCTAAGCACACAAGACGACTATCGTGGAGGGAAAGAAACCTATGTATTCTGTCGCCTGAAGGTATATTACACAAAATCAGAAGAGTGAACCGCTGAAGAAGCCCCTAGAATTTATTAGCCCAGGGTGTAGTTAATGAGGCAGTTGAACATCATCCCAGAATATTTTCTCCAAATAAATAAAGGAGACAGGAGTGGATAGGGAAGATGATTGAGAAGGTCTTGCTGTAAAGTGTGTGTGTGTGTGTGTGTGTGTGTGTGTGTGTGTGTGTGTGTACTATACATATGGCATAATCTATCGTGAACTAATTATCCAAGCATGAATGTACCAAACCCTGTTTTGATGTAAACACTACGGTATAAAATTTTGGTCTTTCCATTTTTTGCGAATCACAAAGGCTTTGACAATTTCCACATGGGCTGGAACTAGGCAAGCAGGCGAACACTTAACTGTACATCAAGGAGGTACTAATGTCTGTCGCTGAAACACCTGCTAACCTGCTATTGTAAGCATTTATCCGCTATTTGCCTGCGGCAGAAATAAATGAATAAATAAACTTTCGCCAGTCATATTACACGAGTTAATGCATTATAGCATTATGTAAAGTAGCAGAGCACATTCTTCTGGGGCTTTTTAAAAATCATTATTTGTGGCAGGTTAGAACGTATCTGCTGGCTTCTGCGCTTCATTTTCCTCACTTAGGTTTCCGTCAGCGCCCTCACAACTGCAGTGCTAGTTGGCCTTTGCTCTAGGAAGAATACCTCTGAGACAAACAGCTTTCCTAATCCTCAAAGAGTTTTAAAATGGCATTACAGAGAGGATGGATGTATTAAGCAGCTCGGCTATCAATGCGCAGAATCAGTAACGGGGGGCTCCCAGCGTACACTGTATCTCCTCACACAGGGCTTATGCGCATTTGGAGAGGAGAGCTTTTCCTTTGACAAGTTGGCACCAGCTGTTTCAAGAAATAGCACAGCTGTATATCCACACACACCTGGCTGTCCTTTCATAATTTAAGGAAATAGGAGTGTAAAGCAATGACCAGAAAAGGCAAAGCACTGCTAGAAGCCATATTTGCAGCTACATTTTCATTCAGATGTTTAAAAAGTATTAAGGCTAAATTATCAATCTAAAAAAAAAAAAAAAAAAAAAAACAACCAACCTAAAGTTGGCTGTGCCAGTCTTTTAAAGCTATAAAGAAAGGTGTAATACTTCTGTCAGTAGAATATCTAAAATGTATCTCGGGGCAATAATATCATTAAACATAACTATTATAATGAATAGTATCAATGGTCATTGTATAAATAAGAATGTATTATGCTTCAAAACATGCTATCCATAGACCTGTCTTGATTTCTACTTCCAAAGTTACATTTATTTTGACATTTTCTATAGGATTTGCTTCAATTTTCAAAAATCTCTTTTATAATTTAGAAATCCTATAATAAAAATTATACATTTGGGGGCCTAATATGAAATCATGCTTCCAAAGAAAGATGTCACCTAAAATAAAGGGAGAAGACAGTTTAACCATCACGATTTTTTGCATCATCTTTAAACATTTGGTATTTTACCGCCTATGAGAGAAATGTTCCTAATTTAACTTCTTCAGTTGTTGTTGCCTAATTGTCTTTTACTACAAAAGGAGTGCAGTGGTAGAAGTTAAAAAGGAAAAATTTCTCTGGCATTATACAAATTTACAAGAAATCAGCTATGTGCCCTATTCTCTTGCAAGACAATTACCTAAGTCATTTATGTTTAATAAATTAGATTTTGGATATACCTATGAAAATGAAATTAAAGAAACAATTCCATTTATAATGCCATCAAGAAAAATAAAATAATTAGAAATAAATATATCAACTGGAGTGTAAGACATGTACACTTAAACCTGCAAAACTGTTGAAAGAAATTAAAGATGATATTAATGAGAGGAAAAATGTCCAATGATCATGAATCAGAAGATTTATTGTTAAAATGATAGTATTCTCCAAATTGATCTACAGAATCACCACAATTCCTATAAAAACCCAGCTAGTTTTTTCATTTTGTTTGTTTGATTTTTGCAGAAATTGATCCAAAAAATTATGTGGAAGTGCAAGGCACCAAGCATATGTCAAACAATTTTGTACTAGAAGAACAAACTTGAAGAACTAACACTTTCTAATTTCAAAACTTAATACAAAAAGCTCTAATACTCAAAACAGTATAGTCCTGGCATGAAGCTAGATATATAGACCAGTAGGGTAGAGACGAGATTCCAGAATTAAACCCTTACATTTATGATTGATTAATTTTCTACAAGGGTGGCAAAAAATTTGTATGGGGTGGGAGCGAATGGCATTTTTTAACAGATGATGATGCTAGGATAACTGGATATCCACATGCAAAAAATAAAGCTGGACTCCTAATTCACACTGTCTACAAAAATTAACTCAAAAATTAATCACAGACCTAAATGTAAAAGCCAAAACTGTGAAAATCTTAGGAGAAAACATAGGCATAATCTTTGTGACCTTGAGTCAGGCATTTCTTTTGTTTTTGTTTTTTTTTTGTTTTTGTTTTTTTCTTTTAGGTAGGATGAACAATAACAAATAAATAATTAGACATCATCAGAATTAAAAACTAGTGCTTCACCATAGGAAAAAAAAACCATCCACAGAATGAGAGAAGTATTTGCAAATCATACATCTACATGTATGCAGGGTTTATGTAAAAATTCAATTAAAAGAAAAATAATCCCGTTAAAGAATAAGCAAAGGATCAGAATAGACATTTTTTTTAAAGAGCATGTACGAATGATCCGTAAGCACTTTAAAAAGTACTCATCAGTAGTCACTATGGAACTGCAATCAAAACCATGATGAGATACCACTTCACACTCTCTAGGATGGATCATTTTAAAAAGAGAGACAGTAACAAATATTGAGGAGTATGTGGAGAAAATACAACTCTTGCATTGCTGGTGGGAATCTAAATTGGTGCAATCACCTTAGAAAACAGTTCACTAGTTCCTCAGAAAGCTGAATATATTTAAAATATACCCAGAATAAATGAAAACATGCATCTATACAAAAAAAAAAAAAACCTAAACCTGTATAGAAGTATACAAAACTTGTGCATGCACGTTCATAGAAGCATTATTCATAGTAGCCAAAAACTGTAAATACCCATTAACGGATGGGCATGTAAATAAACTGTGGTATATCTATTCAGTGGAGTATTATTCAGCAATCGAAAGGAATGAAATACACCTGCTACAGCACAGATGAACCTTGAAAATATTATGGTAAATATGGATAACACCTGTCGCAAAAGACCACATATCATCTGATCCCATATAGATGTCATCATTATGTGTAATTACGATGGATAGTTAGACCTAAAGCCTGTATATTTCTTCAAACTTTTCCTTTTGTCAGTACCAAGTCTTAGTGTTTTTCAGTACCCTGATAGTAATTACATACTAATATTTAATAGTATTACCAAAGGATTTTAAAATTATTCCTTTTAGGAAATTTCTCTGATTTTTTTTTTTTTTTCCCATTGGTGGGGACAGGTATATATTTTAGAGCAAAACATTAACATTACTGGATGTTATGTGGAAAAATAATTTTTATGAAGGTAAAAATGCTGTTAAATGTATTTATTTATTTATTTAAGCACAACTATATATTGAACCTTTACTATGTGTCAAGTACTACTCAAGGCAAGGCTCTTTACTGGTGAATACGCTTCTGTGAAAATAGATGCCAAAAAATAAAGAGGGTAAGGAGATAGCATAGAGGAGTGGACTAAATGAGGGAAAAGATTTGCAGAATCCAAAGAAAGAGAGCCCCAAGTAAACGGAGAAATAAAAAGCATGTTAAAAAAAAAAAATGAGCTTGATGTCATTGGGAGCAGAAGGAGCCTGTCCGGCTGCACTGCAGTGATTTGTGCAGAATGGGAGGCAATCTTATGAGCGAGCAAGCAGGGCTAGACTATCTGAGGTCTAGTAAGACGAGCAGGAACCTGGAGTTTATTCAAAGCACAAAAGCAAGTCATTGGCGAGTCTGATGGGGGACAGTGGCAGAATCAGATAGGACTTTTTAAATTACACTGACCGCGTGAAGAAAGTGAAGGCAGGGGGCTGTGTAGCAGCTCTCCAGGCAAAGGTCAGTGGTGCCCTGGACTAGGAGGGTGGCCACAGAGACAGCGAAACTTCTCAGATAGAAGTTACTTAAGACATTTTTTTTTTCTGCTTGTTTTTTTTTCTTGTGGGATGTAAGAATATTGACCATTTTGTTTAGAATTTAAAAGTGAATTTCTGACCGATGATCTGGCCTTGCCAAAATGAAAGGCACACAATGGCATCTGACTATTTTTCTGGGCAGCTCTAGCCACCTCTACCTCAATACTTAGGGTGTAATCAATAAACATAACAGAGGCTGTTCATTCCACCAGGATGGGTTCCTACAAAAGGGCTCTATTCACACTGGTAATAGGCAGACTTCACCTGTTCCTTCACATTATGTCTTATGTCGAACGTCTTCAGTCGCCTACCTGCTTTACTGTTCCAGGATGGTGATGAAATGCTCTTTTGGCATAAAAATGATTATAAAGCTGGGATGCTTACACTTCTGGTAGCCAAAGCGATGCCTTTCCAATGCAGGGCGAGACACTGTTCATTACGACAGGATAGATAATGCACACATTTGAAAGATTGTGAAATTTAGTGTTTGCTGAGGTCTTGGTAGGGTTTAAAGGTGTTCTTCAGAAAAGATTATTTTCAATGCAACTACAAAATTGTATGTTAATAGGCTTAGTGAATTTTAATGGGCATGTGCTACTGACCATGTTCCAAAATTGTTTTTGAAACATGGCCATTATTATCATTTGTCCCATCTCTTCCATTGTGAGGAGACCATCGACCTTTACTTAGATTTGAATTCATCAGGCCAATGGTCTCATAGATACCTACAAGCACTTACAAATAGTTAACACTCATTAACTTGAACTTTTTCAGTGGAAGGCTGGTGCTCATCGAGCAATTAACTATGATTTATTCTTCATCATTTATTGACTCATTCATCCAGCAAATGATTATTGACTGCTTACTGCTTTGTTATACAATGTGAAACAGACAAAGAAGACTAATTAATAATGATAATGGTTAGCATTGGAGGAGTAGATACTATAAGAACCAATATTCATTTAGTGCTCTTTATATGCTTTATCTCACTAAAAATGCCAGCTGATGCAGCCGCTATTATTATTTCCAGTTTTATGGAGAAGAAAACAGGCTCAGAAACCTTAAAAAGTAAGCTCAAAATAGTAGCAGATAGATCTGGAAAGGGAGCTCAGGGATTCTGCTTCAGTCACCCTTTCTCAAGTGCTAAGATCTTCAACCTGTAGAGAGATGGCAAACATCCTGTTCTCAAGAAGTGTGCATATTAGTAGTTGAAATAGAATATCTATGCAGACAAGAATACTTCACAGTTAATGCAAATACAAAAGGAGAATTTTTTTTTTTCCAAAGCTATAGCTATTGAAATAAAAAAAGTAACTTCCATTCAGAAACAGTGGTTCTCAACCCTGGCTTCAGGCTACAATCACCTGAGGAGTTAAAAACACACACACACACACACACGCACGCACGCACGCGCGCGCGCGCGCCTCGTTTCAGCCCCAGAGATTCTGACTTAATCAACATCGGGCATGCACTTGTGCAGCTGAATTGTTTAACTTCCCCCCCAAGTGATTCTAATGTGCAGCAGCATTGAAAACGCTGGGCTGAAGTGACTAGGGTACAAGGGAGGGGGAGAGGTTCAGAATTGATTTGTCAGTGATAGGTAAAAAGTCAGAAATGTCAGGGGGTAGACACGGGGCATGCCATGATATGGGGTATGTCCTTGTTGCTCATGCCTGTGGTCCTGGGGCCAACAGCACTGAGGTCACCTGAGGTTAGAAATGTGGAATCTGTGGGAGTCCCAGAGCCCATGACTCAGAACCTGCATCCCCATGTGATTTGTGTGCACAGCACGATTTGAGAAGCACTGGCCAAAAAAAAAAAAAAAATCAAGACGAGAAACCACAGAGCTTATTTAGTGATAGGTAAATGGTACCAAGCGTCAACAGGTGGACTAGGAAGTGTAGTGCGGGCATTGGGTAGATGTGATACAGAGGAGGACAAATCAGGTGCTTTGATTGCTGCAATAAGTAGTTAAAATATTGTTCTGTAGATGGTTGGAAGTTGAAAGAATTCCAAATGAAAGTGATGTGTTCGAGGATGCTTTCGGGTAATAGTCTGGCGACGATCTGCAAAACAGATTAGAGAAAGAGAGAAGCCAGAGACACAGAGGTACTCAGAGGGGCCTCCATGTGAATTCTCAGTTCACAAACATGCAAGGAGTGAAACTCAGACAAGGGTGCAATTCAGTCGGCAAGTTCTTATCTTCAAAACACAGTGTTTTACTTTAAGGAATTCTTATCTCCAGCAGCCTGACTTTGGAGCTACATTGTGCATCTGAATAAAGATATAGGATACATCTTAACTCTGAATGGCAGCCAGTGTATGTACGACAGCTTTGTCATTTCATCCCTAACTCACTTTCCCTCCCATATCAGAGACTCTATAGAGGAACAACAACAGAATTCTAATGGTACAAGAAAGGTATGTATGTTTGTCCAACAACAATATGATAGCATTGTACTGTACATTTTTTATGTGATCATGAAACAGAGTATTGCATTTGATAAACTGTTCTGAGAAGGGTTAGTACGAATTATTGGGAAATTATGTCTTCAGATATTACACCAGCTGAAAATATTTAATCTTGAATCTATATTGAACATAATTTTTTATTTGACAATTATGAGATTCTTTAGCATCTACAACAACTAAGGATCATCATTAAAAGGGGCAGCAACCATTTTATGCACAGAAATAATCTAATTTGTAGAAAATTTTGGTTGGTCAGGTGCTAGGCACGTGTACTGATATATTTCAGTTTAAGAGAAAACTTGTTTATAATTCAATATCCAATAAATTGCATATAGTAGGTTTATTTGTTAAAGGAACAAATTCAAAGACTCGGTATGAAAAGATATATCATAAATACATTTAAAAAAAATCAACTTTATAAACCTAGAATTTATGTGACATAAACTGCATATAATTAAAGTATATAGATACAATTTTAAATGGAAAATAACTAGGAAAACTGAACAATCAAATGCATTACAAGTATCTTTGAAGTTATCTGTTAGTAATCAACATAAAAATATACTACCTAAATTATTGTAAGGTGGTAAGTCTTACTATAGTCATATTATTAAATTCAAGCTTTTAAAACAGGCAAATTGGTAGAAATTTCCAATTCACCTGTTTTAAAACTTCATTGCTGCAATTTGCCTATGTTGCCACCAAATGGTGGTGTTTAGTTTTGTCATGATCACATGATCTCTGCCATTCTAAGATAGGTAAAGTAAACTGATATTCAAACAACTAACACCCAAGTCCTTTGCTGTTTATTGGAAAACAAAAACAAAAACTGATGAATTCCTTTTTGTTGGCAGGCATTTACAATATAAATAAGAATAAGACTTTGACCCAAGCTCTCAAATAACTCAACATTTAGCAAAGTATTGTAAAACAATTATTATGGTATCAGAAATTATGTAGTAAATAATTGTTAAATATGATATGAGATGCTAAAACCTTCTGTTTTTCTATTAAATATGTAGAGAACAAAAGGAAAGTGTTAAAAAGGGAGGAAACAAGACATGCCAAGACACAGAGTGATTTATTTATTAAAAGACAGTGAGTCAATATGATCAAAATGTGAGGTCCATGGTTGGGCAGTGGGGAAACACAGCCCTTGATGGTAGTTTTAAAATAGATGGTCAAGGGCAAGGCGTGGCCTGCCGTTGGGCTTACATGCCATTTTTAAGGCAATAGAAAGCAGTTGAAGGTGTTTGAGAAAGAGATAGCATGATACAATCTGGAAGATAAGGGGATTTTAAGAAATAAATTCATGGATACAACTTTGTCTTATCAGGAAGACTCACAGTCCATAAGGAGATCTTTGGTGAGGAAATACTCTCAACAGGAATTTTCCAGTAGTCTGCTTCCTCTGGGTTTTCCCCTGCTAGGTTATCAAATCAATTTGTGCTGCAATCTCTTCCCATTTGCCTTAACACTCGGGGAATGGAGCGATTCACAGTTTCTCCTTAGAACCACTACCTTGCTTTCTCCTCACTACCTTCTCTCTGGCTGAGATACAGGTTTGCGTATATGATTGGCCTTCCAGAGGCCTTTGCTGTGCCCTGGGCTGTTAGCGCTTTCTATAAAAGTTTGGAACCCATTTGGGATGAGGTTGGGGGGTAGGAATGGGATAATTACATTTCCTAATCTAAATCCTTTAATGGCCGCTCTGCTTACTGCTCGCCTTTACCTTGAGTGTTTGGTCTTTTTCATAAAATAGAAGTGAGGGCAAAGTGCCCCATATCTGGTCTGTTCTAAGAATAGGTGGGCTGCTCATGCGGGGTGTTAAATGCTGCCTCAGTCTGGACTCTCTGGGCTGAGGGCTCCTTCTCCATTGCCTGTAGAAACTGCTTTGCGGAGATCGGAAGCTCACAGTTTGGTCACTGAGAACACTAATCCTCTCTGGCTGGTAGTCAGTGACCTTTTCCTGTTAGAAAATCTTTGAAGTGTTCTTGGTTGGGGTGGGGGTCAGGGGTGGGATTAGGGTTGGCCAGAAAAAAAACAAAAAACAAAAAAACACAGGCCTCCTAATCTCAAACCCCAAATCCTCTTCCCGCTTCTATTTCTCAGACTTCCATTGTGCTGTGGAAGGCAACGTGCCCCTCTAACGCACTGTGACATAATCACAGGGCACTTACGAGTGCTTCTGGAAGCCTGGCAGGGGAGGCTGTCTCCTCACTAGAGAAGTAAGGTCAGGAAGACGTAGCGAGTCCGTCTCATTATAACTCGCCTCCTCACAGGCTCCTGGGCAGAGCGCTCACCCGCCCTTAACCTGTTACTTCTCTGAGCGTGTTTGTTGATGGCTGTGAACTACTCAGAGAAAAAAGAAAAATAGGAAGCTGAATTCCAACCCCTTCAATATCTGTCTGAGCTGGTGCACGGTGTGCTGCGCCTCTCAGAACATGGAGTGTGCCAAGGGACCACAGCTCCGAAGGTTCCCGAGGCCTCTCGAAAGCACGTACAAATGAGAGCCGTTTCTGAACCTTTTTGCTGCTCCTTAACAGAACCGCACACTGTAAGAAGGATCTTCTGTGCTATTGCTGCCATCCCTCTGCTCCTTTCTCCATCCTCCCCTCCCCGCCCTACCATGAACTTTACACTTGAAGCACCATCTTTTCCCCTGGAGAGGGCTGACCCTTATGCAACATCCAGGACCGCTGCTGGCACTCAGGTGGTTTCTTTGGTTAGCTCGTTTTCTATTCACGGCGACCCTGATTAAGAGTTAGTCACTGTGTTTTTGTTTGTCTGTTTGTTTGTTTTGTAAGAAAGCTGAAAGTTAAAGAGGTCCCATAACTTGCCTGAGTTCACCAAGCTGGTGGACGGAGAGCGTGATCTGTGCTCTGCATCCTTCCTCCCCTTGTCTCTGTGACTTTAGCAACTTTATAGCTCGTGTCCGAAAAGAACTTTCTTAATTACACCAACATGAATAAGAACACTGCAACCAGTAAGACCAATAAATTTGCAGGCCCCTGCCTTACTGGATTCCAGTACCAGATATCTGTTCTCAGAGTAAGCTTACTCATTTCAGAGACCATGAATGCATTTCAATTACTGGGGGTTGGGGGTACACAGCTGAACCCATAGTGGGTTTCAGTTCACCACTTTTGGCACTCAGGAACCCCCTGCTTGAGAATTTATTAACACATCTTACAATGGGCCAGGCCACATAAATAAGCTTGAGAGGAGGAAGAAGAGGAGAAATTGGAGGAGGAAAAGAGAATATCAGAATTGCTATTGTTTTTTTGTGTGTTTTGTTTTGTTTTTAATACAGCAGCTACTTTTTCTAGGCATTGCTAGCTGCTTTCCACATATGGTTATAAACAATGCTCACAATAATCTAGATGGGAAGCTTGTTTGGCCCCATTTTATAAATGTGATAGTTGAAGTTCAGAGATGTTAAGTTATTGGGGGCCAAGGTCACACAGCTGGTGAGGGGCTAAGGCGATCTGAAGCTATCATCGGAAGCCTCTTACTCTTTCACTCTATCAAGATGTGTTTAGAGAAATAATACAGTAGTTGCTTTAAGCCAAAGGGAGATGGAAAATTCATGACCCAGGACTTCATTGTCACCAAGGGGCCATGCCATTTGATGGTCATGAGGATTTTAGGGGCCTGGGTGTTTGGGCAAAATGTCAGGTGGTCCTGTGAGTTTGTAAATACAGATATTCATTTTGGAAATTAACCTAAATCACCTTTGCCGTGTGATTTTTTTTCACCAGTAGGGCATGCTGGGTCATTTATTTCCTATTTATTAATCTATTAGCAAGTCATCAGACATTGTGAGGATAGGATTTAATTGGAATTTTCCTCTCTTACTTCCTCCTGTTTTCCCTTCTTTGCCCTCCTCCCAGAATCATGGCCAAGTACTGGGATGTGTCTTATCCAAGCTGTTCATGACCTTGGGTGAGTTCCTTAACCTTTCTAGTCCTGGGTTTCTTCATCTGTAAATTGTAACAACAGTGCCTCAAATAGTTGTTGAAGGAGAAAATTAATTAATACAGGCAAAGTACTTGAACAATGTATAAAACGTTGTAAGCACTCCACAAAATTAGTCATCGCCATTCCTTAAACAAATAGGTATGAATCCAGGCCCCATGCGAAGCACGCAGGGCTCTTTGCTAGGGAGCAAACGGAATTGTCCTGGTCACGTCTGTCCCTGGTTTTCAGCACGGTGCTCCTCTTCATCTTCTTATATAATTATATTTCAAATATAATTTCAAAATATGTTTTCGAGTCTTTTTTTTTTTTTCTTATTCTCTGCTCACGGGCAACCTGTCCCTTTGTCTCTTTTCTCTGAGAGTATTTCACGCCATGCTTCTGTGAGGGTGCGTGATCTTGTTGAGCAGCCTGGGAGAGAAACAAACCTAGTAGCGTGGAAAACTGAGACACATAGGAAAAAAATAACAATTATGTAGCCATAACCAAATGTTTTTTCATCTTGAAAGTGCTTTGGAAACATTAACTAATTAATTAATCAAAAAGAATTTCTACCAATCAGTGAAAATGCTCTTTGCTATGTATTAAGCCTCTTGAAAGGTGTTATTTATTCAGCGATGTTTTCTCCTTAGTCTTTAAGGAATCTTCAGTTTCTTTTTCTGGAGACATCTCAGGAGATTTCGTGGAATTTCTGCACACCCCTCTCACTCTGCATCTCAGCAAACATGAGTATATGAACATACACACACAACACACTTGCACACACACACACACACAGACACACACATACACAATGTTTTTTTTTTTTTAGAATAATGCCCCACGACACTGAGTACATTAAAATATTATATAAGATTTTCTAATCTACTGTGCTTATCAGCTTTTTATTGATTTGTCAGCAAAGTTAAGACAAAAAATCCCGTGGAATCTCAAGTATCAGTGTACCAGTTACATTCGTCTGCTTTCCTGTGCCCTCTTACTGTCCTGGGAGCCTCTGAAGAGCTGGGACTTCATTGCCATATCCTTAAAGCCTAGCTGCTCAGAGAGAGTCCACAACATTAGCCTCATTCTCTAGACTACAAAGTGTAACTTTGTCTCCTAGCGACAAAGCAGGAGAGTAGTAATAATAGTGTATTCATTAATTCAACAAATATTGAGCCTCTGCCGTTCATTTATTTATATATTTCTCTAGCACATACTTTATACAGTACATGTCTCTGTGTGAATCAGAGTGATGGATTCAAAGATGATCCATACAGAGTTATTACATTCAAAGAGTTTGTCGTCCAGCAGGAAAGAGAAGGCAAGAACATAAATAACTTGAATATAAGGGAGACGTGATGAACACCTATAATAAAGTGCCTTCAGGAAAAGGGGAGAGGATTTCTGGCTGGGGCATTCCAGAATGACTTTGAAAGTAGGTGACAGCTGAGTGAGATATTGAAAGAGGAATTGGCTTGTGAAATGATGAGGGAGAAAGTATTGCCCCAGACAGAGCAAAAATAAAGGGGGAAACCATAAACAAAGGAACGTCCGGTTCTGTGGGCATCACTGATTTTGACTAGAGCCCACGTGGAGGAAGAGGTCAGAAGACACATGTAGAAGGTGAGGATCGGCCTTATATTTGGGAAGTGCATGCCTTGCGTAGCACTGTACGGGGTCCTCACCAAGAACAGCCATCACGGATCAATCTCAGCACTCAGAACTATGTAGATAGTTCTGGACGCTGTTCCAGGCAGCCACTGCTGAACAGAGGCATGGAAGCACATGGTTCAGGGAGGAGAGGAACATGCTGCCCCCGAGCCATAGCGCGGGGAGCCTTAAGTGGTGGCCGAGGAACCCAGGCTTTCTCTTTTGGCGTCAGGTGGTAATCAGGCACGGACTCAGAGTCAGCATCATCACCATCACTTGCTGGTCTACAATATTCTAATCTGAAGATACCCGGAAGTTTTGTTGAATTGTGGGCATTTGGAGGCTTACCTGTATGTTAAATTAAGCCTTTCAAATATTTGATGTAAAATTTAAATTTTATCTCCATTATTCTCTGGTTATCCGTTTCTAGTTCTTGCTATTATTAATTTTCTAGCAATAGCAGTTTACCTCCTGTTTTCTAATTCCTTAAGGGCTTATAAATTCAGACCTATTAGAATACTGCATAAAATTAAAGCATGTAGGCTCTGAGCAACTGTAGGGTGGTTTTTGGAATTTAAATTCAAATACTATTACATCTATGTGAGCTGCTGAGACATCATTTTTTTTTTCCCCCTGATTTCTGGAAAGATGAATCATTACTGTTCAAAATACAATCTCACCCCTTAAGTTACAGAACCAAGACTGTCATCAGTTATCCTTTTCCCTACAAAATACCGTATGCAAAAATGCAAATGCTGGCACGTGAGTGAACCATATGGCACCTGAACAGTCACATTCAGGAGGGTCCTTTCCTGACCTCTCTTAAAAGCAAGAAATTGAAGCATCTACAGAAGCTTCAGAAAGCTGTGTACAGATATTGGAAGCAAACACGGAGAACTGCCGTGACTTTTAAAAGCTCCGTTTTTCTCCACTTCTCAATTTCTCATCCTTAGGAAAGTAAAAATCGTCCAGCACACACCCTGTAAAGGATTCTAGGAAACCGAGGAGACTATCTGTTGAGAGTGAATGATCAGGGAAGTGGCCGACAGCCACACCGCAGTGCTCGTTAAAGCAAAGGGAATAAAGGCTCATCAAAGACTCAGAAGCCTTCGCTCCAATGACACTCATTTTCATTGGTCCCAGCCACCAAGCGCCACATGCATCGGTTTTCTAAATTGACAAATGAAGTACATAATGCCATTTTAGAGGGACTTATCTAAACTAAGTTTAGTTTTCTTGGGGATGGCAGTACTACTGCATGTGAAGGATCGCGCACACCAAGTGCAAATACGCCGCCACACTCACCCTCGTCCCTCCCCACATCTGACTCCGTGTGCAGAAGAGATGTCGGAAGTTCAAGGCAGCAGAATGCAGAGTTCAGCACAAGGCTGTTGGTGTCAGACAGACCTGGGCTCACAGCCCAGCTCGATTATTCAGAACTTAACGTGACTTTGCGGTAAACGGTTTCCTCTCTCAGAGCCTCCACTGCTTCATCTGTAAAATGGGGGTTATGAATGCACCTGCCTCAGCGGTTGTGGGGATAACTGTGGCAATCTGTATGATTGTGGTCTCGACATTAGAATTACGAGGTGACGTCTCACAAAGTTTGCGTCCTGGGTGCCACAGCAAAATGTCCACTAACATTTCAAGTTTTCGCCCTTCACAAATTTAATGGGTTATTCTCATCACAAGTTAAAAGAGTCTGCTGCTCTCATGACAAAAATCAACCTCACGTGTACCCAAGAAGGGGTAATGGAGAATCTCTGAGAGTTTTATGCTTTTTGAAACATTCTCTAGGGAAGAATTTTATTCTTAGGTGCAAGGAAGAGGGGTTCATATTTAACTCTTTCTTAGCAACCCTTCCCCACTCTATTTATACTATTTCAAATTAGTAATGAAATAATTGCAGGGGACAAATCCAGTCAAGGGCTGGTATTTATTTAGAGCTGGATGTATCTGTCTGTAGTTTTGAGGTGTGTAAATGAAAACAATCTGTGGATGATTTTTGTGTGCGCCTACAGAGAAGACAAGACTGGGAAGACGAATACTAGAGACAGAGTAGGGGATGCATGGGATCAAGTCGTTTCCCCATATCTAAGCATCTCATTCTTACAGACTCGTAAGAATTCTTACGGGTTAGAAATTTCTGCAAAGGGCTACACATCGAGATTCTGTTTCAAGGTGAGACTCCAAAATGGAAAGGTCTCAACAAAAGCTTCCTGTTTGTAGTCACAGTCGTCCCTTGTCACTGAACATGCTCAGTAGTCCGCTAGAAGCAGAACTGTACGAAAGGCAGTTTTTCCTTTTGTGTGGTTTGTCGACACTGCTGCTGCTAAAATGAGGAAGGACGTGGTGAGGCACTGAGTTCCAGGCGAGGCCTCGAAAGGCAGAGAAAGAGGTGCCGGTAAAAAGGCAGAACCGGAAGAAGCGGGAACAGGTGGGGAGGGTGGTATGGTTTGCTTGGTTCCCTGTAGCATTTTCTCTTTGAGCGAGGACTTCCTGGTTCCCTCAGGCAGGAACCTCTGAAAATTGTGGGTCCTCCGTCTGCCAGTCATCACGTCTTATACCACAAGTCTTCAGTGAGGGACGCCTGGTTTTAAAACCTAGCTCTGCGCTGTGACCTTGATCAAGTAACTTTCAATCACTGAGTCTCAGATGCCTTCTAAGATTTAATGAGGAAGAAATTAAAAAGCACCATTAGTGGCTCTTCTTCTTGGTAGACCCAGATATATCCTCAGGCACTACAGCATAGTTAAGCTGTGAGCCCCACGATGACCACCCCCCCCCCCCGGCCCCAACTCCCAATTTCCCCTGAAACTCTGAAGTCAGACAGTTAGGTTCAAGTCACTGCTCTGTGACTTACTAGCTGTCAGACCTTGGGCAAGTTGTGTGTGTGTGTGTGTGCGTGTGTGTGTGTGTGTGTGTGTGTGTGTGTGTAAGACAGAGGAGACAGAGAGTGAGTTTAATGTCTGCAGGTATGATTCGATATGATGGAAAATAATAGCAGACATATTATTTTCCCCTGGAGTTTATGGTCCAGTGGATTTTTTGTTGTTGGGGAGCCCCAGTTTCATCATCTATAAAACGGGAATAACAGCACTTAGCCAGAGGATTGTTATGGTTAGAAAGAAAACAGCTCTGAGCAAAATGCCTGGCATATGCTGGGTGCTTAGTAGTAGACTGTTGATATCCTATTGCATGTCTTTACAGTTTCTACAAAATTGAACTGTCTCTGTATTCCCCCATAATGCCATCCCCAGTGATCTCTACCCCCTACGAGCTGCTTCTGTGTAGTCTGACTGGCTTCTGGGTAACAGGAGGTGAGTAGCAGAGCCTGAAAGCTAGTTATGTGGACTTTAGCACCAGACAGACCTGTATTGGAGGCCTTCTTTGCTACCCTTGAGCAAGCTACTTACCTTCTCTCAGCCTCATTTTACTCATCTGCAAATGGAGATAAAAACAGTTTCTGCTCTGTGAATCATTATTCTATTCCAAGAGTAGTAATGTGTGTGTGTGTGTGTGTGTGTGTGTGTGTGTGTGTGTGTGAGAGAGAGAGAGAGAGAGAGAGAGAGAGAGAGAGAGAGAGAGAGAGAGAGAGGTGGGGGGAGGGAGAGGGAGTGGGAGTGTGTTAAGTTTAACATCTACCAGGTACTATAAGATTAATGGAAAATGAAAATAGACACATTCCTGTCCCCTTGAAGCTTACAGTCTAGAGAGTGGTATGCACTGGGGAGAGATATACTGGCTAAGTCATGGCTCAAAGGGAAAATTGGAGCTACAACACATTTGAAAAATATATAACATAATGCCTTCCAAGCCTATAATCAGAGGGATTTGATTCAGCCAGGGAGATCACAGATGGCTTCCCTGAAGAAGCGACTGGAATAGACAGCTAAAGGACAAGGAGGAGTCTGCGAGATGAATAGGGGAGGGCCATGCATCCCTGATAAGCTCCCGCCATCAGCGTCGTAAGCATATGATTGGCATCTTCTTGCTAGACTGTAAACTCAAAGGAGTACAGCCCTGGCATCTTGGTCATCTTCTGTCACCTCTGAGATAATACCTGGAAGCACTAAGTAAGTGCTTAGTAAACATTTGTTGAACTAGTGAATGTAAATAGGAAATCAATATGTGTTGTTGAAGGAAATAAAAAATAACTGTTATGACCTCATCTCATGTCTTTATTCAGGAAGCAGTTAAGAAACACAGGCAGTTTAGTATAAGAATATGGACTTGGGAGTCAAACAAACCATGCCCTCTTATTTTGGCTCTGCCCCTTGGGGAAGTAACAGGACATCTCTGTTTCAGTCTGCTTGTGTGTAAAACGGGAATAAAGATAGCTTTCAACCGGGTTATTTGAAAAGATTATGGTGGTAAGTATGCAGCGCCCGATAAAAAGGTGATGCAAAGTTCTAGTCAAGACATGCGTATTATCTAATATTGTTAGAGTTAGGACATTGGTAAATTTCAGGCCTGCAGTGTTTCAAAGATTTGTAGGTTGCTGAAGACAGGCCTGGTACAGTTTAAAGGCCGGAGGGTGTTATCACTCACACATCCACCACAGCCTCACCTTGCCAGAAACGCCTGGAGTTGACCTGTGCACAGCGGTCTGTCTCCAGGGCTTAAGGCTCAGAGGGCCTGGTCTAGATTCCCGGATACATCCATTATAACTGACCAGCAGTTGGCACAATATCCTGGGTCCTCAATTTCCTTCTAGGGTTGGTCGTATAGTGTATGGACAGTATAAAATCAGGTAATTCGTGGGCACCACATAGCAGAGAGCCTGCACAGGGTAAGTAAGCAATAACTGTTAGCTGTTACTATTACCACCACCAGGCCCTGTTGGATTATTCTGTCAACCACCTTGTAACCGAATCGGCCTTTCCGGGCCAGAACTGCTTCCTTTGTAATTGCCTCTGCACAAGGAAGAAAAGCAGCTCCTCTCTGAGGTCTGCAAGCCCAGCGTCCCCAGTACGGCGCCCTCCCGGGCTGGTTCAGGGCCACTGGGTAGTCTCCCCATGAGGCAGGTCAGCTGAAAGGGTCTGGAACCAACCCCAGCTCTCCTCACGAAGCCAAGGAGCTCGGCTCTGCCCCACTCTGTGCTCCTAACCCTGAAAGGCGCGATCTGGGGTTCCGGCCGTAGCACTGGGCATGCTCAGGAGACAAGGCTGACTCGGGTCGTCGTCGGCGGGACGCGCGGGCTGCTGCGCTCCTGGGTGCGCGGGCACCTGGCTACAGCTGCCGCTTGATCAGGTTTCACGGAGCTGAACCCTCGGCGCGTGCAGCCAGGAAACCGAACCCGCCCCCTCCCCCGGCCCACCGCAAAGCGCAACTGAACTGCACTGCTTGGGGCTTGCCCGCTCAGTGTCTGGTCTTGGAACCACCCGGTTGGGGTTCTCTCTGCAGACAAAGGGGTGGGTGCACGTGCCCATAGAGCCCCTCTCACACAGCCGTGATCCCGTCCCCCGCGGCCACAACTGCTGCAGCCCCAGCGCCACCACCCAGCAGCCCCAGCCGCCACGGCCTGTGCGCGCGCCCGGGGCCCGGGGATTGGCTCGCTCTCCCCATTCAGGGACTGCGCTGGCGGGCGGGTGCTACTCAGCTCTCCGTGTGTGTGCGTGCATGTGTGTGTGTGTGTGTGTGTGTGTGTGTGTGTCCTTGCGCGCGTGCGCGCGCTCTCATGCGTGTGTGCATGTGTGTGCGCGCGTGTGTGTGTGCGGCGCGCGGGCGGGCGCCCGTGCGCGCGCGAGGGCTCGCGTGCAGGAGGCACTGGGTGTGCGTGCGTGTGTTATGGGTTTGATTCCAGAGCAGGTTGCACATTGGTCCTGGGTGGCTCGCAGGCTCAGGTCGTGCTTGGGCGTCCTCCTCCTCCTAATCGTTTCCGAAGTAACAGCAGCAGCAGCAGCAGCAGCGGCGGCGGCGGCGGCGCAGCAGAGCGCCAGCAGCAGCGGCGGCCACAGCAGCGCAGCGGCACAGCCGGCAGGACTGTGCAGAAGCGAGCACCCTTTGGGGAGTTCGGGGGGCGGGTAAGAGGGAGGAGGGGAAAGCCTGTCTTGGTCTTTGGGATTATTTTTTCCCCCGTTCTTTCCCTCTCTTTCTTTCTTGAGGGTGTGTGTTGCCCCCTCGAAGTAAAGGAATTTTGCTCCAAAGCGAGCTGGGACCGAAGACTCTAGGCTAAGTTATCTCTCTATGTAGATGGTGTCAGGGAGCGAAGCTACTGACCGAGCCGCTGGTAAATGTTTTTCACTTCTTACTCTTTAATGCTTAAGGCTTTTTTCCTCCCCGCTTTTCTTTCTTCCTTGTTTCCTTTCTGTTGCTTCTCGTTCTGCAATCGCTCCTGAATCAGCCGCAGTTCCCTTTCTCTCTCTCTCCTTGGCGTTTGTGCAGTTTGCAACTTGTTTCGTGGTTTTCTATGTATTTTTTTTTCCTCTTTCATCCTCAGATGAATGCTGGGACATTTAAATTCGGCACTTCGGGAGGTCATCATTAGTTGCATGAGTTTTAAGGGGGGGGGGGAGAAGGTGAAAGCCTGGTAGAGCAGACCGTTATTTCCCTGCAGCAGGACTGCCGGTTTCTCTCTAATGTTCATCTCAATTATAGGGATTTTTTTTTTTTAGGATGCATTTTAACATTGCATTGATATTTAAGGTTATAATTCCCAGGATTACAATGCATTTTGATTCAGTTTGGACAGCCAGACAGATGCCAGTGATTCCAGAACTACTGTATGATACATGCTGGCTAAAATATTCCAAATTGGAGGACAAATCATTTGCATTCCAAAAGAGATTTTCTTTAAAATGCTGTTTTGCATCACATTGCTGCAGATTTGCAGGAGGCAGTATTAGACACCACTACTCATGTTTCTTGCAAAGATAATAAACATATAATGTGGTTTAGTGCATCACGTTCTGCCCTGTTCTCTGGTGATTGAGCTATTGCTAAATGCACTTAATAAATAAATTTCGGGCTGTGGAGAAGGAGGGAGATTGCTGGTATTGTTTTATTCAAAATTAGGAGATAGGTATAGTAATTTCTAACCCCAAACCAGCCCTCTCTTAGATCTCACTTGAAGTGGCACCTTGTCAATTGAGAAGGAGGAGGGCAGTTTCTGCTATACACATGGAATAAAATTATTTGAAATAGCCAGCATCATGCATGCAAATTGAACTCTAATTCTTTTCTTAAAAACGGAACTGACTCTATAACTCTTGTTTCCAGGATCTGTTTTAAATATTATTTTAAAAAATAACATACGCCAGTTCTTTAATGTATTCATACCGTTTAAGTTCTTTGGAGGGTTCTTAGCAGTGACCATGTTTCATTTGTTTTACTCTGCCCACCCCCCCCCCCACCCCCTGAGTTTTCAGTTCCAGTTCAATGGAAAAACTGAAGGGTCAGTCGTAAAGGCAAATTAGCAGTTTAAAAAGAAATCAGTTGATAGTTGTAAAATTTCCGCTAAGCCATAGGGAAATGAGCTGGAATAATGGCAGCTGAAAGATAGGGAGTGGGGCCTGGGGCAGAGCAGTTGCAGTTTCGGTATGGGACTGTCATCTTGAGGAGCTCTGACCTGGACTCACGCAAGGATATCTGGTTCAGGGGAGCTCTGAGGCACGCATGTTTTACGGAAGGAAAATATTGTTATTTAAGGAAGTCTGCTTCTGCTCTGTGGTCGCCACATCACAGAACAGCAAGTTACCTCTGTGCAAAGAGTACGTTTGCAACCATACTATTAAACTTTGTTTTAATGTACAAATCAGCTGGTGTTGGAAGAACCGTGTGTAACAGTGTAGCCTGTTCAGGACTAAAGAACAAAACTGTAAATTTAACTAGTCAGACCCTCTCTTAGGTAGAAGAAAGGCTCCTCCAAGATACCATACAAACTCATCTGCCCTGGGTTGCCTGTTTTGACAAAAGCTTTTCTTGAAATTGTGGAACGATTCCTGAGATCTAAAGCGTATTTCTTCTTTTATAGGCTGCTAATGGTAATAAGGTATTTTATTTAGGATGAAAGCTCAGGGATGGCAATGTTGATATTTTAAAATATTTTCATGGACCCTCGCATTTACCGTTTGATCAAGTCGGGGCGGGGGCGCAAACCGAACTTTCATTTGTTAGGATCACAGTTGTCTTTGAGTGAAGCACTTGTTTAGATACTAAAACAAAACAAACCAAAACAAAACAAAAAACACACATACATAATTTATATCACACACTACCATGCTAAGAACCTAAGTCTCCTAAAGCATCATGGTTTTCTCATTCTAGAACCAAAACCAGAAAGCAGTATACCCTATGCTGAGCAGCTACATTATTTCTCAGGCATATTCCACATACATAAGCATGAACAGATAACTGACCCAGCTAAGGGCTCGTTTCGCATGTCCATGGGGCAATATTCCTAATACTTATGTAATAGAATCAGAGCATGGATTTATCTGTGAAACATCACAATTATCTTCAGTTTCAGCATCTTCACTACATGTAACCCAAGAGTCCATCGATTTAAAGAACATATTCCTTTCCTGCTGGGAGGTTGGTTTTTACCCACCCACTCTTTCTGCTTCTAGTTTCCTGGCAACTTCTGAAAAGCCCTGAGAATTTGTGTTAAGATACGAAACATATCTATGTGTGGGGTGTACTGCTTGGTTAGGTTACTGTTCAGTCAGCTGGATTTGTAATTATTCTTATATGGTTCTGTGGGGTATAGTGTTTGTGGCTTGTTGGTGGTTTTATTATTATTGTCATATTATTAAGTTTTCCATTAAATCTTAACGAAGCTCATTTTAACTTCCCGTGCCTGATGTTGATCTCAAATTAATGTATCAAAATAATACCATCCTCCTGCTAAGCTGGTTGGTAAATTAGGTAGTTTACTTTCAATTGGCATTTGTGTTGAATTTCAGCATTTCCAAAATCATGGCATCTGGCATGGTGAGGCAATGGTAACTTATTTGGGGGAGAAGGATATAGAAAGAGACTGTTGGTTCATGGAACTTGATATTCACACTTGCCTGTATTATTAGGGTTCCTGTTTTCCGTTTGGTAAGAGTGGAATTTTCTCTGTGTGTTTATTCTAGAGTTACTGAAGGTTTCTTAAACTAATGGCTATATTTTTCATTGTGTAATTGAAAGGAACTTTGAAGTACTTGTGTGTTTCTAAGGAAAACCTGTATTGGAGAGCTTTTCCATTGATTTTTATTCCATGCAGGCTAATTTTGAGAAGTGATTTCTGGTGAAATATGGTCAAGGTCATTGCCAAGGGCCTTTTTATTCTTCCCACTTAAGAACTTAAGCTTAACCTGAAAGTCAGATTCGAAGAGGCAAAACTTAAACGGGGCTATGTGAAAAAGCTTGTTTTTGTCTCTCATTACTTTGTGTGAAGCAACAGTTTTATTTGAATTACTGTTTCCTGGTAGCTCTGGTATACTCAGAGGAAGAAACCTTCCAGTCTGCTTGCATTGTACATGCAACAGATTTGCAACCTTCAGGGAAAATTGCAAGAACATTTTTGGGGGAGGGTGGAGGTGGAATGTCTTTTGATATGTTCTTAATGGAAAAAGACATAGCAATATTTCATAAAACGTGTCATAGTTCCTAATTAGATAATACCCCATTTAAAATTTTGCGAAACCAAAAGTAATTTTCTAAGAGTCTGGTATGCTGAGAGTAAATTGTAGCTTTTTCAAAGTATTTCTTTGTACTCCTGCTTTCTATATTGCTTTACAAAAGGAACATTCGCATTGTTCAGGGTTGTACCATCAGTAACTTATCATTGTTTGTTATTATTTCGGGTTGCTTTCTCTACCTAATGAAGATAAACCACTATTTAAGATTATTTTTGCAGTGCTAAGAGTATCCTCATATTTCCAAAAGATTTCATGAAGTTGAAGAAGTACAAAATCTTTCCCCTAAAATTCATGTACTCTCTGCCCTACTCTACTTAATGTGTTGCATACTACAGTGTGATCTTGAAATAGTACAGCCTTTTTATAAATTCCTACTGGCAAAAGATGAAGCACCTTGAGAAATAGTTTGCAAACAAATTTCTTTTATTATCGTTGAAAGACTTTAATTGGTCCATCTCTCCTTCGTGTACAATTACGAACCTTTTAGACAAAAAAAAAAAAAAATATCAGGAGAAAAGTACAGTTATGTGCTTTTCAGCAGTAGTGTGGGTAGAAAGAGAACAGGTGTTTTAACTCTTTTCATGTAAGCTTAATGACTAGAAATTAAAACTAAATAATATTGCAATGTGTTAAAATAAAATACATTTTCCCTGGTAAAGGTTCTCAACCCCCTCCCCTCCCCCGCTCCCGCTGCCAGATGATATGAATTGATCTTTGACTCTGATGGAATAATTGACTGGGTTCCTCATCTCATCACTATTGTGTGGCTCCCACCAGAATATTGGTGATGGGTGCTAACGGTCCCATGTCTGTCCTGAGAAAATATGAGTGCGTGGTTCAGGAGGAGAGGGATGGTTCCTTTAAAAGTTTAGACTTCTCAGGCCTGGACTGCAGTTCTTGCAGAAGAGGCTTAGCGCCTGTTGATAACTGCTGAGATCACCTGTGAAGACTCAACAGTGTGAATGTACTTCTGCCACAGGTCACTGTAACATAAACACGAAGCTAGAGTTCTTAGATTGCTCTGCTCATCGCGTTCATTTGTGATTTCTGGAATGCAAGGCAGATCTATCAAATTTTGAAACTCGGCTTTCCAAAATTTTAACATTCTGTTTCATTGTTCTGATGACTATTTAGGCTTAAGCCTGTTAAAAATATTAGAAATTGCATATGCCACATTTTGTAGGATCTATTTCTGTTTATATGATGTCGGTAGAGTACCTATTGTTAAGTTACATAAAAGAGAATAGGAACCCTGTAGAATGAGGGATTTATTTATGAATTTGGTTCAAAAGAAGAAGTCATTTTTTTTTGTTGTTTGTCGAGATTCCTTAATCTTTAATTTACCTATGAGGAGACAAAGACTAAAACTGGAGAATATAATTCATATGATGAAGATAAAATTAATACTAACAATAACATAACTGATTTAAAATCTTTAGAGAGGACAATTCTACAGAGGATTCTTTTGGAAAAGGCTTATCTTTAAATGTCATTTTTATTATTGCTTAGAATTTAACTGATACTCAATGTTTTGACATTTATCCTACTTTAATTAGAGGAATAAGAGTATATATGGAAAAAAGAAATACACCATTAAATAGAATGATTTTAGTAAAGGTTAAAAAATTCCCATAATGTAAAATAACCATTTCACAACATTTTATGAGGTGCTTGCTATATTTGTTATATGTTAACAAAAAATAGCATTTCAAAATTTTATTTTGAATGTTAGAAATAGTCACGTTAGGTTCTTAGATTATTTCTAAGAATGAAATTGAACTATTAGAGAAGATGATTATGCCCATGTGTATGTCTAATTCAAACAGTAAATATCTACATAGTTAAAATCATAGTTATTATTAGAGAACTCATTGCAACAGACTTCATAATTTTAACCATGATAATTTTTCCAAACCATTTCAGAAGTAAGATAGTATATGGTTGTATATACACAGTCCAATAGATATTACTTGGAAGGGATAGAGTCAAATTAAAGCTTCAGGAAAGTATATTTCTGTTTTTTGTTTGTTCGTTTGTTTGTTTGTTTTAATTTATTCTTTCAATGAGCAGTTTTCACATTCCCAAACAGGCCAGGTACTGTGCTCCTCTAAGAGCTAAATCTCATGTAAATGTAATTTGACAACAAAAGAAACTCTAAGAAAGCAAAAGGAAATAGGCGTGAGTACTTATTTAAAAATGTAAGGTAAAGCTTTCTTCTTTGTTTCATTAGAAAGTGTGTTGGAATGGTGATTTAATTTCATTTCATTTTCGGATTTGCTCAGGTAGTAATTGTGTATATGTATCTGCCTATTCTCCCTCCTAGTATGCCCAATTCATTTCTATTCACGTAGTCTGGTGTGATGTGACACCTGGAATCAGAGATCTGAGTCAGAGTTTGACACGACCTGCGTGAATTTAATGGAGGTACAAGGAAAGGGCAGGTGTGAGTTTGTGGGCAGAGAATACCGACCAGAGGGAACTCTATTCTGTAGTTGGCTACCATTCCCTTATGGTAATAATCATGCCACTCGTTTTATGTTTTGCCTCACCTCAACTTCCTGAAAAGACACAAGCTGTTTCTCTCTGTCCGAACCCTAAGAATAATAATATAATTATTACAAAAACATTTCACAGTGGTTAGGACTCTGCAATTTGTGTGACCTAGCATCTAATTTTTTTCCTCTCTAATCCTGTTTATATATCCCCACACATAATCAGACTCAGTCAGATGAAACCAATTACTAAGGGGGAAAAATCAAATTTATTTATTATATTTATTGGATGTGTCTGTTGCTTAATTATCCATTGGCCAATTTACATGTGGCCACAGAGAGGGCCATGGATGAGTGTGGAAAAATGATTAATCATCAATGCTCACAGTCCAGAGTAAGCTGCCAAGAAAACAAGAAAAAATCCTACTTCAGTGTGGGACCTAAAGGCTGAATGGCAGGCATCACCCTAAAAATGTGTGTGTTTTGACGTAGTAAAATCTGTGAAGGATTGAGAGTTATCATCATCATGATTAAACGTAATGTTAGGAAGAAATGTAAGGAGTTCTGTACATTTTTAGACAAATAATGATTTCACATATTCAGAGATGTATATTGGAAAACTAACTCAATTATCCACAAAGCAGATAGATGGCCAAGCCCACCTTCTAGTTGTGCGTTGGACTGTGGAAGCAGCGAAGGGGTGGTGGGGGTGGGAAGGGGTACGGCGGGTGTGAAGGGTAAGGTGATCTGCAAGGTGGTGTTTGCAAAGTTATTGATCATGACATGCCACTCTGTTGAGTAAAGGCTAAGACAGCACCGCTAAAGCAGTGAATTAAAACAGACTTTGCGTTTGGCCTTTGAAGGTAAAGACATAGACAGACTTTTAGTTTTGGTCTCATGTGGTTTTGTTAAAAAAAAAAAAAAAAATTCTTGCCTCAATCAAAAATGGTTTCCCTCTCCTTTTGTTAGCCCCCTTTCAGTTTAACAAGATCGATCGTGAACACGGTGTGTTCACACCCCGCCTCCCACTTGCTCTCATCATGCATTTTTGGAAGTTTGTCACTGTGGCTGTTTCTCTTCAGCATGGGTAACTGAAATAATCACCATTTCCGAGTAAATGTGGAAACACTGCTTTGTTGATAGAAGCGTCGTCTTGTGTATGTAGTTCCTTAATTCTAGGGACCACTGAATGCTTATAAATCGATCCTAGACATACCACCAAGGTGTATATGAACTTGAGGGAGGAAAACAAAGCGCTTTTGAGCTTGAGGCGTTTGAAGATTGCCGTCAAGGAAACACTGGATGACATGTGCTTGAAGAAACGCAGCACACCATTGATGCATCATTTAGAGAAGAATGGATAAATTATGATTTCTTGCTAATTACCACTTATTTGGGAATGCTACTATAGACGAAACTAAGCGTTGTAGGTTATGTTTTTGTTATGTTTGGCTGCAAAGAAATTAAAAGGGCGATGCGAATCTTAAGAAGAAAGAGGGAGAGGTGGTTTTCTGCCTGTTGCCTTAGCAAGAAAATAGTAGGGAGGAGCTAAAGCTGGCATTTATTCTCATCTATATTTTAAAAATGATTCTGTGATAACTCAATAGAATAATAATGCCATTGCAGAATGAAAGTTGCCCTCAGCTGGATTCACTGCCATGGCCAAAGAGTAAGTAATGGAGAGCCTACACTCTCCTTCCCGAAGCAGTGATTTTTCACTGTTATTCCCTAAGGCCACTCTCTGTACGTGAGGGGCACCCGTTCTTCTTTATGTGATTTGTGTATGTTTCCATAGATTGTGAAGTCTATTCCCAGGCAATTTTCAAGGTAAAATTGTATTACGGCTACCCTGAAGGTTGTCATTTCTTGGTTTTTCCCTTGTCAGTCAATTCATAAGTGTTTTATTAAGCCCCCATGGGAATCGGAGACGGTTTGGGTGTCTTGTGTGGGTATGTGTGTGTAGGATTGGTCTCTGGCCTAGAAGCCTACGTCCTATAGGCAAAAGTACTGTTATGTGAGCGTGGATGTGCATAAGATCGTATTTTAATTACAGAATTTAGTAGTAATAGTAGTTGTTTTTTGCTTTTTGTTCCGTTTGAATAGCTTTGCCCTAGGACTCTGAATGTATCACACTGAGAAAAGCATAGCTTCAGGCAAGGTCAGTGCTATAACTTTTCATCTTTCTTTTTCCCTCAATTCCTCTCTCCATTCTTTCCTTTATTCTGCCCTCCGTCTTTCCCTCCCTCTCTCCCTTTTTCCTTCATTTTCTCTCTCTCTCTCTTTCCCTCTCTCCCTCTGTTCTTTCCTTCTTACAGTTGAAATATTTAATAACAGACCTGCATAAGTGAGCCAGAGCACGAGTATCGAACTGCGGACCTTTGCCAGAAGGAATCACGTTATCGTTAACATCTAGGTGTTGGAGTAAGGACAAATTCTTATTCTGGTCATTTTTAGGATGTGCCTGTTACTTGGGTAGCTTCCATCAGTGAATGGATAAATTACTCCATGCCCCAAAGCTGTCAATTTACATTTATCACAACCAATGAATCAATTTATGATTCTAATTTTTTTTTTTTAACGAAGGATTTTTGAAAAATAATAGAAATTGAGAAGGAAAGTTTTCAAGTACTTCCAAAATGCCATGGAGAAAAATGTTGTTGAAAGGCATATTTTCCATGTTAAACTTGAAAGCAAATGGTGAATATGTAGGTTCAGGGATCTGTTTTTCAAAACTTTCTTACTCTTTTAAATTTTTTATCAATCATTTATGGGAAGTGTAGTATATACCAGATAAATAGATCTGAAAGTGGATGGCAAAGGAGAAGTGCACAGAGCCACTGACCCTTCTCACAGCCCCAGGCAATTGCTTTCTGGACTTTGTGGACTTTGGGCACTCAGCCTTGACTTTTGATATCACTGGTCAGGCTCTTGATTCATGTTTATTTTGACTGTGATTTACAACATGTGCATATATCATTTCCAGCAAATCATAGCTAAACCATCAACATTTCTTTTCCATCTTCTATTCCTTGTTGATCTGAATCAGAGAAGCGGTGGCTGACAAAAATAGGAAGGGTCTTTGCTGATGGGTTCCTCATTTCAAATTTGACTCTTGGTTCCCCCCCAACCCCCCCCCCCCCCCCCGCTGTTGGGTATGTGAAACTCTGAGGATTTGTGAGATCGCTTATCATTTGCTACCAAGGTCTTCCTGGATGGGACATTTCTTTATCTTTGCAATAAGAGGATGTTCTCTACAACTCACAATATTGCAGGATCTCATAATTTATTTTCCAACAGCTTATAAAATTAAGCAACACAGAATAAAAGTGTGATTTGAATTATCATTTTTGATTCAGGGATCACCGTTATGTTTCTTATAAGCTATCAAGACTGTTTTTGGCTAATGTAAACAGAAAAGAAGTGTGTTAGAAGGAAATTAGGAATCATGAAATCATGAGGAAAGATGTGGAACTGAGTATTTCCACTTCCGCCAATGAACACTGGGTGTCCTGCTGAAGCCCTTCACGCCCCTGACACTGGGCTGTGCCATTACTATTAGTATCGACTAGCACTGCTTCCCTGGATGTGTGGCTTTCTGTGCCAGGCCCGGAAGAAACCCATGTCCTTTCTTCTGGGTGTCCCTGGCTCTCCATTTAAAGTTCTGGACTTTTGAATCCATCTGGTTGGTTGTGTCTTGATCAAGTGTCCATAGCTCTGTAATTAGGAAGTCTGGGAAATTAACAGCCTGTCCCTTTCATATTCTATGATGAGACAAAAAGATTTTTACTTTCAGCAAGGGATAAGTGGTTGGATTTCCTCAAAATAATAAAGGGAAGGGAGTCAACAAAACAGAAAAAAGCAAAAAGCCCCTAGCAAATATCTACTGTAATTCTGTGAGTGACCTGTAAGATCTTCAGGGGTGGGTGGCAGGTGCCTTAGAGTATGAACTCGAAAAGCTAAAGCAGTGAAAACTTCTCTCTTGCTTAAAATTAATTGTAGGACACCCCTAATTATAAAGGTCCCAAGCACAATGCTTTGGTTTTAGGGCACAGCAATCTCCAATATGTTTGTTATGTGGAAAATTATTTTGTTATCACTAAGAGCCATTTAAAAATGTTATTCATTAGAATTCTGCTCATGCTGAAGTTAAAAATAACTCACCTAGAATAGGATGAAGTTTGCTTCTGTATAAATATGTAAATTCTATAGATGGCTGAAAAAAGGTAAAAGTGATTTGTTCAAGTACATAAGGAAAACATCTGGATGACTAATTGCCTGTAAGCAAATTATTAGGAATTCAGAAACAAGTCAGACCGACTTTCTACTTAGATGTTGGTAATAAGAGTAATTATGGTACCTTAAAGAAATAAGGCTACATTCTTTTTCCACAGTTTGGACTCTTGGCGTTTCAAGCAGTTCTTCCTCCCTAAATTATTAGTAAGCCTAGTGAACTATAGGACCCACACAAGGAACCCACATCTATGGTAACGCTGTTTGTTGCATCTGAAGGTTCAGTCTTTTGTTTTTCACTTCCGAATTAATATATTTATCCTTCCATCATTGTCTCCCAAGGATTTCGAGAATTAATTAGAAACAAAGTCACTTTCAATCCTTGGATGTTCCATTCTATTCTGGAGAAATATGAGATACGGCAGCATTATTAATAATGACAAAGCTTCATCCAATAAAATAATCTGACTGGCTGAAGTCTCACATGGTTGATATTTTTCTAATATAAATTACCGTAGGATTAGATAGTTAAATATTGGATATCGTCTCATTTAATGCAGTTTCGTAAAATATTACTGATCATGATGATTCTTCAGTTTGGGGAATAGGGAGGTTGTGTGCATGTGTATGTGTGTGTGTGAGAGAGAGAGAACTAACATAACTTTGGCTGGTAACATAACTTTTTAAAATAATAGTGAAGACATTTAAATGAAGGGGAAACAGGAAATAAATGGCCACTGACTTGACAGATAATCGAACAGGTCAAAGGTGACAAAACTGTATTAGTCTTTGTATTAGATAGTTTTCTTTATATTGTAATGACTCCAGTGCGAGCACTGTGGATATCTTTTGAGAATTTGTTAAAAGAACAGAGTTACCCTATTAGACCCTTGAAAAGGTGTGCTGTTGATGTTTAGTTGGCATGAGGTGTAAAAGCCTGAAAATTGGATTGGGCTTTGAAGGAAGACTGGCCGTGTTGAGTGTGATGGTTTAAATGGAATTGTTCATGAAGTTTAAAGAAAGAGAGAGAGAGAGAGAGAGAGAGAGAGAGAGCGTGCGCGAGCAAAGGAGAAAACAAAGGAAAGATAGAAAGAGGAATATTGGTCACATAGCCCAGCTGGGAAACTATTTAATGAATAGAGCAAAAACTTTTTAATTAAGACTTTTTATTGTCCAGGTTTTTATTTTATTATTATTTTTTTTAATATTCCCTATTTTGATTTTCCGTCATGTTCTTGATTCTGTCCTCTTATATCTCGAATTGGGGGACTAACACCTGATGATATACAGGGTAAGCTACTATTGTTGAAATGTTGTCATGAATATAGAATAAGAACATATACCAGTTCATCAAATTGATTTAAATCAGTTATTGTTGTTGTTGTTGTTGTTTTAAACCCAGGGGAGATCTTTAATGTTTTGTGAGATGATTTTATTTGAAATTGCACTTATCCTTGTTTCAGACCTAGTAATTTAACAGTTGAAAAGCTCCCTTTTTTTGTTCTGTGTAGTTAATGTATGTGGTATTAGTGAATACATTTTATTTTTTTTAAAAAAAGTGTTTTGGGGTAGCATTCTTTTAGCACAGACTTATTCCTTGATAAAGGAGATGGCTGTAATTTGCAGAAATGACTGTTTCTTTTTCTTTAGTTGTTGGATAATTGCTCTTTGTATACACTGCAAAAATGTTCATATAGACCAGTGACAAAGCCTAGCAGATGCACTTACAATTATCTGGAATTTAAGTAAATTTTGCATCTGATACACACAAAGCAAAGTCTTTGTCCAAGTGGGCTCACATACTGGCATGTGGATTGCTGTGAATACAATGAGTAGATTTTTAATGGAAAACAAATGGAATTATTAGTAAGTCTTGTCTTTTACTTGAAAAGACGCCCATTTTAGGCATAGCCTACAAGTTATTCATAGTCATAGTTGCTTCAGTTCTAAATATGACTTCTGAAATTAATTTTTTTTAAATTACAACAATATGTAGCTATGTTTTTATTGGAGTCACATTCATACTTTTCTGGAGAAAGAATGGAGAAATAAATATTTATTTTACATTGTAGTGTTATTTTTTCTGATAAGGAGAGCATTCACTTATGAAGTCTCTAAAAATGTAAAAAAAGATTTCATATTATAAATAAATCATGCTATATAGATAAAAGATAATTACAATGTTACTTTAACAACCTCAATTCCCCAGGGAAACCACAAGAAGGAATATATAATGGGTCCAAATTCTACTTCTTATTGTAAACAAAAGCAATCTAGCCAGAGGAATATTTTTCTGCAAAAGCCTCTTTTCCGAGTTTTGTTTGAGATTAATCCTTTCCACTGTGTATTTTTTGTTGTTGTCAGACTTACATAAGTGAGATATTTGAAAGCTTAATCTTTTTCTCCATACTTATTCTTAGAACATATTAAATGTATGGAGCTTCTTAGATTCTCTTAAATGCCTTTAGGTCTTTCGGGGGGGTTAAATTATTTTTACTTTCAATGACGGGGTTATAAGTAATTGGTCCAGTTGACTCCTTATTCTATAGTTTGAAGATGCTCCTTGCTAGTCTGGCCTTTGAATGAAGCAAATTTCAAAAGTAACTCAGGCAACATAAAGACCTGCCTATCCTGCCCACTTTCTGCTTTCTTCTCAATCTAAAACGGAATCTAATAATAACTGGAGATCTTTTCTAATTCTTTTAAGAATCAGAAGCCTCCGAGGGATCCAAGGGTTGAGTAATTGTTTCGGGGGGTGGGGGGGGGGAAGTGGCTAAAGTAGATTTGGGAAGAAAATTTTAAGAAGGAAAGGGAGAGCCTGACAGAAGTATTTTAGGCTGTGAATTAGAACAAGACAGATGTGCTGCCCCCACCTTAACCACTTTCCAAAAACAAAACCTAAAGCTTCTTCAAGTCAGGACTTTTTATAGAATTTCCGAAAGGGCAGAATTTGTTCAGATGTGCACTGGCAGGTTATTCTGGGTGTCCCACAGTCTCTGCAGCCACGACCTCCCCAACACCCCTCTCCCCTGTCCCACACCCCCGCTAGGCTATCTTTAGGCGTCAAGAGAAACCAGGTGCTTCCCTTGGTATTTAAGCAGCTTGCTATTTTGAAATCCCCTTAGTAAAACCGTGGGCATTTTTATTTCTGTGTCTCGAAGCAACTCGTTCCCTTTCCGAAGGAGAATCTGCTTATGTGATACCCAGAAGCAGGCCCTTGGGAACCGCTTAGCTATTTTATGGATAGTTTACAGGAAAAGAAATGCGAGTGGCTCCTTGTGTCATGCGCGGCCTCCCACGGGGTCTCAATTTGAGATATTTGCACAATAGCAGATTCTCACAAGGATAAATATATACAAATCCGTCTTTCAAATTGAGCGGAATCAGTGGGACGCAGCGCCTAGGAGCAGGAGAGCCCACTAATCGCTCAGCCCGAAAGAGATTCTTGAATACTTCCAGAGCCAGAACCCAACTGTCAGCAGAGCTTGCCAGGGAGACAGATGCTGTGGTTGGAAGACAGTTTTCCTCAGTGAGATATTTTGTTCTTGTAGATGGCCAGCCATGACTCACGGGGGAAACCGGAGAGAGAGAGGAGAGGAGAAGAGTAAATTAATCATTTTATTAATCCCTATTTAGAATTCAGTCATGTATCTAAATGTCAACCTGGTGAACTTTCCATGAAACCAGAAGGGTTGTAAAGACATTTGCGGAATTTGAAAGTTATGCCAGGTGATAAAGGCATCTAATTTCACCTGCAGATTAAGTAACTGCCACACTTTCAGAAGGATACCTGTGGAAAATAGTAATGTAGGAATTATCTAATAATCCAGGCTCAAAGAAAGCACTCTCTTGAAGGATCGAAAAGGACTTGAATCCTTTTTTTCCTGAGAGATGATAGGTTCATTCTCCATTCTGTATCTGTCTGTGTATGTTTATGTATATATAACAGGTGTGTGTGTGAATGGGAACGATAATCTTCTCTTCATTGTTCTCTTTCTTTCCATCCCTCTCTCTACATGCACATGTGCTATGTATGCAGGTTGGAGTGTGTATACATATATCATACCTACATAGGTGCATTACATTAAGCCCAGTTACCTCTGAAATATCAAATTGCAGGCATCCTGAAATATCAGCTTTCATCTCCATTTATCATTCACTTCCAGATTTCCTAACGTTCCAGCAGATGTACTTGATTAGATAAAAGCAGAATATCCGCTGTCTAAAAGATAGCAAAATTCAGTTTTTGTAACTCATGTCTATTTCTAGATTTTGAGTTTCCTTCAAATTCCCAGAAAGAGCTTAATATCGCGAGTAACATTCTTAGTTTCCTCTGTTTTCTCTTTTTAACGACTCCTCGTTTACTTTGAAAAGAAAAAAAAAGAAGAAGAGTTTGGTACAGTTTTCTTGCTTCTCACTTGTTTGGGGCTAAGTACTTCAGGCTCCTTGGAGCCAAGTTCATTTCACAGATCCACTCCAAAAGTCTCTAGAACTGGAATAAGGTATGTGTTTGAGTGCCTGACAGCACCCCCTATGCCAAACTTTTGATCTACTGTTTTTTTGTTTTTGTTTGTTTTTTTTCTGATAGAATCCCAGAAGTGTCCCTTTTTCAGATCTGCATGTCCTTTGTCAGCTGAAATGGCAGATGGCCAAAAGTGTGTGTTGGGGGGGGTGGGGGGAGGGAAAGCAGGCTTTTATGTTTTCCCCACAGCCAGTGATTTGGAGGGTACTCTAGGCACTGAGAACCACAGCCGTGGAGCCAATTCAGAGAGTAATTCACAATTGACTCGTGGAAGATGCAGCCTGCCTTCTTGAGCCACGGTGCCCGTCCAGCCCATATGGGACGGTCTGAGACGAGGCTCTTCAACCTCGAGGTTTACGTGTCTTTCCCTGCAACTCATGCCGCATCAAGCACTAAAAGACGATCCTGTCAATTTGTAGCGCTCCCTGGAGAACCTCGGGTCTTGAAAACCCTGGGTCATATTGATCCTTAAGAGAAGGTGGTTGAATTTCTTCTGAGGTTTATCGAAATAATGATGACATTTTTCATTTAACTGTTTCAGATACTTATTTGTGAAAGCATAAAAAAAGGTGAATGATCTCGTACATGTGCCAGAGGGGCTGGCATGTTTCGCACTCCCTTGCATGTAGTATGTGTCTGATAAGTACTGTTCAGAGAGAGCAACAGGGATTGAATTTCTTTTCCTTTGAGGAACATGGGAAAAATAGACCATGTGATTTTTTTTTTTTTAATTTATGTCTGGCTAGATGAGTTATCTTGATTTGATGGAGCTATGTATTTTTAAATATGTATTACATGTATACAAGTTTTGTCATGGTACTTTCTATTCTCTTATAAGTAAGGAAATTGTCACGAGACTGAAGGACAGATTTAGGTATTGAACAAGTGTGTAGATGAAATTAGGATTAATAGCGTCCTGAATTAGCTGTTCATCAAATGTTTAATATGAAGATATTTTAAATACATCTTTTTATTTCTTATTCTTCACATTAATTAGAAGATGCGGTACTACTGATTGTATAAGAATTATAAAAGTAGGAATTTTGGTATGAGGAAGTGCATCATTAGCAATTTCTCTTTATGAAGAGAAGCCAGTTATATTGTGTTTTGCTAGAAGTCAGGAAAAGAGCTAATAAAATATAAGGGTCTCTAACCTATGACCTGTGGGCCAAATTCAACCTGTTTTCATATGCCCACAAGCCAAGAATTATTTTTATATTTTTAAATGGTTGGAAAAAAACCAGAAGACAAGTAGAATTTCATGGCACTAAAAATTATGTAAAATGAAAGTGTCTGTGTCCAAAATAAAGTTTTTTTTTTTTTGAAACAGAGCCACACCCATTCAATTTCATGGCTTTGATAGTTCCTTTTGCGTTATCACAGCATGGCCCAAAAGCCTCAAATATTTATTCTTTGTCCCTTTACAGAAAAAGTTTACTGACCCTTATCTAATATGTGGTTTACAGTGGTTCAAAGGCAATGCAATAAAACTAGCACTTTTTTTTTTTTTTTTACAAGTTGATATATACTATTGGGTTTGGCCTGATTTGGGAATTTTGAATCTATGGATTATTGAATATGTAAACCAAAGGGAGATTTCATATCTAATAAGATAATGGGTTTCTAGTGTTAGTTAGCTCTTGGTTTCACAGTACAATAGATGGAATTTTCCTCTCTGAGGTGAGAAAGACCTGTGTCTAGAAAAGGGGGCTTTAGATTGGAATTTGAGTTTTGGTTCTTTCTAATTAACAATCCTTTTAGGTCACTTGCATTAGCTGTCCCTCCCCATCTCCAGGAACACGCAGCACTTATTCCTAACAATTTTTTTTTTTAATCAGTGATATTATCGAGTGCATACATTACTAGTTTTTATTCACATACTTCCAGATCTTCCCCAAGAGTTTTCTGGCCCATGGAAAGTGGATTCATTTAAAGTCTCTTAAGAAACACGTAGGGAGTACTATGATGGGCAAAGAAAGTGCCTGGGATTAGAATAATGAAGGAAAGAAAAAAATTGTCTTAACATGCTATCAAAGACCTGCTAGTAGTAAGAAGTAGAAAAGAAATCATTTCAGTATGAGATGTTAAATAAAGTACATTATAATTAATAAGAATGAAAGTAGATGGTATTTACTCATTAAATGTTCTAACCACTTTACAAGAATTATGCAATCCTCAAAGGAGTCCCATTCTTTTTAAGAGGAGGAAACTGAGGCAAAGATTTTGTGGAATTTACCTGAATACTTCAGGAGCAAAGATTGGAATCCAGGCATGTGACTCTAGAACCTTATTCTTAACCATTTTTCTAAAGGACTGTCCCGAAGCGCAAAGAACATATTGTATATGTGCAGTATCCTGTGGATGTGCCATACGGATGGCTTTTTTTTTTTTTTTTTTAATTTCACTACAATGTAAAGAATGAGTCCGAATGAACAAGGCAAAAAATAGAGGCAGGCCAGGTATTACTTGCAAAAGGTGCAGAGAAAAGAGGGAGCATGATGAATTTTGAGAAAACAGATATCTTAATTCAGTCCTTATGAGGAAGAGCATTCATGAAGGAGAGTGCTGGAAATTGTAGGTGTGAGATCATCCATGAGTCATCGATTTATTTCGCGCACACTTTTATTGAGATTATGCTAAGTCAGGTTTATTGAGGTATAATTTAGATACAGTAACTGATTTTCAGGCCTGATTTATTGGGGTTGGACAGAGAAGCCTTCTCTGCGGCCTGGCATGTGAGCTGAGACCCCATAACAAGAAGGAACAGGCACTTGGGGAGGTGTGGGGTTCTTTCAGGCCAAAGGAACAGTAAATGCCAAAGCCCTGAGGTGGGAATTAAAGTAGAGCGTTGGTGGGATGGAGAGAAGACCAGATGTGGTTACAAGGAGGCCATGGCGGGTGGGAGGGGGAGGAGTGGCCATGATGAGATTAGGAAGTTGGCCAGTGACCATAATGTGAAGAATTCTGTAGGTCACTGTGAATAATTTTTAGATTGCATTCTCAATGAGCTAAGCATTTATTGAAAGATTTTAAGAAGTGTCATGATCATCCATCCATCCATCCGTCTTTCTTTCTTTCTTTCTTTTAAAGCTGTTTTTAAAAATGATTGCCATCCCTTGCATGGTACTTTATCTAAATTATACCTCAATGCATCTGACTTACAGAGAATAGCTATCAAACTTCTAGCTACAGTGATTGATTTAGGGGAAACAAAAGGGAAACAGAACTATGCTTAAGTAACACTTCAGGGTTATAATCAGCACAATGCTAATTTTGTCCGAAAATTTACTGTTTTCCAGATGGGTCATCCCATCTGGAAAAAGCAGGGGAGTAGTAAGACGCACGTGGATGTGGGGTGTGTTTTGGAGGTGGAACGTCCCGACAGCTCTGACTGATGCAGAAAGTGAGGGTCGGAGGGGAACCAAGGCTGACTTCCAGGGTTCTGGTTTGAGCATTTGAGTATTTTTATTGAGGAAGAATATCTTTTTTTGTGGAATATACCGAACACATACCTAAAATTAATGGGTATCCAGTGAAGGCAGATGGACTGGTGTCAGAATCAAGAATGAGTTAGGGAGTCTGAGGTAAAAGACCACTGTGGTGATTCTGGTGAGAGATGCTGAGCACACTGACTCAAGTGACAAAAGTTCGAATAGAGAGAAGGCAAAGGATCTATAATGTACTAGGAAGAGGAATTGCCGTGACTTAATTGCAGGTGAGAAGGAAGGGAGAAGAAGGCCCTGTAGTGCCTTCAGGTCGATAGAGAATATGTGGTAGGTGGTGAACAGTTTCGGTTATGGCAAAACAAGTTTTGGAGGAAAAGATCAGAATCCAGCGTTGGGCACTTGGTTCTGAGATGCCTTTAATAGGGCATGTTCTGTATACTTAGATGAATGAGCCTGCAGCATAAGGGAGGGATCCGGACAAGTGTCCTTTGGTAGTGTCATGTGGGCAAAATTGCCCAGAGAACTAAATAAGAAGAGCGAGAAAAGAAAAAGAGGGCTGGAGACGGGGGGCTGGGAAACACCAGTATTTCCAGCATAGGCTGAGGAAGAGAAAAAGTGGAGGAAGATTGACAAGTGCCAAGAGAAGAGGGCTCTGTGAGAGCAGTGTTGTAAACTGAGGCAGGAAGAGTTTCAGGAAGCAGGACACTACAGTGGTGTCAGATACTGCAGAGGGGTCTATGAGGGTAGGATTGGAAAGCATCCAATCCGATTTGTCCATTTAGGAGCCACTGTCAAATTTTAGCAAGATTGCATTCTGTAGAAGGCAGGGAGGGCTTCATTGGGTTAACTGTTAATGAGAGTCTGGAAAATGAGGACCAAGATACCTAATCCAGCCCCAAAAGTAGGTAAAAATAAAATAGAAATTAAGATGAAAAAGAAAAAAACAATTTCTGCAAATATCAACTGATAGATGCCAAAACCTACTTGACAAAGAGATTCCCCTTCTTTGCCATTAATAATCAAGAATTTTATTTTAACTTGCTTTATGGAATTGTGTTGTTCATATGAATGTTTTATGTTGTAAGTCACATCTAACAATTTGTAATTGGGAACATATTTGAAAGAAATCTGCAGTCAGATCTTTATGTTCAAAAGTAACCTCTCCTAAATTTATTTATGTTTGTTGCTTAAAGAAACCCACTAAAAATGTAGTGGATAAAGAATTCAGTGTGCCAAAAATAATAGAATTTTAGGTCACATGTAGACTTGCCTTTTGAGTATATCAGATATTTATTCTGGTCTGATCGTTGGATTAAGAGCTACTTATTTAATAAAATAAAGGAAACAGATTGGAAAATTTTAAAAGAACATTTTTGTAACACGGATATCCCAATACCTTGTATAGAGCTAGCTTTTGGAATGAATCAATGGTTAAATTTATTATAAGTAAATAATGTAAATAATCAATTTTGTATATAGACATTGATTGGAATGCTGAGTTCTACTCATAGAAAGTCGTTTTGTTTTGTTTTGTTTTGTTTTTTAATTGGAGGTTTAAGCCCTTTGTAAAAACCCTCTGATCACTGGATTTGAGGAAAAGTTGTTTCTTGTGTTTTAAAAAAAATTTTGTACTGATGTTGCTATTTCTCAGATTTCTGAAACAAACTGACAGTATAGTCAGTTAGCTGATGCATTGACTGAGTGGTTAGTTAATTAATTGATTGATTGGTCTGGCATCATGTGGAGGTTTTGCAATGGAAATGTAGGCTGGCAAAAGCTATTTTAAAGTTGTTCTGAAATTCAGAAGTTCCATATTTCTAAATTAAAACACTATTTTGATTTGATGAGAAGCTCCGAAGTTTTCGGTCTATATGTATAGGTTTTCAAGGAAGAAAGTTGGGCCTTATAGCCTTTATGCATGAGCCTTGGTTAAAGGCACTGAAGTTTGATAATGGAAAGGAAATTACTTCCTAATACGAACAGCATCATGAGTTACTCTCATTCTATTCGAGGTTATGGAAAAATCATTCTCAAGGCATTCATATTTCACACTTCTTATTCTCCAGAGTGTAAGCAGTAATCTTAGATCTTGAATCTTGATTTCTTTGCAGACCGGTGCTAACCTGATTTATGGGGTTGGAGGGGTTATGATGGCATACATGAGCATCTGCCATTAAACTTTGTTGCAGGAGAAGAGCACTGTCCAAGACCTACCCAAAGTGGAATTTAAAAACAATACAAACAGTAACAATGATAACAGGAGCGGGTTAAACATTTCTTTTGTAGAGTCTTTGACTAATAGGTTCAATCAAATTTTAGGCTTTTTCCAAAGCAGGTTGCAAAATCCCTACTGTCACATTTTACTGCAAATGTTACTTTCCGTGTTATCCATGAGAACAGTACACTGGATCAAAAGAAATAATATTGTATCAGTGGCAGTACTTATTTTATACAGCAAAGCACATAGTGCGAGCTGCTTGGTAGCTGGAATTTACCCTTTTAGTTTTCTCTCTCTTCCCTTTCTTTAAGTAGACAAATCTCTTAGGAGTCTCCAAATGCTTATTTTATTTTACTTTCTGCTGCTCCTGCCTTTATTTATTCAATAAGTTACTTACTGAAAGAGTAACTTGCTTGAGTTGATTTAATTCATATCATATAAAAGTTCTTTTTTGCACATATTTCAGCTTGATCCTATTCACAATAATATTTTACCTTTCTTGTAACAGTCAAGTGACAAGGGGTATTTTTGGGCAGATTCTGTAGTTTGTATGAAAAAGAATTAGGAAAAAATGGTCTTTTTCAGAAAAATATCACTAGAATAGCATAGCTATTTCAGAACTATAAATCACTTAGGAGAACATTTATTTTAACCTCCTAGTGGGAGACATTTGGGCCTAAAGCAATGATACAACTTGCAAAAACACCTATAAAATCTGTTGTATTGCCTAAGTGAAACAAATCATAAGATATTAAATTATATGTTAACTTCTTTTTTTTTTTTTTGAGATAGAAAACATTACTGTACTTTAAAAAAATCTTATCTGGAGAAAAGAATTATAACCGTGAGTTAAAGCTATCTGGAATAAAATAAATTATAACCATTCAAAATTTATTAGTGATCAATTAATAATAATGTAATAATAATAATAATAGTCTTTAAATTATTCCTGGTAAGAATTTCATCTTAGGAAGTATTAGACACTGGATAGGTCATTTTGCAATGATATGGATTTTTTTCCCTTAATTTAAAGTTCCTTTGCATAAAAATAATTAAGTACAACTAATATATTTAAAATTCTTTTTGCTTGGTGACTTTTTTTTTCATAAAACCCTCTAGGTCTCATTTGTAAAGCTGCTTTGAAGTTAATTTCATGCAGATCTTCCTGATTTGTACTTTGTGGTGAATTATTGTTAAGCTAAAAGAAAAATATCTGAAAAACCCAAATCATCCAAACTTACCATTTATTTCATCTTTTGTTTAAATTGGTTTACTTCAAACCATGCAAGTGTTACTAAGTACTTCGAGTCTCTAATAAATTAAACAGATGTGATAAAATCTTTCTATGAATTAATATAGGATACAGCAGAATTGCTGTTTAATAAGCCAGGTGTCTTCACCCAAGAGCACTTATTAAGATACCTATCATCTCATTAAAATGTCCCTACCAAAAAAAAAAAAATACCTCTTCTTGAGTATTCTTTTCCTTTTAAATTGCAATTGGAGAATTGGGGGAAGGGTATTTTCATTATACAAATGATTTCTGCTGTTCAAACTAGAGCTTAATTGTCAGCGAATAGGTTGGTTTATATTTCTTCATTAATATTGGAAGTTTTTGTTGAAACCACTTCATGGCACAAATGACAAGCTTCTGTCTTATACCATAATTTAATTCATTGTGACCACGATGTCAGGTTTAAACTCTCCTTGATGTGTATTTACGATTGGCAATCACCGTTTGCTGTCTGGTTGGCACGGTAGAACTTCTTTTATGTCTTAAAATCATAAGGGCTTTTTGAAGAAATGTATAATTTCAGGGCAAGACAGTTGACAATCCTGCAAGTGTCTCATTTCTAGAAATACAATACAATTCAGTGAATAAATACTTAGACTAATGATCTCGGAAGAGGGGCTCACATGGTACAATAGACTAAAATGCTTTACATAACACATGTTCTCTTTTCAGATGGTTCATTATTAACACGGAGTGTGTCTAATGAGTGTTTTAGCTGCTTTTACTGAGAAAATACACTCAACTCTCCGTTATAAGCTTCTGGACTCTCTAGTTTGTGGATTATCTGCAACAAAATGTTAATCCCAGCCGATTCTGAGTCAATTCCTTTGCTCAGGAATTGTAATTCATTTTTAATATTAGCCTTAGGGGTAGAAACATGATTAGAAATGCAGAATAGTGCTTTCATTCAAAACCAATTAAAACGACTTCTGGATTCTCCGACATAATGGGTAATTCACAGCACTGCACTTCTCCATTAGAATAGATTGAGTTTGATGTATTGAAAGATGATTTAAAACCTAGTCACTGAAATATATTTCAAGAAAACATTTAATTTTAGTTTTTACTAATGAGGAAAATACTTATCTTTGTGTCTCATTTGAAAAATACGAAATTGCATTATAATCTTGGCAGAAGAAAAGGTCAGTTTCTGTTTTTCATCTGTTATAAAAATTGTTTCATATCAACTATACCATATTTGCTCTAAGCTAGCTATTCGTTGCCCTGCAATAAAGTATCATTTACAATATAAAGGGACACCATCACTTATAAAAGTTATTTATTTGTGGCAGTATTATGTAACCCGGTACATTTATTTTAGGCAGGAAAAAAAAAAAAAGAAAAAACAGTTGAAGATATTAAAAGGCATATTCCATAAATTCATATCGTATTTGGTAGGTCCATTGGCTTCACTCCTCTGCTATCTTTGTGTTTAAAACCAAAGATGGGAAATAGTATTACTCTTTGATTAAATACACGGCTCACTATGTTATTATGAGGAGGTATGTTATTAGAGAAATGGAGTTTGACATAGAAACAGGTTTTGAATAGATTTTCAGCTTGTGGCATGTGTCCACTTGAGGCAGCACCCTGCACTACTTCAGGGGGTCCGTGTGCCGTCACATGTCACGGAGCCGCCCTTCCTCTGGCCAGCGCGAGTGTGGGAGGTGGCCTGTCTGGTGTACTTTAACATGAAGTCAAAAGAATTCGGTCTGACCGTACTATTCACCTAGATCTTACATTCAAACCAACTTTTTCTTTCCAGCTCGTTTTCTTAAGATGATTAGAATACAGAGGCAGAAAAAATAATCTCATTTCAAAAATTATTAAAAGTTAAGAGAATTTCGACAATGCATGTTATTAAGAAAAAAATAAAACAGGTGTTTTTTTTTTTTTTTTTTGGAAACAAAAACGTCTGAAAAGAGAATTGGTTTTGTCTGTTTTCATTTTTGTTTTCCTTTCAATTGGGGTTCTGTGAGTCTCTTTGCTACCTCTCTGTTTCCAAGGCAAGGAGGTGTGGATTCAAGGGCTTTCTTCCGTAGTGCCTTTTACTGATTTTACGCGCAGTATGTACAACTTCACAGCAAGGTCTCTTGAATGTTGGGAGGGTCTGGTGAAGGCAGGAGACACTGAAAAGATGCAAAGAAGGTGTGTCACCCCTTCCCACTTATCACATGCATTCATTCCATTAGCGTGTCAGTCAAGAAAATGCCACGTTTTGCCTCAAACCTACAGAACAATCTTTAGGAGCACAGTTGATACTTGATGATAAGAATATGTTGTTGCTCTATTTTCACCATCTTGGGCTTTTAAAATGGGACTTCCTTGACTTCTAAGAGTGCAGAAGAGAAGAGAGTCTCTTGCCATAAATAGCGCATAGTTTACAGAACTTTTAACATAGTGTCATATGTCTGATGTGCTTGATTTTTTTAAGGAATCTTTACTGCCTTTAATCTGTGTAGATGTACTTGCTGACAGTGAATGCTCGTTCTTAATCCAACTGCTGAAGTGTTTAAGTTAAGTGTAGTCAGAAGTAATAGGTTACAAAGACAGACCTTTGAGCTAGACTAGCTTTCCCAGCCCTAAAGGTCCTGCGATTTGGGGGTTCTCTCTGAACCCTGTTGTCCTTGGAGCCAGTTTGGAAGTCCTGAATTTGTGCCCTCAGATCCCAGATAGTCTATGTCCAGGTTAATACAGTTACAGTGAATTTTGCAAAAATGTAAAAATAACCAGGTGCCGAATACTTTTTTAGGGAATTTTTGGTCAGTTCAGTAGTAGAAGAGAACGTGCATGTTCTTTCCTGTCATTAGTCTGTCAGACTTGCTAAGTAGACGGGAGTTTGTTTCTTTACAAGCATTTCTTCATCTTTCTTTTTTTTTAAGCAATTTTTTTTTTAAACTTGATTTGGTTTTACTTGATGAAAATGCTAAAGCCGGGCATTGTCTGAAAGTTAAACAGTGCAGAAAAGTGACAAAGAGGAAACTTTTAAAATCAGCCATTATTCCCATAACCTAGGTCTAACTACTATTAATATTTAAGTGGCATGTGTCCTTATTTGCATGTGCGCATAGAGGAGCATAGGTATGTGATACGTTTAGCTTTATGTAATGAGAATCATTTATTTATACAGTGCTGTGTATTCTCTTTTTTTAACCTCACATTATATCATGCTTCTTTTTTAAGTCGATAAAAATTTTTCAAAAATACAGTTTAATTCCTATGCAGTACATGATTTTTTTAATGCATTTTAATTCATTTACTCATCTCTCTGCTATTGATTCCTTGCAGTTTTATAAATGGAGATGCTAGTATTTTGAATATCATTATTGTAATGCTTTAACATACATATTTCCATTTATTTTTGCCTCATTTCCCCATTGCCCAGAATGACTATGCCTGCTTGTCTGTAGTTTCAGGATCACATGTATAGATAGACTTTGATCCCAAAGGCACTTGCCAGTTAAATGGACACACCTGTTAACTCTGAGAAACTGTTTTAATGTGAACATTTCTAATTTAAGAAAAAGAGCTCATAGAAGTTAATTTTAATGAATCTTATTAATCTTTTATCTTATTTGGCTGTTAATTGATGAATACAACGCATGCATAGGCCAAACGAAAGCACAAATATATATATAGACACACATACATATAAAGTTGCTGGTCCTCTAACTTACTATTCCTTCAATCTATACTCTTCCACAATCCTGTGTTAATTTTTCCATTAATATTTTAATGCTTATCATTTCATATTTTACTATAGACTTATAGAAATAAATAATTGCAATAGACTCCCCATTACCAGAAAAAAACAAGAAATTGGAGGCCTTATGCTCCCCCTACTCCACTTACATATCGTGCTTAACCCTATAGTTAAATGTTTGTATAATAAACCAGCATGCAGCAGATGAGGTTGGAACTTTCCATGATTTTTGTGCCCACTGTCTCCTGGTGTGCTTTCGCTCCCACCAGCCAGCACTTGCTTCTGATGGAAGAGTTTGGCTCCAGCTGCCGGAGCCTGCTTCATGTACCCTTCGGAGCCGCCCCAGGACCCCGCGACTGACAGGGGCAGGGTCCTATCTGAGACACCATTGGATGAGCCCCCAGCAGTGTCCAGAAATTCTCCCTGCAATTGAGTCAGTTACTGGTTGTAGATGCTGCTTGTGATTGCACTAGTTATAGATGCTTGAGATCGCACACTGGCGCCCTTCCCTTCTCTGACCCTCCCCTTCCCTACCTGTTTTATTGAGGAGTAAGTACTTCCTAGTAAATCATTTTTGTACAGATCCCACCTTAGGGTCTGTTTTAGGGAACTCAGTTGAAGACATATAATGCATATCACAGTTTTCTTCCATGTTAATGGATATTTACACTTTTAGATCTTACGACTTTTTTTTTTCAGTGCTCAGACTTATACAAACATCCTTACATGTGGCTGTTTTTCTTTGCTGTAGGGTAGGTGTTTTCCCCTAACATTGAGATTGCCGAGTAGAAGCGTTGGTATAGTTTTGAATTTTAATAGACACAGACAGAAGAAAATCCAAAAAAATTTGGCAGTGATTTGTACTCCTCCCAGCAATGGATGAGTGTGCCTGCCTGTTTTCTTACACCCTTAACCGCACTGAGTATTAACAATTTTTATTATTTTTTTAATCTACAGAGTCAGAAATGGTTTTGTTTTCATTTCCAGTTTCCCTGATTACTAAAGAAGTCGGGCCACCTTTCACATCTGGGTTTTGTTTGTCAGTGCTTAGTTTTGCCATTTGCATTTATCTTTGTGAATTGGCAATCTATTTCATATTGGGTCTGCTGTCTTTTTCTTATCAATTTGTAGAATAAGTTTATATTGCGATATCTTAACTCTTTGTCTACATATGTGCTGAAACTATCTGTCTTCCAGCTATCATTTGTTTGGACGTTGTTTCAAAAGTCATTTAGAAAGAAAGGCAGATAAAAATACTGAGGATGTTTCTAGGGAAACATCCACGTTTGGGAACCGTGCCTGCCCGTTTGGTTCTCGCTGTATTGGTGTACACATCCATGAATCATAGGCATCGTTCCTATTTGGGTCAGTGTGCACAACTTGAGTAAATGCAGGCTGTCCTATTTATAGGAACATGCTTTAGGAATTCCCACAACAAAGCTTTCAGCATCGGTCCCGCAGGCTGCCCCACTTACAGCTTTGTGCTTCACGTCGAGACCTGGGAGGAGGGAACGGATCAGAGGCTGGGCAGTCCAAGTGTGTGGTTAGCAAGCACTTGTAAGAAAATGAGCTTCCACCAGAAAACGTGAGAGGATCAGCTCCATTGTGCCATTTAGTTCAACTCCTTTACACTCTTCAACAGAGACGTGCACTCCACAGTTTAGTTTTAGACTTGAATTATCTGTGTGATAGTTTATATTGATTAGGTGATCAGGTGGATAGGTGCGCACACACGCACGCACGTACCCTATTCCATTCGGTTCCCTCCCGTGATTAATCTGAGCAAAGAAACAGAAACATTCTTTCCTCAATACCTTGTTCCTGTGTGCTCTTCACTGTTCATTTACTTTTTTAACCCATTCATCAATTTTTCCATATCACTGTGCCTTTCTGCTTATTTTTAATAGTTAGAAGTATGAAAAATTACTGTTCAAACACAAAATGGCTACGTAATTAACAGAGTTCTTGTGAAGCATACTTTTCTCTTTGGAAAAAAAGTGTTAAACATGTCTAAATAACATGTAAGTAAATGATGTCTATATCTAGTTTGTAGCTTCCATGAAAGAATAATTCAGTGGCACGGTCCCAGGTTTAAAGAGATCATCTTTCAAATATCCCAATTCCTCAAAGCGTCTTTGGCCTTAGGGTTGTCAAACTTGCTTTTTATTGATCTCTGCATGTCAACTCATGTACATAAAAATGCCCCCCCCCAATCCCAGGAAAGGAACGATCCTGTGATATATACATTTCCTAATTAAAGCTTAAATCTAGTTCCCGGCACTTGCACTTCTGAAATATTGGAACCACAGAGTGACATATTTTTAACTTTTTCCATCCAGCACACTGGTGTTTAGGTTGCTGGCAATATCAGCCAGCAAAGTATCTGAATTAGGAGCATTTTTCATAGAGACTTCTACTATACTTCTTAAGTGGTAAGTAAGTGTTAAAGATATCACTGGGATTTATCCCTAAATGTAATTGAATTTTTTTATTGGTTTTAGAATACCATTCTTAGTTGTTCAGATATGAACCATAGGAAGCAAAGAATGTGGCACAAGTTGGTGTCAGAACAGCAGTAAAATTTTACAAAGGGACTAGATCTTTTAGGAAGTCAGACCCTTCACTCAGAGATAGTTTTCATTTGGCCTTTTAACAGACAGCCCGTTGGATATGCGAACGAGGATGGCAGTGCTAGGTGAGAACATATGGAATGTTACATTTTAGCAAATAATTCATTATTTCGAAAGGTGAATAAAAATCTCTTACTTGGATACCTAATAGAGTTGGCTATTCTGCTACTTTATGGCTCGTTGGGCAAACCTACTTTTTCATTTCAGCTAATAGTTCCTCCTTTAAACATTTTGCCATGATATTTTATGTTCCTCCCAGAAGAAGCAGTATATTTGTTTTAAATGGAAGCGGGTGTTTTGATTCTATTTCTTTTTGTGAGACACAACTTCTATAAAATTAGAGCAGTTGTTTTAATATGACGACATGGAGGCCATAGCTTTTTTGCATGAATATATGAGTGATATAATAGCAACTGATGTTAGGCGTTAGCATGTGCCTGGTGTTTTGCACAGCTCTTTATAAACATTACACCACTTATTCCTCATAACTCATGTGCACTAGGTAGTATAATCATCCTTCTTTTATAGATGTGAAGGAAAAAAAAAATGGTTAAGTAATTTAGCCTGACTAATAACGTACTTTGGCTAAGAAAGTGAAATTCCACATTTCCTTATTTGAAGTTTATGACATCCTGAAATATAAATTCTTTGGAAAAATTTAGCAAATGCTTTTTGGTTCTTTAACCAGGGTTAGTTTAACTGCTCATTACCACATCTTCTGCTTTTCTTGTACAAGGAAACGGTTCACATTATTCATCTTGAGCCAGAGCCTTTGTAACTGAAAAGGAAAATGGTGAAATCCATAAACTTCTAAGTAAAGAATTATACCTCTGTTATTCTTTGTGCTATTATTCCTTTTTAATAAACCCTGCCTTCATCACACAAAGGCAAACTTAAGGCAAGCTATGGGTCCTAATGTCTGCAATTCTCAATGCGAATACTTAAATCTTTGGGTTTTATTTGTAGGACTGTGGACAAAGGCAGAATTTCAGCATATATGGAAAGTTACTCGCTGTGAGTTCAAATGGAGTCTCACATAACATATTAGTAAGTGTCAGTGTTCTTTGTGCGCTGGAAAGGTGTTAAGAACCTTGCATATAGTGGAGACAGGGCACATAAGCCTGAAAAGGGCACAGGTGAGAGGGAGTCATTCTTGTTTGTTACAGGCACTCGCCTTGGCCACCAAGAGTCCCTCTTTTCCCTGTTAACAGAAGAATTTGAAGCCAGATGGGGAGTTAGAGGTTTCGTCTTCTCTATTAGGACCTGAGAATTATGTTGATTTCTTTGCAGAAGTTAACTTGTCAGGTGACATATATTATGATTTCATTTCCTGTCGGAGAAACTAATGTTAGTAGTATAGATTTATGTCACAGGGTATGATTTGTTATTAGATTATTTCCATTTTTGTTGTGGAATCAAGGTTATTGACTTATAAAAGTACATCGTTCTGTTGGCTGTGAGTTAACTGAGGCATATTTTCATGGAGGTTGATGACTATGAAACCTTTCACTTTAGTGTTCTCTTCTGACTAATAGCTCTGTTATTATCAGGATTCTTGTCCTCATGGAATCGGCCTCTCAGTATCCATAAAGATCAAAATATAAAAAACAAAAATGACTTGGCGTGCAGTACTTTAGCAGATTTTGTTGGCCTTTTAATATTTCTTACTCCATAAAAGTTTTGTAACATCCCTGATTAAACACACTCAGAATGAAAAACTTTCACAAAGATTACCTGTAAACTTCTCAGTGTGTCCCACTGATTCATTTTCTTCCATTCTAGACTTTAGTCCCTGCATCCAGCCATCATTGCAACACCTATTTGTCAGATGCTCACGACTTGTCACTCACGCCTTTGGGTCTGGGGACACAGTAGTGACTGAGACTGACAAGAACCCTTCACTCTGAGATCTCGCATTCTAGTGGAAGGGAGACAAATAATAATGTAAAAACAGTCAGTAAGTAAGGCAATTTCAGATAGTAATAATCTACAGATAGTAAATGCATAACATGCCTAGTGAATGATGGAATTTTATTGTAGTCAGGACAGAACCCTCAGAGGAGGTGACATTTGAGCTGGAGTCTGAGTGATCAGAAGGGACAAGATGTAAGAATTCTGGAGGAAAAGCTTCCAGGCAGAGAAATTCGAGGGCTGCCATGGGAAATTGTGTAGTTCGTGCATTGCACAAATGCACCTGGCGAGGGGGAGACGTAGGGTCCAAAACCTCGTGCAGAGCTGTGCTGTCTGGTTTGGTGCTGCATCTTCCCAGAGAATAGTGGGGTTTTGCTAGTTTTTCATTTATTTATTTATTTTTATTTCCCCCCTTTTTCCCCAAAGGCTGTCCCTTTTGCCAAGCCATGTATCTGAGTGGACTTTGTCCACTAGGGGGTGTGTATGAGTTTGTTTTGCTTTGTTTTAAGTGAGGAAAAGAAAAAAAAAACAAAAACAAAAAAAACCAAAAACAAAAAAACTATAGGCTAGCAATGGCCATGAGTGAATTAGGAAATTAGGAATATAAGGTTGGCCTGTTAGAGGAGGAGAAAGAAAGCTGATATGGCCGGCCGGAGTGCAGGAAGTAAGGGGAATCCAGGGGTACGGGATGAAACTTAGAGACGTGAGTAGGCACTAGAAATGGTAGGGTTTTATAAGGAGTTTGGATTGTATTGTAAATACAAAGAGGCCATTTCTTGGATTCATTCAGGTAGTAGTAGAGTTGTAACTATGTTTTTATAAGATTACTCTGACTTATGAAATGACATGGAGAATCTTATCAGGACAGAAATCTTCAGCAATATTCCATCTTCTCATCTATCTATCTGTCCTGCCCTGAAAGATTTCTGATGCTGGTTTTCAATGGCCTTGACTCCTCTTTTGATCATCAAAATAGACCAAGACTAGAATTCTGTAGTGCCCCATGTCAAAGGGTCAAATTACAAAGACTCTATTGAGTCTTTTCCATTTATAGCCTTTTCCATTTATAGCCTGTGTACACACCTCATTTTTCTTTTTTGACAATAGTATTCCAAATTGATGGAAATGAAGAAAAAGCAATGCCATTTTCTCAGGAAAGCAATGCACATTACAAAGTCCAAGCAGAGACCATAAACTGAGCAAGTTAATTCCTAACTCTTTGTAATATTAGATTGTGAAATTATACTATGAAATGTTATTGTGACTGGTACATAATAAAGTTTTCCAATATGACTCCATTTATAAGGGAATATCAAAAAGGTTCTTGAGAAAACATAGCAGATTGGCAAACTTGAGTACCTGGCTTTATGAAACACCAATACCACGAAATCTAGAGTGAACTCTGAATTAGAACAAATACATTGTCGCTGCCTAAAAGAATCAGGATTAAAATGCATTACATACATTTATTTGGGGAGAAGCAAGTATTAGATTGTAGGATATAGGGATTATGTACTGACGTCTGATTCCATGTAAGAAGACCAATCATACTCCTTTAAATGATCTTGAACTTTGTAAGAGGAAGATCCTGACGCTCGGACTCTCGGTTTCTTTGAAAGATACCACTGAATTTGAAATTGATGACGATTTATGGAGAAAGATAAAATAAGACTGGTGGCATTTTAAGTTTAACAATAGATTTGAAGATTTTAATGATTTTCTTTTAGCTTGGGGAAAGAAAATGAGGGGCGGGAAAGAATACGTTTAGTGGATCTTAATTCGTTCACTCTTTCTTTCTTTCCCCCTTGCTAACTATATTGTAAAAGGTCTGGCCCCATAAAAAGAGTCTTGTTTTAGGATTAGTTCCCTATTCACACTGGGAAGGTGATCGCACCGCAGGCCTGTGTTCTGAATTTTAATGGCTCTCCCTCCCCTTTCATCCCCCCAGGGTGAGGAGAGGTAAGGAGCGAAGAGGCCAAATAGACTAAACAACGCAATAAGCCTACAGAACCCTGTTACACAAAGGGAAAGAACCCAGACTGGGTACTCCAAAGCGAACAGATGTGGCTGGTTAATTCAGTTGCCCTGACCAAGTGATTAAGGGAATTAAACCTGGCCCGTTTCATTAACGCTGAGTATCCTTATACCCACTCTTCTTTGGCGATACGGTAATGCTTAGAGTCTAAGAGTTATCATCGAAGACCAGGGTGAAACCAAACATTATCAATCCCAGATGTGACATTTCACCTTTTCCCCTAAATAAATGCATTTGTGAATGTGGGAAGCTTCTGCTGGGTCTATCTAAATTAATCCCTTTTTAAAGGGTACTTAAAAACTGTTGTAGCTTTGTTTTGTGATTTAGCTGTCCATTACATGGGTCTAAAATTTATATAAACCGTCATTAGACAAACCTGTTCTGTAACTCTAACACAAGGCTTTCTTGGGTGTAGTTTATTGTGTATATATTAAGTGTGCAAATGGTTTAAATATTTTGCTAGCACATAGTAGGCTCTAAATAAAAATCTTTAATTAGGGAATGTAAAAATGAATGATTATTGGTCTTATTGGTTTCCTGTAATATTTTGAAAATCTAAATATTTCTGGTTATTTCAGTGGTTAAAAAACATTTTTTTCCCCTTCAAAATGTTATAGTCTTCTAAAATGTGAAAGTACAGGGAACATAGTAACTCTTTTTTAGTTACATCTTTGCAGAGGGTAGTATTTATGAACATTTTTTTAGATTTAAGTAAGGGTAGCAAAAATTACTTGCACAATGATATTTTATCATGTGGGTGTTTGGCTGAGGTTTCAACCCGGGAATCACCTTTTAAACATAGGCATTTCCCCAAAGGGCATACAGAATGTCATTATTGCAGTATAAGAATATATTGTGTGGTATGTTTACCATATATTCGTATACTTCCCAGGGTTGCTGGGTGGTCGGTCTTCTTATTAGCGAATTATTTATATAAACTTGAACAAAAAATCTTACCCATTACTTAGAAAATTATTCTTACATATGATAATATGTGACTTCTGTAAAGTATTTACACATAGTAGTTTTTGTTTATTTGACCTCTTACCATTTCATAGTGACTGCTTTCATGGTAAGGATACCAAAGTGTGCCATCGTGCACCTGTTCCAAGTGGGTAAATTGAGTCATTATACTACAAGGAGAAGATGTAAATCTTTTTTGCCCCTTTGATTTGAATAGATCGTTGCTGCACCTCTAGTCTGGAATACTGAGTCATCATTCACTAACTCCAAATATACCCAACCCATTTTCTTTTGTCTCTTTTGTACTTATTTACTTTTCCCTTTTCTGCTTCAAATAAGACTTAGAGGCCTACAAAGTACAGAGAATTGCAGTGTTGGAACAGAGATGGAGGCCTCCCATACTTTCCTGAAGAATCACTAGTGTGCGCTAGGAATCACATTGACTAAGGCCATTTCCCATGGTAGTCTGTTCGATGTGTGTGTCTGAGTGTGTGAGAAAGATGATAGGACCAAAAACAAAAGAATTCCTACTTATGTGGCTAAAATAAATAAAAAAAAAATAATAATAAAATGAATACATGAATTGACTTTACATTAGCAAAAAAAGTTTTTCTCTCCTCTAATTTTTGGGTTGAATGAAGGTTGATAAATATGAGCTAGTTCTTGTCTGATGAAACATAAACCTGAAACTAGGGTGGATCTATTCACCGTGGCTGTGAACTCTATCCTGGTGATTGTAACTGTACTGGGAAGAGAGGATAAAGGAAAATGCTTCGTTCTTAGGAATATCATCACTCATTCTAATGAGGTGATGATAGATTGCCCCTCTGAGAGCAAGACACTTTTGTTTACTCCAGAGCCCACCAGATTACTGCCTAATGAGAAACTGGGATTTGGTGTTACCTGAATTCCAGGAGGTTATTTTTCATGGATGTTTCTTAAAGATATCTGTCAGCTGCTAACAGCAGTGCCTTAGATTCAGATACCTACCTACTCATGCCCCAAATAAAAGTCTCTCAGCTTCTTGCCTTTCCTGTCTTGACTTTATGAGGTGGCAAATCTAAAAAATATTTCATTCAGAGATTTGCTTGAGTAGTGGGCATCTTCCCTTTCTGGTCTTATTACAAATATATAAAAAAAAATTCTTCATTTTGAATATTATACTTGTGAGATGTTTCATGTCTACTGAGATGAGTCGATATATTTCAACTAGGTTAATTTTGACAAAATAAACAGACCAGTGTCCAACCCCGTGTCATTTTGCCCCTTTTGCCATATAGCTAAAGAACACCAGGGGGAAATCTGAATTGTTTATCAAGAAATGCTGCAATATAATTATGTATATTATAATAGAAAAGTTATATTAATTTTTATTATAAATATTGGACACAGAGCTCATCATTTATTACACACGATGTTAATAAATGTCCATTTTCGAACCATTTTGTCCAATGGAAATTGGTAGTTATTGATATCGAGTAAAATAACTAACACCTATTGAATACTTGCTATGCACCGGACACTAGATATATTAGCTCATGTAATCCTCAGAACAACATTGTGAGATAGATAGGCATATTCTCATTCTGAAATTTAGAGGAACATTTTGAATAGTCAGTTGCTTTAAGTTATAAGGAGTACTTTGACTGAAACTGATGAAAGCAGTAAGGAAATTTTGTCTCATGTAATTAGAAATCCAGAACTATATCGGACTCAGGCAGAAAATCTGGTTAGAGTTCTGGCTTACTTTTTTTTTTTTTTTTTTTTTGGCATTCTACTCAGTTTACCTAATCTCTGTGTCAGCCTTGTCTTCAGACTTTTTTCCCTAATGGTCAGAAAATTGTTGCCAAGACTGACTGGAGCAAAGTACTTCCTTGTTCATGTCCAATGATAGAGAAAGTGGCTCTCCTTAGTCTCTGGAGAAAGGAAGAATTCTCCAAGAAACCTCTATAGCAAGACTTCATTCAAATCACATCTGCCATTCCTGATCTTGTGCCCATTCCTGAGCCAATCACCGGCAAGAGGGAAGGAGATTGCCATGATAAATTGATGCAAATCAGAGCTCAACCCTGAAGGTGGAGCCAGGGGTCAGCTTCCCCTTCCCATTTCTTTGATTGCAACAGTAAAGATGGATTAACTGAACACAGTTGAGATTCCATGGAGAAAGGAGGAAAGCATGCTGGATTCTGGGGAAAAATAATTGTTCACTACAGAGGGTTTGGGTACTCTAAAAGGCCTTATAACTGATTGGTGGTCCCTAAACTTAAATCCAGTTCTTTTTTTTTTTTTTTTTTCAGAAGCTTGTGCTTCTGTATTTTCTCTTCTGATGAATATCAGGGATTATCCATAAGAATATATTTTTAATAAAACTTTAAAAAGAACCAGTCTAACTTTGGACAAGTCATTCTCTCTTGACCTCAGTTTCCTTATACCTATAAAGAAAGAATAGCTGGTATATTTTAGGCTTTGTGGGCCAGAAAGTCTTTGTCACAATTAACTACTCAGCGTTGCCAATATAATATAAAAACAGTCATGGGCAATATGTAAATAATGGGCGTAGCTGATCTCTCATGTCTCTCTACTCCAAAATTATAGGCTTCCGATTCTATGCATTAGTTGAAATTTTAATATCTATTTTCAGCCAGAATCATTTATACTAGCTGAATTTTTATATTTGATATATCACAGATTTAGGAGATGTTAAAAGTTATAATTGTTAAAACATTATAATGGATATTTTCTAGTATAAAATTTATTCTGTGTAATTTGAATACGTTCAGGAAATTTGTCTTGTTTTGTGTTGCCATCGCATTTAGAAACCTTTTCTCCCAGATCATGTTGACACTTACTTATGAAAGCAGCATCCTGCCTTAACTGCTGTGCTAACTTGTTGGAGATGACAAGTCAAGGTCAATAAAGGTAGGATAAAGGGCGCAGGAAAAGAGAAAATATAAGAGAAACACTTAACCATTTATCAACATATGATTCTCAGGTGTTTATCTTTTATAAAAAGCAAAATTACTCATAGGAAATGACATTGAAGAGTCTTTCAAGGTTCTTAATCTTCATATGATATTCTTCTCTTAATTATAGGATGTGCAAGTAGATTAAAGGTATATAAAGCCACTCAATCACCTTCATTAACATTAAATGAGCTTCAGTGCATATAAGAAGACTTGTTCAGTCAATTTCCCCCAGGATAATATATCACAACTCTTGTTACTCCATGAGTAAAATAAGTTGGGTTTTAGTATTTCATTTTAGCGGGTCATTGTTACATCCATAACGGAGGGGGGTGCTCAGCCTTGCCCTTGAGACAACAGTAAAACTATTAGATAGCTTGATCGCTCTCTTACCTGTTTTATTTTATTTAAAAAAAAATATATATATACATATATTTTACATATATGATATATATATGATGCAAACCAGACATCCTCTTTGAGTCATAAAATAAAGAAATTAATGAAATTTATTATGATCATGGTGAATTCCCTTTGCCTCTACTAAGAACAATAACTCAGAAGAGAAGAGGGTTTTAATTATAGAAATGCATGCAAGTAATCACTCATTCATGTGTCCACATGTGTAAAATTGCAAATAACATGTGAGGATATGAGATTTCTGCTTTGGTCTAATCTCTGTATCTCCATTCACCTTCATTACCATGGAGATATTTGGGGAAAATATTTAGAGCATCTAAAGCAAGCAAAAACGAAAGAAAATTTAAGGGTGATTTGAAGAGGGCAACCAGGTGACAGAGGTGTGGGAGACTGTACCACAGTCTAGTTGACCTTAGTGGGGAAAGAAATCAATTTCTTTCTTGCAGCTTCAATTCCCACATTTGCAAAATCTTTTCTGGCTGCCTTAGAGGGTTGTTAAAATCAAATGAGATATTATATGAAGAAAATGCTTTATAGTCTAATGTGGTTATATGGAAATGAAGGATTTAAAAAACTTGCCCAGAACAGATTTCTTCTGAGGTCTGGTCAGCCCTCTTAATTGCAAATTCTGCTTTACAACACACAATTCCCCAGCTTACGATGGTTTGACTTACGGTTGTTTGACTTTGTGACGGTGCAAAAGCAATATGCATTCCGAAGAAACCATATTTTGAATTTTGTTTTTTTTTTCCCAGGCTAGCAGTATGCGAGTATAATACTCTCTCCTGAACCTGGGGGGCAGCAGCGAGCACAGCCCGGTCAGTCCAGGATAGCCAGGGTTAAAACCCCATGCTCAACAGTGCATTCACTGCGTTAGATGACTCTGTCTGTCCACCTTAGGCTGACGTGAGTGTCCTCCTGAGCACGGTTCAGGCGGGCTCGGCTAAGTTAGGATGCTCAGTATGTTCGGAGTATTAAATGGATTTTAGACTTATGATCTTTTCAATATATAATGGGTTGATTGGGACATAATTTCATCATAAGGCAAGGGGCATCTATATTTTCTATCTTTGCTGCATATTCTTCTCTTCACTTTGATTTGTCATGCCTAAATTTTGCAAATTACAGATTTAGGTTAAGGAGCATTCTCTTTTATTTATTCATGCATCCACCCCTCCCCCCATCAATTTATTCACTCAGCATTTATTTTCTGCCACATGGAGACATTGGGATGAATCTCCAAAAAAGTAACAGTGATTCACCATTTTTTTTTAATTTAAGTAAACTTTTTTACAATTAAGTTGTGAGAAATAACAGAGACCCCATGTGATTCAACAGCTTCGATTGATGTTTTTCAGGTAGGTGAGAGCCTTCTAGAAAAAATTGACAAGGTGAGGTCAAAAAAGAATATGACTAGTCAAGCTGTGTTTTGACCACTGAATGATCATCAAAATGGGCTGATAAGGTTGGTTATGAAGATATTTGGAAAGATCTGGCTGGGCAGTGTAGACTTTTCATAGAAGGAGCAAACAGCATAGGTTCTAAAAATGTAGATTACTTCTATGATGATTTGGGGGTTCTCAAGCCCTGAAAATTAGGGTTAATTAATTTAACAGCTTTTCTTTCCTTTAAAAAAAAAAAAAAGGAAAAATTATTCAGGGCCAAGAAGTAGTTAATTTATCAAATTCTAGTCCTTTGGACATGGGAAGTGGTATAGGCCAGGGGGAAAAATGGATGATGGGAAATGAAGGAATAATAATAAAATATAGGAGATTGTCAAAAAGACTTTGCCCATTTCTAAACTTTATAAAGCTCTAGTTCTGTGCCCTGAAGTGAGAAATACCCTACTATTAAGATCTTTATATTCTGGCCCATCCTATCATGTTACCACATAAACACATTTTCTATGGAAAAATTATTCTAGGTAAAATTTTACGCGCAAACACTTTTGGAACGTAACAAACCTGTGGTCAACACTGAGTTTAAGGAGAATTATTCTCTGTGCACTGAGGTATTTAAAAGTCGGCATTCCATTTGCCTGATGACTTAAGCTAACAGAAATTGTTTTGGAAGTTACAGAGTGTTTAGAATCCTCTTGCAATTTATAGTTAAAGAAAGAGATTCATAGATGTGCAGTCCCGAGGTGTGCTTACTCTGCCCAAGCATTCGTTCTCCTGAGACTATGAGCCATCTGTGCCTCACTAGGTAGAACACTGGAAATCTTAAGGAACCTCCCCAAGATGGGGCAAAAGATTACAGAAGTCATTTCACCCACTTGGACCTCCATTTATTACCTGTAAAAATAAAGAGTATGAACCAGGTAGATTATAAGAGACTCCTTTATTGGATGGTTGAGTCTTCCTTTTAGAGATACAAGTGTGTGTTTGGAGGTAAAAGTGTTTGTTAGTTTGAGTCAGAGGCAAGGTGAATTACTGCCCGTCTGTTCTTAACCAAAGTTTGCCCATGGCTAATTTCTTAGGGAAGCACCCAAGAACAAGATGAAAGTTGGTATATATCCCATGTCTGCAGAATGTTTTATTCATTGTATAAAGAGGTCTTTTTGAAAGAGGTATTAAAGGGATAGAGAGCACCCTTAAAAGGAGACTTAACTTTCTTCTTGCTTTAAAGTGCAAAAGTAGCTTATGCCCCAGAAACTTTCATGTAAAAAAAAGGGCAGAAGTTGAGTTGTCATAAAGTCATTCAGGAAAAAAAAAAAATGACTTTTATTTGATTTGGGGAAAGAATTGGGTATCTGAGTTAAATTTACTCCAGTGATTGCTGTAGAACCAAAATACAATAGTACAGAAAATTAATTGTGGTAAAAATTTAAAATACTATAAAGAACTGTGTTAATTTAATTTTCCATTACTTTGTGCAATGCACAGAACATAAAATTCACAGAACGACTCATAAAGTCAGTGCTATACTCTTCCGACTGTAAGGCTACAGTCTCACCTTCATGTTGTACTTTTTTTTTTAAGAGATTATTTTGAAAGAACATTTCTTATTTTTGTTTTGCTCCCTGCATGCAAAAAGGTCAGCACAAATTACACCATATGTTGCTCTTTTTCCCATGAATCTAAACCTAAATCAAATTTCTCGGTCTCGGCTTTCTGTAAAAGTGATGGATATTTTGCCTAGAGTCGCCAATACTTGAGAGGCTCCTGCTCATTGATTTTAGTTGTGTTTGTTTGTTTGTTTGTTTGTTTGTTTTTGGTAAATGCATACGCTCAGGATCCAGGACACTTGAATTAGAATTCCAGTTTTGCCATGTACTAACTGTGTGATCTGGGGCAAGGCAGTTCACTTCTCTGACTCAGGACTTCATCAGGAAAATGAGAATAACAACAGTACTGACAATTCAAAGAAACCAGAGGATTAAGTAACTTATTGCATATAAAGATCTGACATAGTACATAACAAGATCTGATGTAGTATATACTTAGAGGATGCTAGTTTTTATTGTTATTCCTTACTTGATTAAATTGTCCAAAGTATCTTGACAGTGGAAATTCACATGACATACGTTCTTTAAAACCTGTGTACAAGGTCTTCGTATCACATTTTATCTTCTCTTGAACTTACCTCTGTGGGTCTACTATCAAAGAGGAGGTTCTTGCATTCAAGGGACTTTGACATCTTCTTGGTAAAACAAGACACCTGCCTCTGCAAGAAACAGAAACACAGTAACTGAATAACAAACTCTAACTTAGTGGTTCACATTGAATACCCAAATGAAGAGTCCATTGGAATTCATTAAGGCAGGATTTTTTTTTTTTTTTAAGTTGGTGCAGCCCAAGTGATGAATCTAGTTTGCAAATATGGTTCACACATACGCTTGCCAGATCCGATTGCCAGATACAATAGAGATGCACAGTTAAATTTGAATTTCAGAGTAAACAACCAATCATTTTTAGTATATGTATGTCCAATGCAATACTTAGGACATTCTTATGCTACAATAGTATTCATTGTTTGTCTGAAATTAAAAATAAACTGGATGTCTCACACTTGTATTTGCTACATCTAGCAACTCGATTCACATATCTCTATAACAGTGGATATTAATTGTCCACTTGAAAAATTTGGGAGATTTTACATAGAAATATAAACTGTCATCTTCTTTTGAAAAGTTAAAAGATTTGGACCTAGGCGGCAGTAACAAGCCGGGCATGGTGGTTTCTACTCCTTTTGCCTTTCTTCCCTGATTGGTGTCACGTTCTCCTGGAGACCTTGGGCTTTGGGATCCTCACTGTAATGAAGAATTTAGAATTTCAATGTATTTGGCTCATCTTATCTTGAATGTCTTCAATAAAGCTTGAAATGCACAGTAAATTAGTGAAGGCTAACACAGAATCTAAGATCTGCGGTTTGCCAAGGCATTGTCTTCCTAAAAGCAAACCTGTTCCTCGGAGGGGCGATGGCACGCATAAGGCCTCTGGGAGGTACTGCCCGCTGGCCCTCCTAGAGCTCCATCCCACTTCCGAGAAGTTTAGCGTCTAAGACTCTGGCAGCTGACAGCTGAGGAGTAATCATTCCAATGCTCCACACTACTGGGTCCAATCCAAGGACAGTAACAGGAATTCCGGCACACCCTTGCAGCTAAACTTCATCAGCAATTTCCAGCCTACTGCATTTCAGTGCATGACATTCCAAAGCGGTTAAAATGAAATGCGGGATATTAACTTACACTGGTAATTTCTCGAATTGTGCTTGGCTCAATAAGTGAAGAGTATTACTCATACCTGTCACAGATGAGAAAGTCGTATATCTGGATAAATGTAATCCTTTTATTGGTTTGTGTGGACACAAACCGTCACAGTGTTATTTGAAAATCTTTTGAGATTCAGAGAAATTAGATGTGGTATTAGCACTATGAACTCAGTATGTGAGTGTAACAGTGTAGATAATTTTTAAAGGTAAAATGCATCTTATAAAAGTGTTATTCTTTTGTCCCTATGTCCCTGAAGGACGACTGTTTATATTTACACTGTGGACCAGACCATCTGTAGAATCAGACAGTCAATGAATTAAAAGAGTCTCTTTTCAAAACCATTCTCCATTATTTTTTCAGTTTGGTGCACCCCCAAGCCGAAAGCTTCACTGAGAATGCATCTTTATGTCCAAAATAGAGATTGCAAGGTGAGAGTGTCCAAGTTATTATCAGGGAGTAAATGAGCCACATGTTAATATTCGTCTATGAGTCTAGATCCAGCTGCATTTTTCTTTTCTACCGTTGAGACAGGAAACAATTCCCTGAGTGACTTGTCTTCTGGTCAAGACCTCTTTTCTAAAAGCAAATTATTCAAGAAGGCTTACTAATGGGAAGTACCATTAGCAAATAAATACATATTTATATATTGAAAATATTAAAAATTTACAAGTCTGACATTTCACTCAAGAAAAAAAAACCTTTAATTTAAACTTTAATATATCTACATTTCAAACTGAAGTAATGGGCTATTCAAATAAATGAACAAGCAATCAAATTAGCCTTAAGAACAGAGACTTACTAGATGTGAATATTAATACTGTAATTACTTCTGGATTTAATCATGATCTCTAAGACTTTGAAAAAATTATCTCAAAAATTTGGTAAACTTTCAAAATTAAAGCATTATGGTTATAATTTATTGTTAAATATTATATGTGCGTTTTTAAAATCCAGTAAACAGTTATTGGGGTCCCCCTATTTGATGGTCACTGTTCTAGGCCCTAGGGATAGAAAAGTGGCTCATAGAGATGAGCCTTCTCTTCTGGGGTTCTCATGCTAGTAGGCGAGATCGAAGGCAAGCAATAAACGAGAGGCTGTCAGGCAGTATCAGGTCATTAAGAAAATAGGGGATGGGAGAAAGGGGCGCTGAGAGTCGGTGCTGGCGAGACTGTACCATGGCATCCGGTGTGGGCAGGGAACATCAGTAACCGGGTGGAGCCATCCACCCACGTGAGGATCGGTGCTATGAGCTTTGCAGGTGGAAGCTCTAGCAAATACAGAAGTCTAAGGTGGGGCCAGCTTGGCTATTTCAGGGAGCTGAAGGAAAGCCGTTGTGCCTAGATGCTAGTGCGCCAGGCAGGGAGTGGAGTAGACAAGGCTGAGGGGTAAGTGGAATAGGCCAAGGAGGGGCACCCACACAGATGCCCTCTCGGCCCAGGACCCCCGTTTCACTTTCCACAACATTCGGTAGCACCCTCTTCCTTCCTCTCTGAAAATCCTTCAGCGTCTTCCTACTGTCTGCACAGTGACTGACGTTCAGTGTTTTGAGCATGGTACCTCAATCCTGGCTGCATATTAGGGTCACTGGGACATTAAAAAACGACAACAACAAAATGAGCGCTCAGTTCCCACCCCAAACTGTCATTGCATTGACATTGATACATTTATCCAGCTTCTAGTTGATTCCAAGATCAAGTTTGACAAGCACTGACCTAGACTTAACGCAATTCAGTAGAAATGTAACATATGCTACACATATTCTAGTGGCCACATTTAAAAAGTATATCCAAAATATCATCATTTTAGTATGTAAGCAATGCAAAAAATGAGGGACTACCTTAAATTCTTTTTTACTTCAAGTCTTTGGAATCCAGTGTATATTTTACATATAGAGTGCATCTCAATTCTGACGGCAAATATTCCTTAGATATTTGATTCATGTGTGGAGTTTATTAAAATTAGGGTTAAAAAAGTGCATCCCCATCCTCAAGTTGTTTATCACATATTTAAAGGTTTTCAACAACCTTCCAGTACCTCCAAATAATTGAGTATCATTTAAACAAATTTAATAATAAGCTAATTAAAATTAAATACAATTGAAAGCTAAATTCCTTAGTCACGTTGGCCACATTTTAATGTCACGTGGTTAATAATAAATACACTGTTGTACAGTCAGGCTTAAGTCTATAATTCCAACCTGATAATTCTGCTTCCTTTTTTTTTTTTTTAAAAGATAAACATTAAAATTATTTGGAGAAACTATGCTATTGGTATAGATCATCTTGTGCTTTATTTTATTTTAAAGAAAAAGTACTTTTACTTCAGAAAAAATTTCAGACTAAAAATATATTGTTTTTATTTTCCTGATTATAATACACGATCATTTAAATCATTCAGAAATATATTTTAAAAAAAACAATGTAAATATTATCTAAAATGTTTCACCCAAAGGTTATCAATGTTAATAATTCGGTGCATTTTGTCCCAGACATTCCTTTATTCATACAATATAAAATTTTACCTAAATGATAGCATATCTTTATATTTTAATCATCTGTTGTTTTTGTTTGTTTGTTTGTTTGTTTTGCCTCCTAAGTGACAAACTTATTGTGAATACAGAGCAATGTAATTTTCTGTGGTGGTATAAAAATGTCATAGAATAAATATACTATAATTTATTTTACTAATAGAACATTTAAATTGTTTCTGTTTTTTTACTAGACATTAAAATGAACATCCTTACTCATGTAGTTTTAGACAACTCTTGGCTTTCTTAAAATGAATCCTTAGTATTAGAATTAATGAATCTAAGGGTATGCATACACATTGTATATTTTAATACATATAATAAAAATTCTCTCCATAGGAACAGTACATTTTGTGTTGATTTACATATATCTGCACCAATAATGTGTTTTATCATGTTTTTACTCTTTGCCAATCTAAGTGCAGAAAGCTATTTCTTTAATTCAAATATCTTTGATTACTATTTCTTTTCTAAATTTCTCTTGCCAATTTTCACAGGCAGGTGTTTGCATTTTTCTTGAAGATGTGTAAGAACTCAAGATATTAGTCCCATGAAACAAAATATATGATTATATAGCGAACGTATACAGCAAGTAGTCATGTTAACCTTTTCTTTCATGATTTTTTTTTTCTTTATAAAAAGAAATCATGTTTAGTGAGTCCACAGTGACTAGAACTCTGCATTGGTTCATCTATGAGGTGATCAATAACTTCTATCCAGAGCTGTCTAAGCGCTGCCACTAATGAGACAATGTGATTTGAGGCTTATATCTCATTCTTTCTAGATCTAAAATTTCTAACTTATTAGATGAGCAAGTTATGTAAAATTACTTATAAGGATACTTTCAGGTCTAAAATTCTTTGAATCCGCATTTGCATTTTACTGGCTTTTTTCTGTGTTATCACCAAGGCTTTGAAAAACATCACTTAATTTTCTTAATAGCCGGACATGAAAAATTGTAAGTCAGGGGTCTAATCTGATCAGTTAAGCATAGTCGTACCTCATGTTAGTTTTTCCCTCCAAGCCAGCCTAGTCTTCTGTTTGTATGGCTAACAGGTGCTGGGCATTTACACTCACAAGATGACTGCATGTCTTTGTTGCACGTGGCTTCCAGTAAGGGAAGCTGAACCGAGGTGTTTTCTTCCTCCCTGATGTTCCATCGAATGGTGCACACCCTAGACCATCGGTCCCCAACCTTTGTGGCACCCAGGACCGGTGCTCCTTTGAGAATCTAATGCCTGATGATCTGAGGTGGAGCTGAAGTGGTGATGCTGGTGCTGGGAAGGGCTGTGAATACAGATGAAGCTTTGCCTCCTGGTCTGCCACTCACTTCCTGCTGTGCAGCCCGGTTCCTAACAGGCCATGGACCAGTACCGGTCTGCAGCTCAGGGGTTGCGGACCCCTACCCTAGGCCTTTGTGAGTTTTCAAGATTATAAATATAAGCAAGTGCACCGTCTTCTTCACAGAACTAATAAGAAACGAGCGGGATGTTTAAAGAATCTCTTTGTGCGCTAATGAATTAATATAGTATAATCAACGCTTTGAAAGTGTGGGAGGAGGAGACGCCGTCTCCACTGCGTCGTTTGCCTGTCCTTTCTCTTCCACACTTATCTCAGTATCGAGAGTGTAGACTAGTGATGGGAAGCTCCCAAACTTGGCTCTGGGAAGCATTTTATTCAGTTCATGTAACAGTTTCTACTCATGAGAAATGTAAAGTGGGTGCTGGTTAAGGTCCTGGCTGGACCTTGCAGTTACCTGGCTCGCTCACTGCTAAGAGCAGCCCTACAGCTTCACCTTCTTACCATGGCAGAATTACTAGCAGCTGCCTGGATATTCTCTGATTTGGGCCAGAACAGCCAGTGATGTCTTAAAAACAAGTCCAATCTATGATGACCCAGGGCCAACAAAACATCCTAGCTATTCTTTAAGGATTTGCTAGTTTCTGTTCAATAGTAACTGCAAGCCAGTTCCTCTTCACTTGTCCTGCACGCATACACCCCGCCCGCTGGCCCTGGGCTCTTTCTCTTCTCCAAGGTCATCTTTTCACAACTCACACATCTTCTGGGGTGGTAGATACAGGATGGAGGCCAGTTTGATTGGTGGGGTTTTAATCTTTTTTTTAGTTTATAAACACTTAAATGTTAAGAATAACAAATAAAATAAAATCTGGATTTCTGGCTTTCCTTTAAAAAAAATTGGTGGATATGGCAGCCCTGGCTCTTATGCCCACTTAATTGCAATGGGATGGGTCGCATGGTCCTGTCCCCCACCATGTGCAGTGCTCTCTCTCCTTCGTATGGACCCAGCCTCATGATTATCACTTGCTTAGCCCTCTAGACACATGTGCTGTGGACTCTGCCTTACAAAGATTTGTTATTTTTTTTCTTTTTAACTCCTATTTCCTTTCCTCTTTTTTTCTGACCTTTCTCCTTCCTTCCCCACTTTTAGGAGCCAGCTCTGTGTTCGCATCTTTGCTGCTTCTTTTGGCTCTCATCTCCACAGTGACAGGAACTTGGCAGGGAAGTGAGAAATTCTGGTGGGGCCAGCAAGGGGTGGGATAGTCCTGAGAGGGAAAGGCAAGCAGTCTTGGCATACAGAGGTGGTGACCCTGTCCTACTTTTAAACATTGCTTTTGCCTGCCAGGCACCCTTTCTTTACCACCGCTCACCTCCTCATTCCTGCGCACAGGATGCCACTTCCTGCAGGTGGTCTTTGTAATGTTACAGCATGTTAGAGCTGAAGGGCCTTGATCCAGAGTCATCTAGCCATGCGCCCAACCACCTCCCCAGGCTTTGCCCAAGGAGCTTCCTTAGCATCACCTCTGCAGTTTTGATTCAACAGAACTAGAATGGGACTCGGGAACATACAGTTGTTTTGAAGCGACCCAGAATTTCTGAGGAGATGGTCCTCAGCAATACATTTAGAAACTGATAAAAGCTTCCCTTTGAATGTAGGAAATATGAGACCAGACAAGGGCAACATTTCTAAGAGGCTTGTGCTGCAGAATAGTGATGAAATCCAGGACCCACGATACCTACTTCTGATCAACATTCCTTGTAGTAACAGATTTTTTTTTTTTTTCAGTTTAACAACCAATTTAGGCCAGCTTTCATTCAAGCCAAAGGGAAAGGGGATTTTAAATTTAGAAGTTTAAAATTAAAAAAAAAAAATCTACATTTCTTTTTGCTTTTCTTGAGAAATGGCAATGCTGCGTGCCCACTTAAGTTAGAAACCTTGCAGGTACCGGACTGCTTGACTCGGTAGTGGATTCTGAAACAGGACAACGTTGTGCGTGTGTACATGTGTATAATCACATTAAGAGTTAAAACGAATGGCTCATGAGGATCGAAGAGGTTTTTTTTTTTTTCTTCCACAGACCTCCTTTTATTCCATTGTATATTGTGAGCTCTTTAAAAGGCTTGTTAATTGTTCAGTTCTTCTTCATGCTAAAATGACCTCCACAGAGGTTCATGGCATAGGTTCAGGCTGCAGGAGACTTACTAACTTTGCTTTACCATAGTTAGAAGATAGATAGCCATGACTGCTGGATTAAAACACCTAGATATGTGAACATTAAATTCAATGTTTTGTCGGAATCCCACAGAGAATCAAGAAAAAGGTATTGATTTTAATTGAATAAGCACATTTTATTCACAGTCTAGGGACTATTATAAGATTCAGGTATAGCTAATTTCAAGAAATATATGAGCTAATAGAAGGCATACTTCAGGGTAAAACCACCAAAAAACTGTATGCACGTAACCGAACAACAAATCAGTAGCAACGAGGGATGCTTGGTACTATAATTTGCAAGTCTCGCCTTAGGATTCAGTGGGATGTATGTTTTTGCTGCCTTTGCTTTTGGGTTTCTGTATTGTCAGGGGTGGATCACAAAAAAACAGTTCCGATCATTAGTGGGAGGGCTTTTGTGAAGAGGCTGAGGAGTCTCGAAAGTAAAATCTTAGAAATCAACTAAACACCCTTGTGTTTTATTAGCTAGCGCTTTTTATAGTTCATAATAAAGTCAGATCAGAAGGTCACTTCTTGAACACAGCTATGAATATTGTAGTGTATGAGTTCTCAAATTGTTTATAAGCAGACTCGGTAAGGATTTTTTAATAAATACTTGGCCAGGAGAGCTATTCTGATATATATGTATATGAATCATGCAATGAAAAGTTGAATTGGATTCCCCTCCCTCTCACCGCACCCCAAGGCAACAAGTTTCATCTGCATGAAAGCTGTGGGTACTACATTCTGGTTTTCCTTTTTACATTTTATATGTGTAGAAATTGTGGGGATATTATCGAGATATGTATGTACTTTATTTCTAACTCAAGTAAAGGATTTTTTCACCTTTATATCTTGCCATCATCTATCTATTTTTTTTTTTTAAGTTTCTCTGTGGTGAATGCAAGGCTCCCACAGATAATATTCTCACCTGAATTACTTTATTTTTTTCAACTAAAAAAAAATCAAGATGCAATTATTGGAAGCGATACTGAGTAGGTTCATATAGGCAGGGCAATGGGAAAACTTCAGTGAGGGACAGAAGTTAAAGGTAGAAAGTGCATAGGCTCACAGAAATAATTTTTTCAATGTCTCATGCTAAACTGACAAGTGTTAGGTCAAAGGAATAGGATGCAGGTTAGAAATACCTACAGGAACAGCAGCAAATTTAAAGTCAGTAGTATATAGTGTGTTGTGATGAAGCACATATATAATTCAAATCCTTTTATTCCTGCTCTTTTGTGGAGAAAGTTCACTTCATGAAATAATGCATTCAGTCCAATAAAATGAAACTAATATACAGCCTTGCTGCTGTACAGATATTCTTTACTTGATTTATGGAACAGGGTGAACAGAATAAAGCAGCTTCGTCCAAGTTCGTGTTCATCCACGCGAACTCCATCTTTCAAGTTGTAGATTTGTATATTGTGTTGCTGTGTATGTTTGTCATTCTTAGTTAGGAAGCTAATTATGACAAGCCGGTGGTCAACTTTAACACTGAGCAGTGCCTTTGAAATATTCGTTTCGAATTTTTCTTGATTTTTGTTGTGTGTGCTGTTAAAGGTGCAGTTTAAAAAGTGAAAGGCAGCTAGTCGATTTCAGTTTATTTTACAGTGACTTCATAGTTTCTCTTCCTGTCTTTTATATGAACATGCATATGGACTATTTGTTCGTGATACTGAAAAGAGATTACAGTAAAACTTTTAAAATTGCATCATTTGGAAGAAAAAGGTAAACATATGAACATAAGGAACTTAACTATATTAATCTGGGTAACATTGATACTTATTAGGAAAAGCTTTTTTTATTTGTTTTTAGCAAATATAAGTAGACACACTGCAAACACTTAACTGTCATTCAGCATTTGTAACTCAATAAATTTTGGGGGACGTAGAGTATGGTGTTCAGATTCTTTAGATGTGTGGATGACACCACAACATTGAACTCTTATTCATATTGTAGGATGTATAATTTTTAAAATGATTTTATCCACTTTCAATAAAACAAAAATTTAAAGAGACAAGAGGAAACTCTTTTGGATGAACTGTTTTTCGTGTATTTTCAGTAAATCAATATGCATGTCTTTCTGGCTGTACATGTACTTTAACTTTCCTAAATCATCAAGTTAATCATGAAAATAGATAATTGTCTATGTTTAAAAGTAACCCCTAGATAAATTGTTCTGTTGGAGTTGAGTCCTGCAGGTAGGAGCCTTATACATCTTGGGGTGCAGGGTTTAGGAAAGTGCGAGAAACCTGCTCTGACATCCGGGGAGAAAGCCTAGAGAAGTCCTCAACTGTATCAGGAAATAGGAAGATGCCCTGGAATATTTCTACATGCCTTCCTACTCCCCAGAGCAGCCATCATGCCCCGCATAGCACTGGTAACTTGCTGCCTAATATAAATGTGAAGGTTCAGCAGCAAAAATTCGTTCTTCCTTCCAGAGATTCACTTCCCTTAGATTTGTTCGATTTAGGTGATGTGACAATAGACTGTCCTGATATCTCAACACTGAACTCCTCTGACAGCAGCAAAGAAAAGGTAGCAGAGAAAGAGGCAGGTGTTACACGTGAACTTACTTTAAGGTAGTAGTTTAGGAAAACAAGTTAGAATTATTATTATTTTCCTTTAGTAGTTGTTCCAAGAGACTCTTTAACCGTGTTGATAATCTTTGAGTCTCTTTAAGGCTGAGAGCCATGGAGTGGCTATTTATACCACTTCACTTGATTTGAGGTTGACTACTATAGTCACATCTTAGGGTCACAGGGACCCTTTGTGGCAGTTAGGAATTAGTCCTTTCTTCTCAGACTCCAAACATTCCTCCTTAAAAAGGAAAATATTCTTCTGAAGTAGGTTAAAAACCTTTGTGTTGGTGATTTTCTGTAATAAGTGAAAGTGTTTTCGTATTTCTTGGTTTGTGGGCCAAGTTATATTTTCTTATGAATACACTGCAAGCCTGCATACATATTACAAGGTTTTAGGATGAGTGGGGGTATAGTAAACATGCAGTTTTTCATAGACTGACTTTCCATTCGGGTCCCCAGCTGCAATTTGAAATCTAATAGCAATGTAATTTTGTTTTTCATTCTTTCCATTCCTGAAATGTCACCACAGGCTCTACTTTATTTGAAACATATACACGCGGAGATATCACTATGCATAGTAGTTCTTTAATTGCAGCATATTTCATTAGGTTGCACATGTTAATTCCACTCTATTGGAAAGAGAGAGAACTGGAAGTAACCACATGGTCGTTAACTTCACATGAATTTTCATGAGTAAATATAAGCATTGGTTTGATGCTATTAGATGAGTGATCCTCGAAATGTCATCATTTGAGGCCTAATACAACCAAATGTGTAATTACAGAGTCAGCACGTTTAACCACCCTGAAGAATTTGTGTTAATGTGTCTGCTTATTTAATACTTTAATCTAAATTTAGATTCTTGACTGTTAGCATTTGTAATGGTGCCATCCACCACCATTTTCTGCATTACATCTACTTACTTCTATTCCTGGAAGTCTTTTCACAATCTCCTAACTGTCATCCAGGTTGTACAGAAATATATTCATTTATTCAATGATCATGTGTGGAAGGCTGACAGATACCAAGAGCTATTACTGAAACCGAGGGCAGAATAGTGAGGAGGGTAAGGAGGCTGTCTTCACGAAGCTTCTATTCAAGGACAGGGAAGGTGGAGTCAAAAAGTAACCAAGTAAACAAGTAATGGATTGAATATAGGTGTTTTTGACGGCAGTAAGTCCTACAAAGAAAATTAAACAGGATAAGAAGGTGTTACATGCTGACTCGTTAGGAAGGTAGGCGTTAGGTATGATGAGCTGAGAAACCTCTCTGAGGAGGGGACTTTTGAGCCAACACCAGCCAGGGGAAAATCGGGGAGGAAATACGCCAAGGCCCAGGGAAGAGGGGTGCTGAGCCTGGAGGTTCATTTTAGGGGTACATCGATAAGGTTGGAAAGAGTGGAAGTCCCACAGGCATCTGGGGATCAGCCTACACCAGGCTGTCTTTCTTCTTCATTATGATTCATTTGTTTAGAAAAATTGTTAAGTATTTCCAAGATAGTTTACTTATAAACACATTATACCCTTCAAAATCTTAATTTTTCTATTCTGTAGACCAATAAAACCACTATCACTCTTCAATATGTAATATTCATTTCTTTATTTAAGTTACATCATGGGTTCTCAAATTATATCATAAATCATACTTGTTTTGAAGTCATATATTCTATTTAGACATGAACTGGTTTGTTTGCTTTTTTCCCCCTAGAAATGAGCTATCTTTTTATCAAAGTCTTTTCCACCTACCTATTATTATTTTATTTCTCTGAGTGGGAAGGCCAATTGACGTTGGTGACTATTTTTCCAAGGCACTGAATCTAGGATTTATTTAATTGTCTGCATAATCAGATGAATTTGCTTTTAGCCGTCCTGTTTTCCAAGGGTCTTAGCCCGTTAAATATATGCACTTTCTCGAATTCTTTTTTATTTGCTCCACTGTTCTGAACTCTCCAAAGCCTTCTTATTATCTCTCACCAGACTTTGCTCCTCATACCGATTTAATATCACCTGTAGGTTTAATTAACTTGATGTTTATTTATCTGGCCAGGACCCTTAATGAAGATATTAAGTGAGAACTGGCAGACCCTACCTGCACCGCCCCGCCCCCCCCCAACACTTATTATGCTTTGCTGTTTAAATTCCATTTTGCTTTAGGATCCTCATCCCATTTTCAACCAAATATCTTTTTTCTTGATCAGAATTCAGTTTGGAAATCAGATTTTGTGAATCCTTAGTTTCTATTAAAAAAAAAGTAAAGATATATTGGTTTCTTCATTTCTCGTAAGGACGTTTTACTTTGCAAATTGAGGAAAATTTTATAGATTTCTGTTTCCTCTATAGAGAGCAACAGCTCAGTATCATTGCTCTGCAAATTTTAAGTTGTGTTGTGGTGATTTGACTTACTGAGTCACTTAGGTGATCACTTCAGGAGATAATTTTTCTTGAATAATCACAAGTCCTATAAATTATTTGTATTTATGACTATTGTTTTCACAGGGTTCTTTGATTCATAGCTTTTTGTTTCTAAGGCCTTCATTTAAACACTTGTTCACATGCATTTGAAAATAAGATTTAAAAAAATTGGCTTCATTGCCAGCTATTTTCGGTTTGTAACTATAGCAGGAAGTTACATTGGGGTTCTGTCCTCTTCCCATTTTTTAAGCCCCATTTACTCCCATTCTTGCATAGGGTCCTAGTTCAATCAGGTAAAACTGCAGAAAAAAAAAGTGTCTTAGAACTGGTTTTGCTACCCTAAAATCACCAGCAGCCTTCCTTGCAAGGAAGCTGGAGAGGCTAAAAGGGAAACTGGAAACGGAAGGGGAGATTTCTTGGAGGGATTGTGAGGAGGGATGCGGAGGGGGCCTCTCTCCTCGGCCCGTTGAAGAAGTCTTCAGGGCCTGATTGACACAGGTCCCCTGCTGGCCCCTGCTGTTTTTAGGCTCAGAGTAGGGTGATGGGTCCTGCAGGAGGGGAGATGAGAAAACATGGGTAAGATTACAGAGCAAGGAGGGGCTGCTCTGGGAATGGCTTGTGCTCCCAGATTCTGTTGAAGGACAAAGAGTGCAAGTGGTGCACGGGGGCTTTATGGAAGAAACCTTCCCAAGGGTGGCCTCATGAAAGGCAAGGCTGGCACAGGAGGAAGACCGGGGCTGTGCTGTGTGATGAAGACAGGGGGTGGCATGCCTAGTAAGAGCTAGCGGAGACGTCGGCCTCCCTTACGGGTCTGTGCTTGAGAGAAGCTCATCATGGCAGAAGGTAGGGGCGGAAATCCCTGAACTGTCAGGTATTAAACATCTCTCATGACTAAGTCTCCGAGGCTAAGTTACATCCATCATAGTTAAGTAAGTTCTTTTACACCCTCTACAGTAGTCCCTCGCTTATCTGCGGTTTCGCTTTCTGTGGTTTCAATTACCTGTGATTAACTGCGGTCCAAAGATATTAAGTGGAAAAACTTCAGGAATAAACAGTTCATCAGCTCTTAATTGCGCACCGTTCTGATCAGTGTGAGGGCATCTCGCACCTCCACGCTCCGTCCCGCTCGGGATGTGAGTCATTTCTTCGTCCGGCGTTTCCACACGGTCTACGCTCCCCGTCTGTTAGTCACTTCGCTGTCTCGGTTCTCAAATCGACCGTCGTGATTTCGTAGTGCTTGTGTTTCGGTCGCCTTTATGTTATTTAAGGATGGCCCCAAAGCACAAGGGTAGTGATTGCTAGCAATTTGGATACCCCAAAGCAAAGCTGTAAAGTGCTTCCTGTAAGTTACAAGGAAGGTACTATTGGAAGAAACATAGTATATGTGGGGTTTGGCACTCTCTGAAGTTTCAGGCCCCCTGGGGGTCTTCAAACATATCCCTGCAGATAAGGGGGGGTGGGTGGCCGACCATACTTTTTATCCCATCAGAACTCCAGCCTTCGAATGATCAGAAAACAAGGCAGAGGACCTAGGAGATGAAGAAGAGAAACACTGAGCAGGGAACAGAAATGCCGGGGACCATGGCTCTCCTCCATGACAGCTGAGGTTTTTTAGGCTCGAATCTGGGCCGAGGGCCCAGAGAGGTAATGATTTACATTTAAATGAACTCTGGAGTTTTAACTAGTATTCTGCACTGGACATTTTAGTGATTGAAGAAGAGCTTTTTTGTTAACTAAAAGTCACTGAAGGACTTTTATTATCTAAGAGTGATGAGAAGAGTCAGGGGGTTGGGCTAGATTGTCTTTAAAGGAGCAAGAAAAGCCACCCCTGCAAGAATGGGCTTGAATGAGTGCAGTGGTCATGACTAGTGGTTTGTTTGTTTGTTTGTTTTTTACTGACACCTTGTGTATTTATACTCTTTCAACCTAGCCATTTTGCTTTCAGAGATTACTGTGAATATAAACTAAGTAATGAGATTTCCTTTCAGTGAACCAGCTCAGAATTTCCTTGAAGTTGACACACTCAGCCTTGATTTGACATCTACCTTTTTGTCTCTTTGGTGTGTGGACGTGAAGCCCAAATCTGGTTGCAAGAGAAATTCAGTAAGAACTGTAAACATCAAGAGAAAGTGACAGGATGCTAAAGGCTCTGAGATCCTTGCCATGTAAAGAACAGATGTAGGAGCAAGGGCCATATTTAGCATGTAAAAATTACAGATGTAAAGAGAATTAGTTACCTGCCTTTGCATGCCATGAATGAAGACTGTATAACAATGTATGCTCTCATTGACTCAAACGAGGAGCATTCTGGGGAGAGAGATTATATACTAATCAAAAGTACAACTTTAAAAGGCCCATGGCTGTTTTTACATACCAGAAGTGGGCGTCTCTATGAGCTTGAGCTACTGTCTCTAGCCTGACCAGCTAAATGTAGGGGCTACTGGAAGGCACACTTTTATTGGAGAGAATCTTAGATTTTATACCATGGACTCCCCAGCCATTGCCAAAAATGTAGGTGTTGATAGGGTGTCCTGGAGGAGGCACAAGCTAGGAACTCAGACCAGCACCGCTCTGCAGGTATCACTGTCACTTGCAGGTTGGGCACCTGTGCTCGCAGAAATAGCTCGACAGCAGCGTGTGCTCAGTCAGACCAATGTGGGTGCTGCTGTACTGCGGTTGTGTAGCTGGATTTTGTTTTCCTTCCTGGTTGTGGTAGGAAATGGAAACAAAACCCAAGAGGGATGCAATGTCAGTTACAAAAAAAATAATAAAATATAATAAATAATAAATAAATAAGATCTTTAAGGCCACATCACACTTTGATTTGGTGCTACCAAAAACATCCGTGCATCTGTGATGCGTGACACCTCACGTGGTGTCAATGTTGGTTTCACTTTAAAGACTTAATTTTCCAAAGTTATAAGCCTATGTGTAATTAAAATAGCTAAATTATGAAACGATTTTTCTGAGTCAAGAACTAATCTGTCGTTATCATAAAAGAAAAAAGGAAAAGCACACGCGCTCCCCTCCACAGTTAGCGTTTCCCCGACACACGTCCTGAGGAGAGCCGTGTCGGCCGCCGGGGCTGCATTCCGCATGTCTCCTGTGGGACTCGGTTCCCAGACCGAGACTCCAGCAATCTTCTGCTGCTGCTGTTTGCAGCAGGAGTTCATCCGTCTGCATAAAACACAGCCTTCTCTCTGGCAGCAGAAATAAGGCTTATCGGATGAATTCATTTATCTATAAGTATTTGTAACAATGCAAGAAAAAAAAACATAAAAACAAAAACCCGCTACTCTCTTCATCTTACACTCCTATTTAGCTAGCATCCCATTTATCTGCTTTCACAACAGAACTTTCTTTCCAAGAACTGTCCTATTCAGGACCTTCTTTTCCTCCCACATCATCTTTTCTTGCTCCTGCTACCTTGGCGATTTCAAGTATTCTTACAGTTTTACCTGCTGATCATTCCTAATTTACGTTACCATCCCAGACCTTTCCCTGTCTAAACCAAGGAACATACGTGGTTCCTGGAGGAGATAAGCCTTGACCTAGATTTTGAAGTTGAGGTTAATGATTTAGATGAGCTAGAAATGGGCCGGTAGAAGGCCGGAGAGGAAGCCCTCAGGTCAGATACATGACCTCTTAGTCTAAACACTGAACTGAACCAGTAAGCAGCAACCACCTTGGGACTCAGGGCCAGGAACACACAAGCCAATGAAAGAGCTGACAGAACAGAGTGAGATACAAGAGTTTCTGTGAGAAGAAGCACTAGCAGACACTTAAGAGAAGTAGTTGAGACCTTAAATATTTATTATATCTTAGAGCCCTCATGTCTGAATCTGGTTCTGAAAAATCTTTTTTTCCCAACCATTTTTTTTCGTGAAGAGGACGAAATGAGCTACCACCAAAGTGCTAAATTAGAGATTTCTATACAATAGATTTTTATAAATGGTCAAACTTATATGAATAGGCATTTACAATCCCTGACAGTTATTAATATGGATTACTGTAGTTAGAAGGCTCTAAATACATTAACTTTAATGCATCTTTGAAAAAAATTATTGATGATCTGTGAGTTTTCTCACACCACAGCCAACTAGAACTATATTCCTGCAGTTTCCTGCATGTCAATTGTATCTGTATATTACAAGTTTATTAGGAGAATCATGATTTCCTGTTGTTGAGAGCTGAGGGTAGAATGATTAGCAAACATGGTGGTCAGTTTTTCGGTAACTGTTAGGATATTAAGTACCAATAAGATGCAGTTTCTTTTTCATGACATCAGGCGTTTGGTGAAAGGGCAATAGAACACAGTAAACAAATAGCCACATGCATGTAGGTAGTGGACCATGTAACACTATGCATTTCTTTAGAGATTGGCATCGAAGTCGTAACGTAACAGCCTTTATTGAGTGTATTCTCTGAGTATATTCAACATTTGTCTGGCGCTGATCAATAATATCCATGTAGATATAGATACCATTAGAGGTATAGAAAGAATACAGAAGAGGTATCTTAAGGAATACCTTTGGTAGGGCATATACCCCAAGCTGACCATGATTTACGCAACCAGCCCTAACTAAAGTCTCAAAAACCCACAACCATCACCAGAGCCTAGGGAATTTGAGTTCCTGAAATGATTCTAATACTTTGGAGTGAGTGAAAGAACCACGTGTATGCTGAGCAAATTTATCTTCCCTTTGTCCACCAAGCATCCAATTACCTCATAGGAAAACTGCAAAGAGCTCAGGGTCCTAGGAAAGCCTGGGCACCAGAATGTTTTAAACAGTTCAGCTTAAAAGAACAAATAAAGAAAAAAAAAAAAAAGAAAGAAACTTCAACTTTGCAACCAAAGGAATCTGAAAATTAAATTATCCATTTTAATTTCAGCACATGCATGAAATTATGTTTTATGGTTTCTTTTTTTCTTTTTTTTTTTTAAATTACAAATGAAGGAGGAAGTACCACAATGTTTTCATGTTTTAGGCCTTTTTTAAAGGTCTTTAGCTGACCTTGTGCTCCACAGAAATGGAAGCACAGCCCCCCCCCACTCTGAACGTGACCCATGCCGTGCGCTAGCCCAGCAGTGTCTTTGTGACCCAGGAGGTAATTAGTCCGGACCCAGAAGGATGACTGGATTATTCTTATCTGCCCATGAGCTGGCTACTGTAGGACAAATGTTATTAATGGTCATAAAATTATCTGATCGCTTTTTAACACCCGCCTTAGCATTTGTCTCTCTGACCCCATGTGGCAGTTATTCCCACAGGCGGACGAATATGCGGGGTGAAGATGAATTCCTTTTTATTGATTTGAAATTTATTGCCCGTTAATTTCGTTGATCAAAGGGAATACAAGATCAAAGAGAGGGTAGCCCATTGCATAAAGATACAAATCATTATTACTTTCTTTAATACTTTGACGTTAACATTAATCATTATGAATTATAGTGGTGTTCCTTTGGTTGTAATATGCAACTTCAAACGCATTTCATTTCAACACCACATTATCGCTCCCATGTGACACAGGCAAGTTTTCTTTTACCACAGCTTTTTCCTCATTTGTAACCAAATGGGGTGGGAGAAGCCTCCTGTCTGTATCGTTAGGGGCTGTGATCACACAGCTGTGTACCTGTATCTGCTTTTGCAGCAAAATACTTAATATTTAATTGACATTACTGAGCTATGTTCTTCCCTCAATAAACTACACTGACTTTAAAGGCGTATAAATATTCAGGATCTGTGGAATCAAAGGCAAGTTGGATATTTTGGGGGGAAAACTTAGAACCATGAATGATAATAGAAGTGTGTACTTGGTTTGAAAATATAAGGGAACTGATGGAAGGATGCTTTTGATGTGTCTATAAGACATATATTTCCTAGTGAAATAACTATTTTCCGAGGCAGTTTTTATGGGGATGTTTTAGATCTAAGTATGAAAAGGTTCAGTTATATATATACTTTTGGGAAGATGATTGGAAGTAATTTGTTATGTCTTCATACTCGAGACACATCACTAGTGAGGGCTAGAGAGATTTTACAGATTATCCTGTTCACCTCACTTTATAGGTGGAATGCTTAGACAAAGCAGAGGCAATGATTTGTCCAAGGACTTACAGTTGGCCAGCAATACCACAAGCTCTGAACTATATGTTTCTGACTTCCAGTATATTAATCTCCAAAATAAATCTCATTGTTAAGGCATACTGATTATTTTCAGAATAATAGAGACTGCTTGTTTAATTGCTTAAGCTTAACCCTGAAGGTCCCTGCCCATCGAATGTCTGGTTGAGTTCAACGGTCATTTCTTTACTAAGTATTTATTCTATGGTAGGGCTTGTGCTGGGTACTGGAAATAGAAAAATGATTGAAAAGGTAGCTTTTGATTTTAAAGTCTAGTGAGGTAGACAGGCTCAAGTAAAAGTGAAATTATTGTATGATATAAAGTGTAAATGCTAGAAACTTCATGCAGTTTTTAAATGCATTCAAGGAAGGGGGTATTTATCTCTGGGAAGGAATAAAAACAATTTCAAGATGAAGGTAATTTTTTTAAATTATTATTTTCAATTATAGTTGATACAATATTATGTTAGTTTTAGGTGTACACTGTAGTGTAACTTATGAAGTGATCACCTCAATAACTCTAGTACCCATCTGATACCATACATGGTTATTCCAATATTATCGATTATATTCCCTTTGTTTTACTTTACATCTCAAGACTATTTTCATAACTGGCAATTTGTGCTTTTTATCACTTTCAATTTAATTTGCATCTCCCCTCAACCCTTCTCCCATCTGGTGACAATCAGTTGTTTCTGAATTTGTTTCTCTTTCACTTGTTCATTTATTTATTTATTTTAATTTTTATTTTTATTTCTTTTAGAGTCCACATATAAGGGAAATCATATCATATTTGTCTTTCTCTGTCTGACTTACTTCACTTAGCAGAATACCCACTAGGTCCATCCATGTTGTAGCAGATGGTAAAATTTCATTCTCTTTTATGACTAATATTCCATTGTATATATGTACCATGTCTAAGAAGAAGGTAATTCTTGTTGGTGTGAAATATTGAAGAGAAAGTACATGTTGTTGTTTCTTTTTTTTTTTTTTTGCTGTTGTTGTTTTTGTGTTTTTTGTTTTGTTTTTAGCAAAGGAAAAGGCATTGAAGGTAGATTTAAAAAAAAAAAACTGAGTATGCAATAATCCAGAAATGTGAAAAATTATGGCATGCGCAGAACATTCAGTTGTGCAGGATAATGGGGGCAGTGGTGCATGTGGTAGGAGATGGGGCTCAAGGAGCAATAGTGGCCAAATTCTGCACAGTCTGGCTAAGGAAATTGGCATTGGGAAGCCAGAGAAGGGTTTTGCAGATGTAAACATGGCCTCATTTGTGTTTCAGAAATATCGTTCAAGGACAGTGAAGAGGACTGGTTAAAAGTATCAGGCATGGGACTGGAGACAGAAGACCTAAGGCATCTCTTTGGCCCAGGAAAAAATGACCAGGGCTTGAATTATTACAAAGGGAGATGGTTCATTAGAGAGGATTCAGTAGACTGAGGAACTATTAAGGAGGAATAAAGTCATAGAGATTTAAGTGCCAAGTATGATTTCAAGGGTTTTGGCTTCTATGAATGGAATGCAGATGAAAAGTGACTTTGGGGTGGAGAGAAGGACTAAGCACATCCTATGAACTCAGTTTTGAGTATGTGCAGTTTGGGGTCACAACATACATTTATGAGATTGTTGCATCTAATACCCAATGCGATCTACAGCTCTGGTTTTCAGATGAGAAGTATGAGTTAACAGTATAGGTAAAGGACTCATCATTGAACACAGTGTCATTTAATCTCATGAGAGACTGTAGGTATCCAGAGGCTGCATAAAGAGGTAGCAGGAAAGAAAGGCCAAGGATATATAGCTCAGTGCCACCAATACTTCTGAGACTTTCAAGAGTCATGGGTGTAGAAGTCTGCTAAGGAATGAAGAGCAGGCAGGCTGATAGCTCAGAAGACAAGTGCATAATATACCATCAGATGGTCAATAGAACCAGACGCCTCAGGTCATGGTTGGGTGCATGCTGAGAAGTTTCATTTGACTTGTCCATTAGTGGAATATTGGTGACTTCAGCAGAGGCTCTTCAGGTCATGGTGGGGCAGAGGTAGGTTTCTTCCAGAGGCAAGAGAGGAGATGGGAAAAACCAAGTACAGACAATTATTCCAGCATGAAGAGGTGATGTTTAGGGCAAGTACATGGGTCAGGGGGTTCAAATTTGAGCAGTTTTAGCGACCGATAGAGCAGAAGACACTGGAATGGGAGAGACTGGACTTAGAGGTGAGAGGACAAGGTAAAAGAGAACATTCCTGGATGATGTGATTAATGGCACAGGTGGGAACCTGCCTTTGGCAAGGAGGAGGGAGAGTACCTGTTTTCTGACTGCAGAGAAGGATAGTATGAATATAGACTTGTTTGTTCGGGTAGAATCAACATAGTAACTACTTCTAAACTGCATTATTCTGAACATAAATCCTGACTTACTAGCTGTGTGACTTTGGGCAAATTTTTCCTTTTGTTTTTTTTTTTTTTTCTTTTTTTTTAATAATCTCTGTGTTCTTCAGTTTTCTCACCTGTAAAACTGTAACGCTATTGAAACTTTATTAAATTATATGGATTAATTGATATAATACCTATAAAATTCTCAGTATCCAGCGCATCGTAAATACTTGAAGATGGTGGCTGTCATTAAGGGGTGCCTGTAGAGCGCTGTCATTTCTACATCCTACCTGATTCTATTTTCATCTTCTTCTGCAGGTATAGCTTCTCTCCATTCCCTTCCCCTTCCTCTAGCTTTCAAGCCTACCCTGACACCTTCGTCAGTCAATCCTGTGGTGGCTGTTTAGAGCTGAACATCAATTTATAATGAATGGCATTGTGTTCTTCCATACTTAAGTTTACACATGGTTTAAACAGAAAGTACAACTAGTCTGTCATTATCAAATGGTCGCTTTTTATCCAGTTCGTTCACTCAACCAGTTCGCATTAAGCAATTCTAAGCCAAGCAGAGGGTATATTACAGAGCCGAGACACCTGCCTGCCCATGCAGCAGCAGGAGGCAAACCAATGGGTCGTTTGCCCAGACACTGAGCTCTGGACACAGGGCGTCCAGTCTGCACTCTGAGACTGAGGGTTGCTTGGTTCTTCATTTGTGCCTGAGACAGAACAAGTGATGGCAGGGGCATGAATGGAGAGAACGAAGCACTCATCGACTCTGACCACCTCCTTTTAGAGTGAAAGATTAATCTTCTTCGACATGATACTCAACTACGTTTCTTAGTCCCAGTCTCAAAATTTGTCAAATTTCCTTAAAACGTACCAATATAGTCACTTTTGGTCTTGCTCATGATCAGATAGGGCACAAAGGTAACAGATAAAGAATTCACTGGAAAAAAAAAAAAAAAAAACAAATCGTCACCTTCCAAATCACAGTCACATAGAGAATAACCACTCGTGGCCCTGTTACCTCTCCCTATGCCTGTCCTCTCACAAAAAAACAAAACAACAACAACAACAAAAGCAAAAACAAAACAAAAAAACAAAAAAAACCAATACTCCAAGAAGTGTAAACGGATTAAAATATATATATTTAGTTTATTTTCATGGTGAAAAAGAATCTGGTGATTTATTAGTCCATTTAAAACCCATTAAAGATCTACTTGCTTTGATTAAATGGCACCATTTTAAAGGTTAATCAGTGTCATTTTTTATATTTAAAACTTAAAGGTACAGTGCTTCTTACTGAAAATTACCACCAAAAAATGGACAGAGAGCGGTCGTTGAAATGCACGCTTACTTAAAATGTGGAATAAATACAGTGTGAATCATTTCTCAGTTAGATCTTATGGGTCAGCACACTACTAATAATATGCATTTTTCTCACTTCTAGCAAGCACAAGGTCTTGCTAGAACTGTGCTCTAGACGAAAGGAGAAATGCTCTTTTTTTTTTCCTTTATGCTTTATTATAATTTACTATATTTTCTTTTGTATTTTCTTAATTTTTATATTTTATTTAATTTCTAAATATTCTTCTCATAAGAAGTATGGAAACATCCCAGATAAGATGAAAGTCATATTTGACCTTCATCTTCTCGCTAGGTCCCCTCTAAGCTCTCTCTGCAGCCCAGTGTGTAGTGATCATTTTGCCTTTAACATAAAAGCATCGTGCTACAGGTATTTATCGGCACCTCACATTCTTCAACCTCTCATATGTCCTAGGGATGACTTATTGTGCTCTCTTAATTTATACTTTGAGAGACTTATAAAAATGTTCACATAAATTTTGAATCTCTTGAAAAGAAGGAACCTTTTTAAACTATGAGCAAGTATTAGAAGGTGTATTCTTCACTTATTTAAATGAGCTTCTTGGTTTAATTAGGCGGTAAGAGAGAGGCGAGTTTATGTGTTGACTTCACACCTTGGCAGTTTCCTATCTTGATGTTCTCTTTCGCAGGGGACCTTTCCCCATTCATCTGTACAGAGCGTGATTTCCTTGCTGGTGACTATCATCGTAGTCTCCAGTTCTGAGAACTAATTGCTTGGTGATGTTCCCTATTTGCTTGTCTTTTTTTTTTTTTTTTTTCTTCCCTTTTCAGTGAATTACTACATCAGAGAACAAGTATCCTCTTTTAATATGATGAACACACACTTGTGCTGGGTAACTTATCTGTGCTTCATCACTGGGGAGAGACCCTATAGCAAAAGCCTGTATACACCTTGCTCTTTTTTCCTAAAACATTGAAAAAGCAATACCACTCCAATAGTGCTACGCTCAGTGGCTTTGCCACAGATAGAAGAATTCAATAAGAAATTTTTAAAAATCTAGATGAATTTAATCTGTATTCATGAATAATTATTTGGCTATGATTCCCTTGTTTACCAAGTAATTATGGTTTTAAAATCTGTTTGGGTTAGCATTTAGCATTTCTCCATCCAAGGGAATCATAACATTGATGGAATATCTATCAGCCTATTCTTATGAGCTAAAGTAATTAAAAAAAAAGTCTTTATTATTCTCTGTATGATAGTAACCTATAATAAATTTGGAATGAGTTGTTCAAATATTGACTATCAAAGCAGTGTCCTGCTTCTCTGAATAAAGGGGAAAGAAGAATTTGAAGGGTTTTATAAGCTCTAATGAAACTCATGATTTCAGGATCATCATACATTGGAAAAGAAACAAGTAAGAGGTTTAGTCACACCACACACGCGTAACCAACCACAAAATTATATACAATGTGATACCAATATTAATCAGACCCACAGAAATGAACTTAAGATCCGAACTGCAGAAAAATGAAGTTTTAGCAGTGTTTTATTGGAACCTATGATTTAGTACCATTCTCTCTTGATTAATTTAAATAAGGAAATCCATCCTTTAAAAAATGCACCCCATGTCATTACTCTATGTAAAGGAGCAACCATTATAATATGATTGTTGCTAAACGAAATGTCTATTTGTGTTACTTTTTATCTTAAGTTACTTTCTAAATTAGGTATAATACTGTAGAAAATAAATAATAACAATAATAATAATAATAATTTTTTTTAAATCTTCCATAAAAATAAGAGCATGGGAGCAGAAGATGTCTGAGGTCTTAGAGCTACACTTGTTTGATAAATAATTCTAAGACACCTATTATTTCAATAAAGATGCTTTGATTTGTTTTTCTTCAAAAATATTATTCGCAGCTGTTTAAAATTTGCCAGTGAGGATGGCGGAGCAGAGGTAGGGGTTCTCAGCAGGTACTAGGAGAACAGTGTACTGTTTTTTAAGAACCACAATGTTGAAACTACGTAATTACATAGTAACTGTTGACCTTGTAATTACACTGTAAGTACCTGTAGTGACAAGATAAATGCATGGTTATTTCAGTCTTTTAAGCTATAGGGCTATCATGCGACCCTAACAATGTAAGCTACATGGTAATTTATTTGTAGAGTAAATAGTGCTTACCCACAAGTATTACCCACATGTGTGTGGTGCTGGCTACAAAGTCCATAGAAACATGGCAAATCAGTGCCCTCTAAGCGTGTTTATTAAAATGGCGTACAACCCACACACATGTATACCACTAGGATCATTTGAGTTGTTTGTGGGGGTCTTCGTCACTGACGTTTGTCCTAAAATTTACTAGTTTCTACATGAGTAGAGCTATAGGTGAGCTCTTTTTAATGATGATTATTTTTTTGTTACGTAATCATATGATTTGTTAACTGGAGGTCCTCTTGTCTTTACACAATTTCTTTATAAACAAGCCACTTTGGCAAGAAACGTACATATATATCAAAAAATTTTAGTAAGTTTTAAGTAATCGTTATATGAGTTTACAGTAGAAAGGAAATAGTGTTTTTTTGTTTTGTTTTTTAACACAGAAGTGTTTTTGCAATGTCAATAATAATGGTGACTACTAACATTTATTGAATGCTTATCAAATCATAGGATACTCTAATAATTCCCCCTAGTTTGCAATGGCTAGTCAAGTTTGCATTTCAACACACCTGATGTTTCTATGATAATTTGATTTACCTAAGAAGCTAGAGTGTTTCTTTTTAAGTCATTTATCTATTCAAAATGCTTATATCCAGGCTCTCCATTGTGCCAGACACTGTGCTAGGTAGTCTTTAGAGAACGGTAGTCCTTATAGTGTGAGAGAAAATTGAACAATTTACTTCAGTTTGTTGTATAAAAATAAACGGAAGCACAAGACGTCATGGGAATAAACTAAAGTGATCCAATCATAAGCGCAAAGGAGGGGTGGTTGTGCAGGAGGTGAGTGTTCCAGGCTGAGGGGACACCATAGTGCAAACACCCAAAGACAAAGGAGCAATAAGATGGGAAATTTGAAGCCTCCATGTCTGAGACTTGGAGTTTGAAGGTGTGAGATTGTGGAGGGAAGACTCTAGAAGGCAGGCACCATGCCTCGAATAACCTCATGGTAGGGAGTTTGGATTTAATCTTGTGGTCAATGAGAAATCATTAAAGAATTTAATCAGGAGAACGAGACGTTCCATGGTGGACAGTGTATGAGGTAAGACAATATTGCCACTAGGGACACTTATTATTGAGGTCATTTCAGGAATCCAGTGGAGAGGTCGTACTGCTCAGAAGTCAACCCCAGGTGTCAGAGGCTCTTCCTATATTCGGTCTAGATAGTTCTTCGTTCTGGAATGTTTAGTGTCACCACTCTTAGAATATTATACACTTGTCCACTGCCGTGTTAAGTGCAAGGGAGGTGGACAGATGGTACTGGAATAACCAGACTGGAATTATTAATTGGCCAAGGGTTAGCAAAGATGCTTATAATCGGACCCTGAACTTAATATATCATTCACTAATGATTCTAAGTTCTGTAGGTGGAAGTTTGTCAGCCTGAAGGTGGTTTCAGCTCATGAGACATACTTCAGTCTTTCCTTGTCTAAAACATTGAATCATTCAATAAATAAGCCACTGGCACTTTTCCCCCTGTAGTCTCTCCATTGATCATTTCCTGTAACAAACGCACAGTTTTCACATGCCATATCGTTCCTTTTTTGACAAGGGTGTGTGAGTGAACCTCCCTGGGAGAGACTATATATGTGAAGTGCTCCGAAGGGCTTATGGAAAGCTAAATTGGGACTGTTTTTCTTAGCACATCAGTGTATGATCAGGAGGGGGGGAAGAAAAAAAGCAAAAGGCAAACTTTTGTTTGAATTCAAATGTCATCTTTGCCTGTGCCACATTTATTTTTATTTCCTCTCTGACAAAGAATGTTAACTTTCCAGGAAAAATCAACTTTCCTAAGAGAACAGCCAACACAAACAATTTTTTTAAGGTGTCATTTTCCTTGAGGCTGTGATTTTATCATTTGGAGCAAATGGCAGGTTGGAAGAAAAAAAAAGTATATACTTCCTTTACTAGGACATCAGCTTGAATCATGCTTTGTATATTGCGGCCATGGTTTTCCAGTCTTTTGCTTCTCAGGAGACCCTAATATGAAACAAAATGGAAACCTGTTCACATTCTCTTTGGGTCTGGCCTCCAGGGGATCAGAGGAAGGTGAGAAAAACTTCCGCTTGCTCACAGCATGTTCTAGACAGGTGTTCCTGAACATACTTGCATTGGCAGCTTTTGATATTGGGGCAAGGTGGGTTTTCTGAAATGAAAGCAGGTTTTTCTTTTCCTAAAATGGAAAGATTTCTCTATTCAGGTAGGATTGTCTCAAAACAGTTTTTTTTTTTATTATTATTCAAAGTTACCAATTATATATTTCAAGTAGCAGAATTCCCTGATTTTTGTCCATGTCTCTTCCAAATTGCAGATTAAAGATTATATATGTGTGTGTGTTTATATTTCAATTTATTTAAAGCTACTTTATGCTTAAAAAATCTATATTCTCTTTCCAGCACTTTCTCTGTGCTTTTGAATTTGAATAGATATCTTCTGCTTATAATATTTATGTTTTTACAATTTGCAGCATAAACAATTGACAGGGAAACCATTTGTGTCCTCCATTTATTATGACAAAAGATAACACTCAGCTATAGATGGTGTTTTGCATTTTAAACTCATCTTACTATTTATTTTATAATCATAAACATATCAGTGAGGGTTATTTAGGAAGTACTAGAATAGGGAGAATGGAGAATACCTCGAGAATATAATTGCAATAACATTTACGATTACGTGGCACCTTGAATTCTTCCCAATATTTCAGTTTCACTTAGTCCCTGAACCTTTACTATAAATGATATTTAGGCTGCAAAAAAAAAAAAAAAAAAGTCGAAATGCCAAAAATCATATTGGAAGACAAATTTACATTTCATTCCTAACACCATAATTTAATAAAAGTTTTATGGTGTTATGGGCACTTAATTATGCTCAAAACCAAGCTGGAATTTAACATTGTTCCACATACCGAGAGGATTTGGTGGTGCTTTATATTAAAAAAGATTCTTTGATAGAGCCTTGCAGTGTATGATACGCCAAATATGTTGCTTTTAAAAGACACCTTGGAAAATGATGAATTACTTAAATTGTATTTCATTTCTGTTACAGAGAATAAAATCTCATAATTCACTTAAGGTGATTTAATATACTAAGTTACTGGATTAGCAGGCTTTGAAATATTTATTCCTCTCAGAATTGCAGCTTCGTTGATGCTACTATTACGTGAACCACGCGTATAGTTTTTACATTATAAGCCAAGGCATGCTCTTTCTGACACTTTTTTTTCTAAGTGAACATTATTTAATTTTCCTAGGCACCCTTAGGGATAGTTTTTACCACCCCCTTCCCTCTTCTCATATCTAATCCAAATTCCTGTTGATTAGATCTTTTCAAAGCTCAGTCAGAATCAAATTATCCTCCACTGCTTAAAATTGTTCAAAGCTTTCTTCCCCAATGTTGACCAAATCTAGTCCGAACTGCCATTTACAATTCTCCAGTCTGGCTTCTACCTGTTTTCATTTGTGTATCTTATATCCCAGCCAGACTCACTCCACACAAAGATCTTTTTTTTCACTCCCTTAGCTTCCTGCCGTTCCCTCTGGTAGAATTCTCCCTCTGCTCCCATTTCCACCTGGTGATTGTTCATCTTTCAAGACTTGGCCCATATGCCACACTTTTCTCTGACAGTTTTGTTTTTGTTTTTGTTTTTGTTTTCTTCCAGCATGGGCTTTCTTTACTATATTCTTTACTTTCCTTTACACTTAGACTTACAAAATAAATGTTTTCTTATACGCATGACATCTCTCTATTAACTTGCAAGATCCTTGTCAGAAGACTCCACATCTACTGAAGCCCATGTATAATTGTGTTCTGTGGAGAAGCCCCGTAATGTCTATGGAATGAATACACTCACTTTTGGAGCAGAATATGCTGAAAATGACCATTTCAGTGGTTACACCCCTTTTCTTCTAAGTAAATTTTATTTAATGTCTCAGTTTAACCTGGTTACAATTTCAAAAATATTAGCTATAAACATCTGCCCTTACCTATCCATGAACTCTTCCACAATTAGAGATCCCTAATTGGGTGTGAGTATCATTTTTTCCATCCACTTTATACAACAGGATATTTATCTTTTATGCTAGCCACCTCATTCTTGTGTAGGGTTGCATGACTAACACAGATATTCTGAAGAACAGCTCTTTACTTTGAGAGTCAGGGTTTTTTATTAATAAAATTTATTTTTAAGAGCAATTTTAGATTCACATCAAAATTAAGGGGAAGGTGCAGAGAGTCCCCACAGATATGCAATGTCCTTTACTGCCAGCCTCCCACAGCAGAGTGGTGCATTTGTTGTGATCCAAAAACCTTCCTTAACATGTCACCACCTAAGTCCATAGTTCACACTGGGGGTCGCTTTAGATGTAAGGCATTCTATGGATTTTGACAAATGTATAATGACATGTATCTGCCATTTTAGTATCATAGGAAATAGTTTCACTGGCCTAAAAATCCCCAGTATGCCTATTCATCCCTCCTTCCCCACTAACCCCTGGCAAGCAATAATCTTTTTATGTCTCTATAGATTTGTCTTTTTCAAAATTCCATATAACTAGAACCATACAATGTGAAGATTTTTTTAGATTGATGTTTTTCATTTAGTAATATATATTTAAGATTCTTCCATGTCTTTTTATGGCTTGCTAGTCCATTTCTTTTTAGTGCCGAATAACATTCCATGTTCTGGATGTACCATAGTTTATCACTCACCTGTTGAAGGAGATCTTGGTTGCTTCCAAGTTTGGATAATTCTGAATAAAGCTGATATACGCATTCATGTGCGGGTTTTTGTGTGGACTTGGTTTTCAGTTCTTTGGGGGTAATGAATGGCAGATCATATGGTGAATGCATGTTTAGTTGTGTAAGAAACTGAGAAACTGTCTTCCAAAGCAGCTGTACCATTTTGCACTTGCACCAGGAATGAATTACAGCTCCCGTCGCTCACATCCTCACCAGCATTTGATGTTGTAAATATTTCAGATTTGGGCCATTCTAATAGGTGTGTAGTGGTGTCTTGTTTGAATTTGCAATTTCTTAATGACATATGATGTTGAGTACCTTTTCATAAGCTTACTTGCCATCTGGATATATTTTTAGTGAGGTGTCTGTTCAGGCCCTCTGCCAATTTTTTATCATTGTTTTTCCTTTTTGTATCATTGAGCTTTAAGAGTTTTTCATGTATTTTGGATAGCAGGTTTTTTTTTTTTTTTATATGTGTCTTTTGCAAATACTTTCTCCCAGTTTGTGACTTGTTTTATCATTCTTTTGTCATTGTCTTCCATAGAGAAGAAGCTTTTAATTTTGGTGGAGTCCAGCTTATCAATTATGTCTTTCATGGATCATGCCTTCGGTGTTATATCTAAAAGGCCATAGCCATACCCAAGGTCATCTAGGTTTACTCTATGTTACCTTCTAAGAGTTCTATAGCTTTGTGTTTTACCTTGAAGTCTGTGATCATTTTGAGTTAATTTTTGAAGGCATTAAGGTCTGTGTATTGCATTGTTTTTTTATACAATATCCACTTGTTCCAGTACCATTTATTTAAGAGACTATCTTTGCTCTATTGTAGTTGTCTTTGCTCCTTTCTTACAAATTAATTGGACGTACGTGTATATGAGTCTATTTCTGTGTTCTCTATTCTGTTTCATCAATCTGTTTGTCTCTTCTTTTACCAGTACCACATTGTCTTGATTACTATAACTTAACAATAAGATTTTGACCAGTACTGTATTGACTCCATAGAGAACATTGGGAAGAACTGTTATCATGACAGTTTGAGTCTTCTTATCCATGAACATGGAATATCTCCCCATTTATTTATTGATATCATTTCTGTGCTTTGTAGTTTTCTTCATATAGCTCTTGTACATATTTTGTTAGATTTATACCTAAGTATTTAATTTTTAGAGGGTGTTAATGTAAGTGGTATTGTTTTAGATTTCAACTTTTACTTCTAAATTGATGGTATGTAGTAAAATGATAGACTTTTGTTTATTATAGCTGTATTCTGCAACCTTGTTATAACCTGTTATTAGTTCAGAAACTTTTTGTTGATTCTTTTGAAATGTCTACATAGATGATCATGTCATCTGTAAACAAAGACCATCTTATTTCTTCATTTTTAATCTGTATAACTTTTATTTCTTTTTCTTGTCTATTGCTTTATGTAAGACTTCTAGTATAATGTTGAAAAGCAATAGTAAGAAGGGATGTTCTTTCTTTATTCCTCATCGTGGTGGGGACGCTTCAAGATTCTCACCATTAAGTATGATGTTAGTTCCTGCTTTTTGTAGATATCTTTTATCAAGTTGAAGAGATTCTTCTCTAGTTTTAGTTTGCTCAGAGCTTTTATTATGATTGAATATTGGCTTTTGTCAAATTTTTTTCTGAATTTATTAATATGATCATGTGATTTTTCTATAACCTGTTGATGCAATGGATTACATTAATTGATTTTTTATTGAACCAGGCTTGGGATGCATCCCATTTCTTCATAGTGTATAATGCTTTTTATACATTGTAGATTCAATTTACCAATATTTTGTTGAACATTTTTGCATCTATGTTTATGAGTGATATTGATCTATATTTTTTCTTACCTGCCATGTCATTTTCCAGCTTTGGAATTACTATAATGTTGGTCAAATAGAATGAGTAAGGAAGTATTTCCTCTGTTTGTATCTTCTGAAAGAGACTGCAGAGAATTAACATAATTTCTTTTATGAATGTTCAGTAGAATTAAGCAATGAATCCATCAGGGCCTAGAGAGTTCTGTTTTATTAATTATCAATTCAATTTGTTTAGTAGATATAGACCTATTCAGATTGTTATTTTTTTTCCTAGTGTCACTTTTGGCAGATTGTGTCTTTTGAGGGATCATTCCATTTCATGTAGATTATCAAATTTGGGGCATAGTGTTGTTCATAATATGCCTTTATTATTTTTTAAAATTCCCGTAGAATCTATAGTAATATCACCCCTTTTTTTGATATTGGAAATTTGTGTCCTCTTTCTCTCTCTCTCCTCACCCCAGCCACTTGCCTTTGTTAGCCAGGCTAAGAGCTTATCGATCATACTGATCTTTTAAAAGAACAGCTTTTAGTTTAGTTGATTTTCTCTATTAATTTCCTGTTTCAATATCATTGATTTCTGCTCTAATTTTTATTATTTATTTTTTTCTGCTTACTTAGAATTTTATTTGCTTTTCTTTTAATAGGTGGAGGCTTAGATGATTGATTTTAGAGCTTCCTTCTTTTCTAATACAGGCATTCAATGCTATAAATTTTACTCTAAAGATTGCTTTTGCTGTACCCTATAAATCTTCATAAGTTGTATTTTCATTTTCATTTAATTCAAAATATTTAAAAATTTATCTTGAAATTTCATCTGTCACCATATTTTATTTAGAAGTATATTGTTTAATCTCCACGTATTTTGTGATTTTTCAGCTTTCTTTCTGTTATTGATTTCAAGTTTAAATTCATTATGGCATGAGAGAAGACATTATGTTTTCTATTCTTTAAAAATTTTTAAGATGTGACCCAGAATGTGGTCTATCTTGGTGAATGTTCTATGGGATCTTGAGAAGAAGGTGTAACCTGCTGTTGTTCAATGAGATAGTCTATAGATGTCAATTACATCCAACTGCAACTATTCTCACTCATTTTGTCTGCGGATCTATCCATCTTTCATAAAAGGGTATTAAAGCCTCCAACTATAATAGTGGATTACTCTCTTTCTCCTTGCAGCTCTAAACAGTTTTTGTGCCACATATTTTGATGTTCTTTTGTTCTAGACTACATGTAAAGGATTGCTGTGTCTTCTTGGAGTACTGATCTCTTTATCATTATGTAATGCCCTTCTTTATTCCTCATAACCTCCTTGTTCTAAAATCTCTCCTCCTCTGTCTGAAATTAATATAGCTACTACTACTCTCTTACTTAGCATGTTAATGTGGTATGTATATCTTTCACATCTTTACTTTTAATGCAGTGTTGTAAACAACATGTAGTTGGGTTTTGTTTTTTCATCCACTCTGTCAATTTGTCTTTTAATTTATGTATACAAACCATTGACTTTTAAGGTAATTATTAATATGTCAGATTAATATATACTATATTTGTTACTGTTTTCTATTTGTTGCTCTTTTTTATTTCTGTGTTTTGTCTTCCATATTTTTTTCTGCATTTTGTGGTTTTTAATTGAGCACTTATATTATTTTGTTACTCTCCTTTGTTAGCATATTAACTATACATTTTTTCTCCTACTGGTTGCCCTGGAGTTTGCAATATACATTTCCAATAATCTCTGTGTACTTTCAAATAACACTATATCCCTTCTTGACCTTGCTTGTCTGAGATATCTAAGAAGAGTTGTGGTTTTCCAGTTTCTTCAGCTTTTTATTTCTTGTTAGAACAGAGTGGTGACTTCTAAACAACTAATATGCCAAATAGGAAACTGGTCATTTAGATTTTAATTTTTTTTTGAGTCTGTCACTGCTTGAATTCCTGCCTCTGTGTTCTTAAATGATAGCAACACGTTTCTAAAAAGTGTTTTATTTTCAGAATTTTTAATTTTTACTCATAGGTTAATAAAAAAATAATCAATAAATAAATGTAAGAAATAGAAGAATTTAGATGACAAGAATCATTTGAGCCTCTGTTTGAGTATGTGATTTTTTTGGGGGGGGCATCTATGGAGAACTGTGACATTAAGATATTTCTTTAGATGAATTATAGGATATAATAAGCTATTTGAAACCAAGCACTTGGATATATGATAGGTATCCTATAAATACTCGTCGACTGATATAATCTATGCTAAATGTCAGTCTGGAGATAGTCAACCAGTGATCACTAATGACATTTATAAACCAATTATTAAAATGTGTTAAAAGAAACAAGCTCTAAATAGTCATTTATATTAGGTATATTCTTTCTGATAGAGAATACAAATGTTTGCCTTTTACTTTCTAGATCATTCAAAGCTATGTAGTTCAACAGTTCTCAGCCTGGGCTGAAGCAACTGTATAAACCACAGCAAACTCAATTGGGACCAAATAAATATTTTAAATATTTAAAGGAAAGATAGGCACATTCACTTAAACGATTACTATTAAGCAATAGTTTGGGCCTAACCACTTAAATAACTGGAACAGTTATGTAATTCTCTTGCTGTAGGGGCACCATGGAAATATTATCGAGACACTAAGGGTGCCATAAACTGAGATAGTTTGAGAACCTCTAATGTAACCCATTATAAAAATATCAGCATATGGAATATGGGTCAGGAACATTAAGATTGAAATTTACCCATTATCATTAAAACATATAAAATTCTATAAAAATAAATGTATGAACCTCACTTTAGTAGAACACGTACAGGTAATTTTAGGAGTACAAGTAGTAATGCCTAACAAGTTGATTTCAAAAGCTCTAATTTATGTTACATCTTTAGAATTTGTAGTACATTGGCCAATAGAGAGAAAATTAATTAATAAGGTGCTGATGTTCCCACCCACCCCTATTAACATACTTATTTCATTACATAGCTAATGCCAGCCAGATCCACACAGGATTATACTAAAAAGTTTTCTTATTTTATGTCTCTACTAATCTGTAGGTGAGGCATTATATGGAAGACGATACTTTGTGATGGATTGTATAAACAGTGTCCATATACGTAAAAATGTGTACATACATATGTCATGCCCCAAGGGAATTCATGATTGACTGTAAGCACACCTGAGATTTAACAATCATTGAATGCTGGTTAAAGATAGTTAATGCTTCGAGGGTTTTTTTTTAATTAAAAAATTGATTTGATATAGAAATTTATTTGCATAGCAATTTAGTCAATGCATATATCTTTGTCACATCTTTAGAGGTGTCCAAAAATACCTTACATACAGAATTTTTTATTATACACGCCTTGGTTCTGGTTTAAATTTAGAATTATTTTACTGTCTTTACCTTAAAATGAGAGTGTCAACCACTATTACCCAAAGGAAAAATAAGTTCACATAGAAATATAATGTCCAATAGAAATACCAATGCGAGCTATATATATATTTTATAACTTTTATAGTTTACAAAATATAGTAAACTATAAAAGTATAAAAGAATATGTTATTTTGAAAATCCTGATTTAAAAAAGTAAAAAGAAATCTATGGAATTAATTTTAGTGACATCTTTTATTAAACTTATATCTAAAATATTTCACTATGCAATCAATGTAAAAATTATTAATACAATATTTTGTATCCTCGTTTTCATATGGAGACTTCGAAATCCAGTGTATATCTTCTGTATTCAGTATACCACAGTATAGCCACATTTTAAATGCTTCATGTCGCCATTTTGGACAACACAAGTATAGACTGTTGATTGTAGATCACCTGTTGTTGCTTTTTAAAAATACATGTTCTTAAATCTCACCCCACACTTATCAAATTGTAATCCCCGAGGAAGAGTCTAGTGATCTGAAATTTAAAATTATTATTTTTTTTTTGCAGCTGATTTTTCTTCATATTAATGTTTAAGAAGATTTTGCTTTTAAAGGTAGCAAATAATCATTCCCACCTCCCACCCACACACAGTGTTAATCCTAGTTAATTCCTATCTTCCTAAAGAGAGTAAATTCACTTTCTTCTACCTCCTCTTTCCCAAATATATCGTGGTGAAAAGCAAGTGTTTTACACAATGATAGTAGTGTGACAATTTATAAATAAAAGAGATGCTAACACATATTTTAATATCTTAGATCAGTTTGAATTTTGATTAATTTGTAAGTCTATATTTTCAAAGCATAAATTTCAAAATGTAAATTCATACATATTTTGATATAAGAATATGTGATGGTCATTAGATGATTTCATTGGATTGCTTTTATTAACATCAAATAATTCAGTTTATGAAAGAATAGTGATCACAGAACAGTGGTCTTTAGGAACCTGGGTAGCAGATAAACTCAGGTTTAAGGTCTAGCTTCACTTTTTTTTTTTTTTTTTTTTTTTTTTTTTTGCGGGGAGGGGGCAGTAGTTTAATTAATTAAATACATGGATGAGGTCAGGCTGGGCAGAGGGAGGAAGGCGTCACTCAAAAGCACAAGTTCCTTGGGGTCCTCCCACTCCACCCCACACCAGAGGCCACAGTTAAACAGCTGGAACCAGATCCCAATGACCATCAGCCCCTTGGAGGAGGAGGAGCATAGGAGTCCCCAGGCCCCTGGACAGGGGGACAGGGACTGGAGCTTAGCTTCCTGCGTCTTCAGATCTGTAGACCTACCCTCCTTCTCTAGGGTGTGTCCTGATCCATGGTGTGTCCTTGGACAATATATTTAATATTTCTGTTGCCTAGACATTTCTGCCTGTACAATGGGAACAGTGAGTGCTCCAGTAGCATAGGCAGGTTTGTAACAATTGCATGGGATAAAGTGAAGATACGCACAGTACTCAACATGTACGGTGCCTGTACGTTAGCACATCATTTCTTTCTTTTTTTTTTTTTTGCCATCAATGAATGAGGAAAAACCCTAATTCTCCCAATACATGTGTTTATTTTTTTTAAATGTATTTAAAGAATTTAGTTGTTTTTATCAAATGAGTTCAGATTCCAAGAATGTCTGCTAGGCAAGCAAAGCAGTTTGGCCATGCTTAGCTGCCACTAATACTGAAGTTGAGTGATTCAGTTCTAGTCAATTGGTGGCTACTTAGTGGGATTTACAATAGATACAGATAATTTAATGGGCATAATTTATTAGACCTCCCCCCAACTCCCTTTCTTTGGAGTTAAAGTATTTTCAGTCAATTTTATGCTTAAGGGTTAATGAAACATTACTCAATACTCCCTAAATGGGTTTGGGACGCTTCGAGAAATGGTAAAGATGGCCTCATATTTTTTCTCACAGAGAGAATTATCACATCCCCAGAAGTGACAAATGGTAATGACAGTGAAAGAAAAGAGTAAAAAATATTAATGTCTCAAAGGGATCATTCAATTAGTCTTCCGGAGGCAGGTGATTTTTTATACACTTCCAATTGGTGAAGCAAATACAAACTGAATTCTTGTGTTAAATGTGTTTACTTTGCACCCAAAACAGTAACACAGACAGTGTATTTCAATTAAAAGGAACCCTGGGGCAAAAATGTGTTACAGTCAGGGGTAGAAGCAGAGTGTATCATTATCTCATAGGCACAGCAGTCAAGATAATGAACAGCTAAGAAAACTGGACAATGGTAGGTGAAGTATGACTTGTCATGAAGCTGTCAATGGAATCTGAGCTTCCTTTCCATTAGTAGGTGCCATGAAATTGCTGAGCAGATAGAGAAAAAAAAAAAAAAACTAAGATAAAAGTGGCTCGATGGTGCTTACTGATTTTAAACCTAATTTAGTATTTTGCCTTTGTTACCAAAAGCCTTAAATCAATGATTTTGATGCTTAATTCCTCCTATCCTATGAGTTGATAGTCTGGATTTACCCTCTATTGCCTTGACCTTGAAACAAATTCCTCAAGCATTTTTCCTTTGAGGGGATTTTTTTCTTTGTCATTGTTCTCCTTTAGCATGGAATGTAACGTGTATAGGTTCCTGTTGAGATGCAATAGGATATTTCATAGGAAGAGATGATGGGCTGCAGATGTATCAGCATTGCATCAAAATGGCTAGCTGCTGAACAGGGTCCAAGTGTGAGCATCCCCAAGGAATAAAGTCTAGATAGCCGATAGGCAAAAAAAAAAAAAAAAAAAAAAAAAAAAAAAAAAAAGATTGATTTCAAATGAAAAATTTACTAGTACAATGTATCCAAGAAAATACATTTTAAAGAAAATCGCATAGTGGGATCAAGGAATAGTATGAATAACAATTTTGGTTCATTGATTTATTTTTTTGAGATGTCTTGTTGGATACCACTTCATGTCAGGTGTTATTCTAAGTCCTGGAACAGGTGAATAGACAGGCATGGCCTCTGTTCTGACGTAAGGAGAAAGATAAGGGAGGGAGAAACAAATGAACACAACAATTTCACACAGCAGGAAGTAAGGTGCAGAGAGCAGAAGAGGGTATTGTGGAATAGTGACTGGGGTCTGGGGCAGCTGCTCAGGGCCAACCTCTCTGCAGGGAAAGTGTTTCAATTCAGAGGGAGAGAAAGCTAGGAGAAGGGAGGAAGTCCCAATGGGTTCAAACGTAAATAGAGGAGGGATACAGAAAGGTGCCAAGCTTTTCTGGCTTCCTCAGTAAGGCTTAAACTCAGCCATCCTCCCCTAAACAGGTCAGAGCCCCACCCCGGTGTTGATGAGAGCTTTTGTAGGAGGTGTAGTGGGTCGTTCTTCCCAAATCTTCTAGAAATGTCGAATTGATGGCAGTTTGTCGTTTCCTGGAAAATAATCTCAAGGCTTTTCCACTCCTTTTAGTTCTTCTATAGAATCTCTCTACCCTCATAATATTAGGCCACCTTATGTCAGTTCCTAGAGCCACAGGAATTTCCCTGGTTCCATTTCAACAAACTCTCACAGCCCAATTTGTTATTCAAAAATTTATGCAAAATGTATGTTAAAGAAAAGAGAGTGCATTGTGTTGGCTCTCCAGAGAATAATCCTTGTATTTTACAGATTTCATGTGTAGCAGGTGCCCAGTGTCAGGCACAGAGTAGACACACTGTAAATGTTTTCAGCATAAAAGAAAGAATGAGAAAGAAAGTCAAGAAGCCAAGCTGTTAAGTCATATTCCCATGAATAGTTCTTGACTATACTTCCAGAAGCTGTCATGCTCAAGGTCTAGGTTAGATTTCAAAAGAATTAACAGGGACGTTCTAAAATCCCTGGGTCTCACCCTTGGGGCTCTTGTTCAGTGACTGGAGTGATACCTGTGCATTTGATTTTTATTTTTTTAACTTTTCCAGTTGAATCTCATCAGGATGCAGTTTGACAAGTGCTATTAGACTGAAGAAGGAGCAGGGAAGAAACTAAGAATATTTACTCTATTGCTGCCTTGACTTTTATTGTTTATTTACTAACTTACCTTCTAGTAAGTGGTGTGTTCGAATAGGAGCCAACTTCGAGATTATTCTCATTGTATATGAGAATATAGCAGAAAACGTGAAGATGAATTTTGTTGTTTAAACTCAAATTTCAGAAACTAAATGGTGCAAGATACAGATCTTCCCTTTTGAAATATGTGCAAAATCGTCCTGTTTGTATCAGTCCCACCCGTACAATGAAGTCAGTTCTCTTAATCACCAGAAAGTTAGACAAACTGAAGCATATTGAATAGTGTCTATATTCACTTACTGAACGCTTTGGACAGTTAGGATTTTAGATTAGAATTCAACTTTTCCCCCTCTTGAACGGCAGCCTGGCGAGCTGCATTAATGACTGTGGTGATGTCTGAATGTAAATGGGGGACATCTGGCGATATCAGGAGATCAAACGTTGGGAGTCTGCATGATGACTCTCATCTGTTTGTCACCCAGCAGGTGTAATGGATTGCAGGCATGTGGGCTCTTTGCCCAAGTTAATGTACAGACCTAATCTAGCGAGGGGAAAAGTTTCTTGTGCAATTTTAAGGGATCACAGCCTGAGATAGGTGCCCGGGGGGTGGGGTGGGGGCAGGTGGAGTAGCTATTTTCCACTGCACCAATTTCCTTAGTAAAATTGCTGCTCTCTAGTCTGCAGGCATTTCCCTTGTCCCATTTCAGCAAAGCTCCACAGCCCCATTTGTTATTCAAAAATTTATGGAAAATGTATGTTAAAGGGAAAAGGGTACATTGTGCAGAAAAGGGAAGCAGCTTGTAAGCATATCGTTATGTGTGAGCCATGGGGCCTGCAGATGGCACTTCTGCTCAGGAACGAGAGCGGTGCCAAAAGCTAAACTCTAAATACATTTAAATCACATATCTTTACTTAAAAATGGAGTATTTTGGAAGGAAAGGCAGATGATATTTAAGTACACAAGTGGTATTCTTTTGTTCCCCATAAAATAGAGCCCTTTACAAAAGTCGTTACCTTCTAAGTGTGCAGTAAGCCTTTGATTCCTCAAATTCCCCAGAGGATTTAGTGACAGTGCAAGGCTCAGTTCTTAATAGGATTAACTATTGAGGTAGTACCTTGCTAAGAGAACAAGTCTTCAAGTATCCTTACAGTTATTGAAAATTAAAGGATTTGTTTTGATTACTATGTTCAATGCTCACAGCAAACCTTTGTTTTGCACATTAGAAATAGTAACAAAAAATTATCATGACATATGGGCTTCTTATTTTAATTGAAAACAAATTTAGTTCTTACACTGTGCCAATCTTTAATTAATTAGGGGGAGAGTAACGAAAGGGATGAAAGCATTGTTTGCTATTTAATACAATGATTTTGTGGGAATCTATGTTTTTTAATGTATCGTGATCATGTTGATGTCTTGTTTAGAGTGTGGTTGTATTTGCTCTTAATGGAGAATTTATATTTTAAAGGGTACAGTTCACGATGGTGAGAATAGCACAGTAAATAACTAGTTCGTTTACATTTCTTCTTTTGGAAGGGTGGCATTATTTTTATTAGTACCTTATGCAATGAGTATTTTAGCTCTGAAATTGATTCTAAAAGGTGTATCTTTAATTTTATTGACATAATTAGATCTGACAAGAATATGATTAAAATAGGCATTTGTATTTGAAACATTTAAAACATAACCTTTTAATATTCTGACAGCTTCATCTGTTTTATAATTGTATTTTTAAAAAATCCAAAAGTATAATTATATCTATATGACATTTAATATATGAGATCTTTAATTTTCAAAATATTGTGAACATATGTTATTTCCACATTTCTCTACCTTTTCCTCCACTCTCTCATTCTGAAATACTCAGTGCAAACACCTTCGAATTCTAATGGCCTGTGTTGAGTTGATGTGTATGTGTGTGTGAGGGAGAAAATGTGTGTGTGTGTGTGTGTGTGTGTGTGTGTACACCTGCGTATTGATAGTGTGAGCGAAGAGCAGAAATATGAATTATTTTTTAAAGGAATACAACTTCATTATTTCAGCCACTACAAGTAAACCAGCAATGGCTGATAATGTGTTGGTAAATAGAAATCCACTGGCACTCATTCTTAATGCAGATACGAATCAATTATGGTTTTTAGTAAAAACGATCATTTCAAGCTCAGTATGGATAAAGCAAATTTAGAAGTGCTTTAATTTTTCTTTTTGTACACAGACTAGATAACGCCATTGATTCTATTATTTTTTGTGAAAAAATTTTTACTCTTGTCTTCACTTTGAAAATTTATCATAGACCACCACTGGCCAGAGTTCATATGTTTGGAAACCAAATAAATGGAATGCTCTAAGCTTTTCTCTCCGGCTTTTTTGTTGTTTTGTGGCTTTTGGAAGAATGCCGTGGTTATTCTGTATTCCAGGTCATGCTTTCACCAACTGTTTGCTGATGTGAGGTTCAGGTGGTTGTCTCACTTGATCACTTGTTCACCTGCTCACCTGAATAACTCTCTCTGGGTGGTGAGAATGCAGGACCATGAGTGAACAACAAAGAGGTTCAGCCATCTCCATATCAGGGCGTGAATATGACGAACAACTAGGTAACCCTTTGAGGGAGATTGTGGGCAATAGTTGGGGGGATCACATTAACAATTAAGTACTATGCTCACGGTCAGAAGTCAAATATGATAATTAATCTATTACAAAACAGACTCAGTAGGCTGGGGGTGTAAGTTAAGGAGAGATAGCTACGTACACAAAGGTCGAATTCCTTTTATGATTTCAAAAGCATTCTTATTCTATGGCTTAGTTCTCTATCTATGCTATATTTAAAAAGAGATGATGATACTTTTATAAAACTCTTTATATCTTTCAATGCAAATCAAACACCCCAGAATGTTTTGATGTAAATTAAGTCCCAAGCAAAGTCGGCAAGTTTTTATTTTTATTTAATGACTTCAAAATTTCTCAAAAGGATTCTTGTGCATTCCTCAAAGTAAAGGAAATTAACAAGAAATTCATAGTTTCTGGTGAGACTACAGGTTCCTGCTTATACCAACTTGTCTTCGAAAACAGTATGCTGTCTCCTAAACTACTCAGCAAATAAAAACAGTCCTTATAGGATCTGGCACTGTCTCGATTTTACTCTAGATTTTCATATGAGTACATTCTATATATTTTAGCAAAAGCAAATGAATCTCTACTATCTATGAATTAATTATAAGTAGTGATGGATGACTGATTTCATGTTTCCTTTTGCGTTCCTTTTGATATGTATCCCTCTAAAACGAGCATTATTCTAGGCATGCAATACACAATTATTAGTTCAAGTTGAAGTGATTCTGTGTAAAAATGGCTTCATATTTATTCATTTAGAAAATGAGCAGGGAGAGAGTACATATTTTATAAAGTTCCAGTAGTTTCTGTATCAGATAACCCTTAAGCAAAATAAGGTTCAGCCCTTTGAAACTGCTTAATGAATTAGTATTACTCAGAGTATCTTTTTAAAATTCTGTAGAATTTTTCCCCCCTTTATTGAAACCTTTGAACATGAGCTTTGGATCACAGACCCTGTGTTTGAGTGTTGAAAATACGATTGCATTTTCATTGCTCTGGTGCATCTTTATGATAGAAACATGTATTCTGAGAAATATTGTGCCACAATTTGACAGATTATTGTGGAAATCTCTATGTGAGAGAGAAGATGATTTAAATTAGTTGAAATATTATTCTACAGAGTGAAAATTCAGAGATTCCGTATAGTGAGAAAAGGAGCTTTCTTCAGTCAGAAGTGATTTTAGAAGAAATAAAACATATTATAAAAATAGAGATTTGCTATTTTTAATTCGTTCTGAGCATACCGTGTTATTTTGGCTGCGTCTAATTTCTTAGTGATGTTGGTCAGAGCTACCAAAGATTGTGGTCTGTTAATTAATCTCTAACATGTATCCAATAGGTTTCTAATCTATTTGTCAACCACGGCGGGCTTTTGGATTCTTAGGGAGGTTCTGGGACCTCTGGATATCTGGACATTTTTTTTTTCATCTGGCTCTCTCCTCCTAAGACCTGAGTTTACTAGCTTAGAGGTATCAATAAATTTCAAATAGCATTTGTGATGAGGCTACTCTCTTGCTTCACTTAACACATTTACCATTAAAAGCAAGTAAAATGGGAGCCCCTCATTGCCCCCCACCACACACACCCAAAGACTGAGGAGCACACCCCTAGCCCCAGCCATGGGTTCTGCACTGCTCATTTTGGCCTCATGTCCCCCTCGTGGTCAAAGAAGTAAGGTGCATTGGATGACCATCACTTTGTTAGATTTCTTTGCATAAAGATGTGATATTTTAGGGTATTTGTATTTAGTAGCTTTGCTGTTACGTGACTTGTGGTGCGTCTCTCGATGCATATTACTAGGTTACAAAATTTCAGAGGTCGGCTTGCAGCTTATACTGTACTGCACCTTCCTCAGCATCTGACACAGGTCCTTCAACAGAATTAGTGCTCAAGCACAAGCATACAAATGTGAATGCTGTTTTCCGTAATTCCTACCATCATCTAGGCAAAGGCTCGCCAATAGAGCTCTAATGCAAGCCATGGCCTCATGTGTTATATTAATTTTTTTAATAGGCGCATTAAAAGGAGTAAAAAGAAGTTGGTGAAATTAATTTTATTAATGCATTTCATCAAACTCAATATATCAAACATTAGTTTAAATATGTAATCAATACAAAGTATCATCGAGATATTTTATATTTTTTTTACTAAATCTATGGAATCAGATACATGTTTTGCACTTATAGCATATGTCAGCAAAGACTAGCTACATTTTAAGTGTGCAATACCCAGTAGACATAAGTGGCTAGTGGCTACTCTTGGATGGCATAGACCTAGAGCTTGAAGTAGTCACTACTCAATTAAATATCTGTCAGATCAATGACTGAATGATTGTAGTTGACTGGTTGAACATAGCCAGATCATTTAATAGTTTTCTGCATTATAAAGTTATTTTATTATGTCCAAATAGATTTAAATAATTTCCTGTTTTTGAAGAAGGCAGAAATTCCTAAACAGTTATATTATTAGTAGAATGCAAAAGGGCTTGTGTATTCTGAAATTCATTGATCTGAACTCGTCATTTCATTTTCTTCTGCTGTGTGCTATGAAACTCATATGTTCATATTTTATGTCTGTGAAATCTCTATTTTTATTCATTAGAAAGAAGTCAATTAATTTGCATTTACTGATCTTCCATTTCTCACACTGTAATATCATTCTTTTTACATCTAAAGAGAAGATCGTTAATATTTCTTTTAAGCCTGTAAACTTAATATCCATTAAGAGAACTGGTACTTCGAATGAAGATAACATTTTATAAGTTTTATTTCTATTGTCTGGCTTTTTATAAGGTCGTCTATATCACTTCATTTTGTGGCATTTGTGTAAAATACATAGTCTAGTACTTGCTTAGTTTTTTTTTCTTTATATGGAAAAGTCTACCTAAAAGATGCAAATTGAGGCATCCCTAATTATTCCTAGGTGTCAATAATATTTAATTAAATTGCCCATTTTATAATTATTTTGAATAGTACTTTTACAGTTCTTGCATATTCTATAAACATTAAATGAAAAGTTAAAATAATTTGTATCAAAGGGGGGCCCAGACTGACTGCTGTCAATAATTTAGAAAGTGCATTTCTATTATAGAAAGGGTTTGGAATAAAAATAGATGAACAGCATTGTCCTATTTATGCATAATTTTGTCTACTCAAGCTGAATGTATTTGCAGAGAGATGTGTAGGAGGGTGCTCACCAAAGTCATTCTGGAATGACTTCTGCTTGCTTTCTTCTTTTTTTTTTTTTAATGTAACTGTACCATTTTATTTTACAATGGGATTATAAATACTATTCAAAAATAAATATGAAAATACAGATTTTATATTTAGATAAAATCCCAGGTGTAACATAACACAAACATTTATATTTCAGAAAAATATAAAGATTGGGTTTATTTAGTTATATTATAATTTAATTAATAAGATTGAATTTCAATCAGTATATGCATTTTATCTTATATACCTTAATGAAGATGAAAACTTAATAAGTCGTACCATATGGTAAATGTGTTTTCTTAAAGCATATATCATTTGTTACTGAATATTACACGTCAAAAATCATTTCCATTTATTCACTTGACATATATTCATAATGCATATAATAAAATATGAGGTGAGTTTAACGCTTTAGATGTAAGTGCATTTTTACATAATTTTATTTCTATAATAAAAATAAACAATAATAACAGTTAACCTTTACTGTGTACCAATCATCGTGTTAAGTGCATTATCTATGTTATCTTTCAATAACCCTATGAGTTAGATATTGTCATGTCACCCAGGAAGAATCTAAGGCACACAGAGGATGATAAATTGTCTTAGATCACATTGCTATGAAGTGTTTTTATTACATGTTAACCCAAATCTCTGTGGAGCCCAGTGATTTAATCGTGACACTATTGAGTGCACTGTGTGTTACTGACCGTGCCTGTTTTGCTTTACATTCTAGCAGCAGGCTTTTAAATTTATATGAAAATATGAAGCAAGTAACATTTTGTGTTGCCCACAATTATAGCTGTCTTATTATAGTCTTATTATTATAGAAAATGCTTAACTTCTCTTTAAAATAAATTTGTGATCTAGCCGAGACAAGTATCTAACTCAAGTGTGGGCTCATTTGCAGGTCTAAAGATGAAGGTCAGTGACTTGTCCATGGCTGCACAGTTATTTGGGGGGGGGCGGGGGAGGGATGGATGCCCTACATGCTTCTACGGCCCAGGTTACTTTTACGACTTTGTGCTAGTTCTAATCTTAAAAGTAGTTTTTGGACTCAACCCACTGATGAATCTTCAAAATATTCTTGCAATTTAATTTAGTAATAAGAATGTTAAATTGTGGCTCTTAATAGCATTAAAAACTAATATTTAAGGGAGATTAAAGGATCAGAATTGTACAAGTGAGTAAACAGACTTGATTATAAGGACACCTAATTATTACAAGGTAGGATATAATTAAGTGCTAAAGTGCGATATAAAGACAATAAAGGCTGCAGAGTTTCTAAGGAGGAAATCAAAGAACTATATTGCTTTGCTGGGCTCTGATTACCAAGTTAAAAACTTGGGAAAAATAAAACAAAATAAAAACAAAGCAAGTTGACATGAGGTCTTATAATTCTGTCTAGTCTTGTCAATTTGTCTTTTAAAGACACATAATCTAGATAAGACAGTTCTACATCCACCATCCCCTTCTAATCAGATTATTAAGGTACCGTAATAAGCAAGATATTAGAGCAAGGAAAGCAGAAATTGAGATTCACGTTTGTCATTAGCTTTCTGTGTGCTGGAAGCATTGTCTTTATTACTCGGTTTTGTGTGGCAGGTGTTTTGCCCCACTCCCATTTTTCAGACAAGAAGCCTGAGGCTCAGAGGGTGTTTGGACCTTCATATGACGTTTTACTTATTAGTGATAGAGATACAGTTCAAATTCAGGTCTGCTGGGATTTGAATTCCACACTGTCCACTGTATTGTGATAAGCCCTCTTACTGTCTGGAAGACATGAGCACCCGATACTTATACCACATTGCCAGGGATTGTTATAGAGGGCTTTCAGAGTGGTCAGGGAAGATAGAGCCATCAGCCTGAAAATACTGTGAGAAAGCACCCTGCCTGGGAAACGCTGATAGGGGAAGGGTCCCTTTAGTGCTCGAGATGAGAATGACTTGGGCAAAACTGGGAACTTAGAGCTATTCAGTTTTAGTTTTTGTTACTCCTTTTTGCTTTGCATTAATACCAATCCCTTTGCAAATTTAAGAAATCACCCTTGGCTTCCCTCACTGTCCCCGTTTCCTGGCCAGAGGAGAAGGGAATCTAATGACAAGTATCTTAGTGTGGATTCCTTTAAGATGACCCCCAAATCCGTTGATAATATTTCAGACATGTGACATTGGAATGATGCTAATAATGACAATAAATGGCATGTATTGAAGGAGTACTATGTGTCAGGCACTGTACTATGTGCTTTAGATGGATTTTTGTGTTTAATGTTTATATTTGTATGAAATAGGTGCTATTATATCCCCATTTTTAGATAGTGAAAGCTTAGGTTAATTGCCCAAAGCAAGTTATGTTAATGTCAGTGGGACTTTCCTGATTTGCAATGTACTCCTAAGTCCTATCGATAATGGCACTAACTAGCAACTGTTTGAATTTAAAAGTTGGCAAAGTAATGCTCAACTTGTACAGACAAGTAAGCTGTAAATTTTAAGATAAAGAAAATCATTTGTAAATGTGAGAAGCAAACTTAAAATCTGTATATTGCTAGAAAGGTGCATTTGAAGTATTTTCCCATTCTAATACTATGTATCTTAGTGTTTATATTGTAAACAGCAATACATTTGAGGGATAACAAATGGAGATACTATTGTGTTAATTTTGTATCCTAATGGTAATTGTGTGCCATACTTGAAATGACTGAACTAATTAGTATACTTTATACCATATTTTACATTCCTCTATCGAAAGAAATTTTAAAGGATAAGGTGTGCGATTTAGCTAATTTAGCTCCTAATCCCAACTTCCCTACATTTTGAAGACGTATGGTGTTTATTTGCATTTTTATTCTTTGTTGTTGTTGTTTTATGTGCTCATCTGAATCTTATCTATTTTCTTCTCTTGTTTTCTTTTTAACAGTTACGCATTCAGCATTTTATTGCCGGAGCAGGCTGGGGCTCGCCTTGTCACTTGGCTTTGTTGTGGAGCACTCCTGGAAAGCTAACTGAGTTGCACATCGAAAAGCCACACTGTGGGTGAGTGGAATCGATGCTCCAGTTTTGCATTTCCCTCTGCCTCAGTCTTGTTTGCATTATTGGCCAAAGCGCTTTCACATGGAACACAAAATAGGGCTTTTTCAGCTCTGATTGGAGAACTGGCTTCCCCCATCACTCCCCCACCCCCTGCTTTTTTCCTTATGGACAAAAGTAATTTGAACTGCTGTTTTCTCTCTCTGAAATCTGTATTGTTTCCTCCCCTCTCCCCACCCAGCCGAATAACTATAATTCGTCAGTCGTGCATCTGCCTCTTTTCTACCTGGATGGATTCCCGTCCAATGCTCTTTGTTCATCCCTGGCCTCTACAAATTATTTGACCATCACACTTTTCTTATTTGCTCTGTACACCGGGACATAAAAGGTGATGATTGTGATTAACTGGACCACATAGCTTCTCATTGTAGTGTGTAAAGACCTTTTGGGTAGCAAAGCTTGGTTCCCTTGATCTGTTTCACGGTGTTAATCTACGCAGGCAGAAAGCGAAAAGGAAGCCGGCAAGCCTTTCTCATGTGCCTCCTAAAACCTTTTCTGCTTTTATTGCTCCTGAACTGGCATCCTCCGCATCCTTCCACAGCGTTTAGCACCATATATCAAATGTCTTCCTAAGTCTCTTCCCCATGCCTTTTACATTCATTTTCTCTGGTATTTTGCTTTTAGAGCTTGCTTTTATGTTTCTACAGGTCAAATCCTACCAAGATGGCTCACTTGCAGGTGGGACAATTAAAGAGTTTTATGAGGACACTAATGCATTATACAATTTTTCTGATTTGGAGATGGGGCATCTGACTTAGCTAAAATGTTCACTACAGCATAATTTTAGTAATTTGAGTATGTATAGAGATTTTGTGGCCAGGGATAAAGTATGAGAGGAGATATAGTGGAGACTTATAAGAGATTAGGTGGATGGATGAAAAAGGTACCTGGATTGATTTTTTCTCTCTCTCTCTTTCTTTACTATTGCTAACAGAATTTTTTCTGTCAAGAGGAGGCAATGAGTAGAGTAGATCTTAGGTGGCTGAGAGAGGGAGAATGGCTTTAAGGGCCGGGGAGATGGTGTAAAGACCCTCATGAAGGGGAGGGCATGACACAGCAGTCAGACAGCCTGGTTGGAAACCCCGTTTAGAAAGGACTTACGGGGCAGGTAATACAATGCCTGAACGGGAATCTCATGAAACCGTGGTGACAAAGTCAGTGACGCAGTGAGGTGCTCAGCCTGGTATCTGGACACATAGTCAGGAACACGGAATGTCATCTGCTATTCTAGCTCCATTTTGCTGGCAAAGAAACGAGTTCAGGCAACTTATGTGAGACCTGCCTCTCCGCCACAGCGAGTTTAGCACATTTTTTTTTCTTGCTGTCGCCCTAAGCTTTCTTAGACCTGTGGTCCGAGTGGGGAGAATCTTTTATTAGAATAGTAGTGATTTCTTTTTGGATTTGATCCAAATCCGAAGGCCTTCAATGCGATGATGCTCGGGACACCTTAACTTTCTCTGAAGCATAGTCATTCCTGGTGTCTTGGTGGTCACATCCAAACTGGATCATGCCAGGAAAGCTTGACTCCGTTAGAACCAATGTTTGACTTCAGTGTTGCTAGTGCACAGATCAGGTGCCGAGGTCTCCCAGAACTGCCCCCTGGGACCCCGTTCTGTCTTGCAAGCTCGAGTCCATCACTGCTTTTCTTTTCTCAAGGAAATATCACCACGTGTTTAGGAAATCCATTATAAATGTAGAGTTGTCAATTTTGGAAGAAATAGGAGGGCGTATGGTGAAACAGACCTAAGATTCTGGCATATTCTATGCTAGCCCATCTGTCCTCTCCTAGAGCAAGTGACGGCTCTGAAAACTGCAGAGTTGGAGGAGGTGAGTTTGGTGGGGCAGGACCTAGGAGAAAGACGCCTGCCCTGGAGGATGCAGCCTGTGTTTGGATTCCTAGTGGATTTTCCTGACCTTGTTAGACCCAACATCATCCACTGTTTTTCCTGCTCATGCCCATCATCCTAATTGTATCATCTAATTTAATCTTCTGACTCAGTTTTCTGATATAAGATGGGTCTTTGGTACTGGTGGTCAGGGAAACAGGCAGAAGATAATGAGGAGCAGCATGTCAATATGGGAAAAGAGAAAAAAAGACTGCGTTGCCTTGGGAACGTGCTTGAACGTAAAAGCAGATCTCTATGATCCGCCTAACATGTTGGCCTGAAAACTTAAGTTTTCTCAGTGTTCTCATTATGTTTTGTTGTCATTTGGTTAGGGCAGGACTTCGATAATTCACTGTTACAACCAAATATGTTTTAAATTTTGGCTAAATAACAAGCCAGTCAATCAGGTAGGCAGGACTTGACTTATAGAAAGTTACTATCAACTGTTAGAAGTCCTTTGTGCTGTCTGGCAATATATTTTGTACTCTACTGAACCTGTTTTTAAGAAATACCTACCTACTTTGAAAAGGGCTTTGCAAGGTTCCTGCCCTCTGCTGTCTGTTTAGAGTTTCATTTTTCAGCCCTAATAGAATAAATGACATGGGCTTTACCCATGGGCAAGAGGCTTTATAAACATAAGTCGGTGTTTGCTCAAAATTTTAGTTTCCTACCAGATCACCTCTGGTCTTTTCCTTCTTCACTTAGCTTATGCCTGAAGTTTTAAATGCTACTGTCTTTGCTCATAAGAGGCAAAGGTATATCCTAAGGTATACAGCTTTTCCAGCCAGGGATCTATCGTAAACATTTCCATGAGACTTCTTATGCTTAATTGGAAGTAGTGTTTAATATGTTTTTTTTCCTCCATGTTGTATTCATAGAAAACACATAGATTTCAATGTAGATTTTCATCTAGGGCAGTCATATCTGCTTTCAACCTGATTAGGATAAAATTCAAGATGTGATTCTGTCATCATTAAAAATGGCTGTTTTCCCCTATTTAAACAATTTTAAAGATTGCCTTTGGTCAGGACTAAATAGAATGAATGGTTTTTTTTTTTTTTTTTGATATTATTAAAATGAAACCTCATTTTAGGTAGACATGTGGGGGAAAAAACAGACCTATGTGAAGGCTGTGTCTGCAGCACCACGTCCCTCAGTGGGTGATGTGGTTTTATTTCCCTATCGTTAGACTACAGGTTGCCATTTCTCACTTCCCTTCCCATTTTAAAGAGTTCATAACAATTAGTATGTGCTGAACATATAAGTGACCTAGTCTCTTTGAACCAGATTAACACATTTTTCTTCCTCTGGTTTAAAATCCACTTCTGTGTCAGGACTGGAATTATGAGCACTATATGGAAAGTCTTACATTGAGCTCTTTTTTCCTTTTTCACTTTGCCAGCGTAGAAACGCCCTTTAGTACTCAATAGCTAACCTTTAAGATGAGTGCATTTCGAAGATTTTTTTTTTCCCTACACTACATGTCTGAGTTGCCTCTTAACATTGTGAGATTTATAGCAGGTTTTCTTTAAATATTTCACATTCTCTCACATAAAGCCATGCAATATTCCATATTTATTTATGTATTTATTTATTTATTTTGGAAATGTAAAGAATAAAACAGAACATATGTAACCAGAACTAATATAGGATGGACAGGGTGTTTTAATATAACCATGTATGACGTTTTTAAAAAATAGAAAGAGCAGTTATTAATACATACCATGTACTACATTTTTTTTTTACTTATAAACATAAATTAGTTATTTAAACATAAAGACAAAGCCTCTTTAATCCTGAAAACTGAGGGCTGAGAGGTTAATGTCTTGCTCATGTCTATACAGCTAAGGAGGGAGAAGAACCACATTTTTTTAGTCCAGTCTGTTAGTCCAGATACTGATTCACTGATTGAACTTTACTGGATACACAAAAACATGTAGGATCATTCTAGCGGAAGACATATTTTATTTGAAGAATTTGACCTGATAAACTATGATCTAGTAAAGTTACTAGTTTATAAAAGAATAGTTGGACCTAAACCATGTTTCTGGCAAATACAATAAGTCAAAGTTACCTGTTTAGATGACTAAAGATTTCACTAATATATGTGGAAAAGACTTTTAAGAATTTTTATTCATCTCATTTCCAAATAGGCTCTTTTCCTCTTCCTCCTTTTCCTTCTCCTCCTATTCCTTTTTCTTCTTCTTCCTTTTTCTTTTTTTTTTTTTCTTTTTTTCCTGATAAGAATTACTTCCCTAAAGTTTTCATTTCAGGAGATGGCTCTAGATTTTGAGAGACAGCCAGATTAGAACACTGACATCTCAAAAGAGAAGGGATGTAAATTTTTCCAAGAAGGGATATTTTTTTGTTATTTTAATTCAAATCTTTTATAATACCTGTAAGCCTTTTGAGATGCATAGAAGAGGTTTTTAGATTGGTAAAAAGGATAGGTGAGCTTTGAAGTGTTTCTAGATCCATGTTGCTATTCTTGTAAAGACTTGATTTATATGACAAGTAGTTGTTTTTAATTCCTCAAAGTATTGGGTCGTTTCCTGAGTGGTATCCAGAAGCCGATCCAGTCATTCAACTATATTATCCTCAGTTTGCTCCTTTTTATCAAGGAGAAGATCTTCAACTAAGAAGTATGTCAAAAGAGTCCTGTGTTCTAGATTTATCTGTGTTTCTTTGGAACGTTTTAGTAACTCTTTCCACACTGGCTTCAGAATGGTTCTCTTCCAATCTGGGTACGTAGTTTTTATTTTACCTGTGGGAGAGGCAATGAAAAAAACGTTTCCAGCAGGCTCTGGACATCAGCTTCCAATTTGGCCAATTGTGATCATCAAGCTACTTAAAACAAAAAAACAAAACAAAACAAAACAAAACAAAACAAAACAAAAACACCTTTTGAATACCTTCTCAAAAATCAGCCAGGCCCAGGCCAAACAGTAAATATTTCTGGCAGTATTGAATAACTCCTTGGACTTGGATACAAGAGGGGTCCCGAAAAGAGGGTGCAGAAGATACTACCCTCCCAAGATGGAGAGCCACTCCCAAAGATAACAAGAAAGACTCGGATGACCGACCACCTGAGTGCTGATGACACTCAGTAGGGCCTGTAACTGCGGTTTAACCCACATTTCTGTCTATCCATGGGGCCCCAAACTGACGTTTACCAAGCTAAGTCATCTGGACACATGATGAGATAAACGAGAGGCAAACAGCTGGGGAGAGAAAGGGTTGAAAATCAATGTTTTTGCCTGAAGATCTGAATTTGGAAAGAAAGAGGCAACGTGAAATTTCCCCTTCCTCTCTCAACCAGGCTCCGCAGATAGAGATTTGCAAGAGCTGACTTTGGTAACAATTTTCACCCTCTCACAGGTTCTGAAGTGCGTGGGCTGTTCCGGCAGGTCTCATCCTTCTTACCAGAAACTGTAGAGGCAGAAAAGTAATTTTCCCTCTACCCGTTATAGTGAGTGCCTGGCTGAGGGCACCTCATAAATGGATAAGCTTATCTAAGATGGCTAAAAGTTCTCCACTGTGGCCACTATAGTTCAAGATTATCTTTGGTAAGGTTCACCTGCTGGTTCAGCCTTAAAACAAAATTTGGCTCACCTGAATCTTCAGATGGAACCCCGTTCAACCGTAGGCCGGGTCTGGTTTCCGAGTCGAAGCCAGTTCGACCACGGACACGGGCGGTTTTTGAAGTCGGACCCAGTTCAACACCGTTGGTTTCCGACTCAGTCCGGAAGAGGAAATGCTCAAGTGAAGTCAGAAAGCTAGTTTATAATGGAAACGCTGAGGAGCTAGGGTCCAGGATCTGCGAGGAACTAACCTACCACCTCCAGCGGCAGCGAGGAGACAGCGAGCCCAAGAGACTCAACAGGTACCTCTATCTGGTCACTCGTTGCTCCTGGGGGCTGTTGGGGGTCTCCTTCGGTTTCCTCTTCTGACATCAGCACTGTTAAAAGATTAACTGAGGCATATTAAACGTTTTAAGAGTTCGTGTGAGCAAAAATCGATTGTAATCAGACAGCGCCAAACCGAACGTGGTTAGAAGCGCTCCACTGACAGGGGTCTGGGAAGAGACTTTTATGAGGAAAGACAGAAGCAAACTAAGGACATTATTGGGTGGCTCTAGCTTAAAGCCTGCTTGACTGTTTGTGACTGGTCTCCTTAGCATTTTGATTTTGTAACCTTGAGGCATTTGCAGGCTTAGGTTTTGGTTTGCCTAGGTAGGCTGCCACAGCATTGGAGACACATGAGCCTGATGGACCTCTTGTTTAATTAGTTCAACACTGGTTATCTTTCACACATGCAGTGTGACTTTCATTCAGAAGTCGTTTTTATAATTTGAGCAGAAGATAGAGTATCTAAAGTATTGGTATTCTTTGTTGAGGATTAAGTCATATGTTTTTAAAATACATAAAGTATAAGTTACCAGTTTTGGCCCTCTAGGAAAATTATTAAAAGATTTTTTTTTAAATCATTGCCTTTGGTATTAGTAAACATGTGGCATAAAAGTATATATAGCATGATCCTTGTATACTTAGCTTTAAATTGTACCAAATGACATTAAGAAAAGGTGAGAGAGACATACCAGCATATGTGAATAGTGATTATTTCTGGGAAGATAATGGGTCATTTGTATTTTCTTATTTATATTTTTCCCTACATTTTTCTAACTGTTACCATGATTACATGTAACTTTTATAATTAGAAAATAAGTAAGGGAGAAGATAAGTGAACAGATACTAGAATGTGACATTCTTTTGGCCAAGTTGAGAAGCTTGTCTTGAATGTTAAACCATCACACTACTAAAAATGAGACTTATTTGTATGAGAATTTAATAGCCTCCAGCAGGAGATGGTGTAGTTCGTAACAAGGAGACAGCCAACATGAAGAGGAAAAAAATATCCTCAGAAAACAAAAGACACTATATTTTTCTATTACTTAGATCAGAATTTACTTTCTTACCTTTCTCAGTTTGTATAATTATTAATTTAGGAGGTAAAATAATGTGTGGTAAAAAGAAGTCTGTAAGTCTGGCTTTCCAAAAGGTTCATTAGAAAAACAAGTTGGATCTTTTCAAAAAGTGAACTAAGTGGCGTGAAGTGTAGAGAAAAGAGTTACCATTGCGGGCAGAACGCATAAGGGACGGCATCAGGGAAGGAATGGCAGAGAGAGAGCCCTGAGTAATGGCTTGGGGTTTGATAAGCACACCGCAGAATACTACCAAGAACTGCTTAGTGAGGGCCTGGTATGTTCCAACACTATGCTATCGTTTTGCTGCAACCACTTCAGGACATTCCCCACAATGCTGTTCAGGAGCCGATCTCATTTTACAGGTGAAGAAAGTGAGATTCAGACCTATTAAACAACACTCCTAAGGTTAAAAAGCAAACGAATGACAGCAGAAGGATTCACACACCATGTCCTCCCCTTCCTCCTCTTCTTCTTCCTCCTCCTATTTCTTCCTCTTCATGCCAGGCATATAATGTTATCCGTCATCTCTCAACTTTTCATTTTCTCCTGCAAAGTGGCGTTAAAGTGGCTTACTTAGTATTGCAAAGTAAGTGGAGGCTAGGAAATGAGGTCTGTCTGACTTGCAGCTGAGTGTGGTTAGTGACTGCTCTTAAACTTGGTAACTCTAAGAGCTCGAACACATTAGACATTTTAGGGCTGCAAGTTCCATGTGTAAAATGCTTGTCTCATAATCTGTTAGGAAGAATCAATCAGATATTATGTGCAAAGGTGCTTAAAACATGGCAGGGCATATAGCGAGACTATTATTAGTTTTGTTATTTTAATTATTAGCATTGCTATTATCATCAGCAGAAGCAACAGCATCATCTTCTTACAGTTATTTCTATAGTGTTTTTACGAAAAAATCAAAATGAATGTCACCGATGTTACAGGAGAACATCAGTGCTTGATAGAACTGAAGTGCTTGATAGAACAGTGAAACAGTGAAAAAAGTGAGGAACTTATTTTCATTTCAGATTTTCTTGATACATTCTTACTTAAAAAAAGCATCTCAATTTGCATCTACTATGACTTTAACAGCTCACTTAAACTTGATAATTAATTGGTATTAGAAAAAGTCAGACTTGGGTTGGACTAGAGCTTTTATTGGCTAATAGTATCTAGTTTGAAATTAGAAACATTTTAAAAATCAAATTCATTTTTATAGCTACCTTCTATTCATAATAAATAATACTTTTTCATGTTTAAGTCTCTTGTAGTTAACTTCTAAAATAGTGTGTTTAAGAAACATCAATTTATCAAGATAAATAAAAATATTAAATCATGTCTATGGATGGTATGAGATGATGGCCATTGTGAAATACAGTCAATATTGTACTGTAGGAAGCTGGCAAACAAAACAAAACAAAGCAGTGGACTGAGAAAACTTCCAGGAGGAAACACTGTGACCAGAATGGAGGGTTTACTTACAGAATTAGTGGAACATAAGGTTGGTAAAGCTCCCATTTTTTTCTCTTTTAACCATAGAAGGGTGAAGACATGGGTCTGTGAGGCAGCTCTAGTCTGTAAAACCTCGACTTTTTCTCATTGGGGAACCTCTTCCCTAAACCACAGCATTCAGTTGAGGGTTATCAGTGGCCACTTCTCTCTCTCTCTCTCTCTCTCTCTCTCTCTCTCTCTCTTTTTAATTAGTGTCAGGTAGATGGTACATTGGTTAGACGTCTATATAACTTATGAAATGATCCCTCCAATTACTCTGGCACCCATCTGGCACTACCCACAGCCATTTTAATACTATTGATTTTATTCCCTATGCTGTCCTCTGCGTCCCCATGACTTTTCATCTCTTCTTCATCTCTTCACCTTTTCCTTCAAGTCCCCCAACCCCCTTTCTGCCGGCAGTCACCAGATCATCCTCTGTACCTGTAAGTCTGTTTTCACTTAATTTTAGTTTTTTTTTTCTTTTGTTCATTAGATTCCACATATAAGTGAAATCATATGGTATTTATCTTTCTCTGATTTATTTCACTCAGCACATAACCTCTAGCCCCATCCATGTCATTGCAAATGGTAGGATATTTTTTATGGCTGCATAATACTCTGTTGTATTCATGAACCATACTTCTTTATCCGTCATCTGTTGATAGGCATATAGGTTGCTTCCATATCTTGGCTATTGTGAATAGCACTGTCGTGAACATGGGGGCGAATTAGTGTGTTGGTTTTCTTTGAATGAGTACTCAGAAGTGCAACTGCTGGGTCAAAAGGTAGTTCTACTTTTAATTTTTGGAGACCCTCCAGACTGTCTTCAGCAGTGGCTGTACCAGTTTGTAATTCCATCAGCAGTGGACAGGGTAACCTTTTCTCCACATCGTCACCGACACCTGTTGTTTGGCTACTTCTCTTTATCAGTTAAATTCAAGAAAGAAAAATCTTTTTTAGAATAGCCAGTTTGAATCAGACTCTCCACCATGTGAGTCTGATCTCCTGGAGGGTAGCCACCAAGTCTTCCTTCCTCATTACCACATCACCTGGGCCTAACCAACGGCTTGCGTCCTAATAGTTGCTCAATAAGTATTTTATGAATGAATGAGTGAATTCTCTCCACTGCGGGTCCTTCATTGAATTCGTTTTGCATTTGTGTGATTATACCTAAGAATTTTGATGGAATTGAAATATAGATAAAAAGTTACTTAATTCAAAATGCAGTAGATGTCTGACCTTCCATGAGGTCAGCAGTGTCACTGTAAAAGTGTTTTAGAGACCCGCCAATGTCAGATGAAACATTGATAGCACAAATAAAGATATTAAATTGGTTCTAGAGGCCCAAAGCACACATAGATGTCACTCCTGGACAACTATTAGGGACTTCAGAAGAGAAAAGGTTACTGACTACTGAGTTTTCTTAGAGCAACAGATCAGTTTTAATCGACAGGAGGTTTTGTGATTGCCAGCAGCAGTTGTCTGGAAAAGCATGTGAGTAGGGAAACAGAGAACAAAGAGCTTATGCTCTGGAAAAGTGACATTGCTATCTGAACAGGACAGGGAGACAAATAATTCTGTACTACTGTGTGCCTGTGTGTGTGTGTGGTGTGTGTGTGTGTGTGTGTGTGTGTGTGTGAGTGTGTTCCAAGTTGAGGTTGTCAAGGGAATTTCTTCCAGAAAAATTACCCGGAGATTCTAAAGTATCCCCCTCGAGCTTCCTCTTTACATAAATCACATACAGAAGGTCATCAATTTAGATGAGGATGTGTGAAATTAGCCATTTATGAGATAATTCTGCTTTCAGTGTACTTCCTAATTCAAGTATAAGAAATGATAGTGATGTTTTTATTATTTTATCAGAAGAGATGCCACATCACACCTTCCCAAATTCATTGCACAGTGGTTTTAAGTTTTGACTGCTTTGTCAAACAAATCTCCTCTGCTTATGCTAAATAATATTTTGAAAGTGTGTCTACATGCAATTCAGGATTTTGCCTTTACCTGTGAGCTCTGTGTTGTTGGGTTGCTTTGGAGGGCCATTTTAGTTCTTCACATGTACAACACAGGCTGAGACTTTTCCCAAAATGCAGATGTGCTTTTAGACCAACTGTTGAAATTCAGTAACAACAGCAAAAGTAATAGTTAATGCTGGAACTTATCCATAATGTATGGTGACCACAGTCTTGTCATGGGCCAGCTCTGTTAAGGACTGAACACACATCATCTCATTTAATTCCTCCATGAGACACTCCAGACTTATACGCTGAAATCTTCTGTTAATCAACCATCCTTACCTGAATTTTTTCTCAGATTTTATCTTCTGACTAACCTATACCCAGCAGTGAAATAGCAATTATTTCACAGTATACTTGAAGGTACCATTATTTTTAGTATAAAACCGAGAGACCCAGATTTGTTCAATCTATCATGTCAATATCAGAACCCAAGCTGATATTACATATTATGAATGACAGCTTTCTAAGGTGATACCCACTCAATGAATACCTTGATCATTCAAAGAAAAAAAAAAAATATTACACATACATTTTTATTTTATGAGACTTTTAGTCACGGCATCATCTATAACTTGTTTTTAATGTAAGGGTCCTTGTAAATAATTTCCCTGACTCAAATGTGATAGAAATATTTATTATCAAATTTATCAATTCCAGATCATGAACTCCAAATTGCTCTTTTGTATCCTTGAAGGCGACCTTAAGTGAGAAAGAAATTCCCCTGACCTTGGAGTGACTCCAAGAGACAATTTACAGGCAAGGCACAGCAGCATTCAAGAAAAGCTCAACATAAATTTGAATGTGCTCTGCAGAGGGGGCAGTTGTCACCATGGTGATTTTATTCTTTCCTACACTGAGCTCAAAATGAAAGGAGAGTTTTCAAAGCAAAGTTGCCGAAATAGGTGAATCAAAAATCTGGATATAATCTCTAGCCATTGTTAGAAAGATGGTGTTTAGTTTGAAGTTTGGAGCCTATATTTGGGATCATATCAAAATAATGATTATTAATAGCCTGAGAGGACACCCCTCTTGTTAAAGTATTTGTAGATAATTAGAAAGTTATGTGATTATCAATATTCTGCTTGAAAGCATTATACTCACACTGGTCTTTCCCCAACTAATATTATTAAATATTTACTATTTCTTTGCAATGAACAAATTGCTTTGCATGCATTATATCACTTAATACCTTAAAAAATGTATGGGGTAGATACTACAATCATTCTCATTTTAAAGATGCAGAACATAAGACAAAGGAAACAAAGGGAAGTTTTTTGATTTTTGGTTTGGATCTGATTTTATTTTATTTTATTTTTAAGGAAAATGATGAATCTTAAAAAAAAAAATCAGATTAAAAAGTCCCATCCTCATGGAGCTTGCCTTCAAGTAGTTTGGCAAGGTCACACAGCTAATAAGTGGTAGATATAAGAGTCAAACCCAGGTTCAAATTAAAAAACCCTATCATAATGAACTAGAATCAGCTTCAGAGCAGACGTAAATATATGATGTTAGAAACCCTGTTTCAGATTGGCCAAACCAACTGGTCGGATTTTTCCGTGATGGAGGCGGAAACACTCCTGACATGAGTCAGGAGTACTCACAGCTGTCACTCCTTTTGCACTCCACTATGAGACTTTCAGAGGGAAACTACCAAGGATATAACTTCTTTCCCATCACATGTTACCCAGAAGCCTCTCCGGACTTGTGGCACTTCTTGTCAACCACAACCGAAGAATGGTTCTCTTGCAGGTGGAAAGGGCCTTCTCTTAAACTAAGTGTATGAAGCAGAGGTTTACCGAAACCAGCCCTGGCTGCCATTGTGGTGACAGACGTCACAGCTAGACCTGCCTCAAACAATCCTGGATTGACTCTTTTACATTCTGCATGTGCCAACAGTCATTTTTAAACACCATATTGTTCTTGCTTGTGATCTCTCTCTTGCTTTTTGTGTAACCATCATCAGCTAGTTTTTTTCCCTGTACCTCTGATTTATGACTTTCAAAATTCTGACCAGATGAATATCTGGGTAAATTCTTAGCAGCATTTGGGAGTATTAACCCTCTTCCTCATGGCCAGAAAGTTATAGTGTTGTTTGTCTCTTAACCCAAAATCAAAAGAACCTACCTTTGTTTCCTTTTCTCCTTAAATACTTTGAGAATTCCTAGCCAGTATCTTCTTTTCCCTGAAGGAAATGCGTGTGAGCCAGCTGCTAAGTGCTGGAGTTTGTACGCACCTGTTTGTTTACTTTTAAAAATGTAATTGGGAATATGCCTGGAAGCATGAGTCTGTTTCTCTAGTGCACTCTAAGCAGATTTAGGCACACGGTAGACAATCACAGCCTTATATTGTACATCTATTGCATGCATAGTTCTCTAGTTGGCATTTTGCAAAGATATAATTATCAGAAATGCCTGGAACACAAAATTTAAATGGGGAGATGAGACACTAAAAGGTGACCAGGAACATTAATAAAAAACAACATAGTAATCATAACTCCTTATCAGGGACTACAAAGCTCTTTATCAAGTGGCCTTTAATACTGCCTGCACTTTAATATCATCTAGGAAACCTTAACACACACACACACACACACACACACACACACACACACGGAACCTAGATGCTACCTTTAGTGATTGTAATTTAATTGGTCTGGGCTGCACATATCCATGCTTTGCAGAAGTTATTTGAATAATATTATATATTTGGGCCAGGGAACCATAGTGCCCACTTTTTCCCACCTCTCCTCCAGGCTTGCACCCCCATGATCATTACTGCAGTCAACTGTCCTGGTTTCTGTTTGAGCATAGACAGTTCATTCCTTCTTTAGAATCTTTGTTATATCTGTTTCCCTCTTAAAAAGTGCCCCTCACTCGATCTGGCATGGCCCTTATTTTCATGCCAGTATGCTCAGCTCACACATCATCTTGTTGGAAGCTACATGTTCAGTGCGTCAAGGGGGCCCGAGAGCGGCCATCGACTGGGGTACTGTCCTTGGGACTCTCAGCTCTCTCTCCAGTCTCTCTCCAGTTGACCTGTCTTATTTTCTCCTTTTAAAATTACTAATTGAAACCAATCTGTTTATTGGTGTATGTTTCTCTTTTTTAACTCCTACCACCAAAAAGGTTGGGACCAAAAGAGTAGCATCTTTCTCCGAATTGTTCAGTGCTGTATGTCTGGTACCTAGAATAGTCACTTGCATACAGTAGGTGTCCAATAAACATTTGTTAAACGAATGCTCTGTGGATGATACATGAAGCTGAGAATCCCTGCTGTATGGCAGAAATATAAGGTAGCTGAAGTTCATCAGGAAATCCTAAGATCCAAGGTAAGGTTCTGAGTAGATTTCAGATGAGAGGGTGGCCTTTGACAAGTTATCTGGAGGATGATGTTTGCAAGAACATTATCACTTTAGAACTGGAGCCAGTCATGCTCAGAGTGGAGCAAGCTAGTTAGCTTGACTGGGATGAGCAAGTGATATTTAAAATTAATCCAATCTCATGATATAATGAAATCATCTGAAGTGAAAACAGTATTTGGAAAATAGATCACAATTGGTAACAAGTACAGATGTCTCTTATTTGCATGTAACTACTCTGTAGAACAGACAGTGACCCAATTCTAATAAAAACTTTGAAAGCTATATCTTGATTTTCAATTAATAGTCTCATAATACAGAGAAGCAGCTAATATAGTAATAATAATAATAACGATAACGGTAACAACTACCATACTGAGTGCTTCCTTAGTGCTGGGCATTAGACCAAATACTTATTTGTTCATTATATGGTTTTAACTCTCACAGCAAACTCATGAGGTGACAAGGTTAATACGAACAGCTTACCATCAGCAAAACTGAGACTTAGAAAAGTCAAACAATTGACTGAAATCTCACCCCACGTAAACACTTGAACTGAGATTTGAGCTCAGAATTGTGGACTGCAGAGCTGCTGCATTCACCTGAAATGCTGCTTTGCCTGACCTGGACTCAGTTTCATCCCGTGCGACCCTGATGGTTGTACACCTCCATACTAGTGCAGCTCATCTACTTAGAATTTTAATAAAAAGTACAGAAAATCTTCAAATTATAATTTGGTCAACTTTTAAAGTCCATTACCTGAAGCTTGAAATATACTTTCACAAAGGAAGATTGTTATGAATAGCGCTCAGATCCCCCAGGCCACAGAAGCAAAACAGGGGGAAAAGCATTCAATTTGGGGGGTTTTGCTTCAGTTGAATGCTGGTGCCCAGTAATGGTTTAATTAGAACAAATTAAAAAGGCGTTTGGGTGATTTTGTATAGATGCCAAAAGAGATTAGGTGATCTTTCAAAGCAGTAAGGTGGAGTGCCATTTTTTTTTTTTTATTACATGTGATTTCATTTCAAACTGGATTTTTTTTTTCTTTTTGTGTGATACCATTCTTCTTAAACAATACTGCTATGAGGAGTGGGACAGTAGGAGGGTTGGAACAAAGTGTGCATGTCCAACATATAGAAATCAGGTATATACCAAGCATCAGAGGTTAAAACAGAAGAGGAGGGGTGAGCATAAAGATTTTAAAGGAAAAAAAAAATGTTGCTTGGGTTTGGCCCAGTTGCCAAGCTGTTCTTGGCTTAGATCTCTTCACTGGTTTTCCAGAGTCTAGGGTACTGGCCAAGGGGCTACAGGTGAGATCAGAGCTAGGTGAGGTGAGGACATGAATCCTAGAACTCGGCAGGGAAGGCCTGCCTGCAAAGCCTAGGTGTTTCTGACTCAGGGGAGGCTCTGCTTTCTCTTTACTGATAGAGGATTGGCAGATTATATGAAAAGGTAATTCGTGTTAATTCAGGTACCAGTACAAAGAAAGTACCAGTTCCTGATAATCAGCTTCAATTGATATTGAGTGCACGGGTAGACCTATTTTTCTTTTCTTTTCTTTTTTTTCTTCTTTTTTTTTTAATGACTTATCACTGTCCGAGAACAGTAATAACCCATTTTAGTGTATTTCCTTTAAAAAGTGGAGCTACTGCTGGTTTGTTTTTAAAACAAATAGTTAATTCAAAACTAACAGAATTCTCCTTTTTTAAAAAAGATGGTACTTGCTTATTTACTTCATTTCAAAGGTTTTTTTTCTTTTTTTTTTTTTTTAATTCAGTCTCCCTAGCAACAGAGACATCTGTCTCTATTCTCTTAGTCATTAAAGCCAAAGAAAGTAGCTGCTTCAAAAATAATAAAGGCAATTTCTATGAATTGGGTAACTGTTAATTGTTGCCAAGAAATCTTAGTGAGATAATGAGGCATACAGCAATTGACAAAGATCTTTTCATTGATGTATGAGCTTCCAGCTAGCCCATGGCGGTTAGCTAATATATACAGTACCATCGATGAGGTATTGTGTGATCCACTATGTAACACAAATAGAGAGTGATCTTTACTCTTTCTAATTTCTTTCAGAAATATGCCTTGCTGTGATTTTTTTTTTTTTTTTCCTGATTGCTTAGTAACTAATCGCACCTCGGGATTCCAGGGAATATATCTGCCCATTACATTTCATGAAAGTAGAAGGGTTTGAAGCATTTACAATGGAGATCAATGTGACGAATGGCGTAGTAGTCGGTGGTGGTTTTAAAATACAATGCGCTTCTTACTTGAGTTGTAGATTCTGCAACACCATTTGAGTGAAAATACTTAAAATTGCACTCAATTCTAAAATGTATATTGGCATTTGTGCTAAAACTGTTCGCAGGCCCCTTATAATAAACCCCAACCGCCCTCTGCAATAGCTTCACTAATAAACACAAAACAGTGTTTCAATGCTTTCTGCTTTCCCAGCAGCCGAGGAAGCAAATTATATTAAGTCAGTATTTTTTATTATTGGCCCTATATTTGGCACATGCCTGGCTGTATGTGAAACTACTGTTAAATGGGTAATAACAGAAGGAGAAACCAAGCATATAAAAGCAGCTTTTTTGTGATTTTTTTTTTTAATCAGGAAATATGCCTCTGATAACCAGATGTGGAGTAGCTCATTGTATTATTGGCCCCATAAGCCTATTTTAGTTTCTTAAAGGGGGATGATTACAAATGGGAAGTGTAAAAAAACACTGAATCTGGTTTCAAAATTAGGATGTTTATAAAATTTACATATGCCTGAATATCGAGGAAAATACCATGGATATTAAATGACCAATTTTAGTATTAACTTGAATACAAATTTTGCTTTTTAAATAGCATGTTGTGATATACTTACAATACAGAGAACAAATAGAGGAACTAAAACATGTTTCTCACCACATAATGACTTTTGTTTCATGTCAAACTGTAGGTATATGCAGTTTGACACACTATTCAAGTAATGAAGGCATTGCCGGTTACAGTCTAGAAGAGATCTTGGAATAAGAATGTAGATGTAGTTAAGCAAATCTTTTTAGCTTAGTGATATTTTTATAATTTTTGAAGTATTTTTTTAAAAAATACAGATATTTCTAGTAAATGCTTATGAATATAAATGAGTAAAAGACATTATCTTTTATAAATTAGAGTTTTCATCTGCATAATTTCACACGGTTAAGGTGACAAACTGTTAATTTCCTTTCAAGATGCCTCTAATAAAATGAAAGTAGGAAAGAATTTTTTCTAGCAACCAAGTAGAAATAGACTTAAATAGCTGTTGGTGACTTTTAATCAAAAGTTTAAAAAATTCAGTGTAAGGAAAATCTTGGCACTTTATGTAGCATTTACAACATACTCAGGGGAGCTTGTAGTTACAGTAATGGCTTTGTTGATCAAGTTTTCCCATATTGTCTATCAGCATGTCACTTAACATTAGGTGGAGGCCTTGAAAGGAATATTTGTCTCAAACAAGGGCCACATATGGGATGTCTCTCTTTAGTTAGGGAGTTGGGAAATCGTGGCCCGTGGGCCACGTTGACTTACTGTTTTTATATGGTCTGTGAGCTAAGAATTATTTTTACATTTTTAAATGATGTGGGGGTGGGGGAGAAGAAAACTATTTGGCAACATGTGAAAATGACATAAAATTAATCGGAACACAGCACATCCTCCGGTTTGCACATGGCCCGTGGCTGCCTTCACGCTTCGGCAGCAGAGGTGAGTGGCTGTGGCAGAGCTGGTCGGTGCCACAAAATCTAAAATGTTGACTGGCCCTTTCCAGAAAATGTTTTCTGACACCTGCTCTAGATTTAGGTTATATTTGCAGGGTTTTTTTTTTTTTTTTTAATATAACTAATCTATTCCAATAGTTAATGCATGCAGCTAACATTTAAGGAAAATGTTGCTGTGCCAGAGATTGTGCGAAGTGTTTTGCGTGGATCATCCCCCTGACTTTCTCCAACAGCTCTATGAGGTGGAAACTGTTGTTATTCGCATTTTATAGACGAGGAGGAGCTAAACAGAAAAGACTTGCCCAAAGCCAGTCAATTGCCCAAGCCTTCAGCTGTGTGCCTTGTCTTACCAGCCAGGTATGAAAGGAAGGACCACGTGGACTCCATCAGCTGCTAGAGTGGGAGGAAGAGGGTTGAGATACCATCTTCACAAAATGCAAGTGAATTTGTCACTATATTTGGTGAGGGCCTGGAACAGAAAGGTGACTTTCATCATCCTTACCCTTAGGAGAAACTGACCACAGTCACCAACGTGGGTCAGCCAGCGCAGCCAAGGGATTGCTCTCTGACCCAATGGGAGATGAGAAATGCTCTCTGACATCTTTCTAAGACAGGGGAATGGTGATGTCCAAGCTGAGTTTCAGATGGTGAATAAGAAGGAACAGGTGACAGGGAGGAGGGAAGACATTGCTGCAGGTTATTAGCACATGCTAAGTTATTACAAAAATTAAAATGCTGCTAATTTGATGACATGTTTAAAGCTTTGAAAATCATCCAAAATGGAGACTTCTTGTTTTATGTTTATATATTACAGCTTTCTTGAGGTATAATTGATGTACAATAAACTATACCGATTTAAAATGTACCGGGTAAGTTTTGATGTATGTATACTTTCAGGAAACCAACACCATAATCAATTTAATCACCTCAAAACTTTCTCATACCCTTTATAATCCATTCCTGTCTCTAACCCTAACCCCAGGAAGCCACTCTTCTGCGTACGATAACTGTATATGTATGTGGATTTTCTAGAATTTTATATGGATAAAATCATTCAGTATATGCTATTTCGAGGGATGTGCGGTCTAATTTGTTTCACTCAGTGAGGGAGAGACTCCCGTGTTGTTCTTTGAATCAATAGTTGATATTTTTTCATTGTTCTTTATAATTCTTACAGAAGAATGAGACGGGAAGCTACATCATTTGCCACTGTCTAAAATCTAACACTGATTTTCTTGATATGTGATACAGTACACTGAGAGTAAATTGCAAGAGTCCTCCAAATTGATCATTTTGAAACGGTTTGATGAAGCATTGTGCAACTTTGCTGGGTCACCTGGAGAGGACCTGGCCTAGTACACTGAGGGTTGATTTTCTTACCCCTCCAAGTTAGAAAGCCAGATCTGATCAGCAGGCTGGGGAAGTCCTTGTAAACCTCAGCTTCTGAGATTTAGAATTACATAAGTCATTGTATTTCTTAAGGTCAAAGGAATTTCCTGGCAAAATGAAATATTCTTGGAGGGTACTGGCAAAGGTATCTTAGATTTACATTTAAATTTATTTATACATTTAGCAAACATTTTGTGGGCTTTTAATATATATCAGATACTGAGGTTGGTAGCTGAAATGTAGAGATGGCAAACACAGTGTCCCTGCCCTACAGGGACTTTTAGTGCAATAGGGGTTCATAGCGAAGGTGCACAATGTACATTAATTCAGAAACAGCTATGTATTGAGCATCCATTATATGTCAGATCCTGCGTTAGACCCCCGTGGAGATGTCCACCTCTCTTCAATCACAAAGCTTACTTTTCTTGTGGAAGAGACAGATGACAAGTAATTAAGCACATAAATATGTAGGATGAATATAGATTATGAGAGATTTTATAATGGAAATAAACAGGGTGATGAGGTGGTAATTTAGGAAGGCCGTTTTATAGAGAGGAACCATGGGCAGCTTTGCCGAGGAGCAGGGCAGTGGGGTGAACACTCTGCAGGAGGCACACAGAACTCCAGGTACAAAGACACATGTGGACAGGGCTCTCCTGGTTAATGGAACTCGAAGGAGGAGGATTTGACTGGGAAGGGTGACCCAGTGAAGAGTGACTTGATGTGACAGTGGAGAGGTAGGCAGGGGCAGAACCTGTAAAGTGACAGCCGCCACAATTGTTTGTTATTTTTGGTGTTCATTTGTTTTATTGGGCATACCAGGGAGACCCTGGAGGCATTTAAAGGCGAGAATTTTTGGCTTTTTGTTTTCTGTTTTTTATTATAAAAACAAGGCCAAGTTAACACAATAAAATAAATCCAATTCATCCAATAAAATGGATAGATCTTAAATGTTCAGATTGTTTCGACAGTTACACACAGCTGTGTAACCACCACCCAAAACACGATACAGGACTTTTCAATTTCAAGACCATTCCCTTGGGCCGTTTTCCGAGTTGCTTTAAAACAGATTGACACTGAGAAAATTTGCAGGGGATTCACATCCGTGTTCATGACCTGCATTTGCGTTTAACTCTCCCCAATGATAATACTTTTTAAGAGTCATCATCGTTCCTTTTTTTTTGTGGCCACACAGCTTCTGATCTGGTCACACTCCTTCAGACTTTCTCTGGTACTTGATTTCAGGTCACTTCCTAGTGAAATTTTGTTCTCTCCTCTGTTTTACCCCATCCAAAGTCAACACACCTTACCAGCCACAGCTCGATATCTACCTTTTCATAAAGCTTGACGTTTATAATTAACCCATTCCAGAACGGTCCTGTGTTTTCGGAACACCGACAGTGTTTGTTGTTTTGTTTTGTTTTGTTTTGTTTTCAGCTCTTCCACACTGAGTTTTTATCTGTACCGTGTAGTGGAGGAGTAAAAAGAAATATATGTCTGTAATGAGAATACATATTCTAAATGATTTAGAAAACAATAATAATAGTAGAGGAGAGGCGATTAAATTCTATTTCAGTGCAGCCTTGTAATTTTGAAAGCGGAGGTATGACGCAGCAAGTGCAGACTCGACCCGAACACGTTGCAGCCTTAGTTTGGCTGAACTGCTGCAACTGTATTTTTTTTTTCCCCTTTATCTTGCACTGTGAGTCGTTTTTGTCCGCAATCTAGTCAGCCAGTCATGAAGGCTTACACACTCCAGAGAACGCTGGATGCCTTTCTGCGGGGTTCAGACTTCACTGTCTGCTGCCTTGTCATCCATCTAAATGCTAACTAATGCCTTTTTTTTCCCCCCGAGAAAGTCAAATGCTGAAGGCATTGGTTTGTCAATGGTGGGTGTTTGCCTGTGCTAGACCTGTGGCCGACTGCTGGTAATGGATCGGCGGCATTTGCTTGTTTCAAAGATGATTTGATCTAGTGTGGGTTGATGTGTTAAAAATTCAGGATGTTATTTATAAAGAATTGCAGAGAAACCAAGGGCAGATGGGGCCTTGGCCAAGATTTTCTTCTTTATTGATGCTGCCATCACAAATATTTAATTGGCATCAAGGTAAATATTCAAAGGTTAATGTAGCATGCTTTTAATGGATAATGAAGGTGTCCAGTCCCTCCAGCCTCACTTTGCTCCTGGAATGTAATTACCGGTGTAGGGATGGTCAGACGTGGGAGCAGTGTGTCATCTTTTGGCATTCACCTATGGGCAGCACACACAAGAATGGTGGCTGTTGCGATCCACTTTTTGTATTGATGCATTAGTCACAATCTGCCATTTGCATTTCCATGCGTCTAAGATCCTATATCAGCGAATTAGTGCTTTTTGCCAGAAAGACAATGTTGTAAGATATATAGATACACGCACACACTCCAAAGTAGAGTCGAGTTTATTTCTAATGCAAGTCTATCTTTGGCATTTCATGGGGCCAGGAGGGGTGGGGGAAGATACTGTTATGTGAGAAATATGAAAAATAAAAATAAATGTTTCTCATATAACAAACTGGTCAAAGGGCATATAATAAGTGCTCAATGAACGTATTCTTATTATGTACTTTTTTTTTTTTTCTGATGGAGATTCTTTCGGCAAATTATTTCTTATTTTCATTGGTGTAATCATTGCAGTGACAGCAATATTTGAATGATGTTACTTATAAAAATAAGACCATGCCAAAAATTTTCCTCCTTTTTTTCTCTTCTTAACAACCCTGAGTCATATAGAATTCTATTCCAAGAAAAATAATTACGCCGAAAATATATTTTATATTTCTGGGAAATGATACAGAGCTACTACTGTTTCACTGCATTATTTTTAAAACACTTAACAAAAACCGTGATAAATCGTAGACATAGGAATATTTGATCAAATGGACCCTGTGACATTTAAGTGCAAGTCATACATAGGACAGAAGAGTGTGTGATCCTAGAACCGCTCCTTTCTTTCTGCTCATTTCTTGGTGTTTTCCACGTACGGATCGGTGGTGAAGGAGAGCCGCTTTTGAATGTGAGTCTTAGGCCAGGCTGGGCCATGCACCTGACGATGAGCAGCTAACTCCTGCTTCCGTCTGTCTGTTCCTACAGCTTCGCTCCCTCAGTGTCAGCTTCATCTCTGTTGTTTCTGTGTGTTTTTTATTAAAGAGAATTAGCAGCTGTTAAATGTGTATGAGAACCCAAGGGAGACTTGGAGATGAAACACTGAAAAAGTGATCTCCCTAAGGATGGAATGGTCAGTTTTAGAAGCCTTCTGTCTACAGTAGACAGTTTGTAAGACTCAGTTCTCATGTTTGGAGTGGTTATTCTATCAGTAGATATAAACGAAGTTTGCAGATTTTACATTGATAAGCATGGCTTTTTTTTTTTTTTTCATTCTTCTATCATCAAGGAAACCTGAATAGTGACATTTCTGTAACCACCTCTGTGGGAGTCCCTCTGCATCAGCATAGCTTGGGGTTCTTGTTAGAGTACAGAATTCTAGGCTCACACCAGCATGTGGAATTAGCACTCTTGCAGTCAGGGCTAGGACCTAGAAATCTGCTACTTCAAACCTTTTTCCACTATTTTCTGTATGAGAAAATTTATTTGCCACAAATATGAGTACTCTAATCTTATGAATATAAAACTATTAAGAGTGTGATTGTGGGGCCTGATGAGCTGGCTTTGTACGCCCAGCTGTACCACTCATGGTGTGTGGTCTTGCGCCTGTTACCTGACCTCACAGTTCCTCATCTGTAAAATGGGTGATACAATAGTGCCATCGCTTAGAGTCATTTGGGGACTTGACTGAGACAGTCCCTCAAAGCAGTTTGCACAGTGCTTGGCAAATAGCCAACATGTTGTTAAATGTTAATTATTATTATTATTGTCCTCATGTAGTGCCATTGCTTTATTAAAAATGGTAATAATATCAAATTCTATCGAGCTTGCCTGTGACAGACTTGTGGAAAAACAGTAATGGAAGTTTCCTATATTCTTGAGGCGTAGATTCTCCCTCTGTCTCTCTCTCTCAGAAGGAACATTCAACAATAAAAATTTGCATGGTTTCTGCACTGGACTATTCAATGCAGTGGCTATCATGAAAGATGCTCCAGGCTCCAGCCAATAGAAGGCTGCATCAAGGGCCACACGACCAGCTCTGAGTGAACTTCGCTGTACTGTTGGCTGAACCCTAGTGCAAATTCCTCCCCACTTCTTCATCCTCCAGTGACTTCAGCTTTGCCAATGGCCATGGCCAAAACCTGTGAGCAGCCTTTCACCGCTCGTTCACACCTGCAGATGGAAGGCTGTTTCTGGCAACTTAAAATGTGCCCTTCACCTTTCCCTGTGTAAAGATGGCCTTGTGCTTTCATTGTGTACGTTTTTGTCCAAGCTCCCACACCCTGGGTTTTTGGCAATTAGAGGGCTTTAATTATAGCTTTTAGACAGACAGTCTGAGCAAGTGACTGTGTTTTTTCCTCTGGTCATCTAGCAGAAACTTGAAAGGGGGAAGGCACAGATAGAGATGGTGTGTGAATGATTCTGGCTCTTCAGATGCCACTGGCACCTGAATGGTGTGAGTCAGTGATGCTGTTACTCTTCTGGTCCCAGGAAGAGACCGTTGTCATGCAGAGCACACTGGCCACTGTATCTCCAGTTACCACTTTACCACCAGTCCTTTGCGACTGCCTCCCAAGACCATTTCTTTCCCTCTCTCTTGTTCTCCTTGCTAGTAGACCACTGTCACTTTTCTTGAGGCCATGATTTGGAAGACTGAGAGCCCTCCAAATTGCTCTTGATAAATGCTTTGAAGACTCTGCTCCTTTAATAGTCAAATATGTTTCCCTGTTTTTTACTATTTTTTTTTTGCTCCTGCCACATTATTTTAACATACCTGATGCCTGAGAACTTAGCAGTGTTTTGTTTTGTTTTTTTTTCTTTTTGGCAACAAAGTGAATTTTCCTTTAAAATTATAAAATGCTTCCCTTGTATATCTGTTCTAAACAGCAACCCAGAGAATTAATTCAGACTATTTTCAGACCTATTTCAACATTTGATGACTCAGAATCTGAATCACAGCAAATAGAACACGATCTAAATACTACAAGGTGACAAATTCAACATAAGTAGGAAAGGATTAAAAAGGCAGTAATTGCAGTTATTCATCTTTAATTAGTTTATATTGAGAAGTAATGCTACAGTTTTGGAGATATGTTTAGGTATCATTTGCATCATTTTTTATTACCGTCCTAGGCATATAAAATAACTAACATTTATGGATGCTATAACCAGAATACAGAGATTGTTCTCCTTGCTTGAAGTTTTGACTGTCCTTGTTTTACAGTTAATGAATTAAGATCTATATTATATTCCCCACACAGTGTTACAATTGATCTACCTTAATTCTAGTAACTTTTAGAATTAAGGCTTTGTTTGGTATATAGAAAGAGTATATGGTATAATTCCTGCTTTCAAGAAACCTGAGGTATAGTTCAGGGAAGAAGACAAATTGCAACTAATGTGAACTTATTTGTTTATTCAGCCATTACTTATGGGATGCCAACTGTATTCTGGGCAGGGTTCTACTACATTTATGTGTGACCAAATTGGGTCTTAAAAGTAATGAATTCTATATAATTTCAATCGCTGGGCAATTGTGTTTTCCAAAAACAAAGGCAGAATCTTATCTTCCCTCACACATGCTCTTTACACCTTGCCACTCCTTGTCAAGAGGTGAAGTCTGTTCCCATCCCCTAGCCGGGGTCTGGTCTTAGCGACTCATTGGCAACTAATGAACCTCTGGGCTAGGTCAGAATACTTTCTCTCCAGACACTCCCTCTTGGGGAGCACCCTCATGGAACCCAGCTGCCATGCCGTGAACCGCAGGCCATATGAAAGGTCCCTACATAGGTGATCTGACTGCAGACGTAAGTGAAGATGATTCCAGACCCCAGTTTTAGATCTATTGGTCTTCCCAAAAGAGGCCCCAGGCCTTGTGGAACACAAATAACCCAACCCCTTATGCCCTGTCCAAAGTCTTCACCCACAAGATCTGATGCTGTTTTATGCCACTAAGGCTGATTCACTCTTGTCAGCATCTAATGATGAAGTATTGAACAAATCAGAGATCAATAAGAGATGCTACTGATATGTCCGATAATAATAATTTACTAATGAAAGTTCCCATTTATTGATTGTTTTGTGCCAGATTTTGTAACTAATGCTTTTATAATCCTCACAAGGACCTTGTGTTTGGCATTATTGTACTTCCCATTCTGTGGGTGAGGGAACGAAGGCACAGGGAGGTGAATTAACACATTCACATAGTAAATGAAGGAAGAGGATGCGGGGGCTGTTGTGTTTGTCTGCTTGGATAGATAATCTCTCTAAGGGCTAAGCGTGGTGCAGTCTAACACTGGTTCATGAGTTCAGAGACTAGATCACTCTGAGGTGGGGTGGCCTTAGATTTTGTGAGGTTTTGTGAAGAGAGAAAGTTTACACTGAGCCTGATCAGGTGTGTAAGATGTAGTTAAGCAGAGTAGAAGAGAAGAGGCAGGCATTTAATGTGGAGGTAACCATGGGAACAGTGATAGAAGTGAGAAAAGAATTCATGAGTGCGTGGATGCAGAACAAACAGGTAAGAAGGGAAGCTGAGGAGGAGGAGGGTAGAGAGTGCTAGAAGGGCTCCCTTGGAGATATAAGCGTCTGGTGCCCTCGATCTGGGAGGAGCATGTGTACATTAACGGACGGTTCAGTGGTAGGTAAGCCTAGCAGCGGTATGGACACTGGACAAGCCTGAGATGGACAAACTGGACACTGTATGGACACTGGACAAACCAGAAGAAAGGAGATCGGCTGAGATGCTGTTTAACTAGCTCGAGAATAATAGGCATGTGGCAATAGTAGTGAAGATTAGTGGTGAATTTGGAGCAATTTCAAAGAAATAAATGGCACAGCTTAAAAACAAATACAAGATTGAAAGGCTAGGAACAAGTGAAAATGGTTTCCAGCCATTGAGGTTGAAGTGTAATAAAAATATCTACCTTCAAATATTGCCAAAAATAATTAACGCTACAAGGATGGTAAAGGCATTGGATAGAATTTCAAGACTCAGAAATAGGTACTGCAAAAGTTGACTAATCTTGCACAATAATGATACTTATGATTCTATCACCTTATATATGGAAGGTGCTTCACTTTTCTGTATTTGACATGCAAGTATAATATTTGATATTGGCTACAAGGCTGGGAGTTAGATACGGAGACAGGTGGCTCCCCTGTGCGGGGGATGTGACTGAGTCTCGTAGAGTTGAATTCCTACTTCAAGATTCCATAGTAAGTCAGAACTTGTCCCCAAACCAGGTCCTTTGACTCACAGTCCACTTATGTTTTTATTTATAAAACTGTTTTTCCAGTGATTTTTAGACTCAGGTAGGTATCTCTTTGTTATTGTTCTAAAAAGTTGAGGAGCTGAAATATCTCTCAGTGTCCTGTACATGTGTGATATGCTGTGGTTTCTGACTCTGGACCAGCCTTACTCATAAGCCCTCATCATATATATGGACCTAATATAAGTGGGTAAGTGAAAGCATGCATAAAGTTGTAGGAGGTTTCTTGAACTCATTCTGTCTAACGATTGAGTTTGCAGACTTTAAAAATCTGTAAATTTCTAGTTTTTACGTATTGGTCACTCAGAGCAGAAGCCCAGGAGTAATTTTCCTTCTGAACCCTTTACATAGCGTTATTCCTTTCACATCTGAGTTATCTCCAGAATCATTGCATTATCCCTTTTCATCGTAGTTCTACCACCTTTGTTTACACCCTGTACATGTTTCTTGGGGTAACTCAACAGGCTAATGTGTTGCTGTACTTTGTCATCTGTACACACCCATCCCATCTACACTCCATGCAAAACTGACCATGTTTGAATTATCAGTAATTTCCCCAAGACTCATTATGAGATTTTCCAAGCCATTTGACATATAAGTCCCCTCAGGGCCTTGTCAACCTCTCCAGTGTCATCTCTTGTACTTTACACTCTGGTAATATTGATAGAATGATGGGTTTACACACACACCACACACACACACACACACACACACAACACTTTTTGTCTCTGTAACACCACATATATTGTTTCGTTTCTGGAATGACTTTCTTCCCTGTACCCACTGACAAACTTCTGTTCCTTCTTAAAACCCTATCATGTAAACTCATCATGCTCAGCCTGCTTCTCTCCAGTTCACAGTGTAACTCCTCCAGCCTTTGTCTCATGCGTGGACCCAGCACAAACTCCATCTTGCCTGGCTTGCCCTGTCTTATAATTCTTTGATATTCCTGCCCACTCTGCTTCCTGTTGAGGGCAGGGACTGTCAGTCTCTGCATCAGGTGAAATGTTTCCAGGACTTGCCACACAGTGGGTGCTCATATAATAATTGTTGATGTGAAAAAAGGAAGAATGTTTTGTCAGTAAAGGACTCGGGCTGGGAGAGGTCATCACCACAACCACGGCTTTGTTGAGGACCCGTTTTCATGAAGCTCTGTGCTGAGTGCTCCTCAGCACAAATTGCGCAAATCCTCCTCTTGACCTCTAAGAACGTGTTTATAATTTAATACGTATATCAGGCCTGAGGGCAAATGTGGAAAAGACAGGCAATAATTGAATTACCGGCATTAAACAGATATACAAATAGGTTAGATTAAATATTTACTTTGTATGTAAGTTACCTTGTAAAGGGTAATTGCATTCCAGCAGCTGGTGAGTGTGTGGGAACCATTTGAGTTTTATGTTTAGACAATAGGATCCTATCATAATGATTACAATGTAAACTGAATTCTGATGTTTTATGGGTGAAGATGGACATAAATATTTTCTATGAGGTTAATTTACATCATAATGGAAGAAGAAGTAATATGCCTTGGAAGGAATCCAAATCTAGACACCTCTGGACAATTTAGAGCAAATGGAGCTTATCTGTAGAACTCTACCATTTAAATAAAATATGGAATCTGAAAAATATGTGTTTTTCATCAAAAGCAGGAAACAGGGTATTTGACAACATGCATTTGTCTACTGAATGTGATGGAATATGTGATGAAATATGTTTTGTCAATAAAATAAATTGCCAAACAAAATGTAATCCTTTCTGCAAATGCATTTAGTCTTCCAGAATGAAATAAGCTACTTCCACAAAGTGCATTTTTCCTTTGAATTATTTTAGGTTTGCTGTCTATCAAAAACTTGGATAAAATGTGTTTTGTCAGACACTGTATTTTAAGGGAGATAGGTAAAATATATTAGCAACAATATGTAGACTCAGTTGTGGAGGGGCAGTGAATGTTTGTAGCATATTAATGTAGTTTAAATGAGATCATAATTTTTGGCTTAAAAGGCTCAGTTCTCATTCCAGCGTTAGTCCTTTTCTTGAAAACGTTCACGTGATCCCCTCCCTGATGGTCCTCGGACATATTCCTAACACTTTTCTTGTGCCATGTTATCACCACATCACTGAAAGAGTTAATTACATGTCACCTAATTAGGTCCTTTTTGTTTCATTCTCCTCCTGCTCTGTGAATTGGTCCTTTGCCCCAAGGCTTCTGAGGAATTTTAACTTACATAATTAATTAATGCAGTTTAACCCTTCAAATGTGACACTAACACCCCACCTACTTTAACGTAATTTTAGATCTCTGGTTAGCAGCCTGCAGTGTGAGACAGCGGACAAGTTAGTCAGGTAATTAAGTGTTGTTAAGATAGGATAAAATATAATTTTTAGAAAGTGATCAAAGAGTAAATATAGTGTGAAACAGGTGAAGTATACTACAAATAAAAGATAATGTGAATGGGAAGGGTTATTTTTTTGTCGTTTTCTATTTTTTAAAATAAGAACACACTTCTTCACTCATGGTGTCTGCTTAATATTTAAGGATCAAATGAGCTAATGTCTATAAAATTCTTGGCTCCATACCTGGCACTATTTCTATATTGATTTATAGTTTTCCAGTATTAAATAAACATTATTCCATTTGGTTCTCAGACTGTCCTCTTTTCCGGACAGGAATCATTTATTTCCATTTTATGGCAAAGTTAACTGAGATTCAGAAGGTCATGTAGTGGTAGACCCAAAGGAGGGATCAATGTCTACTGATGGGCAGAGAGACTGTGTAGGGAGGAGGTGACATTTGAACTATATATCTAAAGAATAAGAAGGGAACAAAAGGCTGGAACTACATGGAGATGATGTAGGTGGCATGCGGAGTATATTGTTAATAGCTTATATTTCCAGAGAGGACTTAATTTATTGGGAAATGAAGCTAGAAAGGTAAATCAGAGTCATGAAATACCTTATATACAAAGGAATTTTGATTGAATTCTAGAAGTACTAGAAAGCTACTGGAAATGTTTAAAGCAGATGGCTGACATGATTCAACTTATATTTTTGAAAACTTGCTTTTTGTGGTAAGTGTGAAAAGGAATTAGAGCCGGAAGAGACCAATGGGCAGGATGCTTGTTGGTTTATCACTTCTGTTCTCCAGGTGAGAGTTAGGGAAAGACCAAGCTGGCACGATGGCAACAGAAATAAGAAGGTGAGGAAGAATTTAAAGACATTTCTCAGGTCTAATGCGTGAGAGAAGGTCATATGTGGTAGACAAGATTGAGAATTTGAGAATAACTGCAAAGCTGTATAGAAGATGAGCTATAAGATATAGATAGAAAATGAAAAAAAAAATTGATGTTGGTGAAGCAGATATATTTTGTTTTGAATATAAAAAATATGACCAATATGATCAATAGATTGATGCATTGTCACTATGGATCCTGAGTCTAGGTGAGAGGCTGGGGGAAGGAATAAAGATTTGGAGGGTTATTGTTAATATTTGCTTTTGTAATTGCTATGGCATACGGATGGACTGCCTTTGTAGAAATTTTAATTAATATTCAAAATAATGTATTGAAATTAAATTCAACGAATACAAAGACCTGACTCACTTGTGTTCCTCCCACTTTTACTAGGGAACAATGATGGAGAATGTGCCAGGCTCAGACTTAAGATGTCATGAATTATCTTGGTCAAGTCCAAAATGTTGGAGAAAATTACAGGAATAGATATTAACATTTCTATTGCCCAGTGGGAAAATTGAGGCTGGGAGAGATGAAATTAATTGCCCAATGTAGAGTGAGAACTCAAATCCTTGTTTACTTCCAAAGTCTGTCCTCTTAAACCACACTGTCATCAAAATGTTCAGATATGATTCATCTTCCAGGCATCCAGTTCTCAGTGGCAACCCCTGTAAATCTTTCAAGGACACGCTAACCTCTTCTTCAATATGAAATTATTCACAAGTACACAGCAGAGGACCTGACCCACAGAGGACAGCCAACAGATATTTATTTCTGTCTTTTTTTCAGCCTCATCCTTCCCTTTCTCTTAACCCTGTTAGCACCTTCTGCATATCATTTAAGACCCATGGTTCTCTGTACTTTCACTGTAGGCATCGATGCACCTTATTCCTTTCCTACCTTGACTGTAGCATTTTGAGTGCAAGCATTATCTTTTCTTTTCCCACGATTGCTAGCTCAGGGCCTCACATTGTACTAACTGTTCTCCTTGCATTGCATTTCAATGAGCTTGTACTGTAGGTATCTCCATTTTTAGAAGAGAAATATGTAACTCAGTAACTTGCCCAAGGACTTACAAAGAGTCATAGATGAGGACGTGGACCCTTGTCTAGAGTACGAAGAATGCTAGGTGACTAGTGCCTTGGGCATAGTAAGGTCTCATCCTAGTAGGAAGGAATGAACAAAAACAGTTCCCATAAGCACGACTTCAGAGGCATGAGAATAATTATATTCCACTGGGAGCTTTTAAAAAAAAAAATCAGAGCTGGTTTTAATAGGATTCTGTCTAATATGTCTCCTTTCAGAGAATGCTTGAATAAAGGAACTCCATAATAATGCAAAAAAAAAAAAAAAATCAAGGCAGTCTTCTGGAGTATCTGAAAGGACACATTCGTTCCTTAATCTCACCAATCCAAATAGTGAACAGGGGCATCCAAAACAGAATTACAGAGATTGTTCCAAAGCTTAGTAGCTAATTTGATTTTGTACAGAATGTTAAGAAAGGGTTTTAAAGAATTTTTAATGAAAAGGCAATTAATGTGGAAACCTTCATTAATGGATAGTTGAGAGGAAAAACCAGACTTCTTGCTGAGTTTTTGACTTTTTAACTAATTGCAAAACTTTATGGTATTTTTACTGTATATTAGAAAATTGTGAGGCAGTATCTGTTTAATACAGCTAGACCTTATGGGTAAATAGAACACTTTGAAAGGCTTTTAATTTTTTTTTTTAAGTAAAGAGGACAGAAGCCCCAAGAACTAATTATAACTGAACAGTTCTCATTTGATAAAATGGATGCACATTAATGAAATGCTCACCAAGAAACAGTAAGCTTGACTCAGCTTAAAAGATTCTTGAAAGTATCATTTGTTTCTTCATATTAACATACATTGACCAAAGTTGCTTACAGCAGAAAGTGGGCATTTTATAAGAAAACTATAAAGAGCAATCCTGAGTATTGAACAACAAAAAAATATAGATATTATTTATGGATGTTGGTTTGCTTAAATCCAAGTCCTCCAAACTTTTTTTTTTTGTTTGTTTTAATGCCTACAGCACCTGTTCTTCCTAGGTGGTCTTCCATCCAAATACTAACCTAGTAGGACCCTGCTTAGCTTCCGAGTCATCTAAACTCTTTAAATACAATTGATTGCTCACTCCAAACTAATAATTAAAGCGGATGGAACATCCATTCTTTTGTTTTTCAGTATTTGGTTTTGGTGCCATCCTTTTCCAAACATTGCCATAGAAATGCTGGTAACTATTATATTCCCCACCCCCTAACACACGTGAGTTTTAGGACTTTAGAGTAAGTGGAAATGAAAACAGAAGTCTTTCGGCTGGAAGATTATTTGAGAATTTTATTGGGCATGTGGTTAACCCTCATGCCACAGAGTTAGGAAAAGTCTAATTTCTTGCCATTCACAGCCATTGAACTAAAGAATTTTTATAAGCTCTGCAGTTGCAATAACTAAGTTGTCTTCTACTAACTTATTTTGCCTCATCTGGCTATCTAATCACCCTATGGCAGGGGGCAAGGCTGAGAAGGCTGAGCCCCCAAAGGAGACGTGGTTTGTCTTATGGCTAGTCTTTCTGTATATCATATTGTATACCACTGCATCTAGTGACAAGTCCCAACCAGCCTAAATTTTAGATATGACATCACATACGGCAAATTAGTCTTTCTTTACCTCTTTGTCCATCTCTAGCATTTGCTTGCTGAAGGGTGGTGATATAAAAAGAATCAGAGGCATGTTCTAACAAAAACAGTCTGATTCTATTTGTTGGCAATAAAGAGAATAAAGAAAAGGCATGTATAGCTGCCAAACCAGTCAAAACTACCCCATCTTGAGGAGAATCCATATTATAGTAGTAAATGAAGAAAGAACCAAAGTTTGAAAAGTCCCTTGTCTCTGTGAGTCACTGCTAGAACTCATTCAGTCGAATATTATGACCCAACATGCATATCATAGACATTCAGCATATCTCTTTCTACATTATTTGGTTAATTAATTGGTCAGTATGGTGCTGACCAAAGGCTTTTCCAGAATAGCTTGGAGGTAAAAAGATCTAGTTTCTACCGCTGCCACTTACTAGCTTTATTACCTTGCACATGCTTTTATTTTTATTTTTTTTCCTTTTACTTGGAATCTTCACTGTTTAAAATCTAGGTTCTCATGAGCTGAAACTATACTCTTATTCGATTATAATCGAAGCATTTTTGGAAGCCCAGTAAAAGACAGGCTTTCTACATATGGAGAATTTGTGTCTGACCATTTCTCATGCGCATATTTTCCTGTGTTTGAGGATTTGTACTTTGATTCATTGTGAGAAAAAGAAATATGACAGAAATGTGGCAGGCAAATGCATTCTTTCCTTTGATTGATTGTCTTGCCCTGGCGTAGATTGTTGTCAGGTCTTTCTCTCTTCTCTTCCTACTTCTCCTTTTCTCCTCTCCTCCTCCTCTTCTCTTCCTCTCTCTTCTGCTCTCCCTTTTCTTCTCCCCTCTCCCCTCCTCTTCCCTTCTCTCTGTCTCAAAAGGTCCAACTCCTTGAATAGGCTTCTTTGGGAGAAGTACAAGGAGACAAAGAATTTGGGCCAGCAAAAAATTCTGAACGTATGTTTTCATAGAATGTTTTAAAATGCGTTTTGTTATTTTAAAGAATTTTGTAGAAATGCTTTCATAAACATCCCCAATTATATTTTGTTTTATCTAGGTATAACTATATGCATTGTTTCTCATTTATAAACAATTTCAATAATCTCTGTGTAGTAGTCCTTTCCTAATGCAGAAGAGCAAAATATCACCATTGGACCTTGGGCAGTCTCAATGATGCCAGTTTAAACTATTGTTGCATCTAAATAATTGAGCCTTAATTTAATTTATGTAATTGAGTTTATACCAGGGTATAACTCTTTGTTCACTGAGACGTTTATGATGATGATGATGATGATTAGCAAAAACTGACATATGCATTAAGTTACAAAGAGCAAAAGGAAACCAAAGTGACATCCTATGGTGTCAGCTCAATCAAAAATCAATGTTGTAGGTAGAGAGGGGGCTTAGTGAGCTAAGAAAACCAATAGGCATTCACAGCCATTTTCTGTGGGTAAGAGACTACCCAAGTCTCTATCTTGGGCTTGGTGTCTGCATTTATTATTATTCGTATTAACAAGTTTACCCACTCTGCTCTCCAAACAGCAAACACAGATTATAGTACTTTAATTCCTTTCCTTTTCTTAAATCACAGAAATTTTGAAACATAGGCATTTCGAGTGGACTGTCATGCTCAGATATAATCTACTTATAGTAGATGAGGTGTGATAATTTTATGAGACTGTTTTATACAATAGTACAGTAAAATTAGTGAATTAACCTGTCTGTATCATGTCCTTTATTATTGTTTCCATTCTCTTTTATTATGCATTATCCAAATTAATAATGTAAGTAATGCATTCCCTCATTTCTGCATTAGTTTCATAATTTGCTCACTTGTCTATATGTTTGGATTCCTTGACATGAACTGGATATCAATTCTCTTGTCACTTTTTTTCCCCCTTATTCTGCCATACTGTGAGTTGACATCAAAATACACACTGCAAAATGTATGTTAGGCTAGGACATTAAAATGATTGACAGTGAACTTGCAGGGCAAGGAGGAGGCTAATCCATATATGACACGCAGAAGCTGTTTTCCTGGCAACAACTTCATCATTGTTTCTAAACATGAGAGATGAGTCAATGTACCTAAAAAATCACTCAGGTAAATAGCAAAGAATTGTATTTGGCAGGGCATGAATACCATGGTCTTTCTCCTTCTCTCTCCACAGTGGTAAATGGAAGGACATTCTTTCCACCTAGATTAATAGCTGTTTTTACTCAATAAAAGATGTGTAAATCTTTGGTGGTTTCCTATTGACTCGTATTCAGTTCTTTTATATGTACATAATAACATCTCAGAGGAGTTAAGATATAAGTGAGGCCCTTGCAGGGGAGAAATGACTGTGTACCTTTGATATGTAGGCTAGATACTTAGCCACCTTTTTGGGACAATAAATTGTTTTGAAAACAAGTTGAAATTTGATGATAGCCTCTATCAAATTTTTAGGTCTAATATCACATAGTTTTTGGCATTTCACATTGCATGAAGAAAAGAGAAAATAGAAGTCTAAGTTGGTTCAAAAAATTGTATGAGGCCTAAGAAAAGACTGCTCCCAGATGGAATTCACTGAAGATTCTGTTTCTTTGCATTTTCATTATAATTAATTCTTTAATATTGCCAGTTGAATCTCACGAATTGAAAATGTTCCAATCTATACAATCTGGCATCATGCTGCTCTTCTGAAATTCCAAGGAGCTTTCCTAAAGGGAAAATTGGGAAATTCGCAGTATGAATGGAGCAATTAGAGCAGAGGTGTGGCATCAAGATATATGGGCCAAATAGATATAACATCATGACAGCGGCCTCTTTCCAAATGCGTCCTAGTCAAATTAACACATGGTAATAAGAGTGGAAGAGAGAGATGCTGCTCTTTGAAAAGCAGTATACATTTGAAAGTTTTAATTCTATGGTCTCCAAACCATCTCCTAAAAGAGATGTGTAATTGGAAGCAGCATCAGATGAGTTGGCAAAATACACAGTTTCAGTTAAGGGGAGTGGGAAGCAAGGAAGAAGACAGGCCATTGCTTGGAAGATCAGTTTTGACCAGGGACCCTCAGAGTTAACTGAGGATGGAGAGTTTGCAAAGATGGGAGCCTAATGGCACACAATCCAGTTACTTTGTAGAAGTCGTGTGTGTTGCAAGGGAGCTTACATATGTAGACAGTGACACAGCCAGGCTCCTTAGCTTCACGTCTGTCTCTGGGCTTGCTCCAAAGCTATAGAGTAGTCACTCTTTTATGAAGTTAGATACATAGAAAGTATCAACCTTCTTCAACCTTGTGTGAAATCTGTGTCATCTCTTATCATTATGACATTTTACATTTAAAAGCAGTGCGTACTCATTGTAAAAAAAATTATAAAACCATAAGAGAACACTTTCCCTCTCTTCAACCAAAGATAGCCACAGTTAACTGTTTTATCCTTGGTCTTAGAAGACTGGAAATGAGTGCAAAGGTGGTGGGAATAAAACTCATGGACAACTATCAGTTTTCTCCACAAGCATTATGAGGCATAAACAAGTTGTGAAGATCAGTACAGACAGAGGACACATCTGAGCAAGCTCAGTGTCCCATTCTGCTCCTGGCAGGGATGCAGCCAGGGGAATGATGGAGATCTGTAGTCGTTCTCAGTCCTAAATAGATAATACTCAATCTTTGATATTTTGATTTCCTGTTCCCAAAACCACCACTGGAGGAGCCACAACAGTTCCCAGAAGGACTATTTTGTTTAATTTTGTTTTGTTTCTGTCAAACATTTTAATTCTATCTATGTCTACCTATCTATTCATTCATCTCTATTGACAAAATTGAGCTGATATATATATATATAGTATGGAACTTTGTGCTTTTCATTTTTTTAATACTTTGAGTATTTCCCATATCAATATGGGAAAACTCTTCAAAAACATGGTTTTAAATTATTAGTTCAATTATACAGAGGCAAAGGTATATCCAATCAAATTTATATTTATTTGGAAAAAATCAAGAGTTAATTAGCAAATTCTCATATTTAAAAACTCACTTGCTAAGTTATGAGGGCTAAATTTACTGAACTTTCCACTTGCAGTGTCAAGAAAATAGTCACTTATGTTTGTAGAGAAGACATCAGTTAAAATTAACTCTCAGAATTTACCTCTACAAGGAAGGAGCAAATACTCAGAGGTCTTACCCACATAAGTTAGACTTTTTCATGAAAAAAATCTACATCTAAATTCTTTATATTTATTTCTTTGCTTCTTTATTAAACCTTCAATTTTTTTTTTATTTTTATTTTTTTGCTTTATCATCTCTCTTTTCTCATGAACCTTCAACAGAATCTGTATTGTGTACTGAGTAAGTCATGTTAATGGATTCCATAGATAATTTCCAAAGATTGAAAAGGCCTTTGACTTCAGAGAAATTGAAGCAATTTTGAAAGAAGCCGAAGAGGTGTATATTAGAAGCCTCTCCATGCACGTGAATAGTGGAGTGACATTTGAATTTGACAGAAAGAGTGAAAAGATCAAGTTGAAATGTGGCACTAGAGAAGGGAATGCCGCCTTATCCGTGCCTTCTCTGTTTGCTGAGAGAAGATATTCTGAAACTTTGAATGAGAAGTAAAGGGCATTAGCATCAAGCGAGAGTACAGGAGTCAACCTGGATTTGCAAATAACAAAGTCATCTCAGCTAAACTCCAGGAAGACCTTGAAGCTGAGATCCAAGATCACACGCTTAAAAATAAGTAACTATTGTTATAGATGAGTGTGTAGGTGACCAAAGTTGAATTTGCACAATAAAGGAGAGATCACAGAAAGGAGACTCTGAAGGAGTAAGGTTACCAGGGCTGGTTCTGGGAGTCTAATTCAGGAGGCTGGGCTAGTCTCAGAGTCCATAAAATGATATCTGAGAGGTGAGCAACTTCCATTTTGGCTTTCAGAAAAAGTTTGAGGACACTACATTGACATTTTCTTTCTTGTAAAGGATGGACTCTTCATTGCAGTTGTATGTATGTATTCTTAATAATAAGGGCTGTATTTTCTCCTGGATTTTCTCCTTAAAGTTTAGGGCACCCATGGCCCCTCAGCGTCTCGTCATTTATTCACAGGTGAACACCAGAATTCAAATATTGCTGTGCTTGACTCAGTTGGATTAAAGAATAATTCAGATAGAGAACTCCTTGAAATTCACTTTCTCAGAAGCTACGGTCAGTAGTTGGTTGGTTATAAATAGTATTTCTTCCTCCGTATTGTTTCATTCTGTTAGAATAAGAGCAAGCTGGTGTATTATTTGAGAATCTTAAAAATAAGTTTAAAAATAGAAAATAAATTATAGTGTAAGAAAAATAGCATAAGCTTAATTGAAAAAAAGATTTTAATTAGGGGATAAATTAAAAATGCTTTAATAGTAGTGTTTACCTATAACAAATAAAATCGGTTAGGGAAGCTTAGAACAGTGGTTAAGAGGACGTATGTCTACAGAATCATACTGCCTCGATTGAACTCTAGATTTGCCAGGAAGTAGCTGAGAGATCTTGGAACAGTTCTTCCCTTATATAAAATTAGAATAATAATATGTGTCCACCTAATAGAGTTGTTTTGAAAAATGAAATGAGATACTTATAAAGCATTTTGCACATTGCCTGGCACATGGCAAGCTCTCTGAGAATGCTTGTTCCTGCCTGAGACAGAAAAGGCCCATGTTAGCTCAGATCCTTTGAGAAGCAGATGCTGAGATGGGATTATACATGCAGATTTGTCGAGGCGAAACATCTGAGAAGGATGAAGGGGAAGAAACAGGAGTAGCAGGGAAAGCCTCCAGGCGGTAATGTAGGTCTGACATCTGTGTAAGAAGGCAGGGTAAGAAAGGCAGATTGAGTAGGAAAAGTCTCAGACTGCAGCACGGCTCCAAGAAAGTTCAGGGCAGATCGACTCAGAGTCCTCAAGCCAAAGGTGTCTGCTGGAGGAGCCTCGTGTCCCACAGGAAGGAGCCTGTACAGTCATTGAATGGGAACATTCCAGGAGAAAGCAGGGCTCTGTGCAAATGTGGCAGTGGAGACAGATAGACAGCAGCTAGGGGGTGTGGCCTACAAGCAGGAGTTTGATCAGTGTGTTTCTGTAACTGCCATGAGGCCATGGCTCGAGCTGGTGATTTAGTGCATTAGTTATACATCATTCATATTGATTTATTAAAGTATTCCCTTACTCCAACATTTCAGTACCTTGGGTCAGGGTAAACTGTCTTTGAATCTCAATTTCCTCACCTATGAAATGGGTAAAATAGTAAACATTGCATACTTATTTCAGGACTGATTTAAAGATGTAAGATAGTATACGTGAAAACATTCTCTCTCTTTAATTAGTGAAAAGTGCTCTGGGAATGTCAAAAAGTACAAAAGTATCCCCCATAGACATTTTATAATTCAAAAATTTATTTCGACTAGTCCGGCCTTTCAATTAGCCTGACTTTATAAGACTTTATTTTAATTAATTTCACATGAAAACACATTATCTACAGAAACAAATAGATTTTCTTATCTTTGAAATTACTAAAAATTTAAGGCTTACAACCAGAATGTTTTATTTTATAACTCAGTAGGCGTGGTACTGAATTAGACACTGCTCTTTAATATCTAGTTCATAGAACCTGAAGACTTTAACTCATTGAAGGATCTGAACCAACACCTCTCCCAAGAAGACATACAAATGGCCAGCAGACATATAAAAAGATGCTCAACTTCACTAGCTATGAAAGAAATGCAAGTCCAAACCACAAGGAGATACCACCTCACACCTATTAGAATAGCTGCTATCAACAAGACAAATCATAACAATGTCAGGTCATGGGGAAAAAGGAACCCTCATACACTGCTGGCGGGAATGTAAATTAGCACAGCTACTATGGAAAACAGTACGGAGGTTCCTTTAAAAACTAAGAATAGGATTACCATATGACCCAGCAATCCCTCTTCTGGGTATCTACCCACAAAATTTGAAAATAATTATCCATAAAGATATATGCACCACGATGTCCATTGCAGCATTCCTCACAGTGGCCAAGACATGGAAACAAGTGAAGTGCCCTTCGATAGATGACTACATTAAAAAAAAAAAAATGTGGTACATATATACAGTGGAATATTACTCAGCCATAAGAAAAGATGAAATATTGCCATGCGTAACAACATTGATGGACCTTGCTAAGCAAAACAAGTCAGACAAAATTGAGAACCATTTGATTTCCCTTATATGTGGGATGCAAAACTGAAAGCAACAAAGAAAGAAAATACACAAATAAAAACTTGTAGATACAGACAACAGTTGAGTGGTCACCAGAGGGAAAAGGGGTGCAGAGAGGTAGATAAGGGTAAAGAGAGTCAAATATATGGTGAGGAAGGAGATCTGGCTTCGGGTGGTCAACATGCAATGCAATATACATACAACATATTGAATTGTGCACTTGAAACCTGTATATTATTATTCAGTGTTACCCCGATAAATTTAATTTAAATATTTAAAAATATATAAAACATCTAAATAAATTTTTAAATATTAATGAGAACTCAAGAATACTCTCAAGTTCTACATCAATTGTCCATGATTCTATTGGGGACATCACAAAATGATTTGGACATAGAAGGCTCTCAATAAGTATTTGTTGAATGACTCACTGAGTCAGTTTCTTATTCTTTTGACTTTTATCACTGATCTTTCCTCATAGGGATTAGGGAATCTAAACATGAAAACATAGAAAGAAACGAGATGAAAATCCCATTAGAAAAGGGACTTAGAAAAGATGGAATTAGAAAAGATGAGTCTGGTATTTGGACCGTATCTCTTAGAATCACAAAGATGATAGAATCATTAGAGGTCATGTGATCCTACTTTATTTTAGGGCAGGCTTTCTTAACATGGGCCAGATAATTCCTTGTTCTGGGGAGCCGTCCCACACCTCATAGGGTGTTTAGCAGCATTCCTGGTTACCCATTAGATGCCAGTAGCATCCCTCCGTCAACCCCCAGTTGTGACAACGAAAAATGTATCTGAGTTGCTAAATGTCCCGGGGTGGGGATGGCAAAGTGGACCCCAGTTGAAAAACCACTGCTTCAGACACTAGGCAACCAAGGAAGTCAAGAGTTTAAACACGTTACCAGGACTCTTGACAAAACACGCACACACCATTACTCTAACCCAGCACTAAGTGCCTACCCATTTCTCTTTCCACTACCCTACACTGCCCGTCCGATTCAATAAGTGATTACATGTGTCTCCAGTAAAGTTGTCATTACTTTATCCTGACCATTTATACTTCTTCCTAGCATTCTTCCAGTGTGTCGGCTGTTTGATATCATATGCATTTGATTGCGTGGAAGGCAAGGCTTAATATCCCTTTCTATATTGGATTAAACATGAAGTTCCTCTTAGAGGTGAAAGGGGCATGTTTTGAAGCTCAAAATTGATAGCGGGGAGAGAGTTCAATAATCTTTCTTTTAGGGACTGACTTGCTGTATTATGCTTCCTTTGCCCAGCATACACTTAAATAGAAAAATATATCTGTACACAAAGATTTCTATGAAAAGTGCCTGCCAAGTTCCGAAGACACCTCTCTAAAGTGGCAGAGAACAGAATGGTCTTGTAGGGATGGTTGAGTGTAATTTCACATAATTCTATATCAGGTTTCTGAGAACCCTTTTGGAAAGCTCTGTTATAAATTAGCACTGGGTCTCAAAGAAATGGAAAATTAGTATTTTCTTTCCCAGCCTACAATTTATTGATCAAAGAAAACTTATTTTTGGCTTTGTAGTGTTGCAACAATCTGAAGCATATTAATAAAGAAAGAGAGTTGCTTCTTGGGGAGATAACCTTGATGACTGTAATTTTTCTCATGAGTATCAGTGCTGCTTATGTGCCAATACATCACAAGTGAAGGGGAAGGGAGGGGAGCAGTTGTTGCCTAGCGAGGGCAGTGTGAAGTCCCATGTGTTTTGCTTTGTCTTCTTTCAGTCTTTTTCAAGGAGTTCTCCTTCTTCACTCTTTAGTCTGGAGAAGGACTTAAGGAGAGAGTATTATAACAAAAGAAAGGTTTTTCGATTGTGAAGGTAGAAAGAGCTGACAGGGAGTCGCCTAGTTCTAATCACTGATTCTACCTAATACAATAACCAAGGGACTTGACCGTGATTTATTCCTGTGTGTGTTCACGCACACATCCATTCCAGGAGCCACCTGGGCTCCATCCCCACTTCACTGGCTATTAACAATGTCACCCTGAGGAAATCACTTGTCCTCTCTCTGACTCAGTTTCCTTATCTGTAAAATGAGGAGATTAGTATCTAACACAAATACAGACAAATCAGTTAATGTTTTTAAAGTATGTAGAAAATTACCTGGCACATACCGATGTCACTGTTTTTTTCACATGGGAATGATATATGTAATAACAAGTACACAGTTTGTAGTGGGCATTTCGCTAGGTGTTGGTGATTTATTACAAGAAGAAAAAAAAAAAAAAAAACTCGAGAGACAGGAAGACACCCAAAGAAGGAAATAGGTCACATTTTTAAAATTCACCTTTCAGATTGCGTTTATTAAACACCTCCTTCATGGAGGCCATTGTGCTAGCCACGCAGGAGGCAGAGATAATAGTGTTTCTATTCTCTAAGAACTCCGATGGAGGAGGGAAAGTTAAATGTAATTATAAGATAATGTGACAAGTGATGTGATAAGTATAGACACAGTGTAATATATTTCCATTGAGAAGCTCACAACCTGGGGCTGGGGCCGAGATGGAGGAGATATGCAGGGGAAGTGATGTGTGACTCCAGGCCAGTTAGCAGGGGGTATAAGACAGCACAGAGGAAGGGGAGCCATGGCGAGGAGCATGATAAGGAGGGAGGTAAACACCGTAGCACGCCTTGATCGGGAAGGGCCCTGCAGAACAGGTTAAAGAGTGTAGGCACTACTTTGAAAGAGAAAGGAGGTCTTTAAAACGTTTTTAGCAGGGGAGGGATGTGGTGGAAAGGAGGGGATTCTATTGGATGAATTGTGCTCTTGTTCCATGTGGGGGAAGGCTGGGAGAAGGCGAAACAAGAGAAGGCTGAAAACCGAAATTGGGAAAACTCCACCTAGAGATGATGAGGCTTGAACCTCTGCATCTTGAGAGAGGTGAGGAGGCAGAGATGGAGGTGGAAGCGGCTACTAGTAGAACTCCAGCGAAGTCGTCCTGACTCTTCTCCTGGAATGGGAAAAAGCAAGACAGTGAAGTTGACTGTCTCTCACAGGTAGAAAAGTCTTATTTGACCTTCAGAAAAGGAGGAAAATTTATAATGAGTTGTCAGGAGTTGTCTTCCTGAGAGATTCGTGTCATCTTGCGATGTTGTAAACTCGGAGCCCTACGGGTACCTCTTGCTGCCTACCCTCTTTCTGAGTCCTGGTGTGGGAACTCCACTTTTTGGCACCTTTGATTTGGCTTGAGAGGATTTTCCCATGTTATTTTTGACATAGACACAGATGTAGAAAAACTTTAACATACGATTTTTCTTTGGTCCTTTTTCTTAAATCATAGATATTTGAGCAGAACCTGAAAGGATCATTGGAGATCATCTAATGAAATGGTAGCAGAAAACTTTTTATCTCAGATGCCATCAGCAAAGTCTTAATAGTGGCTGCTTGGAGTGCTGTGTTGACAAAGAATACAAGGCCCATATGGCTTGGTGGAAAAGTGACAACATCAACTACAGATGTCCATCATGGGCAGAGCAGAAGCACAGGTGCTTCATACATCCATCTCGAGGATAAAGCATCTCAGCCCACAGCCTTAATGGATTTGACAAAGGTCACAAATTTACTTAGGCGAATGGCTGCAAAGAAAACCAGGTTACATGGTCCCAGTGCTGAGATAATTCGTTCTTTTCATTGATAATATTTGCCTTGGGTCGCTGTGTGTCATGATCATGTTTTCTTGTGTTTTTCATTTTCAGTGCTAGATTTTCAGCTTTTAACAGTGCAGACAAGTTTCCTCCTTTCATGGAGTATCTTTCATGTGGGGCGGGCAGGCAGGTAATAAATAAATGCATACATCAGATAATAGCAGACAGCAGTTGCAGATTATGAAAACAATATGGTGATGTGAAACAAATTAAAACATGGCAGTGGGTGGCCAGTCAGAAGTTGCTTCAGAAAACGGGGCTTTTTAGCTGAAACGTGAATCAGAAGAAAGAGCCAGCAAGGCCAAGATCTGACAGAGAAATACGCCAGGCAGTGCGAATACCCAGTGCAAAGACACTAAAGCTAAAAGCAGTCCTGAGTGTTTGAGGAACAGAAAGAAGGCCTGCGGGGCCAGGACACCGTGAGAGAGCAGGACAGTAGTACCTGGGAAGACGGGAGAGTTCGATGGGGGCCGGGTGATATTTCCTCGTTTCTCAGGGAGGTGAGTCTTAGGGTCCCGCTCAGAGGCCACAGGCAGGAGCAAAGTTGGGGGCTAGACCCACGGTCTCTGGTTTCTGAGTGCAGTGCTTTCGAAAGGCTCTATGAATACATAGCCCGTTCTTTCTTTTGATAGGAAACTCCTTGATTATAACTGCCAAGATCAAACAACTGATAGGATCAAAAACTTTGCTCTATACAGATTAGAGTGGAAAATGGAAACCTGGAATAAGTGTGTTTCCTTCAGGTGACCTTAGTAAAACATTCATGGGGTGCTGACAAGTACTTTGAATCTATACAATGGGGAACACAGTTTAAATACTTTGATATATTGCAAGCAGCTTCTAGAGAATCTTAAAAAAGATTGCGAAGCTCATTTAAATCTTGTACCAACCCTGTGAGAATTGGTAGGAAATAGCTATAGCTATTTTTTTTTCTAGATGAATTGAATGAGGCAGAGAGATTAAATTACTTGATTTCACATTTCTTCCCATAGTCTCGCATTCAACCTAATAGATCCATTCCACACATATTAATTTATAAGTAAATGTATGGTTGAAATCCAAACTGTGCAAAGCATTGTTAGAATCTTTGATTTTTGACTCCTCTGGTCTCAATTTGTATTTACCTTACTAATTATGAGTAACAAAAAGAGTGAATCTTTCAAGAGTCATGTGCTTGAGCAAGATGCTGAGCCTGCTGAATATGATTTGATTTGTCACTTTATTCCTAGACATGTTCCGCTAGATGTACAGTGGTCAAGTTTCAGGCTGCCCCGTTTGATATTCACATACATTCCATGAACTGTCTTGTCCTTTCTTCGGCTCACTTTCTCCCCACCACCCCTCCCCAGGCAGATTTACCTGTTCTGTGCATTTTGTTCCTTATGTGCTGTGCTCTTAAGTGACAGCTTACGGGCTTAATAAATCCAGGCAAAGGTATAAGTGGATGTTAATGGTCCACACTCCCCTTCAGCATAGCATGTATATACTTTAATGGTGACCTTTGATGGTTAATACCTAACTCAAAGGAATGACTAATGGCAGAATTAGGAAGCCAAGTAGATTTGGAGGTCAGCATGGTAGCTAATTGAAAGTAATACATTTGGGGCTAGTCAAGGACTTTATGTGCTTCTCAGATCGTCAAGATATGCCTGTTCCCAGAGCCAGCTCTCATCCTAAGAGGTGGATCTCATATAGGATATTGTAGACCTCAAATGTTATTTCTGGCATGGATATATAGAGGTGTGAGCTGTGCCTAGAATGTTTCTCAACAAATTAACAAACATGAGCATTGATATGCAAAGCAGTGTCTGGAGAAGAAGTAAACTATGGAAAGAATAATTATCATCTACAGAATGATTTCTTCCTTCACTTTACAGAAAACATTGGTTTGGGGTTTTTAGGGGATTTTGTTTTGTTTTGTTTTTGGTTTTGGGGTTTTTGTTTGTTTGTTTAAGTATTTGCCCTTTATCATATTTTTTCTGTGGCCAGATTCTGGTAGTTCTTTCTTCTCTCTCATTGACCCATGATCTTAAAGCCTATTTCAATAAGCCAGTTACATTGCTGCTCATAAGGGAGGAGTACAGCATAGATGGACCCTGTCATCTTTTTTTAGTGTATGCCCTGATGCGTAGCACAGAGTCTGCGTACCTGGATACACTTGGATGTGTATAGAAAATCCCACTCTAAAGGGATCCCTCACATTCTACTTCGAAACCATCTAATTAAATAAGCTCCAAAATTATTGCATTTTATAATCTCCCAGTGCAGATTTTTCTTCCACAAAAGAAGACAAATGAATCTGAAATTCTGCTTTCTATATAAAGGTATATGCAGGTATCTGCAGGAAAAAAAAAAAAAAAAAGAAAAAAGAAAGAAATTCTCCCAAAAGCACAGAAAAAGAAAAATTATATCTAGAGCAAGTTAGGCCACCTTCCAGAGATTTTAACATCAGTGATGAATTTTCTAATGCTATTGAGAAAAGGAGATTTGTGAGACCATATAATTGTAAATAAATCTGGTTCGAATCCTGAAGTAGTGAAAAAAATGTAATTGAAATCAATGTAAATATGTAATCTCAGGCTTTAATATGTAATAGGAACCAGTGGTGACCACGTGGAAAGTAGCTTCCTATATGCCATTGCTTTTGCCTGGTGAGGAATGACCAGTCCAGGAGTCAGGTGACCTGCATTTTCTAAGAACATTCACTTTATGATCTTGTGCTCTTCACTTTTACAGGACCTCAGATTCTGCATCCCAAAACCAAAAGGTTATGTAAAACTTTATTTTCTGGGTACCTCTCATCTATAAAATTCTATAAGCTAAGAAATAAAAACAAAGACCATAAATGTTTTTATAAGGACAAGAGATTTTGCAACGTACCATTCTGGGCCCATCTCGCTAATATTAAGCTGTGACTCTCATAGCAATTAATCTATATTGTTTTAGCTTATGTCCATCTTGGGATACATTATTTATAGAGTTGCCTTGCTTCCCCTAGACCGTAGGTTAAAATTGATATAAAACGTGACTATAAAAAGCTTTGCCAGTGATACGTGGTGAGTACACATCTCTGTTGGATTGTTTCCCCTCACGTAATGTTCTCGTGTGGCTTATGGAAATAGGCATCCTTGCTTTATTTTTAATTTCCAATACGCCATTCATTTCTTCCTTTGGTAAAACTTTCCTGGATATCTTCTATGAGCAGAGCACTGTGTCGGATACTGAAGATTCCAGAGTTGTTGGTGTCTGTCTCTGCAGTAGCCAGTGTTCAGTAAATGACAGCTCGTTTCCCCATTGGCCACAGGTGCAATTTCTAGTGTTGTTATTATTTTCGTAATTTCTAGAATCTCAGAGAGTTTGGTATGGAAAATAACAAGAACATCCAGTGGAGATTAGCTTGTGCTTTAAATGATGCACCTTCTCCATCGGTGCCTGGATTTGGTTAAAAGTGGTTGGTGATGCTTTCAAAAATTGTGTGGCATTTCCTCACAGCAGAACTGGGACTCCGGACTGCTTCTGGACAGTGCACGCTGAGGTCCCTGGAAAAGCAGTAATATCATCATCTGGGAACTTGTTAGAAATGCACGTTCTCATTGGGTTGAATCAGAGACTCTGGGGTGGAGTCCAGCAGTCTGTGTTTAAACAAGTCCTCTGGGTGATTCTGATGTGCCCGAAAATGGGAGACCCTCTGTTCCAGGACGTCCATAGAGCCCTGGAGAATGTTCCTGGGGAGGACTGACAGTGAGGTGCCCAAGACAAAAATGGGTTGAAGGAAAAGGGATTGCAGAACCCCTGCCCGCACAGAGTTTGCAGCCTAGTGAGGAAGTGAGTAGCCACTGAAATTAATATGCAATGCAAACTCTGAGAGAGCTGCAAATGCCAAGTTTAAGTGCAGGCATGGCCTAAGATTCAGGCAAGACCACTAAGACCCGAGTTTGAGCAGAGTTTGTGCCTTTGATGTTGTATGGGAGCCAGTGGGGGTCTTGGAACCTGTTTAACAAAATTCATTAGTACAGTTATTTTCCTTGTACTGTTCTTGGAGTTAGTGACCACATTCCCTGTGATTTTTTTTTTTTCAGGCTGACTCAATATTTTAATTATCTACACAAATATGCATATATATATACACACATGTACAAAAAAAGTCACTGGTGACTGTAATATTCTGTGTGCAGCTTGCTTTGTACTATAGGGGGACAATAAATATGGGTTAGGTACCAACTCTGTACCAGGCACTGCCCTGGGTCCCTGACACACAACTCCTAAATTTATTTTCCCAACATTGCTTCAGGTACACACTGTTAACTCTACTTATGATAAGTAAAATGACTCAGCAAGATTAAGTCGCTTGCCCCAGGTCACACAGCTCGCAAGTGACAGAGCAGGAATCAATCCGGCAGCCTGTCTCCAAATTTCTCTCTCTCAACCACAAGGTGAAGAATTCATGGGCCAGAATGCATTTCTCATTAAACATATGCGCACTAAAAGAGAGACTCTCCTTCATGAATTTGTACTTGACCTGTGTATTTCCTGTCCCCAGACTCACAGGACTTGAAGGAAAAATATCAGGTGCCATTGTTCATTGGGTGTGAAGCAACCTCCAAAATGTCACACCCAAATTTAGAGAAGCTGGGAATTCTAACCCATGGATATAAGCAACTGGAGCCACTCCCAAAATATGGCAAACTAGGACATAGATACGAGGATATGAGCGTGGGTTTGGGGAGGGGAGTGATATAAATAGATGATCAGGCATATTTCAGGGCGACAGCCACTGGGGAAGAAGGAGGTGTCTCTACCAGCTGGCACACAACTGATCCTACATCTTCCTTCTCCAACTTCCAAGTTCTTCTCCAGTTCTCTCTATTTTCACATAGTTCCCTCCGCTTGCCCTTAGCTGGATTCCTTCCTCCCTTGAAATGCCCTTGACAGTAATTTCATCTTCATGTTAAATGATATAAATACAACCAGAAAAGCACAGAGTATATATGTTTTCCCAACTGCTAACCCCCTTATCAATTTCAGATGGAAGAATTATAAACTAGAAATGAAACAAAACACGTTCAATTTACAGTAGTAAGAATGCCGATGGCATAATAATTAATAATGAAAGCAAATACAGCTGTAACGATGTCACCTTATAGAACTGCTTGGAATATTTTACAGATTATATGTTTATGTTTTGGTTTAATTTCTAAGCTAAGCCACATCCATGTTATTTCACATTACAAAACTGCATCAAGCAACACCCTCAAAGATTACTACTTAAAATTTCAGTTAAGGAAGTTGAGGAAGATTTTAGGCAGCCAAATGTCCTTGGAGTTTCAGTCTTTTTAAGGCTAAGTATATAAGATCAACTTTTGCGCACGCTCGTGTCTCCAAACTGTTGTATTTGACATATTTTCAGGCATCGTCATTTAACTGTGTCTCAAATCAGTGCATTCGTAGTGAAACCATAAATTCGCTAGATGGAGAGGTGAATTCACAGGTGCATTTTTTCACCTACCCTGGGACCGGAAGCTCCCCCAGCAGAGCCTCACGTAGCCACTGGAACGGTATCTTTGCCCAAGAAAGATGAGTACTTTTGATTTGGGCTGAGATAAGAATTTGCATAGTTTAGCAGAAGCAGAAATGTTGCCCAAATTTGTACCTGCTATAGAAATGGTCCCTTTTAAAAACTCAGCTCTCAGTGAGAATTGGGGTTTTTCAAAATGAGCAAAAGCAAATTATCTATAGGGGATTCAAAAGGCAATTTATATGCAGCTTTCCCAACACCAACGAGCTTTAGTGAAAACAGCACTGCTTTATTCACTTGCTTTAAATATTCAGGTTATTAATACATTTTCAAATTAATAGTTTGGAAATTTTTATACCCTTCTAACTATGAGTCAATAGTACATCTCTACCTGCGAGAGTGACTTGATGCATTCATTTTACTACAATGACAGTGTCATTTAGAAAGCCATTAAAACATAACCTTAAAATTAACATTGTGACTCTACAAGGAAACATTAAATGGGTTGGAAAGTAATGGTCTTGAAAGGAAAAGGCCTGCCTTTAGAATACAAGTTAAAAAATAATAAAAAATAAAGGGGAGAAAAAAGCCACTAATGAGTAATTACTTTAATGAGCCTCTGGTCTCAGAGACGCTCACATTCACTTGCATTAATCCTCTGAAATATTGAATGGCATGAGCACATTAAAATACTCGTTTTAGTGCTTTTTTTTTTTTTTTATTCAACAACGCCATGGCATAGTCCAGACTCCTTCATGAGGCAATCTCACTGGAATTGACCTTGGCACCAAAATGCTAGTGCCGTTGAGGCGATGCCACCAGCCGCTGTCTGGAGCTCCCTAAAACACTAACAGGACTGTGAATCTATTTTGATCCCTCTGTATCTCAGCATCCTCACTTGAGGCCCCATTGCATAGGACCGTTCTCCATGGAAGACATTTTAGCAAGCAGTTAATGCGGAAGGTCCGCGTGTGATGCTGAGGACAGATTTTATTTTTTCAACCTGGGACCAATCACAGAGCCTTTCTGTTCATCCAAGACCATATATGTTCAATAAGCAAAAGCAGTGCTATCACTAGGAGATGTTCCGAAGGGTGAATGAAATGACCTAGCAAAAATGCCTGGCACAGCGCCACTCTTGGTATTAAAGCAACTATTATTAGGTTAAAAATGACATTTCTCAGCCTACAAGCCTTACAGATTCACCATGAACTGGTCCCAGCTTATTATAGAAGGTTATTTCTTACCATTTCCTTTCACTTCTTACTCTTGTCTCTTTACGTCCTGGCCCAGGGTGCACATTAACCTTGAGTGTGCATAACAATATCTTAGGGACATGTGAAACCCAGATGGTTGGGCTCCAAACAGAGTTTTTGAGTCAGTCAGAGTGGGCATGGGGCTCAGAAGTTTACATTCGGACAAGTTCACAGGTGATGTTGATGCTGCCGGTCTGTGGACCACACTTTGAGAACGACTAGTGAAGTCTACCATTTCTAGAAAATGCCACACTTCTTCCCTCAGTCACCCAGAAAGGTGGTACTGAGGCCCAGCTCACAGCCACCTCAGCGAGCCTTCACTAATTCCTGAAGCCGAATTGGCTCCCCTGTGTTTCGTTCCCCTGCTCCACTTAGTGCTGTAGCATCGTTATCGTTCATGCCGCATGTTACATGTTCATCTACCTGGACCACACGCTCTTCCAATGGCAGAGACCATGTCACATTCATCTTTGTAATGTTAGGGTTACGTGTTCAGCCTGGCACGTGGTAGCTACTGAATAAACACTATTTGAGTTAATGAACAACCAAACACATACCGCAGGTCTCTGTTTATCCCCTTGCCTTCGTTATGAGTAGTTTCCTCCTTCAGAAATGCTATTATTTATTGACTCTGATAGTGAGTGCTGGTCCATATTTCAAGATTCTGAGCTAGTAGTTTTTGAGTCACAAAACCTTCTCTAACTTGCTAGAGTAAGCACTCCTTCCCCTAAGCACTCATTGCTCACAAGTTTTGTGTAGTCCCCCGCCTCCATCTGACTGAGTTTTTTTTAGAGCTGCAACTATATTCTATTGATCTGAGTGCCCCCAGAACCTACTAAAATGTCCGGAACTTAAGACACTCTTGGGGAATGTGTGTGGAATGCAGGAAAGCCGAGAGAACGGGTCCCAGGCCAGGGCAGCCTCGTCTGGGAGGTCAGTGGAATTCTTCCTGATGGCCTCAGCTCTCCACTCCCTTCCCGAGACTCTTTCAAAATGTCTTCCCAGTTCCACCTCTTCCACAGGCTGGATGAGAGAGAGAGACAGTGCAGTTAGAAAGCGCCACGATTGCTCAAGCAAGAAATGGTGAGACCCTAAACTAAGCAGCAGTATGGAGTGAGTTGGGGGCGGGGGCTGACTGGAAAAGGAGCCATAAGGAAGCAGTCTCTAAACTGACCAATTTAGAATATTGAGCCTCAGGCTCCAGGGTAAAAATGACCTGTTTTTGAATCCTAGATTTTCAACCAATCTTGTACTTTAGCTTTCTACCCCCTGGAGTTCTTATGTGTAAAATTGGAACAAAAAAATATATTATTGTGGGTATTAGATGAGACATGGAAAGATTCTCAGCCCAATGCTTGAATTATAGAAAGTTGGCAAGATACAGAGCTATACGGAGTAGCTGTGATAACCTGTTGATTAATGCCCTCAGGCTGTGTACAGAAATGGTATGTGATTTTGTTCTTTATCTATAAAGAATTTATGGAACAACTGGGTAGGAAAAGCTGACCACACCCAAAGAAGCCTTTGACTACTACATGTTGCTGAGTATCCATCACTAAGTAAATGATCCAGGGCAGATTTTCATGTGATTGGAGTTTGTAAAGGGTAGAGAGCAGAGAAGAAGGGCTTGAACAACATGTATTGTACTTATACTTTATAACTATGTAGTAGTTGGGGAGCCGAAATCAAAAGAAATAGGGGAAATCAAAAGCAAGTCGGGGCTGTAGAATTTTCTTATGAGTAAAGTTGCATATGTATCATTGCCTATTATTATCAGCATTTATCTTTTCAGACTTTAACAGGATACACTCAATGTATGGCTCAGGCTCAAATAGTAATTGAGTTTTTTGATCCCAATGTACAAACAGTAACCCCATATAAAGAATGGCACAGAAATTTTAATGGGCTTATATAGCCATAGAAACACAAATCAGTGCATGTACTTTTATAATCTGCAGATGGTACTGCAAATGGAGAGTTTCCTAAGCAACTCAGTTTGGACAGACAAAAATCATAGTAACTGACACATATGGTGTGACTGCATGTCAGGCCTCGTGCGTTTACATTTAACAAGCCACGCCGTCCTCAGAGCAACAGCATGAGGTAGGCACTGTCCTTAATTTACGGATTAGGTAACTGAGGTGCAGAGAGGTTGGGGCATTCACTAGTTTCCGCATGAACTCAAGACAATATGGCTTTCAAGTCCATGCTCCCAAGCCAAATGCCATTGGCAGGTCATGGTTCAGTCCCCAATCTGAAAGCTCTGCCCGCACAGCCCTGGCTAGCCAGGTGAGGCCACACCCAGCCTCTCTGTTTGGAGCAACACACTGGTCCCCCTCCACCACTAGTGACGATGATCGAGTAAATTTTCTCTGCAGTGAGTTTTTATTGCCGCCCTCCTTGGGGTACCCACACATTCCAAATGCTAGTCCCATCCTTTTGTTTGCTCAGACAAGTAGATTTGTCACTTGAAACGATCTTTTAATTGTTTCTTTTCCTCTGGCTTCTTTCCAGGGCTTTGCAGCAAATGTTAAATGCTGTTTAAAAAATGTTTTTCTTCTTGTGGAATAGGTTAACATGTGTGTTGGTTAACTGTTGCATTTTGAACTTCCCACTTGGTAACTGACAGCCTGTAATTAAGCATAACTTGAACTCTGACCATATCTCCATGTAGTTTTGTAGCCTGTCATCAAATTTCTGTTGAATATTTTCTGTGAAAATGGCATGCAACTAAATGCTTCCTGGTTTAGCAATATCTCATCGTGGTTAGGTTAGAACATTCTATGAAGGGTTGGAGACCTGGAAATTCTGTCACTATATTGCAAACATTTTTATTTCTTCTTGATAACACAATTTGTATGTAATACATCCGTTACATATTTTCTTTAGGGCATGGAAGCTCAAATCAAAGAATAGAAGGCAAAGGCTATGGTATACATTGAAATATCTAATACATGTCAAGCTGTGGCTTACGTGTTTTCCTGACTGTGGGACGGGGTGATGTACCTCCCACCTGTCCACTGTTGGCACTCCCGTTTGAGGGCCTGTGGCCTAACACCTCTCATAGAGCATATAGCTCTGATGTGAGGATTTGTCTCAGATACCACCGGGGATTGAGGCTGCAATCTCACCTATGCTACAGTATTGGGAAAGGTTGCGGGCCAGCCAGCTGCTTCCTTAGGGGTTCCCCATCCAACTTAACTAGACTTTTCAGAGTTCTGAACCAAGAGGAGTAAAAAGAGGGCAAGGAAGGTTAGATAAAAAATGTCACCCCATTGATAAAAGTAGTATCACCCAGAACTGATGTTAGGAGATGCAAATGGAAGAAGATGATTTTCTGTGCAAAGGAAGATGTTAGAACCCCATGGAAATGCCTGAGGACAAAGAACTATCAACCCCCCTCCCCTCCACCTCTCTCTCTCTCTCTCAATTATATTGTTGTTTCTTGTGGTTTGTTGTTGCTTTTTTGCCTTTTTAGTGTTGCATAGTGAGAGAGAGGCAGACAGACAGACAGACAGACAGAGACAGAGACACAGAGACACTGGGCTATGGCTGAGCAATTTGCCTTTCAAATTTACGAAGCAGATTAAGTCCCTCCAGGCTCCCCTGGGAAGAAATGTGGAGGCCTCCAGGGTGGCCAGGCATATTATGCTAATAGATCATGCTTCACAAGGGTGGGAATCTCAGAAGTGGAAAAGCCTTTCCCCCACCTGCATTTGGTAAGGGAGTTCCTGGAGGGTAGACAGTGGTATAGCAATAGGCAGAAAATATCTTAGAATTGACATGACACGTCAATTTTTTACTCAACAAGTTGGGGGGGATATCATTTTAATAGTAACACCAATAAGGAGATATTTATGGAACAGCATAGAAAATTGCATAAATATTTAAAACAAAACATCATACTTTAAAGCTGTCTCAGGGTTGCTTTGGGCTAAACCCCCAGGTTGCCCAGGGGTGTATGTTCATTCTTCTCTGCCTAGGGTAACTTCAGGGGAAAAAGTCTGGAAGCTCTCCTAAGATACAGAGCATGCCACATAAAACCTTTATGAAAACACAAGCATAAACTTGGCAATGTTAGCAGATTGAAAAGGATGGAAGAGAGGGTTTCAGAATCAAAGAGAGACAGTCAACAGAGAGGCAGGCGGCTAAAGAGGCAGACACACAGCATAGCACCACATGGGCAGGCTAACCAAAGGGCAGGAAACGGGGGTGGAGGGAATGAGGGAGAGCCTACAGCGTCTGAAGACATAGTGGCTGATGTAACAAGGGGCAGCAGAAGGACTGAAGGTTGGTTCTGAGGCAGGCCCATGCATCCATGTTCCTCTGCTTTTATGGTCCAGGGAGCCATGCCACACAGTCCTGCTCAGCCCTGTCAGGGGTGCGCTCTGAGTGAGTTCAGTCTGCGTGGGATTTTGTTTGCAGAGAGGCAGACCTCCAAGCCTCTGGCTGTATGTATGCCCACTCAATTGTATATGATCACTGCAGAGAACAGAGTAGAATGGAATGGAGCAGAGTGGAATGGAATGGGAGGGAATGGAATGGAATTGGGATCCTCTCAGGTGGGCCTTGCCGTTAGAAGGTGAAGCTCTAACACTAGTGGAATCTAGACAGGTTTAAGAAGATGCCTTGCTACCAGGTGTTAATTATTGCAAATGCAGAGGATTGTAGTAAAACTTGAGGTCAGTGCCTTTCTTTAAAAGCACTCAAATTAAAACAAACAAACAAGCTAGCTGACTCGCCAGTACAGCTTTTCTGCTGAATTTGGTTTGCAGGACTTCCATTTCCTATCCCTGTCACCTCTAACTGAACTAACTTTCTTCTTATAAGCTCAACACATATGTTGCCTCATTTAATTCACCTAATATTCCAATGGAAGGTGTGCTATTCACATTTTCAAGAGGAGAAATCCAGGCCCCCAAGTGATGGTAATTTTTCTAAGGTCACAAAACCCTAAAATTTATGATCAAATGTTTAAAAACAAAATTAGAAACTTTTTGTGGCATCCACTTCAGAGCTTCCAAAATTTCTAAGGGATGTTGCCTACAGACCACGGAGGTATGGAAAAACATGATCCTCCACAGAAATGTGGTTTGCAGAATTCTTGTCCACAAGACGATTATCAAACATAATAGTGCTATTTAACAAAATACAGTGACAACTTGGCTATTTTCAATAGCATGTTTCAAAATAAACACTAACAGCAAAGCTGGGACTCTCAAAAGTCAAGAGAAGAAATGGTTATTGACTCGGAAAAAAAAAGTAATTGCTTTAACAGAGGAAATGTTTTAATATGAAACTTAAAAAGAAACCATCAGTTGATGTAGTCAAAGACTCATTAACAGTCAGATGTTGGACAGCTCTTTCACTGACATCACTTTATATAATGAATTTTTATTTTTTTATTTTTTTTTGGCATATGTGTATAAAATCCAATAAAACATTGAAAGGAAAAAAGATAAAAATTAGTGGAGGTGAATGGCTTCTCTAACTAGGTGATTGTTCATAGCATTCATTATTAGCAATAGATTTTTACAACATACACTTGTTAATTCTAGTTCTTGCTTTATTTTTATGAGAGCTTGGGCATGAATGTCGATTTCACCCAGCAAGTGGAGAGTTTACAAAGCGCCTGGGAAAGTGGAATTAGACCCTGAGCCTGGGCTGGCTTATTTTGCATATTTCCTTTATTTAGAAGTTAGAGACCTACTGTTATTTGGCTTTCTCAGACCCATTTCCCCCCACACTGTTTAATTGGACAAACATGCTAGGCCCATCACCATCTCGGCCAGGAAATGAGTATCTTCTCAGATCAGAGTTCCCCTCGTGATTCCAGGCTTTTGGGAGCTGGAATTTAAGCATGACGGTTCAATTCAAATGGCCACAGAGGCCTCAGTAATGATTTTAAAACACCCACTCAAAAAAAAAAAAAATTTTACCTCTCTCCTGGGTGTGAGGTCACAGTGGAAACGCCGTGCCCTCACACTTGTGAACAATTCTGTTGTTAACGATGGCATATTAAGCCGGTAGACTTATTCATCAGTACAAAATACAGCAGAGTACATTTTCAAGTGTGCGCAGCGCATCGCATACACAGTGCACATTATTGGCATCGGAGCTGTGCTGAGGGGATTTAGCTAAAACTGTTTAGAGGCACCCCATAATAGTTGCCTGTAATTGCCTCAAAATTGGTTTTCTGGGGTTTAGCGCTCAGTGTTTATTATTGTTGTTATTTATTAATCTTATTCTGTGACTGTCACAACTGATCCTGGTTTTGCTAACACTTTCAAAACAGGAACACTGTACAATGTTATTTCATCAAATGATTTCAGCACTGTACTCTACCTTTAAGTGAATTAAACCCTCATACATTTTTAAGCTATGAATGAAATTCCTTAAATTTGGCTAGAATTATAGGTCCGCCGAGAGCAAGTGTTTGCCAATAAATAGAAAATTTTATTATATCTCATTTTTCAAAGTTCTTTTCTTCTTTTTTCTTCTTTTTTTTTTCATAAATCTTCATATCCTTGGTTTTTGTACAGTGAAGAAACAAATGTGTATTTTGATAATTCTTGCAGAAGCATGTAATGAACTTGGTTATTTATTCTGATTTATTGAGAGTGGTGTAAAGAGCAAGGTAAAGAAATAGATTTTATTTCCAGTAATACATTAGTGGGTAAGGATTTTCTATTTTTAATGAGACAGGTAACAAAGGAGCTTCCAACTGCAGATCCCACCCCACTCATTAATATATATCACAAATATGGACAACTCCTACGCTCTATATTTAATAAGAGAGGGTGATTAACCTTTAAATGCATTTATTACATTTTTATGTTTAAAAAGCTTGCCATGAAATCAATATTTTCTAAATTTAATCTTTTATGTACCTCTTTAAATATTTCTCATGTCTTCGTACTAACCCAAGTGGGTTATTGTTTTTTGACTTGTGGTTCTATCTCATTCATCCACACCGAAGGCTGAACCTTACTGCTTGAGCTCATCAGTGCACTGCCACCACTGCTCTGGTACCCAGTCTTGGTCCCTAGGACAGCGGGCCCCCCACTTCTGACCCAAGTCCCTCCTCAGCATTGACATTACTAGGATGGATTGAAGGTAATGACAGTATTTCTAGGTTGCTTTGTTGGTACCAGTTGTGAATAAACCAGTGGAATAAGTAACCGCGGAATACAATGTTTGGAAACTCTCCAGGCGGTAGTCTATTAAATCCTTTTACTCATCCTTTTTTGTGTATTCTTGTCCAAATTTCTCTCCAGACCTGCCCTTAGGGTGGAGCTAATTAGATCATATGTTCCTCACCTTCATTTATTCATTTATGAGTTGCTTTTTTTTTTTTTTTTCCATTGGAGTAGCCACTGCTAAGACAGCCCAGGAGGAGTGCATGCTCAGTATAGCCTCAGAGCGTTCTTCCGTGTATTAAAATTCCAGTTGAATTTTTGGCTTTTCCCAGTCTCATGGTGGGCAGAAGTTCCTTTCTTCATATTCTGTCTTTCATCCAAGAGTGTTGACTATTTTATGTTTCTTTAAATTCTCTCGACTGTATTTGTTTTCTCAGCTGCATAACAGAATTTCACAGACTAAGGTAGCAGATACTTGGTCTCACAGTTTTAGAGACTGGGGAATCCAGGATCAAGGTACTGGCTGATTGGTTCTTGGTGAGGGCTCTCTTCCTGTTTTGCAGAGGGCGGCCTTCTCTTTGTATGCCACTGGCCAAATAAATACCAGTCTCTCTCTTCCTCTTCTTATAAAGCCATTAATCTCATTATGAGGGCCCCACCCTCATGATCTCATCTAAACCTAATCACCTCCCAAAGGCCTACGTTCAAATACCATCACATTAGGGTTTAGTGCTTTAACGGGTGAGTAGTTGAGGGGAGAGGGTGAGTGCACAGGTCATTCTACATGTGTACGTGTGAACTAACCTTAATCGTTCCACCTCTAACTTTTCAAGATTACTTAGTATTTTTACTAAAACTGGAATCCCATTTTTTTTTAGTTAAAATACTTTTAAAAAGGAAATTTTATATCAGCACTGTGAGTAGAAGACCAATATTGTTTGCCGTAAATAAACGGTGCATTTATCAATATAAAAATACGGGGATAAATATGTGGCTCTCTTGTACCACACTTGGGGAACACCAGAGAAGAAATAAATGTGACCGTTCTAAATTCAGGAATGTTCCCAGGTGTCTCAGATCTTCCATGGCTGATAGAGCCTCAGAGTTGATTCAAGCCACGAGTTTTCTGTAGAACTATACTAATGATCTTAATCTGGTTTAGAATGTATCTCGAGTAGTGGAAATGAGAAGGAAAAAAAAAATGTGGCTTATATTAATTCCCTCATTTCTCCTGTCTGAGCCCAGATTCAGAGTTATGAGTAATAGATATTTGTTTCTTGATGTGAGCTGCACTGGCTAGTGGTTTGTTAACTTTAATTGGTGGAACTGTGATCATTTAGGCTATTAACAGAAACTAGTCATGTGTTCTCAAAGAAACTGGTATAAATTAGAATCTTTCATTAAAGACCAATCAGCCATTTTCACATTTCGAAATTTGACGCCCTTGCTTTCTTGATGGGGTAGCAAACTGACCAGAAAATTCATCGAATCTATTTTCTAAGGGTGAAAGTCAAGAAAATAAAAATCTATCTATATTAACAGCTTACAATATTTATATTATCAATTCTGGCATAACTAGTTCCAGAGTAAGATTGTAAAGTGATTTAGCCAATGTTGCTTGAAAGTTAGGCCGCAAAGTCAGCCTCATTACTGGCTCTTCGGATCCCTAATGTTTGCTTTCAAAGATTTAGAAAAGAATCAAAGAAGTGTTTGCCTAAAAGATAATCCAAGAGGCATCTAACTGCATGTAAAAAGGCATGTCTTTCTTTTCTAGGAGCAATATAGAGCAGTAAAGTATAATTTTAAAAATTCATGATTTTTTTTTTTTAATTGCCTCAGCTCGGTTTCTTAAGGAAGCCCAGGAGTGACCCAGGACTACAGTGATGGACAGGGGATTCAGAGACTTCCTGGAAATGACTGGATGTTTAACCGTGTAAAAGGCAATGTGGGCGATTGTGAGAACCTTGAAAAAGTAGTAGACTGATGTCATAAAAAGATCTGCCACTTAGAAACTCTGATCCCGGGCAAGGCATTGAACTTTGTCGAGCTTCAGTCTTTTCATCTATAAAATGGCTACAGTGATGACAATTGTTTCACTAATCTTACGTGGTGGCTCGTAAGGTCAGACAAGTTACTCTGCATGGTCGTGTTTTGACTACTGTAAGCTGCTCGATTAAATACTAGTGAAAGGTTTGGTTACTATCACTCTTTTCTTGTTTTTTGTCCCTGAGGGAGATAGTATAATGGTGGTCTGGCAAGGTTCAGCCAATGAGAGACCCAAGAGCTGCTGTCTTGGCCATTATGGCTGTAGCGATATGATAATATCAGGGTTCTTGCAAAGGTCCAGTCCAATAATTTTACTTGTGTGGCTAAATTTCAATGATGCATTTTGCACATTTCATTTTTTTTTAAATCACTTCTGCTTTATGCAAACTACCTTGTAGTGTCAGCCTTTCCTCAGTTGATATACAAGGAAAGGCAATGGGAATTAAAATAGATAATTTTCCTAGATCGTAGTTATTTTGAAGGACGGGTTTATGAGGTATGCTTTATGTGTGTGGAAATCTGTGTGTGTGTGTGTGTGTGTGTGTGTAAAATCTATAAACCTCAAATTATATAATGCAGCAATGTACATGTTGGGCACATAACAGCATCAAAAAGAGTTTAGGGCATACCACTCTGAACTTCAAATAAATTGATAAATTTTCTTGTTTGTTTATAATGATCTTGGCTTTCTGACATGCACGTGCGTGTGCACACACACGCACACAAGAAACACTTTTTCCTGAGTAGTCAGTCACCAACTAATGGTTGTATATTATTTTGTCATGCGGGAAATTTCATTGTGAAGCTCTGTGTAATTCATATATGCATGTGACATGCATGCATATCAAATAACTTATCCCTTACATATCCACAAAAAAATTTCACATAACTGACAATATGAACAGAATATATAAATATGAAAAAAAAAAGTTTCAAGACAAGGGAAATGTAAATAAAACTGAAAAGTCAAAGCCAGGAGTTGTAAAGACTTCAGATATGCCATTATTTGCTTTCATGACAGTTGGTTCTGTATTGCTGTTATTGGTTAGAGAAAGTTTCTAGTGATTTTAACATTTTTATATTTTATTTTAACATTAGTGTCTTGAAAAGGATTTCAGTCTTTTTTGCAGGTGATGAGACTTATTTGTATAGAAGTCAAATGACTTGCTTTAAGTTTCTCAGCTAAAAAGTGACACAATTCTAAATATAATACAATGCCAATTCCAGCGCTTATTCAGTATTTTATACACACACACACACACACACACACACACACAACTACTACTACTACTACTACTACTACACAATATCTGGTTGCTGTGAACTGATTTATTATTTTTCCCTCTTCACTCGTCTGTTAATACCTGCCCCTTAAAACCATGATTCCCAGAGGTAGCTTGATGTTTTTAGAACCCTGGATATTAATAGGTTCTCAGATTTTGTTTGAACATAGAATGCTGAGTAGTGTTAGCTGGAGAACATTTAGGAGTCTTATAATTAAAAAAAAAAAATAGAAACCACCTTTTTATAGAATCTCATGTAGTGCGGGGGAAGCTGCACGCATGGTGACAGAATGGCTATTCGGTTATTGTGAATGACTAGGCTCTGCCTGCTGACTCTTTAGGAATCAGGTGACCGAAGGGCAGAGTGACACCAGACGGGAGAAGGATACGTACGGATAATGGGAACACTTTAAAAATGATTCCTATCAGTGGCTTGATAAAGAATAAAAAGCCTTCCAATCAGCATGCAAGCTCTAGTGCATGATTATCATTCAAACCAGGTGGGTTACAGAGGGCATTGGGGCAAGGCAGACACAAAACTCGGCTGCAGTGCCCCCATCCACAGTTACGCTGGGACACCTGTACTGTTTTCCGCCTCCTTCAGTTTCCATGCGGGGTTGTTTGTAGCTTTTCCCATTCAGTTGATTCAGACTGCTTTTGAATTTGTATCATCCAGATTTTCCCCGTGTGGAAATGCGATCAGGAAGGAAAGGAGACCACACACTGCGATTTGCTTCATGCATACGCAGCTCTATTTTTATTGTATCTTAGTCAATGGAAATTAATTGCTAATTATCCAAACATTTCTCTGATAATATTTCAAGCTCTCTTGTAGCAGATGTGGCCTAAACTATATTTGGAAGAGAGTAGATGGCATTATCTTTCTTGATGGGAGTGATTGTGTAGGGATTTAAATTTTTTTGTTCACTATTTTTTTTAAAGAAAGAAAAATGGCTATCATTTTTTGCAACATTTGTTTAATATTTATACTGACCAGAGTAATTATGCACTGACTACATTAGCAAACATATGATTCTGTCAGCTTTAAGAAGTTGAGAAATGAAATTAAACAGGCTGTGGAAAATATATTCGGTTATACGCTCGTACAGATGTATAGATTGTTTAAATAACCATCAGCACACTGCATTTGCAGTCATAGGTAATGACAGACTTCTCTTATTTAAAGACTCTCATGCTAAATTATTTTTTTTATTGCGTTAGATATCTGTCCTTCAATGTCTGAACATTGCTTTTTCATTTCCCCTTTATGAATGCTAATAATATACTGGATAGAGCACTGGGTATTTTTAGTAATTCAGCATTTCTTTATATTTATACTATGAACAAACTTGAGAGAGTTTAGCTCTGATTAAAACAGATAATTTTCTCTTTTTAAAAAAGAATAATGTAGGACTGATACATAGTGAGGACAAAAGGAACTTGATGGGCACAGTGTCAAAGCTTAATTGTGTCAATAATTATTTGTGTATTTGTGCCAAGTTTTTAATGAGGAGTAGTCACTTGTGTGTAATCACGATCAATGACAAGCAGTGAAAATATCTTCATGAAGTGGCAAACTAGGGGATAAATGAAGCAATAAAACATTGCCTACAGTTTCTTACATGCTAGCACATCTGAAATGCATGAGGAGAGTTAATTTAAAAAAACTGAAGATGCTGTAAGGACGTTGCTTTGGGTGTGAGGTGCAAATGTTCATGTGAGATTTTTCCTATGTGTTCTAAGCTCGTTAGGGCCTTTTGGAGGGAAGGACACTTATGCGTTGCTCACCAAGCTGTCATTTCTACCAAGTGACCTATGTACATCCTCGTTGCTCTGTTGATAAATTGGCTCCTTTTCCCTTTCCACATTCTTGCTTTCCATGTTGTTACGACCTGTCGCCCACCATCCTGAGGACCGTTGCTCTAGTTTTTGTTTGTTTGTTTGTTTGTTTTTGTTTTTAATATTCTGCCACTTTCTAAGTGACTAGCTCTTAACTTTTATCCATATTTTTAAACTAGTAAGTTTGAGGGACCCATGCTGCTGAAGTCCTCTAGAAAAAGAGTGAAGGAACTTTTAGGAGCCCGGAAGCATCAGTGGGGGAGTTGCATCCCACAGTGACCCAGACACCTGCTTCAGTGCCTACAAGGTATGACGTCAAGTGTAAACTTAAGCAGTCACGTGACAGAAGCCCAGAAACCAGTTCCCTTAGGCACTGTCCACGTCATGGGTTTACGCGCTGTCATTGTAAACTTTGTTTAATTTGAGGCATCAACTAGCCTCAAATTATGAACTAGGACAATCCAAATTGGTGGTGTCCTGTGGCTTGAGGCACTGGAGCAAGCTTATTTATTGACGAGCATGTTGAGGCTTCGATATGCCATAAGTCTGTGTAATTGAGACAATAGCTATGAAATAGTTTGCTGGGCAGTAATGTGCAAATGGAAACACAATTTATGGATTTTCCTAATTGTGTTTGCTTTTACCTGGAATTCAAAATTAGCAGCAGTGGGGGATCATTAGCAGGTTTCCTGTGCTTTGCCACCCTTCATTTAAATGCCTGTATTTTCTCTCCTTTATTATAATTTCATTCAGTCTGATTTTTCCTTCGCGGATGATGTTTTCTGGAACTGGAAATCAGTGTCTCGTGTTGTGGTGTTAGAAGGGAGACTCCCCCCACACACACACACACTTCTTTTGGTATCTTAACAGTGAACTCTTTCCTGTATGAATATTCACTGAGGGGTAGGGAAAAACCACACCAAACACCACGTGGTTGCTAGTAGCAGATTTTGAGTAGGCCTTATCCACTGAGCTGAAGTCTGGAGACTTGCTGACATTTTGAAAATAGTTTTTAGAACAAAATGTCAGATGATGGGAGCTTTACATCATGCGAGAGTAACTTGTGCAGCTGATGCTAACTAAGCCGATTCTCACAGAGCCATATGAGGATGGGTGACCACTGTGCTTAAAAAAAAAAAAAAACCTAAATATATCCACATATATTCAACATTTCGCACAGGCTTTGCGTTGCCCAGCTTCGCCCAGCTTCTACGTGAGTCCCAGCTGACCAACACCTCTGTGGAACAATGCAAGGCTGGCACACGGGCGCTATTTTTATAAAGGAGCCGTCGGGGATGAGACGTCATTACATATTCCAACTTTGGACCAATGGCACTGCCCCCTTCTGCGATCACTCATCAAGGCAGCTGTGCGGTATTCACATTGAAATGAAGGGATTTTTAAAACCCAAGCAGCTGTATTATTCATACTTAAAATAAGAGCTTAGTTTCCCCAAATGGGTGTGACGTAAACATCTCATTAAATATTTTTAATTTTGAAGAAAAATACATTTCCAATGGCAGTGACTACACGGTGGTGGCAGCAGCTTGTGCTTGTGTGTGAGCCCGTCCGTGGGAGGCTGTCCCCTTTGCTCTTTCACTGAGCTGGGCACACTCTTCCTGCTGACACGCTCCTCATGAGTAAAGGGCCGTGTACGGGGAGAGAGATCTGGAAACAGGGTGTGCACGTTCCAGGTGACATGTCTTGATTGGGTGAACTGTCGTCTCCGCAGGGAACCTAGGTGCTTTGTTCCGGTCCATCTTCATTTTCTTTATTTCCGATGAGCTAAACCTGAAACAGAAAGTTTCTTTTCTCTAGAATTCTCTCTCTCTCTCTCTCTCTCTCTCTCTCTCTCTCTCTCTCTCTCTCTCTCTCTCTCCATTTTTATTGAGTAATGGTATGTGCTGGTCATGTCTTGCTAAAAGGTTAACATTCCCACGATGGCGACTCCGATTCTGTAGACCAAGAGATCAATGGGCTCGCTCCATTAGGACCTCATCTCCTTCCCTCTGTCTCTGTGAGGAAATGTCTTATTAGCCCCGCCCACCCATCTGTACACCGTTAACAAAGACAGCAGAGATGACTTTTGCCTTAGCCGTTACTTAGGAAAGCTTTGCCACTTCGGGTAGATACCAGTCCTCGTGCTGCTGATCGCAGGCTTAGTGGATTTAGAATGACGCACATGTATTCTTACATTTCTGGAGATGAGAAATGCAAAATGAGTCTTGTGGGGCTGAAATCAGAGATTCAGCAGGGCCGTTTTCTCCTGGAGGCTCCAGGGGAGACTCTCCCCCTTGCGTCTTCAGATCCCGGGTGCTGCAGGCTTCTCTGCGTCTTGTTCACATCTCTGCCTCCTCTGCTTCTGCCGCATCTGATTCACCTCTTCCCTAGAATCCCCCTCTGCCTTTCCCTCAGAAAGGCTTCTGGTATTGGGCCCACCTAGTTAGTCCATGCTAACCCATGTATGACCTAGTCACATCTGGAGAGTCCCTTTTGCCACGTAAGGTGGCATAATCACAATCTGGAGGATTCAGCTGTGGGTATTCTTGGGAGGCCATCGTTCAGCCTGCCTCTGGGAGTGAACTTTGGGGAGAGCTGGATCTGCGTGTGAATTCTCATTTTGTCAGTTGCTACCCATATATCTTCGGGGATGTTATTAATCCTCTTGGTTTTTTACCCACAAAACAGGGATAATATTGCCAACTCCACAGATAATGTATGAAAAGCAACAGGCATTCCCTAGTAGGTAATTTAATCCTTTCTCAACCTCTAACAAGTAAATGTAGAAGGCATGGAGCATTTCAAACGGACAATCAGGCCAAGTTACTAGTCAGCAGCAATAGCTAATCTTTTGTTTTTTTGTCCCTTCCGTGAAGTTCATAGTGGAAGTATTAATGCATGTAGGTGGTTTATGACATCCTCACTTTATTAGTATTATTATGAATCAGGGCATTTTCTCACTGCACCTCCCAACAGCGGGTCAAGTACACGAGTGATTTTTGACAAATCCTTTCTGTCACCCAGCTGCCCGTGTCACAAGATGCCAGTGGGACTGAGCGTTTTGAAAGATTCTGCCCCTGTTGAGAACAATAGCCATTTCAATTTGATGTGCTCGTCTTCTGGGAAGGCAGTCAAAGTTCCCGTTGAGGGCGGCTGCATCGACAACACGCACCCCTCATAGTCTTTGCAGCTCGTTCACCTATCATTATGATGATGTCATTATTCACATTATTGCTCTCGTTATTATTATTATTATCTGCTGACCTCTGTCCTGGGGTGGGACTCCCTGTGGCAGATGGGAGCTTCATTTATCGGACTGCTTTATGCTACACAATTTCCCTGCCATTCTGAGTTTATATTGAGATGGGCTGCTTTTCCAACAAAGGCAGCCTGATCACAATTTGTCCGTGCACTTGGTAGCTATATATCACCAAAGCTCTCTGCCAGTCCTTCTGGGACCCAATTATTTATGGAGCTGACAATTTGGGCTAACTTGTCTTGTTATGAATGCCACTATTATAATAAAAGTTTTGCTATCTTGAGTGGTGAGGCACTAGGAGTTCTAGACGGTCAAAAATTTTATTAACTAAGAGTTAATTCACAGTGCCTCAGGTGATCTCTGGATGTCCCAAATCAGTTGGGAAGATCGTGGAGGAAGTTCTCTTTCAATATTCTTTTCTGTCCAGACTCGGAGATCTGTTGATAACTTCAGTTCCATGGCTTCTGCATGAAATCGGCCTGGTTTTTAGCAGTTAGGGTACACTCTTCATTCTGAGTCCACTATGGGCACAGTTTACCAAGTACTGTGAGGAATAGAAATGAAATGAAAGACTTGGGCTGTCCTGGTAAAGTGCTTATAATTAGATGAAGGGAATGACACCCCCCCCCGGCCAAAAAAAAAAAAAAAAAAAAAACTATATTTACAAATGCAGATGATAAGAGAAATGAATTTCAATCAAGTCTCGACTGACTGTTTTGAGCTTGGAAATGGTCTGGAATGCCATTCCAGTGAAGTGATACCTTTATACCCCCATATCTCTTGTGTCCAACTGATTTTAAATCAAATCCCTCATCTCTGCTTTTAAGATAACTTCAATAGAACACTGAAAAGAAAGGAAACTAATTAAACCTAAAAAAAAAAAAATTAACGTTTTTTTTAAGGCCCACACAAGGAAGAGATGAACAGGAACATGGAGCAGTCATCATTTGAGATAAAATAGGAGATATTATTTTTAGGGCACTAGATAGTACCTTTGTGGTATCACAAGACCGAGGAACCCATTTTCAGTGACAGGTCTTTTAAACTTGAATTTTTTGACAGTATTGGCTTGACAGATCCTAAGTAAAACATCTGTGTTTCAAATACAGAGCATATTTACAGATACACCTTTTCCTAAAACATGTGTCTCCATAGTTTTAGTGGTGCACGGACTTATTTTTATCCCTTTCTCTTTTATTAAAATCATCTTTGAACTAGTCATAGTGCTTAAAAGATTAGATCTTATAGGGAAACATAACATATTGTATTTAAATATGCTAATCTCTTAGAGGAAATGAAGGATCTGAGCCTGCTCATTAAGAAATAAATTAATTCATCACCAATGCATTCATCATCAATCATCATCCAGTTGTGTCCAGTTTTCAATTAAGTTTTTCCAAACTGCTTTGTGTCTTTACCAAAAGAACTGATTATCTCTGATGATGATTTTTTGTGGGTATTCGGATGTTGATGGTGGTTGAATTGGCGTAAACATGCTGAATGTCTTTTTTTATTCAAGTAGTTAAGCAGTAGCTGTTCAGTGCATACAAATACATTATGATGACAAGTAAAAATTTTTATTTTCTAAGATGTATCCATATCCAGATTGACAGGGAATATTTTACATGAGCAAAGCTAACTCTAATGCACATATCAAACATTTGTAATATATACATCATTCATTCATTCACTGATGCATCATTTGTTGAAACAATATTTTTTAAACACTATAAGTTTGTAGTACCGTGCTGGGTGCTGAGTATTCAAATCAGTAAATGCAACTGATTATTCCTGCCCTGATGGAGTTTCCAGTCCATTTTATTTAAGTTCCCTTGTTCTGAGATATATCTTCACTAGATAACACAATCAGTTATACTGACTATACACTCTGCCTCAGATCGTTCTTAAAAGTAAATGAACACTAATGGCCACAATCACTTCACTGAAACCCCCCCAGAAATACAGAAGCCTCTTTGCTCTTGGAGTTAATAAGCATTCCATGCCAGAGGAGAACAATTTCTGACTATCTCTTTAAGGTTTCCATGCAGAATGAGGATGTATGAAAATGACTCACCATGCCTGCCACTTATCTCTAGATTCCTATAACATGAAGATGATCACAATCTGCCATCGTGCTGTTAAAATGATGCATAACCCTACCAGTACTCTGCAATGATCGAGTATTATTGCAGCCTCTTACAAGTTGGGCACTGAGATAATTTGGCTAGTGTTGGAGAAAGAATGTTCCACAACCCCTGTGGCTCACCCTTCATTGAATAAATATGGCATGCTGCTGCTTTTGTTCTCCTTGTGTATGGAAGAGCAATTAATGTGTCAAAAAAGAAAAATCACAAAAATCTGCAGACTTTTTTTTTCCCTATGAAAATTGCATGACTAAGGTTCAATCTGCCTTAAAATTATTGTACAACATTACAGGATGTTGTTATCTTTGAAATATTAGATAACTTGCGGTTGGCATTACATTTCTTAATGTGGTTTCATGACTTCTGTGTCCATTAAGGATCCCACAGTGGGTGTAATGTATGTCTTCACAAATGCCATTGGGCTGCCACTGTTTGCATAGACACCTTGATATATTGTGGTGGTGGTGTGTTTTTTTTTTAATTTATTTAGATAGTTTAAATGAAGCATTTTAAAATGCAGATGTTTGTAGATTTTAGTTAAGAGAAAGACTTGTAAATATGGCCAGAATGCTGCAATTCCTACTTTCTAGTCAATTGTTTTCCTGATATTCAAGTACATTCTTAGAAAGATTCATGAAATTTTTGTGATGAGCAGGGAATCAAGGATTGTTTTTCTACTGCTGGAATTCAGAGCAGGGAAAGGAAATCGAAGGTTTTCTTTGTCCATTTTGTTTCTGAATGCATTTCAAACAACTCAATTCAGTATTATGTGCCATAGTAAAGATCAATAAATATGTGTGAATTGAATGAATAAATGAACTGAATCTCTTAACAAAACTTATTACTAATCTTAGGAAGGAACTTAGTCCCTGATAAATATGAAACTAGTTCCCTAATTTCCCTTTATTTAAATTAGAGCTAGTTCATTATTCAATACAAAAATGAATATTTTAATTTTAGGCTTTTGAGTTGCATTCTTATTTACTCCTCCCTAATTGATTATAAGCATCATATGGCCTCTTTACTTCTGTATCAGGTGTCCAGGACAGTCTGGCACAAATTAGGTCTTCAAATCTTATTTATCTAGCAAATTTTTCAGCCAGACAAATGACCTAATGTGTTTCTGAAAAAATGTGCATGTTCAAAAGTGCCATATCAACTCTGCTTCTACATTATATTATGTGGGGTATTTTAAAGAATAATAAATGTTGTCTAAAATCTTGAGCAAGTACAGAGTGTAAATGGTCCAGTTATACAATAACCTTTATAGCTGACACCTTTTCTGAAAGAAAGGATTTATTGAGCCATATGCTAGTCAGGAAAACAACTAGGTCTGGGGGCTTGCAGTCTACAACACCAGCACAGGGCTGGGTGGAGGCAGCAAACCTGTCCTCCATCCTGGGTGATGGAGCTCTCTATACATTAATTTTGGAGAAGAAATATGTGAGTTGTTTTGAAAGAATTTACATTGGTTATAGATAAGGGGCCCTGGGAAAGTTGATGTGGGGCTAGTTCAGGGTCAGGTGCATCAGGAAGAAGTGGTGGCTTCTTTATCTTGGTTGTTGGCAACAGCCCGGAAAGATTGTGCTTGAGCAAGATGTGGAGGCACCTGCTGGTTGGCTCTTCAGCTGTTATCCCTAGAAAATCCCGGAAAATAGTCACTTGGAATGTAATTCAAGTTTCAATAGACATTCAGGAATGTCTTGAGATTTAGGCCTGCAACTCTTAAGTCGTTAACCTCCCGTGTCTCTTCCTTCCACCCAGCCTGCTGTAATGTAATTTAGGACATGTCAGAACTTTCTCCTTGCCAGTCCAGCAACACAGACCCGATTCTTAGTCCCCTACCCAAGTCACAGGGCTTCTTCAAACTGTGCCTTTTTTCAGGCTACACCTCTGGGGGGATGACCTGCCCTGCTCTCTGAATTCCTTCTCTCCTGTCCCCACAAACCCATTTCTAAAGACTCAACTCAATTACTCTTCCAGTGAACCTTCCGAGCACTTCTTCCAACACTCCTCAGGCTGCCCTTCAGCCCTTTGGCTTCCGCCTGTGGTCATCTTACTAATTGCATTGACCACGATGATCTGCCTGTGTGTCACTTTCTTCCATTACAGTTGTGAAGTCCTCCTAGGCAATGATCGCATTATTACTGCCAAAGCTCCAGTGCCTAATGGAGTCCATGGCACAAAGGGGGAGTGTCATGTCCAATGAGAGGAAGGTAAAAAAAAAAAAGAAAGAAAAGAAAGAAAAGAACAGAAAGGAGGACAAAGGGAAAGAAAACACGAAAGGAAAAAGGAAACACAAGAAAACTGTTCGGCGACTGTCAAAAAGAGCCGTCATTGCCGCAGAATAGCCATAAGTTAGAACAGGAAGGGAAAAATAGAGGATCAGTAAAAGGTATGACAGGTGTTATGAGTATTTATCTGTTAAAAGACATTATCCATGTCCTCCTATCTAGTCTATGCCCTGCTCATGTGATTGCGTCTGCCCCCCACTCCCCTGTGCAGCCATCACCATCAAAGTGCGTGAATCATAATGGTCACCTATGGTACTGAACTAGTGGGGAAGTCTTAGTTGTTGCTTATATTAGGACTGTTACAATCTTACTTCTGAGAGTTGAGGGAAAAACAATCATCCTTATAGGGGAAAAGAAGAATTATTGCTGTGTAGTAAGCTTAAATATTTAAGCCTCGGGGTCAATAAAATTTAATTAGCTTATCATCTTGTTTTCAATACACATCTTGAGGGCCATAACAGTGCTCTGGTCCTAGAATTGAAAGTTTTTATGAACTGACTTCTTCACGCTCTTAATAATAGGTAATGCTTACATAGCGCTTACTAACAGCAGCTATTCTAAGCGCTTTACATGATCGACTCATTTAATTCTCACAACAATCCAATTAAATATAGCTTCTGCCTTTTGCAGATGAGGAAACTGAGACATATAGAATTTAAGTAATTTCTCTGTGGTCTGGCATCTTATATAAAGTTTACTTGAAATTCTAGCAAAGGTAGTTGATTCCAGGGTCATCCTATAAAACTCATAGGATTCTATTCAGGACCCTGGATAGCGCAAAAGCTCTTTTTTGACAATGGTTGCAAGCATGCTCAATTATGTTTAATGATAAGCCATATAGAGTGGTTAAAATTCCATCTTCAAGAAAATGATGGGGTGAGCCTGGTCATTTAAATACATTATTTGATATAATTATCACAACAATCTTAGAAGAGCGGTGATAATCTTCTCCAAAACTCACTCTGGAGTAACTTGGGGTACATCAGGTGGTTGATGCAGGACTGCAACTCAGATATCTTTGGAGTTTCTCCTGGCTTCTTTTACTAAATCTATGGATTTAAAGTAGACTTTAGTAAACCTCTCCACTGGTAAGGATTTCTAAATATTGGCACATCCTTTATTTCTAGCAGTCAGATTGTGAGGATAGTGAACAATGAAGGAGAACTTGGGAATCTCTTGGCAAGTGAGAATCAATTAAAAAATGGAAAGTAAGGGAATTTCTGAAACATTTTATTTTTCCCTTTGGGAAGTTTTATGAACATACCTGCTTTCAGCAAGGTGCCCATTGAGCGAAGTGAGGTATTCTGATAGGTAATTAACTGACCATGTAATTCTCTGCTTCTCTTAAGATCAGTTTTGTTTGTTTGGTTTTTGTTTATTTGTTTGTTTACCTACACAGCACTTCAGACTCCAAATATGTGGGGTTTTTACAAAAGCAGTTCTCCAATTCCCTGTGGACACCAACTGGGTGTCTTACAATTTAATTCATTTCTGACACTAACCACCTGGAGGTACTACAGGTAAAGGGCTCAGCTCTGTAGGACTGTGCTCCGCTTCAGATGCCGGTGGCACTACCTGGGGTTTTCTGAACTTCTAACTGACCAGCTGTTAATTAGAAGGTTTGCACAACCCAATTCTTGGGATCAAGAATTGTCTAGAACAGCTCACAGAACTCAGGAAAATAGATTACCTGCTATTGCTGGAAGGGGTACAACTTGAGAACAGCCAGATGGAAGAGATTTGCAGGACAAGGTGTATGGAAAAGGGTGCCCTCTCCAGGTGCGTCTGCCTTCCAGCACCTCTATGTGCTCACCTACCTGGAAGCTCCCCAAACCCTGTCCTTTATGGCTTTTATGGAGATTCCATTTCATGGCATGATTAAGTAAATCACCAGCCATGGATGATTAAACTCAGTCTCTCACCACTCTCTTGACTTGAGGTCTTGGAGTGGGCCTGAACTTTTCAACTCTCTAATCCACTGATCCATTCCCCTGGCAGCCAGCCCCCACCCCAACCTTCAGGACTTTGTAGAAGTCACCTCATTAACAGAAGCTCAGGTATGGTTGAAAGGGGCTTGTTATGAGTAATGAAAGATGCTCCTCTCACCCTTAGCACTGTGGAAATTTTAAGGTTTTGAAGCTCTGTGCCAGGAAGCAAAGACGAAGACCAAATGCATACTTCTTATTATATCCTAACAGCATACCAACATTTAGAACTTCTGAGGATTTGGAAGTTGGACAACCCTACATGTTTACAGCTTTTTTTTTTTTTTAAAGGCCCTTCTTTAAAAATGTACCTTAAACCCTTTAGCAATATGTGGTTTTCCACTCTGTGGGAGGTCAATAAATCCCTGTTGACTCTCTTTATATTCAGCAGCTCCAAGTAAAAGGGAAAGACGCCTTGCCCATCCAGGCATTGCACACACTATGGCTTTTTCACATGCTCCATTTAGATGCTTAATAGTTAAGCCAGTGTACTGTGTGGGCTCAATTTCCAGCCACTGGCAGAGGCACTTGTTGTATATACAGCATTTGCTGCTTTTTGTCATGGAAATCACACTGGAAAGGCAAGACACTCCATGGGCTTTAAAGCTCTTGCGATTTCTTCTCCTTATTTATGTACCATGTGCCCTATTTTTCTATTTCTTTACAAGGAAACTTACATGGAATGGGGCAGAAATTTTATTACGAAGTTTATTCACTTTTAGAAACTGAAGAGTATAGGCTTGGCTGACAGCATAAGGGGACTTCAAATGTCATTATAATAACAACATGTGCACATACTCATGCAGTTCAGATCTGCTTGTCAGTTTGTCCTGAGATTCCTCGTATGGAAGACTTTACATAACAAAGTAGGAAAGCTAGGAGGAGGGAGCGTTTCTTGCCTCTCAAGCTGGGAATTGAATCAGCACTCAGTTTTGTGGGTACAAAACGAGGGTGCAGTTTTAATATAGTACCACAGTTTTGCAGGTGTTATATAGCGTTTATCTAAAGTGAAACCTCTCGAACGCACTCCATGGTAAGAATATCTGTGTCAGGAATTTCTAGATGTATCTGAAAAAGTCCTGACAAACTAATAACGTGGCCTAGTTACCAGCGATGTTTACCTTCTCTTGGGAACTTTTAGTGACTTAGATACATTGGGATTCTCATTACTTTTAATGATCTGGACATCACAGTAAATGAATATAACTTTTAGTTCTGATATAGTCATTTTTTTAAAAATTCATCAAAATCTATATCAATTTGACTTTAAGAATGAAGATGAAAGGTTTATTTTTGGTTTTGGGTTTTTTTGTTTTTGTTTTTTTGGTATTTATTAGGTAATTGGATCCTCTAACCCAATCTGTAAAAAATCTAAAAACAAAACAAAGCTGAAAACAATCAAAAATACCTTTGTAGCAATTAATGCAATTATCAGACATGCCAGGAAGTCATAGCATTTACTAATATTCATCTTTCCTCATTTTTAAATCTATGTTTTCACCTTTAAGTTAACAATGTTGCCAGATAGTACTTCCGCCTCTGCTGTGGAAAGTGTAACAAATCCAGACCAACATGAAATCAATAAAAGCTGCTTTCAGCCTGGTGAGCTACAAGGGCAAGGTCTCTTTGTGCACAAAATGAGACCGAACGATGATTTTCTTCCACAGATGAATATTTCCGTTTATATCGTCAAGATGAGATATAGCCTGCCAATAATCAATTGATCTAAAGCTAAATGAAAAAGATGCCAAATGGATGTGTTCTTCTGTATAGGTGTTAAAGAATTGGGTTTTTGTTTTGTATGTGAAATTGCACTTATTGAAGTGATTGCACCAATGCCATAGTTAGTTTGGAATGTGTATTTTAAATCTTGTGAGTGTTTTCCATGGGCTGAAAATATTTATACTTTTGTAGTTTGCTGACGGGTCGGGAACCACACAGGTAATTACAGAACTGATGTTACCTTGCTATTGCCTTATTAAATTATACCAATTTGGCATGAATCTGGGCATGTGAATGAAGGAAACATGTCAAAACACAAAGTATTACAATGTTGTTTTAATTGAAAATGCAAATTTAAAAAAAAGTAGAAGAAGCATAGACGAGTTTGAACATGATTATAGATTTGAATTTGCAGGTGTTTTAATCTTAAGGAAAAAATCTGTATTTTAGTTTAAGCACTTCTGTTGTTTGTGGAAGACCTCATCTCATTCTGTGGTTTATTAGACTGAAGCATTTTTTAATCGCTATCATTTGACCTATAATCATGTTCAAACTAGTCCTGCGTTATCTTTTATTCATTGTGCCATTTACTAGATGTGTGACCTTTTGCGAGTCACTTAACTTCTCAGTTCTTGAATTGCTTCATTTTGAAAATGGCAAAAAATTAGAACCTAATTTGTGCATTTGCCCTTAGGTACAAATGAATTACTACATGTAAAATAATTAGAAGAGTGTTAGCCACATAGAAAGTGCTGAGTACATATAAGCTACTTTTATTAAATATTCCAATTCTGTTTGCCTTATAAACCCATAAAAGTCATGGGTATTCCCTTGCAGTCTTTCATGGTTTCTTATTGGGTGAACCTAATTATATCATAACTATCTTGATAGTAAGCTTTTGTCATGTTCTTCTTTGACACTTCCAGTGAAGTAGTAAAGATGTAATGGGTTGTATAATAGGGTCCATTTTGTGGATTCAGCATTAAGAATTCACTGAAATGTACATAGATTTTTCTCTGTCAGAGGACCAGTGTAAGAGATGAAGCAAAATGTTCACTTATTCCAGGACTTGCCCTGTGTGACACATGCTTTATGGAGCAAAATGTTCTAAACTGTGTTCTGTGGGATACAGTTGCCGAAGGATGTTAATAAGAAGCTCCTCTCCCCCTCCCACCCAGTTCCTTGGTCAGATACTATTGAGAAAGATTAAACAATCAAGCCCCTGTGATTCAAGAATTCTCAGAACCTTAACTGTGCTCACGCGTCCTGACATCTTTGGGGAAGGGCAGGTAGCCGCTTTTAAACTTGCACCAAATCTTTTTTTGAAGGGAAACTGGAGAGCATCTTGTGCTCAATATAAAGAGCAAAAAGATTTGGGAATTGTTGCTCTAAATCCATGACCATGACCAAAAAGCGCAATATGGGGGCCTCTCCTGTGATCCATTGTGTCATGACTCTTCCACACCATGAGATTTCCCCAATTAAGTACTGAAATGCGAGAACAATTGACCAAAAATTTAAAATAAAATCAGACCAACTCAAGGATATCCCTGGAACTTCGTCTCTGCCATTTAGTTGCTTTTCAGGACCTTTGCTCCTCAGGTGACAAGCGGGAGGCATTGGGGGACTGACGGGTTTCGCTGCACATGTGTGGTCATGCAGCGTGTGTGGAAAATGACCGTGTGTCCGAGCAGGGCCGGACTGCTCAAGCCCTTTCTGTGCCTGCAGAGGAGGAGCCCTGGGCCCTGCATTTCACTAACTGCTTCCGTTGTCACTCTTGAGTTCTCTGGGTACAGCTGTAGCAAAAGCACTTTAATTTTATGACTTTCAAATGTCTTGTTAGTGGGCAAATGAAGTGATGGGACAAGTGGGTTTAGTTGCTAAGGAATAAAAATAACAAGTGCCTTTATTACTTTGCTGACAATCTATTTATAAATTTCCGAAGGAGGTGCCTGCAGAGAAAAATATGCATGTTTTGGATACCTGAGATTTTTCACATGAAATGATTTCTTGAGAGCCCATGCTTTATACTGCTTTGGTGGCGTGGCCAAATATTGCTCTTACACGCAAGGCACACTTCAGCTTGTTCCTTGACAGCATTATTGCAATAACATCCGGCAAAGGCTGTTCCGTTCACCTCCTTTCTCCCCTTACAAGTGCTGTGCTGCACGTGAGGTTTTAAAATGTTGCAGCGCCGTCACCTGAACCACACAGACTGGGAAAAAAGAAAAGAAACAAACTTTTTTTTTTTTTTTTTTAATGTTTACCCCATAGGTGGTTATTCTGAAATGGAAATTACCCCGTGAAGTCTTCCCTGCGAAAGCCGTGAAAGTTCTCTTGGTTTTCATTTGTCACTGCTCTTCCTAAAATCAAGCTTTCTTTGATCTTTCAAATAGGAGAGCAGCCCCGCCAGTTACCGCCAGCGGGTCCAAACCTTTCCGCAGGCCTGGCCCCTGCCCTCCGGGAGGTTGTGGGTGGCTGGCAGGGCACGCGGGCACCGGCGTGAAAATGAGCCCTTCCAGCCAGGTGGCATTCACAGGCTGGAAAGCCAGCGAGAGCAAAGTGTGCTTTTCTGGGTATACGCCTGGCCCTATCAAGCCCTTGTCCAAAAGAAAATGACAATTTAAAAAATTACCTATGGGAGTTTCGAGTCAAAATGGGGCTGGATTTGGCACCTCTCAGTGTCTCTGAAATATTTAGGTCGCATATCTGTTGCTGTATTTTCAAGGGTGGGGGTTTAAGCTGCAGAGAAGGTAGAGAATGTGGTAAAATATGGTGACCTGTTTTTCTATATATGAGTACTGTGATATTTCCAACTTCTGAAAACCCACTTTTTTTTTTTTTATGAACTAAGCATTGCCATTTGTTTTCATTCAGTTGCGATTCCTAATATCCCAGTATCTGAGTTAATACAAAAGTTTTTGTAGACTCAGCTACTGTTGATGGTGTGATGATTTGGCAACCTGGCACAGCAGGGACAATAGAGAGAAACCCGGTTCTCCCACGTCCTTTGTCAACAGAATGCCTCTCCTCCCGCTGCTGTTCTCCAGTGTTTAGGTTCCAAAAGGCCTCTCCTTGTCGCACACACAAAGATAGGGCCTGGTACCAAGACGGAGGGAATCAAAGTGAAAGGCCGGTGGTCCATTTATTGATAAGCCCTTCATTTAGAGTGAGTTCATGTCCTGCTCCCGAGCAAGATGTGCATCCTTTAGCGTTCCTTAAATCGAACACATCCCAGTTTCTGCTGTATTGTATCATGAGAGTATGAAAAGAATGTTGCTCAAATAATCACAGATGACATAAAAAATCCTGGAAATTGTGTACACCTGGAAGGTCTTTTATAGTCATTAAGGACTTCTAGACTTTATGTGTCATTCTGATGTCTGGGATGGAACAAAGGCAGGTTAAGGAAGGAAATATGTGTATGTGAACATGAAAACCTTTCGTTGTTAATTATTTAGTGTCATAATAAAACCCATCAACTATATTGTAGGGTTACTGCTTAGAAATTAAAATAAGGATAATTGTCCAGTTTGTTTCGGAGGTAAGTTTTTTTTTTTTGTAATCTATCTTACAAGTTTTATGAAAAGGAATGCCTTCTTGTTGCTTCTTTAATTTATACTTTTGTCCTAGAATATCAAGATATGGGGGGAGCTAAGTGACATATAAATTAATCGAACTCTAATGAAATAATAGTTTAATTAGTCATTTATGATGTACAGTTGGAAAGAAGAGAAGAATTCAGCAAAAGAAGCAACAGTATCATTACTCTCATTTTGTATTTTTTTTCTATAGCAGCACAAATCAAGTCGATTTGTGAACCTCAAGCCCTATTTCTTTCTTTTTTCTTTTTTTTTTTTGACTTTGAAAATTTGTGCCATGTCCTTGACTGAAATAACTGACATGTAAAATTTATTATGTTTGCTCTTAATTTATTCTCTATTCGATAATTGTTTTATGTGAAAAACACAGATACAGAAAACTGTGTAAACAAATATATAGCTTAATAAGTTTTTATAAAGCAGCACCCTGGAAGCAACACTGAAGTCAAGAAATAGGATTTAGCCAACCACTCCCCACTCCTACCCAGAAGTCTTGCACATGTCACATCCCATAGCAAACTCCTGCCATCCCTCAAAAGGGTATCACTAATCTGATTTTGTTATCACTTTCTTGCTTTTCTTTATCGCCCAGGCATGCATTCTTAGATCTCATGGTTGAGATTTATTTGTTTGGGGGCTATTTTTAAGTCTCTTTCCATCCATATTTTCCCCCTGTATCTTTTATTTCCCATATAATTTATTTGTTGCAGAAATTGGATTGTTTCTTTGTTTTTAAAGCAAACATTTTGACTTTTAAAGAGGCAAAGTGTCCAAATGGCCAGTGTTTTCTGTCTAGGAGGTGTTTTTGCCATCATTCCATTAGTGTCTGGCCCGCCCCGCCACCTCCCACATCCCTCATTTCGGTTCTGCTTAGGTAGGAGAGCTCATCTGAACCCAAATATGGCCATGGCGACACTCTGCCAACTGATGGATTTTCACTTCATAAGTGTAGGTTGGTGGAGCACTCTTCCACCTATCACTGGAGAGGGGAGGTGGCACAGGAAAACGCGCTCTCTCTGAAGTTATCGCTGTGGCCCATCTGAAATACAATCTCAAGAGATTATACTTCAGAAAGCTGAATGGGGTGTACACGACTGGGAGGAGAGAGGTCGATGCTGATGGACGGAAATCTTTAGGTGGGCTGAGTCCCGTGTCCTAGGAGAGAACTGGAAGCAGGAAGTTCTACTTTAGCATCTTTCCTGTGCTAAGCTCTTGTACAGGTTTTAACTCTTTCCTATAGCAGTAGGAGTTAACACCCTAGTGTTGCACCTGAGGAAACAGAAGCTTTTGCTACCAAGAAATCCCCCCTAATTGGTCTTGTGTCCTTGTCCAATCTTTTAAAAACCAAAATTAGACAACACTACTCTGGTGTCTTTTGCACTTAGAATAAAACCTGGACCCCTTCATAGGAGTGCTGGTCAGCAGGCTCAAGCCCTGACATCTGCCTGTTTTATTGCTCTAACCTGACCCTACTGCTCTTCCAAGGGCCACTGTGCTGTAGCCATACTGGCCTCCTTGCTGCTCCCCAGGTCCAATAGGCTGGTCCACAAGTTTTAGGAGGCCGAAGTTTCATGTTTTCTCTTAAGGAAAGTCAGCATGCAAGACTGGTCTTGGGGGCCTTTTCATTTGCTTTTTCCTGTCTCGAACATTTCACTGCCATATTTTGCTTGGCTGGATCTTACATCTCTTTCAGGCTTCCACTTAATTGTCACTTCCTCAGAGAACTTCCCTGCCTACTCAGTCTGCATTAGCTTTCCCCATAATTGTTTCTTCCGCTTACTCTAGTCCCTCTCTGGCACTTAGCAACAACACTCTAATTATGTATGCATTTGTTTAATGTCTTCTCTTCTACCTGACCCTAAACTACCTGAGGATGGGTAGTATGTTTTGTTTACTGCATGTTCTCTGTGCCTAGTTAGCCCAGGGCCTGGAATACCACCCATGCTCAGTAAATATTGGCTGGAATGCGAAATTGAAATGAGGCTCAGAGAGGTTAAGTGACTTGTCCAAAACTACACAGCTAGCAAGTATCAAGCTAGAGATTTAAAAACATACCCTAAAACCCATGTATTTTCAAGTATAATTGGATTTTTGAACACTGGTGTCTGATAAATCTTAATGGATGTTCCAAGAATAAAACAAACAAACAAAAAAGGATCTATGTTCAAATAAATTGTGAATATGATACAATGGTTTAAAAAAACTGAACATATTTCTTCCCTGCAGGACTTCTAAGAGACTGTAATAAGCAGATATGCATGTGGCTCTCCAAGAAACTGATGCAGTGTGTGGCATTCTCCACCAGGGTTTGGCCACGATTTACTTCTTTCAATTAAACTAATATCTTATGGGACACCAGTATCCAGTAGAAGCCGGGGTGGGAGTCATTTCCTGTTATAATTATGCCCTGTTCCTCCCTAGAAAGTGGATAAACAGAGATTTCTATTAGCAAATTAAAACTATTCCACTTTTTTTTTTTTTTAAGTTTTATGCTTTCTGTCCTCTCCCTCATGTGAGTATTGGACAGATTTATCTTAAGAAAACAAGATTACAAAGTAAAAATTAAATAAAGTAGCTGTTAATTTGGATTATTGTGGGGAAAATATGGGAGAGAAATATTTTAAATAACTGATAAGAAAACATAAAGAAAGTTAAGTGACTGGAAACTTAAAATGGCAAGCATTTCCCCCCCGCCCCACACTTCAGCATGCTATTAAAAATGACTGAGAGTGATCTTAAATGCTGACTTCCCTTAATGGACAAAGTATGAAATTACAAAATAACCAATGTAATCACACCTTAATCTTGTTAAATTGAAACACTATAATCTACATTCAAATTTCACATATGATCAATCTTGCAAGAGCTGGGTGGATGAGCCAAAGCACTATTTGGAATTTTAAACAGTGAGTCTTCCATCCGTCTCCAAACCCCATTTACTTCTTTATGAGAAATATTTCCCTGGGACTAGAGGAGGGAACCCCAAGCCAAAAAACAAAGCAAATACATTGTGTGTGTGTGTGTGTGTGTAATTGAAAGAAATAAAGTTTATTTCCAGAAGCCTGACACTCATGACCAATTCCATCATGAAGAAAGCAGAGTGCATTTCAGGAAGAATGTAAAGCTATGTGAGAAGAAAATAGGTTTCAGCTCTATCTTGCCAAAGCAGTGTTATAATCTGTTGACAAATATGATTTTTAAAAATAGTAGCTAAAGTGAAGCACATCTGGTTAAAGCCGGCTGAATGTACCTGTCGATTGAATGGGCATGATATGCAATGAAGCCTTTATCTAGTCGTGGAACATGCGTTTGGGGGGAGTTTCCAGAGAAGCGAAAAACAGTAGCTCTTTGTTCAGTGGGGCCACTGAGTAAAAGCCTGTTGACTTTCTGGTGGCCCTTCTAAATGTAAATATACACCCCTCTCAGACACAGTGAAACCATACAGGAAATGTCCATGACTTTAAAAAGAACTTCTTTGGGAAAGAGAAAACTTGCAAATCATGATGGAGAAATAAAAGATAATTGTGAATTATCTAGACTTTTCTGTTCCATCTGTTACACGCCCATGTACTTCCTGGGTTTTAACACATTCACCAGTGACTCAGAAAGTTACTTTAAATCAGCCCTTCCGTGAGGATTTATGGTTATGGCAGCCACAGGCCATGCTACTGATGCTCCTGCCCACATTACAGGGACGATTCCGCTGTTTCATTCATTCCAGTTGGCTGTTGTTTCTCAGCAAGTTGCTTGTCTCAAGGGCATCTTACTGTTATCTGTAATAAGAGGAAACAAAGTAGTTTTGAAGGCTCCAGTAGCACAACCCCCATAGCCAAGTCCTCTAGACTATACCTGGAGAGTAGGAAAGATGAGGCAAAGGTCAGTATCCAAATCCTCTGTGAGGCGGATGCTCGTTTCATCCCTCACTCCCACCTCACCTTGACCCGTCTACCTGCTGAGAACTTTCGGGGGTTTTCTGCAGGCGTGCCCCTAACGCCGTCTGTTTCCGTGTGCTATCGTGTAATTGCATTAAAAAGTGCACCCTTTTCTCCAAATCAGAAAACTGCGTGTCTCCAGTGTGGCAACTATTCCAGGTTAAAACGAGGACCTCTCTCTTCTCAGCCGTGAATGGGAGAGGATGAGGAGAAAGGCACAGGGAGGAGCAGCCACCAAAATGAGATTCAGAAGGTGTCTTCCTCAGTCCCTGAGTAGAATCGTCTCTGGCTTTAGGTGAGACGCTTTACCTCTCAGACGCTTGGTCTTCTGTTCTATCAAATGGAATTGTCGGGACTTCACATTTTACAGTTAAAGGGCATGAGCGATTATTGGTGTTTCTATGAGTTATCTTCTTTAGAGATGTAACTATAAAAGGCGTGTAACCAAGTATGGACTATTAGACTCAGTTTTTGAATTGAATGAATGCGCTCTAATATTCTTGCTATTATGCTCTGAGGCTAAAATATGCTATTGCTTCTGAGCTTACATAAGCTGACCTCATTTGCTATAGGAACATTTTATTTAGAAATATGAGAGTAAGCACCACAGAAAGAATAATTCAATCTAGATATGAGACTCTTTTTTTAAGCTTCATTAACTGATAATTATTTGAGTGCAAAACAATGCCCGTACTGCTTGATAAATGAATATTAGCCACATGTCATGCTGATAAAAATCATGAACAGAACTAGACCCGTCTGCATTTGGGGGGATTTTGTTATTTTGATGCTAATGGATTATGTTCATTTGGGGTAGATGGATATCTCGAATGACTCAGCAGGACCAACTTAAATTAGATTTGTCCATCCATGCTTTGCTTATTAGTATGTCTGAATATCTGATACCAGTTTCATATTATAAGTGTGCTTCATAGAATTTATCTATCATGACCTAAAGATTTCTATGATAGGAAAATTTGATTGATCATAAAAGTCATGATTGTGTTTTTATTTGAAAGGGTAGTATTGTGGGTTTTTTCCCCCTCCAAAAAAAGGTATTCTCAGAATTTGCAATATAAAATAGCTTATTAAAATCTCTTCATAATGTATGCTCTTTTGGAGGCTGTTATTGGATATTAGTTCTTTGTAGATATTAGCTTCTTATAATGGAGAGTTGTATTATTCTGGGTAGGAGAACAGCTATAATAACCTCCACATCTTAGAGCTTTACCATCATAAGCATTTATTTCTTGCTCACATCACACAGTCCAGTTCAGGTCAGTTGGACCTGAATGGGTGTAGGGTGGGAGGGGATGGGCTCTGCCCATCATAGTTTCCCAGCACCCAGAGACCCTCTCTAGGTCCTTGGGTTCTACTCTAGTCCTTTGGTGGCTGGAAAATGGAATGAGAGTTATAAATGGGAGGCTCTCATGAACTGGTTCAGCTTGGAGACGGTTCAGCCCCGTTTCCAGTCACGCTGCATTGACTGAATCTCTGACACGACCTTCAAGGGAGGTAGAGCCTGGGGTCTGGCTGAGTGACCGCAAAGAAGGAGAGCAAGATACTAATGAGCATTGACTGTCCCTTCCAGAAGACCTGCACACCAAATTGAAGTCCATTAAAGATAGGGTTGGTGTGAATAACTGTGGTGGACCCCTGAAACTAATACAGTATTGTATCTTAGCATAATTTAATAAACACATGTTTCTGAAAAGAATTAAAAAAAAAAAAAAAAGGTTTGGTGAACCCAATGTATGGAAGCTTTATGCTGAGCATGCCAATGGTTTCTTCCCTACGGTATTAGTGAAGATAATAAGATGTGCAAATTACCATATTGTTAATATGAAGTGGAATATAGAAATACACCAAGATACGTACTGTTAAGGGAGGAATAAGTTTTAACAATTTGGGAGTTTTAGGAAATTTTCGTGATGTGATGGTACTGGCACTAGGCTACAAATTCAGTCACCAGAATTCTGGACTGTCTCTGCCATTCACTTGCTGCAAAATCCTGAGTAAAATTTCTGAACCTCGGTTTGCTCATCTATAGAGTGAAATGCTTTCCTATTTCATGCTAAGAGAGCGAATTTTATTCAAGTTAGGTAGTGAGTGGGCAAACATTTCGTAAGCAGTCGTGAAATATCAGATTAAAGCTGCTACTGTTATTGTTATCATTTTTTAAATTTCATGCCCACCAAGGATTTTGTTTATGAAGCATTTTTCTACACACACATACACATGAACATATGAGACACACACACACACACATTTTCATGTAAAGGGAAAGAATCAGATACTGTAGGGATTTTTTGCAGAATGAAGCTGATAGGAAATGCCTAGCTAGTTGGTTTCCTGGTCACTGATACTTTTTACACACGTGCCAGTTTTATAACTTGTCCTCGCAAATTACCATCCATTGTCGTGTCTGTTCAGGTAGGCTGGGCATGAAAATCTTTTTGTCCTCTCTGCCTAATGACATTGTTAAGAGCTTGGGCAAAATTAAGTTCATGATTGTGTTCTTTAAACTGTAAAGAAATGTATATATGGAAGGGAGGCTTATTGTTATTTTAACCCTTTTAAGCTCTAAATATGTATGTAGTTAACGTGGGTCCTCTGAAAGTAGTTATTTAAATCACACCTTCATATAATTTTTTTTTGTCAAAATCTAATGTACTTTAAAATAACACATCAAAGCAGCAAGTATAAGGGAGGCATTTGTATATGCTGTCCATTATTTTTGCTAACCTTCTTAATACTGATCATTAAATATCCCAGTTGCTTGTTCTCAATATTACAAAGTTCCTTCTCTGATAATGTCACATTCTTCTGGAGGTGCAGGACACCAGAGTTCAGAGTCAGGGGGTGGGTGTTTCTAAGTCATCTCAAACCTAGCTTGACCGGTCCTCAGAGCCTAGGATCAGGTTAGACATGTGTTTAAGATTGTATCCCAGGATCTAGATTAATCAAAGCCAGGTCATGGATTTAGCCTAAAATTCCTATAATCAGCAAGACCAAACCTTCCTCCTTATTTCTTCTCTTTCAAGCTCTTGACCACCTGGATGACTGATGACTGTCTTGGAAAATGCTTGGCCAACAGGTTGCGGCATTTACATCTAGGGAGGTATAATGGCAACTCTTGAGCTGACATTATTGACTGAGATCTGGGAAAATACAAAGAGAGTTTTTTTGGACATCAGCAAATTCTGCCTCCAAATTCTGACAAACCATTGGCGTTTTCAGTTATCCAGGCCTGTAGAGATTCACAAGATAAAATGAGATCATCTTCTTAATGATATCTTTAAGATGGACATACATTTTATTCTGGTCAGTTCTTATCCACTCATTAGCTCTCCCGCTATGGTGGTTTCTAAACTACAAATGCAGTCGCTGAATTAAGTTCAAACACTGTGATACGGAGTCCCTCTTGACCCCTCTGTGTCCCGAACTCAGCCCCGATCACCCTTTCTGATCGTTCCCCACATTCCCAGGCATTTGGACATTCTTCACCCTCTGTTAGAAGTGTCTTGCCCTGCTCAACCATCTGGAGAATGGCTGCTTATTCTTCACGCTTCTGTTTAAAAATGTCACCCTCTGGAAAGCATGCCAGAATGCACCGGGCAGAGTTAAGGCTTTTGTGAGTGTAGTCACATAGCGCCCTGTAGGTGGGCAGCTCAGCCAGCATATTGTGACTGCTCGCTTCTTTTTCTCCCTGAGGCAGATCATGAGCCCTTTAAAGATGGAGACATTTTACTTGTGCCTCTGCAGCGCCTGTCACCTGGCCTGGCACTTTGTGGGTATTCTGTAAACACTGGCATGACTGACTGACTGACTGAAGGAGTGGCCCTCTTGGAAGGAGCCAGTGGAATTACAGGTCAAGCGACGGATGTATGTGTCTGCTCTGAACACTTAACAACTACAAATTTAGAGCCACACCTAGAGCAGAGTGAAAAAAAAAAAGGTGGTAATTGCAGAGGGAGGGCAGCTAAGCATGTGGCTGCTTTGGGTATTTACTCATCAGAACAGACTGAAGCAGCCTTAATCAGGGAAAGTCAATATGCCTGTTTCTCGGTGTAAGCATAAACATGCTGGCAGGAGACGCCGTATAGGTGTTCTGAAGAATCTGTACAACCCTCAAGTTCGTGGTGGCTCCGTTGACTTTCTGGGCATACGTTTGAATCGCTTCACACTTTTCTGCAACAGAAAAATTCGTCTTCTTCAAGTCTGCTTCGCATCACGTCACGCCTGAGGCCAAACATCTCTTCACGTGCAGAGCACGGTCCACGCTCCGCCTGGCGCGGGAACTCCCGCCGTTCGCGCTGGCCAGCCTCGGGTTTTGCCAGCTGCTTTGCTGAAACTGTCCGCATGTCTTTCTCAATACCCTGGTCATAACATTCGTTTTGTGAAAGTCCACCTCTCTTCTTTAGTACTGATCAATGCTTCGCTCCTGAAACGCTTGCAGTACAAGGCCCCAGCGATAGCTTCATCCTACGAATTTTCCCCTCCGCTCGGATAATCACATGCTGATGTCTGATGTGTATAATCTTTGGGGCTTTGTCTTCCCACCTTTACTTTACGATGACGGCTAGAAGGGACGTTACTTCTTTGCCTTCAGTCATAGCAGCGAGCACCAGGCCTTGACCACAGTAACTGTGCTGTATGTATTCGTTAATATTTGAAAACGGTGCCTGTGTTTAATAACAGCATTAAATTAAAGTTCGGGATGGAAGCGTCTGTGCTGTGGGGTTCAGTGCTTTCTTTGGAGTCGGAAGAGTTCGGCGTAAATTGTACTCCTGTGGCTGGGCGATCTATTTGAGCTCTTCATGCTTCAGTCATCTCCTCTGTAAAATGGGCTAATAGTCATTTGGGGGGAAAAATATGGAAATGAAATCCAGGTCAAGGTTAGGCTTCATGGTGAGCGTCCATTAAATGTGAGCTTGTGTTATTGTGATATGTTTTGTCGACACCAGGGTCAGGCTCCCTGGGTTCACGCCCCCACCCCACCGCCTAGGATGACCTCTGACTCTGGGAGAGTCACCCCTTGAGCCTCTGCTTCCCTCTCTGTAAAACAGAAGGATAGTAGTCGTCTGCTCACAGTGTCATTTAGAGCAGCAGTTCCCAACCCTTTTAGCACCAGAGACCGGGGTTCCCATAAGAATCTGATGCCTGAGGATCTGAGGTGGAGCTGGGCGGTGATGCTGGTGCTGAGGAGCAGCCGGCTGCCGATACAGGTGAAGCTTCTCTCACTGGCCCCACCACTGGCCTCCTGCTGTGCAGCCCCGTTACTAACAGGCCATGGACCCATGGACCAGTAATTGTCTGCAGCCTGGGGACTGGGGATTCCTGGTTGGGGGGAATAAATGAGATTGCATGTAACAGTCAGCACAGTGCAGACCACACTAAGCGCTCAGTAAATGTTAGCTATTTCTATCCACAGTAGCAGCTACGCTTATTGAAAAGTTCACTTGCCATCGTGACATTGTCATGGAGGCAATGTTGCCTTTTTCCTCAATAAAAAACATTCCCGTTATGACCCATACATCTTCAGCCCTTCCTCTCGGTGCGTCACCTGTTTGTTTTGTGCATTTGTGCTTCTATCGAAATGAACTCCCTGTAAAAGAGTAGCCTTGCAAGGGTGGTTTACACATATCCAATGCGTCGCACAGATGAAAACATCTGTCAGCATGCAAAGCATGTGGACACACAGCAGGACACAGCTGACCCACAGTGTTTGGGAGCGGTCGGTCCCCACGCTTCTCCGTGCTCACGCCACCTACCTAGTACAGGCCCCACATCTTCTCTTGCTCACAGCGAGAGAGCGCGTATTCAGGCTGGGATTTACATGGAATCTGATTCTCTCTTCCTAGAGAGTAACCTGTGCCGTTTTGAAGAAGGGATGAAGATACCACAGAATTTCTTGTAGGAGGATTAACAAATATGATTCGTTTTAACTCCTTCTCAGGGGAAAAATGGACAATCAAGTTGTTACTACTGTTCCAACCTCATAAAGCCTCATTGGTTTGCAGGTCAGTCTCAGAATGGGATTTGGTTCGAATCTCAGATGCAGCATGTGTGTGTGTGTGTGTGTGTGTGTGTGTGTGTGTGTGTGTGTGAAGTCTCTCATAAGAAGACAAGTTGTGTAGGCCACATTGAATTATAAAATCTCTGGGATAATAATATGCCTCTCATAGTATTTAGTATATTGATTATAAGTATGGTTTTTATGTAACAGTGGACATTTGCTTGTCCACTTAGTTATTTGAGACACAAGGTGTTTAAGCTTCTATATGATACTCTCACTAGGAATTTAATATCGAGACACAAAAGTTCATTGCGTAATATTCGGTCAGCCTTTGGTTTTTCCTTTTGCTTAATTTATTATCTAAAGCACCAGCCGATAATCCTTCCTTTGTTCTCTGTAGAACCCACTTCAGTCAGGCTTCTGTTCCCAACCACTTAACCAAAGCAGGCTTCTCAAGGCCAACAGAGAACCAAGTGCCTAAATCCAGTGGTCTGTTTCATTTGACTTGACCCACCCTAGGATTTGACATAGTCAGTTTTGCTTCCTGAAAACTCATTTTCTCATTTGACTTTTTAGATACCATGCTTGTTCGGTTCACATGTCCTGATTTCTCCTTTTCATTATGCTTTGCCAGTTCCCAATCCATCCTCCTCCCTCCGCAGCACCTCCCAGTCTTCTCTCTGTAGCATTCTCTGTGTGGGTGAACTTGCCCTGGTCTTGACGTCATCTCAATGTTGAGGGCTATTTGCCCCTTTGACTATGTTCCAGCCACACTATCCTCTTTTCCTGCCTCGAATATTCCAACGAGGCTTCCACTTTTGAACTTGCTATTCACCATAACTATAAAATGATTTTCCCTGGTAGCCGCATGGCTCACTCTGTCAGTTCCTAGGAGCCTTAATTGTCATTTTATCAGCACAACCTTCTCTGACCTGCCTGTGTGTGTGATATCAATAACATAACTGCACACCCTAATGCCTTTTAAAGTAATTATGTCAGGTAGGGGCCCAGTAGAAACAGATGGCACACTCTGAAGGGTTTCGCTGAAGAGAGGTTTATAAAGGAACTATATATGAAGGTTTAGGTAGAGTTAAGGGAATCGATAAGGAAGTGAAGTGCCCAGGGATCAGCAGGTAGGGGACAACCATTGCCACCAAAGCGCTGAGAGGACAAACAGGGGGAACTGTGATGCCAGAGCCTGTGTGTAAGGTGGAGCTGTGAGGAGGGGCTGCTCAGCAGGAGTGTGGTGTGTGCTGGAAGAACACAGCCACTTCAGATCCGGGGCCACTCCAAGAAAGAGGAGGGGATGGAAGAAACAATATGAAGAAGAGCCTGAGACTCTCCTCTTTCTTTGCCCTATGAATTCTTGCCATTGTCTCCCATTGGCTGAATCCAATAGGGTTCTACAGGGCCGGTAACACTGGCTCTGGAGGTCAGCGTGCTAGCAACAAGGACAGAGCAGAGCAAAGTAGAGAGTGGCTCGAGAGGGGGGAACAAAGGCGAACTAGCAGAGGATCTTTAAAAAGGCTCATTTTCACTTGGCACTTGAAATTGTGATGTCATACACCCAGAATCATTACAAAATCATCATTGAATGTCATTGCTTTTTTTTTTTAAGGTTAACCTCCATAGCATCTGAACTAACATTGGTTGAAGTCGCTCCAAGTCCATGTATTTTCTCCAAACAGCAGAAGCGATGTTCAAAATATTTAACAATAGTGTAGAACAGGCACTCAGAAATGAGGACGGCCTCCTGCAAAATGATAACAATATACCATAGTGGGACGTATAGAGCGTTTCCAACAGCTAGTGGAAGATAAATATTGAAAGGCGAGATCTTGTCTAAGGGCATTTGGGAAAAGCTTGCCTTATATCCAGGAATTTATGTAAGCTGTTTAACATAGGCTGTGCTTGGTTCAGTGAAGAGGATACCTCATTTAAAACTGTAGCAGCGACACTCAGCAGATTCTTGTCGTTTTCTCCATTTAGGAATTTAGATCCTGAGACATAGTGAAGGATATTTTTTCCCAAGACCACTCATGTAGCTGTGACAGTGCCGGGACTCAAATAGTCCAGACTGGGACTTTTGATCCAAAACCCAAGCTCTTAACTAGTCTTAATGTTAGGGCTGCCTCTCCGATGGGATAGTGGTGGTTTCAGAGTAGAAAACTATTCATATTTCGAGCTTGTTTTCTCTCTCTTTTTCTTTCTTTCTTTCTTCTTCTTTCTTTCTTTCTTTCTTTCTTTCTTTCTTTTTCTTCTTTCTTTCTTTCTTTCTTTCTTCTAAATTTTTGGTGTGTTTAAGAGAAATCGCTAGGACAGTCTCTTTATTTCCTGCATGATTTTATTTCTCAAAAGGTAATTTGGATTCATTCCCAAATTTGACCAAACTCTAGAGCAGGGTCAAAATAATGTGCTTCTCTGACCACACCACTTACCCCAATCTCTGTATACAAAAGGCGCCTAAATATGCATGTTAGCTATTGAAATAGATCACCTTCTATTTTATTGTCTGTAATGCAGCAACCGGGATTCTGAAGTGTGAATATTTATAGCGGGTGACACATAACACAGAGCTATCGGTGAAGTGTGATTTCTAGAATTTACCTTGGAAAGTGCTCTTTTAGAATCTGTGTACCAACCACATAAAACAATTGACAAACCTGAATTTTATTACTTACCAAGTTATTGATACCTTTTTAAACCCCAAATGTCTGCTTCCTTTCTCTCGGCTTTACTATGTAGGTGAATAGAATACCAAAGAGAAATTACTCATTCAAGCGCTTTCTTTGCAATAATTATTTTGAATCCTTAAATCCTGACCCATACCTGTCAGTGGTCCCAGATGAGCTAGGCTACCTGTCTGGATAATTGGAAGGGCCTCTGGGTACTGTTTTTTTCCATCACAGCCTATAATGTCTTTGTAAAAATGAACAAACTTTGTGGAATGGAAGAAGCAAAGATGATTATTATGACCAGGAGCATGTTGGAACCTTGATTTTTTTTTTTTTTGGTGCGTATACATCATACTTGTCTGCCTAAGTTAATGAAGGAAGAGTGAAGACTTTCTACTTATCATTTTAATACAGTTTTGAGTTTCTCAAGAGAGAATTTCTCATTTGTTTCAAGGTGATTTTGTGTGTGGGGGGGGGGTGGGGAGAGGGAATGTATGTGTGTGGTGTACTTAACTTGTCCAAATGATAAATAGTGCCCTAGGTAAGTTGCAGGGTATATACGTAAGAAAAAGTAATATTGCATTGGAAAGTTTTCAGATAAAGTAGAATTCAATTTTGTTTTGAAAGGCTATGATGAATGTTAACCACTTTCTTGCTGAAATTCTTTCCAGACATATCTTAATCTTTTTTAATGATCCATATGTGATTCTTAAAAACATAAAATGTATAATAAGGTAGAAAAATTGTTATTAATAACATTGAGGGAATAGTTCTTGATTTCCTTTTTCCAGGGCTAAGCATGCAAGCTATAAAGCGAGCTGAGTTTTTTAGTTTTTTTTATTTATTTTTCTTTGTGACTACAGTTCTGCAACTGAGAAAATTGTTTCCCTGGTTTCCTCACAATGAAATGCCGTGTGTTTCATTCAAAACAACAATAATGGAAACACACTCTGCATGTAATATGTCTAAACACCCACAAATAAACAGTGATTGAGATTAATGCCACCTTCAACTTGGGCTTATTCTTATTCACTTATGTAGGCATGAAGATTTAATTTTCCCCATCACACGAAGCAAATGCCTGCTCCAAACTGGTAAATTTGTTTTGGGGTTCTTCCTAACGCTCTCACTTCCCACACTGCTGTTTTGACATATGATTAGTCCTATTAAATACAGACCTTGTTTCATGAAATGCTGAAGACCAGGAGTGGGTAAGAGGAATGAGCACAGGGCTAAAGTTTTATTTTGTAACCAGTGTAAATCTTATAGATGCCATGTTGCTTTGTTTTAAGATGGTGTGCTGAATTTCTTTTTTGTCCTTTAAGAATTTTTTTTTAACTTTTGTTTATTTTTGAGAAACAGAACACCCTTTACCTGAGATTCTGAACATGCCCAGAAATATGTTAAACATCACAGAAGTTACACTTGTTTGGGAGTTGATATCATCAGTAATGTTAGTTTCAGATAGCCAGTGATTGGACAGTTTGTGTTTCAAGTTGTGATGATATAACAGATTTAACAAAAGCCAAGATGACTCATATCATCTCCAATATTAATTACTGTTTTCTGTATAACATTTTGTCACCTTCTTAGACACCTGGACTTGAAACGTGTCTTTTTTCTATATGCTCTCCTTCCTCTGCTGTACCCCTCATCCAATTTCAGTTCTGCCATCTTTTTTTTTTTTTTTCCATTCTGACTTTTACTATTCTGATAAAAGGACCTTGTTTCCTCGTCTTTTGTTTGCTTTGTTTAGTTTTGTTTTGCCCTGAGATTTTTCCCACCCTGCGCCGTTCTGTTCACCCAATTTATTCTTCGTGGCTTAACACGGACCTTCACCATTTGTGGGGTCTCCCTGGACCCGCCAGCACGGTGGAGCTACTCCTTCAGCCCCCTCCAAAGCCACCAAGCTTTCGCTGTCATTTTATTATTCCACCTCACTGGGTTGCGCGTCACAATGCCCTTATTTAAATAGATACCATTTATTACACGTGTATCATTTGGGGACACTGGACTGGAGGGTTCACAATTGGACTCTCCTTCATTCCTCTACCAGCTTGGAAAGGTAGGTACAAATAGAGCTCTGAGCTCTGAATTCCCCCTCTGCTTCCAAAGGGGCAGAGGTGTCTGTTGCAGACCACGCTTGTCCGACTTCAGAACCTCTGCTCTTCGAAGGGGCCTCCGTTATAACCATTTGTTGGCGTGACTTCTCTCTCTCTGTCAAATTTTAAGTCCTTTGAGGGCACACCTTACTCTTACCATTCTATCTTCTCTATGAGGTGCCTTACGCATAGTTTTATATTTCTGAAAACTGTGAAAAAGATACCAATTTAATAAAAAGGCACTCTCTGTGTGATCCCTGTGGGTTGATTTGGATGGGGAACCTGGATAGAGGGTGTATTTTAAATACTGTCCCCTCCCACTTGTAGAGTCTGTAGGTCACTCTGCTGAAGAATTTTATCTGGGATGTGGCTGAGAGAAACTGCAATGTCAAAGCTTTTGCAAGTTCTTTACTGTTGCTGAGGGTGTTGACCCAAGGCAGCTGGCTCTTTAGTTAATCACATTAATGGAGCTTTTAGTTATAAAAGTAACAACTAGGCACAGTACAGTCAGGGGAAGTTGAGACAAAAAGGAAATAAATTTGTTCCACATGATAAAGTAAGAGGGCTCTTTTCTCTGTTTTTTTTTTTTTGTTTTGTTTTTTTGTTTTTTTTTTACTGGGCAGCCTAAAAGATTTAATGGATGGTGTTTGCGCTAAATGGAAAGCACTGTATACTGTAGCATTTGAGATATGTGTAAATATAAATCCCAAAATATTAGAATACAAGGAAGTCACTACTAGTAAGGAAAATAGGTAACGATACCAAAATCCAGAACCTACTTCTGTAAGTCTGTCCTTCTAGAATGGACAAGGGTCCCCTGAGTTGTCTGAATCCAGAAATGTCATATTCAAGTTGCTTTTCAATCCTTCACTGTTGATTTGCTTAGAGGCAGGAATTTCAGTTCTCTATCGAACTTCCCTTGTTTATGTGTGTGTATTTCACGGCACATTCTCTGTCAGTGTTTGTCAACTAATAACAAATCTTGGTACAGGAATAAGAAAGCACAATTGATTAAGGAGAAGTGACTTGGTCTTATCCTAGGGACTAGGATGGGTTTCAAGGCTCAGAGACAAGTTCAAGTCTGATGAGAGGAGTATTTGGCGTGAGAGAGGACAAGGGGCCAGTGGCTACCAGCATTTGTGTCAGAGAGAATAGTTGAAATGTGGCCTGGAAGATAATAGGGCCACAGAAAAGGACTGAACTTAGTTGCAGTTAGTGTCATAAGGCCCCACAGATGAATTCGTGTTACTTATCATTACTTTGCCTGAATAGCAAAGCGAGGTCTGTTTAATTAAGTGGAAGTCTCAGTACACTTATTAGAAAAAAAGAACTACAGCAGATCCATATTGTCCCTATTACAGATCATGCAAAGCCTCAAAGCCTCAGGTCTGAACAGTGTCACCTACTCTGTATGAACATGGAGAGAGGCAGTGATCATCTCCTTAACACCTTCTAGCATTCGTGACCGCATCATCCTTTTACAGTGACAAATGAAAACTTATGAATGCTTAATTTGGAGGCACATGCAGCGTATGATTCCCCGAGTCCACTTGGCCAGTGAAGGAGGCAGTTGCTATAAGCTCATTACACTGTAGCATCGCCTCCCAGCAACTACAATCGGTGGCCTTTAAAAATCACAAGTGACAAGATGCGCTTGAAGAATGGCTGCATGGTCGGGCCTCTTGCCAAAGTGAAACTTGCCGAATGCCACATTCGCCCGTCTCAGGGTCCAGGGCTCTGCACCCTCAGACGTCAGGCCATGCACACAGTCGTCTTTCAGATTTAAAATTTCATCTCACGGCATTCAGATTCCCCGCAGGTTATTAAAGCAGCCCCAGACCCAGGTGAGGGGCGCGTGTCCAGATCGGTGCTTGAGTGCAGTCTCCCAGTGGGTGAGCAGGGAGCGTTAGCACAGACGGCAATGGCAGCATTAAGCCAGAGTGTCCTGCAGAGACTCACCATCCAAAAGGATAATACTACTTCATCGATCCCTTCCACACTGTCTCCCATCGATGTGTTAAGCCTGTGGCGAGTACAACCTTTACAAAACGAGATCTGGAGATACGGCTTACTTTCTAACTTGATCACGGACATAAAAAAAAAAAAAAAAAGGATAAAAGCGTGTTTTGTAGGAGTGGCGTGGTGTTGGCATTTCACAGCGTAAATGATAAAAATAAAATCTAAGTCAAGTACCTCAACAGAGGGAAAAAGTCACATTGAGACTTGCACACATGCGTGTGAAATATGGCCAGAGTCTTCCATTTAAAGCAGAAATAACTTAGCTTGACCAAGGCTTATAGAATAAGCTAACGTTTTCCTGTTACTTTAAGACAGACAACATTGCTTGCACTCATTTTTAGAGATCAGATGCTAATTTCAGCCTCAGACTTTATGAACAGGGATCATTATTTATGTCAGTGAGGTTAGGAGAGTTTCCATACATTTAAACGCAGAAAAAATAGATTGATTTCCCTGGAAATATTGATGATTTATAACCCATTATACTTTGTGATTCTTTTCCTCTTAACAAGAGTTAAAAGAAAAACAGCATTTGCTGAGAGCCGCCTGGGAAAGTGTTTTTAATTGGCACTGTCGCCCTTCTAAGGATAATGGGGAAAAGCTTATACTTCGCTTGCATGATTTTTGATTTTACCTTTGTTTGTTACAATGCAGAATTAAGGGGAAAAAGAATTGACCGTGAGGTACCTTTTAAAAAGGCTTTTCTTTTTATTGTGTGTACTAATGGGATGAGAGAAAAGTAAAAGACAGATTTATTTTTATGTTTAATCACGTCCAATAATTATTGCATTGTGGTTACTGCTTTGAGCATTACATTTTCAGCAAGTAATTTATCAGCTGCATTTTTTTTAATTTTTTTTTCCCCCTGGAGGGGATTAACAGTTGCTAAAGGATTTATACACGGCGGGCATTTTTTTCCCCTTTTAGTAAATAAGACTTACTGATGGCATAAGCTTCCAGAGGCCTCCCTGAATCCCAGTTAGGACTCTAGATTTGACTAGTTTTGTTTCTTGCCCTGACTTGGTTAAGAATGTCTCTGTGACTGGTGGGATAGGAGGACACGAGACGATATTCATGGTTAAGTAGGAGTGACCAACTCACCCCAGTTTGTCTATGGCGTTACCTGTTTTACGCTAAAAAGTCTCAGGTCCCAGGAAGTTCCGGGGTCCTGGGGAACAGTGTTAGAGCTGGAAAAAAAGATGAATGTATTTTTCCCCCAACCTGGGAGAACAGGAGTGAAGAATGAGAGAGCAGAGCAGACATGAACAATGTTCGTGAAAGGCAGACTTGGAAAAGTGGGAGACGGCACTGACTTGGGCCAAGGCTGAGTTGCCTTGGAACCGTTTGGCGAGGTTCTTTCACTCTCTGCTCCTCACTGTTCCCTCTTCCTGGCTTTATTCAGATCAAGTGCTTGTACACACATCCTTCCCTCTTCCTTCATTTTCTTGGCTGTTCTTCACCTAAGCCTGACATGCCCAGTCACCTGCAGGCTGATGGAGTCTTGCTGTGGGCCGGGTTTTGATTCCTCAACCCTTGTGTTTCATAGTTGCACGAGGAGAGTCTTCAAGCAGATCGGCACAGAGATGTGCTAGAGATTGCCATGGTCTATGTGCAAGCAATGGTTTTCCTAAAAAGTTTTGCAGGAAGTTTGGGTACAGTAGCCATGGTGTTTTGGAACCTATGACAGTAAAAATGCTGAACTGGTTAGCCTGATTTTCTCTGAAATGAGACTATTAATGTTGTTATAGAAACAAATCTGGTGGCAACCCTTGACTCATCTCTGTTTGTTAACTAATTAATTTTCCTTCTCAATTTCCCTTTCTCCTTTTCTTCTTCTTTCTCTTCATTCTTTTTTTTTTTTTTTAATTAACACAGGTTTTTGCATTTTAAAAGTGGTTTTTCTTGGTTCTCTTTCTTGGAAGCAGCTCATGCGAGTGTGTGTGTGTGTGTGTGTGTGTGTGTGTGTGTGAACGTATGTACGTGCATATGTTGTTCACATATCCTACCTTTAGGTCAGCATTTAGAATAGACATACTGTTGCATAAAGCAGAAAAGATCTAAATGTGCCTTGTGCTCACCATAGGTTAAAAAAAAAATACTGTTGTGTAAAATAGAAAACATCTAAATGAGTTTCTACTTTTCTGTATAATTATATTAATGGAACATTAAAATTCTATATGTATGTAATAAAAACTGTGAGGTATGTTGGTTTCAGTGGTATGATGAACAAATATGTTAAAATTTTCATTGTGAAACAGCATGTAAAACAATGTGCAGCTCTTACATTTTTGCTTCATTATGAAGCTTAACAAATTGACATATTACATTTTGCCTGAAAGCTTAGATTTCTTTAGAAGGAATTTAGAATTAAAATTTAAAATACTTTTTTTCACTCTTCATGTTTAGGTACTATGGATGGTAGTCCCTGTTTTTTGCTACCAAAAAACAAAAAACAAAAACAAACAAACAAACAAAAAAACACAAACAAAAAAAAAACAAAACAAAAATAAATAAAGCCACTTGTTAGTAGCAGATCTTAATTGAGATATCATCCATAATGCAGGTTAAAGAAGATATTGCAATTTATGATAACTAATCATCCCTGTCAAATTTATTAGGTAGATGCCATTTATTTTCTTATCAAAATTTAAATACAGCAACAAAATAGATAACTGCTATTTTAGCATTTGCTATTTTGATACTTGGATGGAAAGCAACATTACTAATGATATCGATTTAAGTTTTTTTTAAAAAAATATGCATGGGGAAATCATGCTAATATTTATAGATTTATAATAATTTTTCTCTAAATTTAATTGAGTAAAGATGAAACTATTTTTCAGATACTTTGCTACAGAAGTTCCATGCACCCACAAAACATTATATAACTATTTCTCATTTACTTGAAAGATTTTTGTTGCTTTATTTAAAGTACTTTTACTCTTTGAATTCTGTTTTAACTGAGGGCTTCATTGTGATATCTTCTTTCATTTTCTAATACATAATTTTGTGACTGAGTAGAAAATGTTTTTTAAAAATAACTTTAGAAATCTTTCTAAAATGTTTTCTAAACTTTCTATGTCCTTTATTGTTTTTACAACTTTAGAAAATTTCTAAATTGAGAAGAATCCATAACTTGCAATTTCCTATTTGCCTTTTTACGCTATCCCCAAATAAATCGTAAGAAAGTAACTTCACATTTTTTAAGGGGAGATATGGAAATAAAGGAAGTTTCCTTACAAATCTCCCAAGTTCCTATGTTTATGACAATAATACTAATCTCAAGCTATTTTGAGATCAAAATTATTTTGAGAAGAGCTTATGAAGTCTGTGCATTTCCCATTAATATCAATACAGTTAAAATATTTACATCCAACTTTTTAAAAACATTAACACGTTTAAATTCAAAACAGATTCTGACGGTAAAGGGTCCCGGTGCTTTTTAAAAAATTTTATCTCCCATTAGGTCATCATTTCTGTCCTTCTGCCTCTTTACCACAAATGCAAGCAAGGAGAACTAACATTATTTATACAATTAAGGCAAGGTCGCATTTAAAGGCCCATTATGTCATTTTTCACTGTGATTTGCTGTAAATCATCCCCCATTGTTGTCTACTTTATACCTCACATTCACACACATTATTAGAAGTGATGGTTTGGAAGGTCAAGCATGAAATGATGCTGTTTTGATGATGCATTCAGCTTGGTATAACCGATATTTATATTGCTTCTGACTCTATTGCTTACTTGACATACAGTTTTTAGGAAATCGTCTTCTCTCAATTTCCTAGTGTGAAAATCTGATGGGTATAATATTTATTGGTAAAACAGATGTTTAAATTGAAGTTGCCCCGTTAGCAACATATTTATTTACATTGTGAAGAGCTAATAACATGTTGTTAAACACCTTCTTGTCAACTAAATGGCATGTCCAATAGCTTCCTCAATTTTGATAATTTATCTGGCCATATTATTTGAATTCTAGAACTATATACCCAGGATCAGGCCAGTGTTCCATACTCAGCAAGTATTTGTTAAATAAATATACTGATTTTAGGTTTCTTACATTTACAGACCTAGCTGTTTCTCTCTCTCTCTCTCTCTCTCTCTCTCTCTCTCTCTCTCTCTCTTTTTTTTTTTTTTTTTTTTTAATTTTGGGGACATTTTCCTTTTTCTCAAAAATAAGGGATCAACTAGCTTATTTTAAAGATTTTTGCCAGCCTTCAGATTTCATGATTCTGTAACATATGTATTTTATATGTAAGTGGCTCATAGCCAAGTAAGCTAACTTGCAAAGTCAGCAATATGAGCCACCTGAACCATAAAGAAAAAAATGGCCATTTACTGAATTCTTAAGACACATTTCAGATATGGATTTCAGAAATGGAAATGCACTAATACAATTAATTTACTACAAGTAGTATAGTAAATTAATTGTTAAATATCCATTTCATTTTACACATTAGAGGTAATTTTACAGTTTTCTTTTTGACTTATGAAATGTCAAAGCTTTCTCACATTTTTTTTTTCTTTTTTTGCCCAGAAGCACCCATGCCTTTGAAATCTCCATATTCAGGAAACTAGATTATTTTTAGACCCATTTCTGACCACTCAACCTGTGTATACAAACCGACTCAAAAGAACAGATTACTTGGTGTTTTCAAGAATTACACTAATTCCTGTTGTTAAAAATATATCCTTTGAAGATATCCAAGGAAATAATTCTTGGCTCTGAACGTAGTTTTGATTCAGAAAACAGAGGGGAGAGAGCAAGATGACAAAGTAAATTTTATGTTGTTATAACCTAGAATAGACGATTTCCTTTCAGCCTTTTGTGACCTTAGTGCAGAAACCAAGGTATACCTTTTTTCTCTGCCTAAAGCTGGCTAAATACTAACAATAGTTAGCATTTATATAGCACCTTATACTAAGGTAGGAACATACAAAGAATGCTGGAAATGCCATTTATAAATAACATAAACAGCAATAGTGACAAGTTGTTGTTGTTATCGTTGTGATTTAGATGGGGGCGGGGTGGTGGTGGTGGAGAGAGGTATCTCATTTCTACCATATTCCAATATCCGTTTGAGCACCTAAGGGCCATTCATGGTGGTGACCATGGTCAGTTTGCAGTGTTTTGGGATCACTGTGTGTCCGACACGTACATATTACTATGCATTAGAAGAGCTGCTCAGAATTAACCTCCCCCTTGAGAAAGTCAACCCGTGTCCCTTTCTGCTGTCCTCGTCCCATTGTGCTTTCTGATATGACACTAGCCATTCTCAGCCTTCAGTTTACCTTTTGGTGACTTCTGCCCAAAGCTGAATTCAGAAGGGTCCAGTTTGGCGGCGTAAAGATCTGAAGTACAGGCCTTGGAGCCAAAATCTCGCCTCCTGTTTTGGTCATGGCTGGGTGAGATGATGCAGAAATCACTTTTACTAGGTGTGGTTTCCTTAACTACAATGTGGATAATGGTCTGACACAGCGAGGAGGATCAAATAATGTTACGTTGTGTGTGTGTGTGTGTGTGTGTGTGTGTGCGCGCGGCGCGCGCGCATATAGATACACACACACACACACACACACATATAAAAGGACCTGTATATTTTAAATTTTTTGAGTATGCATACCAGCAGTAGAATATTTAAACAACCCTCTAACATATATATTTATATATATATACACAAATATATTTATATAAATATGTGTAAATTATATATTTATATATAAATTAAATGCATGTGTAACTATACTAATATATCATGCATAATGTTAAATAAAAGTGATCTATTTTTCCAAAACCAAGATAATGGAAAAAATATAAAGTTTTCATATTTCTTTCCCTGCACCCCAGTGATTTTCTTTCCCCCAAACCTGAAACATTCAAGTTTCAAACAAACCTGAAACCCATTTTGGAGATTGCTATTACCTTCCTAACTTCCTTTTTTTTTTTTTTTTTTTAAGGACAGAATTTTATTTTATAAATGTCACCTTAAACTGCAAGGATGTGTAAAACATCACAATTAAACATGCCAAAAAAGAAGCCATGTTGTCAGAATGTCCATGTAACCCACCCAAACATCTCAAACCCACTCTTTGCTGACCTTCTATAACCTCATTTTTTGTTTGTTTGTTTGTTTGTTTTATTTTTTTTAAACAGGAGAAAATAGGCAGATACATGTTGTTTTCAATAATTTAACAAAAGCAAGGTGTGACTGTCGCAGCTGTAGCATTTTTTAGCACGGGGTGCAGTCTGAATTCCAAACTTCAGCAGCTCTACTAATTCTGTTTGGATAAAACAGTGTCTGCCATGCACTTTTTCAGCTCTTCACACAGAGTTCAGAGCACATATTCTGCTGGTGCGTCATTAGGTTAATGTAGAGTAAGCAAGGGGAGCTACAGGACCTTCTGAGTTTTTATCCAATCTGCATATTAGTAAAAGTCTGCAGCCCTTTGTGAGAAACATCTGGTACCTAGCAGTCTGCCAACCTCTTTCAGACGTACTAACTTATTTAATCCTCCTTATCTGCCTGTAAATTATGCATACTCAACATACCGATTTTATAGATGAGGAATGGAATCTTTCTCATTTTATTAAACCTGGCTCTAGTGCCCATGGAGAAAGTACTTCCTGTGACATCTGTCTTAATTTTCTGTCCCCACTGATCACTAAACTTTTCAGATATAAGCATCATAATCAGAAATTACTTTTTGTGTTCCTCACTACAGTAGCGAACTGAATAAAGTAATATATTACCCTTTGCAACTTCTCTATTTCCTTCTCTCTCCTCCTTACAGTGTTACCTGATTGAAACTTTGGGGAAATAGGAATTAGGGCTCCTTTTTTCTCTCTCTCTCATTGTAACTCATTTTTAATGTAACAGCTTCCTTCCTGCATCTTGACTCTAACAATCTAGTTGACTTGGAGATTTGAGTGTACTGGTTTGATATTGTAAATGACCAAAATAAATTCTGCCATTGATATCTTCTGCAGTACTTCTTATCCTTGACAGATACCCTGAAGTAATAGGCAGATTGCTATGTGTATGTGAATACTTGCATTTTTCTGCAGTGAGATTTTTATATGTTTCACAAGATTCTCAAAAGCTCTATGACCCACGAACAGTCACTGTCTGAGGGTGCAAGCTCTTCCACAGGCTTCCTATTTATCCAGCGTCATATCAATTTCATGTTGGAGAACCACATAAAGGGTGTGAGGAGGCTAGCATATCATTTGGTTTCATTTCTTAGAGATTATCTGTTGGCTGCAGTTGCTTAGAAAAGTGACAGGGTTTCCAATTAACCATAAACCTCCACGCTCCTTTCATGCCCCCAGAACCTTCAGAGAGTCTTCAAGGGCACATGAGGCAAAGCCTGCCTGCTCCAGACACATGGGAACGCCTATGTCCACAGCCACGCTGTGCACATCGGAGACTGCTCCACGCCTCCCCCATGGACTTCTGTGGCCATCCGCAGGTCCCTTTGGGGTAGATGGGGTGATTTTTCGGCAGAACATTGACAACGTCTGGCTTTCTTCTACTTTATGATTTAGGGCTTTTATAATTTTGGGTAAGAAGATAAAACATTTAACAGAGTGGCATTCAGCAAATGTCCCAGAGTGTGGCTTTTATGATTAGAAGTTCAATCAACCCTTTTCAAGATTTATTTCCCCCCCTCTGCATTTCTCTTTGAAAGTTTATTTCAAGAGGAATCTTTGCTTTTTTTAACGATACTCGCTAAAATATTTCCACAGAGGGAAAATAATACAATGAAAAGAGTATTAGCTGGGAACGATAGGTTTATTGTCTGCCATACACTGCGTTTGAAAGAAGTGTTTCTCACCTTTGACAGTTAGGCTTAAATTTGAGTTTGGGGGTGAAACGCTGGAAAAACGGAGAAGGAAGTGGTTTGGAGTGTAAAATGGATGAAACAGCAGATGCCCTCCCCCAGTCTGCCTCTCTTCCGAGAGGCAAGGAAGGAATCAGGTGTTGGAACAAGTGCAGCTGTGAAAATGGGTCGGATTCAAACTCGCCTTGAGGGGTGCGGCGGGTTTCCCTGCGGGAGACCAAATTTGGAAACAGCCCTTGGGGCATCACGGAGTGGGCTTCTCTGACAGCCCCTGCCACATCCGTGGGTCCTCACTGCCTGGAGAACCGAATCGAGGGTGGGCGGGCATAGTGTCGGGTCCTCTGTGGGGACATAACCTGAATACAAAAGAAATCCGAGATCCGAATTGATGATCGGACCCCCTGGCTGGATATTTAGTCGCAGAAATCAACAGATTGTGACTAGAAAGCCCAGTTGTGTGAATAGAAATGGTAGTTGTGAATAGAAGCTGCAGACAGGCCAGTCTGCCTGACCGAAAAGGTATCGTTTCTTCGAAAGATCATGGGTCTTATTCTTGTGCATCAGCTTGTACTGAAAAGTTGCAGGAGAATTAACCATGTGTCCTCTTAACCAAACTTTTTTTTTTTTTTTTTTTTTTTAATGTGAGTAATCTCTCCTCATCACCAAAACTTGGCTTCAAACACTTAGTCGTCGTTGTGAATTGGGTTTTCTTAATTTCTTAGATCGGTCAGTGAGGTTAGCACAGAGATGCACTGGCCAACATGGCGCTTCCTCCTGGGTCCAGTGAGGGGCAGCAACATCAGGTATATTGGAAGATTTTAGCTTGTTTTTGTATGAGATACCTGGCTGTATTTTGAATCTGCTCCCCGTGACAGATGTTACGGGCCTCGCATGTAGTCCAAATTAACCAAAATAGTGGTCTGGGGCCTTTTGCATTTATTTACCCTGGGCCTAAAGGTAAGAGGCCAGACCTGATTTGTTCCCTGGGGTCTCTGTTCACCTTAGGATGTGACATTATACAGGTCCCATCAGCGTTAGCTGTTGTGACTCTCTTCCTCCATTCCTCCTCCCCTATCCTTCCCCTCTCCCTCCACCTCTTTGCTTTAGCTGATGTAAGTTGAATTGAAAAGCTGGCAGGAGTGGGTTTCTCATTCAATTTGTTCTCCTGGGAACCTGGTTGTTTGTAATTCACAGTCATCCCTGCTCTCCACCCCATGAGAGGGGTGGAGGAGTGTGGATTGCAGCTTGCTGCTGCTCTTAATTTTCCAAGAACAGGTGAAATACATTCTGCCTTGAATAAAACACCCCAAGCTATAACTTTTGAGGCTATTTTACATTCCCCCGCCCCCAGCAGAGGCTGTTGTGTTTTGTTACAGCAGAACTAGGAGTAGTTATTAGAGAGTTATGGAAACCAGGCGTTAGAGCTGATTAGTCACTAATCTTCCGTCTCTGGGAGCTGGGCTCCAACCTTCTGCTCATCAGAATCATTCTGTTGCATTAATTTATTCACCTCAGCTCTAAGAACCTTGTCAAATCAACAGGGTGGTCTCCGCTGGGTCCCTAATGCCCTATAGCCAGATCACAAACCTACTCTGTGACACATAATTCAGGATAATTGGCAGTCAGGACTCAAACAGCCCCGTGATTAAATGGGTATGGAGATTGAAATAGCCTCTTACCTATTAGAAGGTAGTCTCGCTAGGCCAATGGTGTTCTTCAGCGGAGGCTCCTGCTGTAAAGGCTGCATTACTTTTCCAGCTTTTATGCGGCTCGGGATTGATGAGCTCGTACTTCTTTTCCCCCTTAATATTTTACCTCTCAAAACACGAAACGAGCCACTTAACTTTATATTTCCTTTTTTAGACTCCATCTCATGTCTTCATTAGCAAATCTTAATGACTGCTAAAATTATAGGAAACCCTTCGCTTAGTATAAAAGGGAAATAGACCATTTTTCCCCTTTTTATGCTGCTTTTGCAAACAGCTCACTTTGGACAACGAACTGTTTGTAATGCCACAAAGGGAAGAGTTTGACAAGGTTTTTAATTTTTGACAAGTAATGCGACCTGTTCTATGAGCCTTGAACAGTTGTTTCTGATGAAAATAATTTAGCATAGCTACACGGGGTCTTTAGGTGATCTTGAAAGCCAAGTTCACACTCACTCTGAACATTATTTCTTATGTCTCGAGGTTTTAAAAATCATAGAAATAATATATTTTTTGAAATTTGGAATACATTGACAAATAAGATGATAAAAATCTCTTATGTCTCTCTGTGCAGGGAGAAATCATCCAACGTGTTTTCTTCTGGTCCTTTTGTGCATGAAGTAAACCCTTAGGATTTGTGGATTGGATCAATTACAAATGACCCAAAGACCCATGTCTTTGTTCTACTCACCTTCGCGTTTTAATGTCAGCACTTGTTTGTGTTACCCTCTACTCAGCTTCACCTGTGAGATTATTTCACATCTCTAAAAAGTTTGTGTGAATCATTTTCCCAGGGGGAAAATGACCAGAGTAAGGAAGTGTTGCTTTGCAGCCTCCCATGGAGCTCCCCAGGGGTAATCTGAGTCCCCCCCTCCCCCACCTCTCCGCCTCCCCACCCAGTACTCAGAGGGCAGGGAGAGACCAAGGAAAAGGCAGCCACTCCAGACTGGTAGGCAGCAGGTTTAATTAGCAGGGGCCCTTGCTTAGGAGGCTTGTCTTGGGCAGCTGCAAGACAAGTAGTTTTGCACGCTCACCCACAAATCTTAGAAGATTATATCGAAGTCTTGCCGGGGTGGGTCACTTACGCAGTCCAGCTGGTGTCCTCGCCACATCCCTATCGCAAGGCTGTGTCCTCGGCAGCTTGCAGTGCAGGACAGGCAAGTGGAGGGACTGCACCTGCAAAGCCGGGCCTCCAGGTGTCCAGGGCCAGCTTGCAGGTCAAACCAACAGTCAGGTCTTCTCTCGATGGCCTTCCTCAGCAGAAACCCACCTGCTACAGCATGGGAAGGAAGTGACAGTACAATCAAGTGGTCCCAAAACAAACGAATGAATGAATGAATGAATGAATGAATGAAAAAAAGATGGTCTTTCGCTAGAAAACTATAGCTTACTGTAATTTATAGAATCACTTATGGCCTGAAAGAGACTTGAAACATCCCATTTCTATTTACGACAAAGTGAGGGAGGAAAGTTTCTGCAGTTGAAATTGTGTGAATTTAGTTTCCTAAAGCCACAGCATACAATTAAAGGTTTGATTTATTCTTTTAGAGTTTGTAGAATTTTTTTTTTAATTTCATGTTATAATTTTCACACTCCCAAATTACAATGACCTTAAATAGTAGGGTTACTAATGCATGCATAGTGTTCTACTATATATAAGCACCAACATTTAAATACTCAGTATCCTCTTTGGAGGCAGAAGTATATTTCTTTTCTTTTTTCCCAATGTTTAAACGCGATACCTCAGGGTACCTTGAGATATAACTTTTCATTCATAATTTACATTATTCGCTTAGCATAAATTCTTTAAATTAGAATCTGATGAGATATAATAATCCTACAAAAGTCTAAAATTAAAATTATTGGAAATGAACTAAAAGAACTTGCAATACGGCACCCTTAACTCAAACTTTATCCAAACTCTTTGAGGCGGGCTGGCTTTGAATGTCTGATATTTGCATAATTGTGACTATTTTCTATTGGCATGTTTTGTTTTAATTTTTTTTTTTTTTCCGGCTGAATAATCTATTAAATCATCGTGCCTCAGACCTTGGGGTTGAAAGGTTACAGCCTTGGAAGGTTACCTGGGATGTTCACAGCCCCTCACTCATCAAGGGCCTAGGTGGGAAGTGAGATAATAGTGGTTACCCTAGCCTGATGTATAAATTCTGCAATTTAAGATTTTTAAGGTGTGGTGTGTGGGTGCCAAGAATGAGAAAATATTTTTCAGAGCAGGACCAGGGTTGGTGCTGAAAGCTCCAGCCCTGGTTATGGTGAAGGCTCTCGCCACCTTTCGGCGAGACTCCCCATCCCCGCAGCTTGCGCCCCATTTAGGTACAGGTGATGGCACAGGTGCGGCAAGAGAGGAACGGGGTTTCTAAGAGGGAAACATCTATGTTATTGGAGTCTTCGGAGCTTTTCTTTGTGAATGTTCTTATGGTTGAGCTGGACTGTATTTTGTTTAATTCTCATAGTGCGACGTACCCAATAAAATCTCCAAGAATGCATCTAGGTAATTGATTTTTCCCCTTCAGACTTTATCCCAGATTTCTGAGAACCATGACATCAGGGGAAGAAGGAGCCAGGTAGCCTAATACAGTTTCTAGGTCAAAATATATAAGCATCCTCAAGGCCCACTAGCTTTTTCTTTTCTACACTGTCAGCATCATTGTTGAAGAGAGCCCATTGCACCAACGTCCACCAACTTATACTTGGATACGCTCCTTGTCTGAACATTGCTAATTACGCAGGTGGGTGATGCTCTCTTTTTGTGTTATTATTGGAAGTTGAAAATTTTTACATTAACTTATTAACTTCTGTTTTACTTTAGTGTTTATGAAATTGTTTGTGTTATCATTTATTTTGTAACTGGTGAACATTTTTTCTGTTTTGCTTAAATTCTGTTTGGGGCACAATTGTATATTAATAAACAGTGCTAGGATATACACCCACATGTATATATAATTTTGTGAATAAGATTGATCGAAACCTCTGTTTCTTATCATTCCTGGAATGCTTTCTTTAGTATTCCATTTCTTCATGCGAACAGCTACCCATGTTTCCACACAAACTTGGATTTCTAAGATCATCTCTAAGATTCCCACCCCATATCTACAAGTCCTGTGTATTCTCCTCCCCTTGAGTGTGGTTAGGATGTGAATATGATAGAATATCAGCCCCGTGTAGAAATTGCCTCCTATGGCAAATGCAAGAGATTTTTCAGATGTAATAAAAGTCTCTAGTATAGTCACTTTAAATTACTTTAAGGGAGATTATCTTGGGTGGGTCTGACCTAATCAGGTGAAACTTTTAAAAGATGGTCTTGAGAGCAGTGAGTTTCTCCTATTGCCTTGAAGGAGCAAAGTGCCACGTTGTAGAAAAAGCCATGTAGCAGGAAACTGTGTATAGCCTCCAGGAGCCAAGGCTTCAGCTCTACAACTACACTTTGATTTAGCCTTGTGAGACCCTGAGCTGAAGATCCAGCTGAGCAATACCCAGACTGCTGACCTATAGAAACTGTGAAATAGTAAATGTTCCTTTTTAAGTGCTAAATTTGTGGTAAGTCATTACACAGCTATAGGAAACTAATACACTTGTCATCCCCAAATCTCTCTTGAGCAATCCCTTACTAAAAAAATTTAAATTAAAATACCTAGAATTAACTCATAATAATTCCTCGCTAAATATAATGTTTTTTATACTTATAAACACAAGGATCAAAAACCAACCACAGGAACGTAGAAGTTCGATGAAAAGAATGTTTTTATTCAAATAGAATTCTTGTGTCATAGAGCATATTTTTTAAAGCAGCTACTATTTTAGTATAAGGTTTTGGTAAGCCTAATGGTCACTCTTATGTTAATTTTATTGTCATCTTTTCTTAGAAGAAAAACATGTACGTTTGAATAGAAGGAACTGATCATTTTAGTAATGGGGAAATGGTTTACCTAAAGTCTATATAGAGTAGGCAAGGAGGTGAAGGGCAAGATATGGCTCATTTGTGCATGACTGTATGGGACTATGAAAGGAATGCCATGATGGTAATAATCTATATATTTTAAGGACTTGAAAATGCACTCATGGGATCAGATCGTCAACTGGTTTAGGTGTGCTTATGAAACACTGAAGAAGTAGGTGAGACTCAACACTTGTAAAAAATTGTTTTACCTCTTAATACTTGCATTTTAATATATATATATTTTTTATTTTCTCACAAGAAATAACACAATGTGGCAGGGATAGGGAAGTGGACTTGCTGGCGCACTGACATGTCACCAGATCATTAGCAGCGTCCATACATGGCTTCACGGGATTGAAACAAATAATTTTATTTTCAAGAACTCACAAGTAGCCCACAGTGTTGAAGCTGGATAATATGTTTTTATACACATCGTTCGGGTCTGACGTAGGGATAGCTAAGCTGGTGCTCGCTGCTCTCCCTGCTTGCTCTCAGCAGAGGCACATGCTCTTTCTGCCGAGTCCACATGGACACGATGAGACCCATTCAGCGCAGCAATCCACAGAGTTCCTACGGTGGATTGGCATTGGTAAACGACATGATAACTTCTGTTTCCCTCATGTTGCCACTTACTCTATGTGTGAAGAAACTGAGTTCAGGTAGGACAAGGACATTCTCCACATGCCCACAGCTAAACAGAGGCAGAGCAAGGAGTGGACACTGATTCTCCACATTTCAAGCACAGCATACCCTTATCAGAAGCAACCGCATGGAAGGTACCATCTTCCATCGTGTCACTGAGATAGGATAATGGAGGAGGAACCCACTTCTCTTTGGTTGGTTTTGACTATGTCCGAACAGCTGGGAAATCTCAGTGCCTTTACCCCTTTGCTGAGATGTAATAGAGAAAAATAGCATGTGACTCTCAGGTATATGGATATGGAGCTTTATCATGAGGATGGTGGATGACGATGCTCTTTGTACCTGTTTACCATGATGCAAAGTTGAAGAAAGCCAGGGGGAAAAAAATACTGTCCTACATAAATATCGGCAATGGATGTGCGCGGGAACGTAGCTAAAGAGTCTTATAGTGTCTGTGGGACCGAGTTTCCCTTTCGGGCAAGTTTGCTGCTAGTAATGAAAAGCACCTCTATTTGAATTGGCGCCGCTTCCCCAGCACAGCAGCAGAGACAGAGCACTTTTCTCTCAAAGGGAGTAACCCTGCTGCTGGGGAGAGGAGTGTGGAAAACATCTAATATATCTCGTTCACAAAAAAGTGTCATTTGAGTGTCAGTTCCCATTTCTTTGAAATCCATTAAGACTCATACAGTGCAGATGTAGTCAGGAAAGACAGACATCATTATACACATTTGTTCCTGACACCTTGGGGTACATTTTCAGCGTCGTGCCCCTGGGAAATTACTGTAGGTGTGCAATTCCTGCGCCTGTTAAATGGAAGTGTGAATCTGATTCCCCATGTACACCTGGGAGACCTAGGCAGAAGATACCTTTGTTTTCTTAAGCATTTCAGCTCACTTTAAGGAGAGCCTGTGAATTCTTTCCTTCGTACACAGCCTGGGGAATCTTTCTACCACAGAGTTTATATCAGATGGAAGCTGGGAGAAAAAACCCAAAAATATTATTTTCGACATATAGGACTGTCTCTCTATTTTCACATGTGATTTCCTCTAACCTTAGTCAGATTTAGAAGCCCGGTAGAGGTATAGCTATTCGTAGGTGTGGATTTAACCTTTGATGTGCATACTGTCATTTGAGCCTACTACTGTTTTTATTTGAGGCGTTATAGACTATGACGTTATTTAAAAACAACTTTTGATCTTGTCGGTTAACTTTTGATGAACACAGTGACAATGAAGATGGTGATGACGTCGATGATAATGTGTCGAGTGCTTACTGTATTAAAGTGTTCTTTAAGAAGCTTCACAAATAATACGTTTATTTAGAGCTTATTTGACAGAAGTTGTGCAATGTGATTTATAGGTACTGTTACTCTCCACAGTAATCATTGTTTCTTTTTTTTTTTTTTTTTTTTTTTTTTTTTGGATGAGGAAACTGAGTCTCTCAAAGGCAAGGGCCTTTGCCCAAGATTTTTGGCAAAGTCGGAACTAGCCACAGGTTATCTCATTTCAAGTCCAAGTTCTTTGCATGATACCTCCAATAAGAGTAAATCACTGCTTGTGATGCCTCACTGATATTGTGCCAAGTGAGAAGGTTATACCAGGTGTTACCTTCAGAGTAAGGAAGCCATAGCGCCCCCTCACCACCATTTGCCGAAGGTGGACACAGGATGCCAAAACCATGAAGAATGCCATTTTCCTGGTGATCTCTCAGACCATTATGTACCAGGGATGCATTAGCAAACAGACTCGTTTTATTCACAGCCATTCACTCATCAGAAATAATAGAAAATGACACCTGAAGCAAAATGCCGTCCTTCTTCCCAAAGTCTCTTGTTTCCTCTGGTTTGACATGACCCACTTTAGGCAAGATTTCCACTAATGAACACATAAGCTAGTTTCTGATTTCTAAATGTACATTAAAGCTCTTCTAATGCAAAATTAACCTCTCTTTATTACTGGAACTGTAGACTATTACGATAGCATGCAGAGTCACCAAATTATAAATTTGGAAGAGATTTCCATGTGAGGCACCTGTGACTTTATGAAGGCTGTTCCCCTTCTTCTGAAATTGGGTTTTGTGTCAAGGATTAAAGAAGGTGAGAAGGAGTGAGGGATGGCACAGGGAGCAACTCTTGAAGGTCACATACTCTAACTGTTGGTCCCTGGACAAACGCAATTTACCAGGAATCCTTTTCTCTGGGAGGTACTGACAATTGCAACACAAGCTGTAAAAACAATATTTCTCCATAATGTTAGCCTTGCTTGGCACTTCCTTTGCAATTTCTCATTAATGCTCAAAAAAACCCTGAAGATGACTGTCACCCCCATCCTTATACAGATGGGGACACTGAGCTTAAGTCTTTGGTTCTAAACTATACAGCTACAGCTCTTTAATAATAGAGCAAGGAATGAGGTCTCTTAGTTGCTAAATGGCATGGTCTTAACTACTATACGATACTCCCATTTTTTTAAACGGGTTTAACTGCTGCAGAGAATACCAGCTAGCCAATGTGGGCTTTCAATATACTTATGCTGATCCATGAAATTATAAAAATAGAATAAATACCAAGAGCAGCTGGTGGGATGTATGATGTCAGAGAAGACGATCTCATGTGGGGGGAGTCCCCCCACCACCAAAGAGCTCCCTAATCTCGGTTCCCAGGATTGATTTATGAGCTTTGTCCTTGTGCTAACATTTGCACTTTAAGGTGGGCTTTTAGTGTCTTATCTGGGAGTGGTGACATATTAAGCCATTATCAGCCGTTAATAGCTTAAATTAATGTGTCTAATTAGTTCTCAGTCACCTACAAGAGACCTGAGGGAACTGGTTTTTCAGACAGAAAAGGTGGATGCTTTTATTGAGCATATATTATGAGGCAGGAATAAAGGTAGATCAGGGATCCGCAAATAATTTCTGTAAAGGGTCAAATACTTTAGGCTGTGTGGACAATACTATCTCTATTGCAATTCAACTCAGCATTTGGGGCATGAGAATAGCTATAGACAATATGTAAAGGAATACTGCGTTCTTGTAAACCTTTAGTTATATAATTAGGTTGCAGTCCTGTTGTTAATGAATGATAGCTGTTATTAGCAATATATTATTATTTTATAAAAGAATGAACATTTTAATACTAAAAATAAGAAAAATTACCTGAAACAAAAAAGTGATCCTTTAAATTGAATAAATAGTAAATTTAGCTGTGTAAAGGACTCTTTATATTTTTCTCAGATTTCTACAGTCTAATCTGCACACATATTTGGATTTTTAAAATCATCAATTTTTATTGTGAAAAAGTTTAAATATATTCAGAATACACAAGTCTAATGAACCTCCACATACATGTTACCCATTTCTTCCATACTATTAATTACTTATAGTTTTTAAGATTATATGTAACTTATAAATATTACTCTGAAATTCTGACTGACATATATAATGTATTCTGTAACTCATAACCCTTCTCATGTCTCTAGCGTGTTTTACCCTGCACCTCATCCAGGAGTTCATCAATCCTGGATGCTAAATGCCAAGGTCAGCCCACCTACAGTCATTTAGGAAAGGGACAGCTGATTATCTACTGTTCTACCAGAGACAGGCATTATTGTGACCATTTTTACTAGTGATCTATGTAAGAGCCAAAGTGTATAAAGTCAGAGAGATTATGTAACTTGGCAGAGACACACAGTTAATAATACATGACAAAACCAGGCCTCAACCCCACACCTATCTCATCCCAAAGCATCAACTTTGGCAGCATGGTTTGCTAGAAGCCACCATGGGATTTCCATGATCTTCGATGGTGGTAGGCCAGGTGAGGGAACTCACCTAATCTGTGTCACTCACTTCTGGAACAGGACCTACCATGTAATATTTGTTCTTTGGAGGAGACAGAAATTGGATTACAAGGGTCAGTGGTCTTCTTTAATATTTTTGCCTGGTGCTGGCAGAACTCAGTATATTATTTGTGAGTAAAGCCTGCTCCTCATTGTAAATTATGTTTCCTCTGCAACATCAGCCAGTACAGACATCAGAAATTGGAGGAGAAAAAGGAATAAACTGTGTCCTGGAACTTCTCTGGCAAGTTGTCTAGTAGTGGGCACACTATAAGAACAGAGGAATGTCTGTCCCCATTGATCAAGAACCAGGCAACCTCAACCCCATCATCTGGACACCTTTAAAACGAAGACATTATCTTGAAACTCCTTTTTATATAATCTCTGTTATAAAAGGGACTTGTGTTAAGCATTTCTTTTTTCCCTGGAGTATGAGACAGATAAAGAGAGAGTGATAAATAGAGAGAGAGGTATTGAGAGAGAGGAAGAAGCAAAAAGAGAAAAGAAAGTAAGGAATGAGAGACAGAGACTTGAAATGGTCTGTCAGTCTGAGAAAGCATTATTTGGATCAGTGTCTCCTCAGATGATTCCTGTGGGGGCGCTCTCCACCCGAGACTGCAAACTCAGGCGTTCAGGGGCTGAGCAGGTAACATGTCCAGGTGACATGAGCACATGCGTTCCTCTAAAAGGGACAGTGACTCCTCAACTCCAGCCAGGTGCACAGTAAGCCATAGAGGCCCAGTGTCGCACCTGCATTTCATCTTTCAAAAGAGAAACCAGATATCCAGATGTTGACGTGAAATATCCTGCTTGCTTTCTTTATGTTTCCAAAAAGCGTGTATGCATTTTACAGGCCCCATATTGCCATGGCCAAAGGGGATACATTGGAGAGTTGCGCCTGGGAGCGGCCACTTTAAAACTTCCACGCTGCTGCATCTCCTCCCTTCTTCTAGTCCCCCACTTTACAGGGGGACTGGGACAGGGAAATGGCTTCCAGGAAGCCACAGAGCGAAGGAGCAGGGTGAGGAGGACTCAAACCTAGAGGACTTCTCTTTCCACATTTTTTTTTAAACAAATAAGCAAGCACATATTTGGTAGCCGAAGTTTGCTGAAAGGTTCCAGCGAGATCAGAAATAACATCTTATTCTGCGTCCCCCACTTTGCAAGGAAGACCACCCTCCCTTGTCTGAGCGGGTGAGACTGGGATGTAGCGCCCCGTCCCATCCCAGCCGCGTCATTGATCCTCAGCTACTAGCCCCGTAGCACTCACAGTCGAATTGCTTTTCCCTCAGGGCAGCGCTGCCTCCAGGTGTGCTAATAATAAAATTAATAGCTTGGAGAAACTGCTTGCTACAGCCACAGCTGCGGGAGCAAGGGAGGATCGATTCCAGTGTTTAACTGTCCTAATTCCGTAGCGTATACCCCACCTCAGCCCCTGGTGTGCTGCGCCCGGTCTCACGGCCAATCAATAGATGCCCGATTTAAAACAAAGAACCAGTTTCAAGATTAGAAGTCTTTGTGAATAAAAAAGATGTATGGTGAAACTGTCAAAACCCTTTCAGTTCCCCGTCTTAACACTGCAACTGGAAGGGCAGCCTCCAGCAGATGTGAAAGAAAAATCAAGTGCATTGTATCCCCTTCTGCCTATAAACAAAAGAAGGAGACTCTCTAGGCACCGCGGCTGCTGATGGCATCACATAAATACGCATTTATTGAGTTGCTCTATGTTTAAAGGGCTGTGAACATAAAGACGTGTGAATACTTCCAGTTGCACGGAGAGTAATATGTTTCTGCCCTAATCGGCCTGCTCTCTGGTGGTTCAATTTATACCTTCTTGTAGCTGGGTTCTCATTTTTTTCCCTGGAGGGAAGGATCAAATTCACGATCAACTTCTTGGCCACTGTTCCAGGTATACCTGTCTCCGCCGAGTTCCCCAGACCGAGCGCCTTCAGAGGCGTTTAATCCCGTATTTCTCAGTCTCCTCTCACATACCAAATCTGCCCTCCGTTTACATGTCAGTAACCGAATAGACACCCTTCCATTTTCATCCTCTCCTATGTAATCTTCCTCGGCGCCTGCAATTATTTCTCGCGGCTTGTCTGACCCTTCCAAGCTGCGTCCTTTTACTTACTTCACATTCTCTCCTTTTTTTTTTTTTTTTTTCCTTTTTAGAATACGCTCACTGAGGACAGCGAGGAGTTTCTTCCTTCCTTTTAATATGTTTCCTAACTGGCTCTCAAACCTTAAATTATTAGATGAGCTCCCAGAAGGAAGAGACTACACTTTTTCTTGTCTGTTTATCATTTTAAGTGGCAAAGGGTTGTTCATGTGTGTGTTTGTGAAGGCAGACCTAAAAATAACCCCATCCCGACTTTGTTCACCCTGTGTAAATTGTCCTTCGGGTTGAGGTATGCATTTCTTTCCTTTGTGCCACAAATGAGTAGGAAAGCGGAGAGGCGATGAGCTAGTTGGGGCTGGGACTCTGAGGGACTTTTTTGCAAGGCTGGTTTATATCACGCTCCATTCTCCTCATCCCTCACTGCCTCCTCTGATGATGAGCCAACCAAAGAAAAGGGCTGATTGAATCTGTTCTATAATTCAGAGAGAGACGTAAAGCGGATGACTTCCCCTTTCTCTCTGTCATGTAAGTTCTCTAAAGGGAAAGAATATTATTTGAGACTGAACACTGGCATAAAGCTTAGTTGTGTTTTTTTTTTATTTTTTCTTCTTCCATATTTATTTTTATACAGTAATGGTGGGAACTGATTCCAAGATGGGCTCTTTCCAGCACACATTTTCCCAGCATGAAAGACCAGCTCGTATTAGTTCAGTCTGAGTAAAACCTCATATTCTTCAGTTAGCCCTTATTTTTGTCACCGTTTTATTGTTTTAAGTTCTACTTTTCTCTCTCTCCCGCCCCCACCCTCCGCTCCATCCCTCCCTTCCTCCCCAACTCTCTTCTCTCTTTCTCTGTGCAGAAGAGGTCCAAAGGCAATGTCAGAGCAACTTTTCTGGAATTTTCTCTCTGAGAAAAGTGTCTTCTAAATTTGGACAGGGAGTAGGAGTGGGAAGCACTATACAAAACCAAGTCCTAAGAATAACTCTTCCACCAATGTATAAGATCTTATGGAGATTTAAATTTTTTTCTTAGTTTAATGTATTTAAAAGTCGTGTCTCTGGTCATGCCAGTCAGTGTCAGGTGTAGTGTGAGGACGAGTGTGTAGGGCAATCTAAGTGTAGAAGCCACTAATCTACGTCACCCGAGTTTTAGAGATTTTCCCATTAAGCGATTTCTGTCACTCAGTAGACATTTCCTTTTTAGAATCCAAAGACTTGTAAAATTAAAGAATATCTCATTTGTTGGATTACAGAGCCCATTGGCAAACCAAACCGATTTCATTTACACACTCTACCCAGGAAAAGTAGGACAGCACTGGGTTCCAAGCACCATGAACATTATATCCCAAAGGAATCCTGAGACAAAACAGAAATTCCAGGGAAAAAGGAAAGAGGAAGGAGAACACAGAATTTTGTGCCCAGCGTGCTATAAACCTGCCTGCCAACTTTATTTCTTCCTTGCCAGCGATTTTTAATTTCTTCTGAGTATCATTTTTTTTTCCTTTTTATGATAGAAGTCAGAGTGAAATCAGGATTTTCCTAACAAAAGTACTCCCTGTCTAGCCAGATTTGTTGGAAAATCGCTATTGCTTAAAGTGAGAAGTGCTTGTGTGTAGCACATCAAGCGAATGGAACATGGATTTTGTTTCTAATAACATAATATTTAAGTAAGGGTAATGCTGTTGTTACATGCCAAGCATTTGATTGGAATTATACTGCATTTTAAAGATGTAATGCTTGGTAAACCAAAAAAGAGGAGGAAAAGTTCGACTTAAATGGCCTTTGTTTTACATCCTAAAATCAAATGGTAATGGGCAGAAAATAGAGACGTTCCAGTGAGTTAAGATTCATAAATATTAGATGTAATAGAGGAAAATCACAGATTTTTGAGAAATTAACTTGAATAAATGGTGATTTTAGTTTTGATGTCATTTTGAGTAATGGCCATTAGCACAGTGGAATGTAATGGGTACGAGCCTACTGTATAGAAAGAATGCCTTCTGATTAACTTGAGATTTTTTTTTTCTGATGTTTCAGCCAGTTTACAACTGTACTGTGTATCTCTTCATTTTGAGCTTGTGATTGGCTCCAAGGGCTCTTTGTTTAGAGATGCGTGTGCTCCATTTTCATGATTAAGCTTTTTTTATGATTAGTCCCCATTTTCCTTTTTGTTTTAACTTTTACTCTGAATAATACGCAGTGCCTTGGAGAACTGATTGGCTGACTGATGTAATTGAGTTCAGATGCAGTTCCCTCTCTCTCCCCATGGTTTCCAGCCCCTGCTCTGCTCTGCGTTGTTTTCTGACTGCCTGGGGCCCAGGCTTTCAGAGCTGCCGTTGAGCTTTGTCTTACAGTAAACTGGTTTCCTGAATAACTGGAATATAATTGACTTCGAGGCAGGCAGTCATTGGAAGCACAAAGGGGATCCCCCTGACCACAGGACCCATTTCTCCCAACACAGACATTCACACATGCCCCACCGTTCCTCCTAAAGGAAGCAGTTAGAGGCATAGTTCTTACTGACTTTTGATGGGAAGAAATATCACATAGCAAAACTCCCTGACCAATGCCAATAAAGAGTTATTGGAGTCCCCCGATTTCCTCTCTCTTTGCAGCTGTCATAAACTCCTTAAATGCTTTCAGATCCTTTCGAGTTCTCTCTGTGGGTCTATCTCCAGGATCTGCTGCTGCATCACCCAGCCTCTTCCCTACTCTGCCCCTCATATCTGTCCTCCCTCACCTCTTCTGCTGTCAGCCTACCTCCTTCTGGACACTCCCCATTTGCATCCCCACCCCTTCGTCTTGCTCAGCAAAGAACCCACCTTTCTTGGGATTCACTCTCCTCTGCAGGGGAAGTGAAGGGATTTAAGAGACTGACAATGGTTAATTATACTTCTCGTTACATTAAAATTACCTTGCATTTGTATTTAGGTATCCTATGGGAGAAAGAAATGCCTCTTTTTTTTATTTGCTGATTTGGATAATCATGTCCTCATTAGAATTTATCCCCCAGCTCTCCTCATCCAAATTCTACCTCTTGACAAGTATATTTCAGCAAGTGACTCCGCCACCCTCCCAATCACACAGCTGTGGCTCCTAGGAGGACGAAAGTCTCAGCTTCCTTGCTTTGGATGAAGGCACCTCTGAGGTGTGACTCATGCTCCAGGATCACCTGGGAGGATGAGGTTGAAGCTAATGGCTGTGGACTTTGTCTGAAATCGCATCCTCACTCAGCCGGCTCCCTTTCCCTCTCCCCACATCCAGACAGGGGAGCTCCTTTTATAAATCACTCGCACACGAATCCTCCTCGTAGGCTCTGCATCCAGGGAGCTTCAGCCAAGACAAATCCTGTGTGATATTTTTTGTCTTCCTTGATGAACCTGAGGTATAGTGATGACAGGTAATTGCTGAATGCCACTCACATCTTATAAAGGGAGATTTTCGAATTGGAACCTGCACCAATCCAATTCAAAGCTCATAGTCTTTTTACCACATAAGATGACCTCCCAGTGAAACTTGGATATTTTTTCAAAATGCAGTCTTGACATGTCACTTTTATGCTTAAAATCTTAAACGACTTCCTCTTTTCTACATTTCTTACCTGGCCGTTCAACACCCTCACAATCCACAGGGTATCATAACTTCTAAGTCTTGCGGTCCATCGCATCACTTCTGTTATCTTTTCTGCCCAGGTTTGTAGGACTACTCAGTGTTCATCAAATATGGCTCCTGCTGATCAAAATCCATGTCTCTTTTTCTCACAACATAAATTCTCTCTGAAATTCCCTTCTGTCTCCCTATCCTCCGTGGCACTTCAGGAAGTAACCCCACAGTCCCCCCTTGACAGTAGAGCCTAACTATCATTACTTTGATGAAGCAGGCTTTGATCTCCCCATTCTGAAGTGATAATTTTCCTTCTCGAACTATTATAGAAATTCATAACTGTCTTTCATATCAGCCGGGACAGGAAGGAGGCAAAGCCCTCTGCATTTAAAGAAAGTGGACAGTAGAAGCTCTCCCTGAGAAAAGGTTAGAGACCATGGTTTCGATAGAGCTCTCAGTGGGTTAGAATATGTCATGCTATGATAATAGGACTGTAGCAAAATGTTATTGGTGGTTATCTTGGTTTTTATGATTATGGAGTTTTTTATACTTTCTTATATTATCTAAAATGCATCAAATAAAAATGTTATTTCTGTAGCCCCAATGAAAACAGTAAACCTTAACATAAAGATGGAAAGAAAAGAAGACAAAGAGATAACGAAAAGAAAGAGAAGAGAGGAGACGAAAGGAAAATTTGAAAGGAGGAAGGGAATGTGGGCAAAAAAAAAAAAAAGGTAGAGAGAAAATTTGATTGACTTATAAAATGTGAAGACTTATAAAATACAGGAAAAGATAATCTGTCGTTCTGAGATAATAATTAGGAGAGGTCAATATCTGCAGTGGAAGGAATGAATAGACAATGTCAGGATCGTTCATCACAGTATCTTTGCTGTAGGTGTTATGTGCTCTGTATTTGCTTTTGTTCAAGATTATTATAAGACCTGAAAAAAATATATATATGGTGATTGACTGGAACTGAAAGAAATAAGAAGTAATGGCCTGAAACTGGGAGAGGAAAAAAAAAAGATGAGGGTGGAATAAATTAGATATTAGAAAATAAAATTAATAGTAGGGTCAATTAGACAACAGAATAATTTCCCAAAGAAAGTACAGTAATTGAAGCAATAGCATTCAAGCTGTTCAGAACGAGAAGAGATAAATCAGTGGGAAGATTAATGTGGGCAAACCACAATGGAGCGAGATGAGCCAGAGGTAGGAAGTTTCGTTCTGCTCTCCAGATGAAATGCATCCAGGTTTCCTGGAGCAGATGCCAGAAGATTCTTGCTCCTCACCACAGCGATTTGAAATCTATAGACATCCTCGGTGGAATTCTGTTTACGATTGCCAGTCATGATTCTGGAGGATCAGAGGGGTCACGTTTCCAGCATCAGGCACCGTATGCCATGGTGGTGAGATTTCCTGTGATGCCAGGGCTAGAGAGGCTTGGTGTCCTTGTTTGAGGACGTTAGTTCAGAGAGAACAGAACTACGTCCCCTGCAGGTTAGAGACCTGTTTGCCACAAGCTTTCCTCAACAGCTCAAAAACGGTTGTTCCGAGCTGTGTTTCAGAAGTGATCATTCTTGCCCTGTGTATGTAAACTCAGACGATGAAGCCTGAGCAGAGGACTTCATGCGTATGGTACAAATGAACCACAGGAGCTTCCTCATCAGAAAGACCCGGGCCATCTGAGAGCCTCTCCTGCCTTGTCCACTAAGTAGTTGTTGGTTTTGACCTATCACTCATGCCTAAGAAACCCATCTTCTTATCTGTGGAATGGGGAGAATAATTGCTTTACCACTTCACTATCATGATTAAACAATAATGCAGAGTGCCTCATACAGTGCCTTACATGAGGGCAGTTTTTCCACTAAATAAGTATCGATTTGTCTTTTTTTTTTTTTTGCTTTAAATACCAATTCTTTCTCTTTCTAACTTCTACCCCTCATATTAAATACAAACATTGATCTTCACCTGACATGCCAAATTTAGCTATAGATAAACCACCACTCCCCCTTCTGAATTGCACAGCATTAGAGAGAGGGAGAAAGATTTTTTTTTTTCTTTTCATTACTTGCCCCCATATCTCTTTTCTGAGATGCTATATTAGTTTTCTACTGATGCTTAACAAATGATCACAAATGCAGTGACTTAAAACAATGCCTATTCTATGTATTAGCTCACAGTTTCCTTGGGTCAGGGGTCTGGGCATAGAGGAACTAAGCAGGGTGCTCTCTTTAGAGTCTCGCAAGGCTGGCATGAAGGTGTCAGCAATGCTGCAGTCTTTTCTGGAACTCTGGGCAAGAATCACCTTCCAGGCTCATCCAAGAGGTTGGTGGAGTTTCGTTGCTTATGGTCATGAGGATGAAATACGTGTTTCCTTGACACGTGGACCCCTTCATCGCAGCCAGCGATGGTGCCTTGAATTGTGCTTCAGATCTCCCCAGCTTCCTCTCTGCCACTCCTTTGACTTCCTCTACTGCTCTTAGTGAAGAGAAGGCTCTGCTTTCAAAGGCCCGTGTGATTACATCGGGGCTTCATATATATAATCCTGGATAACCTTATCTTAAGGTCAAATGATGAAACCCTAATTACACGTGCCAGGACCTGTTTTGCCATGCAATGCATTCATTGACATGACACAAGTGGTTAAAGGTCACGGGGAGCAAAATTCTGCCTGCCGTAGATATTCACCCAGAAATCCACTCCCTTACCTGGTTTCAGCCTCCTCAAACTTTGTCCTACTCAAAACCAAGCTCATGACCATTCCCAGCACCTTCAAACATGTGTCTGCCTTTGTGCTCTCTTGTTCTTCTCCTGCCCCATTTTGTCCTGGTACCTATGACACTTGATTTTATTATTTTTCTTCTTGCCTTTCTCACTAGAAGAGGCCCCATGAAGGAAGGGACTGTAAGTTATTAGTTTTTAGATCCCCAATGCCTTCCATGGTCCCTGATAAAATGCTTGTGGAGTGAGTGTTTTATCTACACTTGAGAGAACTAGATATGTCCCAACCCCCAAGAAAGATCATTTAAGCAGATCATGTATCTTGAAACAAACATTTGACTTTGAATTTAGTTCCAGGCTTTGGCCATTCTTATCTAAGTCACTTAATTTATTTTGACCACAGCTTTCTCTTCTGGAAAATGAGGTATTAAAAAAGTTGATGTTTCCCAACCTTTACACGAATCAGAATTTATTTTTATGTCCCAGTGGAGTCAAGTTTAAAAAATATTTTAATACCAAACTATATTATCATTAGTAAATAAATATCCCCCCATGTTTATCTGTCAAAATCATGGATTACTTTAAAGCACACAATCAAAACACTCAGAAGTGAGTATAATTAATGTTACTGTGACTTGAGATAATTATTGCCACATCAAACTAAATCAAGGAAGGGAAGGAAGGGAAGGAAGGGAAGGAAGGGAAGGGAAGGGAGGGAGGAAGGAGAAGGAAGGAAGGAAGGAGGAAGGAAGGAAGGAAGGAAGGAAGAAGAAAGGAAGGAAATATTTTGAAGGAAGACGTAAGATGTAAGGAAGAACACTGGAGTCAAGGTTTTAAATGAGACAATTTTGTATTAGAAAAAGAAAGCCAATTCTATCGATTGGTAGTAAGATTTTAATATGGAAAAAATGAAATGACTTTTAAGATTTCCTGGGAACCCTGCAATACCTGATGGTAAATCATGAGATTGAATGATCTCAAAGTTTATTGCACTTCTAAAATTCTGATTCTTCAAGTTCAGTCTGCTTTTCATTCTCCCTCGGTGGGACATTGCCAGGACTTCTCCTTGGATGGGAAATCTTTGCCGTGATACGGATGAGTGGTGCGGTGTCTAAACTCAGATGGCCCCAGGAGGGAGCACAGATGAATGGGGCCAAGCCAAGGCCAGCACAGGGGACACTCGGGCACCGCTACTATGCTCCTCCCATCAGGTGTTCCCATGAGAGATACAGGCCCTGTGGCGTCAGATTTTTCTGATACTAAAAAGAGCTGGAAATCTGGATTTCATTTACATTACAAAAGAATTGCTTCTAAATGTTGGCCAGAAAGTCAAGTTTTGTAAATTCTGTGCGGATCAGGTAACGCACATCTGCAAGCCCATGTTGTCCACGGACCGCCAGTTTGCAGCCAGACGTGGAGTTAGCCGACTGGTGGTGCACAGGGCCTACCGGTTATCTAGAGTTTTCTCTGTGCCGGGTATTCTTCTCCAGCACTGGCCACACAGCGTCCTCATGCTTTAGTTTCCTTACGATAAAATGAGAGCACGCATGAGAATGCTGTATAGTGAGTATTTGTGTATTCTAGGAAAGGGGTGTGCTTGTGTGTTTGCACATGGTGTGTGGGGGGGAGAGGGAGAGGAGAGTCAAAGAGAAATGATTTGATATACAAATTCTTGGTTAGTTCTTGATAGCTATGTTATTTTGTCTCAGATATGCGTGACAAATAACATTTATTCTTTGCAAGATGTGATTGTTTATGGTAAACTGACATAGCTTAAAGTCTGTTTTAATCATTCTAACCCAATAGTAGGTGGTGGTTGAGCCTTTAGCAGCTTCGAGTAAAACACTCTGAGGTAACACATCCTGGGGAGAGTACCATTGAATGGTCCCATCAGTTTGAACTGCTAACTTAGAAATGAAAAATGCTATAAAGTCAGTCAGTCAGGCCTGCACCAAAGAACAGCAGAGCCATACGGACATAATTAATGTTTCCTTAGGGTGTATATTACTGTAGGATTTAAATAGCAAGTCAATTTATTTCGGTACATTGGCACGAATTTGAGCTCTTTTAAGAATTTTCATTTAAGATGACGTTAAGTTGCAGGGATTTTGCTTAGCGTCTCTTAACTGCTCCTCCTCTTGTTGAGCCCAGGGTAGCTTAAGCTGAGTGAATGAGGAGTTTCACATTTCGCCACATCTGGGTCTGTCTGTGTTCCTGAGAGATTGTTTGGCCCAGACGTATGGCTCCTGACCGCGAAGGGTGTGTCAGTTCGTGACCACATTTACTGGGATGCGCGGCCTCCTCCTTAGGATTTTGGAAGACATTTCGCTTCGCTTTCTTGCGCTACTCCAGTCAGTGGTCAGAATGAGAACAAAGCCGCCTTGTGCAGATTTGTCTCTGCCATGGATAGGAGGGGGCAGAATACAGGAGCTCCTAACTTTCTAGGAGAGTCCCCTGAAAGAGTATGTCGGCTTTGCCCTATCCACACGACTTTCTTCATCACTATTCACGTTTCCTCTGGCTCGGTTCTCAGTAGCCAGCCATACAGGCTTGGTGCCTTGGGCAGATTGCTGAAATTCCTCAATTCCTTTTTCTTCTGTATAAAATGAGAATAATAGTAGTACCTACTTCATAGCACACTTTTGAGGAGCAAATGAGAAAATGCAGGTGAAAAGTGCTTAGTTTTCCTGGCATACGGAGCCGTTCATTCAATAAATATTAGATATTCTTAGTAGTATGGCTATTCCTCAACTTACATTGACTAAGTGATTAAAGTTTCTAACTTAGGACAGCTAATGATTTATTTTTATAGGATTCTCTAGTCTCTGTGAAACCACCTTTTCCCTCATATAATTCACCCAATTCTGTTGAAATGTCAGAATTCGAAATCTCGTATTCCTCAGGATCCAGTGGTAAATCCAATTCTTAAAAAGAGAGTGTAAAAACAACAAAAAATAAACAAAAAATGGTCTGGTTTTCTGGGTAATGCCTGAAACTAATAAGGCTCAATAAATATATTCTTCACTTATTCAACTACATTGACTCTCAGTGGCCAATGAATTAACATGGCATTTAGTCATGTGCAATTAACTTTCTCCTTTTGTCTTGCTTAGCGGTCTGTTTTAAACTTCTAGGCGTAAGAAGCCATGCCTTACTGTCTTAAACTCCATGCACAGTGCCATAAATATAATAGACAAATAAAATTGGTGGTTGAATTTCGTTAGCTCTTTGCATGGATTATTTTATTTATCTCATAGGACAACTCCATAAAGTAGGCATTATTTTTACTATTCCTATTTTACACGTTAGGGAAACTGAGGTTTAGAGATGTAACTTAATCAGAGATCACTTAGCTAGTAGTGATTGATACAGGACTGGAACTGAAACAAGCAAAATAAATACATTTCCTTTTCTTAAATTAATATTCATCCTTGAATTGCCAAATCTGTTTACAATCACCCTTTTAAATGCCTGCTTCTACACACTTTTTTAAATGACATTTAAGCAATGTAGTTCACACTTCAATTAAATTTTCAACAGCATATTGAACAAATGCCATGAACGAAATTCTATGCTAGGCACTATGGGAGAAAAAATGTAAATGAGAATGCATTACCTTCCCTTCAGGAGATTACCATCTAATAAACTCAGATAGGTAAATAATGAGAAAACAAAGTAGACCGTGGCAAGTAATGGGCACACAAATACCTGTGGCAATTTTGTGAAAGGGAGGGATTCACGGGAAGGTGCCTTCTGCACTTCAAAGGACTTTAAGAGTCTACTTCTAGTTTCGTACTTGAAATAATCTCTCGTTACCTGATTTATTTCTTCTTCAAAAGAGTATATTTCTCACAATTCTGCTTTTGTTAAACCATTTTCCTAGGCCTTTCTGAAAAAAAAAAATCACAGTGACTCTTGTGTCTAACTTGAAACTACAATCAAACTACTAAGGTTTTGTGAACATGAAAAAATTGCACTATTTCAACCAATAAGATAAAATATGTGTGATTGTAAATTCTAGATTGAGTCAGCTCTGAGGATAAGATTCTACAAAATATTATAAACATTTTTATAAGAGTTGATAAAATTAGATGGCTTGATCATCTATCATTGAGATATCCATGTGGACTCAAAGAATAATTATTTATAATGTATTTGGGCATAACAGATGCCATAGCCCATAATATAATATGAGTTTCCCTAGAATTATATTTATCATTCACAGCACTGTGTTGAAATGTACTTGGCTCAGGAATGTGTTTTCCTCACTCTTTAACCAGTACGATAACATAACAAGAACTATTTTTGCATCTAGTGCTAAGTTAATAAGTTAAACATATCCCAAAGACTATAAGCGCAGGGGACAGTGGAATACAGGACCTTGTCCAACAATGATGTATTATTGGAAGCCCTGTGCATGAACTGACTGGTCATGATGACTATGAGATTATAGGTCGTTTTCTTTTTTTCTCTCTTAGTAATACTAACGATAGCTGACACATATATTATTATGTTATAAATAATATGTCATACATATGATATATTACCTGATTATATGCTCACCATCTGCCATCACTTTGCTAAGAACTCTACATGCCTTATCTCATTCTCCCCGTAACAACCCCATGAGCTCAGTTTTATCGTTAGTCCCATCTGACAGATGACGAAACTAAGAGTTGTGGCAGTGACGTCCCCAAAGTCCAAATTCTTAATCTCTCCATTTATAGCGCCTCCCCACCAGAGCCCTTCTTTTCAGTAGTCTCAGACATTGATGTCTCATTGGAACCCCGAGTTCTGTTGACTTGAACACAGGAGAGAAGATTGCTTTTAGTTCTTTGGCTTTATAGGCAGGTAGAACGCAGAAATTACTCTTCCAGTGGAGTGGGTGAGACAGAAGAGAAGCAGGTCACCTAAAAGGCTTTCGTTGAATGGCTTCCACAGATCAACAAACCTGCGGCTGCAGCTCCAGGTGAAAAGATTCTTCCGTTCCCGGGAGCGGCAGCTGCAGCAGCCTGCCTTTCTCAGGGCCTCCGTTCATTAGCAGTCAAGGTTTTCATTGTGCTCAGCGAAACACTTACAGAAAATAAATGTGGCGCACAGATGGGCCCATAGAAAATCTACTTGATGTATTCTTGAAAATCCACAGCTAAATGACTTTGAAGAGATGGGGGGTGATTGTGCCCATGATTAAAACGAGGTGTGGCATGAATCTTTCAGATACAACACTTTCTCTGTAGAGCTTTTTTTTTTTTTCTTTTCTTTTTCTTTTTTTTTTTTTTTAAAGACTGATAAGGTGCAAAGTGGTAGCTGGCCTCTAGCTCATAGATGTGCCATGGCTTATTGAACCATTCGCCTGGAGATGAAGTGCATTTCAAGTATATTTGCTTTATACAGAGTCAGACTTGAAGACCTGTATAAAATAAATCTTCTTCATTGTATGTAAGCTGAAGCCTTTCACTTAAGGATTTTTCAGCTCGGGTTTCAAATGATAGATGAATTAGATCAGGACCACCTATACGAGAATTTTCTGATGTTATCTGTGTTGCTTGTCAAAAATGCACACTACCCCATATGGGCACAGGAGTGGAAACCAGGAACCTATATTTTTAACAAATATCCCAGATTATTCTTCGATGAGTACATCACATTTTATGTGTGAATCCGAAATAGAAGAATTTAAATATAATAAAACAGATGTATATTATATGAAAAATTTGAAACAATGTGACTCCTTTGAATTGCAACTTTACAGTTGCAATTTTAAAGCTGGAAGACCAGATAAATTATAAACTTTACTATCAATGATGCTAATTTAGTTGGTAGTTTCAAATACCTGTTTTTTTACTATCATCGACCCACATTATTATTCACTTATAAGTAATATTGGTAATTATTATGCCATTGCTATGTCTACTGTTGCTATGTATTTCATATATTATAACCATGACATCCATGTACTCGTTAAATAATAATGCTGGCACTCATATTGAAAAATTCTCCTTAAAATTATTAATATTGAAAAGGAAGTTAGATGTAATGATAGTTTTATAAAGACGATCTAACAGCCACCAGTGTACCCTATATTGCTAATTTGGGTAGTGGCCTCTTAAATATTAGAAATGATATCAAGAAAATTAAAATTGGATACAAAACAAACATGCTACTAATGGGTACAGATCTATTTTCCTATGGGAGAATTTACCTTGAATTGTATGAGTTTTGATTTATGTGGGGGTCTTTAAGAATTGGTCATTGGCATAAAAATGATTTCTTGGTGGATTAGAATTTGAAAACTGCTGCAAAACTGATGACCCGTTTTATGACAAGTTGGCCACTATAGGCCATTTACAAGGATTATTTAGACAGAAGTGAGATTAACAGTTCTATTATTCTAGCAAATAAACATTGGAGTAAAGGGATGCAGAACCATAACATTGATCAGCTCTGGAGGAAAAGTCACGTGGTAGTCTGGGTGGGTCGCCATTCACGGGTGGTCTCTGCAGAAGGTGTGCCTCGGGGGTGGGCCAGCCAGCGGCCCTGCCTCGGTCGTGTGCTCATAAATGTTTAACAGGTGACTCTGGGATTGAGGGAGCCCTGATTTGTAGTGTTTGCCAGTTTTTATGGTGTAAGTATTCCCACCATGACTGACTTCAAGCTACCACCCTGACGTCAGCCAGCTCACCCCGTTCCTGAGAACGTAACACTCTGCGGTTCATGGCTGGAGCTAGCGGGCTGCAACAGGCGACTGCCTGAAGGGGTGGATCTGTGGACATGCGAAAACTATGCAGTCAGTCCTTACTTCCCCAGAGGCAGATTTACCTTTTTTGTGTGCTCTTGAAGATCATATTTTGGAATTAAAAGTATATAAAATTAAAATTGAAAATCAAATTATAACTGTAATCAAAATTATAAAATTAAAATCGAAATGATGATGTGAGTTATAATCTGAGTTATAATTCAGAACTCTCCCCCATTTTATATATATATATATATATAAGAGGCACAAAATATAACACTGCCCTCTTTGTTTTCTTGACCAGCTTTCTTCCCTGTCTATACATCTATATTGCTGTCACATGATTCTCTTTGGCTATGTAACTAATATTTCCCAGCTATCTTAGTTCCTCTAAGAGCAGAGGAAAAATGTGCATGGACCGTCCAATTAAGTAGGCGTGACATTCTGATTTGATTAGCAATGATGGACCCCGGGATTGGATTGAAGATTGGCATTAGGTACAGTGCCACACGCATCAGGGGAAGGAAGACTAAGGGACCCATTGACTGAATAAGATGGATTCACTGAAGATGACTTAGCAGCAGACAGATTTCCCTTATCATTAGATCTCAGCCAGGGGCCTGTCTTCACATTGCCCTGCGCTGTCTCCACAGCAGTGCAGTTTCTTTCTCTCTTTTAGTTAAAAGTCCCTTCTCCTGCCAATTTTCTGGCCTGGGTCTTGGTTGCCTACCGTCCCTTCAGAACATATTTCTTTCTGCTTCTTGGATTATTTATACACTTTTCTCTAGAAATGCTGCATCTTCTAGATTAAGTTGCAGCAGAGAACAGTGCTTCCATCCTTAGATATTCCTTCTCGTTATCACATCCCCCATCTATCTCTTACTGCCCTTGAAGACACAGTTCAGATAGCACCTCCTCCTCCTTAATAACTTAGGTGAATGCAGTTTCGCCTTGCTGGGGACTTAGCAGTGGTTCACAGCCCTCATTTTGTATGGAAATCACTTGAGAAACTTCTGAAAAACATTCAATGTTTAGGAGCCGCCAAAGGTTTAGCATTAATCTGTCTAGTGTGGGATGTTGGTCTTCGAATGTCTCCCAAACGTTCTTTTGGTGACCTTAATATGTAGCCAGAGCTGAGAACTGCTATTCTATAGCATGATAGTCTCTCTCTCTCGTTTCCGACGATTCAAGAGCAGTCCAGGCTCCGTAAAGCACCTGAAAGTCAGGATGGAATGTTAGGTGGAAAAGGCCTCTGTGCACTCAGTCGAATGTGGCGGACAGCTCCCAGGCAGCTGCCACACCGAGCCTCTGCCGTACCACCTGGAGGATCACTGGAGTAAGACTGGGGAAGATTGCAGAAACTCAGAAACCATGTCCTGGGATCTAGAGGGATCTTAGAACTAAAATCAATCATAGGTGAATATAGCCCATTGCCTCATATTAAAAAGAAACTGAATCCTCAAGAGACTTTCCCAAGATCATGCAAGCTTTGGTTGAAGGGTCAAAGGTGAGCTAAACTTTTAGAATGCCTACGCTGGCCAGACCATTTAGTATATGTTATATTAACTTTTTCCTCCACATATCAATGATTCTTTATTACTAGTGTATTCTGTGGTGTAGATATGGCACAACTGGTTTATCATCAATCTCTTTAAACTGTTTTATTGATATAAAATTTATATGTCATAAAGTTCACCTGTTTAAAGTATACAGTCCAATGATATCTATAGAGCATACCTACTGAGTGGTGCAACCATCACCATAATCTAATTTTAGAGCACTTTTCTGTCACCTCAAAAAGAAAGCCTCTACCCATCAACACTCGCAACAATCCTGGAAGATAGGTTCAGTGTCACTTTGCTTGACAGTAGGACTAAGACAAGGGTGAAGCAACTTGCTCAGCGACACACATTCATTCACAGGTAGAGGCAGAATGAGCAACCAAGGTGGTCACATTTTCAAGTTCCCTCTCAGAACTATAGCCAGTCCAGCGTTCCTTTCACACATTCTGTGAGTGCGGAGTTAGTTTAGACAAAAAGTAAATGGATAGATTCCTCCACACCCCCCCCCGCCACACACACACACACTGCAGATTATTTAATGGGAAAGTGTTTGATTAGGAAAAGAAGGACCACAGACAAGTCTCAAAGCCTTTCTTCCTCCTCTGAAGGCTTGCTGTGGCCCATTGAGTCATTTGTGCAGGTTGCTGTCTGCCCTTTTGCAAGCCCGGTCGGTACTTGTATTCCATATTGTCTATCCATTATTTACCTTGTCCCCTTCTACAGCACATTATCCTTGAGTATGAGGACCATGAATTATGCATGTCTGTTTTCTGCATCACTCCTAATGTTATACTTAGCCTGTATTCTATGTCTTCATAGATATTTGGCACAAATGAATGAGTGGACGATTCCTAGTTGGGCTACATTATGGTATCCAGATAGCAGGTATTCTAGGGTTTTCATTATTAAGAAATCACTAGTAAAAGATTCCTAAAATTATATATGCATGATGTCATTGATAATAGGAAAATATGGTTTGTTTTATCTGAATAATGCATTTTGTGATAAATTATTGTTGCTACCTAGTTTAGTCATTTGAAAAAAAAAAAAAAATATATATATATATATATATATATATATATATATATATGTACTAGGATTTATCCTATTTTAGGTTCTTTTTGAAAAAATACTGACCTTCAAGTGGTGAAGGTTTTGTTATGACTTCTTAATGAATTTCTAAGAAAGAAATATGAGTTTCTAGTGCATTTTACTCATAATTATACCTTATGATTGTGTTTAGAAAAGTAGATGGCCTGGGTCACAAATTCTAGTGGAATCCTTTGGAGTTTTAATTAAACAGCACTGCCACCTAGCATCAACCACGCAGGCTTTTTTTTTTTTTTTTTTTTTAATTAAAAAAAGAATCGAGGTTTCTCTGTATTTAAACTATCATTAAGGGGATCGGTCTGCAGTCTTTTCAGAAGCCTGGACTGAGGTTACTTCAGGAAGTATTTGCAGCAGCCTCCAGCCCACGTCGTTTGCTTGAAACCCTTGTGATTGGGAGTGAATCGGTGTCAGTGAAGAGAAAGGCATCGTAAAATCTGCCGGAGAGTTTCAAATGTCAGAGCTGCATATTCATGCGTTGCAGGCACCTGTGGCCATGCTGTCTTCCTGCAGATTCCGGGGGGCACTGGAGGTGGTTTCCAAATGGCACTGTTGTTTATTTGCATATAAATAAATATCAAAAAAAATAATAATGATGATAGTGGGGAGTGCGGAAAGAACGCATGCAGAATTATTTCAGAGGCAAAAAAACTCCATCCTTCCCGGCAGAATGCCAGCTTGAGCCAGTCTCTGCCCTGGAGTAGATGATACCCATTGAGAATCTGGGTCCTTTTGGTTGACAGTGGGGCGGGCGGGTTTCTCCTGCCAGCCCGGGAAGTTAGAAGAGGCCGGCTTTCCGAGAGAAGCAGATGCTCGTCGTCTTTGCCATTTCTATTGAGTGTCCCACCGTGTGACAGACAGCAGGATCGCAGGACCCAGTTCTCGATCTTCTCTGTTCCCAAACTGTGCTTAAAACAAAACAAAACATCAAAACAAATCAATAGTATTTAAAAGGTGGGGGGGGGAACATCACGCTTAGATTGATGCTTTACATAATGAGCCCTTTATGAGATGTAATGCCAACTGTTAATCAATCAATAGACATGCCAGAGCCGCCTCTAATACAACCTCGTAGAGGTTTTTTTTTTTTTTTTTTTTTAATCTTTATTAAAAATATTGACTTGATGTGACTTGCTGGGGTCGCTCCTGGCTGTTTTTTTAAAATCCTAATTAGGAAGTTACACTGCACAGCTTAGGCTGCAGATAATAATGTAATGATTATTGTCTTAAAACCTGAGAATCAATATAAGATACTATCCAATTGTGCCAAGTGTCACGATTATGAAAATTACTTGAGATTTTAAAAGGTTTACAAGAGCAAGTGTTTTTTTCCTTTTTTTTTTTTTTGTCTTATGCTTTTTTTTTTCTTCCTATTTGCTTATTTCTACATTTTTCTCAGGATTGGATAGGGTCAAAAGTTTTGTTTCCAAAAAGATTTTCTCATGGCATTATATTTTAACATGTCATCTTCCAAGGGAGCTGTCGCATTCCTTGACGGCGTCGTTTAATCGGATTCCCTCTCCTCAACAGCCCCCCCGTCACCCACCTCAGAAGGCAGTTGTGGTTTAAATGTGGCAAAGTTCTAGAAGGAAAAGAAAGAAGCTTTTACCAAAAGGCGCCACTAAGTGAAAGACATACAAGAAGGAAAGAAAAGTAAATGAACGAAAGTAAGAGAACAGGTTGTTGCTTTTCTAAGAGACTCAAAATGTGAGAGTTGGGAAGGATGTAACAATAACAATAAGAATCGTAGCACTTAAGATGGATGTAGCACTTTCTTAGACAAACTGTATATTATTCATGTGCATGAACTCATTCAATAGTCCTAGAAGGATTGTACAGATGAGGCCATTGAGACATGGAGAGTTTAATTTACCTGTCTGTAGTCACATAGGAAGTGGCAGAGTGAGGATTATGAAGGCAAGCCCCTGGCTTTCCCCTCTGCCTGTGCTGTTAACCACTGTGAAAGCTGAGCCCATCTGTCAAGCACAGCCTCCTCAATTTGCCATTGAGGAAGTTGGATGGAGCGCAGCAAATTTAAGTGTTTTATCTCAAGGCATCGGCCAATAGAAAACTGCTGGATATCCCACACTGATGCAGATTACAAATCTGGATCCCTTCATACCTCCAGGTCCCAGTCTTCTTCCCTGACGGTGTTCAGACCAAGGGTGACAGGCCATGTTGCATGAAGCAAGTGAGTCTCAGCCTCCTGAGTCACCCTGGCATCTGCCCCCCCAGCCTCTTCATGGCCAGCTCTTTACAGAGCCATTGTACTTATAAAAATTAGGGAGGGGTAGTGACGAGAGGGAGCCCCACTGTTTAGCTCCATGTTTGTGAATAAGAAAAATGTTTTCCTTCTATAGCCTCTTTAGAGACAATTAAGCATTAGCTTTTGTCGGATGCTAAATTATGAGTGAATTTAGTTTAAAGTATGTGAACCATGCACCCTTTGAAATTTGCCTGAAAAGGCTCATTATAAAACTAATGCTATGAAAAAGCACTCCCTTTCAGATTAGGAAAAGCACCTGAATAGTCTTCATAAGTGGCTGCGCATCGTTTGAAAGCATTCTAGTGTTGCCTGAAACGCTTTCAACACACCTTTTAACTGGGAAATTTCACATTCAGCATATCTGTAGTTCTACAAGACTTTCAATAATATTTAAATTGGTTAACTGTATTTCTTTTATATCTGTTTTAGTACTTTTATTGATTTGGGGTAGATAAACTTGATTGTGCATGAAATCTTATTTTTTTCACACAAGGGAGATATGATTTGAGTGTCTGCGAGAAGAAACGGACCTCTAAAATCAGGCCAGACCTCTGAAGTGTGCGGGTCAGGTCAGATAGATGTTTGCTGAGGCCTTTCAACTATTCTGGCACCCACTCCAGTGTGTGTTTCTCCAAAACCCAGTGTTGCAAAAGAGGCCCCGTGGATGCCATTTCTTTATTAAAGCTCGTGGAGAAGAGAAGAGACTCTCAAAAAGTAAAAGTAAAAATAAAAAATAAATGCTTCTCTTAAAAACCCAGGTTTTTCTTTTTCTTTTTTTTTTTTTTTTTTTTTTTTTTTGGTCGCTCATGGACACTGTGATTCTTGTAGCCAGTAGTACAAGACTCTTTCTTTTAGTCACAAGGCAGCTAAGAACCGAATTTGTGGACATTTCAGCTACTACGTACAAGAATATAGTAGGCAGTATAAATTTTTTCTTAAAAAAAATCTTTTTAAAGACTGTGTATTCTCCAAGCCAAACCAAGGACTTTTTAGGTCACTGCTCGTTTTACGTTTTATTGCTCACACATATAAATCCAGTTAGATCATTGTATCACAAAGGTGAGTCAGCGTGTGACACGTGAAGCCCAAATGCATGAAGCCCTGAGCTGCTACAAAGGGCACCTATGTTCTCTCAAAGTTTCTGCATCAAAAATAGATCAGATAATAGAGTAAGGGTCACGAGAACTCTGCAAGACCAGAGTTGTCTTTCTGAACAGATGCTGGCCAAGCAAATGGGTCTGCCCTTAATTAGCAGCCGAGAATATCTACAGACCAGGCTCGTGCATTAGAAGACCATCTCAAACTTTTACAAATCATTACCAAAAACAGTCACGAGAACAAATATGTGTGGAAAACTATCTGAAGGACATTCATTCTCTAAAATTCGCTTTCTGAAGAATTGTACAGTTTAGGCTCCTTGCAGAATAGCTTTTGCAAAATTGTGTTTTGTCATGATGCCAGCAGACTATCCTAATGGAAACTTTAAGAAACAGTGGAAGAAAATGCATTGTTGTACATAACAATGACTCAGTGGGAGATGTTGTCTGTCACAGCTAAAAGTTTTCCTCTTTATAAGGATCCATCACTGGCTGGAAAAATGAATTGCTTTCATCTTATGAAGATTGTATGGTACCTACATATGTCTCCTGCTTTGGCTGCTAGGAAATCTAGGCCTAGATAAATTTGGTCTACCTTAAACCTTTAAACAGAACTCTATGCATCTCAGTTTGCAAATATTATCCTCACGCATATCTGTTATTTTTTACCCTTGTATTTCTTTAACTTTAATTCCTTCCATATTAATTTTACTCTAAAATTATTTTGAAAGCTGCTTTAAATCTTTTGTGAAGCAATGTGGGAAATTAAATATGTGCATACACAGATACACTTAAGTTATAGACATTTGGTATCTCCTTTCTTTGCCTGTACCATTATTTCATGTGTGATTTAAATAATATGTAAAATCTGGGAAAAGTTTAAAAAAGGGAAAATATAAGGCTAGGCATTTGCAAAAATATAGTCTTTGAGAAGGATTTCAAATGATTTTAAAACCTGGTTGCACATCAGATTCATTAGTAGAGGTATTTCAAACTGTGAAATAATAGCCCTATTTACCAGTATTCTAATATTTTAGATTTTGGGTGGCATCTTCATTTTATAAAGGTTTGCAGGCAATTTTGATATAAAGCCAGGGTGCAAAACTACGGACAAAAGTGTTCAATGAGTAAGAACCTGCTAGAAGAATAAAATGTATACAGAAATGTAATGTGAATTAGTTCAGTAGCTGAATACCAGTTTACCTGGACTGAAAGAAAGTTTCTTACATTTTACTAAACCTGTGCTAGTTTTCTACAATATACAAAGCTCCGTGGTAGGTTCTAGCAAAAAGTTTTCAAGTCGCCTTAGCATCACAGGGCAAATTGAATAACACCTCCCCTTTATTGCATTATTACCACCATCATCCAAAAACATATGTTGAAAACCTGCTCTAGCAAGAGTCTGTGCTATGTGCAGGAAATATAAAGTACTCGAAGATGTTGCTTTTACAGTCAAGGAGAGTCAGCCACTTGGACACATAGGACATGTACATAGAAAAGATAATTAGCAATGCCAAGGAGCATATGCTAAGTGCCAAATCAGCGGCAGCAACAATAAATACTCTGTGAGTTCTGTGAGAGCAACATCGTGAACTCTGAGGTTGGCAGTCTGATGGAGAAGGTGGAACATAAAAGCCTGACCTTGACATTTGTGTAGGCATTAGATACATTTTTTTTTTTAAGTCAGTCCGACTGCAGGTAGCTGCCTGCTCATGCAGATTACTCAAACTTTGTTTTAAAATAGAAGGCCATATAATTACACGTGTAACTATGGGTTTTAGCAAAATTATGTCTCTTCCTCCTCTTTTTTTAAATTCATTTATAGCAATGTCTGAAACTAACAAGCAGTAATCCAGTAGGAAATATATATTTTAGGAAGGGCATAAAGTCCTAACCTATCTATAAAATTAAATCCATTTATAAAGAAGGTCATTTTCAACAGGATTTCAACCCCATTTTGGGTTGACTGCTGTTTCTCAGAGAGTTTGTTGCATTTCCGTCTAAAAGCAAATCTGCTCTGTTACAATTAGGGAGAGTGAAATTGTGCTTAATAATTTTTTCCATTATAAAAATAAGAGAATGCTTGTTAACATATAATGTATTCACTTAATATGATAAGAAAGCACTTAATTTCATTTTCCCCCTAAGTATAAAAAGCATTAGAAGGAGTTGTTTTTAGAGTGACTCGACAGAAAATATCTTAGCCAAGATTGAAACCTAGCATCACTGAATATGAGAAGAACGCATAATTTCAGAAATAAAGGTGTTTTTTTTTTTTTTTTTTTTTTTTAATGAAACAGAACACACAGTGTATGTATGACAGCCTGATATGGAGAACATGGTTTATGAAAATATAATTGTTTAATTATATCAAAAGTGGTGAAATAGTAGTTTTGAAAAAAAAAAAAAAAAAGACCTTATAGTTTTTATATATGTGTTGGGAAAAATCCATGAAAACACTCAAGAATGCCCAGATGATTTCTATCAAGCTCTATAAGAACATTTTAAAATGTCTCTGATAGAACTCGGGACAGAGAAAATAGCATTGGTCTAACTTTAATAAGTGGAGAGTTAGAAATAACACAAGAGACTAGTTCCCTTGAGTTACCAACTCTAGCTCTGTCTTTGTGTATCCAGATGAAACATCAAGAATTTAGTTCCTCTAATGAGTCCGCACACCCAGGGCTAAGGACACAAACAAATCCAATTCTTAAAATTCTTTTTCAAACAGAAGTTCCTTTTTTTCATTCCTCTAGCTTTTGAATCATCCTTCATCTTCACTATTCTCTCTAACTCCCAGAGCTAAAGGACTTCGTTACGATAACAGTAAAGAACATGTCCTTGAGGCTGAGAAGTTTCTGAAGGTTCAATAACTTAGGCTTTTTTTGTCACCATTGTTTAAAAGGCCAGACTATACTTTGTTTCATCAACACTCTGCTGTGCACAGACAGAAGAGAGCCACATACCATTTTGAAGCAAAAAAACAACAATGACCCATTTCTTAGAAGCCAGGCTCCTTGAAGACACCAACTTGAAAATGCCAGATTTTCACCCAACACAGCACAGCACAATCGTGGTGCTCTTGTGAAAGAGGGTCATTCTGTAAACTTAGCAGGAAAGGTCAATTATATTTGGCGGAAGTGGGTCCCTCATCCCTTTCAAAAGAAATAAGTGTTTGAAGACTTGACTCACAATGTCTGAAGAGTAAGCACTGTGGCTTGTCCCCCATTATGAGAAAAGAGATTATGTATTAAGAAAGAATGAAACATAATAACATTGTGATGAAGGTGGCATATGCCCCTTCTACTTTTTGTGTCCCTGTGAACATACTTTACCTTATTCCCTGCCTAACTCTTAGTGCTATTCATCCATTGCCACTTCCAAATGTACCCATTTTGGCATTCCTGGTCCTTTACTCATAACAATCTTTCTTCCTGGAAACCCGCCTTTATTAGTCTGTGATGGCTGCTGTACAAAGTTCCACACACTGGGGGTTTAAACTGCAGAAATTTATTCCCTCGAGTTCTGGAGGCTGGAAGTGCAAGATCAAGGCGACACTGGGGTTGATGTCTTCTGAGGGCCTCTCTCCTTGGCTTATAGACGTCATCGTCTGTCCGTGTTTGTACATGGTCTTCCCTGTGTGCATGTCTGTGTTCTAATGTCCTCTTTAATAAGGCATTGGGTTAGGGCCTACGCTAATGGCCTTATTTAACCTAATTATCTCTTTAGAGACCCTATGTCCACGTACAGTCATCTTCGGAAGTACTGGGGACTAAGACTTCAACATATGGATTTTTAGACAACATAGTTTAGCTCATAGCATTCTACTTTTTGCTCTACCCCCCCCCCGCCAAATTCACCTCTTTTCACCTGCACCAGCCACCCACCTCACCTTTAGAAATCCTTCACATGCAGGAAACAAAATACAACTCAATCTGCATTTAGTAAAAAACAAAAACAAAACACACACACACACACACACACACACACACACACACACACACACCCTCAACTCACACAACTGAAAAGTTTGAGGTAGATTTATCCCAACTTCAGGCACAGCTGGATCCAGATACTCTAATGGTTTTATCAGGCATTAATCTCTCTCCACAGATGTCTGTCCCACCTTCCTTCACAATGGCGCCATCTTCAGCATTGTCAGAAAGCCTCTCCCTCATGATTACAGGATGCTGCCGACTGCTCCAGATCACAATTCAACCTACACACAACTCCAGCTATTTTAACAAAAGTCACAGACTCGAGTCTCTTTATACTGGTTAAAGTCTTTCATACATTAAGAAACCAGTCTTGTGGTCATGTCTCTGGGATGCTCTGATGAGTGAGACCTAGGTCACATGGGTGGCCCTGAGTCAAGAGAGTGGATCCCATGGAATAAGAGTGAGGAGGTGGGGTCTTCAGGAAGCTGGCCTTGCCATGTTCAGAGACAGGAAGAAGGGCACTAAATAGGCAAAATCAACAGACGCTCACTCCGCCAACACACCTCCCTCCCACCCCACAAACTCCCCGTTATCTTGTATATCTCTTCTCAGGCATCTTTCTCCCTGAGATCATCTTTGAATCTCTTCAGCTGGGGAGCCACCAAGTGTTGCCTTATCCGAGTCGTAATTATTGCTTTTATTTTTTATCTAAAGCCAAGGCGATGCTTGATATGTAGTCATGTATGTGTCTCTGCATGTGTGTATTCGTGTGTGCATTTTAAGCTGGTCAACTCAACAAACCACAAAGGTGGACAGTATTTTTTTTTTTCCTATGGGAAGCAACCGCCATTCCTAGTATAAATAACAAAAAGTAGCTATCTGGAGGTGTCTGAGAAGGAGATACCTGTTATTCAGTCAAGGGCTAAAAGACACTAAAGGTGTAATAATCAAATGCCTCCAGTGTCAGAGCAAAGTATGTGACAGGAAGAAAGCTGAGGGTTCTTGGGCAATGCACATTCTGTTTCTCTGTTTCTAAAACAACTTGATTTTTTGGATTAAACGTTAGAGGTCTTCCAAGATCCTTTGAAGAGTTTGTTTGACGATTCTGTATGGAAAGGTGTGATACAACCGAGGCAGGCAGGAGGGCTGAATCCAGGAATGTGTATGGAATGGGGACTGAGTCATCTAGATCCTCCATTTAGGCAAGTAAGGTGTTGAACTTGGAAAGCTCACGAGAGTATAAGACCATCCCCTGGCTAGATCCACAGGTGTCAAAAGGAAGTAAAGATTCAACAAGAGAAGCTTTTTGCTCTCAGTCCCTTTCTGTATCACCTGCTGGCTGTTATCATCATGTCTCCCCCACGCAGCCTGCCTCTACTTGTACACTCGTTTTCTCAATTCAACCACGGGAATGCCTTAGTCCATGTAGGTGGTGTCTGTTCTGTTTTTTCTCTGCCATTATCTAAGTAAACATGATCTAAGATTAACATCTTTATTTATTTCCAGAAACCTCTCTACTTACTATTTCTCCTGTTAAGGGCAGATGGCATCTTGGCAGAATAGCAGAAGTTTCTCTTGCAATTCCTGGGGTTTCTCTTGATCAACAGATATCTTGCAAGAGACTGGGAAGCCCTGTTTGTTATCAGTCCATAAACTATGTAACAGTATATCATTGTTGAACCAGGAGTTCGGAGTCTGTGATTGGAGAAACCATCTGTCCATTTCATCACTCATAACTCTTTTCGTGTGCCTGCCACAGGGTGAGCACTCAATAAATGTAATTTGTAATGACTGAACGAGTGCATAAATAAGGAGTTTGCATTTGGAATATACATGTTTCATCAATTTTAAGACATGTTTTTCCTGTTTTAACATCTCTGAGACAGTCGATGGCAACACCGAGTCACTGTTGGTCAAAGTTCATTGCAATGAAATTGTCATCAACTACCCATGTACCAAGTTGTCTTAATTTCAATCAAGGCATGTGCATTATCAGTAATATATGTTGAATTTAGTTGTATTTAAATACAGATACTTGATATTTGATTTAGTAACCATTTAAAGAAAGAATATATGTCTCAGTTGTTATCTGATGATCTTCACTTTAAACCTTCTCCTCAGATGAAGAAAGCATCAATAAAACTTTTAGGATGGATGCCAACATCTTGGAAGAAAATCATGATAGCAGGACACTATTTTAAAAATGCCTCACCAACTGTCCAGCACAGAGAGTCTTCATGTGTGGAAAAACATAGACCTTTATGACTCTTAGTCAAAAAACAGTGATTTGGAAAAGTTGGATTCTGAATGTGAAGTGTTAGGAATATCATTTGTTTATCTTTCCAGAAAAGGATTATACAATTTAAATCTTTATCGAAATATTCTTAGGCAGTCTTTCAATAAGTTAAAAATTTTTTGAGTGATAAAACAGCTTGATTGCCAACATTTTTTATTACTTAGATTTTTTACAATATAATCATGTAATCAATAGATTTTAGGTCTTATGAGATATGGTAACGTCAGTAGGAAAGATATTTTTCAAGCCAAGTACCTAGTCTTCATGCCTTGAATCTTGCCACATTAAATGTTTTCTGCTTCTCCCTGAGACTAAATTAAGTTACTTTCTATGAAAATATGCTTGAGTTAGACCTAAGGGAAAGCTTCTCCAAGGTAGAATATGACTAAGACAAGATTTAGCTATTGAGGGAGATTGTAAATTCTTCAGCCTCTGAGATTTGCAAGGGAAGTTTCAATTTATTTTGCTTTTTTTTTGTGCCAATGATGATTAGGTTCTGCCTACGTCTGCTGCACAGGACAGCTGCCTTTGTCAAGTGTAAGCTTCCTTTCATGGTATGACTCTGAGAGCTGGCCTGCCTGCCTTCTGTTTACCTAGGCACAAGAAAGAGAAATGAGATAGTAATGATCAGGACTTAGCAGATTGTCTTAATTTATCAGAAGCCTATGAAGAATGAAAATAGTCAAGTTGTTTGGACGCTTATACCTTTGATCAGGAAAAAGGTGTTCTTGATCACAGATAAAAATTGCTTCAGTTTCTATTTTAGAAAATAAGAGGCAGATATTTGCTTGTGATCAGACATTCATTGAGAGAAGACTTTTCTGAGAGCCCATCGTTCATTGTTTTGTGGTTTATAAAATGTAATTGGAGACCACTATTTGCATATTTGACTCATAAATACAGCAACACCTTTGTGTGGCTGAGTCTGCAGGTGATGAAATAAATATCAGAGAAAGTGGCATCCAAGTCACTTGTCTTTCAAAATCACATGAAAATAACTGGTATCTTCAAGGCATCTTTGAGGAGTATCTTGTCATGTTTAGTTACCTTACTGTAAGTGGTGATGTAGAACACCGTGGCTCATAGCCACTTCATTTATTCTTTTATTTGGACTTGGCCGATGGGCTTTTTGCGGACTGACGAGGCAAAATGTAAGAGCCCCAATTTCAAAGAGGGAGCTAAAATACAGGTCAAGACACAAGCATCACACCTCAGACCGTAGAGCTCTGTTATACATTTCTTACTTTTCTGGGTTTGTTCTTTCTGCCAATAACTTGCTTTCTGTTTTCCCCAACTGCTCCTACTCTTTCTTAAACATATGGTTCAGGCATGATTTCCCCAAGACCCCTTACCTAGCCCAAGCCCAATGACACTGGGTTATATAGTTGCCATAGTGTCAGTGCCTATACTTAGATTTATCTCAGAATTAGCCAAACTGTGGTGGAGCTTTTCCTAGTCTGCCTCCCTGACCAGTAGTGTGTGGGCAATGTTGCCCAGACCCAGTGCTAGGACACCGCCTAGAATAAAGAACATGTCTCAATAAACTGTGAAACAGCTGAGAAATGTGTATAAAGTTAAGTGTATTCATGATTTAATTAATGGATTTGTCCTTGATATTCCTTATTGGAATTTTATTGAATTTTTTTTGTCCTACAAATGCTTTTTCATATATTCCTGTTTTTTTTTTTTTTTTTTTTTTTTTGATATTGGGCTTCTCTTACATACTGTTGTACTGATGTGATCAAATGATATGACAGCTATCACTCCTCTAAACAACAGGTTAGATGACTAAGTGACTCTGGTAGGTGATCTTTTCCTTTTGCCCTATCTGTCCATATTTGCACTTATTCTTTCTATTAACCATTTATTCAGATATAATAGTTGGCTGCCTGTTGTTGCTTGATTCCTCCCATTGTTTTGGGAATCATGTTATTCCTTCAGTGATCTTGTCCATTTTCTTGGTTTTACTTCCTCTCATTCTTGCAAACCCTTGCTTATGTGTGTCAGTTAAGAAGGTAAAAAAGAAAATAGACAATCTAATACTATATGTACTATTAGGTCTATTGGGTAAATGGGGAAAAGCAGAGTTAAGTGGCTTCAGAGTTTGCCGGTTTGGTCATTTTTGGTGTAATTACGGAACCAGGTTCTCTCTATCTTTTGGATTTGCTCCCACACATTGGCTTTATCCTAAGCATGGCTTTCCTTTGGCAGTGCACAGGATCATCGGCAGTAACAGTTAAGACTCTGCTTTTTCCTTCATTTTCAGCAAGAGAGAGCGTGTCTCTCTATCACTTGCTCTTAGAAAAAGAAAACGCTTCCCATATGTCTTCAGGAATCTCCTTTTCATGTCCCTTTGCATTGGATTGGGTCCTGGGCTCATCTGAGTAAATCCTTATTATCAATGAGTGTTAGGTACCATTTAGCTTAGACCTGGCTCCACAGACAAATCCCTGACAAGGGGAAATAAGAGTAACATAAGTACCTTAGTACTTGAAGGGAGATCCACCCCCTAAGTATTAAGGTGTCCACATAATGGGAAAGGGGTAGTGGATAATAATAAAAAACCGCACTGTTTACTAAAACATGTCTCCATCTTTCTGTTAAATGTTCCAGTGACAATTCAAATCACACAAGTCCCAAAATGGATCAGTCTTTCCTCCCAGAGCAAATCCACTATCAAATTTTCCTACATTATGAATCTCATTGCAATTTTCCTTATCTTCCACTTCAAAAGACAAGGAGTACTTTGGACTCTGTCTCTTCGGCCTCAAACAAGTATAATACAATGAGAGGAAAATACTAGTTCATTCATTCAACTACTATTTACTACATATCAGTTACTAGGTATGTAATTGTATATAATTTTATTACTAGACAGATTAATAATATAAGAGTGGTATATCATGGTAGGAAAAAAAGTCTTTCTTTACAAAATTAAACAAATTAGCATATATACATACAAATTTGTCACACAGGCTCTGGAGGCAAAGAATAGGGTAGAAAAATTGGAGTCACATTAAATCAGGTGCACAGGAAAGAAGTCTTAGGCCCTAAAGACTAGAAGGTAGCACAAAGGCAGACAGACAAAAACAAAGCGTGAATATGGCACGCACAGAGAGAATCACATATAATGGTGTAATTAAGGAACCGAAAGGATTCCGAGATTGTGGTAAAACAGAAGTCAAGAGCAGAGTGCTTCAAGGAGAAAGGATTGATGACACCATTAAATGCTGCCAAGGGGTCAAATGAGATGAGGACTGAAGAGCAATTGTTGCATTTGGCAACACAGATATCTTTTGAGCCCTGAGCTGGAGCACTTTTAGTAGAGTGATGGAAAGAGGAGCAAGATTGGAGTGGTTTGAAAAATGATTGCAGGATGACAGAGTGAGGACACGGCGTGTACACTCTTTGAAGAAGTTTTCTATGAAGTAGAACAGAGTGATGGTTGACAGCTGAAGAAGATTGTGTGGTAATAGAAGTGGATTGTTATATTTTTTGTTTGTTTTCAGATGAGTCTAGATTCCCCACTGAGTGTAGAACTACATGGTATTTTTTTAATGTGTGTGTGTGTAATTCATGTATTCCTGACTCATACAACACCTGATACACAGCTGATACTCATTAAGCTTTTGATGATTAAATGAGTAAGTTCTTGATCCTGTTTCTGTGTGGATGGGAAATATCCGTTATAGAACATGAGGCCAAAAATGTAAATGAGAAAGAGCAGAGTCAGATCCAGTAAAGTGTAAAAGTTTTGTAATTTAATGGAAGGACGAAAATATTTCCCAATGTAATAAGAGAGCAGGAAAAATGGGTGCAGACATGGTGGGTTTCTAGCTTTGGGGTAAAGTTTCTATCAGAGTTTCTAGAGACTCTTCAAGAGAATGAGGCAAGGTTATCAGATGAAAGGAAGGAGGAGCATGTGAAATGCTTGCCATAGTTGCTGAGTTGGAATATAGCAAGGAAAAGTAGTAAAATTGGGGGGGCAACTTAAGGCCATATCTTGTGGATTTATACCTCCACGCTTTGGTCTGGTTGCATAATTCCCAGTATTGTTCATCGTCATGGATGCAGTCAGAGTGGGAAAAACCGGATGGCTGGTTGGGGTCATCCAGGCTGTTGCCAAATAAATTGAGAAAAAGTATCTGAGGATATTTCTAAGGATATTATTCTGGTGGAGCAGGAGAAAGGAATGAACTGAAGACTGGAGGGGACTATAGAAAAAGAGAAATGAGTCCTTGGAGAGCAGCTCAAAGAATTATCGTAGTGAGCTGAAAAGATTGAAGGTGGTGTTCAGATGCTGGGGTATCTGAAGTTGTGATTCTGAAGGCTGAATTGCTAGTTTCACTTAGTCACCTAGTCTGGACAGTCCATATTTCTCCCAGTATCTCTTTAACCTGCTGATTTTTCTCCATTTCCACTCTGTCTAAGCCCTTGTTACATTAGTCAACTGCCGTATCCTCCTGACTTATCTCCATGCCTTCAGTCTCTCTGCTTCGCCTCTAACCTTTTTCTTAATCCATTTTTTTCTGTACTGATACCTGTTTGATCTCAAAACTGTCTCCATCACACAGCATCCTTGTTCAGTGCTGTCATTGTGTGCCTGGGACACATCTAATAAAAAGCCTTAGCTTGGCCTTCAAGGCTATTATTTTGCAATACTTTATATATTATATTAATTTTTTTCCTGGTAATTCTTTGGCAGGAGTTTACTTAGTACCATACTGTCCCCTTGTCATCCCTCCTCTCCACACCTTTGCCTGAGGATAGCTTCCTCTTTCTTTCCATCAGTGAAAACTCACTATTGTGATTTTAATCTAAATCTTCCTATTATTAATAGTCTACTAAACATTTAGGGAAGCGTGCTTTGTTCACTGAGGACTTATGTCATCCTTTCTGCCTTCCTTTAATGTTTTAATGATTACATCAGAAGTCTTAACAGTTAAAACTTAAGGATGCTTTTTTTTATATCGCATTTGAATGATAATAAGAATGATCATTATATGATAAAGACAATCCCAGTTGTCCAAATATGGGGAAAATGTTTTTCTTTATGATTTACCTGAAACTACTTTAGCACATGTTAACCTCCCTTTCACAAGAGAATATTAATTATATTTAAAGGAAAAAAAAAAAAAAAAACCACACACTGCTATTTTGGATACTTGGAACTATCAATGATATGAAAAATGAATTTTCACCATACGATCCACAGGCAGTTACAATGTTTACATGTCCCGACGTGTTCATCTTAGGGATATAACTGCTTCCCCTGAAGCCGGGAGAATATCCCCGCTCTCCACCAGTATAACCTTCAAGAAAGTGCGAAGGCTACACGGTGGGGTGTTCTAGGGAGCCCCTGGCCAGAGTTTGACATTTGGAGACAAACACACTGGAGAGAAGCCCCAGAATTCTGAATGGAGAAAGGATTAGTCACTATTTAGTCACTCTAAACTCTTCCCATGGATAAGTGCTGGACTCGTATTTGGATTTTTAGTTGGGGCTATGAGTAGCGTCTCTCTGAGCCTCCCAAGGGACAGGGAGCCTTTTTCTTTTTTTTTTCCTCCCCCCAGGGGGAGTATGGCACTTCATCACTTGTATGCACCCAGAGTGCCATCCTGTGGTCTAAATTGAGCTGTATTTGTGTGTGTAAACTGCCTGTGGTATTTTTAAGGAGTGGTACGAGAAGCTAAAGTATAGTAGAGGCAAACTTTGTATCACAGGCTCCTAAAAGCATGAACAAAAGAGAAAAAAAAAATGAAAAATGCAATGGAACGCCTTATAATTCCTGTCAAATTGATTCCAATTACAATCCTCATCTGGCCCATTGCTGGTTCTATTCTGGTGTCTAATTCTTCGTTGCCATTTTAGTTCCTCTGCTGGTTTCCATGGTTTCTTTCCCCCCCTGCCTCAAATGTACATTAGACATGATGTTTGCTTTCGTCTTAATTTCAAAACAGGTTTTTAAATGTTAATATTTGTAATGTCAGAGATTGGGTAACTTGACTTAAGGAAATATGACATTTCACACTTGGGCAAGCTGCAGTAAATGGTGCCTTCAAAACAAAGGGTGCCCTTGGCTTTTTTGCAACCAAAAGCCTATAAAACCACGGGAGGTGAAATATGACACTGTTTTCATCCCATTTCTTAATTCTAGTAATGGTGTAAGGAAACAGCTACTCTCACTCACTTCTGGGGGAAAGCATGAAATAACCCAAACTTTCTGGATAACAGCTTTGCAATATATATATATTTATTTAAAACAAAATGTTTTGGTTTTTTTTTTTCAAATGGAGGTATGTATTGACCCAGACAGTTTCTTTTAGGAATTCGTCTTGAGGGAATGAACAGAATGGTATAGAAAGAATATTGTATGTTTGCATTATTTATAGTAATTTAATTTTTTGACAAAGCCCAGTAATCTGTTAATAGAAGACTGGTACAATAAGGTTTAGAGCATCATATCATAGAAATGTTGAATAGCCATTAAATACGACGTTTTAAAAGAAGGAATATTTAACGACAAAAATAAATATTCCCAATGTGCTATGGGGCAACAAGCAAATTATAAAATAGTACCTTGAGTCTTACAAAAGACACATAAAGGACTGAAGAATAGTCCATTCCCAACCTGAGGCAGAAATTAGCAGAGGGAGACAGGTAATGGAGATCAAAGTAGTGGCTTCCTAATACTCTTTGTCACCCCTTGAACTCACCCTGCCCTCCAATGAAACGCAGGCACTCAGTCACAGGTAGACTCAACAGTGCCAGGCACCCCCTGGCATGTCTGGAAAGGGAGCTCCCACAGTTTACTTCCTTTTCCCATTGTCACCAATCAAATTATTACTGCTGGTGGGGGGGGGGGGGTAGCCAAGGCTTTGAAGCTGGTTCTGGGAACTAGATGCCTTTCCTTTCTGAGATGCAAAAGTTTCTTTCTTTCTATGGCAAGAGAGGAGTAGGGAGATGTGCTCTCCCATTTACTACTCTAAAGCTTTTGACTGCTTCTTAATTAGTTTAGGACTCAAGAGAGCATCGTAATTATTGCTCCCTCTATAAGCCCTAATAAGTAAGTGTAGTAGGCTATCTTTACCCAATTTCTGTATTGATATTACTATATATGTACTGTCTAGAAGTATCCACATACTCAAAATACTTTTACAGTAACATTCACTGTTTTTACAAATTATGTATGTATGTATGTGTGTATGTATGTATGTGTATACACACACATGTATACACACACATATATGTGTGTGTGTATATATGTATATATATATATACTTCATAGTATGTATAATATATAAAGGAATGCAGTATAAAAGTACATATTTCTTATAGTACACTTTATTATATTTTATATTATATATTAAATATAAACCTAAATATTTATATATTTAAAAAGAAAAATAAAAGGTGTAATGCCTGAGTTAACCTGATATGTATAATGTCCTAAGATTCTGCTTGGGTTCTTCAAAACAAGAAAAGACAAGCATTCGGTATGGTATAATAATGCACCCATTCTCTGTTAGGTAAGGAAAGTCATCAGGAGAGAACTTTGTGTTCCTTACAGATGCATGAGCAGTGTGGACATCCTCTGCTTCCTCATATGTGTATGTGATAGGGGAGTAGTTGTGTATTGGTGGCATGGGGCGTGGAAGGGAGGAAGAGGCGGAGGGCACCTGTAGGTAGACATAGATGACCAGTAATGTGGCGCTTCCTCTCCCCAGCTTCCCAAGGAAGCTCTGGATATTTAGGTTTATATTTAATATCATAATATAAAATATAATAAAGTGTACTATAAGAAATATGTACTTTTATACTGCATTCCTTTATATATTATACATACTATGAAGTATATATATATATTATATACACACACACACACACATATATGTGTGTGTATACAGACACACCCACTTATTTGTCTAGTCATCTTGTCCATCATTTATTTTGACAAGTTTATGGAACTATATAAACGTTTAGCTAACCCCAGGATCAAAAGTGTTAAAATACATGCCCGTCACTGAAAGAACTTCTTATCGATGCATCATTTCAGAGGTGAACCAGTTATTTAAACATTATCAATAAATAATATCAATAAATATTTGATTCTATGTCTTAGGCATCATGCTAAACCTGCTACAGGCACTGACTTATTTGATCCTTCTTACTGACAAGTCAAGGGCTAAATAAATTGTTATTGCACTTTTTATAGTTGAAAAAGCCCGGAGACAGAGTTTAAGGAATTGCTCAAGGTCATTCAGCAAATCAGTGACAGAGGTAAATTCATACCTATGCAATTTGACTCCCAAGTTCATGCTCTTTGCTAGCATCTCAAACAGCCTGATCCTTCCCAATGTGACATTAACTTCCTGAAGTCACATTGCAGTCTGAGGATGGAAGGACACTTAGGTTTAATACTTTGAACCTTTTGGAAAAACACTATCAGAGTTGAAGGTTGCCAAATGAGTTTTATTTAAAAATGATTAAAACGATATCCCAGTCATCTAGAACATCTTTGTGCATAAATGGCTGGTGCTTGAAATAGAAACCCCAAAGCGATGTGTAGTCACACAAGAAAATAAGAAGAGGATGCTCGCCTGGCTCATGAGGTTCCTCCCCTCTGCTCCCCCTTGTGATTCTCTGTTTATCTTATACTTAAAAAGAACAAACCCCTGGGATAAATCACTTTATTCCATATCATGCTTTTTTGAATTTAAATTTGAAAACGTGAAGCCTGAGAAATCCAAGAATCTAGTCTTTTAAATATAAAATTTAATTTAGGGGATGGCATGGAAGAAGAGCTATAGAACCTCTAATGGATTTTTTTCCTGAAGGAACATGAAATTAAATATTGGTAATTATTTGATATGCTTTTAAATGTAGATTCTAAATCCGTCGTATCATAGGAACTTCCAGATGTAGCAAGCATTAGTGTGACAATTGAAATGCTTAAAAAATGATGAGAAACTTCATTTTCGAAACCAGATGACAGATACAAAAAGTTGGCAGTATGTCTAAAAGAAAACATAGCATGCAGAGGGAGATCTAAAAATACTGTAAACAAAAACTGAAAGACAACTTGGAATTTTACTTCAGAAATGTTGTAGATTTTTTAAATAGTGCCAGTGACTTTTTCTCCCCCTTTACAATGAAATTTGATGAATTTTTGCTTTAAAGGTTTCTCTTTTTTTTTCAAGGCTGTGGCATTCTTTGTAAATTTTATTTTAGTTTGTAGTTTTTATTTATTTTTTAAACCATCCTGAGATTTGCATGGGCTCTGTAAATATATTTCTCTCTCATGATATCATATTGCATTTCCAAAAGTGAGCACAAAGTGGGCTGATTCACTTCTGTCTCTCTGATTATAACCCACGCAGGCACAGGGCAAGGGGTTGGCTGAGAGTAGTGGTTTTGAGCTGTGCATCAGCATGTTCATCAGAATTCCCTGGGCCCAGCCTCATGTTATCTGATTTAGTAGGCATGGAGAGACAACTGGGGATTTGCCTTTTTAACAAATTGCCTGGTGATGCCCATGCTGCTAGTACCTGGACCATACTTCGAAAACCCATGCCCTCCTTAGAGGAAGAAAAAGCCAAACCATCTTGCCTCTTCTTCCATGCCTTGTCATGAATTTCAGTGTCATTGTGACTGAACTCATGCAGCGTGTGTGTTGGTGGCAGTGTGGGGACGAAGGTCTGCAAACAGTCTCGGTACATCACATTGACAAACTTAGCTGAATCTATAGATCGATGAAATAAATGAGGGAGTGAGTAAAATATGGATTTAGAGGAAGGAAATTCGAAAACTCAATATGTATCATAAAGCATTTATAAGTTTGTGGCTGAAACATAAATTCGAAAATGTCTAATATGCATATATATGCGCTAGAAGAAATTAAAAAAAAAAGTTGGCTCATAAAAGATATTCTTCTGATACACCACTAATCAGTAGAGTAACAAATAGGCCACTAGGAGGGAAATACCTGCACGTTCCTCTAATGAGAGCTTGGACTGGACAGCTTACAGCCACCTTGTTGATCCTCGGCAAGATGAGAGCGGTGAAACCCAGCCAGATTCTTAGAAATGCATATGACAGAAGAGAAACTGAATTTTAGAAGTTTCCAAAGTTTACTGGAGTGACTGTAAATATAGAGCCTCTTCATCCATATCTTTAGATCACATCTAGACTTGAAATATTGTTGAAGTAAATCCTACAAAAGAACAAGTGAAATACAACAGATGGAGTCCCTATTCTATGGAGCTTGGAAGAAATCAGAAAGGTCCGCATATGACTGAGGTACAGAGTGGTGAATTATGGCAGCTGGCTTTGCCATTTAGCTAATGAACATGGCTGGTATTTAGAGAGAGTTGTCTGACTTCCCATGAGTACATATCTCCAACCTCCCTCCCTGTGTATCTTTCTTCCTCTTTTCTTACTTTCCTCCCTTCTTCCTTATATTCAAGTATTTCATACATTTAGACTGTACCAGTCGCTGACTATACTGGCAAGCTTTGGGATGCAGAGGGAGATCTAAAAATACTGTAAACAAAAACTGAAAGACAACTTGGACTTGGATGAATAAGACAGGTGTTTACTTTCATGGCTCTTTGCCGTCTATTAAGAAAGGTATTAAGCAAATAATTTAGAAAACACCCTATGAAGTAGGATTATGTACTGTGAAAGCATATTACAGAAGGACAGGTCCTATCCAGGAGTCAGGACAGGTTGTGCTGAGCAAATGACATTCAGACTGGCTGTGCTTCGAAGGGCAGAGATGTTGCCTTGTCTGTTCTGCCCTCTGATCTCAGAACGCCGTCTGGAGCAACACGTGCGGTCAGTAAATGCCTGTTGAATGAATAACTTTGAGCCGAGTGTGAATAGGGCTAGCTAAGCGAAGGGTTTGAGTGTTAACCGGAAGCATTCCAGGAAGGTGGGACCAGACGGTGCTGAGCCCAAACATTACTTAACGTGTGGAGCTTGGCCGTCCAGTCTGGCAGCCACCAGCACATGTGGCTCTTAAGCACCTGGGATATGGACAGTGCCAACTGATATGCACTTCAGATATAAAATACACATTTTGAAGACTTAGTATGAAAAAGAGAATGTAAAATAGCCCATCAAGAAACTTTAAAATATTGATTGAATGTTGAAATTATTACATTTGGATATGTTGGGTTAAATCAAATATACTATTAAAATTAAATTCACCTGTTTACTTTTAGTTTTTTGTTTTTTTTTTTTTAATATGGCTACCAGAAAATGTAACATTACATTTGTGATTTGCATTCGTGGCTCCCATTATAACTCTATTGCACAGCATGGAGATATAATATACCGCACTCATGGTTTTGTTTGATGGGAGTGTGACGCAAAGGGAGGCTGACATGTATTGCAAACTTTTGCTCCCTAATCTGAAATATGAGACCATCCTATCACTGTTCCTATGCTGTGACAAGTCCCTATACAGAGAGAGACATGTGTCCTGCTGAAACACTGCTGTGTTGTAAAAGCTTACCGTTTTGACCTATTATTTGATTGTCATATTGTGCAACTCAGCACAACCATTTTAGTATCTAAGAATGATGTCAAGTGACTAGATTTAGTGAGCAGCTTCAGAGAAGTGTGGTGATGGATATAAATGCCAACCATATTTCTTTCACGAGTCCCACTCCTCGTTTGTTTGCTTGAGAGGTTATGTTGATTGGATGGTTTTGGTTTTATTTGGCCAAGTGGTGATTTATGAAGGCAAATTGGTTCTCCCTTTTGAGAAAGAATAAACGATAAGAAATGGAAGTAGAATGGGACCATTCTCTGTGGATACAACTTCAGCTTGTAGGTCCTTTGCATTCCTGAATAGGAAACAGTGCTAATGATTAGGGTCTTTATATTCTGAATACATTCAGAGGGATTGTGGCATCTGGAAAGAAAAGGAACATGCGTGTAATAGTTGATCCTGAGGTCCAGCTTTGTGTGCAAATAAAGCAATAGAATCAGGAGAACTGGCTGCATATTTGCAATTGTTTTCAACTGAGAGAGCACCTTGGTTTCAAATAAATAACTAAATTCAAGTAGAGTGATAGCACACAAAGCTATAAAAACAAAATGACACTCTCCCATAGGGAATTCTGTAAACCTAAATCTTAAGTGTAATAATGTAGGGTCAAAACAATTAAAATGCATGCTAATGTCTAATGTTATATATCCACTATACTTTTAGATGACATTTTTATTATCTCATTCTGTCCTTTATTCACTTGGAATTAGGAGGGGGCCAAGAAGTAATAGTTCATTTATTATTACTTTTTTTTTTTTTAATGAGGAGTAGACACAAGCTAAGATAAACTGTTTTCAGATAAACCAATTTGGGCAAGTTTATGATATCCAGTTTCCCTTCCATGCAGGTGCCAGAAAATGACCAAGTGTCTGAGCCCAGATCATCTTAATAAAAGATGGAAGATATTCAATGACCCTATAAATTTCACCTGTGAGGTTTTTCAGTTTGACAAAGAGAATCAAATTAACTTTGGACTGCAGTTCACTGAGGCAATCATATTTCTTTGCCCTTGATGTAAATTTTTGAGATTTTGTTTGCTAGCATTACTTTGGGTATAATGTTCTCTTGGTGTACAAAGTTATAGCTTTGGAATTCTAGCTTAATCCTCATAAAGGCCAAAATGATGAATAATATTTGAAAAATATTGAATGTCTACATGTGCCAAGGCAAGTCTCAGTTTAGCATCTTGAGATGAAGCATCATCCTCGGCAGCAGTTGTTCAGGAAAGCTAAACAAGGTAGTGACATGTATTCAGGCCCAAGGTCAGGCCTTTTTGGGGAGCCTAGAGTGATGGAGTTCTCCTGGCATCTGCTCAAGTAGGAGTTCACAAGGTTAATTTGCTCTATACTTCTGAATCCCAAAAGAGAAAATTTAGAGGACAACGAAATATCCTTTTTGAGTTTAGGGGAAACTTTGCAGCAACTTAGAAAGCTGTAGAAGTGCCAAAGGTGATTAAAAACAGATTTTGAAGAGGAGGAGATATTGAGCCCAAACCTTGGGAAACTGCTAGCCTCAGTATAGTTCAACAAGCATGACGGAATCTAGCTGTGTTTGTTAACACTGGCCAACTACTGTTGTAAAATAAGTCAAAGAAAGTGTTTATTTCTCTATAATGGTAGTAGGCAGGGGAATAATAGTGAGTGGTTCTCTTTCACCCTGTCCTTTGGGGAAGAAGGGGACCCAGGCTGATAGGGACTCTGCTGTCTTCAGCATATATCTTCCAAGGTCATCTCTGTTTTGGCCAGCTGTGTAGGGAAAGGAACATGGAGAAGCATCTAAGATGTTTGTAGGTTCTGCCTAGAAACGGTTCACTTGTAGCTCTCAGTTATACAGCCACAGCAAGGGATGCTGAAAGAAAATCTAGATGTGCACTGAGGCAGGAGAAGAGAAGCTGGAGTTAGGTCAGCAGCTAGTGATCACCACTAGATTGGCTCACCTGAGCACTGATCGCGTTCACTCTTAATGATTTTTGCTTTTAGATTACTACTGAGTAGAGTTAACAGGGTGCCCCATGCCAAACCCATACATGTAACGTTTCAGTTTTTTGAAAGTGTGTTGCATATGTTCAGCTTGATAGTCGATTCTGATCTCATATGTCATAGCTCTCAGGGTAAGATGAAATATATTACATCGTGTTGTTCATATTGTGACCATGTAGCCAACAAAATGAATACAAAGACTGTTTTTGGAGTCACATACACCTAGGAGTCTCATGTACATAGGTTTGAATTCTTGTTCTTTTAAAAATATTTTTCAATTATAGTTGATATACAATATTATATTGATTTCAGACATACAACATAGCAATTAGACATTTATATAATTTAGGAAGTAATCACCCCAATAAATCTAGTACCCATCTGACACTATTCATAGTTTTTATAATATTATTGACTATATTCCCTATGTTGTACTTTACATTCTCATGACTATTTTCTAATTGCCAATTTGTACTTATTAATCTGATGCTCTTCCCATCTGGCAAACACCAAAATGTTCTCTATATCTACGAGTTTGTTTCTGATTTGTTTGTTCATTTATTTTATTATTTTAGATTCCACATATAAGCGAAATCAAATGGCATTTGTCTTTCTCACTCCACTCAGCATATTACCCTCTAGGTCCATTGATGTTGTAGATGGCAAGATTTCATTCTTTTATATATAATTTCATTGTTGTATCTACGCTTCTTACCCATCACCTGTTGATGGACACTTAGGTCGACTCCATATCTTGGATATTGTAAATAATGCTATAATGAACACATGGAGGCATATGTCTTTTCAAATGAGTGTTAAAAATTTCTTCGAATAAACACTTGGATGTGAAATCACTGGGTTCTTCTTTGTCTCTTGTTATAGCCTTTGCTTTAGAGTTTGTTTTGTCTGCTCTAAGTATTGCTGCCCCAGCTTCATTGTTTGTTTTCATTTTCATGAAATATTGTTTTTGTTTTTTCCTTTACTTTTAGTCTGTATGTTTCTTTCGATCTGAAGTGAGTCTCTTGTAGGCAGCATGTATAAGGGTCTTGTTTTCTTATCTAGTCAGCCACCTAACATCTTTTGATTGGAACGTTTAATCTGTTTACATTCAAACTAATTGTTGGCAGATGTGTAGTTACTGCCATCTTTATTAGTTGTATGTGTATCTTTCTTTTTTCTTATTCTTCTTAAGTCTCTTTAACATTTCTTACAATACTGGTTTTGTGGTAATGAACTTCTTTAGCTTTTTGTTGTCAGGGAAGCTCTTTATTTGTCCTTCAATTATAAGTGATACCCCCACTGGGTAGAATAATCTTGGTTGTAGGTCCTTGCTTTTTCATCACTTTGAATATTTCATGCCTTCCCTCTGGCCTGTGAAGTTTCTGTTGAGAAATCAGCTGACAGTGTGTGAGAGCTCCCTTGTAGGTAACTAACTGATTATCTCTTGCTGCTTTTAAGTTTCTCTGTTTGTTTTTACTTTTGGCATTTTAATTATGACGTGTCTTGGTGTTGGGTTCTTGTTCCTGATTTCATAACTTTGTATGCTTAAGTATCTTAACCTCGTTGAGTCCTAGATTTACCATTTTAATGAGAAAAAAAAAAAAAAACACCTTACCTCCCAAAGTTCTTAAGGGAATTAAATGATTTTTAAAATGTAGAAATAATTTAAAAGATCACAATCTTAGCACTCAGTCTCATTTTTTTCATGTTAAAATAGCTGTTATACCTATTTCTCAAGTAATTTAGTTTCAAAAACCAAGAATGAAAGTTAAATTTTCTTAAATGATGGGTTAGCATGTATTTGTACATTGATATTTCTTCTTTTTTCATTAAGGTATATTAGTATACAGTTATATTCTCCCCTCCCAATTCTGTTGTTATGTAGTATCTTGGGCCATGTTTAGTGCATTGTTGGTGCTTTATAAATACCTGTAAAATGCCTGACTGCCTTCAAATTACCCCAGTAAAATTGTCAACAATCTAAATTTGGTGCAAGCTAAATCTCTGAAGATTCGCTATGACTGTGACATCCACTTTTTCTACCTTAAATGGGATTCTATACAAGAAAAGAACTAGGATAGGCACATTTAAAACTTGCCTGCAAATCAATTTGAAATAAAGTTGGTAAATTCTTTTCTGTCTTAGTTTTCCTTCCTCTGCGATATTTAGTACGAGTTGCTGGACTAACCTGGGGAAAAACAAAAGACATTTTCTACAATAAGGATTAACCAGCAAATGATTTACATTCCTAGAGATCAGCTAGCGTGGTGACCGTGGACCTCCGAATCTCATAGTAAAAGTGCAGAAACAGGGAGAGAAAGGGCAAAGGGAGAGAAAAGGCTGTTTCAGGGACAGCTGCCTTCTTCCCACCTCTCCTACCTAAGAGTTACCTCATTCAAAGTCTTCAAACAAAGCTCAGGAAGAAAGCCATTTCTGTCAGAACCATGGTTAGTGCTGAATTCACAGAGAAATGCTCTCCTCCTTGCTGTGCTCCACGTGGGGATGAAACAGGAGCTCTCCATTATGCATCTGTGCCAAAGTCATTCCTTCATTTGGCTATCCTACTTCCAAGGTAGAGTAGATCCTATCTGGGTCAGCCGATTTGCCAGCCCTAGCGTTAAATTTCTCCCTTTTGTCTCATGCAGTATGTAAGGATTTTCTGGGCCTGGAAAATGTAATGCTCTTCCTCTTATGGAGGTTACATTACAACAACAACAAAAAAAAAATGAGAGAAAAGAATAGATTATTAGAGAGAGTGATGACTGCTGATGATGGAGTAACAAAAAAGGTTATCTGATAGTAAGTAAGGAGTGACTGTTGAATTTAGATAAGGTGATTCAGGAAGGTCTTTCTGTGTAGGGGGCATGTGAGCTAAGACCTGAATGGTGAGCAGGAGTCAAGGGGGCAGCCATACAGAGCTTTGAGGGCAGACCCTTCTGAGAAGGGGGAACAGCAAGTACTAAGGCATCGTGTGAGAATGTCCTTGGCTAGTTCAAGGATCAGAAAGAAGACCCTTGTGTCTAGAGTGGAGTCAATATATCTGAAGGTCTGAGAACAGAAGATGGCTGATCAATTAGCTTCTCACAGGCCATGGGAACAAGTGAGTCTTATGTTATCTGAAGTGTGATAAGAAATGATTTGTACCTGCTAAGAATTTATTTTTATCCCGTGTGGTTAAATATTCTGTACTATTGAAAGTTCTTTTTTCTAGTGTCTTGAGCTCCGCAGTCGAAATCTTAGTCCCTAAGTCTTGTCAAATTGCAAAAGAAACAGAATCATAAAAAGAATTTTAATAAGATTTATTGACACTTGCAAATTGCAAGCTCAAGCTCCTGAACAGCAAACTTTATTTTTATGTGATGTCCTTTACATTTAGGATAAAGAGTAAAATCTTTTTTTTTTTCCCCCTTTAGATGATTGTAATGAGGACTTTCATTTAATGTATCAGAAATTAAACCATTATGAAGGTTCTGTTTCTGAAAGGTGTCTGCTAAAAGCCAGGCGTGTTTCTTAAGGCAGGTTTCTCATTTAAAAGCACTTATCTTTTCAAGAATGAATGAAATGATTAAGGGAATTGTTGCTAATTAGGAATGACAAGCTAACTATATACACTCCTATTTCTTTTTTCTTCTTGGTATGTTTTCTTTGAGTTTTATGCATACCATTGGCATTTATTATAATTTTTTTGCTTTTGAAAACAGATTTCAACTATATGTTGCTTTGATTTTTACAGCTACATTTGTTGGATATGTGTTCATTTATAAGAAGTAAAAGTTTAAGAGCACAAGAAAAAAGTTAAGGCATAAAATCTGCAACTAAAAAAAAAAAACTAAAATAAAAGTTGTGTCAGTGTTGATTTAAATGAAACAGGCGCTCTGAGGTGCATGTGTTTGAAGATTTGGTGTGATTTTTGTGTGTGTGCTCTGTCTGTTCTTCATTAGATATGCAATAATGTCATTGGGACACACACTACCACATTTTTTTTTCTCTAAGAATTGTTTGGAACTCATTATTAAAGAAATGTTTGGAAAACAATGAGTTTTTGATGGTAGTTCCTAAAATATCTTGGGAAACTTGATGAGGCTTGTGATTGCTCTTTTGTTAAATACTTTTCCCCCCCATCCATCACGCATTCTTTGGGCTTTTCTTTGGCTTTGGTTTTTGGCTTTTGGATGTGATCTTACACCAAGTAGTCCCTGCCCTGGAAGTGACGAAGTGCCTTTGGTGATGTTTTCTCGAGCCAGCCCACTTGCGCTGCATGAGATGCTAGTGACTGAGCTAGATATTGTCCACATGGTTTTGGTATTCCCATGGTCCTTGGCTGCAGATGAAATTGTGGTAACCCTTGACAAAGGGTGTTGTTGAAATGTTGAGGAACACACAGAAGCTTTCCAGTTATTACCCAGGTGAGAAATAAAATGCATTGATCAAGCCATGCTTCACCACGACTACCTGATACAAAACAGAGAAGCAGTGGAGGCAGGGCTGATGGGTTCTTCTCTCAATGAGCAATGAGAATTGTAGAAACTGTAAGGGAACTTCAGCTAGCATTCATCTTTTAGTTTTCACTGATTATAAAGGTAATAGATGTTTACAGAAGATGTCGTCAGGACCAAATTAAAATATTGTACTAATCTCAAAGTATAATATAATGCAAGGGCCATTAGTAATAAAAATGTTAAAGAATCAGTGCAATTTATCCTTTTTCCTCCTAACCCTTCCTGCCACTCTGTGAAGGAGAGGGTCTTTAATTTGGCTGCTTCTCCCTTTAAATATGTATATACGAGTAAACAGAAAGAGGATAACATATTTATATTGATTTTCTTAGTGAAACAGTAGCCAGAAAGTAAAGGAGAAATCTGGAAAAGATAAAAACTATGCAGAGATAGGAAGAGAAGTTTTGAAGAAAGAGACACTGAAGTAACTGCAATGTGGTGTGAGATTTGGGGAAGATCAGGTGGTAAAAACAACTTTCTGGAAGTCTTACTGTGTAAAAAGATAAGGAGGTTTGCTGAATATTGTGAGATGCAGTTTTCTTTCAATCCCTCTTTATATAAAAAGATTTCAGTAAAGATACCTACATTTTTCTTCAATACTCTTGGAGTTAAAATCGTGCTGCTTTCTCATGCATCACCATGCGGAGATGGGATCTTTCTACTTAACAGGCATATAGATCAAGATTTTGATGGAAGAGCTTAAGGTACTATATCAATATATTAGGTTATACAGATAAAATAGAATATGTAAAAAAGGTAATACAAGTTTTCCCTCTTACCTCACCATAAAATATGATCATACCCTTTATAATGCTTTGTAACCTGCTTATTCCACTAGATATATTTACATATTGATACATTTCATTGTATTCCATTAGAAGTTTTTAAAGTGAGTTAGTATTACTATTTATTAATTCATTGTTCTATTTTTTGGACAGCCAGTTGTTTCCAAACACTTGGTTTTTTTTGTTTTGTTTTGTTTTGTTTTGTTTTTATGAACAGTATTGCAACAAATCCCTATCTAAACTTTTTGGTATATCCTAATTTGTTTAGTTGGGACAAGAATTGATGAGAAATAAATCATTTAGAAAGAAAGGAATAAAATAAGAGACATCTAATATTTTCTGGGAGTGAAATGTCAACTTAAGTGAGGCAAAACAAAGAAGGAATCCAGATAACTAAAAAAGTGAAGCACTTCAGCATAGGAAAATATAAAAATTAAGCAAAGAGAACTTAGAAAGTATTATAAGGTGAATCAAGAAAGGATTCCCAATCAATATCAACTCTTTCCTGAAACTTGTACTGTAATTAAATGGACTAGTGAAATGCAAATATTTCATAAGTGGAATAAATATATATTTAGTACACATAAATGCAAGTAATATAGCAATTAAAACATGTCAATAAGGAGAAAAGGAACGAAAAAAAGATACAAAAGGGCAATCGTTAGGTTTTGTGAGAATTAATTTTTTTATGAGAATGAATTCCAAAGATTATACTCTCAATTTCAAAAGATGAAGACTAAGAGCTACGTGATTAAAGAACTCAAGACGCCAAGACGATGTTAAGGTATATACCCATTTGCTTTCCATATTTCATAAAGTAGGGAACAACACCCTTTGAAGCTTGATACTGACAAGGGAGAAATATAGTCTTTTACTAACCATAATTTGGAGATATTATATTTTATATTTTCTTTGCAAAATTTTCTGTCTTTCTTCAAATGTATGATACAGTGTCCCTATCAGTTAGGAATGTGTTAAGCTGTAAGTAAAAAAAAAAAAAAAAAAAATAAGTAAGAGAAGCTTAGAATTGCAAAGGTGAAATTTTCTCACGTTGCAAAAAACATCCAGAAGCATGTGGCCGATGATGTCAGTGTTGCTCTTCAGAGACGTGGTCAGTTCTGTGGCAGTCCGTGGCATTGCTGCCTCCCCTAGGAGCCCCCACTGTGGTCTCTGTGCCCTTGCGTCGCGCCCTGCCTGCTCTTGCATCGGTGCTCAGCCTGTGCGAGAAGCTACAGCAAGCGATGCGGAAGTGCTACGAAACACTGTTGTCGTTGGACTTTCTTGTTTAGTATTCCACGTCATCAAAAGTAACCTCTTCCCCTTAGCTTTCTTGTATCATGAAAACTCAGCCCACTTTGCTGTTTAGAAATATGTGTGGACACATGGATGAAAATTGGTATTCTTAACTCTATAAAAACTTCAGCTGAAATACAAAAACCATGAGTAATAGAGGGTGTGGCTTCACTCACAAAATTCCTCTCTGTCCCTCTGTTTCAATGTGTGTACTGAAAATTTTGCTACAAATCCCAAGAACAAAAAGGTTTTTACTATTGTCCTTATTTTCACTGATCCTTTACAGGTTTCTGGAAATGCAAGCAAGACAAAATAAATAGGCATCTTAAGATTTGAATGTGCAAGAAAAATGTTCTAGACCAGTGGTTCTTAACTTAAATGGCATCAGAATCACCTGAAGGGCTCGTTAAATAGTGCTGGGACGGCCCCAGCGTTTCTGATTAAATATGCCTGGGATAGGACCGATAATTTGTATTTCTCACAAATTCACAAGTGATGCTGATGCTCCTGGTCTGGGGCCTATGCTTTCAGAACCACTGTGCTAAAGATGTAGCAGACCAGGGTCAAAAATGTAAATGTCAGCAGGGGTTAAGCAGGTAATGGAAATGATGAAACAGGATCACATGTCAGACAATAGGAAATATTGAGAACTAGAGATCTGGGGACACAGTTCTTGCTAAAAGGGGCAGCACCCAATAATCTTCTGCAGATTGTATGTCACAGGTTCAGTGCTGATGGATCATCTGATTTCTAAAGAGCATCTGGAAATACATATTTTATGTATAATTTCTCAATTTGCATATGTTGAACACTATAACAAAAATATGATTTAAATATTATGGAAGTCAAGTAAATGTGTCCTCGTACTGGATGTGGCCATGTGGGTCACCTGTTTAAAACCTCTCCAATGTGTAAAAGTTAACTCTGCTCACCACCCTTCATTCACTCCCTCACCTGACAATAAGTCACCCCTGATATGCATCTGCTTTGATTGAATGTATATGTTGACATTTTTGCAGCACTTCCTATGGATATGACCTTCAGTAACTCATGCATCTCTTTTTGGTAATACCATTAAAGGAAAGAGTAGCTATAAGATCATGTTTATCACCTTTAGTTTATCTTCTTTGATTTTTTTTCTCTCTTCATTACCTTCTGGCCCCTTAAATGTTTTGAACAGAAGATTCCAGTAAATAGCCTCATTGCATCTGATAAATGTAAGATATCACAAATGGATAAAGATAACAATATTCTCCCCTCTTCAAAATCCAGTGTACCAGTCTAGTCTAAGAGTTGGAAGCAAAGAAGAAAGCTTGTTGATTTGCATTGGTTGCATTTTTAGCCTTTTATTTCTTAGCCTTGAATCAGTTGAAATGTTTTACTAACCATCTGGTCATCTACAGATTCAGGAATAAAGCAATGCCAAAATACACCAAGAAATCTTGTAAACATTTTTTATAAAAGAATAAAATGAATTTCTGGTCAGTTTATCCTTCATTAAGGTTTCCTAGTATAGGTCTTTTTAAAAATTTTTTTTCCACTATGATTAACAAGTATCATCTAGTTATGAGAGGCCATTATACAAAATCATTAAACATGCTTAACTGTACTGTGTTAATTATGCAATGATAAATTATTCTTTATTTCTTCATTAGCAGTATTGTAGCAGTAGAATTAGCATTGTTTGTTCCTTTTTGAAAAAAAAATTATTAATATTAAAAAATGAAAATTCTGGAAACTTAATGTTGTGGAATGACAGTTTTAATTTGATTTTTAAAATCCTATTTGCTGCTCCCCTCAGCTATAAAAGTTTAACCATTATGTCACTGTAATTACATCGGCTGTTTATCTCTTCTTCCATGGCTATACGAAGGTTTGTGTAACAGACTGAGGGCTGGCATTAGACTCTGCATCAGGACACCTAAGGGATCTTATTAAATCTTTGGCTAAATTGAATCTAATAATATAATTTAAATTTCTTCTAGTTTCACTCTTTACTTTTGAATCATTTCATTATTAAGCAACACATGCTTATGGAGCACTGTAATAGGCACCATGGAAGGTAGAAAAACAATCTAAATAAACATACCTTTTCTGCCTTGTGATGTTCACAGTTTTTCATGAAAGTTGGGCATCTGCATAATCCACGTAGAGCATAATGCAGTCATCGGTGTGGGGTGGTGGTACAAAGGCAATATTAGGATGTAGAAAGGAAAATTATTCTGGCTAGATTGTGTAGTAAAATCTGAGCTTGGTCTCAAACAATAAAACAACGGTAATGACCGATGCTACAACATGCAGATCCTTCACTCTGACCGAGACGCTAGCTGTGTGAGCTCTCCATGAACCCAGGCTTTAAATCCTCACCAGATCTCCATGCATTTAGTCCTGCCCATTCCCATTTCACAGATGCAAAAACAAGGGAGATTTTGTCAGGTCAGTGATTCTTACAGTGCAGTCCCAGAACAAGAAGTATCAGAGCAACTTGGAAACTTGTTCAAAATGTAGATTCCTCTACCCTCCCCATCCTAGGCTTATTGAGTAAAGACATTCTGAAAGTGGGACAGCAGTCTGTGTCTCACAGGCCGCCCAGGTGCTTCTGAGGTTTGCTGAAGTTCAAGAACATCAGCATTAGGTGAAGAGGATGAGGGCAGTGAAGAGCATAATGCATGATGTAGAATCCATGATGCTTGGCAGTCGGTCCCATCTTTACTGCTTACTGCACAGGTGACCTTGAATATGTTACTTAACTTCTTTCAATCTCAGATTTATCATCTGCAAAATGGGGAGAACAGTCGTTACTTCTCACCGCTCTTTTGAGCATTAAATGACATCATGCACATGAAATCCTTAGCACAGGGAAGGCTACACGGTGAGCTTTCAAATAATGCTAGCTTTTATTGTAGTAGTCGTCATCGTCGTCGTCGTCATCATCATCATCATCATCATCACCACCACCACCACCACCACCACCACCATTGTCATCCCTGTCCAAGTGAAGAGAGAAGTAGGGAGGAGGGATTTGATATTTTTCCTGGGCAGAAGATTAAGGGACGGCTTCCTTCTTTTGTGGCAGAAGCTGGTGGCAAATAATTAACTGCAATATTAAAGCTCAATATTTATATCCTTCAAAACACCTCTCTGATTAATCTCCCCGTCGTTGATTATGTATGTGTTCATATGTGTGCACACATGTGTGTGCAGTTTCTGTGAACATGTATGAAAGTAGCCTATCTGGAATAAATACTCTTTTTTTTTTTTTTTTTAATGGTGCTCTGTAAATTGTACTCATTTGAAAGACACACATTGCATGTCCCCGGACTAGAAATCCAGGTCCCTGGGCTTCCCATTCCTTTAGCGTCCTCTGGGGTAGATAATTAAACATCTCTCGTCCTGGAGTCTAACTGGGTTCAAAGCCAGACTCAGAGAAGCATGAGCCTTTGGCTTTGGGCCAGCAGCCCAGGGTTTCTCATTTTTAAAATGGTGATGATATTAAGTTCAAGTTTTTTTTTTTTTTGTTAAACAAGTTTATTGAGATATTTAGCTTCATTTTAAAATTAAAAATACAGGTACTTTGTAGGTGGTAATTGGAAGAAATAATACAAAGAAAGTTCTTACCTCACTGAATGATAAGAGACTCTCAGTAACAGTCATCTCTTTTTTTTTTTTCCTTTCTGTCTTTTTAATTCTTTCTCTCTGTCTCTTTTTCTTTGATTGTTTCTTTTTTGTTTGTTTGTTTCTTTCTTCTGGTGTCCTGTGAGTTAAAGAAGGACCCCACGCGTGGGTTTGTGAAATTCCAAAACAGTCTGACTTGGCAGTGTGGGGGAAAGAAGGCGACAGTATAATTGCCAGTTCTCTTCTTGTTTTTCCTGGATGACAAAGTGTGTGTATCTGGCAGCAGGTGGGATAAGGCAATGGGTGTGTGGGGGAGAGAACAGGAGGGGAGAGGCAAGGGACTGGACTCTGCAGACCCAACAGCTGTTTAACAAAACCTGGATGAGAAAAAGATGATTAAAGAAGATACTTTGGAAGAGAATTCCAGGGACTCTCCAAGTACAATGCAAGGCTACAGGTTCCTTGAGTAGTAAGAAGTCTGAACACACTGCTACTGCAATGCAGTCATGTTACTTTGGGCAAATCATGGCCATGTCCATCTGCCATTTGGTTAGGTGAATGAACGAATAAATGAATGAATGTAGACTCGCTAGCATGTGTGAGTGCTTACTCCGTGTTAGACACTGTGGTAATGTGCTATATGAACAGTCGCTCTGTGTCCTTACAATACTGGCCTAGTAATTATGGATGATTCCTCTCATTTTGCAGAGGAGTAAAGAGAGCCTAAGACAGCTAAGAATTTTGCTCAGGGATAACGGGAAGCAAAAGGTGTTCAAGCCAGAATTCAAAATCATGTGTGTAGACTCACAGATTGAACTCTTAAATGTTACTCAAGGGAGAAAAAACAGATTGAAACAGTAAATTAAGAGCATTTTCACCTCAGACTAGAATTCTATGCAATTGACCGAACCATAGATTTTTACATGTTCTACGTGCATTTTAATCTGCATTCTGACAGTTCCCCATATGCTAAAGTAATGAATTTTTCCTCAATCTTATCTTTCTAATTTTTAAATATTTCTATAATGCCCTCTTATATGCCAACCTTCACCATTCTGGTATCTGCTCTCTTGATTTATAAGGTATTTAGAAATGCTAGGCAATCCTGCTCATTCTAATGAAGAGTAAAAACATATTTTCTGAGTTTGTGCCACATCTACCGATGCTGTCTGCTAAGCCAAACAGAATTCCTAGTAGCCAGAGCACCTATTTCAGAGATGAAACTGAAAGTCCCATATCCTCCCAAATTTTGATTTTGCTGAAGGATCGGTTTGAGAAAGAGGGGGCTATATTTTTTTATATTTTAGGCATTGTTGTGAATTTTGCAGAAGGGATGGTTATAGGGCGATCATGGAAATGCTGACCCGTGAATGCACGCCACCAGCCACGTGAGACATTCACCTTCTCAGCTTCTCTCATTCTGTACATCCTGACATGGCAAACAACATGGGGCACACTTGGAATAAATCGGCTGTTACTGCATGTGGGAACACATCCATGAGTGACTTAGGAAATGCGACAGTCCTAAACTCTGGGCTCTTTTCTCATGGAGTGTGTGTCATATCTGCTGGTCACTAGGCAGCTGCAAAGGAGCACAGTTCTTCCCTGGCACCTGGGATGAGGAATCACTACCCTGCAGAATCTTCCCCATAATTGACCCAAGCAAGCACTGAGTCCAGATGTTTCTACCTGTACGCTTCCTCTATGTCTTCTTCTGCCCAGAGTGAGAGCCACATTTCTGTCTCCAGGCCATGTGTCTTTTTTTGCATCCGAATAAGATTATTTCTTCAGCAGTTTACACATCTTGGGCATTTAATATTGCTGACATTTGCCTAGCAAGTCAGACTGGCAGGCAGGCTTGTTAACATCATCAGATCATGCGTAGGGCATCCGGATGCCCAAGGTAGGTACATGGTCATAGAGCAAATGCATTAAATAGTTTTTTCAGCCTAGGATTTTATCATCTGACACAGCTAACTCTTAAGTGAGCCAAGTACAGAGGAAAAAGGGAAGAGAATTTCCTGAGAAGTTGAAGCCACCATGTGGATAAACAAAGGGAAGGGTGGACATGAGAACCATTTTAAGGGTTTTTTGCCAGTAGAGTGCTATAGGATACCGGGGATGCAGCATGGGTTATGATATTATCAAATACTTTGACTTCATGTCAGTTTGGGCGATACCTTCTTAAATTGAGCTTTCTAGGTTCCAAATATGTGAAACTAACTCTAGTTAAAGATGAAATGGAAATTTTATTCTAAGGGCAAAGGGCTGACTGTGAATCTGACTGCAGACTTCTACCAAGGCCTGGATGGTACTAAGACTAGCGAGTGGAAGCTACACAGACTCTCCAGCCGTCACCTCTGTACAGCTGCTTTATTCTCTGCCCACTCTGCCAACTGGCTTCTTTCACAGGTGCTAACACGTTTCTGAGCAAGGGTTTCTGACCTCACATTTTCCCACCACATGCATTACACATGCAAATATTAGTAAACAGGGAATTGCAATTAGTCTCTCCTTCATCTCCAGTTATTTCCATATTCCTGGAAATGATGCTCTGATTGGCCTAGCGTGGATCATGTGCTCACCTTTCTTCCCATCAAGCTGCAGAGTGGGGGACTGGATGCCTTTTATAGTATAGTCACTATGTGATCTTGCTCATGGTACCGACATTGAGATGAATTTCTCTGCGCTTGGGTCTGGCTTCTGAGAGTGGGCCAGATCCTTGAAACAATTCTCTTCTCACTCACTTTCTCTCCACCACATTTCACGTAGTTCCTACTTCTTTGGAGGTGCACAGTCAGTGCTTGCTAAGTGAAAAAACACAGGGACTCAATGAAGACAAGTCTCAGTGCCTGGAAATCTGACTCTCAACTTCAACCCATTGAGCCTCTCCTTCCAGAATCTCCTTATTACAATGATTGTTTATGATGATTGTGAGGCTGCAAATTGTCACTAGTCATCTCAAAAAGAGGTGCCGAATTCCCCTGGAAGGAATTTTAATTCAATTTTTTTTTTTGGTCGAATTACATAAAAACACATGGGTATAAGGGAAAACAGATTAATACAGAAAGAGAGGTCATGGGATTTACTTTGATTAAGAGTTGGGAAATCATTCCGTTATTTTTGAAGTGTGTTCTTACTGGAGATAAAATTTAATTTTCCAAAATTTAGATAACAATGAGAGATAGTTGAAAAGAGAGTACTTTCTAAGTTCTTGAAATTTGAGGTCATTTTTTTGTTTTTGTTTTTACATTGTAGAAATGTAACCTGTTGTTTTAAAAAAAAATAGAATATATAGAAGGGAAACAAAAGAAGATGGCATTTTGGGGTGAAATCTGGATTTAAAACCAGATACCCCCATTCATATCCTGCTTCTGCTGTTTTAATACAATCTTAAACCTTGTTTCTCTCTTTTGTTCCTCACCTGCAAAATAGGAGATGGGTACCGAAATAAAATTGTTGTGTTGTTTAAAGACATAGCAAATATGAAGTTCCTAGCAGGGATCAGTAATTGGGACATTTCCATTCATTTAAATAAAAGGTTTCAGATAGCACATAGGTGATTCATATTTTGGGATAAAACTCTTGCCAAATCCTAAAATGGAGGTGTCCTGTGATACCTGAACTGCCTTTTATACGTAGGGAGCATCTAATCCCATCTGCTTTCTCTTCAGTTGTGGTTCATAGGGAACACATTGCTTTATTTGTTTATCCCTCAATATATTTTGAGTTGCTGCCTCTGCCCTGTGTCCTGGCTAAATTAACCTGTTACTTTTTAAAATCCTGCTGTTTCCATAAAGTGTTATGAAGTTGTATTTGAGAACCCATAGAAAAGTGCACATTATCCTGCTGGTGAATCTGGGAAGTTATTTGATAGATTCTGATTGACGTTTGATTCTGGTGTGTGCCCTTCTTCTGTTTGCGTGTCCATTTGTGCTTCGGGTCCCATTGTTTCCAACAATCCTGGCTACTTAGGGTGCCCTGCAGCCTCTTTTGAGGGCCAATATTAATTTATCAAACGTGGGTTTCTTTTTTCCATTTCCAGGATTTAAAGAGTGTGTGTCTTTTCATAGCAGGGTTTTGATGACTTCTTTGAGTCTTTATTCTTTCCCCCACAAGAGTGACCCTCCATTTTTATAATCAAAGGCAAGAAAGAAGCCAGATTCACTTCCTAGGCAGTCGTGCTAGAACACAAACATTTCATAGCATGAGGGATGTTGGTAATTGCTTTGGGAGGGAACATTCCCCTCTCAAAAATCAGAAGCTACCTCTATGTTTCAGGCAGTTCATCACAGCTGTCTCCCGCAGAGGCTTTTATCCGCATGTATGGAAGAGTTTACACTGTTGTAACATTTGATACTATATTAGACAACAGAGGGTAGTAGGCAAATGTGAGAGACTTTCATTTCCTTGAACCTCTGAGTGATTACAGCATTATGTTTCTAGTGAATGGCAGTGCTAATGGCTGTAAAAATATAATGGTATACCTTGAGAGATCATCAGGAAATGCAGGAATGCAAGTACATAATTTTGAGATTGATGTTATTGAGTTACTTTTAAATTCACACGAAAATGTATCAGGCTCTGCATATTCTAATCTTCTGTTTCATATTACCTATTGATTTACCACCAAACTACCATAATAAGCACAGACTACAAAAGATCCTTTTAATAAAGGTTTGCGTAAATGAATGCTTAAGCTGTTACCCAAATTGTTGCTCCTTAGTTTTTTTTTTTTTCTGTTAAAATTTTAAAACTTTTATTTCAGATGTACTGAGGTATAATTGACCAATAAATTTGTAACCTATTTAAAGTGTACGTCGTGGTGAATTGATGTACATATACATTGTGAAAGTATTCCTTCATCTAATTAAAATGTCCATCTAAACGCCCTTTTCGGACGTAATTAATATGAGCTGCTTTCTGGGGGTTGTATTCTTCTGGATCTTGAAACGCGAACTATCAGCACTTTTTGCTCATTTGGTAACTGGATTATCGTCTTCTATCTCATACATGCAAAATAAGATAGTGATATAAAAACTAAAAGTGGCATATGAAAATACATAACTCAATGTCATCATTGGTGCTTCTGGTGTTCACTGACCAGCCTCAATGCCAGAAAATAATTAGCAAAATGGTGATTAGCAGGAGAAGTCAGGCAAGAACTAAATATTTGTGTGCAAAATGGTCAAATTTCAAATAGTTGTTACAAGAGCAGTTAACATACAGGTCCATCTTCTCAGGAGATGCACAGCTTTGGCGTGTAGCCCAAGAAAATGTATCAAGTTCATATCAACAACCTCCTAAAGAAGAGCCGTTTCCTCTAGTTATGTTGTAATAGTTAGCACCCGGCACCTATTTACCATGAATGTCTCCTTTGTGTTAATTCGACATTGTCACAAAGTTTGTGGTAAGGTAGTCTTCTTCTGGGAGACCCTTGCTCAGGCATGCTTAGTGTCAAGCTGATAATTGTCCAGAATTCCAAACTTCTTGCTTTTGGTTGCTCCCTGTCTGCATCTAACAAGGGTTAGCCTTACCACGGGCAGAGCGTTGAATCAAGCTAGCTGGCTGTTTTTGTAAATAAAGTTTTATTGGAATGCAGACATGTCTATTCATTTAAGTATTTTCTCTGGCTGTTTTTGTGCTACAGTGGTAGAGTGAAGTAGTTACAGTAGACCCTATGATAAGGAAAAAAAATTTACTACCTGAGTTTTTACAAACATATGTTGACTCTTGACATGCTAGGTCTCAGCACATACTTTCCAAAACAGAAAGATATTTTAAAGGTAGGTCACTGATTCTAACTTCCTGTCATGTCAGTGGCCAGTTATTGTCATTTGAGCACTCTTAAAATTTTCCAAGCAGTTAGCAACGTTTGTATTTTGTTTTGTATTAAGGAAGCAGAGGCTATCTTGAAAGAGAACTTACATTGTATTTGTTTGACAAAGCAGGAGGAGATATGTTATAAAATTTGTATGAAAATTCTTATGTAAATCTTGAAAATTAACAATAGACTCGAAAATATGTTCAGGACAGGTAAACACTGAGAAAGACAAAAATGGCCTTTTAAACATTTTTCTCATTTTTTTTTCTTCAGATGCATCTATGTAAATTCTTAGCTATTTTTAACAAAGCTTTATTGGGTGCTCTTTAAGGCGGGTTCTCTGCCAGCCTCTGGAAATAGATTACTGGCAGGAGACAAGGTCCCTTCCTTCAAGGAGCATCTCATACAAAAAAAAAAAAAAAAAAAAATGCTTTTCTTGTTATCATTTCTTTCTGAATTTTGCAGCTCAGTTTTTGTTCCATGCCTCCATCGAAGTAAATCTCCAATGAGTATCATCTGCTCTCTTATATTAGTTAAGTAACAGAAAACATTGACTGTCCTCACATACACATAACAGAACTGTCAAATGCAGATTGTGCTATAAAAACCCCCATCTCAATCTTTTTTAGGTGGGCATAGAGCACAATGAGTTGACATCACCCAGTTAGCATTCTGCTCTATGAAAGTCTCCAGCGAACCACACGTTCTCTTTCTCCCTCTCTGAATGTGCCTCTTTTACTTCCTTCCCCACACAACGCGTAAATTTTTCTGGTTCCAGTCTCCACACTTACCTGCTCTCTTAAGACCTTTCTGTACCGCTCTTTGTTATGCAGACTAATTTAGACCCATCCCAGTTCCTCAAAACCCACTTCTCCACCTCGAACATTGAGTGCCAGCAAACAGCAGAATTTCCAGTTACCAGCACCCACCTTTCTGGACAGGTAGCTAATTAATAATAAATAATTAACCTCTTTCGTGTCATTTTGTTCTTATCATATGTGTGATCTTTTCTAGGATGAACTTAATACCTTCTATTTAAATGCAAGGTGAAATGCATTTGATATGCAGAAGAATGGGCGTTAGAGCATCTCAGTTTCAGATCTACAGTGTCAGTGAGATTTTCCTGTATGAGAGGTTGGATACCAAGTGTGTCCATCCTTAGAAAGTGCTATAGTGCTAACCCTTTAGAGCTCAGAAGTGTAGCAGATATTATTTGGAGTAGCGGTACTTGTACTTTGGGGATCACTAAGTAACCTGCTGCGGGTTTTTCATGGCTAGCTGATACGGTTTATGGGGCTGGTGGTGAAGTCTTTCACATTCGAGCATCAATTATTGGGAGATTCACATATCCCATCTTGACATTTTCACATTAACCCTTCAAAGTAGGCATCTTACCCTCATTTTCCAGCTATGGAAACTGAGGCCTATCCCACTCGACTTTTCACAAGATATCTTCGTTTCTGTCATTCATGATATATAAGAGGCACTTGTATAGACTGGTCAGTGGACTGGATAGCTTCTTTATTGAATATATCAGGATTGTGGTGTGGTTAGTTACTTTCATGAGGCACCTGCATTAGACTACGGGACTAAGTTCTCAGACAGTTACAATTCAGTGATCGAAAGGGACATAACAGAATGTTCTAAGACTGCCCTTTTCTCTGAATGACTATTTTTGTGATGAAGGTGGCCTCAGAGTCAGACAGCTCTCAGTCCCAGCCTCAGCATGAATACTTATTAAATGTGGGGAGTTAGCAAGCCACTTAACCTCCCGAAATCTCTATCTCCCCATCTCTAAAACACACGTAAGGATACCTATGTTGCAGGATTGTGCAATTAGTGCTAACTTACACAAGGCGACTGACTCAAGGCCCGGCACTTTGTAGGTATTCAAAATGGGAGCTGGACTTGACAGTGATTCCGACTTTGATGTTCTGCCTAGAAACCTGTGGTTCAGCACCCTCTGCTCCCTCTGATTATCTGGTGCCACTTTCAGTCCCGTGTGTAAGAAGGATGAGAAGAGGGTGTTCAGTTCTTCCCTTCATTCGATTTCCAGGCGGCAGGCTCATGAGCCTGCCGCCGCTCTGAGCACTGCATGGTGGGAAGGACGAGAAGGGAGGGCCTGCTTTTCTGGTTACGGTACCTCAGCCAGTGCCTAAGGTACAGCCATCTGTTCAGCTTCTGATCTCAGGAGGCATGTAGGAAAACGGGAGGAGAGCAGAGGGGCCTGCGTGTGGGGAAGGTGGAGCCGAGGAGGCAAAGGCTTCAGTAAACTTCCACGTTTCATACTGAAATTTTAGTAGGAGGTGTAACCATGCTGCCCTTCATTGAATGTTAAACAGTTTGAACTGGAGAGGGAGAAAAAAGACACGGAATTAGACCAATACCAACCTGACCAATTTTGACTTGGCATTGCTTTTTGAATAAGAATATACACAAACACATAAGTTTGCACTACAGTGGCACATATCTAGACCTACAGGGTGCATTCTGTCTCTTTGCAGCATTTGTTTATTGGGACTGCCAGCATGTAGAAATGTCTCTGCATTTCACAACTCATAAAATTCGTAGACAGGAGATCCTGGTTCCACTGTCATCATTTCCTGTGCAAATGGCTCCAGGGATCCTAACTGACTCTAAAAGGCAGCAATGTGTAGCTCTGAAGCTACAGAGCAAAATACAATTGCGAATTTGCTTATCCTTTTTTTTTCTTTTTTTTGTTCTGGACATTAACCAGAGTTGGCTTTTTATCCCCAGACATATCAGTATAACAGCACAGGGGACAGAAAGCAAATTGCCTTTGACCTCTTATTTACTAGTGCATTAAATTACTGGGCACTGTCTTCCACTTCTGTAGATTTTAAACTAAATTTTCCTTGGTCCACCCAGAGGCCATAGGGATATTCTGTCTCTAGGTAGTTTGGAATGTGCCTGTGTTCATACTTGTTCTTAAATGTTTCTAAGAGAAGAAACTGGAAATCTTGGAGAACACAGTGGTTTTCACACTGTGTCTGTCTGAGGCCAACTGGAGGGGAGGGGAGGCCAAGTGAATGAGATTCCAACTCCCTCCCCATATCAGCTTCTCTCTCTTTTGTATGTGGGGTTCTGCACTGCATTTCACTTGATGCTTGAGGGTTTTAAAATAAACCACTTTTATAAAGTTCTAATAGATGGGAAAGGAATCTGCGAATGCCCTGTTTTTAGGTAGGTTTAGCATTTCTGCTTTTGGCAATAGACAAAATTTGCAGAGGAGAACGGATAAAGGGATCACCCCTTACCCATTATATCATTTTAAACACAGCAACATGACACCTGCAATATTTAAGAAACAAGTAGGCAATCCAATTAACATGTTATCAGAGGGGAGAAAGATATTCTACAAGAGCTTTCTGAGTGATCTTTTAAAATATGTATTTTAAACTCTAAGCATGCTCATGTAATGAAACTTTTTTATTGGATTTCTAAAATATCTGTGACTTCAGCTCAAATTAGGAAACAAGAACATTTGATTCATATGGACTGACTCTTCACTCTCGGCTAGACAGACTTCTTCAATAATTCCTCATAATTTGAGATGGAAAGAAAGGTGGTCACACTGATCTGTATTCAGAATTGGCAGAATCCCAAATCCACATGGGTATCTAGAAATGATAGGTTCCAAACCTCTCAAAGGTCAGCAGGCAGTATCATCAGGCAGAGTTTAATACCAGTGTTTAAGCACAGTGAAACAGTGGCCAGGGATGATCAAAGATCAGTGATGAAAGTGACACAAGTTTAGACAACTGGCTATAGTGTGAGTGGTAACAGGGTAACAGTAGCTCTCTGTCAGATGTGTCTAAAATTTACGTAGGCATCATTCATGCACATATTTACACACATCCACAGGTACACTCACATATACAATAATACACACACCTCTCAAATGGGCTGTCAGTGATTAACAAGTCAGCCCCCTTAAGTAGCTGGATAATCTGAAAAGTTAATAGTGAACAGTGTTACAGCTCATAGGATTAGTTAATTAGACAAAGGCTTGCAGGCAAGATCTCTGTAGTCTCTACTGCTAAAGTGATGGAACTCACTTAGGCAACTGATGAAAAAAGCAGTGTGAACACTCTTCAAGGGAGGAAATGTGGAACGTAACAGAGTAGAGCTTCAGCATAGCACTGACGAGCTGGCGGAGCCATTGCCATCCAATGATTGCCATTTGTCAGTGCCGGAAAAGGCAGAGGCTTGGGGAAAAGATTTATAATTTTGGTTACCATCTTTCCTACTGCTTCAAGGCAATTTTAATTACTTTATAAAAACAGTCTCGAAACTTGCATTTCCCTACATGAATTGTTGACCTTCATTTTCAAGGACAACTATGCAGAATGCTTGTCCATAGTAGATAATAAATGCATTTTATTAGATAAAAGATGAATATTTAACCCTATAGGGATTAACACTAACATCTTCTATTTTAGAATTGTCTTGAGAAGAAAAATATGTTAGCAAATGCTGCATCTCATATTGTAACTGGCCTTTTGCGGTCCTTACCAGGGGTCACAACAATATTTCTTTAACCAAAAGTCACAAATATAATAACCTATATTGTCTAAGCAGGGGATTCAGATAAATGAAGTGGAATGGCTATAAAATCAAAAAGTAGTAAAATAACAACAACAAAACAACGGCAATAATAATAATAATAATAATAATAATAATAATAAAAGTAGAATGCCCAGCTTAAAATTGTAAGTGACCTCCCATATCAGGTATTTGATTTTTTAATTCAATTTTTATTTTTATTAATTAAAAAAATTTTAATTATAGTTGACATGCAATATATTAGTTTCAGGTGTACAACATAGTGATTAGATGTTTATGTAACTTGTGAAGCGATCACCCTGATAAATCTAGTACCCATGGACACCATACACAGTTATTACAACATATTGAATATATTCCTTATGCTATACTTTACATTCCCATAACTATTTTGTAACAACCAATTTGTATTTCTCAATCCCTTTGCCTTTTTCACCCACCCAACACCCCTCCAATCTGGCAAACCTCAAAATGTTCTTTGTATCTATGCGTTTGTGTCTGTTGTGTTGGTTTTGTTCTTTAGATTCCACATGTGAGTGAAAATACATGGAGTTTCATTTTTCTCTGTCCGACTTACTCCAGCCAGCACAATACCAGGTCCATCCATGTTGTTGCAGAGGGCAAGATTTATTCTTTTTTTTTTCTTTTCTTTTCTTTTCTTTTTTTTTTTTTATTGCTGAGAAATATTCCATTGTATATATGTACCACCTTTCTTTAGCCATTCATCCATTGATGGACACCCAGGTGGCCTCCATGTCTCGGCCATTGGAAATAATGCTGCAATGAACATATGGATTCACAAATCCCTTTGAAGAGGCGTTTGGGGTGCCTTTGGATAAATACGCAGAAGTGGGATCACGGGTCCTTCTTGATCTCTTATTCTCGCCTTTTGTTTTCGTCTTTGTTTTTCTGGTATAAGTGTTGCTACCTCAGCGTGTTTTATTTGTCTGTCTCCAATTTCATAAAATATCTTTGCCCATTCCCTCTCCCCGACTCCGTGTGTGTCTTTTGATCTGAAGTGAGTCTCTTCTAGTGAGTGTATGTAAGGGGCTTGTTTTGTTAACCATTCAGTCACTGTACCTTTTGATTATTCATATTTTTTTTCTTCTTCTTCTTCTTCTTCTTCTTTTTTTTTTTTTTTCTTCTTTAAGAGATCCCTTTAACATTTCCTGTAATACTGGTTTGGTGATGCTGAACTCCTTTTTTTTTTGTCTGGGAAGCTATTTATCTGCCCTTCGATTCTAAATGATAGCATTACTGGGTAATCTTGGTTACAGGTCCTTGCTTTTCATCACTTTGAACATTCTTTGCCAATCCCTTCTGGCCTGCAAAATTTAGAAATCAGCTGACAGCCTTATGGGAACTCCCTTGTAGGTAACCAACAGCTTTTCTTTTGCTGCTTTTTAGATTCTCTCTTTGTCTTTAACCTTTGGCATTTTAATTACAATGTGTCTTGGTGTGGACCTTTGGGTTCATCTTGTTCGGCTCAGTACTTCCTCAGCTTGTATGTCTGTTTCCTTTGCCACGTTAGATAAGTTTTCTATCCTTATTTCTTCATATATGTTTCAATTCCTCTCTCTCGTTCCCTTCTAATACCCCTATGATGCTAATGTTGGATTCACTTGATGTTGTCCCAAAAGCCCTTAAACTATCCTCATTTTTTTTTTTTTTTTATTTTCTTGGTGCTGTTCTAACTGGGCGTTTTCTGCTACCTTGTCTTCTAAATCACTGGTTCTTCTCTGCTTCATCTAATCTACTGTTTATTTACTCTAATGTATTCTTTATTTTAGTTACTGTATTCTTTTTAATTTTTCTATTTGTCGAAGTTCTCACTGAGTTCATCTAAAGTTTATTGATCACCCTTATAACCAGTGTTTTGAACTCTGTATCTAATAGATTGCTTATTTCCATTTTTGTTTAGTTTTATTCTCTGAAGCTTTTTTCTTTTCTTTCATTTAGGACGTGTTTCTTTATTTTCCATTTTAGCTGATTCCCAGTGTTCATTTTCTATAGATTACATAGGGTTGCTATGTCTCCCAGTCTTAGTAGAGTGGCTTTATGTAATAAGTGTCCTATGGGGCCCAGTGGCACAGTCTTCCCTAGTCACCTGCTGTACTCTAGGTGTGCCCCTTGTATGGCTTGTGTGAGCCCTCTGTTATAGTTGAGCCTTGGTTGCTGTTTGCATTCCAATGAGAGGGATTACCCTCATGTGATTGGTGTGAGGATTGGCTGGTGAGGGCTGACCCTGGAGCAAGATTCACTTTAGCAGGGCTCCTGGTGCCTGCCCTGTCTGTCTTTTGGTGTCCCATCTTTAGATGCAGCCGTAGTTGGTGCTCTGGCTCAGTTAGAAGCCAGTGATCAGGTGTGCCAGTCTGGGCCTCCTAGGAGGGGACCCACCACAGGCCGAGTTTAAGCCACAGCCTGTGCCCTTGGAACCATCTGGTAAAGTCACCAAGCAATCTATAGATGGCCACCATTTATGCTAGACTTAGAGCTGCCTTTTAGAAGTCAAACCGCAACCAATCAAGCGTCTGATAGTGCCGGCTTGGGACAGCTCAGCAAGAGGTACGGGGCAAGTTGAGGCCAGCTGCTGCTTGTTTTGCTTTTGTGAAATTTTGAGAGATTTTATATAAGTCCAGCAGAACCAAGACAGCCATTTGTATGGAAAAGTACGGGAAACGGCTTGCCTGGGCTTGCACGTTGGAGGGCGGGGTCTCAGGGAAGCACTGGGCGGCGGGCGACCAGTGTTAGCTCCAGTGCGCAGAATCATATGGCGGCTGCCTGCGTCTGCAAGCCGGGCCAGGGAGGCTCAACAAAGGAGCAAGGAATTCTGCTAGTACTTCTGTCTGAGAGAAAGCTCCCCCTCCATCCCTAACCCTGAAAGCCAGACAACTCACTTAGTTCCTCTCCGTTTGTCCCCGGTGCCTCAAGCTGCCCTCTCAGCGCTGGAGCTCAGAGAGTCCATCCTTCAGAGGGTAAGTCCACACACGGCCCCTTAGGGGAAAGTCTGTGGCTCCCTCAGCCCTCTGTCTCACTAAGCTATAGTCTCCGCTGGTTTTCCTCAGCCAGAAGTTGTGGGACTTCTCAGCACTGGAACCCTGCGCTGGGGAGCCGGTGTGGGGCCAGGACTCCTTGCAATTCTGGGGGAGCCTCTGCACCTGAGATATTGCTCCCGCTTCTCAATCACCACACGTGGGTGTGAGACCAGCCCATTACACATCTCTGCCTTCCTACCAGTCTCGAGGAGCCTCTTCTGTGTGACCCCAGTTGTAAGACTTTGTTCAGTTGGACTTCAGGTGACTTCCCAATGGTGACCGTTCTGCAGTTGTAATTTTGAGGTGGTCAGAGATGAGGCAGGCACGGCGTGTTTACTACTGCGCCATCTTGTCTGGAACTTGGCATTGTTTTCATGATGGAGTTCTAGTCCAGGTTTGCTGGACTGCTGATTAAAATTGAAAAGTCTATATATTATTATTATTTTTATTTTTACTTTGGTGTAACTGTTGAATCATGTGCAGTTCAGGAAGTAAGAGAGACATCCTGTAATACCTTTAGTCAACTTCTACCAATGACAACATCTTGCAAAAGCGTAGTACAGTATGATAACCAGGATATTGACACTGATGCAGTCAAGATATGGAACATTTCCATCACCACAGGATTCCTGGTGTCGTCCATTTATGGTCGTATTCTCTTCCTTCCACACCCTCCTTAACCCTGGCAACCATTGACCTGTTCATTTCTATACTTTTGTCATTTTAAGAATGTTATGTTTGTGGAGCACACAACATGTGTAACCTTTGGGATTGGCTTTTGTCATTCAGGATTATACTCTGGATACCATCCAGATTTTTGTATATGTCAGTGAATCATCCTTTTTATGGCAGAGCAGGATTCCATGCCATGGCTGTACAGGGTTTGTTTAACACTGAAGGACATTTCAGTTGTTTCCTATTTGGGCCTATTATGAATGAACTTTTGCTACAATATTTGGTACAGATTTTCATGTGAACGTAAGTCCGCCAAACTCTGCCCACCTGGGTAAACACAGGAGGGCAATTACTAAAGTTGAAAGGCAATTGCACCTTTAGTTTTTGTTTTTGTTTTTTTTTTAAACTGCTAAATTTTTTTTCCAAACTGGCTGTGCCATTTTACATCTGGTCATCAATGTATGAGTGATCTAGTTTTTTCCACATCCTTGCCAGCACATAGTGGCAGTGGTGGTGGGATTTAGCCATCATACTGAGTCTGTAGTAATATCTCGTTGTTTTCATTTGCATTCTCTAATGGATAATGTGGAACATCTTTTTATGTGTTTATTGCCATTTGTATGTCCTATTTGATGAAATGTGACTCATGTGTTTGCCTACTTTAAAATTGAATTTTTTTAAGTTGGGATTGAAAAATATTTATATATCTCAGTATTTGTCCTTTATCAGAGATATGGTTTGCAAATAGGTTCTCTCAATCAGTAGATTGTCTTTTCATCTTGTTACCACAATCTTTTTGCAGAGCAAAAATGTTTAATTTTGTTGAAGTTCAGCTTGTTAATTTTTAAAATTTTATTGATTATACTTTTGATATCAAGTCTAAGGAATTCTCCTTTAATTCCAAAAATTTATAGTTCTTTCCAAACTTTTCCAAAAGTTTTATGCTTTCTGTCTAAGTTAGTGAACCCATTTTGAGTTTTTTTGTTAAAGCGTGAAGTTCAAGTCAAAAGGTTTTTATTTTCTTTTTGGAGTATGGCATCTGACCATTCCAGCACCATTTATTAAAAATGCTATCTTGCCTTCATTCAGTTGCTTTTGTATTTTTTTTAAAAAAATCATTTAGGCACTTTTTTTTTTTTTGTGGCTGTATCTGAGTTCTCCGTTTTGTTTTCTTGATTATGTGTCTTTCCCTCTGCCAGTACTGCATAGTATTGATTACTGTAGCTAGTAGTAAGTCTTAAAATTGGGTAGGTTGATTTCTCCTCTTTTTCCTTATTTTTTAAAAAAATTTTAGCTATTACAGTCCTCTTCCTTTCTATATAAACTTTAGAATAATCTTGCTGTATCTACAAAAAATTTGCTGCCATTGAATAGGAATTTCATCACTCTGTATAGCAAATTGGTATTTTCTATGTTGACTATTCTAACCTATGAACACAAAATTCTTCTCAGTTATTAGATCTTTAATTTCTTCCATCAGTGTTGTGTAGTTGCATCCTACAATTTCTGTACTCGATTTGTTTGACTCACATTTAAATCTCTCTCTCCCCCCACCCACCCCTTGTCTGCCTCTGCCCTCCTCCTCCTTCCTTCTCTCTCTCTCCTCCTCTCTCCCCTTCTCCCCTCTCCTCTCTCTCCTTCTCTCTTCTGAAAGACTGTAAATAGCATTTTATATTCTGGTGTCCATTTATTCATTTCTGGTATATTGAAATGCAATTGATTTTTTTTTTTTATGTTTAATAGTTTTTTGGGATTTTCTGCTTAGATATCTATGTCATCTGCAAATAGAGAATTTTTTATGCCCTCTCTCTTCTCTGTATGCTCTTATTTCCCTTTCTTGTGTTATTGAATTGACTGGGATTTCCAGCCCTGTGTTGAATAAAAGTGGTGAGAGATGTCCTTGCCTTGTTCCCATTTTAGGGAAAAGCATTTGGTCTTTCACCATTAAGTACAATGGCCACTATAGGTTTCTGATACCCTTATTAAGATGAGAAATTTCTTTCATTCCTATTTTCTGAAAGATTTTTTATCATGAGTAGATGTGGATTTTCGCCGAATGATCTTTCTGCATTGATCAATCTGATTGTGTGATTTCTCTTCTTTAGCTTATTAATCTGGTGGATTGCATTGACTGCTTATTAACTATCAAGCCAACCTTGCATCCCCAGAATAAATGTTAGGTCTTTCATTATCATCGTATGGGTCCCTAAGGCTCTCTTCATTTCTTCTTTAATCTGTTTTCTTTAATCCGTTGTATAGGTTGGTTAATTGCAATTGTTCAGTTTTCAAGTTCCTTCATTCTTTTATATTCATACTATCTGCTCATGAGCCCATGTTTTTTGGCTTTTTTTTTATTGTTTTTTTAGTGTTCTAAAGTTTCCTTTAGAATCATCTTTTCTCATATTTGTTTACTGAGACTTTCTTTTTTATTTGATAAGATTTTCTATTCTTTCAGTTGTTTAATTCTATGCCTAATTGCTCATTAAAGCATTTGTATGGCTGTTTTTAAATCGATTTCAAATAATTATAACATTTTTATCAACTCAATGTTGGAATCTATTGTCTCTTTTCATTCATTTTGAGTTCTTCCTAGTTGTCTGATGGATGATTTTTTTTTTTTTGAGAACTAGACATTAGTATTACATTATGAGACTCTGGGTCTCTTTTAATGTCTATTCTTCTATTCTAGCTGGTTTCCTTTGATACTGCTCTGTCAGGAGAAGAGGCCCCGTCGCATTATTTCTAGGTTGGAAAAGAAGCCAGCGTTCTCATTTAGAGTTTGTTAAGTCCAAGTGCAGGGAGCTCAGTGTGAGTGTGTGCAGGGGATTGGCAGGGAAGGACAGGTGGGAGTTCTGGCTCTCACTGGGCCTCTACTGCCACTTCCCTGGCCGGTAGAGAGAGGAGTACATCATTACTCCTTCATATGGCATCTACTGACACCCACAACTGAGATATAAAAGTCCTGGCTCCCCACTAGGCTCCGCCGACACCACTCAGCAGAGAGGCAGAGGGGCACCTCGTGACAGTAGTGGCGTAGCAGGCTGGCTCCTGTGAGAAGCAGGTGCCTCATTACCTACTAGAAGGGGCGAAAGTCCTGGCTCCCTTCTAGCCTTCCTGAAACCACTGTGGCTGGGGTGGGAGCCCCTTGTTGCTTCCTCGGCAAGGTGGAAGCTAGCCCCCACCCTTGGCTCTTGAACTGTTGAAGACTGGGCTACAGTTTTTTCCTTGTCATTTGGCCAGAGTGAGACGGTTACTGCTGAATGTCTTCCTCTCTCTAGGCTGCTCCTTTCATAGTTCTTTGCTGAGAGAGAGCCGGCTTTTGTGGAGCATTTGTTGTCTATACCTATTGATGTTTCTGGACATACCTTTCCTTCCAAGTCTGGGATATACAGGGTAAAATGAAATCCAAGAAACTCACCACAGTATTGTCCTTGAGTCCGAGGCCCTAGTTAGCTACCTCTCTTTCCACGTTTAGACTCATGTTTGTTTCACATATAATGTTCAAGATTTTTTAGCAAACCTACTGGGAAGAAAGTTATTCCACTTTCTAGGAGCACGAATTTCTAAACTGCCCAATTTTAATGATAAGCTGGAGATCCAGATTTTAATGTACATTTTCCTTGTTTGCCTTCTTTAATATTGAAAAATTTTAAATAAAACAGGCTAACTGCAAAATGTCTATAGGCGGACAGTCTGTATTCTGTTCAGTTTCCTAGGAAATTAGCTTTCCCTGACAAAAATGTCATTTTTACTCATTATATAAAAATTCCTGTCATTTGGCTGGAGGTGATGCTGGCAACCTTCATTATCAAGGACATAGCCAAAAAGAGGAATTAGCAGGAAAAGATCACTGGCGACCAAATTAGACATCAAAATGTCCAAACACAAATCTTATACTTATAAATAAATAGTAAGCCTCCAGGATTTTAAATCAGCCTGATTTAAAAAAAAAATCACATATAACATATTTTGAAATCAGCCCACTTTCCAAAGCATGATGCAAAGAGGAGATAGGATTTCATGAGTCAGGAGCACTACAAACATTAAAAAGTAAAACCTTGCAGCGAAGCAGGAGAAAGGAAAATTATATAAATGAAAACATTCCCTAAAAAAACTACTTGCGGCTGCTCGTGTTGGTACACACAGGCTTATATACCCTCAGTAGGTGCTGTAAGTCTTCCTTTATTGCTGTATATTCAGGTATTGAGGTTTGTAATTAGAACTTTGATTTGGGTTTATATTATAATTTCCACCGTCTGTCTAAAGCAAGTATGTAACTACTAGGCTAAGAAAAAAAAATGTTTAATTCTTCAGAGAGGAAAAAAAAAAAAATACTACTTTTAAAAGCCATGCGTTCGATGGCATATTGGGCTTTATCACCTATCTGTTATAAGGTTTAAAAAACCTACAAAGTGGATGCCGTAATTTCCTATTTTCACTGATGAGAAACAGTTTTGAAAGGTGAGGAGTATTTCACAAGGGCTCTGCTAGTCAGTGACAATGATAAGGTTTTTTATTCAGTCAAGGCTTCCATGGCCATGCTTTTAACCAGCCTGTAGTATAGACTCCAAACTGTTGAGGTCACATTTTGGAAGTTAAAAGAGGGGATTTGGGCATTCAGAAATTGCATGAATGTTAAGACACTTAAACAGACTCTGTACAGACAACAACACGCCAACCTTGACCATCCGTGGCTCGTGCAGGTCCGGTCTTGACTGTATCTCAAAATGCTCTCGACTCCTGAGTCAGGAACTGTAGCCTCCAGAAAACTAAGTGTTTAGGTTTTTTTTTTTTTTTTTTTTTTTTTTTTTTTTTTTTTTTTAATTAGTGGCTGTGGCAGCAGCAATGGTCTTGGCATTCACAGCAGGTGTACCCTTTCATTGCTCATTTCAGAATTCCATGATTACAGGCAGTCTTTGATAAAGTGTACAAATAGTACAAATTAGGAGAATTCCTGAGTTCCAGAAGGACCTCTCATTGTGGAAAGATGATGGAGGGATGACTTGGCTTCTGCTGTCTTGGGACGGGTGCCAGCCGCATGGCGTGTATGCAGGCTGCTAGTCCTTTGGTATACTTAGGCATTTCTCTCTGGTGTGGTAAATAACCAAAGAAGAGCAGAGGGGCTCAGAACGACAGATCTGTTCCCCAACTATTTCCTGACACATCGAGGATTCGGAGAGCAACAGTAGATTGGAGAAAAATCGTTACCCTGGCCCTGGGTTGTATTTTCCATTTTAATTAAAATCCTTATTTGTCCATTCTATCCAAGCCCTGGCCCTGTGGTCCGTGCTATTTTGCATGTCCAGTGAAATCAATAAGAGCCCCATCATTTGGAACGTGGAGGCATCTAAGCATTTTTGCCGTATTTGCTCGGCAGACGGCGAGTGTTTTCTGAGTGATGTTTGGCATGTGATTCCAGGCCCAGGGTGTCAAGTGACAGACTGTGGGGCTCCCTCACTGCCAGTTCATATGTTAGAGAGGTTGCCTTCCATCGCTTTCCTGTCGTAGTCACTGCTTCCCCCCATTTCCTTTTCTACGGTGAGTGTCCTAGCAATGAAGGGAACAGTGTGGGGTGCGCTTAGGTTGGTGATCAGGTGGCTGTGCCAATCAGACTTCTTGTCAGGAGGATCTCCTCTTGGCAGATGACTAGGAAAAAGAAGTAACCAGCTGTGCAAAAGGAGAGAAAACTGACCAAGTTTGCTGAAGGTACCTTAAGAAATTGGAGAAAGAGTATGTGCTTGTCAAGAATAGCTTATATTATTATTCTCCAGACCCACATAGGCAATTTTATGTTAGGTGAATTGCTACTATTACAAAGCATCAGCACCATATGTTTATGCCAGGGCACTTTTGTTTATTTTTGATATTTCTTTTTCCCTATCCTATAGCAAAAGGAAGTTATAATTAAAGAAAGATAAAATCAAAGTTTTGGTTTGAACAGCTTCATAGTAAGATCTTACATTAGAATGACAGACTTATCATTATCATTTGTGCACATATAGAAAATCAAAAGATGTAGTTACTTGGCTATTACTTTTCCCCCAAATCTATTAAATAGTAAGAAAATTAATTTACGGCATCGAGTTCTTCTCTGTAGGCCGATTGTTTAAGTATACATTAAACATTTGCAAAACAGATTATGTGGCACTGACCAAATTTGCCTTTTTATGTTCTTATCTGAGTCAGAATGTGAGTCAGAGCTGAAAGCAGCATTTCTTGCCATCACAGTCTTGGTTGTTTCCTCCGATGCTTTTAGGTGGCAGAGTGACGCGCGCCAACACTCAGGCCTGACCGTTCCGCAACCGCCAGCATCCTGCCTGATCTGGAATCATGGACGTGAAGGACCGGCGACACCGCTCCCTGACCAGGGGCCGGTGCGGCAAAGAGTGCCGCTACACGAGCCCCTCCCTGGACAGCGAGGACTGCCGCGTGCCCACCCAGAAGTCCTACAGCTCCAGCGAGACCCTCAAGGCCTACGACCACGACGGCAGGATGCACTACGGGAACCGTGTCACCGACCTCGTTCACCGGGAGTCAGACGAGTTCCCCAGGCAAGGTAGGTGCAGCGGCCCCCACGGACTTGCCGCCTTACGCCCTGCACGCGCACTGTTGCACGTGGCCGATGATGACTAAGGTCGGTGGAAACTGGGAGCAAAGCACGGTGCCAGTAAGTGTCCCTTAGAGCTCAGTGTGATAGAGCAGTCCCTTGCGTACACCCACATCAAACTTCCAAAGTGCTTCTTTTTGGTACTGGACACAAAATTCTTTGACAGTTTGGCGGTCGCTTTCGGAGACCCGCCACGTTGGGCTTGACACACGTAACCTACAGCAGATCTTGGCTCCATCAGGAGTGTTCCTCTTGAATCGTGGTATTTCAATTTCTTCGGGAAGGAGAATATTTTCCTGCCAAGTACTAACACTTGGCATTCTCGTCATGTCCAGTATCCATGAGGAATTTTGTTATCACCTGTCAGGGGTCGCTGTCACCGTATGGACACATAGACAATAGCAAAACCATGCTGAGAAGCAGTATAGCTAGGTTGACTCACTGGCAACATGTCTGGTGTTTTGTGCACAGACCGGCCTTGCTGTGTGTGTGTGATTTATATTAACGGTTTAGCAAAACTGCAGATGAATGCGCAGAAATAGAGTGGATGCACTGGCAAGGGTCAGCGTGCCCAGGGTTGAGGACCTGCCTGCCCGGTTATTACATCACGGATTCTTTATTTCTTGTTCCAGTAAATGTTGCAACTACTTTAATTTCTAATGAGATACCTTAGCTTGTGTCCTAGTCTTTTCAGGCTCCTATAGAAGAGTAGCATGACCAGGTGGCTTATAAATAACAGAAATTTACTTCGCACATTTCTGGAGACTGGAAAGTCCAAGGTGAAGGTGCTTGCTGATTCGGTGTCTGGTGAGAGCCCTCTTTCTGATTCATAGACAGACTTCTTTTCCTGCGCCCTCACCTGAGCTGCAGAGGCTGAGAGAGCTCTCTGGGGTCTCTTTTTTATAAGGGCAGTAAACCCAACCATAAAGGTTCCATCCTCATCACCTAATCACCCCAAAGGCTCTGCCTCCAAAACTGTCAGTGGATTAGCTTTTAATATAAGAATTTTGGAAGGTCACAAACATTAGTCTGTAGTAGCTTCGAATTCCATTCCTGGTTTCTTAGCTTCCTTAGGTTACTTTACTTTTTAAAAAAATTTCTTAGAAGACACTATATATATATTATATATATATATATATATATATATATATATATATATATATGTAAATCTATAATCCAATTATATAATCTATAATTATATAATCTATAATCTGAAAAACACTTTTTTTCATATGCCTCCAGTGTAGCCTAGCTGACAGAATATTCCAAAAAGTCAGCCAAGAAATAGTTAAAGTTATGTTTCCATTGCAATTGTAGACCCTTGCAGGATGCAATCTTTATTTAATCTTCACTCTTATTTTCAGAGTTATCTTCATGTAAATGAAACACATTTGAAACGGGAGGGTTGCTTGAAAATTGCTCTGTATCAAAAGTCTTTGATCTGTGAGTGACTTCAACAAGTGTTTTATTTTGTTACGTTCTCACCCGACCCCAAAGTGCGTATAGTGGGAATTGGGGGGGAAATATGAAGAGTCACAGCCTAATTAATTAAGGGAGTGCTTAAATTCCAGTCTGAAAAATTATGACACCTCTCGGTTATTTCCAAGAGCATCACAAATACAAGACGCAGATATTTGGAAAGGTGAGGCACGTTCAGCATGGTTGAAAGCCTTTCATTTTCTGCCATATTTTTGGTCTCATTTACGGTGCCGCTGCATCCGTTTTGTGTCTTGGGATTCTGTGCTGAAATATAGACTTTTCTCCCAAAGCCTCATTAAAGGTGCATTCTGGCTTCTGGATCATTGTTCACTGAACAGTAGATTCCAGGTTATTGTTGAACTGTGGATTGGCCTGTCACCTTTTCCCTTATTAATATTTACATAGAATGAAACCAAGTGCTTAGGATGTTATTTGCAAATATACCTTTCTTCGTCCTGTTTAAATCTTGTTCCTCTCCATTGATAATAATGGAAGTCGCTTGGCCATATCAGACTCATAGCTTTGCAATTAACGGTTCACACATGCCGTGTGTTGTTATAGAGCCCATATTTGTTTGTGTAATGTGTTTGCATGAATTAAAAACCGTGCAGGCCAAAAGTAAAAATGAAAAGGCATTGGAAAGTATTTGCATATGCAAGTGCAATTCCTTCTGAAGACATCTATGAATTTATGCATGAAAATGTAGTCAGAGTGTGAGTGGATCTACTTTGATGGGTTCTAAAATTGAACTCTGCAGGAAGTAAATAAGCACATGTTTAAGGAGAGGGGGAACAGGAGATACAATCTGGCAAGCAGCACATTCAACGTGAAACTTAGCCACTACAGAGAGGGTTAAAATAAATTTTACACTCAGTAATGACAGTAATTTTTTTTTAAATGTCATGCATTTCTCATTTTATTTTCTTATTCATGAAATCAAAAAGCAGGATCATCTCAGTACTTTATTAGCCTAGAGGCACATTAGCAAGGATCATAGCATGATCATCTCCTGTGGTATATTTAAAACCCAAGACACTGATTATAAAACAAACACGCTTTTCACATACAAGCAAGTTTGGCAAACACAGTTGGATGACACTCCAGATGCTCAGAGTAGAAAAGAATTACCAGCCGGGAAAGTGATATGGGGCGAGGGTCAGACCTTGTCCAGTTCCTCTAGCTGGCTGCCTGAAGCATCAAATATGAGAAGCTGCTAGGTCCCAGCAGGAGAGGTAGGCCAGGTGTTCCCCTGAGAAGCGTATAGAAGCTTCTGTCAAATGCTGCCACCTTTGCTTGCTTTTAACACAGAATCCTCCTCGCCTTTTTCTATCATGGGCCTCTTCTAAGCAGAGACCATGCAAATTACCTGTCTGGCCTCTGTTATTCTGGATCCTTCTGGTGTGAAGGGAGAGAATTACTGACCTTGTCTCTGTGTCCATTGGAGTAATTAGTAAATGACTAATCCTGCAATAAAGAGCGTCCTAGTGGTCAGGGAGTTAATGCACCTGACAAAAGTGACCAGTGGTCTGATCTGTGATCAGACCCAGTCCCAATCCAACCTGTGAAATAGATGCCACTTTGAATAAGATAGGTTGGCCAGGTTCCCAGCCACATTGTATAAGCTTGACCCCAAAGTTGTGGTGGAGACCGGTGTGATATACAGGACATTCTGCGGTGTCTTAGGAACCTGAAATGAGATTTGAACTCTGCGTTGCATATTTGTATACCTGTGACTCTCTTACGTATTCTGTGCTTCACCAGGATTAATTAGTACACGGCGTTCAGATGTACTGAACAACAATAGTAACAAAAGAACAATGGCTAACGTTTAGTGTGCCCTTTCTACATGTCAGGCTACAGTCTAAGCATTTTGCTTGTGTTAACCCAGTTAACATTCGCAGCTGTGTTATAAAGTAGTATGATCGTTATTTCAGTTTTATGGATTAGGAAACCGAGGCATGGAGAGATTAAATACATCATCTAAAGTCACAAAGTTAAGCAGAGGTGAAGACAGGTTTTAAATCAGGGAGTTGGATTCAAGAGCTGTATTTTAAACCAGTGTTGGATCACCTCCCCGATAATGAAGAAACAAACAAAAACCAAGTCATTAGAGCCTCAGTCAAAGGCCAGGGAGGGTCAGTGAAGTTCAATTTATAAATGTTTTAGGGATCAACATGTTTAAACCTTTCTTAATAATCTGGGAACTACAGAACTACAGTCGTGAATATTGAGTGGACATATAATGACCACTATCAACAGCCGCACTGATCGGTGTTTCTGTGCTCCCATTTTCCTCCATTTCCACAACTGTCCCAGACTCCTGGAAGGGCTTCTTCCCACGTCCCTGTCCACTAACCGCCACTGTAGAAGAGAGTCCTACTGTCCAGACGGGTGCCAGGCGGCCAGCACCGATTCCCTGCCCTCCCTTCCAGTCATCACCTCTCTGCACAGCCTCCCACCCTAGAACACTAACCAAGAAACTCGCCGCTGTCTAAACGATATTGCTCAGGTAGGGAGAACGGACTGGCCCAGTGGGCCTGAGAACTCAGCCAGGCTCCTCTTTCCTCAGAAAACCCTTCTCTGCAGTTCGCAGTGCAGGCCTCTTGAGAGGGCCAAGATTGGAGCCTTTCTCTGTACCTTAGGCTGGCTGTTTGGGTCAAGGTTGAAGAGAGAATTGGGGGCAAATTGGATTTTTTGAAAAGTATGCTTTCATCAGTTCTTTCAATCAGTTCTCAACACAGAAACAACTTTTACCAACCCTTTGACGCACCTTAAAAATACATGAACACACACACACACACACACACACACACACACACACACACACCCATATACGTATACATTTTGGCTAGGTTTGATTTGATATTTCATAAATCAATTCTCACTCCTGTGATCTTTGAAATAATTTGGGTAATATTTTTTTGCTCTGTGTAATTTGGCAAGGCATACATTTAACCCATATTAATGAACTGAAAACTCATGAACCACTAGTAAGCTAAAGTGTTACCTGTATTGATTTAATTAATATCTATACTAATTGGTGACGTACTTTGAAAACCTGTGAGCATTTCTGTCTATACCATTATCTCAAAAGAGTTATTTTATCGTGGCACCCAAAGCAACAGTTAGATTCTCTTTTGAAAATGTCAATCCTTTAATTTACTTACAAAGAACATCTTTCAGATTTTAGTGAAGTCCAACAGTTTATTTGGTCAATATTTGGAAGGCTGAAAGGTACTTTAAGAAGATTGCTTTTAATTTATTCTCCTACCTCTAGGCAGGACTTCTTTTCATAACTCAACTGAGAATAACATGGTGCTTCTTTGGTTGTCTTGTTACTTAAAAAAAAAAAAAATCTTTAAAAAGAGAGACCGCACAGCCTGTCAGTATAATACGATTTATTGTCTTCTTGCCAACTAACTTGAATCAAAATTGCTTCACATAAAAGGCACATGGGAGAGCAGTTAAACAGGCAAACCCAAAGTTCAGTTGGGTTGGTACCCTAGTACTTACATGTCCTATCACCGTGACTTTGATCAAACCCTAGAGCATAAATTCTCTAAGTCTCATGTTCCCCATCTATAAAAGTTCCTACGAGTATAGTCTTTGAGACCGTTTCTCATGTTTATCATATTTATCATGCTGTGGACATTGTTTTTTCTCCAAATAAGTGCTGAATAAATGCTCATGGTTGTAGTTACAATTATTTGTCGTTTTAATCCTTTTCTAGCAAAAAAAAAATGGTGATTATCTGCTCTCCAACCTTCATAAATTGTGTGTAACATATTTTTTTCCTTAGATTTGTTTTCTGTGACTTGCAAAATTATGACATCTTCAAACTCAGAATTTCTCTTTCAGTTGTTGATAGAGTGTTTGACTCCCGATGCACCATACCTTTTGCACATAACTCACATTATTTCCCTATTTTGAACATAACTCACATTATTTCCCTATTTTTAGAATGGAATGAAAGATACCATCTAATAGCTGTCAGCTCATGCCAACCACTTAATAGGGTTGCTAGTCACACAATTTTACAAGTGAAAAGAAAAAAATGGGAAAATACTCTAAGGTAGTATCATTTGATACACATTTTAGATATGTGTATTTTATGGCACGTAAGTAAATGTAAATTTTAGAATGGATTTAATTAAGAGAAGACTTTATCCATATAATCTCTGGATGAAAATTAATCCATTCTCATCACTCTATATATAATAATTTGGAGTCTATGTCACTTAGTCAATCTTATTTGGATTTTCATTGTTGATATTCACTGCCCTTCAAGGATTACAACTATATTTTTCAATAACTTCAGCCATTGGGTAAAAATCTTCACGTTTACCCAGTTGCTCTTCATGTTCTGTCAATTCTCCATTCAGCTTTGAATCTAACTTTCTTTGAACTGTCTCCCTTTTCCTGCTGTTTCTGGGTGGTAATTCTCCAGAATTTTACCCTCATTCCTCTACTCTTTCTTCTCACTGGCACTTACTATAGAACAACCTTGTTTTTGGAACTTCAGTACTCACTGTTCCTACTTCCCAAGACTCTTTCGGTTACAAGTGAAAGTAAGATAGTCATATCCCAACTGAAATTAGCTTATGTAAAAATAAGATATTTTGTCATATCACTGGAGAATCTTGTTGTTGTTTGTTTGTTTATTTGTTTGTTTTCCCTAATCTTCAGCAGACCATTGCCAGAAGGAAGGATTCAGATCTGCCGGTCATGCACATATGCTGATGTGAGGGGTGTGTGTGTGTGTGTGTGTGTGTGTGTGTGTGTGTGTGTGTTCACACAATTGAGTGTTTATTTTATTCCTGCCAATTAATATATTGACTAGCAAAGCTGAGGATGTTTAGAAGGTGGAATTAGTACTTTCTGGCAACTCATAGGGCAAGCAAAATGAGGCAGAGAAGACTCAAGGATATTGCTGAAGTTTCTGGTTATGGACGCTGACTAAATGTTAAAACTAATCACCAGGGTTTGGAACCAAAGAGGAGCTGGTTTATGGGTTAAGACAGTATGTATAATTACTGGCCTTTTGAATCTGAGGTGTCATTAGACCGTGCATGTGTAGATAGCTAATAGTCGAAGGTGCAGTTCTGAAATTCTGGAGAGAAGCATGAGCTGAGCAGAGATTTAGGAGTCGATAGATAATAATTTAACGGGGATTGGTGTGATCATTCAGGAAAAATGTATAAGGAAATGAATAAGGAGCTCACATGAACACAGGTTATCAATGAACAGGAAAAGGAAGAAGATTCTTCAAGGAATGTCGAAAAACTTTGCTTTTCTTTACATGGTTTGCTCAGTCAGTACAAACTTGACTTAGGATTCAAAGCATAAATAAATAAAACTATGTTAGTTTTATTTCTCAGTCCACTACTCAGAGTTTGCTTCTTTTTTATTCTCTAAATCCTGGTCACAAAGTTAATGCACACAGACCATACTTGGGACCTAGATACATTTTGTTTGGCCTGTAGATTGCTTTAGAAATTTTAAATAGAGTGCCTGTAGCCAGTGTTTTCAAATTTCAATTTGTCACAGACTCCATGTCTGCCTTTTGTCTTATACCAGCCCTCCTGTTCAGTCATTTATTATTATTATATATGCCAGGCCCCAGAAGGCTATTGTCATCGCAAAAATAGCACAGACTTTCCTATGTTCATTCTTTCCTTGTAGAATATCTATCTGCCTATTCCAAATCTGTTTATCCCACCAGGCTTAACCTATGAGCCACCTCTCTAGTGAAACTTCTGTCCTCTGAATTCCAGTGGCCCTTAATGGGTCATTATTTTTTTGTCATTCTCCTCTTTGTGAGTAATTCAGCACACACAGCACGTGACTCTGTGAGTCCCATGAATAGAGAGATAAACAAAGTACTCTGCAGCTTCATGCTGTGACTCATGGATGCAACAACAAGAGAATATCTTCTTAGTGGCTTGTATTCCGTTCTGATGAGAAGGATTTAAAGCATGGATCAGAAAAAGACTCCCTTAGAACACACGGGTCGTCGATCTGTCCAGCCCGACAGTATCAAATCCCACATTGTGAAATGCCAACTCGAAAGGGTTTTTGCAGCATACTCCGCCACTCATATATTGAATTGCACCAATACTTGCTTTTTCTGAGTATTGATGACCCAGTCATACTAGCAGCATTTTTAGGCTGGTGCTACATATTAACAATTATGCCTCTGTAGGGACCTACTGTGTCATATGGGTGCAATATGATCAGTGACAGAACACAATCCTGACTGGAAACTTGAAAAAAAAACACTGCATTGTGAGAGCGGAAAAATTGCCAGTATCTGTCTCACCGTGGCTTAGGGTCTGGGTCCTGGAGGGCTACTGCCCCGCCCACTGATGAATCATCACACTGATATTATCGAAGGAGACATTACATTTTCAGTGTCATGTTTTAGGTTTATAATTTAATTTTCAGCTCTGGCAATTCCAGTAGCATCCCTGGGGACGTATAAAGAGGAGGGGGGCTGGTGTATCTTCGAAATGAATTCATGTTCATTTCTTGAGCACTTTAATTGTCATGCATATCTCACAAGCCCTCTCTCTCTGCTGCAGCCAAACTCCACCGCACCACCAAGTTACTCAGTAATTCCTCCAGCACTGACTGCTTTCCTTTCCACCCAACCTCCAGTCAGATCTTCTTTCGTAATAAATCTCTGCTGGGAGCGATCAAAACAAATACTGAGTGTGCGCAAAGATATTAAAAATAAGTGCAACACAGACTTATTTAATCATGTCCAACCGCCTTTTATAATATTTGGAATATTATGCCAAAGTTACTTTGAGCCTTATGGTTAATGCATTTCCTCCAAGATAAAATGATCTTTTTGGGAATGAGAAAAAAAAAAAAGAAGAAAGAAAAAGAAAAGAAAAAAAAGAAAGAAAGAAAACCAGAAAAGTCGGATGCATTTCATTGGATTCTCTGCTGAAGCCGTTATTCGCGTTTCTTTTCCAGTTCTTTTTCTTTGGCCACAGCCACAAAATGTGAAGCTTCTCTTTGTTCACCTTGATTTATGAATAGTAGGTGTTGGGCAGTCGCTGTCCCAGTGGGATGCATTTTATTTTAAAAATAGTGTGAAGCACTTCCTTTTAAATTCCCTCACGTCCACTGCCACCTTGGCTGTATAATACATGCTTCTCAGTCCATCCTTGTACAGTTAAGGTCTGCACCACGTACGGGGACTTAAAGCACTGAATTTATTTGCAGCACTCTGAGCCAAAATGCTGGATTTATTTAGAGAGTAATTCCAGTGGATTAAATTTGTTTCTGTGGGTCTCTTCGCTACAGCTGGGACCTGGATAGAGGAAGGAATATTGCATTAATGTCCTCAAACAAGAAAAGAATCCAGTCAACTGCAGGATAAATATCTGTAGCCCAAACAGATCACCTTGGCAATGACTGCAAATTCAGGTGACCCCATCGACTTTAGAGAAGACCCCTGTTCGCCTGACAGCCTTGGGTTCAAATGCCCCTCGGTTCACAGTGACAATTCAGTTAATGTGCATATTCTGCCCCCCATTGGTCTGTTGCAAAAACCCTGCCTGCAGATGACCCATTTAATACTTTCTGCTTCACAGACCAAGAGATCGAACAGCGGGGAGGCGACAGCAAGATGCTAAGTCGTCCTAGCTGAGCAGCGAGGGGACTGAGTGAAGCCACTTGCCATGTCTGTCTGTGGACCCGTGGCAACGCCTTAGCCTCCCTGGGGAGTTTTAAAAAGTCCCCAGGCCCAAGCATTGTCTGAGAATGATTAAATCGAAATCTCTGGGGAGTCAGACCCAGGCATCAGGATTTTTAAACTTTTTTATATAAATAAAAAACTTCAAAAGATTAAGTAGAACAGGACATACTTTATAGAATGTAACCATTCCTTTGGTCACTGGTAGCATTTCAAGCTCACAGGGTCTTATACTTAGTGACTTAGAACCTCACTTTCCACTCAGAAGCCCACAATTCTAGTTTCAATCAAGCTTCCTAATTCTTAGAGGGTTTTGCTTAGTCTGCCATGTAGCTGGGAGCTCATTATATCGTGTTTCCAAACCCATAATGAGAAATCGTTTGCCCGTGTGTTAGGTCTCACAGGTCCTGGGTTGCCAGGGTCCACCTCTTTGTTTTGATTCTTCTAGCACTTCTGCTTCTTATCTTATACACTGTTAGACATTAAAAGCGAGGATTTAATTTGAGCACCTGACTTGGGATGTAGCACATCACCAATTAATTATGTCAGTTGATTCAACATCTTCAACATCAAAGCAGTAATGATTAGTTTAAACCTACCATCGGAAGAAACATGATCAACTTTGTCGAGGTTGAAAGGTGGAGTCCATAAGGAAAGTCAGTGTTCACAGTGGAGTGGGTCCCTCCTTGCTTTTTAGTGCGAATATTTATTAAGCATAGGAATGGTTCAAGTAAGGATCCAAGGCCCCCAACTCGCAGGGGAGGAAAGGTAAGATAAAGGAATGAAGCAGGCTGGGTTTTCAACTTGTTTTGTGGTGGAGACTGTCTCAATTGGGGTCGTGTATGTCCAGGCAGTGCCTCTTGGCTCTGGCAGTTTGGTGCCACTGGGGAATTCAGATCTAGCACTGGTAAATCTTCCAACTTCTCAAGAAAATTGAAAAATCTGACTTTTTTTTTTTCCATAAAATTCTCAGGTTTTAAATGTCACCTAGTGACCGCTATAGAGCAGTTTAGGGAAGCTCCGTACAACACCCTGGCCTTATTCTTTGCCCTAGAATTTTCTGATGGTAAGGTGCCGGATGCTCTTGAGGATGAGGACAAGCGAGCATAAATGACGACCCCATGGTTCGCAGCTATGGACTTTTTTGACCAATGGGTACAGCAGCCAGTGGATAGGAAGCTCATGATAAATGCTCTTCCCATTCATCCTGAGCTAAACAGCCTACGGCTCCTTGGAAGGTTCTAGCACCCATCATCACTAGGCACCTACAGCCACGTTCAGCTCTGTAATTCATCCTTTCATGGCCCTCCCTCCAGCCCCATTTTTTGCCCTGTCCCTCACTCTTCCTTGGAATCACTTCCTAAATAAAATACTTATTCATAAGAATTGGTCGCATCCTCTGCTTTCAGGGAAAATTTGGTTAAGACCTTTGGCAGCTAAGTCATTTTAAGATAACTGTGTAGAGCAAAAAAGACTATAGAGCAGACGTGTCTCCTGAAGCTGTCAGTTCGGGACTTCCGAGTCGGGAAATGATCGATGAGAAAGAAGGCACTTGAGCTTACATTACAGATGTGGCTTGGTACTTACTGCATTTTAGAAGGTTTGTGATTTGTTTTCGATTTTTTTTTTCAGTTTATTTGGTTAGTTACTTTTTTAAATGAATAAGCTTTTAATTTTAGAATAGCTTCAGATTTACATGAAAGATGCCAAAAGATGGAAGTTCCCTGGTTGGTTGGTTGGTTGTGTTTTTGTTGCTTTTAGTCCATGTGAGATTCTAACTACATGCCTAGTAAATCTGGTGCTGCTTTTTCCTCTTAGAAGGCATTGTGTCAGATCTCAGAAAATATAAAATAGCAAGCTATAAACATTCCCTGTAAGTTCCTTGGGGGCAAAGACAGTGCCTCATTCACCTTCCACCCCCCTCAATGCCAGCCGCACTGCCACGCACAGGGGACATTTCACATGGGCTTGATGAACAGGGGATTCCCAGCATGTATTAAACCTGGAGGGTTCGAGTTCAGCCCCAGACCTCTCCCTTCAGTCCCCATATCGCCTTTCTGCCTTCCAAAAGGGCAACTTTCTCCTGCTCTTTGTTATTTCGGTTTGGCCACGGTAGATTGGGACGGAGCACTGCGAGGCACGATTTTTTACTCAAGGCTGCCTTTGCCAGACCCCCCACTCTCTCAAGCATGATCAAATGATCTTTGTTGCCAAACAAAACCAGAGCTGTACCTTGGCCGCCTGCTGCGGTACCATGAGAGCTTTCTAGGACATGCCTGTGCACTGCATGTCGTGATGTATTTTTAGCCAAACCCTGAGCGAAAGCCAACATGCATTTTGTTGCTCTTCTAGATCCTCTAAGCGTAGATCTTTCTTGTTTACTGGGCGGCTAACAAAAACAGTAGCAACAACATACATTGTAATTTCAGCCTTGGATCTCAGAACACCTTTACAAGGTCTTTTTACTAACCCTTTTCAGGAAACTCAAATGAATTGATCAAAACCCCATTAAAGACATAATTAATATCTGTGTGAACAACTTACTTCTGTTCAACCTCAGTTTCCCTCTCAGGAGAATGATGAGTCATAGAAGGTTAAATTATGTAGTAGCTTAATCTGTAAGCTACTTGCTTTCAGTCTTTAACAGAATTAGAAGGATTCAGCACATTTAGAAAGGGATCGGGTCAGTGCTGAAATGAACAAAAGTCATCTTTCACTGTTTTGTTTTTTAAATTATAACAGTTATTATTTTCATTGAGTTCTTGTGAAGTGCCAGGTTTTCTTCAGTGCAGCCCTTTACGTAAATCAGTTCAATCTCACCCCCATTTCAAAAATGGAAAAGCTGGGTGCTGAGATCATAGATCATCAGAGCCACGGGGACAGTGGGAATTCATTACAGGATTTTCAGCTGGAGAGCAATATACCATTTACGTTATCAAGAAGTAAGTCCCTGCCTTCTCAGTGGGAAACAGATCCCAGGGTAGTCAGAGTGTAAGCAGGGAGAACAGGTAAAAGCCATCCAGGACTGCTTGAGGGGAAATGGCATCCTAAATCCTAGCAGGCGTTCAGGTGTGTCTGACAGAAGTTTGGAGTGTCTCCGTTCATTCATACACTGAAGGCAGTAAGCTCATTCCTTGTGCTGGATTTGGTAAGTTTCAGATATCAGCAAAACATTGAATGCATGTTTTGTGGAGCTCAGTGAGAGCACATTTCCATCAACTCATGGCCCTTATCTGTGAGTCTCGCTTTCTGGATCAGACAGTGGATCCAACCCTTTTGTGCTTTATCTCAAACCAGGTGTCCTCCACTAGCTTCCACACACGCAGGATGGTAACTTTTTGCTCCTCCTAACTGCACAACAGTCTTTGGCTTTCAAAGGTGATATCATTCAGGTATGCCACAGCACCTTTTTTTTTTTTTTTTTTTTTTTTTAAGAGGCAAGACTCTTTTGTTGTCGTTGCTGCTGTTTTTAAAGACGAGGCAATCCTCTGTCATACACACACATCTCCATTCCTGGTGGCACGGAGTATCACAGCTTCTTGTTCACAGGTACCGGGCACAGCTAGATGCCGAATGCCAGCCAAGCCAAGTCTTGAGGAAACAAAAGAAAATGTAGCAGTGGATGAGAGCCCGTCTTGAAAATCTGCTGTTTGCATGGCGTATTTAGCCCCAGGCCAATTATTTTGGGTTACTAGATTACATTTACTGAATCATAAATTTCATTTGTGCCTCATTATACCTCTGAGGTTCACAAATGAAATGTTTAAAGACAACCAAGGTTTAGAGGGTTTAGTTACCCTACCAAGAGCAGGCAACTTGTATATAAAAGGTGGAAGGAGAATCAAACCTAAGCAATCTGACTTCTGTGGCTGCTGTTGTAGGTGTGAGGAAATGTTTGTTGATTGGCTATGTGAAAACATACTTCCCTCAGCACCTGCTGGAGGGAAGACATCAAATCCAAATGTTGAGATGGTCTGGACAGGCAGGCTGCTGGAAAAGCAGAGTATCATTACAGCTATTAAGGCAATGCAGAGGGTTATTCTGGTGCTCAGATCTGTGCAGCCAGACGGAAATCGTAGTTCAAGCTTAGTGTTGTCAGACAGCGGAGGCTGTGGGCAAAGGGGAAGGCATGGGTGAGCGAGTTTTGACTGTTTATCTCTAATGTGTGTGGCCAGTGTCACTCGCATCTCTGATGGCTGTGATTTATTCTATTATACTGTCAGGATTAAAACACCTTAGCAGGAGAAAAATAAAGGAGGGGAATACAAATGCTGTGTCATTGATGTGACAGATGCTATTTCTCTGGAAACCATAGACGATGAGAGGATGGGAACTCTCTCAAAAATGCCACGATCCTGGGATGTCAGGACCAGACAGACTTTAGAGACTGTCTGTTTCAAATCGTTCATGTGACAGGTAAAGAAACCGAGACTCAGAGAGCTGCTGTGGTGGCCAAGGTCACACAGCTCCAAAGTTTAGAGTTTCGAACCCTAGTTGCATGTCCCAGTTCAGTATTCATCCAGCTGTGTCACCCTCTGGTCAAGGTCGTTGTTTCTCCCCTAAATTCACAGAGTCACGTTTAACGTTAAGTAAATACTCCATCTGTACTTTTAACAAGAGCAAAAAAAAAAAAAAAAAGGAAGCCCAAACTGGACATTATCCCCCTTTGCACTCCAGTATCCATGCAAGTAAGACTTGAACCCCATGTGGTCCGGAGCTGTCTGCAGTGATACCGTTTGTGGCCAGCTCCTTTCCCTTCTTTGAACCAAAGGAGACCCATCTCGCCTCCTCGCCTTTGTTAGTGAGGGGCTGGACCATTCTGTGACTCCTACACCAGCAGCCAGCGCCTTGCCGTGTTTTTCACTCCTCCTCACCTGACTTCATCCCTCTGCTGTCTCTCTCCTGCCCTTTCTCGTGTGAATAGAGAGGGTGGAACAGAGCAGAGCAGGTACCAGAACAGAAGCCAGCTCTTCCAAAGCTTGGACCAGGATGGGGCCTGCAAAAAAAAAAAAACGAATGTCTGTAAACAGCTTGAAAACCTCATCCCCTCTTGGCTTTATCCTCACTGCCATTCAAACCTTAGGGCCGTGGAAAGGATTCGAAACCTCAAACCCAAGTAGTGACTTTAAACCGTAGGAGATCACTCAGTCAACAAACAGACCTACAGCTGGCTCTGTCCCTAGTTCTGTCGTATAGCTGAAGATACAGACATGAAAACGGTATAGTCCGTGTTCTGGGGAAACATGCTGGCGCAGGGGAGGTACAAGAGAGCCATAGAAGGCGTATGCCGCACAGAAACCCCGCTGGCAAACAGTACAGAATACATTGGAGCAGAAGAGAGAGAAGGCTTCCTGGAGACTTTCGTAGGTAGAGATTCTGTGCTGTGAATCAGGGTTGAATTTTGCCGAAGGTTTCCTAAGATCCATTTAGGTCTGCTTTAGTGTGAACTAGGTTACTAAAATAGACAGAGAAAATAGCATCCCAATATTTAAATATATGATTATCCTTTCTTTATAAGTACTTAGCTGGAAGTGTCTTAGGATGAATACTAAAGCGCCTATCTGTGAATGTACACCATATTGGAAGCAGATTTACTGTCCCAAAGTGTAATGCTTACTCAGCCATCTGATGAGATTTGAGCACTGAACAGTTTGAGAGGGATGCATAGGCTGTTTTTTACAAGATGCTGTTATGAGTTATAGCAGCTTTCCTTATGCTATACGGCTGTCGCCAAACAAGTTACATGAATATAAGCAGTTTTATTTGCAATTTTTTGCTTACATTTTCTTAGCATATTCGGATTACGGTTTCTCACAGCCCTGCTCATGCTCCTGTGGCAATCCCAGTATATTGCTTTATTCAGAGCCAAAAGAAGACTTTAAAAATATTTGTAGAAAGTCCTCCTTAGAGTATTCAGTGTTTGTGTTTATGGATGCAGTCACCTGGCACTTGTTTAAAAGAAGAAAAAGGAAAAGAAGCATTTTCACTCTTGCATATATGTGTTTATTCCAGAGAAAACTTGATGCACACATTAATTAGCCTCTCGTTCCATGCAGGGGGAGTGACTGCTGAGGAGGAGGTTTTGTGTTTCAGGGGAAAAAAGTAGAGTTTTGGATTTCATTTGATCAGGACTGAACCTGAAACAACTAGAATAACAAAGAATTAATATTATGAGAAATGTACACCAGGCCTAGCTGTTACATATAAATTATAGGCTGGGAAATTAGTGTTGTTGATTCCCCTGGAATGTGTGAAAGTGAATCAGAGAAATTGATGATGTTAATAAAAATGATAATAACAGTAAATTAGTTTATACTAAATGTAAATAATTGTTAAGCTGGGACCTGAATGAACCTTAGACAGCTAGGAACTTAATTTAAACCCCATTTATTCTTATTTTATTAAGTATTCTTTTAATCAAATTAATTGTTACTAATAATCACAATAAATATTTAACATCCAGTGCTCAGTACTCAGAGTCTGCCACTGTTTTGCCATTTGTTTTTGGAAAGTGGCATATGCACTAGAGCTGGGCTGGGCCAGCACTTGGGGGATCCCGGACTTGAACATGACTGTGGCACAAAGTTCCATTGACAAGCGAAGGGGGGCACAGGCTGTTGCACGGGGTCTGGCGAATTTGAGAGATCACTCTTTAAGAGTTTTTTTTTTTTTTTTTTACTTACATTGAAATTTTTCCTGGTTATAATATCAATTTATATTCATTGTAAAGTATTTGAAAGTAACAAATACATAAAGAAGAAAAATTAAAACAACGTACTATTTTTCCTCCCAAGAGCAACTGCAATTATCGTCTTGATATATTATTTTATAGCCCTTTAGCTGTTTGTGTATATGTGCAAGGCATTTTCAAAATTGGAATTATACAGTGTGATCCCCTGCTCTTTTTGCTTATTTTGTCATGAATGTTTCTCTTTTCTTAAAATATTCTTCTGAAATAAGGTTTCTTTGACAGCTGTGTAATCTTATCATATGGATATGCCCACACTATCTTTTTTCTAACAGGATTTCAGTTTTTGTACATTTTTGTTATAATACTTTAGTGAACATAATTCTACATAAATCTTTGTGTATGTCACTAATTTCCTCTGAATACATTTGTGAGTATTTTAAATTATACTGATGTAGCAGAGGAAAGAAAGGAAAAAGTAGGTTAGTGAGGCTTAATATAGGTCTACATGTTTAGGGCACTCATCTAAACTTGAAAATACTTTAAAAACAAAATCAAAACTACTTACAAATTGTATCCCTGTACCACATTCTATAATGTATCATTTTATTATAAAGACATTTTGTTAAATCATTTTCAAATTGTGTGGATGTAAAGATTCTGTGTCGTATTTTTCTACAGCCCAGTTAAAGGAATGGAGGTTATATAAGGTCGGGTAACTACCTCTCAAACCTCAGGATTTTTGCAATGGCACTTAAATGCTAAATTCTATAAAATTTGGAATTGTAAAGGCAATATACTTTTAATTGTTTCACTTGAATATAGTTGTAGTTAAATACATATGTGCATAAATAGAAATGTATTAAATATGTTAGATAAACCACATAGAACAAATTAGATATTTTAAACACATTAAAATATGTATTTATGTTATTACATAGAACTCATATATTAAATGTATATGACATTATTTAATGAGTTTGTGCATAGAGTCAAGTGATTTGATTGGGTTTAGTTGTGATGTGTTTTAATCAGATGACCATTATAACAGTTAATTATAAATACTATAAGCTCTGTGATAATCTGGTCTGCTATTACCACCAACTATGAAGTATTGCTTAGTTTATCTCAAAAGGAACTCTGGTATTGTGGTTCGAAACACAGAAAAGATGGAGTCAAGAGGCAAAGGCAGGGCTTGCTGGATTTTTCTGTCTCATTTTGTATGTGTCTGTGGGAAGCTTTCCACCTATACAACAAATCATCCCTAGGGAGGGCAGTGTCATGATAGAGAATGGAACAAAAAATGAAATGATGTCTGATTCCCATGGGAAAAATAGGTCGCATGTGAAAATTAATCTCAGTGTGTTACAGCATTTGCTACATAAACCTGAACAAAAGCAGGGTGTGGTGGGGGGAACCTGTGAGAAGACACATCTTCCCTCTGAAGCTGTCTTTTGTAGCCATCTCTTTAGTTTTGTGTGACAGTGCCAAGGTGATGCGGTATAAAGCGTGAGGTTCTTGGAGGCTCCAACAGCTCAGTAGCCAGCAAATGTGCTGCCAGACAGGACTCTGGCGAGAGGACAGCACTGTCCTCATGAAGCCACGATCTTTTCCCGGTCTCTGACACTAATTTACTTTATGGCCTTGGCCAAGGCACTCGCCCTCTTTAAGCCCAAGTTGTCTTCCCTACGATGAGGCCAAGGAAGGCATGAATGATCTTTAAAACCCCTCTCAGATCACTCCCTCCATCTCTGCTTCTCTGTAGACTCAGTCCAAGCTCTTCAGCTGACTTACTAGATCTTTGAATTTTATCTAGTCGTGCTCAGTTTTGCATTGTTATTACCACAGTATGCAAAATTTGGTGAGCAGGAACTGCAACTCTATTTAAATGTGCAAATCCAGGTGAATGACATTTGAAGTTAAGCACCTCCAGATTCCCCCCAAAAGGAGTGTTATTTCTACTCCATCGGCTTCTTGCCCTGTGTCATTTTCATGCTCACTGGGATCATCTACCAGATTGCATCACCCCCCCATCCTTGATCCAAGTGGGTTATGTTCATAAATATTGAATGAGTGACATAACCTCTCAGTATTGCCTTACAGTGACAAGTGTGTCGAGAAGAGATTGGGCATTTTAGAAGCACTCATGTGGCTATTAATTATATAAATACTAACTCAAAAATCTTTTTTCTTTATGTTTTGACTCCTTGCACTCCTAAGGAATTGAATGTTTGTTCTCCTATTATGCTTATCAGTAAATTCTTGATTTTGTTTAAAAAAAAAAAAAAAAACCAGGGCAAGTGCTTACATTATCACCATCATCTGCTCGAAGCCTGAATTTCATTAAGTAGATTGTTAATAAAATGAGGAATGATATATCACAACTGCAATGCTGTGTCTCCCAAAGTTAATGAAGAGTTATAATTTTCTAGACAGCAAATTAAAAGGCTGTTAAAATGGTTGGTAAGGCTGTCAACGGATTTAGCAACATTCCAATTAAAATAGGGCATTAAAGAGAATTAAAATCTTGAATTTGGAGAAATGAGAAAATTTGTTTAATATGTGATTTAATATAGTTAGGAGTCCTGGAATCTTTACATAAAGATGTGATAGATATCATCTTAAAGATGACATGACACATTTAACCAAAAGTGGGACATCGTCGTCTAATACAATTTCACAGACTTGATCAATAATTTGCTTGCTTCCAACATTAAAATTATATTTTTAATTGTAGAAATAATATTAGTGCAATAATAATATTTTAATATAGCAAATTTATGCATGTATAATATTAATATGTATTAATAACATATACATTTTATATTTAGCCATGTCTACAATGCAGCAGTTTTAATTTTTCCATTTCAAATTTAGCTCTCATCCATCTGGATACATTTTTACATAGACTAGTTATACTTTAGCATGCTTTTTGTTCAGTTATACTTCAGCCTTACATATCATGTGTTCCCCTTTTAAATTACTGCATGTCACATATTGGATTGATACACTAAATTTCACTTAACCAGTCCCTGGATGTTAGGTAATTGGGTCGCTTCCATTTTTTACTAAAACAAATAAGATTCAAAAAACAATTACATAGTTATGTATACATTTAGAGTAAGTTTTAGAAATAGGATTAATAGATGAAAGGAAATGAATGCTTTTGAGGCTCTTAAAACATCAAACTTCTCATCAAATGACTTTTATCATTTATACAATGACCAGTAATTTAACTATGGTTGTAATTCAGCTACAAGCTGAACAGCATTATGCCACATCATTATTTTATATTTTTTTGCAAAATTAATAGGTAAGAAAGTACCATATGGCTAATTTATTTTTTAACCAATCTGTCCCAAGAATTTTACAGGTAAATTAAATAATGACCACTTTTCTATATTAATTTTGGCTTCTGTGTCTTTATTCTTTGACAAGTGGTAATATATAAGGCGGCCAACATATGATGCCGTAATTTTCCTTTAACAGACTTCTGAGATATTCAAAAAACTGAGATTAAGTTTAGCTCAAACAAAGGCACACACATGGAACGAATAGGCTTCTGTTTCCAGGAATAATATTTAATAGAGTAAAACAAACTGCTTAGAAAGTGTTTTGAAGTCGATAAGAGGCGTAGCGAGGGTGATTTTTTCAAGTGGTACTAAACCTAAAAATTGACCCTTCCTCTTAGTATTTCAGAAGCTATAAAATCCTTTTTTATTCCTAAGCAGAGAGAAGGGAGAAACAGAAGACAGAGAACTCTAACAAATGAAATGCACTGTGGAAGTACACAGACCGCCTCTGGGCTCATCCCTGCCTATTCTCTATAAATTCTAAAAGCTCTACATACCCCAGTTGCCATTCACTGCCTAGTCCCATTTTTCCTGTGTCATGCTTTATAATTTGACATTTGTTTATGTACTTTTTTATCTATGTACCTTAAGAATGTGTGCTCCAAAAAGGCACAGGTTTTTGTTTTGTTTTTTCTTTGCTTTTGGTCTCTTTTGCTCATTACTATATCCTTAGGCCCTGATAGTACCATGTGTAGCACATAATGGGCACTTCATAAATATTTGTTGCATGAAGGAAGGAATGGATGAATTGTGGATAATCAGAGATGGAAACGTTGTCCAAATTGTAGTTGATACATCAAACTTCACACAAATAAATGGCCGTTTTAGAATGGAGATGTGTATGAGGTGATGCAGTATTGGACCAAGAAACCGTGCAGCAAATGAAGCAAACCAAAGGCAATCGATGAACGGGAAGATAAACTGGATTTGGAACAAAACTTTTCTGTTGCTGCATCTGTTTTAGGAGGGATTAGAGGTAGATTCCAGAAGCTCACTGTATACTGTTTTAGTTAAGTCTGGATATGCTGCACACATGCATATACATGTGTATGTATCTATTAATATACACAGCTACATGTATATATCCACAGATGCACCCACACACGTGTGTTTCTATGAGTGTACCTTTTAAGGTAACTTTAGTAAACTCTGTAGGGGATATCATGTTGACTAGAGTCAGTTAATCTCAACTAGTATTTTCCTGTCTTCCAAAAGTCTTTTAAGAACTTCTTGAGACATTGGAATGGAGAGAAGCCTGGAACAAGTGAATTTCGATGAATAATTATAATTCAGGTGTAGGTGCTCTTACTTTGTGGGCCAGAGGTAAAGTATCCTGTCAAGAGTTGCACTTTATTGCGGCTGACAAACTTTTCTGAGAACACTGCAAAAGATCGCAGTGTGATGGTCCTGTGTCCTTCCTCTTCCCCCCACCCCCACCCACCACCAATGTCTTCTTCTGTCTCAGTCTTATCATTTATTGGTCACATTTCAGCCTTTTTTTTTTATCACATTCATGACTTACAGTATCATTAACCTTTGACTTTCATCTCATCTATAATTCCTCTAACTAGTAGACTTCTCTAACTGAAAATGGCCATAGTCATCAAATTCAGAAAATCTGCTCATTCTCAGCAATCAATAATGTAAATAGAAAGGAAGGAGCCTTTCAGTGGGCTCCTGGTTCTTCTTGTTCAAGGAATGGCCCTTGGTATTTTGCTTGAAAATCAATTGATTTTATTTTTGTTTTTTTTTTTTTAACTTTCTCCATACTAAATCAAATCATCGCTATGTCTCTATATTGGTTTTATATCTCAGCTCTTCTTTTATCCTCCCATAGAGTTGAGAAAAATGTTAGAAGGAATAAGTAAAAAAATCAACTCATAAACCCTACAGTAAATCGCAAGGTGATTTCAACTCTCACCATTTACCCTTCTACCAGGAGCATTATTCCTTTTGGGTGTTGTACTCAATGGAAATTTCCCATATCTCCAGTTCTGTGACTCAGCTGTCAAGGGCAATCTCTGAGGAACTGCCTGTCATTGTGCTTATTGCCAATATCACTGAATTAAGGTAATCAGGCCACATTCATTGCAAGCACTTGGAGCAGAAGCTGAAACCACAGGTAAAATTGAAATGCCCAGTAATGGCTATTTCAATGTCGGTTTCCTGTTCTTTTCCTGAAGTGCATTTGCTTTTGCTTTTCCTCCTTGCCTGCTGGGATCATTGTGTGTGTGTCTGAATGTCCGAGGGCTCAGATTGATAAGTTACAAAGGGAAGGGGTGGGGGGGAGGGGGAGGCCACACAGCTTGAATAAATAAGTACATGAGAATATATGGTGCTCTAGCATGCCCTGCCGCCATGTTCCCGGCACTGCACAAGGATGTCATCAACATTAACTTCAGCATCAGCCTTCGGAAGGCAGAGTAGCCAAAGTAGCGGGTGTGGGAGTTCCCCTCACGGGAGTCGGGCATGGCATTCTGAATTCTGAAATCGGAAACCCACAGTCCAGTAGGTCACAGCAACACAGAATGCAGATGGCGTGTTCCTTTGGATTGCCAGTGTAGTTCTACAGTATATATAAATGGCTTCCGTTTACTCCTGTTGGCTCTGTCACTGCCTTTTAACACAAATGTGTCAGTAAAGCCGTGTCGCAGTGCCAATCATGTGGCGGTAATGGGGCTCAGAGGAGAGAGTACCTAGGAATGTTTTGAAATTAACCACTTCAGAAGGGAGGAGCCTTTTAAATGCATTGTGTTAGAAAAATGAAAAATGCTGCGCTGTGTATATTAGGTGCCTGTGGTAACTTGGATTCACTTAATATATGTCAAGGAATTGCAAAATAGACTTTTTCCTTTTTCAAAAATACAAATATGTGTATTTTTTTCCTACAGCATGAATAAAATGAGATAAGTGCACATTGAAACCATCTCAGTGATTTAACCATCTTCTTTTCATCTGTAAATATCAGATAATAGAGTTAGAGTAAATATAAGGCTGTAATTAACTTGAGCCTCTGCTGATGCACTGTAAGAATAGGGCCTAACTACTTTTCTAATGGCAGCTGAGTCAAAAAGAAAAATTTCTACTTAGAAATCGTGTTCGGAGGCTTCTCATTTCAAGGAATATCTGCCTTCTTTTCCCACTCATCCTGACTGTCCACTTGAGAGATGTAGGCCCCTGACCTTTTGTGATTCCCATGTTTTTCTGGGTGTCCTCAGTTTATCAACTGCTTCGTGATAAATCCAACAAGTAGGATCTGTACACATGAGACTTATTTAGAAAGTTTTCTTTTCTCTCTTAATTTTGTAAATTATATTTTTGAGGCTGTCAGCTTAGGGCTGTCTTCTATTCAATTGGGAAGAGCAGAGCAATGTAAGAATGGACAAATGATATTTTCTCAGAATGATTAGCTATGTTTTGCAAAGGCAACGTGTCATTTGAGGTTTTCTTTTGGGAAATTGGAATATCTGTTAGCATGTTGTAGCCACGTGTGTGGGAAACACACATACACTCACACATACAAACACACCATACCCACATGTGTTTGGCAATTTAAAATTATCTACCTATCTACATACGATTGGCCAATTTAGACTGATGACTCTACTTCACTAAGGACGCATGAGTGCAAAAAATTTAAGACCAAGCCTATTTCTGTGGGGACAGGCAGAATTTTATTTGTTTCACTGTGATAGACTATACTGTAGTTAATCATGAGTTTGGATGCCCTCATTTTGCTCATAGACAAGTTAGTGAGTATCTCTGAGTTTGTTTGTTTTTGTTTTTATGGAGCTGTTAGTGATACCTTATTTTGGCTCGTTGTGAGTGTTAAATGAGAAAGTCCACGTAAAGGCACTTAACGTGTTGCCTGGTGTTCAAAAGTCCTCAGAAGTGTTAGTAACGGTCATTAGAATGTGAATTCCTTTTCACCATACGACTCAGGAAAGTCATGGAGGGAAAACCAGTGGCGAACTTATCTATCTGTATTTTTTAAGTGCCTTTCAGAATCTTACTATGAGAATGATTCAGAATCACAGACAATGCTTGAAGGAAACATCAAGAGTGAGCTTAACCCTCCTCATTGTAGAACTGGAAAATAAATGTTTAGAGAAGTCCAAGAAGTGACTTTTCCAGCATCATGCAACTACTTGGAGGAAAGACCCTGTGAGCATGTCGAGTTTTCTCCATCCCACTGTGATTTTTACTATAGTGTCAGACTCTCACGTATATCAACGTAAAAATGAACTGCTCTTTTTAAGTCTTTGAAAATAGAATGACTTCAGTGTCGACCTCACTTTTTATGCACTCTTATCCAAAATCTATCTTGGCTAGAGCCAATGCTTAGTACCAATGATATAACTAATTGTATGTAATAAATAAGGTCACTACCAGTTTAAACACTACATTCAACCATTCTTTGACCATTCATTCTGCAAGTAGTAAACCCCTGGTTTTTATGTCTTCTTGACTCTCTTTAAATTGGTTGTTTATGATGCTCATTTGTTTAAGTGCCAAAAAATATTTGCAAAAAAAATAAACTAGCACACACAGACAAACCAAAGAACGTCTCAAAAGACTCTACTGTGTATCAGTTCTTAGCCTTAGAGGACTTAGGGGTCTCATCCTGTCCCTTTTAGCCACTTATGTCATGGAAAGATAATCCCAGAATTCCTCTCTCTGGGAAACATCATGAAAACACTTAGGCTCTAAATTCACATAGATCACATTCAAATCATACTGTGTTACTCCCTGGCTATGTGACTTCAGTCATGCAACTTCTCTGTGACCTTTTTCTCATTTGCAAGATGAAGATAATATTTCCTCCTTCTGTACTGCTGTGATTATCAAATATCAACATTTGGTTCATATCAAATGTTGAGCCCAGCGCTCAAAAAATCTTAATTCTCTTTTCCCTCCCTTTTTTGTTCTCCTCATTTCTCCTTGAAGGTAGAAAATAAAACACTATTGTCCAAAAGAAAAACAAAAGTGAATAAAGGATTAAATGGTTAAAGCTAGAATTTTCCTTTTCTGTACTTAACCAGTGGGTCATTCAAGGTACTTCACAATTCGTTGAGAGAACCATTAAGCACCATTAGTAGGTCATCTGCCACTGACTTCAAAACTATAGTTTGTAAAACTCAGCCAAATAGGGAAATCATCTTAATAGCTCTGATCACTTTGATTTGGGCCATAAGGCCACAGTGACAGATGCACTAAGCATCTCATAAATACCAGCACATTTCCTTTAGCCTGCATAATTTGCAGAATAGAACTGGTCATGTGATATCATTATGTATTATGATATCACTTAAAAATGTAAAACTGTAACAGAGGCATTTTGACAAGTGGCTTTGCATCTTTAACCACCTTGTTGCACACCCTTTAGTTTGTTCTAGTCTCATCTAAATGGCCCTCATGTCATAAGTTACCTGATGTTTGGTCTTTTTCTCCTTCAAATCCTAAAAGGAGGATTTACATTAGTACAGTGTATAGAGCTGGACTGAACTTTCGAGACTATCTAGTCTTTTAAAAATCCTTTTACTCTGAGATGTATGATTTTAGCCCAATCTTCTGAATGTACAGATAAGGAACTGAGATTTGAAGCAGTGAAATTATTGAACATGGCTAAGTGGAGTGAGCCGCTTGTTCAGAATTTTAACTCAGATCTTTTTAACTTATGGTAGGTTGAAAAATGAAGCTTTTATCTTTATTTCATAGATAAGGATATGTGTGCTTATATAGCGTGTGTGTATGTGTGTGTGTGTACAGTGTATAGTGTGTGTGTATGTGTGTGTATACGTGTGACTTCTTTTTAGAAAAGGTGTTAAGATGATGAGACCTCTGTAAATGTCACACTCCCACGGGGTTTTGGCTTTAATTTATCCTAAATGCAATCATTTTTTTATTCACTGATCATAAAAATTGTGTTTATTTTTTGAAAGTCATATGATTCAGAAGAATATATATAAGGTTATAATTGTCAGAAATTCCAGAAATAACATCTATAAATATTTTGATAAACATTATGTTGATATATTTTAAATTTTATAAAAGTATATATAAAAATCCTGGAGTAAGACCAACATTTAGATGCTCTTACCACAAAGGCTACATTCTAACCAAGAGCTTGGTGCAGGACAGTAGTTCTCACTATGTGATCCAGGACCAACACCTTTATCACCTGTGAACTTCAAAGATATGCAAATCATCATGCCCCACCCAAGACCTACTGAATCAGAAACACAGTGATCTGGGTCTTAAGAGGCCAGTGACTATTCTGATGATGCAAGATCAACGTAGAGCGTGTATTGGTCTGAGAGATCTGAGTTTGAATTCATCGTAGCTATGACCTTCATTACATTGTGACCTTGAGCAAGTTAGTAGCCCAACTGTGAGCCCTGGGTTCCTCTTGGTGAAGTGAAGATAATATTTACCTTGAAGTGTTGCTGCAGGGCTTAGAGATAGATTACGTGAAGCCCTGAATGCAGTAGCCCATTGCAGGTGCTCAATCGATTATAGCCATTATATGAGGCCATCATAGCTTTCATCAGCAATTCAGTTGTACAACTCATTTTCGAGGGATACAGGAGTATGCACTCTAGGAGAAAAAGACACTGTTGTTAATATTTAAAATTTTCAAATAGCATCGCTGCCAAAGCAATGTGATCGCTCTCTATTTCGGAATTTGTACTCCTCTGAAACATGTGAGTCTTCTTCACCAAGTAAGTCTCCTTTTGAAGGAAGGTAGCTATTTTTTCAAAATATTTTAGTCTATATACTTTGAGCTAATGTTTCTGGATATGAGATTCCCCAAGGAAAGCTCCAATTTTATCATAAAATTCTGAACTGAAAATGTGAAAGTGTATAGGATTCCATCCTTCTCTATCTGACATATATAGAATGACCAAAATAGATTCAGGTGGTTAAATCCCTCTTCTAGAAAGATGAACAGTTATTTGGGACAGTACTTTTGAGTAGAACCAAAAAGAAAAAAATACTGTAGAAATAAATGTGAAATAGATACAAATATTACTATAAGTTTTTTTTTTAGTTTTATTTCCAATGCCTTAAGATTTTCATGATGTGGATATTCAGTGACCACATAAATTGATCTTAAGAAAGGTGGCTAAAATAAGTGATAGGATAAAGGAAACAGTATGAATTTAGTAAGGTGCCAAACGACTTCCCTCTAACTCTGCAAAAAGATCCAGTAGACTAAATTTGGCTATTCTGGCCTAAAGTGCAAACATCAGAAACTGTACCTTTCAGTCTTATTCAAATGCAAGCCTGGCTTTAGCAGACTCTATGGCAACTAGATATAGTGATTTTATTAGTAACTCCGTGGAGTATTTCTCTTTCATTATGGCCTCATGTGTTTTAATCACCTTAAATTGAGAAGAAATTACTAAAAACTTTCCATGATTTCAGAAAGATTTAAAAAAAAAATAAACCAATAAAATGAAATAACGCAATGACAATATTAAGTAGAATATTATGGCAGATAAATTCTTGGAAGTTTACTGCTAATGGCCACTTGACATTTTTAAATAGAGCATTTCAGTAAATCACTGGAAATTAGCTGACTAGAATTTATATTCATCTATTTAAATGATACTTATAAATAAGTAAATATAGTTTAAATATAGTTTGAGTGATGCTGGAGTTTATGCTGTCCTAGTGTAGGTTTTTGTTCTACTTTTAGATAAATTCAAAAAGCATGTATTGTAGATTCCCATGAATCAGGAAGTGTGTTGTTCCTGAAGACTCACAAAGCCAAGAGAGCTCAAATCTGGAAATCTAGTAATTGACCATACTCGAGTCCATCACCCCTGATCCCAGAAAGCCTCCTTTCTACCTTGAATAACATCAGATACCAGGGGACTTCTGCGACGAGGTTAGAATTTAGACTTGTTCTACTTTTGTTCTTAATTATATCTTATGGATTTTAGCTAACACACAGTTGAAGAACTATACACTGGCCAACTGTTTATAATAAATGCCCGTGGAATATTTTAATTGTGCATGCAATAATTAATTCATTCGACAAGTATTTATTATGCATGTTCAACTACATGCCAGATACTGATCTAGGCACAAAAATAGCAGTGAAGAAACCGAGATTTGTGTTGCACTGAACTTATATTTAATAGTAAGGAGATCAACCGTGAATTTGCAAATAAATAAATAGATAGATAGATAGATAGATAGATAGATAAGGTGATTTCCGTGGGCAGTAAGTGTAAAGATAAAAAAGATATATGGAGTGCTTATAGAGCACTTTGGAGAGGAGCGAGGGAAGAACTCTTTATGCAGAGCTTTCTGCAAAGACCTCTCTGAAAAGGTGGCATTCGAATTGGAAACTGAAGGGGAAGCAGAAGCCTGAACTATGGGATCAGGGTAAAGATCATCTGGACAGACACACAGTCTGTGCACAGGTGTGAGGAAGGAATATGTTCAGTGTAGTTCAGGATTAGAGAATGGCTGGTGTGCCTGGACCTTTGTGTGAAGAACAGAGATTGCCCTATAAGTATGATGAGGAAAGCAGCACATTATTCTGTAGGCTTCTGGGCACCATAATTTGGTATTTGTTGATATAACGGAAAGCCATTGTGTTTGAAGCATGGTAAGTACATCTACTTTGTTGTTAAACTGACCAAGAATCTTAGTAATTTTACATATAACCTTTTAAAATAGACTAAAGTCATCTCCTAAGACACATTCATTTGAGATACTGGAGAAAACCACGAAATTTCTACTCAGTCATCAATTCAAAAATATTTATATTTTCAAAGCTACTAAGGAAAGCCTTCTGAACGATACACAAATGATAGTTTCTGTCTCAAATAAGCTACGTGCTATTGAAAAAAGAGCTATTTATAATCACCTATGATATAACATTTTGATGAAATAAATTCCACAATAGAAGCCTAAAGGAAAAACCAGGAAATTCTGAATAACATTATTCATTTATTCCTCAAGTATTGTTTCATTACCTATCACATCTCAGAAAGAATACAGTAGTGAACCAAACACATACATCTCTTGGAGTTTGGGATCTAGCCAGGAGGGCAGTAATTAACTGTGAAATATAGTCACCAATTGGAATAAATGCCATGAGGAGAAAAGAATGACACAGAAGACAATATCTGGTACATAGGCCCTTGATAAATATAAGTTGAATGAATGAAGGAGTGAATAAACAGTGGATAATAAAATAACAGGGAGTGACATACTTTATATAGCATTGTCAGAAAGAACCTCCCCGAGCTACTACCATTTAAGCTATAATCAGAAGGATGTGAAGGCATTATCATTTCAGAAGACTGGGAGGAGGAAGTGGCTTCTAGGTGAGGAACACATGCGAGAGGGTCAGGAGATGGGGAAGGGTTATAGAATGTGTCAGCATGCCAGAGAGATGACATTGGAGAAGGAGAAAGAGACAGACAAAGAGTAAGACATTACAGGCCGTAAGGAGTTAAGTTATATTCTAAATCGATAGTTAAGTCATTGCAAGGCTTCATATGATTAAATGAACATCCTAATTTCTGCAAAACAAATTGACTAAGTAGGAATGAGAGCTAATGATGGAAAACTGTTTACGATGATATTGCGTTAAATTAGATAAAAGGGTTGAGATAGCGCAGATGGAAAACAGTGGTTGCTTTACAGATACCATCACCGGAGGTAGTGGGATGATGTATATTTCTTCTTCCAATTGTACAAGCGAGAAACTTGGACTTACCCTTGACACAGCATCAAGTATGACCCTGTTAAGAAAATCTGTCTTATCCTCTCTCCAAACCATCCTATGGTCCCCCGTCCTTCTTCCTCAATCTGAGTTAGCTGTGCTGGCCTTACAGAACTCAGACACAGCACTCATACCCTACCTCATGCTGCTTGTCTTCGCTGCTCTTTCTAGATGGAAGTGCTTGCCATGGTCTTTTTTTTTTTTTTTTGCCATGTCACTTTTTTTTTTTTTTTAAAGCTCTTGGCTTAAATGTCACTTTCATAATGAGGTCTTCTCTAGTCACCTCTAAATGTCCAAGCCCTCCTTTGCAATATACTTTATCCTCTCTCTCTGCTTTATTTTTCTTCTTAGTCTTTATCAGTATGCAACATAATAAATGTTTTATTTTTTTTTTCTTGTCTCCCCACTAAAATATAAACAAAATGAGAACTGGGTCTTGTGTGTTTTTCATTACCATATCCCTGTTGCCTATAATTATGGTCTAATATGTATTGGTTGAATGAATGAATAAATGACAATAGTTTTCTTCCATAAGAAAAATGCTGTTATAAGAGCTAAAGTTTATTGACCATTCGGAATCTGTCAGGCATTGACTTTATTGACTCTGCAATTTCAACCCTCTCAGTTTGAGATGAGGCTGGGTGTGGGTAGGTGGATTTGGGGCCGGTTGGAAAAATCCTGAATAGCTAGTCAGGATGTTTGGACATGGTTCTGTAGCTATGTGGGGTTCATCAGAAGGCTTTTAGGGAGGGAGGTAGTACACTCTGTTCGTTTTTGATGTTAATTTTGGGAGTAGTGTGAAAGAGGAAGTATGAGTGGGTACTTTTAGAATTAGGAAAAATCTGTCAGGATGTTACTGAATCAGTCCAACTTGGGAGTTTACTACAAATGTCCAAACCTCAGTTTGAAAATGGAAATGGAAAGAAAAGAAAGAGATACAGGGAATGGAAATCATGAGCTCTTACTTATAATAGTGAGCACTGTTAGTTTCATAAGATTATTTCTCTTAAAGACCATGTATTCAGTTTTTCATATTCCCAGTTTCTCACAAAGCATTTCAGTCAATTGGTTGTTTAGAATATGGAAATGTACCTTGAATCCTGTGGTACCATTTATCATAAAGAAACCTGTTACTGTCCTGGTGAAAACTTTTGAAATAGTTCATAATGTCAAAGTCTTTGGACTTCTAGGCTATCTCTGTTCTTGCTGTGTTTCTATCAGTTACCAAACATGTGACCTTGATCATGGCACTTAACTACTCTAAATGTTGTTACCTTGTGGTATAAAAGAACATTATGGGAAGAGGACACTGGAGAGTTGCCCTTGAAAGTCTGGATTTGGAGCCAGGCTCACTCCAGATTCCATGCTCTTAACCACATAGGCATAAACTGCATGATCCCTGGGTGGTAGTAGGATATTTGTACAGTTTCAATTCAATACAGGAAGGATGAGCTATTTTGACAGGAAATCATCTCCATGTCATAACAGAGGTTAAGGCAGAGGCTAGGTATCAACAACGAACGTCTAGTGCTTCCACTCACCAGGCGTGTGCCATGGAGATCCCAGGCCTGAAATAGTAGTCAAATTAGATGGCTTTGAATTCCTTCAGGCTCCTGTGTGAATCTAAGCATCAGGAGTCAGCAGCAGTGCAGTTTTATAGCACCCACAATCATTTCTATCTCCTCTCAATTTCTGGAACATTTGAGATCCACAACAGCTTTTAAATTTAACATTTATATATTTATATCCTGTGTCTTCCCCTTAATTTTAAGGGCAGACATTATATTGCATTCTTATTCAGGTCTTCTCTAATGTGTAGACCTAAATTCTGCCACAATAGGCATTTAAGTCATACGTTACATTTATTATCCATTGAAGGATATTGTGAAAAAATGACTTGTTCAATTCTACCTAAATGCCAGTTGAAATACAAAATTATTTCAAAAATGTGTTTCAAAAAGTCAAAAGTTCAATCAACTAGCAATTCTTTGAAGATGGAAAGATAAATAGATGGTACCTGAGGATCTAAGACCAAGCCCTTTTCCTGTCCTCAGGGCATGTACCTGCCCACAGATATGAGGACACAGAGACAGTCTAAATCTCCTAGCCATAGCTGAGAAAAATCTCTTCTCAATGCAGGAAGCTCTGTCATCTTAAGCTAATCCAAAATGACCTTTTCATTTATTGGGAGCAAAAATGTATACATTTTATTGGGAGTAAAATCGAAAGAGAACCTCTTCATTTAAAAGCTGTATTTTTGAAATAAAATATAATTTAAAGTAAAGCAGTGACGGCAAATGTTAACTATGTAAGGGAACCGCCATTGAAATGCATGTGGTAAAAGAGAGGCCCGTTGAATGTGAGCACCACTGAGTCAAGCTGCATATAATTATCATAGAAGACAATACCCAGGCAGAGAATGTTGTTAATGATTTGTGAGAGCCCAAGGAGTGTGGAAAACAACTCGCAGTGCATTTACTCCTTCTTTTATGTAGCCCATCACAATGTAAAATTGAGGGGGCACCTGGCATTAAATACTGTATTTACAGAAATGCAGTAAAAAAATCAAGATAGCATTTAGGGTATTGTTCTTTTACAAAAGAGAAAGAAGGAAAAAAAATTGCCTTTATCGACCAGCATATTCCAATTATGATGTTTTATTTAAATAATCACAAGTGGGCAATTTGTTCAAACTTATTTCTATATTCCCAGCATGGAATCATCCCCCATCCACTCAGGTTTTTCTATGACTCCGAGATGGGATAAGTAGAACCATAATTACAGGAAAAAATTCGGGTGTTGCAATCGCCTCCCCAAGTGTTGGAGCATTTGCTCTCATGGCCTCGGGTTGTTTCGTTTGTCTTTGTTGAGACTCAATTTTTTTTCCCTTTGCTTTAGCTGCGGTTTCCTTATGGTATTTTAAATTCATTATCAATACCTTTTATGCTTTTTCATGTTTTTGTTCTACATTTGTATGGATAGCTCTCACTATTCTTTGTCAAAATTGCTTCCTTTGCCTTCCGTGCGTCTGAACCGTGGTTGAATCGCGGTGAGGGTTTCTTTGCCGGTAGCTGCACCCGCCTCGGCAGAAACAGGCTTTGTTCCCTGGAGAACAGCTCTGTGACAGCTGCACCAGAGGCTTCTGTACTGCAGGGCTGGGGGTCAGGAGACAGGAACTCATTTTCTCTGGTAGTGGACGCTTGGCATTACCCCAGTTTCATCCCCACAAGCAGCACACATTCATTCATTGAGATTCTTAATGTGACCTGTCACATTAGGACTATCCTGTGCAGCATTACTATTTGCTTGTACTGGGCTGAGTTTATAAACTCTAATCACAAAAAAAAAAAAAAAAAAACAACAACAACAACCAGAAAACTAATTAGCTCAACAATGAAAATGGAAGCACTGAACATCTGAGTACTTAGAAATAGTCTTCAGGGATGTTGATTCAGTTAGTTATCTTGTATATGTCATGTTTTACATATTACAGTAAAATAATAATATTCTATAGAGACATACTTATCAAGGAAGCCAGGAATGGAAGGTACCGCATATAGGCATTATGGCTGAGTCCCAAATTGAAGAGGCAAAGTGATCTGAATTATATGCACATACAAGCGCAAAATCAGGTAAGGTGTTTGTTTAAAAGGTAATAAGAGATTAAGGAAGAAATGGATATGAATTTAAACCCCAGAAAGAATAGTGCATGTAATAGAAGTTCCAAAATGTCCACCTAAGTCATTAACGGAGATAAAGGAAATTTGGGGGATGGTGAGATGGACAGTAAGTAAAATGAGTGAAGAGACGAAAAGTAATTGGAGGAAGCATTTTCTGAAGAACAGGAAAACCAGACCGAATTCCTATCACTATTAAAGTCAATCAAAGAAGATGGGAGGGAGGGCATCTTAGTTCCTTCGAGACTCTGGCTTCACCGATTCTAGCTGTGGAACTCCGAGCACTACTTACTTCTCTTCTTAGCCTCGAATGGGAATTGTGATCATATCACCTCATAAGGTTGTTTAATGAGATAGCATTTGCATAAATTTTGTAAAGCCATGCCTAGTATATACTAAGTAGTACCTTTTATTTTTTTTCTTACTATAAAAAATTTATAATTATCATTAGAAAAATAAGTATTCTAGACAACTTGATCAGAAAGCCTTCCTCCTGTCTTCTTTGAATCTTTCAACTCAAAAATAATTACAGGCAAGTTTTGAATTATCACTCTGTCCTACATCTTTGGGCCACCTAAAATAGGGTGCATTCTTTGGGGCATAGGCAAATGGTGGCATTTGCACTGGATAAATTATTTCCAGTGGGATAGAAGAGAGATTAGAGTTTCTGCAGCTTTCTAGTTTGTGGTCGACATGAATACGTTTGGTATTTTTGACCCATTGCTCCAGGTAAGGGGATATGAATCCACCTGCATGGTGCAGAAGGTATGTCTTTAAAAGCAAGACTTGTTAACAGCAAGATTGAAATAAGTTTGGCCTCTTAGAAAATCAAGGAGATACCAAAAATCTGAGTCAGTCTCTCCAGATATACCTTCTAGGCTCACGAATCCAGTCAATAAACTTGGCTTCACTCCATATGAGAGCAACATTAAAAGAAGTAGTCCAATGGAGTTATAATAAATCCATTAAGTCAGTGGTACAGGTTACCTTGTTTACATCTGATGTAAGTTAATGTGCACGGATACTTTATAACAAAATAATAGCATTTAAAAATATTTAATAAGATTCTTACTAATACTTACAAGTTATATTTATTGTTTACCATGTGCCAGATGCCATGTTAAGAGTTTTTCTAATTTGTTTTATCTATTACCCTACCAAAAATCTTATGATGTAGAATACTCTTATTATCCCATTTTGTCAATGGGAAAACTGAGACAAAGAGAAGGTAGGTAGCTTGCTGAAGATCAAACAGAAAATAGTGGAGTTGGATTCTGGTGCAGGAAGTCTGATTCTGGCTGCCTGATCTTAATGAAACTTAAAACCAAAACTGACCTTAAATCTATCAATGGTTGCCATCTGGATACCACTGAAATACGGTGAAACATCCTTAAAATTCCTTGAAAGTACTTGATGCCTTTAAGCTATGCCTTCAATGGTAATATTTAAAAAGTTCATCTTTTGAAAAATAAAAGAATTGGTTTCCATATACACTTAATTGTATAAAATTATTAAGTAACATCTGCATGAGCCCTACCTCTTATTCTGAAAATTAGAGTTTAGTGGCACTTTTTAGACTTGACCAAGCAGGCAATGCTTTTGCTACTCTAGGAATTCCTGTTCAATAATGATTCTCTTTTTTTCCCTTCTCTCTTTTCCCTTTTCTTCCTCCCCTCCTTTTTTCCCCTTTCATTGTTCTTGAAATTTATTCGAACCTGTCAACTTTGTGTAGGCATGCCACAAGTACATTGCATTTTGGCAGTAATGGCCACCTTATGACACGTTCTCTGGTTTTGCAGGTCAGGTTATTTGTAGTAGCAAGCTTCCTGGCTTATTAAAAGGATGTTAAGATTGAGGTTCTGATTTGCAAGCATTTTTTTAATTGTCAGTAAAGCCATATTCATCTTTTGAAATCAGAATTCATGGGTGGCGTGGATGCTTAAACCCTAACAGGAGAGGAAGGTGACGAAATCTATTGTTAAATCAAAATTCAACTGAAATTTTATTGCATATAACTCAGTTGTTGCCAAAGTGGAACCTCTTACGTTACTGTGAACAGGGCTTGACCGTTTTAACTTGGTTGGCTATAACTTGCTCTGTCACTTGGTTGGTTTAACTTGTCTGTGGCTTCCTTAGGACACCTGTTCATAAACACACCCTCTTTCACGTCCGCATCCAACACTATTACCACTTCACTTTGCATACAACGTAATAAAGTCTGGTTTATCCTTGATATTCAAACACTCGTGCCAGGCATGAGACTAAGGGTTTTTACCCTTTATTTTAAGGATGAGGAAACTGAAGCCGAAAGAGTGACTTATGAAAGGTGATACAGCTCCTTAAAGGTCCAGCCATGCCTCAAATTCTACTCTTCTAAATTTCATAGCAGCTGTTTCTCCCATATTGTCACCACAAATCAAACTAATCAAACTATTATTGGTTGTGAGTGTAATGGCTAATGGTTATTAATAACAGAGGTTCTGACCCTGTGTATTACTCTGAGGGGCCTAACAACGCACAAGCTCTGATGGGAAGTGAGATGTGAGCTACGTGCCATGCGCCGTATGCAGCACTTCCTGCTGAATCACTCCACAGCGCCTTTGGGGATCTGTTACGATCTCCCCCTCCCCACATTTATAAATGTAGAAACTAAGGCTTACCAGATTAAATAAATTCTTGAAATCCACATCAAGTGATGGAGTTCAGTTTTAAGACCCTGTCTTACCGATGCCAGCCTTTAGACAGTGCTGCCTACTGAAGTGTTTTCAGCCCATTTCTCTGTGCTGAACAGGAACACGTGTAAACACATACTTTCTCCCACAGCAACCTCTCCATAGTCTTATCTGATGTTAGTCTTTTTGGTGTTTCCTTTCTTTGTCAGGGCAGGGGTCCAGGATCAGAGGTGGGGGCAGTCGTCCGTAGTTTCTCTGATTCCTGCTGATCACACGCCGTGTCCAGCTGATCTGGACCATCCCTGCTTGGGAGAACTACCTGGAGCATGTGCCCAGTTCAGGCAGCCACAGCCTTTGATTAAGAGCCTGAAAAGGCATTCTGGTCCCTGGCATTTTTTCCCCCCTTGCTTTTGTTCTTGCTCATAGGAGTAATTGTGATGAAGACTGAAGATGTCTAGTAGGCTGGCTGTGAAGAAAGTTGAAGAAAGCTCCTTTATTACCCAAGGAATATAAATCACATGTCAGAAGTTTGCCAAGGGAAATTTGGACAGAACTGTAGAGACTCCTAAGGTTCCATCTATTCTTTCTAATCAGCTGTTACCAAGTATAGTCCAGCAACTTAAGTGCTGGTTGTAATAGCATATAAAATACATGGAGCAGAAACAAGAAAAATGAAGGCAAGAAAATTTACAGTCTGTTACCCTTTGATGATTAGGAAAAAAATAAATAAACATTATAAACATAATTATTCACCTTTATTAAGTATCCAACATTTTCAGGCAGAAATAGTTTATAATTTGACACTTTTACCCAATCATTCAGTTGCATAATACAATAAGTGAGAGATCTTTTCAGCTCACTTAGAATTCATAATACAATGAGTAGACATATTCAGAGGTAAATTATAATTAGGGGAGTACGTGCTATAATAAAGATCTCCATAAAGTGATTTGGGAATCTAAAGGAAGAAATAATCGTTCCTGGAAATTTTGGCCAAGATTTTGGAGAGCAGTTGATATTTGAGATGATTGCTGTGGAGTGAGTAGTCATCATCCAGATGGTGAATGGCGGGGATGAGAACTCCAAGGCAGACGGAACCATTGTGTGAAGACTCAATGTTATTCCATGTGGCCACAGAGACAAAGGTGGATTGTTCAAAGTACTGAGGTGACGTCAGGGAGTGGCAATGAAGAAGGAGAGTAAGTGTCAGCCTCGGGAATATGCTTGAGATTATAAAAGGTTCACAGCAAAAAAATGGCCAATTTTAAAGTAAGAATAATTTTCCATTGTTTACCTTACAAATAATAAAAAACCTTGCAAATGATGTTAAACAAGATCAGATGAAAACAAAATGTAGATCTGGACAGATATTTGCAATAAAACTTTAAAGCATAAAATGAAATTAAACTACCAAATCAGTTAGCAATCTTGTAATTAAATTGTCTGAATTATTTTAAAGATTTACACATTTTTAATTATTACTGTATCTATAATATTTGCTCACCATGGTTATTCAGCGAGCTATAGCAGAGCATTACAAAGATTGTTCTTGTTATTTGCTTCTGCTTCCTCCCCCATCATCAGCTCTAAGGGTTTTTTTAGGTTTTTGTTTGTTTGCTTGCTTACTTTACTTTTTTCTCTCTATAGGCCTAAGGTTGCTATATCATCCGTAACAGAAAGTCCCAGTGACTTACAATAACATATGTTGATTTCTTGCTCACTTGAAATGTCCATTGTGGGTTGACTAGGGACTTGCTTCCCCATTGTCCCCACTCTGACACTCAGTAGATAAAGACTTTACTCTCTGGAGCACTGCAGGTTACAGAGAAAGGAAAAAGAAACTGGAGAATCATGACCTCTCTCCTAGTAAAGACTCAATGAAAGTGACAAATGTCACTCTCGCTGGCATTTTATTGGGTAAGATGTATCACATGGCTTTCGTACTTTTAAAAAAAGTTAAGGAAGTACAGTCTTACTATCTGCCTTGAAGGAAGAGAACCCCAGTGATTTGGAGGCCACACTAAATTGCCTGCATAAGGTATTAACTCAGACTGCCATAACAAAATACCACACGCTGGGTAGCTTAAACAACAGAAATTTATTTTCTCACACTGCGGAGGCTCAAGCCTGAGATCACGGTGCCAGCATGGTTTGGTTCGGTTAAGAGCCTTTCCTGGCTTGCAGGCAGCTCCTTTCTCACACGGCGGAGAGAAAGCCTGGTGTCTCATCCTCTTCTTCTATCGGTTCCAGTTCCATTGAATCAGGTCAACATCTTTATGATCTTGTGTAACCTTAACCTTCTCTTTAAAGGCCCTATCTCCAATATAATCCCGTGGAGGGGTAAGGCTTCCGCATATGAAATTGCTTGAGGACACGATTCAGTCCATATTACGTATTATATATATATATATATATATATAATATATATATAATAAATTTGAATATAAACTTTGGGAATGACCCTATCAAAATTATTTGATGCATTTAAAGATGGATCGATGCTACAAGAGCATGAACCATAGTATCTATATTAGCACCTTATTTAACTGTGTGCTCTAAAAATTATTAGTAAAAATCATCCAGATTTGTATCCTAAAATATTCCTTTATAGGCTTTTATCCCCCTTATTTCAACAGAATATTTTTAAAAAAACAAAAAAACAAGTCAGAAGGGAGTAGAAATGGGAGCTTGCTCAGCTGTCACCTCTCATCTCTCTCTCCCCACTTCGTGGAAGGGAGGCAGTTCTGCTGACACACTACAGATTCGTGCTGGATGTGAGGCCATCCCTGAAGACATCGTCAGTGCACTTCCCAGGTCTCTGCTAGTCCCATTGGGGTCGAACTTCAGATAACCGAGAGGCACGCCTCTCTGTTTTCTCCAGGAACAGGTCACGGCACACTCACCTGCATGCCGTTCTAGTTTAATTGTGTGGTCTGTTGTTTTCCTTCCATTTTTATGTTACAAAAATAGAAAAGGGGAATTTCAAATTTTATTTTTTATTTTAGCTCGGTAACTATTATTCATTAGTTTGTCCTTAGGATAAATTATCTTTCTTTTTACTTTCTGCTGCTGAAAGATTTTTAAAGTTGTTTTTTTTTCTTTTCCTACAAAGTATCAGGGTATTTGGTGAGAAAGTCATTCAAGATTAACCACTAGATTTATTTATTTGTTTTGTTTAAACTGAATCATCTACCTATTTTAACAGAACAAATTTGGCTGCTTTTAAATTTTTTTGTTTGTTCCTTAATTTTTTCTGTGAGCATTTCCATCAACTCGTTACTACTATGATATTAAATGATTCATATAGAGGCAGTACATGACCTTTTATGAAGTACTTTTCATTTGAGATGATTGGAGAAATCTGTCTTAATTTTCATGAAGGACTAATCATGTGTTATGCTTGAAGCTGAGATTGCAGCTCTCTTATTCTTAAAGGATGGCTTCTGTGCCTGGGGGCAAAGTAAAAGGACATTATATGGCTAATTTATCTGTGGTTTTAAAAAAAAAGAAACAGTAAAATTTACATTTTACCAAAGAGTTTTCCCAATTCATTGCCCTCAATACTGATAATTTACTCCGTTCTGTCACTTTTCATCACTCTTTTATTTCCAGATGGAATGATATTGTAGAACACATCTGGACTCAATTGTTTAAGTACCTTTTTCTTTTAGGATAATTTTAAATTTTAAAAAGTTTTAGATTTATGGAATTATTGCAAAGATAATGCAGGTAGTTCCTGTATACTCAATACCCAATCTTCCCTATTATTAAAATTTTTCAGTAAAATTTTTCATTTGTCACAATAAATGAACCAGTATTGATTCATTATTATTAATTAAAGTTCATACTTTATTTTCATTTTCACAATTTTCCGTAATGTCCTTTTTCCGTTCCAGGATTCCATCCAAACTACCACATCACATTCACTCATTTATTTATTTTTATTTATTTTTTTAGTATACATTGTTTATGTATTTTAAATTCTATATTTTATAGTTTCAAGGATACAGTACATTGGTTAGACATTTATATAGTTCATAAAATGATCCCCTTAATTGCTCTTTCTCTCCTCTGGCTCTCCACCTAGTCATTACATTAATGCTGACTGCATTCCCTATGCCGTGTTCTCCATCCCCGTGACCGTCTATCATCTATTACTTGGTACTTCTTTAACCCTTTGCCCCTCTCTCCCAGACCCCAACACCATCCCCTCTGGTCGTCAAGAGATTGTCTTCTGTATTTGTAATTGTGTTTTTGATAAGTGTGCTCTTTTTGTTCCTTAGATTCCACATGTATATGAAATCATGTAGTATTTATCTTTCTCTGACTTATTTCACTCAGCATAATAACCTCTGGTCCATCCATGTCATTGCAAATCATAGGATTTCATTTTTTCAATGGCTGAGTAATATTCCATTGTACATATGAACCATAACTTCTTTATCCAATCATCTGTCGATGGGCATTTAGGTTGCTTCCATATCTTGACTATTGCTTCCACGAACATAGGGATCCATAGATCTTTACAAATTATTGTTTTGGTTTTCTTTGGATAAATACCCAGAAGTGCAATTTCTGGATCAAAAGGTGTATCCATTTTTAATTTTTTGAGAAACCTCCAGATTGTTTTCCATAGTGACTGTAATAATTTGGAGTCCCAGAAACCCCATTTAAGTATTTCCTTTTTTTAACATCCTCACCAACACTCATTCTTTGATTTATTGATGATAGCCATTCTGACAGGTGTGAGGTGATATCTCATTTTGGTTTTAATCTGTATTTCTCTGATGATTAATGACCTTGAGCATCTTTTCATATGTCTTGGTTGTCTGTATTTCTTCTTTGGGGAAATATCTTTTCAGGTCTTCTTCAATCCATTTTTTAATTGGATTGTTTGTTTTTTTATTGTTGAATTGTATGAGTTCTTTATATATTTTGGATATTAACCTCTTATCAGATGTAGCATAAGGTAATATCTTCTCCCAGTCAGAGACCACATGACATTTAGTAGTCATGTTTCCTTAGACTTCTCTTGGCTGTGACAGTCTCTCAGACTTTCCTTGTTTTTGATGACATTGGAAGTTTTGGAGAGTCCCGGTCAGGTATTTTATGGAATGTTCCTCAGTGGGATCTCTCTAGTAGTTGTCTGATAACTCTCCTAATTACAGTGAGGTGAGTATTTTTAGGAAGAGGGCTACAGAAGTTAAAGTGCCATTCTCATCACATCATATCAAGGGCACAGCCTTTCAATGTGACTTAGCACCGTTGACATTAACCCTGTTTTCCATCTGACTGAGGGAGTATTTTTCAAGCTTCCCCCTGTAAAGTTACTATTTTTATTTTCTTTTCCATAATATATTTTTTAAAAGAAAATAATTACGCAGACATTTCTTATAAAGTGTTTAGAAGAAAGACACTCACACTTAGGGGGTGAGGAGTTATGTTTTACTTCACTTAGTCCAGAGTATCTACAAGAATGATTTGGAATTCTTTTGCATGAGAAAGTTGTAATATTTTATATATATATATATATATATATATATATATATATATTTATATTTATATATATATATATTTATATATATATTTATATATATATTTATATATATATTTATATATTTATATATATATTTATATATATATATATTTATATATAAATATAATAATATAAATATAAATATATAAATATAAATATATATAATATATTTATATATAAATATAAATATAATAAATATATTTATATATAAATATAAATATAAATATAAATGTATATAAAATAAATATAAATGTATATATAAATATAAATATAAATATATTTTTATATCAATATAAATATATTTACGTATAAATATAAATATATATTTATATATATAAATGTATATATACATATACATTTTATTTTATTTTTTTTACTTATTCAATAGTTAACATCTGTTATCGTGGACTCATGGGTATTTATTTTATACCTTGGAATAAAATATACATTTATATATATATATATATATATATATATATATATACACACACACACACATTTTATTTTATTTTTTTTACTTATTCAATAGTTAACATCTGTTATCGTGGACTCATGGGTATTTATTTTATACCTTGGAATAAAAGACAATACTACTTTATTTATTTTGTTTCTCAAATTGTTTCACTTTGGCCACTGGGAGTTCTTTCAGTTGGCTCTTGGGTCAGTTGGATGCACACGTATCATTATGGGCCTTTGTTTTGTTTTGATTACTTTCTGACTGTCTGGCTTATGAGATGCTTCAGGCTCTTATATATTAGTTCCTGGACCTCCCTTCAGGGGCCAAAATCTGTAGGTGCTCCAGTCCCCTATGTAAAATGGCACAATATTCCCTTATTACCTATATTTGTATATAGGTTACAGTGGAGAATCGTTACATGTCACTTCATTCACATGGGTTCAGTGTCGTGCTCAGTGCATGGCAAATTTATATTTTGCTTTGTGGAACTTCCTGGGATTTTTTCGAATACTTCCAATCCATAGTTTGTTGAATCTGTGGATGTGAAACCCACGGATACCGAGAGCTGACTGTATGTTTGTCCCAGTTCTAATTTTAATTTGTCATTTCTCCCAATGGCCTGGTTTCTTCCTTTTGTGTGTATGTGGGGGGAAAGGGTAATATATAGACACCAAAATGTAAGTGTGATTTGCTGTCTTCCATTTTCTGGTTCAAATTAGCTTGAATATCGGTTGGCCAAGGAAAGCTTGATGTTTCTTGTGCACAGGGTGGAGGCAGAGCGTAAGATTTTATGAAGTGCTTCACTTAGTCTTTTGTTGAGTTTCTAGTGCTGTGCTCTGTGAGCCTTACATTTTACTTCCTGATGTTCTGCTTTATCTGCTAGGACATCTAGAGTCAGACTGATTTGATGACTAAAAAAAAAAAAAAAACAAAAAAACAAATAAATAAAAATTAGAAAGCTGGGTTTTTGTTTGTTTGTTTGTTTTAGTTCAGGAAAACATAGCTTTCTTCTTCAGTCTACTCAGTTGTGAAGAAAACGTCAGAAATCCAACTAGAATTGATAGGTAAATACATCTACAGAATTAAAAAATAAATTAATTAATAAAAAGAATTTGTTTCTTAACATAAAATCAGAACTACATTAATTGTTTTGAAACTACATTATGCTTTATTTTTTCTTAAACTCTATGGTACAATGATCTGCTTTTAGCAGATGTGTCTGAGACATGTCATATTGTGGTAGAAGTTAATGGGCATGAGATGGCAATTTCACTGAGGCAAACAATATTTATTGTAACAATTACTTTCATCATAAAATGTATGAATTTTGGTCCTAAACCAAACCTTGAGAAGTATCCTCCAACTGAATTACCTAAGCTGATTCATTTATGTAGCTGCCAAACTAGAACCAGAATTCAAGTGTCCTGGGATGCAGATTCATTCCTTAATAGAAAAATGTTTAACTACTTCAAGAATGTATAAATATGTGTTGTGTTTATAATACATATATACTATACTAGATATGTAACATTACATACATATATACACACACACACACATAATTGCAGAGATGAAACTTTGATTCAGTAGAGCATTGGTAGCTGAGGGCATGACCATCTGAATTTCATTTGCTATTTTTACCAGAGACTCACGGATAGAACTGGAAAATTTTGAAATGAAATTCATTGCTGCTTAAAACCAATGGACAAGGAGAAATTAACTTATTTAAAGGAAAACACACAGATAACGAGGCTGCTTTCAGTGGTTCACTAAGAATATATTTCTTTGAATGACACTAAAAATCAAACTAAAACTTCCTGAAGAAAGCCACTAATATGACTATGTTGCCTTTACCCTTTGTACCAATCAGCCAGGAACTTTGCATCCCATAACTCAGTTTCTCATTCCTTCCTGTTTCCTCTTCCTGATTCTTGGGATTGCTGACAAGAAAGAATATCATGGAAGGTAGAGCACACCAGAAACTTGGGTGGATTAAGATGGCATGTCTGCTCTTTAATTTCTTGGAGGAGACTTCCTTCATCCCTGGGCTACCAGAAAGAATAGGAGTATTGCAGCCTTTATGTGAAGATGAATGGTGAGCCAGTTACGCCCTATGGAGCTTCTGAAATCAGCCCATCACTGGTCTCCTGTGTCTTCCCGGTATCCCAAGCCCTGAGAGACAGAATAGGAAATGTGCCCTCATTTGAGTGTAAAGAGGGAATATAGCTTCCCTAAGCATCCTCCCGCTGCATTGCTCACCGTCATTTTATAGAGGACAGAGAAACCCGATTCCTAAGAGTTGTTTCTCTTGGACTTGGCATCAGTTATTCTAAAGCAGGAATCACTGGGAGTTCCAGGAAGTGAGTGAGGAGTCAGCTTCCAGAGCACCAAGCATTGATACCACCACGATGTGAGAGACCAGTGTTCACAGGCCCTCCTTGCGTTCTGGCTGCAGTGACTGCCATGTGTCCATCAGCCTATGGCTGAGTGCTGAGAGCACATAGCTTTTATTTTTAGGGAACGAAAGTGTAGTCAGAAATGTCAAAAACCTCACCTTCACTCATTTATCATTTACGCATCAGTTGCATTTGGGGCCTATGAGCATATGCAGATGACAGAAAGAAAATTGGTATTAAAGGGAAAGGATTTATTTACATTTTCTTTTAATTATTTTTTTTAATTTCTTGAATATTTGAAATTACTTCTTTGGTAGGAGAATGAATAGTTGCCTTTGATAGAAATATGATTTTTCAGTGGCCTTAAGTTTTTTTATTAATATTATTTTAAGTACTCAGCATAAACCCCAGTACTGGAAAGGAACTAATATTTTTGATTCCTTTAAAAACTATGGTTGGACAAAGCAAAAGAGGATGAATCATAAAATCTCAACATAGGAGTGAATGTTATTTGGCAAACCACTGACCCTACTATTTTTTTTAGAAGGAACTTTTTTCTTTTTATCTCTGAATATAATCTGATTAGCTCTAATCTTTTAATTCAGCTGAATAACACACAGCAAAAAATAAGTAACCAGTAAAAGGGAAGCAGAAATATGAGTTTTATCAAATATCTGCTTCTTAAGTAAATTCTTCCAAAATAATTCAGTAGTAAATTTGGCCCAAGGAAATATTTTATGAAATTTTGGCAGAAGTGGAACAGAAAGACCTGGCCTAGTTATCAAGGACTTCTATACAAGTCTGTCCCTTCCTCCTTCCTCCGTCTTCCCTCCCTCCCTCCCTCCCTCCCTCCCTCCCTTCCTTCCTTCCTTCCTTCCTTCCTTCCTTCCTTCCTTCCTCCCTCCCTCCCTCCTCCTCCCTTCCTTCTTTCCTCCCTTCCTCCCTTCCTTCCTTCTTCCTCCCCCTTCCTTCCTTCCTTCCTTTTCCCTCTCTCTCCTCCCTCCTCCTTCCCTCCTTTCCTCCCTCCTTTCCTTCTATTTACATTTATTCATGTAAAACAAAAGTAAATGAGACAAAATACTCCTTCCTAAAGCTTAAATTCTGGTAACTGGCTCTCCTGCGTGTGACACTACAGGAGTATGGTTGATTGAAACACTGAGCACTACACCGAAAAATCTACCCCAGCACCATTCAGCATTTTCTAATGTCCTGCACCTGCTTAGGGAAGAGAGGAAAGGTTATCTCATCCCAAACTCTGGCAGCCGGCAAAGCAATTTTCCCATCTGCTTTTTAAACTGGACAGGGAGCTTGTTATTCAGAAATAACTCCATTATACTGGTCCTGCTTAGAATTGAGGAAGGAATAGTTCAGATCATATGGGAGGTGGTTCTTGGAAAGCCAAAGCTAATAGGAGAGAGAGAGAGAGAGAGAGAGAGAGAGAGAGAGAAGAAGAGGAGAGGAGAGGAGAGGAGAGGAGAGGAGAGGAGAGGAGAGGAGAGGAGAGGAGGAGAGGAGAGGAGAGGAGAGGAGGAGAGGAGAGGAGAGGAGAGGAGAGGAGAGGAGAGGAGAGGAGAGGAGAGGAGAGGAGAGGAGAGGAGAGGAGAGGAGAGGAGAGGAGAGGGAGAGGGAGAGGGAGATGGAGATGGAGAAGGAGGAGAGGAGGAGGAGAAGGAGAGAGGAATGAGAGAGAACAGAGGAGAGAGAGAGAGAGGAGGGAGGGTGGAGAGAGAGAGAGAGAGAGAGAGAGAGAGATTGATTGATTGATTTACAATCCAAAGGCAGACTTAATAATACGTAACAAATTGCAGCTCTGTTTGGGAATCTCCCTAGGTACCATTCCCAAGGATTCCAAGTGTTTAATTGAAATTTCTTTGGGGACAGTAGTAATCATTCACTTAAGCATTATATTTATATTTGTGTGTCAAGGAAGGAAGGCAAAGGGCTAATAGACGGAGTGAGCAGAATGGCTGCTTTTCTGCTGCAGGCCATGACAAGCCAGCGATTCTCAAAGGAGTGCTTATCCTGGAGACAGCTTGCTTACGTTGTCCCCCAGAGACTGTGGCAAGAGGACAGAGATGTGACTGACAGCTGTTTCTTCGCAGACTGAGGCAGGATACATGATCCCGGTGCTGCCTGTTTAATCAAACTATTTTCAGTTTAGAGGATTAAAACACCTCAAGATGGAAAAGTATTCTGGTATACATTTATTCTTGGAAAGGCTATTCTTTTTACCTTCGTGGTCAGGATAGAGTGTCTACATCCCAGGGTACTTGCGCCTTCATGATTTTCAAAGCAAGTTAATGAGTCACTATTATTCTGAAAATATTTTAGCCACTAATTTGTGATGAGATCAAAATAAAAGTCACGATGTTACAAAAATTCTGCTTCCTTTGCACAGTCAGAGATCCTCTCTCCTTTCAGTTTTTGTTTCAAGAGTAGTAGATTAGCTTTAAACGGTTTATTCCACATTCTATAAATCTTAAGCGTTGACTCTGTTGTTTTCTGGGTTTTACAGGTGCAGTTTTCACCTACATATAGAGAAATGCTTGCATGTAACTGGATTATTTTTTTAACAACTTTTTAACAACTTTATTGAGGTATAATTTACAGATCATAAAGCTCTCCAATTTCAAGTGACCATCACACGAATCTTAGTAAATCCACAGAGTTGCACACCCATCACCGCAATACAACGTTAGAACATTCATATCGTCCCAAAAGGATTTCTGCCAGCTCCAGTCCCACACAACTGGTTTAACTCGAACCTCACATTGTAATGCCTTCTACTCATCTCCTAGGTTGGGTTTCCTTGGTTGTAGACTTTAGTCTATATTTTTGACTATAGTAAATATTATAATCCTTATTTTATGAGTGAGGAAATTGAGATTTAGAGAAGCCAGGAAATTTAGCCAAGGCCCCAAAGCTAAGAAGCTGGAGGAGTTGAACTTTGTTTTGTCTGATTCCAAAGCCCCTTTGCACAGAGTTGCACAAGTGCTCCTAGTTTGAGAGTGAGCTGGCTCTTAATGGAAGTTGGGGTTTAATCAAAGATTATTCTTGTTATTCTTGTGTGTGTTTAGCATTTTACTTTTCTAATTTCTCAGTTTTCTTACTATTACCATATATTATATGTGTACAAATATTATATATGTGTATACATATATACATAACATTTCTCTTTTTTTAGTCTGTGTTAGGGTTTGATGGCTGACAGTTTTCTGATACTAATGTATGTAATAGTTATTTTCTTTCCTATTAAGAAAATTTGGGTTTTTTTCTTTTCTCATACATATGAGAACATCTCAAAAATGTTTTGTTATTAAAAATAAAATTGCTGACATTGAAATATAATATTACAATATATATTGACCAACTAATTTTTTGTGTTAAATGTTTATTTAGGGATAATGTTATTCAGAGTTCTTTTTTCTACTATGTAAAAATAGAGATATAACATCTGACATATAGGAATGGTGCTAAATTTTATCAATTTTGACTGGTAAGGATTTTTTTTAAAAACTCAGATACCAACTCATGAACCTACAACAGAAAATAGTATAGGATGATGAGGATTCTTTGTAGATGCCACAATCTGAATTTGACCTCCTGTTTTTCTATTGATCAATTTTATGTCCTTCAGTAGGTCACATGATTTCCCCATCCTCCTTTCTTAATACCAAGCAAATAGGTCTGACTAAATGGCAGTTATTGGCTTAAACAAATTCTCAATAGGAAGTCAATGTTTTATCTTTTGGATTACTTAGCTATGTATGTTTCCTATAAAACACAGCTTCAAACAATTCAATAATGACTGCATTATTTGAGGTAAATATAGCTGATAGAAGAAGGAAATCCAAATATACATGAAGGATCAAACACAACCGAAATTAATTTAGCATTCCTGTGAAGTCAGAAATCAGTAATGCTAATGACTAGGTTCATTTCTTCCAGGTGGTGACTGGTTTCTCTCATCTGGTGACATTGCCCTCTTGAATTTGTCATTGCTGGTATCTCCTGTAGCATAAGGAAAGGAGAACGTGGAGCAGGATTACTTGTGTTTTATACTCTCTCTGGTTTTTAAATGGCGTGCACAACTTCTGCATCACTAGACACATGACCTGATCTAGATGCAGTGGAAACAATGACCGTGGCTGATTGGGTGGCCACTTTCTGGCTTCAGTCCTACACCATGGACAGGCAAACACCGATTTTGGTGGGCAGTTCTTTCTATCTCCAGCTGTTCTAGGCCCTGAAATTTAATGGTATCTGGAACCTTGGGTCAATTAGGTTTTGGGGGGCTGTTGTGGTGCATAACTTGGTTTCCTCCTCTCTCTTAAAGGAGAGATGGTCCCAATGAGCTGTCTTCAAAAGTTTTCTGGCCCACAATGGATATTTAAATTAAAAAGGAGATCACCTCTGGCTGAAGGGGATTTGGGAAGGGACAGCTCTAGGCAGGTCTTTTTTAAGGGTTTTATTCTCTCACCTCTTTTATTAATAAATACTTATTCAAATGATCACTATAGGAAGTCTAAAGCAGAAACTAAAGACTTTCAGCCCAAAGATCTTTTTTTTTTTTTTTTTTTTTTTTTTTTTTTTTTGGTGAGAGGAGGACAGCACTTTTTTAAAATTACATTTTCTTAGCCATTATTTGTAAATAAGTAAATATCACATAACATTTAGATTTCAGGCTTTTATGGAAAAAAATGCAAGACCTGGCCACATTAGTTCCACCTTCCCAAATGGCAAAAATCTACTGGAGCTGCATAACAGCTGCCTTATCAGAACCCTCTTTCATTTGTCTGCCGGCCCCCGCTCCTCCTCGCTGACCTTTACACTGGCTGACTTAGCTCTTTTATGTTAACCGCCTAGCTTCTGTAAGTCATTTAAATTTACAAAATATGATCCAATGGAAAACTGTGTGACCTCGTTTAAATTTTTATCTTTTTCAGGCAAGTAGATAATTATTAAAAACTTATGAGCAAGAATAAATTGAATCTCCAGTTTCAATTGTTCTTCCACCTGTTTTTGATAGAAAGTTCTGCTGCTTAATTCTCCTTTTTGGAAGACATTTCTTTATAAAATGAATTCTCCACAATAATTATTCCCCACTGGCTGTGTTACTTCCTATAGCCTTTTGGTTTACAGGATTTTAGGTTTCTGCTCTGAATTAATTTAAGTCCTGATTTTTCTCTTACTAGACAAAGGGTCTGCATAGCAACAATATATATGACAAAAGACATAATGGCACACTTTTTTTTTTTAATTTGGCAATCTTTTTCTTAGAGTTGTAGCTAATAATGTCTTTCTGAGGATGTGTAGTAAAATTTTGACATATGTCATGGTTGTCAAAGTCAGCATTAACACAAAATAATAAGTTATTTAATATAGGATTCAACTTTATTATTTTTTCAAGTAAGCTGTCGATCACCAAGTTCTGAAGTGGATTTCTTTAAAGTCTCCCTGTCTCTAGAGGAAAAGGGGGAAAGGCGGTGTGTCCCCGGACAGGATCTATGACTCATTATGTCAATCAAACCCCACTTCAGAAGGGAATAAAGAGATTTGTATCTCAAAGCTGTGCATAACAACTCCTCGGCTTTTCATTTCATATTTATGAGCGGTTTACTTTGAAGTGTTTATCAGCCAATGCGCAGAAACGTGGGGGAGCCTTGCCTGAAACCATACTCATGCGTCTAATCTGTGAAATGCTTGCTGAGCAGACTAGCTCATCAGTGCATGCCATGCAAAAATAAATACATAAATAAACTTTTTGTTATTTGAAGTCTTGAAGCCATGTCTTTATATGAACTATAAAAAGGAATAAATGGTGCTGAACATTTTGAAATCGGTATAACACAGGAAACTTGGCTCTGTGAAGTAAAAAAGAAGGGAGGAGCAGATAATTTCTTGCTTGAAATAAAACTAGGTAGAATGCAAAGAAGTAAAAATACATAAACATTTGCATATACTTCTCTGTATGGGTCTGAGTGACCATATGATGGCAGTCGGTCGTATAAGGCGTTTTTCTTGTTGTTGATGTTGTTGTTTTGTTTTTATGTTTTATTGAAGATGCAATTCTCAGAATGGTCAGGGAGATGGCACTGCCAAGATGTTGAAACTACTAAAACCTGTTTTGCATTTTTTTTAATCTGTACTTTTAGTTATATAAAGCACATAGAAATAAGAGTCAGGGAAGATGGAAAAAGCAGAGGGTATTCATAGAGTAAAATAAAGTGTGCATTCTTGATGAATGAAACTGCTATATTTTCCCATTTTTAATCTCCCCATGTATCTTCATTTAATTAATTAAGTAACTCAACAAATGTTTATCGAGCACCTACCACACTAAAGCCAGCTTTACGGTGGTAAAGATCAGCCACAGTTACCAAGGAGGATATGGTGTGCTGGGGAGGCCGATAAGTCAACCAGTCATTGTCAAGGTCACATATCAATTACTCACTTGACCAAGGGGCGCTCAATTCTCTACTGCTTTATGTTGGATTTCATATGTTTGTGCTTATTTCTTATTTATTTATAGCAAAAGGGGAGGATTTAAAGAAGTAAACCTAATTCGTGTTGATCATCTACAAATTATTGATTTGAAAAGCTGGGAGAAGATAAAGTCTAGGAGTTTATAAGCCATTCCCTTCTAAGAGGGTTACTTTCCTGTTTTGCCACTTTTCTTCAAATTCTTCATAGAGCCTCCCCCTACCCACCCCACCTTACAGTGTTCTAATTGGGAAAAGTAGCTCTGATACCTAGTCTCTCATTAGAAATGTTATATAATCAGTCGTTTAAAGCTAAAGTCTTGGGAATCAACTAAGAAAGTTTGTTATGTGAGAGAGCACATGGGTTTTGGACCCAAAAACCAATGCATGAATTGAAGCTGTTCCACCTACTCTTTCTGTGGCCTTCAGTACGTTTTTTCTTTCTTTTGAGATTAATGCCTTCTTCCTAGTTTTGTTCGGAGGAGTATGTGAGATTTGCATATAAAGTGTTCGTAACCCAGTCTTGACAGGTATGATACAAACAATAAGTATTAAGCCATAAATGTTTGTTAAATGGCTGAAGTAAGGAGCGAACTCATCTGATCCCATCTTTTTTTAAAATTATTTTTAAAGGAACCTGAGGACTCAGGGAATCAGGGGCCTACCCCGAATTACATATTTGTCACCTTAAATCAAGTTATCTAGATTACAAAAAATATATAGTTATGCTGCCCCCTGCATCTGCCTTCCCACCATTATCTACATAAGTGGAGTGGAAAATAAAGTTACCAGGAATAAGATTCGATATTGTAATTGTATATTTCTATGTTTATCTTATTAGCCTTTGAGATCCCCAAAAAGAGGGACACAGCTTTTCCGTCTCTGTATCCCTGGCTGGTTCTTAGCACACGTTATTGTCTATGTGTAGAACCGAATTGAATTAATTCATTTGAAACATGAACAGTGGGTGCCCCCGGGTCCGTGTTAGCCATATAATGGCAATGATTCTTGGGGAGACTTACGTACAAAGAAGCATAATACCTGCCAGATATGCAGCAACGTCAAGCGGGGCCTTTGTGGGGTGCGTTCCTGATAATGCTGATGGATAGGTTTTCTGAAAGGGCTCTTTTGGTTTGCTTATTCGAATGGAGATTGAGCACACTGCACACACGAGAAAGTGATTTGGAGCCAATTCTAAGAGAGAGGAAATTGAAGCAAGAAATAAGTGTTTGAAATAATAATCTGCTGCTGATCCCTACACAACCTGGAATGGGAGCACAGGAACTAATGAGGCCCCTAACCGCTTGTGCCAGAGACACACGGGACTTCGGCCAGTGCAGCAGCATTTTCCCTGGTGGCCTGTCCACGGCTATGAGGGAGCAAAGAGAACCAATGCCACCTTTGAGAGCAAAGCTGTCTTAATAAGGGAAAGGTTGTCTCTCAGACGAAGGCTCACAACGTGCCAGGTAGTGCGATGATTTTCATACGGCACCTGAAAACCCTCGGCAAAGAGAACTGTCTGAATAGAGAACAATTAAGTGTCACATCAGATTTCATTACCCGTCATTCCACAGAAGTAGCAGTTTTGCTGGGGAAAGTTGGCTTTTTAAGAAAGAAGCAATCGACCACAAGTGACCCATGATTTAAAAAAAAAAAAAAAAAAGGCAGAGAGGTGCATCTCACTGCTCGGCTCTGTCAGAGACATGCTTCGTGACTTTAGAAAGCCCTGGACCTTCCCTGGTTTTCCGCCTCTCAGGGGAGGTAATCTTTGCGCTTTCCACAGATGATGTTTATTCCTAAGGCAGTTTGGTTTGAAAATCTTCAATAAACGTGCTCTCTGAATACCGAATCCAGAGAGAGAGAGAGAGAGAGAGAGAGAGAGAGAGAGAGAGAGAGAGAGAGAGAGAGAGAGAGAGAGAGAGAGTAGACTCACTGGATTTAGGAGTTATCTCAGAAAAATGAGGAAGGGCCAAGGAAATTGCCTGTAATGAGGAAACAGTTGTTCCACTAATTAGGAGAGGTAGGATGACATGAGCACTGGGTGTGCCTTTGCCAAAACACCTAAAAGTACAGACAGGTACTTTTCCCGTGCCTCCGAAACAGCCAAGTGGCCAGAGCATTTGATGTTTACATAGGGGAAGATGTCCTTTGCACATTCCAGGACGATGATGCTATTAGAACACAGTCCACATTTTGTTAAAAAATCCTTTGAGCAGGTGGGTGCGTTGCTTCCTCGTGATTTGGCCTTCCATCCATGTTAGGGTTTCATGGAGGAAGTAGAGCTGCACCAGGACTTTGGTGAGCCCCAGGCACTTTTGCCTTCGTTAGCACCTTCCTCCCTAAAAATATTTAAAATTCTATCTTACCACTGCATTGGTATAAAGACAAATATGTTATTGTTATAGATTAAATTTTTTTCTACAAATTAAAAGTGGGTTTTTTTTTTTTCTGATTTTAAAAGAAATTAAACCATTCTCGTGGCCCGTAACAGTATTATGGGCCCTCGTGACTACGTCTGCTTGCTTTACTGGATAAGGTGGCCCTGGTCTGTTGAAACTGACATGTCTTAAAAAAAAAAAAAAAGACCTGTCTTTTTGCTGCATTCACTCATGGGTGTAAAAATATGATTCTCTGTGTTTTGAAATGCATACTTCTTGTCTTAAAGGTGATGCCTCCATCTGATGAAAAATAGAAGACTATGACATAATACTGCTTGATTTCTGTGACTCAGAATTCATAGTTACAATTTACACTAAAGGAATAATTGCTCCATATACACATAACCCTCATTGCTCTATTTTTCCTCCTAACGTAAGAGCCATTCTTTTTGAGAACGGTGTTTTTTCCATAAGAATCAAGGCAGCCCTAGGTAATGATGGGTCCATTGTTAATGTGTGCATTATAATTGATTTGCTTTCAGAAGTTTTCGAAGTTTATTAAATTTCACGTTGTCCCTTAATTCTGTTCTGCAATTGTACTAAACTGTCTGGTCTACGCATTGTCTCACTCTTCTTGATGTTAGCTTCATTCCTTCTACCGTCTCCTGAACCTCTCATACCTCCTCTCCATCCTCAATCAGAAGTGACCTCCTAAAGCCACTCGTGCCATCTACTCTCTCCCAGCCACCACTTTGCCTTCCTGCCTATCACTATATATAAACAATCCTACTCTTATCCCAGGTGAAACCCCCACTTGTGTGCAAAGTGTCTCCTACTGGTCTACTCAAGAAGGTTGTTTCAGGAAGCTTCGCACTTCTTTCTTCTAAATGAACCATCCCTCCATTCCTTCCAACACACACACAGGCTATGACTTTCCCAACTTCCATGCACCCACTTCTTCATCGGCCTCTGCCACATTCGTTTACTCCTTATCGCAGCCCATCTCAGAAGAGAGATCTATCTTATTGCCACTGGTTCCTGCCCCGTATTTTCTTATAAACACAATCAATCAGATTATCACACTTACCCCTCCACGTAACTGCTCTTGCCAAGGTCACTATGATTGCCATGTTGCTGCAGCATAACAATCAATTCTTAGTTCTCATCCTAACGACATGTCAGCAATATTTGAAACAGTTAATCACTCCCTCTTTGGTGCACTTGGTTCTCTTCACTTTTATTCTAGCACATGCTTGTGGCTTCCCTCCTACTGTACTCGTTGCTCTCGTTACTACTTCTTTACTGCTTCTTCCTCTTTGCTCGAAACTCTATAAAATTGATTTAGTGATCAGCCTTTGCTATTCTTTGCTTATCTATCTATAATACTCCACAATGTTGCTCTTGTCTAGTTCCATGGCATTAAATAGCATCCATGTGACCACAGCTCCCAAATCTATATATTTTATATCATACTCTTCTCATATATATTCCACTACTTACTCAGCATCTCTGTTTGTATGTCTAATACACATTTCGAACTCAGATATCCAAGACTGACATCTTGAACTTCTATATGCATGTGCATGCACACACATGCACACACACATACAAACACACCACTTGTTTTTCTTGTAGCCTTTCTCATCACAACCGATGGCAACTCCTTCCTAGTTTTCATTTCGGAAACACTGATGTCACTTCTGACTTCTGTGTTTCTACCACACCCTACATGCAGACCATTAGGAAATCCTGCTCTGCTCACCACTTCACTGCTTCCGTGCAGAATGAGCTATGCTCATCCCGTACAGTGCATTTGAGTGGTCGCCTAGATTCTGTTCTTGTTCTATCTCCCTAATGTTCTAATCCACTAGTCAGAACAATCTTTTAAAAATGTGGGTTGGATGATGTCACCCCTCGCCCCCAAAACAATGCAATGGCTTTCTATTTCACTCTGAGTAAAAACCAATGTCCTTAGAATCACCCCCAAGACAGTTTATGATTTATCTCTCATTAACTCTCAGACCCCTTCTCTTAAGATTGCAGATTGGTTCACTTCATTCCAGCCACAAAGTCCCTTTTGCTGCTCCCAGAATAAGCCAGGCATGCTTCTGCCCAGGCCCTTTGCACCGATGGTTTCCTTTTGCCCCAGGTATTAGAAAGGGTAACCCCCTCAATTCTTTCAAGTCCTCGCTTAAATGTCATTTCTTCCGCGTGGCCTTCCCAGATCAAATTATTAAAAATACTCCCAAATGGCTTTCACTATTCTCTTTTTCTTTTTCTTTTCATGGCGCTTATCACCTTTGAAGATATGACACCCTCAACTTATTCATTATGTTAACTGTTTATTGTGTTTGTGTCCCAGCTAAAATACAAGTTCCATAGGGCAGAGTTATTTATCTCTTTCGTTTACTGATATATCCCAAGCCCTTAGAACAAGGCTTAGTGCTCAGTAATCCCTTGATAAATATTGATCGAATGAATGAATGAATAGGGCACTTTACCTTTGTTCTTTTTGCCAGGAATCCCATTATTTTAGGTTTATGTCCCCTCTCAGGTATTCATATTTCTGCCCCATGTAGTCAGCTGTCTTTTTGCTTGATATACTTCATTATGATGTGAGATAATGAGATAGTATACATTATAAATGAATGCAGATTACAAGAGTAAGGGCCTGGAATTTTCTGCCACTGCTTCTGTTGCTGTTTCTACTACTTCACAATATTTCTAAAACATTTTATTCAGTACCATGTTTTAGCTATACTGTTAAGTGTTTTATGGGCATGTGTAACTTTATCTCTACCATCTCATGAGAATAGATATTATTAAACCTATTTTGTAGATGAGGAGACTGAAAATGGGGGTGTTATCAGTTACGTTGTAGGAGATCAAACTATAAGTGGTGGAGTAGGGATTCAAACTCTGGATGACTTGCTTCTGAAGCATTTTTAACCACAAGGATAAAGGGTTTTTCTTCAAGCAAGGGAAGTGCACAGGTTTTCTGACAGTGTATCTGTCATGTAATGATTCATTCGTAATGTTTGCTTTCTGGTTACTTTAAAAACAAATAAGATATTTTTGTAGAGCATTTTTTGGTTCATGGCAAAATTGAGTAGAAGGTATGGCGATTTCTCATAGGATAGGCTGCCCTCCCTCGCACATGCACAGCCTCACCATCATCAAGATCTCTCAACAGAGTTTTACACATTTATTACAACGGTGAACCTACATTGGCGCATCATAATTGCCAAAGTCTGTTTGCATTATGATTCATTTCAGGTGCTGTCCATTCTGTGGGTTTTGACAAATGTATAATGGTATCTATCTATCGTTATAATATCATACAGAATATTTTCACTGTTCTAAACATTCTCTGTGCTCTGCCTAGTCATCTCCCCCTGCCTAAACCCTGTTGGCCATTGACCCTTTTACTGTCTCCGTAGTTTTACCTTTTCTAGAATGTCATATAGTTGGAATCATTGAGTACATAACATTTTCAGATTGGCTTCTTTCACATAGTCATATTAATTTTAAGGTTCCTTCATGTCTTTTCATGGTTTTATAGTTCATTTCTTTTTAATGCTAAATAACATTCCTTTGTCTCAATGAATCACAGTTTATCCATTGGTTATATTTACTTTTGTTTCATAACGTTATTCCTGATTGACTGGAACTTAAAGAGACATGAAAATGAAGGCATTTCTTTATAGTCTAATTCAACATATAAACATGAAAACTTTGAGTGCCATGACTTAATAGAAAAATTATGATATCATAAATATTTTAAAGTATGAAATACTGTCTGGTGCCAGGTTTCTATTTTTAAATTATCTTAAGTTTTTAGGAAAAAAAGCTTTAACTCACAGAAAAGTGCAGAGAGTACGCAATACTCATCACTTGTAATTAACATGTGTTAATATTTTGTCAAATTTGTTTCAGATCTCCTCTCTCATCCCCAATTGCATTCTTCTGTCTGCACCTCTAGAATTAATTGCTATTAAGAAATTGGTGTATACCTTTGCAGTTCAAATTTATCATGTTAGTATATATGTATCTATATGCAACATATAGCACTCATATCTTTCTTATTGTGCTTTTATGACTTGACATGGATATTTTGAGATCTATTCATATTAAGACTAAGACCATTATTTCAGATAACTCTCTGCTCATAAAATTGCCCTTTTGTGGCAAAAGGTGGTTAGTATTCAAGGCTTATAGTACCTCTCATTGGTTTCTCAAGAGATTTATTTCCTCCCAAAGTAAGCCATGTATGAACTAAATTACTTACCACATTTAACTTTGGTTGCAGTTTTGAGTGGACAGTGTGAAGATCTTGTTTTTTAAAAGAAGTCATCGGTTGATGCCTCTAGATATGCCAAAATCCGTGTGAAGCTGTTATCTCCACTGCAAGTGAACACATCCATCACACACTGAAAGTAATGCTTGTAAAGTCCCTTGGTTGATGGCCCTAACCACACTGGGAATGATGTATTTTAGTGGTGAGTTAGTCTCTAGTATTGCTGAAACTGATCAGTTACAACATCACTCACAATATAAACATAATAGTGCTGATGGTAGAATATTTCAGCTGTAATGACATGAGACTTTTTTTACCCCACTGAGCAAGCTTCTGTATTCTATTCCTGAATTTCTTTTTGACATTGAGTGTATATGACTCAACAACTCTCTGTAAGTCAACAGCTGCCAGATGCTAAATGTAATTAAGGCTTTACATGTATTTGTAACCTAAGACATGTGTTTGGAACACAGGAAACAAGGTGGGAAAGAAAGAAAAGGAAAGTTATTGACTCAGTCTCAGGTATCCCCTCCCTGTCTGGTGGGTACTAACAGGCACTAGGAAACTAGGGTCTTGTCATTTTCTATGAGCTCAATGGCCAGATGCATAACATGGTTTTAGACAAGTATTTAAATCCTGACAGTAGTCACTGATGAAGCTGTTGATTTCGGAAATGGATTTCCAAACAAGACTATATCATTAATATTACTCCACAAATATTTTTGATTACAGAATTGACGCTGATCAGTTATTGAAGCAACATATCTGCTATACACACATTTACCTGGTGATAGACTGATCTAGTTGTTTCACTAGTTGTCAGAGTGTAGATGAGTTCATTAACTGCTGAGATCTAGGATAATCCTTCAGTGATGGGAAAGTCAAAATGTTTTCCAAACATCAAGTGCCTCTTAGAGACAGGAACCCTCATGAGTGCTGAGAACAGAGACGTCACATGCCTTTGTCACAATTTCAGTTGGTGCTGGTAGCTACTCTACTGACATATCAAATATTCTTTGTATTCTTTGCATTACTTTGAGAAAACAAGATATTACATTACTCAATGGAATAAACATGGAATATATCTAAATATATGCACCTTTTAACTGGGAAAAGTATTTCATTTATATAGCAGTAGAAAAGAATTGAAAATGGAACCATGTCCATCATTTTATAGTTTCACACTGACTATTAACATAAAAATACTACTAATAATAATAGCTAATAATTATTGACACCTCACTTTGTTCTGGAATGTTCTAAACACACACACACACACACAACACACACACACACACACACACACATACATACACAATGACCATAGGTGGCAAGTGCTACTATAATTTTCTCCATTTTACAGGTGTGAAAATTTAGACATAACAATATTAAATAGCATGATCAAAACACTGTAATCCCGAAGTAAGAGGAATCTCCAAGCAGCTAAAACAAAACAAATTAAGAACTGAAAATGAGCTAAAGAAAAAAATCTAAAGACTGAATTGAAGATCACAGTAGGTCTTCATTGAGAGCAAGCACTGCTGTCTGAGCTGTAACTGGGAGACGAACCTTGGGCTTAGAGCAAGAACGAGGACATGAAACTGAGATCCTGCATTAAGCAGGAAACTCTAAAAGAGATATGTGGTTAATCGTATTACATGGGCTAGACGGAAGCAAATCATATCTTTCAGGAGACAAGCATCCTCAATTTAGGCCTTTGTGATTTTGAAAAATTAAACCAATGTCAGTTAAAATTAAATATAGTTAAGTACATAAGAAAACATGCCTTCATAATTAAGAGCAGGCAAATCAACAACCAATTCTCATCTTTAAAGTCCTAAAATACTAGAATTTGTTAGATATATACTTTCAACTATGTATAATATGAAAATTAGCAAGTAAGACTAGAATAGAAACACTGAACAGAAGTAATTAAAAAGAAATGGTTTATAAATGAAATACATAATTGTTAAAATTTTAAAAAGTTTGCTGTATACAGTAAATATGAGATCAGGAATTAAAGAGAGAATCATTCAACCGAAAAAATAAACAAAAGAAATTAACAAGAGACAGTACAGAGAAAAAAAGATATTAAAAATATAATAGAGACATTTGGAGAAAAGGATGGCATTTAATTAGTAGAAAAAAATAAAGACTGCAGAAGTATTTAAGAGGAACAAGTGAGAAATTTTTAGAATAAAAAAATCATCTATTAGAAGTCAAAAACAGACATATAAGTAAAATAGCTCAACACATTTTGAAACTTAATAAATATGTTCAATAGAAATATAATATTTAAACAACAAAGAAAATGCTCTGAATAAAAACTTGTGAGATTCAGTAAAAATAGTTCTTAAAGAGCAATAGATAGCCTGACAAGCTTATAATAAAAAAAGAAAAATAATAGAACACTAATGACATAAAGAGTAAAATTTTAAAAATGTGAAAAAGAATAATTGAATGAATTTAAAGAAAATAAAAAGGGATCATTTGTATACATAAGGGTAGAAATTAAACTAAAAAAAATATATACAGATAGAATAAGCAAGATTTTGTATTTTGATAGACAAAACAATCGGTGGTGAAACCAATCCAGTTAAAAGAAGTCACAAATAAATTATACCAGGAATGAAAATAAAGTCATCATTTTTCAAATCTAGGAGATATTTAAAAGACTCAAGATACTTGCATAACTATGCTGATCATTTGAAAACATAAATGAAAATGGCACATTAGGAAAATGTATTCCAAAACTTTCAAAATCAACTCAAGAAAAAGTATAAAGTATTAATAATCCTATAATTTAAAAACTGATGAGCATCATAATAGCTACAATTAGTTGTGTAGTTACTCTGTGGCAGGCAGCATTTTAAGTGTTTTTACCTGCCCTATTTAATTTGATGCTCACAATAAGCCTGTGAAGGTAGGTGCTACTTTTTATGTCCATTTTATGAATGAGTAAATGTAGACTCATGAGGAGTAATTAATTCTAAGAATATAGGTCAATGAGTATTTTTAAAACAGACACTGGAACTCTCACTTTAACCCTAGACTATAGTGACTATTTTATAGGGCTGTACCTAAATTAATTGGAAAACTATATAGAAGCATATAAGACAGTGCCTGCCACACTATGAAGTCCTCAGTAGCTGTAATCTAATCTAGTAGCTATTCTCAAACATAGGACAGCTAGACCATTGCAGCAAATTCTCTCTCCCCGCTGCTCCCCGCCCCGGTTAAAAATATTGTTTGGATAGGCAGAGTCTCACATGATCAGCTACATACCCTTATAATGCTATTTCACAGGATGAGAAATTGGTACAGTTTTTAGCACTGGAATTGATTTTTAATCTTGTTGGAATTTTTATCAGTAGAAAAGAGTCTCCAGCAAGCTAGGTTACTGGACATTTCATTTCCATTTGTGATTTGGCAGTTGTTCAGCAGAATCTTTTGTTGTGTCTGCTTTGTGGTTTTTCAACTTGGGCTTCGTTCAGGTTGGAACGTGAAAATGCCACCATGTCAGAGGAGACTGCCACATTCACCTTTCTCCTTGATGTTACAAAGCTCACAGAGAAACCAAGAATATTGGAAACGCCTGTCTTCACTGACCATTTTGGTGTTTCTTTAATTTGGAATGTGTTTATTTACATCGGAATGATTCTAGTTACAAATTATGAGTTGTGACACATCAGACGTTCATATAGAGATTAAATAATTTAAAGTGTAAAGCACCAAAATATTAACATTTTAGGCTCTGCACATAAAAGAACATTGTGATTCTTAAAGTACATTTTTGAAATATAAATATTTGACTTAAATTTTTAGGAAAATAATGCATGTACATCTATTCTGTAATTTTAAGCCACAGGATTTTCTGTGAACAGTTTTGTCAACTTTTGGGAAAATACCTGAATGTGTAAAATCAGGTGAACTTTAGAAGGGCATTAAGAGAGTTTATATGAACAATTTTAGTGTACACAAGCATAAAACATTAGCATGCATAAGTAGTTCCTTCAGTGGCTTTCAAAATTGTTATTATTGTGTATACAAATAAGTAGATTTAGATTTGTATGAAAATAATGTTTGAGGTAATGGTGGCAATTGTTTTGGACTCGTTCTGTGTGGTTCATACATATTTATAATTGCTCAAAATTGAAATAGAAGATATTAATATTGAATATAATAAAACAATTTGGTGACATATTTTGATTAATCAAACAAAAATAAAAGTTATGTGTTATTTATAATTGCTACATTTTTTTGATAGCTTTCTATTTTGCAGAAGTTTAAGGCATTAGGTCAAATTACTTCACGTACTGTGATAAAAGCTACAGCATTATAGTTTATACCCTTTACTTAAATACCTGTTTGAAAAATTTGGAGTTGTTATTATTTTCTGACTTTAAAATGTAGACTCTAACATTTGCTCAAGAAAAGTGACCTGTGTTTATTTACAAAGATTCTCTTTTTCTTAGGATAAATGATCCTAGAAAAAGGCCACTTAAAAAAAGGAATCAATGTTCAGAAAGAATCAAAATTATATGTTAAAACCTAAAAATAATTCATTGCAACTTTATTTTGAAAAAAGAATTTATTATCAAGAGTATATTTTATTTTATGCTTAATACAATTTATCATTTCAACTATAATTATTGAAAAGAACAAAGAATAACAATTTGTGTGGGGAGTATAATATACACTTTATAGCAAAATTATGACTGCACAATATTACACCATTTACTTTAGATTTGGTTTGGCAGCACGGTCAGAGAGGGTCATTTTTTGCAAAAAATAAAAACTATGTATATTTCATGGATCCATTAATTTTCCTAAAGGCCTCTCATTAACCTTTTATTTAAATAATTATCATTTCTCATTCAAGTTGAGATTTTGTTTTTGGTTCTTGGTCTGATGAGTGATGTGTGTGTGTGTGTGTATGTGTGTGTGTGTGTGTGTGTGTGTGTGTGTGTGTGTCCTGGCCATTTGAAGTATTATTTGAAACTCCAGGTCTTATATAAATGTCCTATTTTAGCAGCCTTCCTCTGACATCGAGCCTGTGGGAAAAGGGGGCACTGAGGCTTGACCACAGGGTGCAGGTGAAAGTCCCAGCTGGCTCCTCACCTATATTACCCAACGAGGCGGGGCGATGGGGCAGAGTGGGGAGGGTGCAGGAGGGTGCTGTCACGCTGCCGGGTGGAGTTGTGTTTTCCAGCTCCCCACTAGGGCTCTGCAGGTACCAAGCCAGATGAGAAGAGGAAAGGCGCCCTCAGGACACTTGCCCATGAGTCTTCCAGTGGTGGCGAAATCAGATTTCCTGGGCAGCCTCCTGTGACAGCGGCGCGGTGGGAGCAGGGGGGCGCTTCACGATCCCTGGGCGGGGATGGAAGTCCAGGATGCTCGCATGGCCTCCAGCGACACATTGTGCAGGAGTCAGACAGGCGTGTTCTTAATGAATCAGCATTAGTTCCTGCCCACTGCTGGTCGTCTTTGATTCCACCCCGATGTGTTCCTGGATTTGGGGGCGGGGCCCCTCATACAGCGGACTTTACGTTGGGCTTAGTTTGTCTGCTCCCACTGGCGTTTCCAGTTTACTAATTCTCCAACACTAGGTCTGGGATATATGAGGCGAAAAGAAAATCCAAAGAACTCGCCCCCGTGTCCTTCCTCGGACTCCAGTAGTTCTGTCTTCTTCTCAACAACGTCTAGCTCTTTTAATGTGTGGATTTTATTTGTACCGTCAAGGGTTTTTAGCTGTATTTAGTGGGAGGAATAGAAACAAGTGGAAAATCCCATCCTGATCTGAAACCAGAAATCCATCAAATCATCTTCGGAAGAATTCATTATCAGGCCAACATCTATTTCTGTTTTCTCTTAGTAGCTTCATTCTGTTGAATTTTGGTTAGATCTCACATTAGCACCGTATTACTTTGTAGTTCCAGCAACTAATTGATGACATAGACACTGATATGGTGGTTGATAGGAAAAGAGATACTAGTAGTGAGTAGAGATAAGAGGGGATTCATTTTATAAGTGATTTTTAGTGACCGTTTTCATGTTCGCTCCTCTGTGTAAAATTTCTTCTCTTAAATGCAGAGGGCTCATCTCATGGACATTTAAATAATAAAAGTGTTCTATATTGTACTCCACCATTACTACAGTTAACTTTTTTTCTTCCTGCCCTCATACTAGAAAATTCGTTCAAATGCTGACATTTTCAGTGCTATTTGTATTCCCTGGTATTACCATGACATGATAATTCTGACTTAGCGACATATGTGCTTCTCCTAGTTAAAGGTTATTTGAAAGTGTGAGAAGTTGTTAAAAACTTAGAAAATAAAGCCATGATCACAATGCACTGACACATCCTTCCTTAGAATCACATCCCCAAATAAAGTTAGTTGGCCAAAGGACGACTCTTGATACCTGTTGCAAAATTTTTCTCTCAAAAACAACTTGCCTCGATAACATTAATATGGGGGGCGCAGTGGGCTGTTTATTGGCAGTAGGCATAAAAACATACCTGAGATGAAATGAGTTTGACACATTGTCTTCATCTACCTTAATCAGTGATATCAAGACTATTAAAGGGTAAACATCTTTTTCACAATTACTAAAATAGTGTGCTTCTTTTTATCGTTCTGCAAGATAATAAAGAATGAAATGATGACTACTTTCCGCTAGAGACCTTAGCTTGGAGAATTACACAATGACTAGTCTCTTTCTTTCATTCAAAGCTGCCATGGAGCTTAATAAAGACTCAGTTTTGCAAGATGAATTAAAGCAAAATCAGTCTTCTATCAATGAGCAAAGTAAGTGCAAACAATACGTTGGCATACTATTAAAATTCCCCTGTATATTTACATGATGAGCATGGGGCTTCACGCTGTAAGATGAACTATATGAAAAATTTTGTCTGAAGTAAATTCACATAGAGAAATGTTTGGGAAACTGAGCGGGGAAATGATAACTTCTCCACAGATTAAATGTCCAGTTCCTCAAAGTAATGAATCTACTGCTAAATGGACATCCGCTGGGCAAGCTGTGAAAGGGTGAAGGTAGGGCCACCAGATGACTTATTCCCTGGTATTACCATGACATGATAATTCTGACTTAGTGACATATGTGCTTCCTGTCCTTTTCCTATGCAGTATTTATTACTGTATAGATTGTAGTTTGTTTATGCGATTCTTTAATGTCACTTTCCTGATTCAACTATAAATACCATGCACTGTATTTTTATAATGCTCACTGTTATATCCCCAACGACCAGCACAGCACCAGGAACAATAAATATTCATTGAATGATTTAATAAATGATAGACCAGTTTATTCTTTCTACTGTGTATATGGCTCACCCATTTCATATCTTAAACCAGCGAACTTAGGAAAGGCTTGGTCCAGAATATGTCCCAGGCACTTAGAATGACGTTCCTATTCTTTGAGTTAAGAACAAAAAGATACCAAACTAGGAATTGTGAGACATGGGTGGCATTGGGAAGGAGTGATCCTATTGGAAGAGGAAGATGAGATGTTTAAAGGTAATATTTTTGAGGAAACAATTCTGTTTTTAAAGGAAAATCTGCCTTTCTAGAAGCCAGTGTGAACTTATTTACTTTTTTCTGCTGAATTCAGTACAGGACCTCCGATTTTCTTCACAATGTTCGTTTGTGACTTTAGGGCCGAAGGTCCAAGTCAAAACTCTTGAAACATACTTATTTTCTTTTCTAACATTTACAGTTGCTTAAAAATTTTATGCAAATTTTAACTGATTCGTGATCATCTCCTTTGTTTTAACAGAAAAATAATGTTTTAATTTCTTATCTTTAAATAAATTTGATAACTAACGAAGAGACGCCATATTTATTCCATGGATTCCATGGCCTGAGCTTACTGCCTATTACCGCTAGCACTCAGACTGAAAGCACATGAGATGCTCTGAGCATTGAGGCTTCCTTTCTTCATACAGATGTTTTCCTTTCCCAAGGAGGTTTTTGAAACTAGTTCCAGATAATGAGATGTGGGGAAACTGTCAGGAAAGTTGCCTTAACACATAAACACTCCATTTCAAATCGAATCATATAGCTAAAAATCCCCACATGCAGAATAAAAGCACGTATGTTTAATTTGGTTTGTTTTCATTTATGGTAAGGAAAGGAAACAATATATTTCGCAACTGTCTAGAACAAACATGAGCTCTAAAGACAAGAAGGAAGAATGCTAGCATTCAACAACTTTTTTTTTCATTTACTTAAGAATGTGAAAATCAACAATAGAAAGTATCATATCAGATATACATATTAACTCAATACCTTTAGTTTGCAGACTACTGAAAGTGAGATATACATTTTAATGTACAATTATGAGTAGCGAACGACCAAGGATACAAACTGGAACAGAGTATGCTAGGCAGAGAATTTCAGACAGCATGACAAAGTAGGCCCAGGGAGTAAACAGCAGCACTTAGAACTGTGCTGATGGCAGTGAGGACGTCCCTCTTCCCTGCACAGGTGATAGGAAATCATCCCGTGCCCACAGGACTGTTTGCTTGGGTTAGCTCCCCAATGAGTAGGTTTCAGTCTGCAGAGACAATTATGTATAGAATTGGGTTTGATTCCGTTTCCACAGCCAAATATGGCTGTGGAAGTTCAATGTGCAGTGAAGAAAGGAAAGTAAGACCTCAGAATAAAAATACGTGCCTGTTACAAATTAAAGTCACACTAGGTTAATATGAACAGTTATTTGGTGCCTTTTAAAAATAAAAGCTGAGAAACGATATCATGTATGCGGATTTTCATAGAGTGTGAAGTTTATCCTGAGCTTGCAGACATGAGTGACAGGGAGTGATTCTCATATAATCATTATACATAGAGTGAGTAATCTCATGGTTCTGATGTTGTTTATAGTTTTCCTTACTTACAGGAGTGCATTTTTTCACTGCATTTTGTTATTGTCTGTATATTGGTTAAAGACAGAAAACAGCTTTATCTGTCAATAAATGGAGTGTACCACATGATTCCATCTAATTTACACTGAAACCTTAACATTTTGAGAACCTGAATGGTAAAGCACACAAATAGATAGAACATTCACTATGCAAAAATGTTGCCAAGTTGGTTTTTGATTGAGACCATTTGACATTGTAGAAAGAGCACAAGCTTGGGTTCTGTGGATTAGAGGTGAATCCTGGACCGGCCACACTCCCAGGTGTGACCTGGGACACATTTTTTTTTACCTCTATATAAAGTGTTCAACTTCTAAACTGCTGGACTGTTATGAGATTTAAATAAGATAAAGCTATAAAGTGACTGGCCACATGCCTCATACATGGTGATATGTAAGTGATCAATAAATGCCTGTTCTCTTCTCATAAAACCACACACCCACATGCTCTCATATTCACTGTTCATTGGTGAAACCTTGTGTTGGCAAGGAGAAATTGTTTGATATCACTTAAAACAAAAGGACTGACTCTTCATAGGATACTGATTTAGTTAAATATATATCTCATTTTAAAAAACAGTTTGGTATATATATATATCATATATATATGATATATATATATGTATATGATATCTCTTATATCTCATATATAAGACTCACAGTTATCCTGAGAAGAATTTAAGAGATTGATGCCCAGATTTTACAGATGGGAACAGTGAGGCTCAAAGAGCAAAAGGCTTGCCACAGTGAGACCAGTGGGAAGTTAGGACTGGTACCAGGTCTCCTGGCCGCCACTCACATTTATTGGAGGATTAAGGTTCTTTGGCATGAAGACAGACTGCTCAAGATCAGATCCAGGTTTTGCTACAATCTAGATGTGTGGCCTTGGGTAAGTCACTTAAATTCTCTGTTCCTCTGTCCCCTTATTTATAGAATGATTGCGATAATATCATCCTCTTTCTAGAATTGTTATAAAATTTAAAATAAAAGTTGTAAAATAAAAGATACCTAGAGCCAAAGTAAGTGCTCAGTGTATTTTAGTTATTATTATAAATTCAACATTTTTTGTCTCTTTGCTTTTTAGCTACATGGTGCCACCTGGACAAGAGTAAATGCTTAAAATTTTTAAAAATAAAACCTGAGCATTTTGTCCTAGGATTAAAATTAATTTTAGATGCTTACTTTTTTTGTTCTCAAATTTACCCCGATATCCTAAATACTCTCGTGCAAGACCTCGTCCTGTATTTTTTTTTTTTTGATGCGAAAGTGTCTGTTTGCTTTTTGTAAGAATGAAATTTAGCTATAGAAAGCATTTCACAGCTTTTAATCAGTCCCTCTTGCTGTCACCCTAGGAACTAACTTCACGCTTGCCGAGCTGGGAATCTGCGAGCCCTCCCCGCACCGCAGCGGCTACTGCTCCGACATGGGCATCCTTCACCAGGGCTACTCTCTGAGCACAGGGTCCGACGCTGACTCGGATACAGAGGGAGGGGTGTCTCCAGAACACGCCATCAGACTCTGGGGGAGAGGGATAAAATCCAGGCGCAGCTCCGGCCTGTCCAGCCGTGAGAACTCGGCCCTTACCTTGACCGATTCTGACAACGACAATAAGTCAGATGATGAGAACGGTAGGCCTGCTTCTTAAATACCTTTGAATGTTCTGGGTACTGCACAGTGTTGGGCTTGGGACGTTTTTATTTATTTTTTTAATAAAGAGGCATCGAAAACCATTCATTTTTCTTTGAAATTGACTTCGTCTACCCAGTCTGAGCTGGGGGAAAATAAACCAGCCAACCTCAAGTGCATAAGAAATGAGAAGAGAATTTTAAAATCTCTTTTTGATGATAACACAGAAGCCAGGTATAGTCAGTGGGTCTTATTAGCAAGTAAATTACATTGCAAAAGTGGAAACTTGATAAACTATGACCTATACCTAGAAAATGTCCTCTCTCCACAAGTTTCTAGGTCTTTGTATTGATTTCCCCTTCCCCATTAATGGCAACCTGGGTTATTTTTTTTCATGAAGATCTCTTAAGAATCCTACCTTATCTTAGACTTTCATTTCCAGGCGGCAATGCCTCATATCCGTATTGAAGATCAAACTTGGAACAGATACTCTGGAGTTTAATAATGACAAATAGGAAGAGACTTGTCTTCAAAAAAGTGTTCTCTTATATGTTTACTTTTCTCCTTGGTACCTGTGTAGGTTAATGGCTTCCCACATCTTCTATCACAAATCACTATTGCTTATCCATCAGCTTTGTAGATAGGTTTTAATGAAACTTTGAAAATTAAATGCTTCCGATCATTAAGCAGTAAATATAGGGAAGCCTAAGAAAGTCATTAAAGAGATAAGGTGCTTATTTGTGGATTTCTGAGAGACTCAGAGCTGTGTTTAGTCAAAAACGTTTTTAAAAGACAAATTGCATTAGCTACAGTTGATTTATGAAGAAAACATCAAATGCTATGTGGGTTGTTATGAATATATTGTGTGTTTGCTAAAAAGAATTACCATTAAAATGTTTACAAATAGATCAGTTAAGGATGTTTATATAAAATATTATAAACTCCTACTAGAGCAGCTTTAAGTATTTTCTTGCATTTAAAAAAGAAAAAGAAATTTGCAGGCGTACAGCTTGTTGTGAATGCAAAAGCATAGCTAAATATTACTTAATCTCAGAACTGTTGAAAATACATCATTTCCTAGGTAAGTTGCATAAATTTGAAAAGATGTCACTTTGTTGCATTTAAAGTTATGCTTAATTCTGAAATAATTTATTCTGCAGTGGGGACAAGGGGATGCGTCTTACTTATGCCTTCGTTCGTGTAGCTAATCAAGGTGTGCTCTCAAGGAAAAATCCGCACTTGACTCCTTTTGAATTTTAACAGAATTCTGACACTTGGCACATACAACACTCTATGATGCTTAGTTGATAAGAAATTACTTTCAGAAGTTTTTGTAAAGGCATACATTGAATTCATTTACCGATGTACTTTTTTTTAACGTCTTTGTGTGTCAGATAGGATCACACATGGAGGCAGTTTGATTGCCTAATAAATAAAATCACTTGCAATCCAAGAACTTAAGGAACATTTTAAGCAAGGTGTGTCAGGAGAACTTCCACATTTGGTATTCTCAGTGGTCTCATGGGAACCATCTACACAGAATTATTTATATGTATTTGTAGAATCTGCACCCTCTCTTTTTAAAACTGTATCCATCTCTAAAAACTCAACTAATAGGGGAGGTTTCCAGTGAAGCAAAAGGAGCAAAAATACTGGCCTTAAATTTACCTAGAACTGTTATGGATGGTAGAACTTTATAATTCATGATGTCTTTGGTAGACCAGTAGTCATCTCCTTTTTCCAACATTATTTGAAACATCACATTTGAGCAATTTTCATCTTGAGGGAGCTTATATAAATACCTATGTGCTGATAGGAAATACAACCTTAGATACAGCATCTCATTTTTTTTTTCTATAATGCTAGTTATAATGTAGTCAGAATTGCATAAAGAAAAATAGAAGCATTAACCAACTCTTTCATGCCTGTGTCTGGCAGAGTACAAAGGAGATACCGAAGCCAGAGTGCAAGGTTTGGTTTGGTGATGCATGGTTATTTTAAAATGTACATTTAGAATGTGTTTCCTTTTCTCTTCTTAAGATTCTTCAGGAGTTCCCATATTCAAAAGAGGTACATAATGCACGTTCTGTTGTCATTTGGGGCCAGAATTAAAAACAAGACATTTTACACGTCACATTATAAACTCTTTTAAGAAATTAAAAAGTGAGGAACAGGCTACTCTGCAGACCGAAGTGTTAACTTCAGTCAACTTCTTGCTCTTTCCTTTTGACAAAGTCTGTTTAGCTCACAGAGAAATCAATGTGTTTTCACATCACTGATTCTATGAAGTTGGGGGATGTATTATCATATAGATTGACAGTTGCCCCACTGGTTCCACACCACGGCATGGACACTTGCGAAGCCATCATTAATTTCCTCACACTCATACCCCGCAATGGCTTCCTCCATAATAAACACTCTGTCCTTCAGAACCAGATCAATAACCTTTTAGGTATGCCTCTCTTGAACAGGAAGTAACAAGAATCTATGCTTTGAAAAAAGAAGCACTCCGATTTCATTTTAGATTTTAAGGATATGTGCTCATTCAATGAACCTTTTCTTTGGGTCCCATACCTTTTTAAATTTCATTTTTATGGTAGGATCTTGGGGGTGCATAGAGTTTCATAGTGCTTATTTAAAATTTCCTCTATTGTGTTTTGCTAAATATAGGTAGAAAGTGAAAACATCTCAAAAGCCACCTTCTCTCTCTATAGTATGGAATATGTGTCCAACCTTCAGATGAATGTAATAAAATTCCCAACTGCCAACAGTTCTTCTTGCATGCTGCTGTGACAAAGATGACCTACTAGAAACTTGAAGGCCCTGTTAAGCTGAACACAGGGGAATTTTTCTTTTTTTTTTTCAGCATGGACATTTTAGAATTATCGCCACTTACAGCTCTGAGTCCTTCACTTGCTGTGTGACCATCACGTTAACATTGTGCTGGCTTGGGTGGCTTTAAACAGATAAAACCCTCAGGTTCTGGTTATTTTATCTGGTTTTTAACTCTGTCTTTGAGTTAACAATGGCTTAGTTAGAAATGGCAATGAGAGCTAACAACAGCTGGGCCGTTTTTACCACTGTGAAATTTGACTGCATCTATAGAAAGGGCTTTTCCAGTGACTTCAAATTAGAATCATTCCTTTTTTGAGTAATAAATGTCCCACTTAAAATATATCCTCTCCGAGGCCCTTGGTATCACCCGAGTTAGAAGAAAATGGGGCAGTCACTAATACACAAGAATAACTAATTGCCTTCTTAAAAATGCAGAATAGCACACACTGTAAAAAAAAATCTGGTCTATGTACTCTTGAGTCCCTTAGGCAGTTTCTTCACCTTGGGGACTTTAAAATATCCTTGAGGGTTTTTTTTTTTTTTTTTGGTTTTTTTTTTTTCTTCCCCACAGCATAACTCTAGTTTCAGTTATTTTATTGGAAATGCAGAAAGAAAAAGAGAAAAGACAAAGAAAATGAGCTCGGCTCTGGGATAGGAAGCCAAAAATTACAGAAAACTAAATCTGGCCTTGGTTAAAGCTTTAAAAAAAAATTATCCTATCCTTCCCCTCTCTGATTCCACCCAAAGTAAATAAGGACAATGTTCATTTTCATCTATTGTCAATTGGGAAATTTATAATTCTCATAATGTAGTTTGAGGTTGAAAATATAAATGTTGGGTTAATTCCATTCCATTTCACAAAATGCATTTATAAAACAGGCCGGCTCTCGGCACGTAATGGATTTGTGTAAAGTGTATTTGTGGAACACAGATTCTATTAGATCGCGAGTCCTCTTGGCAGAGGTCCGCGGTGTCCGTGTCTCCTCGGAAGGGCTTGAGCACACCCGCGTACTCGCCGCATGTTAATTGAGACACGAGACATGCACTCTGAGGGGAGGAGCATCTTCCTTAGTACCAGGGACAGTGTCGGCAGGTTGTTAACTGCCAACCGCGTTGCATTCATTTGTCATATGAGGTACGTTTTTTCCCTTTCTCTTCAAAAAGCGGCTCCTCAGAAAATTTCACATTAGAGTGCCCTGTAAGTAAACACATCCAAGACCTTCTGTGGGTTTCTTTCTCTGCCCCACGCTATTGCTCTCTTACATACTCTTAAACTTATTTTGTGTCTCATAATCCCCTGTACTCCTTTCTTCTCCCCCACCCTACATTGAAAAGTTACAGAAAATGCCTAGAACAATGTAAAACTTATGTAGATGCACCAGATTAATTATATCCAGGGCTCATAATCTGCTCTTAAAGTCAGAGTAAGAATAATAAAAGAGTTAGCTACAAAAATTATATAGTAATATTTGACTGTACTTTTGATGTTGACACGGGGATGATTTTTTTTCTCCAGACAAATTTTATGGAAAAACCTCCATAGAACCTAAAGAAAATGTCTCGATTCCTTAAAAAACATGAAAGGGAACAAAACAAACTTCAAATCCATTTTGGTGACAATGACTTCAAACTGTGTTTTTAAGCTTTTTTTTATACATGCAAATTTGAAAGAGCAACATTTATAAAGAAGAATGTAAATTGAGTATGGATTGGAAAAAAAGACATGAGAACAAAATGTCACAGGTTCTCAGTCTTGTCTGTCCCAAAATTAAAGGATGATTTGATTTTTAATAACTCCCGTCAAATTCTCTAAAACTGCAGATATTAGAGGCCGTGGGGGCACCTGATTTTACAAAAAGTTTATTATACCTTTTTGTAAAAATTATTAGTAGGAGTCCTAAATATATAATTATCACAATGTTAAAATACAGCTGCTAATATAGAACAGACAAAATTTCGAAATATCACCTTGTCAAATGGCTTAATACATAAGCAAGAAAAAGGATTGATGTTTTGCAAACATACCTGTATGAGACTTCAGTGATTTAGTTTTTGGCAAATTAAGCAATACTTACATTAAAGTAGAACAGAGTACTGGAAGGACTGTCAAAGTATGTGCCCGATTCCAGGGCTGCATGTTCCAGATTATAAACTTTCGTGTCACGGTTCTTAGTTATTTATATATTTCTTCCTTTCCTTTGGTGGTTTCTTTCATGTTTGTCAGTGCTCCCAGGGGCTCTCAAGCAATGGCCCCATTCAATAAATACAATAACTAAAATGAAGCACTAAGCCTTCCTTTTGGCAGGGCCAGCCTGATTATTACACATGTAATCTCCAGGCCTTTGGGGAGACATTGGGCTTGTGGATAATCATTCGGTTTTAAGCTGCTGAGTTCCTGATATCTGTACTTTCGCTTCAGTTAAGTAGCAAAAACACGGTAAATGAGTGAGAGGCAAAATGTTTTTGTCGGTCACGATTGGAAGCCTCTTCACTCACGAAACTCTTTAACTTTTTGCTTACTGTCCAGCCACATTTTTAGTTTAGTTGTCTGTTTTTCAAGGATCAATTAAAATTCAAATTTGAGTGGTGAGGATGTAATCAATTATTAAAGGCCCTACCTAAATAAAAATGAGTTAAGCTAACGAAGTTGACAGTATAAATTTTCCTACCAGACAGCTGAATCAGGATGAATTTGAGCAGAAAATAACGACAATTTCAAAGGGTTTTTGAAAACATATGAGAAGCAATGAGACATTTCACCGTCCCATTCTGAAACTGGGACACCATTGAGTGCCAGGAGGAAAAGTTGAAGTGATAGATTTGTAAGTAGGATAGAAATTGTGAATGTGTAGGTGTTATGCACACGTGCTTATCCATAAGGACTAAACCATTACTCGTGATTTAATGCTGAATATTATTTAGTGCCAGCTGAAAGCATTGGCCTAGAAAATTGTCCTTCCTGGTTCCTGAACTCAGTTTGAGGAAATATTAGAAGATCAAAGGTGGATGTAAGAGACTGATGGAATCATCAGTAAAAACGAAGGTCACAATTATTCGTTTATGAGTTGTTCATTTAGTCAGTGCAGCATCTACAAAATTAGACATAAACCAACATTTTAAAAGTGGGAGATTTCATATTAAAAATATGCCACTTTTGGCTTCTCTTCAAATATACAAGACCTGGTAATACTTGTTCCCCCAGGGACCGATTGGGTTAGAAAGAATAACAGTAGTGTTTCTGTTTGGGCCCATGTCATCTGATTCACCTGAGCTTCCATCACATGACTCCTCTTATTTAAGGTCTGCCATAGCTTTTGTGGACACTTGAGTTATTCAACCTTGACCTACATCCAAACTTTAGGAAAATCAAGAGATACAAAAATTGATAAAAAGAAAGCTGGAAACCAGCAATTTTAGCTTATTTTAACATGTGTTTAGAATAGTCATTACATCTTTTTATAAGTTTGACTCATCTGTAAATGAGTTTAATTTTTCTAGAACAAATTTAAAATAGTTTTAAGGATAAACTAAACTAAAATTAAATTAAATCATGGAAAAATAAGTTTAACTTGGAATTTAGTAAAGTAATTATGTATGTCAGAGGAAACAGTAAAGGGGTGATATACCATGACCATCTTCTAAAGCAGGTGCCCTGAAGTACTCAAAAATTAGTCAGAATCTTTGATTTTAACACATATATTTAAAGCAATTTTAATGTGAAGGCATCTAGGGGACTTTTAGAAAATAGATGGACGGAAAAACAACTTTCAAAACTTTAGGTACTTGAGCAGACTGAGGAAAACCCCAGGACTTTTGGGGAGAAAGGCATTTAAAGATGAGAAAAATGACTTTGTTGTGCTAATTGTGTCCAGTTTCAATCAGGCAAGTTGTTTACAGAGTCTGTCCCATTAAAGTGGAAGACAATAGAGCAAAGGCTAGAAGAGGAAAATGCAGTGAAATACAAAGACTCTAGCACACCAAAAGAGAGAAAGAATTTGGAGTAGCACTGGGGAAAAATGCTAAGCTGGGACACAAGTGAGAGCCAGAAACGGTGCTCACAAACTAAGACGTGCACCTCTACAAGTGGCTAAGCAGGATACCCAAGCATTATTCAGGGAAGCGCTCTCATTCGCAGTGCAATACCACTCCCAGTTCTCTTCGCATCCCAAGGATATTCGGTGAAGGAGAAAAGATTAATTTAAATACAAGCATGTTTACTAATGGAGGAAGGCTGAAATGTTTGAGTTGGTGTTCTTTTGGAACTTCCACTCAATGGAGGTTTATACTGGTCCTAAGGAAATTAAAAAAGATCAACACACCACAGCAACATTTCTGCTTTTATTAAACATAAAAGGGAATGAGGGGGAGGGCATGGATTTACATGGAGAGAGCTGGGCACAAGAAGAGGTTTGAAAAGTATTTCTTTATAGTGTATTTATTGCAAGAATACACTATTATACAATCCCTGGTTGAAAAGGATCTTTGAAATAAATTTTAAAAAGAAAATTGGCATTTGAAAGCTGGATGAACATCGCTTAGATGTGCATATTTTAATACGTATATAAAATGCGCTGAAAAAACGATGTTGTTTTATTTAGCATTGGTGAAAAGTAGCTAAGTAATCTCAGAATGAGGAGATACTTTAATTTTGGAGGGTGCTTATTTTTATTTCTGAAAAGATTTAAGGAGTGGCTGCTGGGTGCTCAGCATTATACAAAGCCGTTGTGTGTGACTCTCTGTACGTGGATCTATGCTGTATGTATTTCGGGGGAGGAGACGGTTGGGGGGCTGATTTCTTAAAATATAAAATATAGTCTTCTATGTCCTCCCTTCCCAACACTGATCTCATCCCCTAGAATTTTTTCTGCCCCTGCAATACCCTGCATCCAGGAGGACTGATCACCCCATCTGTGAAATCGTCTATCATTTCATTTTACTTTTCTGTGAAGATCAGTGGGGTCATGTTTCCAAAACATGACTTTAACAAAACATGACATCGTGATTCACTGGGATGAAAAAAAAAAGATGAAAACTTCTGTTTAAATTTACTTTTCTTCTCTTTATATTTTTAAAATTTCTATTCTTGAGTATGTTTTATAGTGCGTGTAATATATTAGTTATCTGTACGCAAACATATAATAGCTTACATAAATGCAGAAATGTGTACATTGGAAGTCTGTCCAAGAGTTTTATATTTATATAATATATATACAAAATGTTAAGTGACCATTGTTTTATACATTTTTTTCTCAGTAGATAAAAGAAGTCAAGCAACCAAGCTCTTCTCGTAATATTTAGATAACCTTGTGGCAAACTATTAGGTTGTCTTTCTTGTTGCTCATAGCTATCTGTATTGATCATACCTTAGTATTTTTATAAATAATTCCTATTTTCTTCTCTCGATTCCATGTATCACTTTCTCTTCTTATATGGATAGATGAAAATATTTACTTTTGTTTATTGAAAAAAGCAAGTACCCCTATACATGTACAGAGTATTTCCTATCTATTCTCAAAAGAGAAATAAGGAAATAAGCATTGTATATGTCAGCAGACTGGAATAGTAAGGGCAGCTTTGAGGAGATAGAGTTTTAATTAGGTTGTAAATGAGGCTTAGGGTTTATATATTGGGAATAAGATATGATAGATATTTCAAACGAGGAAAAACCAATGTGTATGGTGGTTGAAGAATGAGGAGGTGATGCAAACATTATAATGATTATTCAGGAACATTCTCTTCCAAAAAAGAAAAAAATCCACTTCTAATCAGACTAATAGGAGCATAGTGATTTCACTGGACAGTAGCAGATATAAAACAATAAGGGGCGTAGGAGCCTGATGACTTAGAGCTTTGCGTTTCATGCTAAGAAATTATGGCCTGACCAAGAAGAATTGGAGAAGTACTAAAAGTGTATTTGAGAAGAAACTGTTATATTTTAGGAAGCTTCTGATTAAAGCACACAGACACACACACACACACACACACACACACACACACACACGCACACACATTTGGGCAGAGGGAGAAGCCATAACCGGGTGGGAGGACCCAAGAAAACTCGAGACTACAAAGAGCTGTGCTCCCTGCCTTTTCAGTAGGAGAAATTAACCACTGACTAGCATATCAACATTGACTACTTGTAATTAAGATATTAAAATTTGAAAAGCATCTAATTTGAAGCTCGTTGAGTACAGGGAATGTTCCTTACAGAGTATTCTATTATCACACTTCCAATACAGGGTCAGAATAGCTGGACTCCAGAGTTTATACTAATCGCATGATTAAATAATGAAATCGCATCGAATACTGCTATGTACAGGAAAACGGGTCATGACGTTATTTTTAAAGGAACAGCTAGGGTGTCATAGGTGAGCATTGCCTAAATTTCCGCACTGATTAGCAGTTTCTTGAAGATGTTTCCTGTTTCTGCATCCTTCTTGCCCTTTCAGTGCCATATTTGCATGCAATTTGTTTAAGTTCTTCTGTACACATCGATCTCTCTCTCTCCTCATTCCTCATTTTATTTTTATCCCTCATTTTTTTAAAAAAATCTGACTTGAAAGAGATGTATTTATTTCATTTCAATCCTTCTAGTTGCCTTATTTTTACTCTCATTTTTTTCAATCTTACTATGTTCATCTTTTACAATTCTCTCTTTTTAACTTTTTAAGTAAATATTTTTTCCTAGCATTTTAAAGTGTACATTAAGTTTAGTATTTTCAGTATTTATTGAGTAAATATATTCACCAGGCTCCATAGGATTTGATGCAAAGTGGTATCTTTTTTGCTTTTCGAAATAGTCTTAGTCATCTGGACTCTCAAAATAAAACAGAATCCTTATGCTACCAGTTTTCACTTCAGTATTAATAATTGCTTTAAAAAAATAAGGTTGTTTTTTAATTGTTAATTCTTTATGATGTCCAAAGTAAGATATATAATATATAATATATAATATTAACACATGTTAATATAGTTATATGTAAATATGCATATTTGTAAGCTATATAATGTAAGTATAAAAGTATATCTAAAACATGAAAATACACAAGGGTGTATAACACACACACACACACACACACACACACACACACACACAGTAAAAGCTTGAAAAAGAATAGAAATCACCTGTAACTTGACAACAGAAATAACCATGGTTAATATTTTGGTGCATTTTTTTCAGTCTACGTGCTTGTGTATGTATGTGTGTGTGCAATATAAATATTTTTAAAAGTTGGCATCATGGTTTACAAGCCCTATGTAGATATTTTTTTTTCCAGAAAATATAAACATTTCCCGATGGCATTAAATGTTTTCTGCACTAGTTAATGAGTTCATAATATTTCTTTAGCATAAGACAGTCCCTTGATTTCCTTTCATTGAACATTTAACTTATTTTTACTTCGGAAGTATTCAAGAACAGTGTGGAGAGTCAATTCTTTATAGCTAAATTTCTGTGCATGTCCCTATGTTTTTTTTTTTTTTTATGATAAATTTCAAGAAGATTCAAGAGATACATCGTTATGCAGAATTGTAATTCTCTTCAACCAGTTTCCTATAGGAAAATTTACACTTGCACCAGCACTGTGTGAGAGGGCCTGGCACACACATTCATGCTCAGGAGTCACTGAAAAATATTTCAATGTTTTTTTTTGTTTTGTTTTGTTTTCTTATCAATGAAAATATTTTTATTCTGGTTTTTATTTATGAATGAGTAAGGCTGAGCAGCTTTCCATGTGTTTATTGTCTATTTGTATTTCTTATTTTGTTATTTTTATGTCTTCTTTCGATAAGGTATTAGAATTATTCTTCTCATTTTTGAGTTTATAATAATATATTACAATGCCTATGTGATCCCAGAGTAAGTCCAGTTGTGCTTTATTTATACAAATGGCTTGAAGTGTTCATTTACAGGTATGAAAATCAGTTGTCCATATCCTCAAAATAATGAGAATATTTTCTGTAAGCTAGAATGCCATGTATACATGAAATGAGAGAGAGGGAGGAAGAGAGAAACAAAGAAAAAAACAGTAGGAACCTGGAGATCTCAGAAACCCATTTAACCCATCAGACTCAGAAGCTGGAAAAAGGTTTAAAATGGTTGCATTAACCAAAAACGAAAGCTAGCTTTGAGTTGAGTAGGGAATTTTTTATACAGTAAATATTTCAGCCGTTGTTCAGAGTGCAGGACTTTATTTCACATTGTTAATTTATAATAAACCAAGGATAGAATTGTATTCCACATGATGAAAGGGAATTCACATCTGCTAAGACAATCTGCAAAGCACCTTGAGGAGAGAGAATCAAGTAAATGATATATTAAATATTCTTAAAACTTCCTCTATCTGTGGTGCCTTTGATTCAATGAGGATAATAATCATAAACACAGTGGTATCCCAGCTATTGGTATTTTTACAAAATAAGTAGTGCCGCATGTAAGATAAATATCTCAGTACATAAAGAAATGCTCTGAAAATAATCACGTGGAAGCAATTACATAAGCATATGGTTCTGCTAATAGTATTGCTTAATAATTGATGTTATAAAAAAAAGAGTAGAAAAAGTTCTATATTCTGGGGGATTCTCTTGTACATTCAAAACCGAAAAGACCCTAGTGAAATACAGAACAATTAAGAGAATACAGGCTGTCTTCTACTTCCGCTGACACACACTTATGGCTTCGCACAACAAGGCACACTGGGAAGGCAGGAAGTACACAAATCAACTTAATCTGTCCCTCCGTGGTGTTTCAGGCCCTCTACAATATAGTCCAATTTTACGTTTTTAGCCCTTGCTCCCACTTCTCCTCTAAATATACTTTCAGCCCCAACCCAACTGGGCTACTTACTTTTTCCAGAGCATATTCTTTTCTCCTCTATGTCTTTGTTTATCCTATACCCCTTGCTTTCATTGTTATTCCCAAACCCACCTGTCCATCACATTCCCATCTTGTGTTAAAGAATTCTCTAAGATGCCTGGATGTCCATTCTGATCTCTCTGCCTGCAAACTCTCATTCCTTGGATTCCTTAGCATTTTATTTATCATCAGTTTCTTTTGGAACTTAGGGGAAATGATGTAGCCATCACAAACGTAGAAAAGTAAGTGATTTGATATGTATTTTGGAAATAAAATATACAGAAGTTGGTAACAGTTTGAAGGTAGGAGCTCATGAGAAAAAAGCAACCAAGCATTTTTAACTCCAGAGACTGAATGAATTCCTAAGTACTAAGATGGGGAGGATTGGAGAGGATAGGGTTTGGGTTTGGGGGCTGACCGAGTTCAAGTTTGTACAGTGTTAAGTAGCCAGAGGCATCCAAGTAGAAAGGGAACATAGATAGTTGCATAATTATTGAGAATGGAACCTCAAGAAGAGATCTGAACTGGACACATCAGTTTGAGAATCAACAGCTTAACCGTGATCTATAATATATACCCACAAAAATAAATGAACTCATACAAGCAGAAAGAGAGAAAACAGGAGAGGGCCAGAAGCAAACTATGAAGAGTCTTTAAATGTTGGGTAGAGGAGAAGGAACGCTCAAAAGAGACTGAAAACATATTTTGGGCTTGAACATAATAGTTCTGTGTTTATTTTATGTGATTTTCATTAGGACTCCTAATGGCTTCTAGTTCTGGTATGGTTGCATAACCTCTCAATTCAAAAATTGTCTGTTTATTTTCTCTTTGTGTCTCTGCTGCCTCCATTAAAGGAAGTAAAACTGAATGAGCTTTTACAGAGGAAAGAGAGAAAGAAATTAATTTATAAATGGATTATGACCCAAAAACATAAATAAATAAGATCAGCTCCCTCATATGACTGGTAAACTGGTCTCTAGGGCAGTTTCAAAATGTACTGATGAGTGGCAACAACGTTTATCTATAGACTTACGCTGTGTTCAAAATATTTATTGAGTACCTACTATGTATTATGCTTAGGATATATCTGTGAACAAACTAGAAAAAGATCCCTACCCTCTTGTAACTTAGATTGTACTTGGAAAAAGAGAAAGTGAAAAATGAACATGTAGAAAAGAAAGAGTGAAAGAGAGTGGGAGGGAAGGAAAGAGAGAAAGAGAAAGAATGAAAAAGGAAGGAAGGAAGAAGGGGGCTGGAGGAAAGAAAGAAGGACAAAACAATACTTAGAAAGTGATCAATACTATGGAAGAAAGAAAAGCAGAGAGCAAAGGTAGCTGAGAGTATGTGATTGTAGTTTTGTACTTTTAAATGGGGTGGTGGTGACAGTAGAAGCTTAACTGAAAGGCTGACATTTAAAGAAACAAAAACTTAAGGAAATTAGTTGTGAAATAAAATTGACAAGCGTTTTTCTGGGGGTATGATGTCCCAGGCAGATGGAAGAGCTAGTGCAAAGACTTTAGGAATATGCCTGGTGGATTTAAGGAAGTCGATGTGATTGTAGCAGAAGACAAGTTGAGAATAATAGAACAGGAGGTCAAAGAGGTAGACGTGGAGCCAGATTATATAGGACATTACAGATAATTTAAAATTATAGTCTTCATTCTGAGAGAAATGGATGTCCATGCAGGTATTTTAAGAGTGACACGATCTGAATTCCCATTTATTAATATCACTCTGGCTATTGTGTTTAGAATAAAGTGCAAGAAGCTAAGGTGGGAGACCAGTTAGGAGGCTATGGTAGTAACCAAGACAAGAGGTGACAGTGTCTAGGACCAGTAGAGGTGGTGATAAATGTCTGATAATATATTTTGAAGGTAGAAGTAATAGTATTTCAAGATGTATTGGCTGAGAAGCATATGGAAAAAAGATACCAAAGATAACTTGCAAGTCCTTTGCCTATTTTTAATGGTTTTGTCTATTAAGTTATAGGAGTTCTGTTTTATTTTTGGACATTAACCCTTATCAGATATATAATTTTCAAATATTCTCTCTCATTCCATTGGTTGCCTTTTCATTATGTTGATAGTTTCTTTGCTGGACAGAAGTTTTTAAGCTGAAGAGATAGCAAACCAATGAGCTAGGGGCATAAGGAATGACAAGATAATTTCATGCCTTCTAAAGGAAAAAGTGTGTGTGTGTGTGTGTGTGTGTGTGTGTGTGTGTGTGTGTGTGTGTATCTTCAGTATAATAGGGCATATGGCATATTCCTGCTGAAATAGTAGGTTAAGAAAGAGGGATGACTGTACATTGAAGATACAGGAATGACAGTTTGATCTTATATACCTTTATTTGCTTTTCTGAAAATATGTATACAAAAAAGTAGATTCAAAACACAACTCAGGGTCATTTTCTCAAGGATCCATCAAGTGGTCTTAGTGCTTTAAAAATATTAAAAGTTTCTATCACTGTCACTCCTAGGAAAACCATGTCTATCTATATTCATAGGTTCTTCAACTTCTAATTTCCTGTATAAATAAAAAGCAGGTATAGAGAAAACACAAGAATGATGTACAGTCCATGTGCTGTGATGGTGCAACATATTATTGGGGGAAGTTGGAGGTTTAGGAGAAAAACCCCAGAGACCTAAGTTCTTTCTCCACCTCTGCCCCTAATTAGCTGCATGCCTGGGGAAAACAGACCTAATCTTTCACTCGATGCCAATATCATTATTTGTGATGGGAACACACTGGAGAAAGGATAGCATATCTATTCAGTGCAGGGACCTTAGAGTCAAAGAGAAATGGGTTGGAGCCCTAGCTCTGTCCACTATTGTCCCCTCAGGTTCCTACTGGGCTGTCAAAACCATCGTTTCTTCTGGAAATTGTGGATAGCAGCTGTACCTCTCCCGTTTCTTGTGCTTATTCCTGTGCTTATAAAATGAGATGAGGTATATGAAACAGTTTGCAAATCTCCCGGTCCATGGAAAAAACACTTCTTGCATAGTAGTGATTGTTTTCTCATTATTGTTTTCAAACTAATTTTCTTTGTTGCCATATTTAATCAATTGAGACTGCTTTTAAAGCTTATAGATTTATCGCATGCGAGTGATTCAACATGATTTCCAGCGCCTCCTTCGTAACCGTTGGCTATCAGGTGCTCAGACAGAAATGCTAAACCCTGTCCTTGCATTGATCCTGCGGTACCAGCGATGGCGGCTGCATCATTTTTACTGAGAGTGGCTGTCCTCTTTTTCTGGGAACCCATCGTAAGTGGGAGCACTGCCTCGTGTTTCAGTAAGGGATTCTAAAAGGTGCTTTCATTCGTGCTTTCATTTCGTTCTTCAGGAGAAGGGAGTTAAATGTTAATTAAGAAGTCAATCCAATAAACACGGCAATGCGACCACCCTAGACCCACAGAGTTTATGAAAAACAGCAGCAGGGAAAGGATGAAAGCCGATAATGAGCGAGGAGGAGCAGGGTAAGGAGCAGAGCGAGAAGTGTGGGATGAGAACAAAATAGCAAGAAGCCCAATCCTCGTTAGCAGTGCAGGTCACCTCTAACTGTAGGAGAGCACTGCAGCGTCACTCATTCTGAAGACAAGTCATCACACATTTACTGTCTGCTGCATGCCGGGGACTGAGCATGTGGAGGTGAATTTCACATACTCCTGGCCTTCAAGTAACTCGCTCGCTAGTAGGAAGAAAGAGACCTAAATGGTGACGGGGGTAGAAGAGCCCAGTAATTAAACAGATTTCTTTGAAATGAGACTGTTTCCTTTTAAAGTTCAGTTCTGTCACTTCCTAGCTTTTGGGACATGGAGAATTACTTCATCTCTCTGAGCCTGAGTTCCTTCATTGTTAAAATGGAAGCACTTACCCATGGCGCTGATGCAAGGAGCAAACAAGGAAGACGTTGAAATAGGCTTAACGCAATACCTCCTATCTAAGACGGGCAATAATACATTTTATTATAGGCAGTAATACACGTCACTCTGATTAAAGCATTCACAGGAGTTAGTACTTGGCTGGGCTTTGAAGCTAGAAGGAGATCATTCCGGGTAGACAAGACAACAGGTGTTGTCTCGAGAAAAGGAGATGACAGAATGTGGTTCAGAGCTGTGTCTAAGCTGGTGGGTTTGGGGAATGAAGAATAATCTCATAACAGAGAAGAGAATGGTGGGTGGGACAGGAACTGGAAATGAACAGAGAGGAGACGGGACATCCCCCCCCCCGCCCCCCCCGCCCGGGCCAGCTTAGAGAACTTAGAACTGCATGGCAAAGCGTTTTGGCTTTACCGTATGAGTTTGGACCTCTGAAAGTTATTAACAGAAGAGTGACTTGATTAGATTTGTATTTTAGAAAAATTGTTCGATATGTGGACTCTCTGTTGGGAGGAGGAGAGCTTGGACCAAAGAGAGGAACTAGAGGTTCCCAGTCAATGATGGTCTCACCTAGGGCAGTGAGGATATGGGAAGGAATGAAAGTTTCGGAGGTAGCTTGACAGGGGCAGCAACAGATTGGAGTGGGCAGAGGTGGTTCCCAGGGAGAGAAGATTTGAGGGTGATTCTAGGGCCTAGCTAGGGTAACTGGATTAGAAGAAAGTTAATAAGTGAGATAGAAGCTAGAAAGGGGAGACCATCTGGCATGGAAACAAGAAGTTCAGTTTGGAAAATATCAAGTATAGGTTTTCCTGAATTTCTGTATGGAGATGTTAAACAGGCACTTGGAAATGCTCTAATGAAAACAAGGCTGAGTGTGAATGTGGGGAGAGAGATAAGGAAACCGTCACCCAGAGGTATATGTAGAGCTACATCAGGGAGTAAGATGTTTGGGACGGGATATAGAGTGACCAGGACCAAGGACTGGATTCTAGAAAGGCTGCCTTTTAGGGGGCAGTCCAAAGATGAATCAGCAAAGTTGGTGGAAAAAGGATGCTCAGAGGAAAGAAGGGTGAATCTGTCCTCTTCCTGGAAGAAGAGACAATCAAGAAGAGCAAAGTCAAGTATGCATAAGCTGTGAAGTGTTTAATTGGGACGAGGAATGAGGCGAGGTCTTTGGATTTGATGTTGATAATATGTGATGGAACATTCTGGAGTGAGACAGTTATAGATGCTTGGTTAGAATGGCTAATGGACAGCAGAATGGGAAAGGCAACGAAAGCAGAGAGGCAGGGCCTACATTCTATACATATGTACAGACCTTGCATTTTTCTGTACAATGCTTTGTATACTGTAGGTGATCTTTCTGTGTGTATTTCGTAGTTTTCAACTTAAAGGAGTGATGCAAAATGGCAATTTTATTCTGTCCAGAAGGACCTTGATCTTGGGCAAGGATACTTAGGGAGAAGGGCAGAGACTTGGAATTGCTCAAATTAGAACTAGGAATTATGTTTTCTATGAATCATGAGCAGTCAGTAGGAGTCTCATAATTTATATAGCATTGGGGGCATTATTATAAAACATGATGCCTCTATTTTTTAAAAGGACGGGATATAAAATGTTCTGAATAAAAAGGGTATAATCCTTGACTTAAGTGTAGCTCCTCTGCTAGCTTAAACAGTGAATTTTAATCAAAGCTACTGCCCTCCGTTATGCAGCTACGCCGTTACTTACAAACTGCACCATATTTTGCATGATGGAAAATCTTTAGGAATCTACTTAGAACTAAATCACAACTCTTTTTCTAAGAAGACCTGTTTTCCTTTCCAAACACTGGTATTCTAAATCTTGACAAGTGGCATAAAACTCATTGGCAAATTTGTTTTTGATGTAGTTATTAGTTAGTTAGCTAGTTTAGTTAGTTTGTTACTTAGTTGTTAGTTACTTCTGACTTTTTCCAGTTCTAGCTTCAGCTTACCTTTGTCACTTCCCTAGAGATAGAGAAACAAAAGGGGAGAAGAACAGAACTCTGCAATGGATGTATTCTCCTTCCCGCACCAGAAAATTAAGGCAGTTAATGGCCCTTCCCTCCTTTATTTTTTTCTCTAATAGAACATGTCATACATTTCTACAGCTTTTTTGTAATCCCTTTAAAATAAGACAAGGTTGGCCGTACCTTTTTTAAAATAACAGAAGCAATTAAAACTTAGGTTTTTGAGTCCGTACAGACCTGGATTTGAATTTCACCTCTTCTATTTAAAAGCGGGTGGTCAGCCAGTTTCTTAAACTTTCTGAAATCCTTTTTGCCATTTGTAAAATAACAAGAAAGAATATAAATACCCATTCTAAAAGGTTGTCATGGGGATTATATAAACTAGTGCAGTATAAGACTTTTGTATCTTCCTTAGCTCTATACTCAAACAAGAGGTAAAATAATCACACATAGAAACAATTGCCCCTGAAAAATCCCTTAAACTGACTCTAAAGTAGAGAACGCAGATTCTGCACATGTAACCCTATACAGTGAGAAGCATATAAAAGTGTGATGCTTACAGTAATATACAGAACACAAAGTGAACATGCATCAGGCATAAACATATTTAGTGCATTTAGACATACGTGCTGTAAAACAGGGGGAAATGACGTGCCTGGCATATGGGCACATTCTTGTTCCTGCCCCACACACTCCCTGAAGCTTGGATGTGTTCTTGTTCTTTCTCTGTCCTTCCTCTGTCTCCCACAGTAAGGGCATTGCCCAGTGAACATAATGGGACACCACTATTATGTCAACTAAATGCTCACATAATAGACCCTCAATAAATAGCTATTACTCTTTCTAATGCCTTTTGTTCTAACAGAAGAAATTTTCAAACAAAAACTCCTCTTTATCTTAACAGGAGTCTAAAAAACCTTCTTCAGAGCTCCACGTTGTGCAGCCTTGTTGCCCAGTGCACCCTTGGGTGACCCTGCTCAGATGATGCACTGATACAGTGTGATCGGATATGGTTGTTTGATTAATTTTGGTCTCTCGGTAGCCTTCTAAGAGCCTCATAAAAGGAACAATTTTTAAAAACTAATACATAGGAAGGCCTAAAAGCTGCAGTTCTTCAGTTCTTGGTAGATTTGAGGTGAACCTTTTATAAGAACCTGGGAGAATATATTTGGTTCTTGTTCTAGTCTTTTCCTCAAAGAAGATTCATCAGCTTAGTCATTGTGTGTGTGCATGCAAATGTGCATGGATGTGTGTGCATGACTGGTTTTTAGTTTTGACTAATTAACAAAATTACCTTAATAATACATCCTTGATATTGAAAATATAATACTATAATATTTGGGTGGTTTATGACTGCTTTCACAAAAATGCTCTTCGGGATGCCAAACCAAACAGAAATATCGGCCACCCTTGGTTTTTGGTAGTTAAAAAAAAAAAAAAAAAAAAAAGAGAGAGTTTAAAGTAGCCTAAACAGAGACACATAAATCAATGTTGTGCATATTTCACTTATGCTTTGCTGATACATTTGCCATAAGCAAGAAGTACTTCTAAATATTAAACAAACTTTAAATCATTAGTTTAAATATCTGGAAATTCTTTCTAATGCTTCCACCAACCTAGATTTTATCTAAATGTTTCACAGGTCTTTGCATTTTGTACCCAAAGTATGTGTCATAGTAGATAGACACAACAAAAAACTTCTATAAAATTTTTAGAAAATGGATTTGGAAGATCTCCAAACATTACTTGAATTCTTTACTGTTGACTTCTCCAAGGAGTAAAATATACGTGGTAACTTCTTCAGAAAGAACATATTAAAGTTGAAGTATAAGGATTTTTAGATCAAAAGGATAATGATTTTTTAAAATCTTTACTATGTGATAAATTATTCTGAAGGCATTATGAAGATGTACAGACTTGCGCTAGGGAATTGCATAGAAAGTTGGTGGTGACTTTGAAATTAGTATAGACATGATACTAACCTCCTTCCATCTTGGCTGGGTTTGTTTATAGCATGATACTGTTGCTGTTTTTAAAAAGGTCATTTTCTTATCATCAAAAGATTTTTTTTTTTAATGGAAATGCATGAGAAGAGCTGTGTGTTTCGAAACGCAGTGGCTTCACCAACAGTTTCCCCCTCTTTAAAAGTATTTAAAATGTTTCATGGAGAACTGTAAATTATTTCCACCCTTTACTCACCTCTCATGAAGAAAATGTCATCTAAATTTTAAACCAATTTAAATCTCAAAGTGTACCATCCATGCTTCCTGTCTTTAGGCCAAGAGAAAGTCATTAAATTTGAAGAGGACTAGACGAGGGGAGTGGCAGAGAAAGGCACCATGGTGTGTGAGAGGCATGAGAGGAGATGAAAGTCCTCTGAAAGTGGAGCATTTCCTGGTGCATCTCCCTCAAAAAGAACTCAAGATGGTGATTTGGGGTTATAAAAAATGACCGGCTACCCATCAGCATAGGGTAAGATCGGAAGATCCTATCATGGCAGTGAAGGCAGGATTCCTGCGGTCAGATATGATTGACATCACTTGGGCCTCAAGCAAGGCCAGTTCACGCTAGTGAAAATGACAGGACTCTGGTGTGGCTCCTTCAGAGCTGTGCCTTTGAAGGAAGCCCTTTTAACCACGTTTGTCAGAAAGGCCCCAGGAGACTCCCTCAGAAGTTTGTCACAACTCTCCGGAAGAACACTGTATTTTTCACCACGTTATCCAGTGAAGGTAAAGCCAGGACTACTGACCACTGAAATTTATGATGACCCTCTTTCCAGATAGCTGGTTCTTATTTGGTTCTTAGTGCCCGTTAGAGATTGCGCATGCTTCTTCAAGGCCTCCTGTGACTTATTTTGGTAAGAGCATCATTGAGGTGTAATTCACATAGCATGTAATTCACTCATTTAAAGCATCCAATTCAGTGGTTTCTAGTATATTCACAGAGATGTACAACCATCAGTGTAATCAGTTTTAGAATGTTTTTATCACTCCCCAAAGAAACCCAGGACCCTGTAGCAGTCACTCCCTTCTCTTCTCCTTCCCCACTGAACACGAACACTCAGCCCTGTGTAACCATCAATCTGCTTTGACTCTGTGGCTTTGCCTATTCTGGACATTGCATACAAATGGAATGGTGCAAGATGTGGTCTTTGCGACTGGCTTCTTTCATTTAAGCACAGTGTTCTGGAAGTTCATGTTACAGTGTGTGTCAGTATTTCATTCTTTGTTGTTGACAAATAATGGCCCAATGTATGGATATGCCACATTCATTTATTCATTCATCAGTTTATCGACATTTGGGTTGTTCCCACTTTTTCTGTGCCTGTGATTTTCAACCCCTGGCATCATACATGTCATCGGAATGGTGTGGTGTAAAGAGTACGGGCTTTGGAGTTATTGCATCTGGGCTCGAACCCCAATCTCTGCAGCCAACAGCTATGGGACGCTGGTGAAGGGACATAGCCTTTGCGATCCTTTATTTCCTCATTTAGTACAAATAAACATTCTATATCGCCCCTTTGGATTGATGTGAGGATTAAGTGAGATAACCGTTGAGCAATTTTCCATTTCTTGAATAGGTAGTCACATAATATGAGCCTTCCCTTGGAGATCTTGTATATTTTATATAAAAGTAATCTGGATAATGCCAAGGCTATTACACTCTATTTTAAATCAAGCAAATGAAGACTTCAGAGACATATCCTAGTATTGACAGTGTGCTCTGCAAGAGATTCAGCAAAGCTCAGTGAGAATTGTTTCTGTTCATCTTTTCCTAACTCAGCCTCACCCTGTAATCCAGGGAAGTAAACCTCACAAACCTTGTCTTAGATATAGTGTAATTCAAAAAAACTAAATCGATGTCAGCAACCGGCCCAAAAGGGGAACTAGCACAAGTCTCCCCATTTCATAGTATTATCTTTTGAGGCAAAGATAAAATAATGGATTCACTAAGTAATCCAGTATTTCAGAAACCCAAAAACTAATCCTTTTTACATCTTTGACCTAAAGCGATATTTATCATGTGCTGTTAAAACTTTCTCATTTTAATTTCAACCAGAGAAGAATACATGGACTACAACTGAATGAGAGTTTCTTTCGTAATTGAGTCTAAGAAAATGGCTCACCAAGTCTTTGGGTACAAATGCACCTAAATAAATGCTTCTAAATGAGCTTGCAAAAAACGAATAGACTTTTGTTTAATTAAACTTACTTGTAAAGTTTGCTTAGAGTGTGTAGTAATTCACCTTGTCAGTTCTCCTCCAGGATGTTTAATGATGGGTTTGCTTTCGTTTCCAAATCAAAATCAGCTTCTCCCTCTACAGCCTGACATTTGGCAGCCTGTGGAAATTGCAATATTCTCCACATGAATATTCATAGAATTAAGTATCATCGATGGACTTAAAGAGCTCAATTATTTTTTTTGTAATCGCATGCGTAGTTGCATATACTGAAGTAGAGTAGATTGACTATCTCAAGGCTTGGTCAGATCTTTAAAATATAACATGTGAACTAGTATCAGTAGGAAACAACCATCCTTACTTGATCAGTTGAATTTTTAGGACAATCATCATCAATATTATCCCTGGATTTATAATTCGCAAAACATCTTAGACTTTAATCAGTGCAGTTCTTTTCTTGTCTCTCAGAAAACTTTGTGAGTGAAAAGGATTTTACAGATGAAGAAACTGACTCACACAAGAAAAATGTCCCCAGATCACAGTCAGTAAGTACCGAAGGGAGATTAGAATCTAGACACTTCTGACTTCTAGCTCTTTCTTACATTTTCTGCATCCGATAGCCTCCCTGTTCCTGTAGGTCTGAAAGTACCTACTTTCTTTAGCTTGTATATATGTCATAATATTGTCAGTTTAATTGCCGGACCACTGAGACATGCAGACATTTGGTAGTAGACAGAATACAGCATTTCCTGATGGCAGGGTAAATGTAATTCTTGATTAATAATTTAATAAAAAAAAATAAGGTGTTTGTTTACAGTATTAATTAAACATTCAAGGAAAACACACACAAGCAATTCATTTGAGAAAACACTGAATGCAAATAGACAAACAAAAGAAATGAGGATAGGTTAATTCTATATGCGTTTGAAATATAACACCTGCTTTGTCCTTGCTTCTGGGACATTCGAATTCTTCTCTTCTGGGATCATTGCCTTTGTGTTGAAGCATTACTATTGCCATGATGGTTGATGGTGACTGGTTTGTAGAGATATAGGGTACTTGAAAGCAGTGGTCTCAAATTCAAATGTCTGTAGATAATATAAATGACTGGGTTTATGGTGTGGTGGTTATAGATGCACGTGCGTGTGCTCTGCAAACACCGGGAACCGTAAGGGCTGGCACTTGTGTACTAGGTAAAGGAGATGCACCTTGCTCTAGTTAGCTGTTGCCACCTCGACATTAGCCTCTAATTTTTCCAGATCCTATAAGGACAAAAAATCAATATAATTTTAAAGTGTTTTGAAGTCTCTTAATATTTGAATTAATTATATTTAATGCAAGAAAATCCTTTGTAGGACAAAAAAAAGCACACATTCGCAGAAATTGGCCCACGGGCCATTTATTTTTAACTTTCACTTAAATGGACCTGGAGAGAAAACCCGTTCCCATTTAATACTGAGGAGCTACAACTGAATTGAAAAGAGTTGTGTTTTCATTCTGATCACGTCAGTTATTTGGAAATTCATACATAAAAACCAACAACAACAACAACAACAACAACAACAACAACAAAACATGCTTTACCTAATCTTCATTCTTTCTTTGGGGAAACACCCAAACTCCATTGCATTCCCTTCATTTCATTGTGGCCCTTTGTGATTTCCTATTATACCTAAAAATATCAAATATAACAAGTTTACCATGAAATCCGAACATATAGAAGAAAAACTGGAGAAACACAGTAGAGAAAATAAATTAGTCTTTCCCAAAGTATAAACTCTCAAATCATCTCTCAAAATCACAGGGAATCTTGGAACTGGAGGTGTTAAGACATTTACTTGGAGAAGGAAAAGCAATAAATATTGCTCTTTCTCAAGAATCTCTCTGTATATCTGTGACTTATTTCAGTGTTTGAGTCTGAGTATTGAATGAACTCAGGATCTTTTGGCAAGAAGCTTTGTAGATGCGTAAGCGTTCATTGTATTTCTCAAGAAATGCCCCTACTTCTTGATAAAATTTGAGGTGCCAGAGATTCAGGTGACACATGACATTTTTATTCCTGACATGCTACTTTTTATTATATCATTGAGAATAAGGTTCAATAAGTGACTTCTGATAATACTTTACTGCAGTCTTTATGAAAGATCGATTCCATTAAGTAGGTACATTTCAGTTGCTATTACTTCAAGTGATGCCATAATGTACTTGAAATGCAGTCTTTAGTTAATAATAGCAAGCTTATTGAGTGTGTTAGCGATGTGCTAAAGTACTTGCTTTGGGGCCAGGTATCAGCCAAGAAATAGTATTTTAGACCTTTATGCTTTAGGTGTATTCTTCCAAAAGTCTAATGGATAGATAATTTTTAAAAATAAACATATGGATTTATTTTATATAGTGTGCTATCACATAATGTAATGAAATGATAGAATAGATTAGGATATTCTAGTTCATTGAAAAGAACTTGAAAAACAACTTTATTCAAAGGTCATTTGGGAAATAATGGTCATACTATTTGCAAAAAAACGAACTCAAGTCTCAGGACCTCAGAGATGTCATTTGAAAAGAATTTTTAAGAAGTAACTAAACCAGTTCTGTTTTTTAAAGATTTATTCTTATTATAAGGAGTAACTAACAATTGTGTGTGGTAAAAAGAGATGTATATTAACTAGATAGGAATTTGTTTTCTCTAGGCTTTTAGTGCTAAAGAAAATGATATGGGAATATTTAGGCAGAACAAAGTGGATAAACTTAAAAAAAAAAAAAAAGTTGCAAAACCAGTACAAGAAACTTCCATATCCTGAAGGGGCAATTTTAAAGGTAATTGTGAAATTTTAATAACATAAGGAAGTGCTCACCCATCTATTGTTAAGTTAATAAGCAGTCTAAAAATCGGCATGCACATTGTAGAACCAATTAAGCTACTCACATAGAAGACCAGCTAGAAGCATGTTCTCAGAAATATTAGCAGTGGCATGCAGATGCTGTGCGATTATGGGTGATTTTGTATGTGTTGTTCTATTTTTCTGATTTGTTAAATAATGAGAATATAATTCTCTTACACAGAGAAAACATATTTAAGTAAAATTAAAAATATTTAAGTAAAATTATAATATTAGTGGTATTAAATGTATGCCATTGTTATTCAAGTAGTTATTTTTTAAGCATGTTGATAATAAGGAAGTACTTTGTATCCGTGATCCCTGAGGAATCTCTAACACTGATGAAAATATTTCATAGTGGAATTTTCTTACAGTTTTGAAATCTCTCTGCTTTTTTTAGTTTTTTTTTTTTTAAGTTAAAAGATGAGGTCACAAAAAATATCCAAAAAGAATTCAAGGGATGGAACCTTATAATTAACATACCCCATTTCATACCCCAGTTAAATAAAGTATAAACTCTATGGTTTCATTGTGAAATAATTATATTTCTTTAGCTTGATTTCTCCCTACTATCAGAAAATAAAATTCCTAATTTTCATCATGGAACATGTGGAAATATTTGTGGGCAGCACAAAATTCTTTTAGTTTTGATATCAGTAAACACCTCCAAGATATAATGTCAGATCTGGTTAATCACTGAAGTAAAATATATTAGAATTAGTCTTGATTGGGAAAATAGCAATCAAAGCATTCAACTCTTTTCGCTTGTTGGGACAGATGGCCTATGTTTATGAAGGCAAATATCCAAAAACAACAACCCACTACCTTATCTTTCAAAATATGGTGCTCAGAATCATCTTGGAAAAGAGCTGTTTAAGCCTAATAAGCCATATGCTCAATGAATTGATTTATTCCATTCTGCGGTATAGACATAAAACTCTTCTTTGTAATGTCTTCATCATATCTGCATTCCCTGCAACTTAATTATAAAAAGAAATAACAAAGCTTTCAAATAAGAAGTAAATTGCTACAGAAAATGCAGCTTTTGTATTAAAAACAGGAAAGAAAAATTAAACGCATTTAAGTGAATTGCCAGGAATTCTCCCTATAGAGTTTACAGTGTATTTAAAGATCAGAAAAACTGTGTTATGATATACATACTACAGGTCTAATATTATGCAGAAAGGGCCCCTGATAAAAATGAAACTCCTCTGTCATTTTTATTTAAGTTAGAATTGACAATCTCTGGGTCCTCAAGCAAGAGCGTCCACATCATTTTTAACTTTATGTGTTTGGTATTGTAAAGAATGTCCTATCAAAACCGGCAGCTAGGGGGTGTGTGGCTGAATGGAGGCTGGACCTGTCAGCCTCCAGCCGCATTCAAAGGATGGGTATTTGAAACCCAATGTTGGGTACGATTCTTTTGTTTCAAAGATTGTCTTCCCCAAAAACATTCTTTAAAAGTAAGTTTCGTGACAAGAGAAACGTATTAATCAGTTTAAGGAAGCAGTGCTGTGAGATGAAGGAGCATAAGCATAGTAGATGAAATGAGTTGCAAGTGTGAGTCCACCATTTGCTGAACTCTGAGAAGCTGGGCAAGTTACTGAAACTCTCTGAGGCTGAGAGAGTATAGGAGAGCGTAATGATGTAACTGAAGTTTTAAAATAACGTGTACTTGACTTTCACGTATATACATGTGCGCTTCTATAAATGTGCCTATTTCGATCATCTGGAGAATTCGATTTAAAATTAATAACTAAAGTATTAAATCTGCTCCCCCCCCCGAAACATGTAATATTTGAGAAAATGCTTGGTTGGCTTTTAATTATGTAACACAAACAGAAGTCGAATCTTTCTAAAGCACGTTGAGTCGTTAACTGAAAGAATAGAGAATCAGTGTCAGAAACGAGATCAAGAACCTGATCAAAATGATCAATTTCCAAAAGCTCCAATATTTGTTATTGCATTTGTGTGTATGGCTTGGGGCGGGGGGTGTCAGTAATACTGAGATACAATTGACTGACTAAGCTTAAAATTTCTCCATGAAGTTCCAAGAGATTTTAAGAAGTCAGTGTTATAAAATAATCTAGAATATATTAATGTCTCTCTGTCAGTTTGCTAAATCACACGGCAGAACTCAAACAAGTTTAGAATAATCCTCAATGTGTACAATGCACCTGAAACCATGAGGAGTTAATTTTTTAATCTCTCAATTACTAGATGCTCTATTTATAGTGTCTACATATTTATAATATCATATTCCTGTGTAAAGGCTTTGACTGAATTACTGCTGAACAAATTGTGTATGTGTGTGGAAAATGACAAAATATAGAGCTATAAATGCCAGGAAAAAAAAAGTACTACTTAAATGTGAATATTTTCATTAAAATACATAATTACAGAAGGCCAACCAAGAAATGTTTTGGGGGTGCTTGACTGGCACACAGCTATCCAATCGAGTGTAGTGGGATTTGAAGGTTAACCTGGAAGCTATATAGAAGCTTCATGCAGCTCCGACAGATGACCTGACTCTCTCCAGTTCAGGGAGCTTGTAGACTCACCCAAGCTCTCACTCCTAGGAGGACCACATTTTGTTTTTTCAAAACAGTTACACAGACAAAAAGGAATGAGAAGTGTTTTAGTAGTGGTTCTTAAAGTGTGGTCCCTAGACCAGCAGCCTCGTTTGTCACTGTCACCAGGGGGCTTGTCAGATACCCAGATTGTCAAGCCCTACCATAGGCCTCCTGAATCAGAAACTGGGAGATGGAGCAAGCTGTGTATCAACAAGCTCTCCAGGTGATGCTGGTACTCAAGTTTGAGAACCACTGTTGTAATGTCAATTTCATGAACCAAATATAACCTTGAAAATAAAATGTGTTTTTTTCTTCTTTCAGAAAGATTACTGAAAGATAGCTCCACATGATGTTTTCACTGATACCCTTTCAGTAAGAAAAATTACTGGATTACTTGTTACCACTTAGATTTCTGTGCAAGGTCAAACTTTTTTGTTTTAATGAGCGTGTCTCTTATAAATCCTAGAAGTAGTGAAAGAAAATATGGAATACTTTTTAACGGTTTCTCCCTTGAATCAGAAATCAAGGAAATACTATACTAAGGAAAATAGGTCAATAACTTTGTACTTCCCAATAATCTGAAAAAGAAAAAATTTGTGGTTTTTTCATCTCTACTAAATGCTGTTAAATCAAAATTGATCAGACTTTTGGCCCAGCCTAGCATAATTCCCTTTGAAATGTTTTGTCATGTCTGTCAATTTAGTCATAGTTTAAAATGGTGCATGTTTAGTAAAAAAAAAAAAAAAAGATGGTGCATGTTTAACTTAGGGAGATGAGTACAGAGTCTGACTATATGTCCTCAAAAGGAAAAAAGTGGCTTTAATTTATAACAGATACATAGTAAAGGGAGCAAATACACATCTTCAAGAACATGAGTAAATTAGACCCTGCCAAGTGTTCACCGCTTGAAAAAGAACTAAAGATTAAAAATCTATTCTGGACGAATATCTGTGATTTAACTGAGGAACGTCATGTAGGTAAATTCAATTTTTATTATTGCATCTAATTTTGCATCATTTTGGCATTTTTTAAAAGAAAGTCTTTACACTGACTATCTTAAAATTTTCCCGGCTCAGTGATTATTATTAATTCAATTCCATCAGTTTTCTATTCCATCAGTTCTTATTTATGAACTTGTTGTGTTAGAGCGTCAGTCTATTCCAGTGTTACAAACCCAGTATATTGCTTCAAAAAGATGATGTTGGTATCCGTCTTTGTTTTTTTAATATTCAAAATAATATGTCTCAAATTGAGTAACAACGTTCTACAACTCTCTCTCTCTCTCTCTCTCTCTCTCTCTCTCTCTCTCTCTCTCTCTCTCTCTCTCTCTCTCTCGTCACTCCTTTTACATTTAGCCCAGGTAGAAGCATGTTTGTCTGAGTCACTCACCACAGTGAGCACTATGAACTTGTAAGAGGTCAAGGCCCATGCCAGAGATGGTACTAGCATAAAGGATTGCCAATTTGTGACACTTTGCTCTACTGCATTATTATCCATACTTATGTGTCTGGTTGCCACGAGTAGTCCTATTTTAATTTTCTGAACCGTGATTTTAATACTCACATAACCTCAAGTATTTATCCAAACATGTTGTAGGTTTGCCTCCCTCAGATATTCAGCCAGCCAGCCATTTCCTTGTGAGCCGCGCAATAAAAAATCAAGCCAGACCCTATGCCTTACATATGGAACCGGTATGATTTACAGCCAGGCTGAGTATAAAATCATAAAACTTTCAGTACATGGTTAATATATAACCATCAAAATAACAGAGTGCAATTCTAAATTTATGAGGCTGAACTTAACACTGAATATCAAATAAGAATCACATTGATCTCTGTAGCGGATGACTTAAAAACACATTAGGTGGCATAACTGCAAGACAGTACATTGATTTAAGCATAAAATGCATAGCACTCAATACTTTACCACCTAACGTTTCTCAATAATGAACAAAGCTGTTGTATATTGATGAAAGAAAAATTATTTGTTTTGTTATATCACAGTGCTCATGGAGATGCCTTGTATTTAGGCGAGGCAAACATGATTTGAATCACATTTAGCAAAGGGTGACATTGGATGGACATTTTCCTGATTTATACCTGTTTCTCAAAATAGCTATACAGAAGCATTATCATGATGACAGTGTGCTCACTTTTTTTTTTTTTTTTAACAAAGAGGAAAGATTCACACAAAGCATGTACTGACTTTTTGTAGAAATACACTTTGCTGGAAATTTTCTGAAACTGATAAAAGCTATTCCATGTGGAATTGTAAGGTTGCTATCTCTAAAGGCGTTAGTCTATCTTGTAAAAATATCGTATTCATTGAAAGGAAAATTATGATAAACACATGTTTTATAAAAACATTTGCATTAGAAGGATTTTGACTTCAAAAAAATTTGATTGGCTTAAGGACAAATTGGAAATTCTGATAGCTGCAGGTGACTGGGTAACATAGGTAACAGAAATGGATAAAGCTGGTTCTATGTGAGATGGGAAAGGGGAGCTAACGCCCAGCCTGTGATTTGCAGAGCTATATGGAAGAGCTGGAGACCCTGGTTTACTGGAGAGTGAGTTCCCTGTTTCTCAACTTTATTCAACTGTCTGGCCAGATGGCAATGCCAGAGCTGGTGATATGCCATGAAAGAGAAAAATACAGATTTTTATGTCTCTGGATTTTAAATTGTTAAAACTAAATTTAAAAACAAAATAAAGGGCACAGGCAAAATTTAACCCATCCTAGGTCAATTTTCAGCACAACTCTGCTCTGTTTGGTGTCTCATCTCAGGGCCTCTGAGAACATTGCTCCAAACACAGAAGCAAAGGTTATCTTTTCCATCAGTAGAAAAATCAGTAAAAGAATCAGATATATTCCAATATTCATGATTTACATGGGAAATATCACTTTGATAAAAGTATTTTACTGAAGGGATATTGTGGTCTTCTCACGGGTGGATGGTGACTTCCAGACTCTGCTGAGAAACGCTTATTTGCAAACTGGTTCTCCTTCTTCACAAATCTGCGCAGGTAAAGAATGTTGCCAAGACAAGTGAGCAGCATTTAATTAATCCACGTGTTAATTGCAAAGCAAATCTAGATGCAAAGTTGGCTGACAGACCTACTACACTTGAACTTTTCTATGACTGTTCCAACAGTAGGAGAGAGAGCTAACTTTTTTTTCATAAATAGGTGTTAAAAGGAAATCATATTATTCTTTCAAGTCAATGACCTGTCTACAGAAATACTATAGCTTTTGCTGCATATCTGAATAAAATTATGTGTGCCTATTTGTGACTTTTTTAACCTGTGTATATTTTCTAGCATTTTCAGGCTATTTTTTCTTCATAATAAATTAACTTATTAGTCTTCATGACATGCAAGATGGACTGTGATGTTAAAAAATAATGTTTTCTAATTATCATTGACATTTGCAGGGAAGATTAAAATTTAATAAAATTAATTGTCCATCCTTGAATGGCTCACTTTGCAGTTAATCATAGAACTCTGATTTTCTCTACTTATATGAAAATTTCTGATTTTCACATCTCTTTTTAATATAATGAACCCTGCACTTAGAGAAGTAGTTTTTTTTTCCTTATGATGTGGTTAATATCTTTTAAGAAAAAAATGTATTAATTTTGAAAGAAAATCCTGTGGTTGTAATTCCTCAACTAAAATATGCGGAGGTAACCTCATCTACCTTATTAGGCCAACCTACCTTCTGGAGGTTATGTTGAATGGCAAAGAATACACCCTTCTCACCGAGGTACATCTCCAGTAATATAATTTGAAGTGCTAGGGCCCCTTGCATCCATTTCTGAATCTATTATTAGTTGATTAAATTAACTGGCTGGATCAGTACAGTGAGAAGAGATGCAGTAATGATATTATAGAATTAGTATGCCATGATGAATTGTCAGGAAAAGTAACTGTGACAGCCCTGTGGCCATATGCACTTAGCCATGCAATTTATAGTCATTTGGCAAGCCAAGGACTTTTCAGTTTGGGTTAGGAAATTTGTTCCTGCTTTTAACGTAGTTTGAGGGGTATATGTGTAAGAGTGAGGGGGAACCTTAGTGACAATTCAGGAAGAAATCAAGTCTCTGTTCTTCAACACTGACATCTGGGTGATTTTCAGAAAAATAAACCACAATGTATGGATGCCTTTATTGTAACAGTGCCAATTCCTTTAAATAGCTTTATTTGATAGTGTAGTTTATGGTGGCAGAGGATAATGTTACTTTGGGTAAGATAAAAGTAAATGCAATCTGGTATCACAATTTCTCTAGTTATGGAACACTGTAAATTCTCATCTATGTCTTGCATTTACAACAATCTTGAAAGCATTTCTAGGGTTGTTTTGATTTACATGCGTTGAGGCTCCTAATTGCAAGTAGTTTTTAAGCAACTTAAAATATAATGTTAGGTTTTTTTGCTTTGCAACTATTGGCAAGATAAATGGACTGTCAGATGCCTCTAAAAGGCTCATGATAACAGTGGTTGGCAGTGCAGATACTGGCACAATACCACATTAGGCCAAATTTATTGCAGGATTACCAAAACACACACAACTGGGAAGTCGTCTCGATACTACTATTGTATGAGAATCATTTTCTTGCCTCATTTGTTTTGTGTTTGTATTTTTGTTTCAATGATTGCTGAGATCATGTTCAGTAGTACAATGGAGATAAGTACTGACATCCTTATTCCAAACCAGATTCATGCAGAAAACAGCTTCCTCTTTTCTGTTAGCATGTTATAGAAATTAGACATGTATAATTGATCCCTTTTATTTTTCAAGCAAGTTATCATTTGATCCCAAACTATAGAGTTGTTTTATTTATTTATTTATTTTGCTTCTCATTATAGTCATTGTTTTTATCAGTTGTTATACTGATTTCAAATTTTCAAAGCAAATATGCAGGAAAATATTCTTTGTAACTTAATTTATGCCTTAGCCCTTTCCCCTTGCCCCTAATTTTAATTACCTAAAATTACAAATTTTGAAGAGCTTCTTGATAATGCTATCAGTTGGGTATTTCACTTGGAAGGTAACAGGAGACACTGATCAATGCCTCCCTCGCTCTCGATCACCAGTGTCCGGCTAGCTCCCTAAAGCTCTTACTTGGGAGTTATTTGTGACTCTTCTTCACCATTCATGTCCTGTTGATCACCAATATCTGTTGACTCTTTCCCAGCAGAATGTCTTAGATCAGCCCTTCTTTTTTGTTTCTAGAACCACCATCCGTCTGCCCTTTCATCATTCTGTGCCTGGAGTACTGTGCCAATTTCCCAGTCCATCTTCCTGCCACCCCTTGTCCCATGCCAGTAGAGCCTATATATACCATGCTGCCAGATGGATCTCTTAAAGACTAATCATATCCATTCATATTTCCTCCCCGTGGCAATGGGCCTTTTGCCGCTTCTTATTTCAGCCTACAAAACTTATGCATGTGTTTCTTTCCTCTCTCTCCCCTTTTCTTAGCACACATAATCGGCTAATTATATTTGTCATTTATAATTTTTTAAGCCATGCACTGTTCTCAGTGCTTTTCATGTATTATCTAGTTTAAGCCTCACAACATCCTACAAGATAAGTGTAATGATTCCCTTTTTATGGTGAAGGAAACAGAGGCACAGAGATGTGACACCACTTGCTCTAAGAGTGAGACCCAGGGTCCAAAGTCAGTCTGTATGATTTTGCAATGATGCAATCAGTCACCATGCAACACTGGCATCTTTGGTGGGTGTGGCTGTATGGCTGTTAATTTTCTTTTGCCTGGGAGATCCAATTTGCATAGGATAATGTATCACTTAATATGTGTGCTTGTCCACGTGCATCCCAGCTCACACTCCTATCAAATTGAACTGCTTTGTAGAAACAAATGGAATCAACATTTTTTTTAAATTTTTTAATATAGTACGTTGTACCCATAGTCACTAAGGAAAGTGAATATTCAATTCACTAATTATGTCACTATGTAAGGATAGCTTTGCTGCTCTATTTTATTTTGATATTTCCATTTGGTAAGCCACAGACTAACTGTATTTTCTTTCATTATGAAATTTGTAAGTGACAAAGTTTTGTAAACAGACCCCTGACCATCCAGCCACATAGATGACAATGAGCAGTGCATAAATAGTAAAGAATTTGTGACAATTTGGACAATAGAGATTTAGATACATTCAAAACTTCGTCATTAACGTTTGAATCCATCTGTACCTTTTTATAATGTGTTTTTTTTTGCCACAAAAAGTCTTAAGAATGTGTTTTCTGGATGGAGGAAAATGTTCATTATTCTTATGGTTTGTTTATTTTCAAAAGGTCAAGAATGAGAAAGTTAAAATTAGTAAGCAATTGGTGACAGGATAAAGAGTAAACTATATGCTGTCCTTTGAATATAAATTATTATATATATTTGAATATAAATGATTATATATATTTAAATACAAATTATTATATACATATAGAATGAACACACATCATTTTTTAAAAGTTATAATTGTTTCAGGGTAGTTTTTTTTTATTATTAAGTAAAACAAAGCATTTGGGGGAAATTAAATAATCCAAGTAATGTAGATAATCATGTTTAATACAAGCAATATTACATAATGTAAAATATAAAATATCTCTGATTTTATAAGTATTTATGTTTATATGTAAATATATGTATATGTAAAATATATATATACATATGTATAGATAGATATATATAATATATAATCATTTAAATATGTTAAAGGCTATGTGTCTACAAATCAGTATCATTTCCCATTTCGCTTAGTACTCTAAAGAGTCCATTCATTCTCAATGCCTGAAACAAAGAGATGGCTTTTTAAAGTTATATATTTTCAACACATCCCCTGCTTAACATTATGAAAAGTGCATCCATTCAAAAGCCAGACAGATCTAAGTTATGATCTTGAATTTTCACTTCGTTTTTTGTTTCTTTGGATGAGTTATGCAACTTCTCTTCAGTAAACTGTGAATGAAACCGCCTATGTTATAGGGCTAAGAAAATCCAAGGAGGGAAAACCCAGCTCTCACTGGAACTGAAATCAGGTTAAAAGACAAGTTGTGAGTAACAAAAGGACACTCACTCCAAGTTCCACAAATAGTAAACAGTCCAGTGCTATGCAGAATAGAGAACATGGTTGGAACATTTCAATGACAATTTTTTTTTTTTTTAATGAAGAGAATTAGTATTAAGTTGAAATTTGAAGGAACAATAGTGATTAAAATAGTAGAAGACAAGAGGGTAAAAGATAAGACTACAAGCAGGGACAGAATTTTACACTCTTAAAACTGTGGCCAGTCCCCTAGCATATAGAATATCAGAAGTAAAAGCATCTCCCGACCTAGAAGGCACATGTCCATGAAAAGGATACAGCTAATCATTGCCCTGTGTGAATGAAATTGTGGAGTATCAGATCGCTGATTATTCTAGAGAATCCTGAAATCCAAATTTTGAAAAATCCTCTGAGCTTTGAATAATGTTAATTAAATTGGTAAAGCATTCTGGGACCAAATCAAAGGATCATGTGGATGACTGGATGCTTACCTCTCTGCTATACTATAAGGACCGTGTCTACCTGTAATAAGTGTGATGCAAGTGTGATGTAGCTGTCTTTCCACTTTTTTCAGCAGCGGAACCCTAGAAATTCTGTGACCTTACCTCCTACCAGTTCTCACTACCTCTGTCCTTTTCAGACACATTATCTTTGAAAGCCAGATGCACTCCACCTTAGGGAATTTTGCTTCTAATGTTCTTCCTGCCTGAAATGGTCTTCCCCTAGATATCTTCAGGTCTAATACTATCTCCTTTTAGGTTGAATGTCACCTTCTCAATAAGGCTTTCATGCACAATTGTACTCCCTTCCCACCTCCACTTTACTATGATGGCTCTTGTCCTTTGCCATAGTACTATTACCCTCTAACCTACTATATAATTTAATGTCCTAAGGTGGCAGGAATCCTTGTTTTATTTACTAATATACATAAAATTGAGCCTGATAAATTATACACACTCAAAATATTTGTTGCAAAAAGTAATAAGTGAATGAGTAAATGAATTCATTTATAGTTTAAAGACCATGGTGGAAAAAGATAGATATACATGTTTGACATTCAAAACTAAAACTAAATTAGAGCAGAGAGGGCCTTCAAAATTAGGATTGAGGGATCAGACTAGTAAGAACTAGAATAGGCTTACGAAATCATAAAAGTACTTTGAGGTCACAGTTAAACAGTAATAATGCTGATACTAAACCTTAGAGTATTCTCTAATTAACTAAAACTTATATACAAAGAATTTAAAAAAGCAATGTTGACATCTTGAAAGAAACAGTCTGATTTAGACCACTGATCCATGCTATTCAATGTTGTTTTTCCGACAATAGCATAAAGATAATTATATTTGACTGTTAATGGTTGTTTTTGCAAATCATTGTTCTGACAGAGTAGTCACTCACATTCACCAAAATTAACATTTCCACTGTATACATATTAACCTTGCTCTTAGTCAATCAACTAACTTCAGTTAAGTTCCTATGATAGCTCTGTTTAACTAGAAATCAGACTAGTCTTGGCATTGGCATCTTATAAGTAGGGTGTCATCCTTAAAGTGTTTAAAGGGAGTCAAGTCCACTTAACAGGTGGCCCCTATTTGAACCTCTAGAGAGAGCTTCAATTAATACATAGAGAGAAAGTCAATGGTCAGTTTAACATACTAATCCAGAACATGGACTTTGGAGACCGATAATCTGGGTTCAAATTTGTTATCTTCTATTTCCACTAGCTCTGTGAACTCCTAGACAGTTCATTGTGAGATTCCATTTTTTTTTAATCTATAAAACAAGTAATCAAAAAATCTATGACATCAGATTATTGTTAGTATTGTATGCTAATAATTTATTTAGCACGCTGCCCTCGAGTACCACACTGTACTCTCGGGAGTATTCCTAGGAATTAGGATTGCTTTCTCCGTTGGTAGGTATATACTTATGGCTTTAATAAATAATTCATAATTATTTGGTATTTTGTCATAGTTGCAGTGGTATAGTTTTAACGATTCACAGTGGTTACTCTTCCATTGAATATAATCTAATGTCCTAGTCTTAAAAAATGATGGCTATCCACTTTCACAATATCAATACTTCAGGAGTCCACAATATGTAGTTTGACACAATAATTTCTCATTTTTTCTCATTAGCATCCCAGGAGATCTATTTATGCAAACAAATCGACATACCCATGACTTAAGCTATGAGCTTTTAGGAACTTCAAGAGCTCAAAAATACTAAGTGAAAAGATGTGTCCCTACCCTTTTAAGGGACTGTCAACTCTCCCAATATCTTCCATTGCAAAAGGGCTTAGCAACGTTAAGCTGTCAGGCAGCCTCTCTGTCCATACTGCAGAGATCTCTAGAATGGTTCTGTATTTCTTTCACATTTCCCTTCCCTATGAGAAGACAGATCCAGGAGGGGAGAAGAGGGAGTTTTACTAGGATGAGTGCCACTGAGGGTAATCTATTTGATGTCCATTTTCAGAAGAAAAATGTAAAGTGCAGTGGCTAAAGGCCTAATTGTGAGATGGCCCCATGAATCTTAACACATCCACATGAATCCTGATGCCAGCCCTGCAAGGAGCACGCTGGCAGGGGACAGAAAACAAAGTTTAAATGTCCTGCTCTGCAGGGAGTCCAAAGAGATTTGTTCAACTGAGATGAGTTTATCATGAGGCTTTCACCAATGACAAGGAAGGGCAACACCCAGCCGTTTTATGATAAGCTTCTACCAGAGAAACACGAATAGATTTGTCTGTGTTGTGCCGTGTTGACTCCTGTACACAACATATTGCAACCTGCAGTCATGAGAATTTGCCATTTTAGGCCACTGAGAAGAAAAACCCACACCTCAAACTAGATTTTTTTTTTCTTTTAGCAACAAATGAGAAATAGAAGTTGTTAGTGTATGCCATTCTCTTATTTTATTTTATTTCTTTTAGTAGCTTATGATTTGGATGATGTTCCTAACACTTCTGTTTATTTAAATAAAATTATTTTAGTATTCGTAAGGGTCATGGATATATTTACTCAGCAAAGTTAGCTAGCTTGAAAGACATAAATTAACTGCTAATTACTACTTAATGAGAGCTTTATGACATGATATTTGAGCACTGTCTGTGTGAGCATATCGATTAGCCCAACCACCTCTTGGACGTATTGTTGGTAAACTGGGTTAATTTCTGAGGTGGAGAAAATGCATGGCTAGATGTTCTGTTCACTGTGCTGTTGGCAGGCTGTTGTTTATCACAAGGTTTTAGTGTTCTTAATGAACTGTTAACAAGCTGTCAATTATGGTGTTTATGCAAATTAGGAAAGAGACATTGAAAGATTGATGTGCCCAGAGTGAAAAATGCCTCCTTGAGATATTGCAAAGTTAGTAATTCCCCTTTTAATAACTGTTTTTAAGCACTTGCTTCCCCTTAACCACTGACCCACCCCCATGACCTGAGAGTGGAGAAGGGCCACCCACCACCTTCTTTAGCCCTGTGCCCAGGGAACAAGACAAGTCCATCTCTGGGAAGTGTTTTGCTTTACGTTAACCATGCTGGAATCACTTTCATTGAACCTCGGCCGAACTTTACTCGGCCAGTAAAGGTCAGTGTTAAATGTTCTGAAATTCACGGGCAACCATTTTATGATTCTCATGTGGGACGTACATTTTCTGCTTTCTTCCCACTGGAGACTACTGTGGTGAAACATTGTGTCCTCACCTGTGGTCCTTATGTGCCCTGAACTAACGTCATCTGCCCATCTCCCATGCCTCTTTGTAGTACTCAAGATTATCTCTTTAGTACAAGTCCTTTTTGTGGTCACGACTTGTCAAACCGGAAATATTTCTTTCAAAAATCTGCTTCTCTGCCTGTATGCCAGAAAAAGTACCCTTTCTGTGGCCGTACATTTACTAATTTTCTATTTAGCTATTTTTTTTTAATTTTATACGCTCTTGAATTTGGTGATCTAATACACTCCCAGGCATTCTTCAAGTACCTACACATCTGTAACCTTTTCTCTATAGTACTTCTTGCCCCCTTCCCCAGGCAGAACGAATCAAGCCCTTTTGCAATGTCTCCAAAGCGACTGAAGTGTCTCCCACCATCGCCACCTCCTGCCCCGCCCCATGCTCCCTTCCAGGCACTGGGAGTTCCTCCAGATTCCAGCCTGCCCCTCATTCAGCGTAATGAATCACGTTTCCCAATGCTAGCAAATAGCCTCCGCATGACACTTTTAAAGAAATTCTGCTCAGACTTATGTTTTATAATCAAACCAAGGTTATTAAATGGTTCCCAGTATTTATAATAATTTTGCTGTGGCCTCGTCACTTTTATTTTTAATTGTTTTGATCAGAATTCTATCCACAGAGTTATGAGAGAGCAGTCCTCGAAAAATGCTTCACCTCACAGTACAATTAAAGTAGACGTCTTTAAAGGCTCTTAATATTCCCCCCAGAAATGTGAAATTACATCTTGTTTTGTTTTATGAAAGTCATGTTTTGATTATTTGAAATTGGTATTTTTGTGTAAAATTTTTTTTTCCTGTTCAGCTTTGAGCATGGAGACTTTTGCACTTGTTAGCATATTACTTATTCCAAAATTATTGAAAATATTATTCTTGCAGGCCTTTTTTTTTTTTTTTTACCTCAGACTCTCAGCTCTGGGAGTGATAATGTTTCATAAAGGAAATACCATAATATACAGAAAAAATCATGCATTCATAGCTAGTTGAAATGATGGATTAAGCTGTTTTATTATAAGTATATCAAAAATGCAATAAATATTTGCCAATGAAATGTAGTTATCATAAGGTTTTGCACAGTGCAATTTCATGTTAATGTCCAAAAAGAATATAGATGGCTTTATATGTTTGGTTATAGTACCTGCTCTGCAGTTTGAAAAATTTATTTGTAAGTGTTAAAAATGTAAATTTGAGAGTTCTAAGTATCCATGAGTTATTTCTAAATACCACTTAACTCCTCCCAAGACAGATGAGGGCAGCATAAAACTGTAATTTTGGTGACAGATCAAACAAGCTAGACAATCAAAGGAAATAATCCAATAAACTTAAAAAAAAAAATGAACTGGTCTTTTGAGAAGTAGGAGGGCATGATGAAATGAACAGGTATCTTGATCTCTCATGGCCTTACTGCCTTCATCTGTAAGTGGTGGAGATGATGCCCATAAACAAGTGACTCTCACTGAGTACTACTGCGTGCCAGGTGCTAGTTGGACGCATACTTCAACTTCTGTATTTTAATCTCCATATAACATATAGTTAGCGATATTTACTATGTGTTCTTCCCCCCTTCCCCCTAGACAGTTTTAGATTACCTTCTTGAGCATGTGTGCATTTTAGGAAGAAGATGAAATACAAGGTGTTATGTTCTTTTAGCTCTTAATTCTACAACTTAATAACTGTATGAACTTGGGAACATTGCTTCATCTAGGTCTCAGTTTTCTCAACCGTAAAACTGTGATGCTGCTGCTGCTCACGATGACACCTACTTCACAGGGCTGTAGTGGAGATTCCGCGAGATAATCCTTGTGAAGCACTTAGCACAGTGCCTGCCACATAGCAAGTGCTTGGGCCCCTATTGCTAGTTAGTTGCACGTTTCCTAGCATTATTATTACTATTATCAAGGATAGTGTGATCTTTAGAAACCCTGCTGTATGTGAGAGGTCGATGGAAGGAACTGGAATATTTTGTAACTCATCATTTTTGCGAATATCGCATTTCTCTCCTATTTCTTATTATTAGACTTGTAATCTTAGCACTCCAACTTTTATAGTGTGAAAGGCAAAGGAAGCCCGGAGTAACAAAGGCAAGCCAGCCAAACCTTTACAAGTCCATTCTACCTGGGGAATAGCAGCTTTGTCTTTGCTCCCTCCACCCTCGCCCTTGTTGTTAGGGATGAAGGGGCTTCAAAATAAACCGAAAAGCCATGATTTTCCCTTGTTTTCCGATCTAGAACACCGAGTCCCGAGGAGTACACTGCAGCCAACCTCTCTTTGAAATTCTAGATAATCTACATTTTAAAAAGTGGTTTTTTGATCTGCATCACTCAGCTTTTCATGAGCTTCTGCACTGTTAGATGATGTTTTTCAACCGCTTGTTGTAATGCCTCATAACTGTGGCCCACACTCCAAATCCTACACAATTCTCAAGGGTCCTAAACGCGTCCCTTCCTGCTTACAGTAACACCATTCTCTTTGCTCGTGATCCTTTTCCACAACTCAACAAAGGAGACATTTTTTGCTTTCCTCTGTGACTCTTGTAAATACTACTTGTAGCAGACAACTTATTAGTCTAATGGTGGTTTATGATAGCTGCAAATTTTCATATCTTTCCCTCTGATGAGGATAGGAGTCCAAAGCCAGCCTTATTTTAGGGCTTTCTTTAAACATCATTAAGGTTTCACAAGTTTACAGTATGACCGTGATACGAAAGACATAACAGTCTTGTGAAGGAATGTAATGCAAATGTCCACCATGGGAAAAGGTTTACGACACAAAATTCCCCTTTTCTGTACGTTCCAAGTGTCCCCAGTCATCCTCTTTCTTCATCTGCTTTGTCCGACATGTGTGTCTGAAGACTCAGTCAACCAGGATTTGAGTTCTTCATCTTTACTGAAGTAATTCAGCGCCATTCGTCTCTGCTCCTCTTATGTCATCTCTCATGTCGTTTTGTATCTTCACAGATGGGGGTGGGCTTCTGTTCCCAACATAAAGAAAGGTCTATTGCTTATACTCCTCTCCATTTCATACATGCCTTGTCTATCTGGCCAGCAGAGCTTTTTAGCAATGCAGAATTTTTGTCCGAAGAAGAATATATTGCATAAAAATAAAATATGTCTAGGAGACTGTGACTTACAAAGAGATAACAGGGAATGTGCTGTTAATGAACCCATTCTAGCCAAACAGTGCCTGTCTGTCGAATCCAGATGATTTGGTTAAAAATCTACTTTGGTCACTAGCTTGCTGTATAATCTTAGGGAATTATTTCAACCTCATCTGACTTTCTCATTCCTCATAAGTACTGTAGTATTTTACTTCTTGTATACTGCCTGGTTTATAGTAAATGCTTAATAAGTATACTTATTATTATTGCTATTTTCATTTATTGTTAACATAATGTTTTCTAAGAATTATGCAGGTCTTTGGGAACCTTGGAGACATATATGTTTAGTTATTATCAGTATTAAATGCTCAAGGCTCCCTGCAAAATATATTTTCATGGACTCTTAATAATAGCCATGCCATATAAAATGGCATTATAACATCATTTCAAATACGTGTATTTCTTATGAATGGGCAGAACTCACAAATAAAAAGGCACAGACTTGCAGATTGGATCAAAAAACAAAACCTAACCATATACTTCCTCCAGGAGACACATCTCAGCTCCAAATACAAATGTAGACTCAAAGTGAAAGGGTGGAAAATGATATTTCAAGCAAGTGGTGTTCAGAGAAAAGTGGGGGTAGTAGTACTAATGTCAGACGAGATAGATTTCAAAATAAAAAATGTAAAGAAAGATACTGAAGGACACTTCATAATGATAAAGGGATTATGCACCAAGAAGACATAACACTTATTAATATCTATGCTCCCAATCAGGGAGCCCAAAATATGTAAAGCAATTACTAACAACTAAAGGGAGAAACAGACCAAAATACAGTCATAGTAGGAGACCTAAATACCCCACTGTTGGATTTGAACAGATGACCAAACAGCAAAATAAATAAGGAAATAACATCCTTAAATGACACCTTAGTCCAACTGGAGGTAATTGACATTTACAGACCTTCCATCCCAAAACAGCTGCTTATACATTCTTCTCTAGTGCACATGGAACATTTTCAAGAATCGACCACATACTAGGACACAGAGATAGCCTCAACAAATATAAGAAGGTTGAAATCATACCAACCATATTCTCTGATCATAATGCTCTGAAACTAGAGATCAACTGCAAAAAGAAATCAGGAAGAACCACAATACATGGAGATTAAACAACATGCTACTGAAGAATAACTGGGTCAGAGAAGAAATAAAAAGATCAAGAGATACGTAGAAACAAATGGTAATGATAGAACAACATATCAAAACTTTTGGAACATGGCAAAAGTGGTCATAGAGGAAAGTTCTTATCCTTGCATGCCTACCTCCAAAAACAAGAACAAGTCCAAATAAACGACCTAATGCTTCATCTTAAAAAACTAGAAAAGGAAAAACAAATGAATCTAAGGCAGCAGAAGGAAAGAAATAATCAAAATTAGAGCAGAAATGAATGAAATCAAAAACAACAACAACAAAAAAAACAACACAAATATGTGTATTTCTATTCAAAATAACAATTTTTAAAATCATCTATTAAATATTTTATGAAATATCTAGATTTAAGCATTTCACTAATGTTGTCATATCACAGCTATTTTTTAACTGCTTTAGCAGGATTGGAATCCATTTTATATTTTATTAATTTAGCAGTTTAACTGAACTGATGTGTCAACTCTATCAGAACATGGACAATTGTCCATATAATCGGAACTGTCGATTTGTTCCTCAGACCTATAAGTGTTTGCTTTAGAGTTTGTCAGCAAATAATCATTGAGAATTCAGAGACCTAGCAGCAAGTTGAATTCTAGGGAAAAAAAAATATGCTATGGATTTATTTCGATACATAAATGATTATCTCAAAGATAATTTTCACTACAAAAAGCTCCACCGGTTGCATAAATAGCTTGTCCTTTCAAGATCTTAGAATAAAAACCACAAGGATAGATGTGTTTCAGTTGTAATTTCCCAGCTGCAGCGCTGTGAGAATCATGGGGGTGGTGAGGATAGCGTTTGGTGAGGATGAGTTCATGTGTTCAATTTTTCTTTTCAAAAAACAAGAAAAAAAAAAGAGGGAAAAAGGGAGGAAGGGAGAGAAAGGGTGAGGGAAGAAGCATGATAGGTAGGAAGAAAGAAAAGAAAGAAAAAAGGGAGCGAGGGAGAGAGGTATTAGGGGAGAAAGGGAGGAAAGAAGGAAGGAAGCCAACCATAACAATCTCTAGTTTTAGCATCTGGCATTCTATCTACTGTATTTTTCTGCCCATGTTCACTAATTCAGAATTTCCTCTGTTCATTTGTTTTTGTCTATTACTGTTAATTTTTGTCAGTCTCTTAATATTTCCATATTAAGTAAATACTCCTTTTTTACAGAAGACAAAATAGTATAGAAATAAAGACAATAGTATAGAAATAAACCAAAGGTTATAGGTTTTTCAAAAAAGTCATAACTCTTACTATCATGGCTTACTATCATTATAGGAAACAAATCCCAACTACCACCTAAAGAAAGAAGGCACAAATACCTTGATAACTCTATTCTTTGGATAGACGCAACCAAATTTCAGTTCTGTCATTGTTTACTTTTTATTTTCATACTTTTACAGATTATTGAAATTCTTTAAAAGTGTTATCACCTCTATTTTTAAAATAACATTGTGGTCTTTCAATATGTTCATTATTAGCTGCACTCATTTGTTAAATGCCTAAAATGCTCCACTCGAACTGTGAGCCTAGGTAGCAATTAAACTTCCTTTTTTATATCATATATGTTCATTCACATTTGACTCCTTCAGGAAGTTGAGAAGTTGAAAAAAAAAAGAATTTAAAATTTTACATGTGGCTTTGCAAAAGTGAAGAATGATGAATTTTCCTGGGATGCTTTCTTAGTCCTGTCATATCGAAGGCTTGAATGAATGATGTATTTATCTCGAAATTGAGTAGCCTTGTTTTAGTATAAAACCCTCAAGAGTGCAAAAAAAAAAAAGCATTCTCTTTATCCCTCGTTGCCCTTATAAATGATATCCACCTTGAGTAATCATTCAGTCGAGGCTGATCTCAGTACACAGAAAAGAATATATTTTCTCCTGTTCTTAGTAGGGCCAGGGCCTCAAACAAGGAAGTTTCATGCTTTGTTCTTTGGGGCTCCCTAATGCCCATGAGAGTTTCAGTGATAACAAGTTCCATCACTCATAAAAATAAAGTCCTTCTTTGTCAGTAATGTCCTCTAGGTGTTAAACCCATCACTTTCTACATTCCCACAAAGTATTTATAGATACATACATTCGTGGCCAATCTATAAATGGAATTTTGAATGGCAATCCTATGATATAAATATCTTTGAAAGCTTTCTCATAGTTTTACCTGCTCTGCAATCAGCCATTTTCTCCTTCAAAATCAATGCCTCTCATTAAGACTACTTCTGGCAGGGATGAGGGTCTAGCATCAGTTTGTAGAAAAGTGGTCATGATTTTGCCTCTGGGTTTGTTTTAATTGTTCCCGCTCCATGCAGCAAGCTTTGTGGTTTGAATAGTAGAGCATTCATTTGTAAGCTTGCCTCCAATGTTAATCAAAAGATGGTTATGAGGTCTAAATTAACCCATCCAAAATTATTGCTGCACACACACCTCCTCCGTGCCAGGCCCCCCTCAAGGTGCTACAGACAGGCGTAAACAAGGCACTGACTATTCATAGAATTTCATTCTAGTGGGGAAGCCTGAAAACGAGCAGGACAAAATCACAAGTGAGCCCCGCAGAACAGAAAACACAACATGGCAGCAGGTGTGTAGAGCAGTGGAGATTTTCAGGAGGGTCAGGGGAGGCCTTTCTGAAGATAGACATGGGAGACATGATGCGAATTACAAGGAGGAGGCAGCCACAGGCAAACCTGGGAGAAAGCACCCTGCCCACATGTCCTGAGAAGAATCAGAGTGTGGTTGGAACCAAAGAGAAACTTCACAAATCCTCACGTAGCAGAGCCGGAGAGCATGAGAGGACACTAATGAGTGCTATTGAGTGGATGGGCAAAATCATGTAGGGCCATAAAGACTTGGGTTTTATTTTAAATTCAGTTGAAACCATTGGGTTTGAGGGGGGGGGGTGGCGTGGTATAGTTTGCATTTAAAAATGATAACACTGAATGGAAAAATCTACCAAGATTATATCTCGACTGTGCCGCCTGCCTCCCTCAGCCATAGTATCGTTATCTGTAAAATGGACGTCATTATGGTCATCATAACTCCTATGGTGATGGTAAAACAGTCAACATAATCCTCTTTAACAGTCAGCGTTCAGCAGATGGAGGGATTCAAGAAAACACTTAGGTCTCTCTCAAGTGTTTCCTTGGTTCTCTAGCCTGCACCATTCTTTAATTTATTTGGTTCTATCCTCCTCTCCTTAATATCTCAAATTTTTGACAATTTTCTCTGAGATTCCTGGCATTCGGGCCTCTGGAGGTAGCAGGGGGTCTGGTTGACTGTCTGTTAATTTTAGCTGTTCTCTGCTGGAAGTGCCATTGCAAGGAGGATGACCTGAGAGAACGGGAAACAGTGTAGCCTAGTAAGTGGCCCCAAGGGGCGACCCTCACAGCGAACTCTACATGAAACAGCATCTCAAAACAGGTTTGAGCTTCAGCAGTTTTACAAAATGGACATTTTCCCCATTAATACCATATCAGTTAAATGCTAACGTGACAGCTCTCAAAAAGTTTCTTCTAGCAAAACCATTTTGAACCCCAAATCATTCATTTTGCTTACAAATGGCAGAGCCAAACAGCACCTGGAAGATGATTCAATCCACAGTTTTGGAGGGTACGGGTAGGAGCAAACAGAAATAAGTGAGTGATCTGTTGCTATTTCAAAATGTCTGTTTCCTATACATGCTATCCATTTAATGGAGCCTGAGAAATTCAAGATTGTTTAATGATTTAAAACATCTAGTCATATGGCTTATACAGAGAAACAGTATCCAAATAATTAAGTGTATTTTGTCTTCTGTTTTATTTGAGAAGTCCCAAACCTAAACCCTTACATAAAAAAGGAACCAAACACTTAAATATAAAACAAGTGAACTACAAATCTATATTGTTAAGCTAGCCATAACATTGTTATGAAATTTTCAAAGTGAAGGGATAATATTTAGATTGCAGGTCATTAAGGCAATTACTAATTTCTTTTTATCTGAACCATTACATACAGAGGCAGATGATATACCTTATTTCATTGCTTGGTTAATAGCAACCTGTGGAAAAGGATATTTTTAGAAGAGAATTATAAAACAGATAACATTGGATTCTCCCTTATTAAACTCGATGGCAAAGAAGGCAGGAGAATCTCCGTGGAATGTTCAATTTAGGACACAAATTGTATCTCAACTATTAGATAAATGGGGAAAAACATGAAAAATCTTTGATGTAAAGTGAAAAATTAACTTGAATAAATGAGATTATCTATACAAACAAAGATTGGGAAAAAGTTGAAAAGGAAGGAAATGTAAGCTATTGTTTTGCATTACATTATCATATATCTCCTCCTTTTTTGCCTAACTAGTGTTCCCTATAAAGTAGATTGCATTTGATCTTGAAGTATGAGCGTATATTTACCTATACACTTTTATCACTATACACAGCCATGCATTTATCAATTAACATAATTATTTACATATTTACCATAACTTAGAAAGTGAAAGATAAACTTGTTTTCCCTACCACCTATAATTTCTAAAAGAATATTCTCATACAGAATGTCTGTAAATAATATTTTCACTATTACATCATAAGAGTAAAATAAGAATTTTTATCATTTGTGTGTTTATAGTGAGAATCATTACCACTTTATAGTGATGATTCTGAGATATCTTTTCATTATGTTTTTCAATGCTCTCTGTAAAATGAAATTTTAAGTGTATATCTATACTTGAGGAAAATAATGGCCAGGATAAAAGAAAATATATAAAAGTTAAATTCTAATGCAATAAAAACTCCCTGGACATAAACTTTTACCTCTGTTCAATTGCTTACTTGCCACCATAGATTTTTTTTAAGAGACGTTCTCAGTTAGGAAAAGCACTGTTAGTGCTTTATTCCTACAGAACAGCTCATCAAAAATATGGATCCATCATATTTAAATCTGAATTACGAATGTTTGCGTTTTACAGCATGAAGCAACAAAAGATTGAAAGGTGATGGTTTTTAATATCGCTCTAAGTTATCATTTCCATAGCTATAGACTTTATCTATTTTTCTCTGTACTTAAAAAATAAAAATCAGTTAAGGTTAACCCCAATGCATATTTTTCTTCTGCTTGTTGTACACTTCACAGTCGCTGAGTGAATCAGCTTTGCTAAACGTACTCATTAGTGCCCAATTTGTTTCTCTTGGTCTCTTTGAGAAAACCTTGCAAGCAGTTGGAACATTTATTTTATTTTGATTCCACAGTAGAAAATTGTATTCATGTAAGTAAGCATATACCAAGCAGCAATAAATCATTATTTCTCAGATGACCAATATCAGCAGGAATCTCATATACTTCTCTGCTGGAGTTGATTTCCAAATTCATTGAATAATTATTGGTGCTGCTTTTCATAAGCGAAAAATATTTTTTCTTTCTATTCCAGTTAACTTTTAAATGCTACTTTCCCCCCTCATTTCCTCAACACTTCTGAGAATTATTTGTAAAGGAAGAAATAAAATGAAACTTCATATAAGGCAAATATGAAGGTGGTTAAATAGAGTATAATCTTTGACAACCATTCCCCCACCTCTGACTTTATATTGTGGTCCTTGGGACAAAGATTGAATCTTGAGTTAGACTGTTAGTAAATGAAATAAATACAAATTTATGCCTTGATGTTTTAAGGGAAATCTGAGAATTTATTAGGCAGTTTTAAAGTATAACAATTAGATTATTAAATTTCTCTTTCTTTTGTACTACAAAAGAAAAACAAAACAAAACACTGTTTTTTCTGTCCCAAAGGATTAATTGAATTTTGGTAATAAATATTGAGTGACTTTTTGAATAATAGGCATATACATTTTTATATTTTCCCCCCTTGGCAAAATTTATTAACAGAGGTAACTCACATTCTTTGCCCCTAAAGTGAATTTATAAGACATCGATTTGTTTCAAGTCAATTTTACTACAGATTATATATGTGGCCACATTCCAGAAACCCTGAGAGTTCTCTACTTGGTTTAGCACTTTTACCAACATTTTTAAATGGCTACTGTGTATTGTATTCTGTTAGGAACTATTATAGGGAAAACAACCAAGTAGGCTTTAAAATTAATTTTGGAACATAGATTCAGAAAATATAACAGTGGCAAGTTGAAGAAAATATAACAGTGGCAAGTTGAAGATTCTGACTAATATTTAGATGGTTTCTCTTTATGCTATTGCTCTTTTAAGGAAGTTTTCTCCTTTTATGCTTTTGGTTGATGTTCTTAAAATTTTTGAGCTTCTAATTAGAAGGTAAATTGAAGCAATTTAGGGAATTTATTTACTAAACTAATTTTTTTCTTTAGTTAATGCCTGAATATAATTAATAGCTAAACATAAAGCAATGCAACATTTGTACTATCAGTATCTTTCCAGCAAATATATATAGTCTTTATATTTGTTTGTACATTTATCTTTATCTCCTAAAGTGAAACTGTGGTATTAATTCAAAAGGTATTAAGGTACACTATAAGGAACATTCTGGTATAAAATGTCATAATACACATTATAATATTGCCTTTTTATTTTTTTTAAAAACTCCTAATCCTTTGCATAAAATACAATATACTCCAAATTTTTAACCATTCAAAAATTACTCAAATATGTCTCTTTAAAATTAAAAAGATATCTGTTTAACTCCAAAAATATCAATGTAATAACATACCTTTGAGTTATTTTGCCTTGGAATCCATTTACCCCTTTACCAAGAAAAACATTTAATATGAATGAGTTTTAATTAACATGTTGTACAAAGTACCTTTTAGATATTATAAAATATCTTAATATAAACAATTATTAAATAGAACCATTTGACATTGTAGTAACGCATTCAGATAATTAAATAATTTAATAATATCTGAAAAGTTAAACTACAAGATAAAATTTTCATCAATATTTTATTCTTAAAATACCCAAACCAAATTGCTTCTAAATATTTAGTATTTCAGTTATGGTCTCAAAAAATGAGTTTTTTTTCAATTATTGAATTTCTAGACTTCATAAAACAGTTATAAAAAGTCATTAAAAATAAGAAATATGGGACACAAAATGTCTTACCCCTGAGTTTTACCCAGGTAGTACAGTGGATACTCTAGAAGTATTGACAGGGCATTTCATGCATGATTCAATCTTAACAAAATAGCTGAAATTTAGAATGTTATTATTAATTGGAAATACCTGTTCACACACAAAGATGATATAATTAGGTCAAATTCTGTGAGTTTCTTTGAACTTATAGGGAAGAAAAGGAAAATTTTAGTCATAATTTAGATTAATTTGAAAGTTGAATTGAAATGAGCCAAGTACCAAAAATATCCCAACTTGTCTAAAAATTAGCAAAATGACAGACAGAACTTTAGTTGTTGAGTGCCAACATGGTGGCCATATTCTATCATTGTTTTACTTACTGTATCATCTGTCTGTTGCTTTAAACTATTTCCATTAGGCAGCGCAGTTTCTTAATGTGTATCTTATGAGTTCTTTCACAAGGAAAAAAAAGAGTAGTATGATCAGAGAGATTTGGGAATGCTGTTTTTTTGACCTTCAATACCTTGAAGTTCTCAGTTCTAATGAAGAAGACTTCTCTGTAACATAGTCTCTCTCAAAATACCACTTACCAGTCATCACTTATTAATATTCTATAGGATAATACAGTGTATGACATTCCTCCATATAAAATATAGTCTACTAACTATCTAATAATCTAGGGTATTTATAATCTATCTTCAATTTCTCTTCCCAAATTTAGTTTCATCAGGAAATCTGTACTCCAACCAGGATGAAATATGCACTTTTCCCTCCATTAATCCCCAAGATGTTTCTTGTTTGTGATTTTGCTCAGGTTATTTCCTCCTTATGGAATATCTGTTGCCCCTCCCTTCTTACTCAGGCACATTCAAAACTAAGTGCATAGTAGGCCCTTCACACATACACGATTTGCCGACATGAGGTTCTACATTTGCAGCTATGCAACTGATGTATGAGGCTTGAACAAATATATATTTTTTAATGGTTTCTGAGCAAAGTACACTATGTCAGGCACTATTATGAAACCAGCAACCAAGATTTTATATATGTACCACATGAGAGGGTCAGCACTGAGTTTTTCAGGGGAAACAAAGATGGTTGAGCTAGATTTGTGGAGAGAGTAGGACATGAGTTATATTTCAACCAAATAATGCAGGCTGTTAACTTCTTGCAAATGTGACTGAAAGCTCTAAAATCAGGGGCCACCTGTCTGCAGTGAGTGGGAGGGCTTGGAAGGGAGGTGGCTTGCTTTGTAGAGACATTCTACTTGTTTTTGTGGCTGAGAAACAGAAATGTCTATTTTGGATTGCTTTCTGCGCTATGATTCAATGATCCAACAGTTGTTTAAGGGCAGTAAATCTAAGATGAAAACACTTAGAATTGACTCTGTCTCGGCTTATTGTAATAGTAGGAAACTTACTTCACCTTTCTAGGCCTGTTTCTCCCTCTGACAATGGGAATAATACCAGTTTCCTAGAGTCCATGCGTGAATGAATAATCACTGTGCAGAAATACACAGAAGATGGGCATGTAGTAAGCTCTCTATGTGTGGTAATATATTAATAATATTGCCCCTCTTCATTCTCTCACTACTTTTTCTCAGACTAAGTCACAAGGAATTCAATAGCATTTTATGAATATTCACCAGTTTGAGAGTCATGAAGCATTCTTAACTACCTATATTATTCTTAAAAACAATACAATTCTAAATCATTGCCAAGGCCACATTTTAAAAGATAAAACATGTAATATGTAATGCATTATTGCCAGTTCAAATCCAGTTACAATGTAAAGGCATTATGTAATTGAATTTCTACCTTTGACCATCTCTTGTAGCTAGAAAATGTCCTGTTGTACATGGCAGCTCCAACCCTTCCCCTGTCTGATGTTTTCAGACATAATTTATTTTCAGTAAATTGATTTCCTTTTAAAAAATGTCTACCCAGCTCTTTATATGTTATAACCAGATCCTGTTTTAATGAGATAACTATAGATAAACATGGTTATATGTTCATGTCTCTTAAATAATACATTGAGATCACTCTACTTACAACAATGTAATGAAAATAAATGTTATTTTGTTATCGAATAGAATTTCCATAATATAATGAGTTCCTGAGATAAAAGCTTCAATGCTGAGTGAAATGTCGAACTAGGACACTGATCCTAATGGAGAGATGGCAAATAGTGTTCGTCTAGTGTACCAGCTGCAACTCATTGGAATTGACTTCCCGGATCCCTTTGCTGAAAAGGATTGTCTAGCTCCATTCAGCCGTAGGAAGGAAGGAGAGTCATGTGTTTATTAGTTTTAGATCAGGACGTAGTGAATCTCGAGCACATAGTCACCATTCTGGTTCAAATGAGTGCATAGTATCTAGAATTACTGGGGAAATGAAAAAAAAATATAGGAAATACCTAGAATATTGTTCCTTCAGTATTGTAGCGACCGCTTAACTCCCTAACAAGAAAAAGGCACAAGGTAATCTGAATCGCAGGTAGAGCTTTTTGTCTCTCTTCATTTCTCTAATAGCTTTCGTGTCGGTTCTCCTTCCCGTTCCTCTCTTCTGTCCACCTTCTCCTACTCTGCTTTTAGATTCCCTTATTCCTTCATCTTTTCCTCCCACATCTCTTTCATTTTCCTTCCTTTTTCAACTTTTTGAGCCTCTACAACATGCTTACCTATTAAGCCAGGTGCCCAAGTAAATCCAAAGTCTGTGCCAAATTAAAAATGGTAGCATTGTTTCGTTGTATGTAATTGGTCATTTGCAATTAGTCCTGCTCACATAGAGGACTGAGCCAGCTTTCCTGACCAGAATGTGGATGTTCCCAACTGCTATTTACTAACCTCCTCAACTGCCTAGCCAGTTGATCCGTTTCTCACCCCAGACCTATGGGTTTAGAGAGCTAGCTGCTTTAAAAAATGCCCACATGCTCATCTTTCCAGCATGGCTCTCTTTCATGGAGAGTGAATTACTGTTTGGGTTTTCTTGGAATGAATCTAACATTTACCTGAATATTAACTCTTTTCCAAGTCCAGTCTAAAGTAATTTTTGCCATAATGCTGACCATATCCTAAGAAGTAATGTTTATAGCAGAGGTTTGTTTGTTTGTTGTTGTAGGGTGAGGTGGTCAAAGGAATATCATCAGGATATTTAGTGTTAGCCACTGGCTGTGTTATCCTGTCTCTATGTTAGTCAAAACTAATAATAATTCCTCTTCTTTGGATTTTCTCAACTCTACATTTTTCAGGTAAAAATGCTATAAAACCTTATCTGTGGATGTTTTTGGAACTCATTGAAATAGGTATAAAATGTTTTATAGTGTATTTTGCACTTTATAAGCATGTGTTTCCTTAAACATAATTTTGGTTTATTGAGATATTTCTCTACTTTTCTATCAGCTGAACCTCTGAAATCCCATTTTACCATTTTCTAATGAGGAAAATCAATTGCACAGTAATCTCGTTCCCTATTTCATCAGCAGATAAGTTGTTATTACTACTAGGTAGTCCTATAGTTTGGTCTTAACTCTTCCTATTAAGTTCAAAAAGGAGGGAAGAAAATTATCTTCACCTCTCATGTGTAGTGTGGTGAAAGGTATGAGAAGCCTTTCCCTAATGAACAGGTTTTTAACTCTATCATAATTTTACTCATCCCCTCTGAAAATGAGTTTCCAAGCTTCTCTTGCAAAGACGGGCAAGGCAGTGGGGAAAGTCAGTCTGTTTTCTCTTGGAAGGATGTCACAGCTGCAGAGAGGAGTCACAGCAGGAGCATCCCTAGTTCGCCTAGAATCTGATGCCTTCTCTGCCACTTACTTGACCTGTCGTTGGGTCAATCTCTGAAGCTCTATAAGCCTCAGGTTTTTGTGTTAATAATTTAGTTACAACAAAGGATTTTTTTAAAAAAGAACACATTTTTCTTTTACAAATAGAAAATGATTAAACAATATCTTCTATTCTGAAACTGTACATATGTAAACCCAGCCATTTCCTTGCTTTCCTACAAGTAATTGTTCTTATAAATTTCTATCATTCTTTAACTTGCTTTTTCACCTACTGTGTTTTGAGTTGGGGTCATGTTAATACCTAATTAGGTTTATATAATATATATTATATAATATATATATATAATATTAATATATATATATATATATATATATATATTTTATTTTTATAGCTTTATATTAAATTAATGAATCATGTAAATAATTACTAATGATGAATATTCATATTATTTGCAGTTTTTATAACACTAAATGCTGTGATGAGCATGCTTGCACACATGTGTAAGACGCTGTTTAAGGTTAATAACTAGAAATGAATTTACTAGATTATAGGAATGTCAGTTTTTATATCTTAATAAGCATTGCCTAGTTGCCCTCAAAGTGTCTATATTGCTAAATTTTCCACTAATAGCATAAGAGATGTCCATTTCCCTAAAATATTAACACTTGATATTATCAATTCTATGAAAATTTGATTTTTTGCCAATTTTATCAAAAAATATATATTAGTAGCATTTTTTATTTCTGTTAAGACAATAAAATAATCATTAAGCTTTCTAATAAAAATAATAATTAATTTTAAAAAGAACTTGAAATTCATTTGAGATTTAAGAGATCTTGGAGGCATTTTTCAAAAATAACATATATTGGCTCTTGGAGTTGTTTGATAAATACAAAGACAAATTACATAACGTGGTTAAATCTTCAGTGAGAACTTTCACTTCTAACGTTTTTAGTGCAAGGGGGCTGTTATTTATAGAAGCATCCCTATAGAACTTATCACAGGATAGTTATGAACACACAGGAATCCTGCCCCACTTACCTGGTATCTTGACTTAAGGTTGTTCAACTTGCTTATATAGGAACAGGTTATTAAACATCTTTTCTGAGCTAAAAATGAAGTTGCTTTATATACAGATGTTTCAGATGCACAAACAAATCACACTGATTGATAACTTTGAAAATGAGCCATTTAGGCAAGATGATGATAGGGTTTGTTATCCTGTGAAAGTCTTCCAAGTGATTCAGGATGTTTCCGTATCCCATTTTCGCTGCCTGTTCTACCACTTTGAAATGCTGAGTCATGAAACCCAGGAAAAAGACGAATGTCCACGCAAGCAATAGCTGGCTTCCCCCCGGGTTTGTCTGGCAACTGGTCAGGAAATTATGCCTGGGTGCCAAGTCTAGACCAAAGCTTTGTTTTTATATAAGTTAATTTATCAGAACAACTGAGAAAAGCCCAGTTATTTGATGATTGTTGTCTAGCTGCCTGTCCTACAAAGGCAGAGTTAAGAAGTTATATCTACAAGACTACCTGATGCAAAGCCTAAAATATTTGCCAACTGGCCCTTTATAGAAAAGATTTACTGAGCCCTGGTCCACTATACATGTAGCCTGAAGTCAACTACATTCTCAAAGTCTGATAACTGGTTTGTGAATAGATACCTGGATCTTTGGTTTTTGTTACTTTGAAACATATAAACAGCCTTTAATAATTTCTTGGCAGATGGATAATAACGGTGGGAGACATAATGAATTTTGTTTAGAAAATGTATTTGTCCTAAGAGAGGTGAGGATTATAATACAAGTACTTCTGAAAAACACTACAACTAGTGGAAAACACTAACTTAAACAATGTCTTTTGTTTGCTATATTTTCTAATATATTACTGAAATAATATTTTCTTTAACTAGAAAGAAAAGTAGCTATTATACACAGTAACTCTTTAACTTTTAAAAATAAAAAAAGACAGTTAAGTTATGGATTTTTATCATGTTTAATGGTAAAAAAATCTGTCTTATGATTACTGAAAACATCTCTCTTTTTATCCCAGTAAGTTAATTCATTAAGTTCAAAAAGACTTACTTAAAATAGCATTAAAATATTAGCATATTCATTGGCAAATAAATGTTTAATAATTCTATCTTATATTTCCTCAATTCATAGTGACTGGCATTATGGTGGTAGATAAGTAAAATAGTCTCAAGAGATTTTACTAATTCAAGAAGATACTGCCAGCCTTATATCTTAGCAGCATACCTTAATCGTTAAAAGGAACCATAATCAAATCTCGAGAAACATGTAATATTAATTTTACTTTATATTTCCACACATCCAGTGTCCAATATACCTGTCTCAAAGTCACACACACACGCACACGCGCGCGCACACACACACACACACACACACACACACACACACACATTGTCCTTAACACTGTCCTGGAAAAAATTACACTGGTGGCTCTCATATTTAACAAATGAATAAGTTCTCAACCATGAAGAATTACACATTCGGGGACGATCAAATTCCAATATAAAACTAATGAGATGTCTGGAGACAAATCAGAAACTACTATTAGCAAATAACTAAAATAAAAACACAAGTAATCACACCTGAAACAAATGCAAGTTATACCTCATGTAGAGACAGAACTTGCCCAGAAGTAGGTTACTGGCCCTAAACAAATAAAACCAGATTTCACTTCCAATGCTCCAGCTTCCGCAAGTTCCTCTCATGTCGTTGGCCGTAATTGTATTCAGAGAACACACCAGTAAGAGTTTATGCTGACCAGAAAACAGGAGGGAACTCGGTTTCTTCTCATCCATAGCTGAACTACCTGGCACTAAGTAGAAGTCGGAGAAGGTTTTGCAATAAATGAGCATTGAGCAAACTGTTGAGACAAATTGTTGTACTAAAAGTACGTTCTTAGGAAAATGCCACAAAGATTAATGGGATTAGACTCAGCCTGAACATTGAATTGTACACATTCTTTTTTATTTGTCATCACAGGCTCAACCTCTCTGTGCCTCAACTTCCCCATTTGGAAAATGGGTATAATAATGCCACCTACTTTATAAGGTTAAAGTGAAAATTAAGAATTACATAAAGCACTTAGAAAGTTCTGATATATAGTGCTCCATCAGTCTTATCTGCTCATAGTAGTGTAGTACTAGGAGTAGGAGTAGGAGTAGGAGTAATAGCAGTACTGGTAGTAATAAAGAAGTATTAGTAGTCTAAAGCATCTTTAGGTAGCCCCAAATTTTCTAATTTAGAGAATAAATAAATAATACTAATATTAACAAATATGTTGTCTAGAATTTTCACTGTAGTGAAATGAGAGCCATTCATTTCTTCATTCAAGAAACACTAAGTAGACTTTGTCCTGCTTCTGGGCAGATACATAGAAGGAGAATATAGTAGTCTGTGCTCTGGATGATTTACAGCCCAGAAGGGGAAACAAATTATAAGCAAGTAATTTCAAAGCAATTCTATCCAAGATAGATGTAAGAACTATGAATAATAACTCAGTAGCAAATAACTAAAAACTGTTGCAAAGGGGACTTTATATACCTGCATTTATCCTCTCAGCAGCCACACAAGGTCAGTCTTACCTTCCCCCTTTTACACATGAAAAAATCTGTGAGGTAGAATCACCAGCCCAGAAGGGCGCAGCCCCAGGGCGTGGCAAAGGCAGAACCGAACCTAGGTCTGCGGAGATGGGAGCCCATGGTTTTTCAGCTCCTCGGCCCTCGCTGGCCTGTTTCTGGCAGGCTGCGAGCATTAGCCCGGACGTCACTTAGCCCACGCTGGGCCTGCCCGGCGACCCCGTGTCCGGACACCACGGGTTGAGCAGAGAGGAGCACACGGAGAAGGCATCGCATTGTCAGGCCCTTACTGCGGTCTGTTCGGTGTGGCCCGGTTTCTTCTCGGTGTGTACGTGTGTACTAATTGTCGCGGCTCAGCGGTGTCACCGGAAATAATAGTGATAATAGTGCCGTGGTGAAGCGTTTAATCTTTGTTGAGTTTGGTGGACATCTTCAGCCGTTAGTCTAGCAATATGATGAGCGATAGACGTATAGCTACTGCTGCTTTTTGTGTAGCCAGTTGTTGACAGTAGCGATTAATGACATATTTAAATAAAACATGATTTGAATTGGAACGAAAAAATACGTAAATATCTCATCGACTGACTGGATCCATGCAGACCAGACTCAAAAAAAAAAAAAAAAAAAACATAGGGGGCTCCATCATGGTGCCCCACCTTTAAAACCTGGAAGAATCCAAATAATGGAGCTTTGCCCCATTTCTTCAGCCTGTTTGACATTGCTTAAACTACTCCACCTTCTAATTAGGAAAGTTTATCATTTAAAACCATCCACACCTCCCCTGGGCCAAAACGTGTTCATTTCTTGCACCATTATAAATATGTGACTCGGAACCAACATATCACTACCCACCGGCAGACTTTCGTGAAGTCCAGAGACCTGCCTTCCCCTCCTCCACCCATCACGCCTGAACTGTTACCCTGACTGCTTCTCGACGTTTTATTATGAGTGTCTTCATCCATACAGCAACGTAAAACTTATGCAGCGAACACCTAAAATCTCTGGAGATTTTGCTGTTAGGTTTATTGTTCGATTTACTGTCTAACTTTGGTAACATGGTATTATTCTAATTTTTATTTTTATTTTTATTTTTATTTTTTTTTTTTGCTCACTCCATCTCAATCTTTAAAACTGAGAGGAGAGGTAGGTGGTGGGGGGAGGAGAAGAGGAGAGAGAGAGGGAGAGGGAAGGGGAGGGGGAGAGGAAAAGGGAGGGGGGAGAGAACGGAGGACGGAAGGAGAAAGAGAGGAACCGGGGGAGAGGGCCGGAGGGAGATGCTAAGGATTAGAACTGACAAAGGCACAGGGGTGTGTCGTTCAGAACCTGTCTGACCCGCCTGCAAAGCTTGCTGTCTGTGGCTCTAGGTCAGCCTCGGCACCCCCTAATTTCCTACTCGATGAAATGGGGATAGCAAATCCCACTCCAACTACTGTTCTGCAGATTAAATAAGGTGACGTGGGTGACAAATTTGGCACAGTCTCTAGCTCATATAAATACCTAATGAATGGTCTATTATTATACAGCATGTCTCTAGTTATTGAGGTAAGATAACATTTCACTTAAAACAATCGTTGCTAAAGTGTGTTAAAAGAGTTTGGACCTAACTCTTTTTTGGTGGGATTTTTTTTTTTTCTTTTAGTGTTTGTTGGCTTTTTCTTTTTTCCTAATTAATTTAACAAGCGTTTCCCTTGATCCTCTCCAAGCTACTGAGGTGTCCTTAACAACCCTCAGCATCTCTGCCCTGAGGCGCAGCCAGGAAAGTTTTACTTGCAGGAAAGAGGACTGGGAACACCTTGCAAACATGAGCAGGGCACCCGGACCCCACTGGAACCACGCGGAACTGCTTCCCCGTAAGCTCCGGGCTTTTTCCCAAATGCTTCCTTTGAAGGTGAACGCCTTGTGCAAAATGTCACGCATGTGGCTCTCTCCCTACTAAACAGTTAATACAGAACGCTGAAAGCCTTGCCTTCCAGGGCTGTCTTCCTTAATGGATTGTGACAATGCACTAATTTAAGCACAATCATCCCAGCGCCTCTCCTTGGGGTGGTGGGGGGCGGGGGACATTTCCACCAAGGGTACCCTGAGATTGCGGCTCGTCCAGGGCCGAGTTTGATTTATGAAAGGAGACCTCGGAGCCCGGATTGAACAGATTGGCTTGCAGGAGACAGCTGTACTGGAGGAGCTGCTGCCAGGTATCGGTAGTGGGAACAGAGAAAAATGAACAGTGGGATAAAATTTCCTTTCCCAGTCCCTACTTATCAACATGAAACATCTGTTTCAGCTACAGTCGTTCCCAGTGGCAGTCAGAATTATTGATATGGCAGAATTGCTGCTTGCATGCAGCACAATGCCATGCCCCCCCGCCCTGCCCCTGGCTGCATTGTTGTAATTCATTAGTGTACTAGTGCTACCAAAGACACCGGGTGTGTGAGGAGGAGCAGTGCCAGGGCAATTGTGCAAATGGGGCGGGTGGGGAAGAGCGGTATTTTTTCCAGAAGCAATAAATTTCTGCCTGCTGTTCTATTTTATTGTGGATGAACACCGTGATTATGCTGGTTAGAAAAGAAGCAATAAGCTTCTGTCTGTCTCCAATTGTTTTTAATATTCTTGTTTAATGAGAGAACATAGCTTTTATTTAACTAAAAGTAATGGATGCGTTTTAAGATTTGGATCAGTTTTTTTTTTTTTTTTTTTAATCTTGCTATCTCATATGTTATGTAAGCACAGGCTGCTATAAATAGGAAAACAAATATGCTTAGTTCAGCTTTTTGTTAGGCAAAATTTGATTAGGGATGTGCAAAAGCTGACGCTGTCAGCCAACACATAGCACCAGGGAGCAATACATACCATGTTAGAATGAAAATTAAATGCATTTGTTATCAAAGAAACCGCTTTTGCAGAAACATACCAAGAAAGTTTACAGGCTCAAATAAATAGAACTACAATTCCTTGATTTTAGTAATATCACTTTCTAATGTAAGGTGGCACACGTGCATGTGAGTTCCCATGGCAGCTGAAGGGTAATTAGAAGATTTCCTAACCAAGTGCTTATCGTTCTTGGCTTATTCTAAGTAGCAGCAGAACAACGCAAAAAGAAATGGGGGAAAATTCAAGAGCCCCCACTTACCCAGATGCCCGACTTCCGGAGGTACCCTAATTGTCTTTAACTCATAATTTTATTTGCACTTTCCTATAAGGCATGGGTATGTCTCATAAAGATATACTATGACAAAATTTGGTATGGGAAAAACAAAATCGTTTACATTAATTTCCTAACTAAAATTGTCATGTGGCCAATTTGGATGTAAAAGCTAAAGAACATAGGCAGTACTATGGTGTTTGCCGACTGCTCGTACTGGGGTACTTAGCACTGGTCCTTGGGAAGAAGAGAGAGTTTGGGGGTTTCAGACAACAGTGAAACGAAGCACTGGCAAATTAATGAGCAGACCCCGCCTGTCCGCTGGGCACCGAAGAGGTGAAGAGACTCTGGTACTGACAACAGGATAATGAGGATTTATGGTGAGCAGGAGGTGAAGGTGGGTGGGAAGCTCCCAGGCCCCCAGGCGTGGTGGCTTTAGGTCCTCTGCAGACAGGCACCTCAGCAGGAGTGAAGGTAGCCAACAGCTGAGGTTGGCTAGATCTGTAGCTGGGCGCACACACCCTGAAGATGCGCGCGTGTGTGAGTGTGTGTGGTAAAATTGCATTTTTTGATATTTGGGTACTTTAAATTTCAGATATATACTAGGTTGAACCACATTTTTATTACGAAAAAAATAAAATATTCCCTTTGACGAATATCTAGGCATATGGGTGAATGGGCGAGTGGATGGATGAATGGACTGGAAAAGCAGTTCACACCGCTTTCAAATACCCTTGCGTCATGGCCCCTGCCTCCTTCCCTATCTTTAAATACTATACCTCTTCTTTTTGCTCACTCTTTAAAAACTATTTTTATATATAAAAAGAACCTTTTTTTTTTTTTTAATTTTCCTGAAAAATGAAGCTCTTATTTTTAGCTCCCAGGCCTTTACACTTGCTTCTCCTTATGATTGGAACACTCTTCCTGGCTTTTCACAAGGCTTGTTTTGATGGCCATTGAGCAAACAACCTAAATGACCCTTTCTCACCTCTCGTAACACCTGCAGTCACATTGTTCTGCTTTACTTTTCTTATGGCACGTTATTTTCAAAACGTATCTTGTTTGTTTACCAGTTAATGACCTCTCTCCTGTCTAATTTCCTGTTATTTCCCTAGCTCTAAAAACTGTGTCTTTTATTTGGTGTGCATTAAATGTTTTTTTGCACGTGCAAGGAGTGGATGTAGGAAGTAAGCCTGTTAGAACCAGAAGCCGTTCTTTGACTTCTCCGTATGTATGCTCTTGTGTTCTGAGGTCTATGGATTCTCCTAAATAGCAATTCTGAAGAAAGCGAATGGCGGGAACGTTAGGAAAGAGAGGAAGTAGCAATGGGGCAGCAAATGATCTCACCTCACAAGGGGAGCTGGGGTTCAAATTAGAATGTGTAATTCTCTACATTCCCCTCCCTCTAAGTCAGCGCTAACTCAGTTTAGTTTTCACGACTTTTACACTGTGCTAAATGAGATCCCCTAATAGGTGGGATGAGTTATTAGTCAAAAACTCAGGATGTTTCTCTGTGGGGTATTACTATTAATATCACATCATATTTCACTATTCTGACTCTTTAATGTGTTGATATCCATAGTTAATGTAATATTTTGCAAGAATACAGTTTCCTATTTTTTATTTTAAAAATCACTATTTTAAAAATAGTTGTAACTGCTTCCTTCTATATTAAAAAATGAATCACTAAACTATTCCATAAAATGTTTCCTTTTCTGTGGAGGTAATAAAATCATAAACATGTTCTTGGAACAGAAGTATTTATAAATTCAAACCAGTTTAGTTTTCCCCGAGGAGAAGTTCGTTTCGTTTCTCATATTTAAGTGACAATATCTTGACCTCGAGATTGTCAGAGACTCCCCACAGGACTCGGCCACGAGATTACTCTGGAGGAGCCTGTAATGAGCCCTGTGCACACACCACATGGTTTCCAGCTTTATGTGACTAGACAGTGTGGTGCCGGGAAGGAACGACTGGAAACTATGCAGAGGGTCTTTGTCTTCATGGTTCAGATACCTGGGCTCCTGCTTGCAGTATCTTCTTAGACTTATTATTCACATTTGTTTCGTCTCTGAAGTTAGCGGGGTCTGTGTCGAAATAAGAGACACTGAAAAGAATAGCCTAGGTCACCATTCTCATCCTGAAGTTTCTTGCTTGGGCGTTCACACTCGTTTGAGACCGCTGGGGTGGCAGGTGCCAGAGAGCAAGAGTTGTTCCTAAGACCGCGGTCAGGGAAGGATTCCTCAAAATTTGGCGAGGGGGGGGGGATGGCTTTTTCTGTGACTTAAAAAGAATTAAATCAGAGCATAAAGCATCACTACATAGTTCTTTGAAGAGGGATAATTCTGATTTATGGAAGGGCGGGGGGGACGCTTGGGTTTAATAAACTAATGAAATTGAATACATCAGCTCAAGTCAGTTAAGTGCTTGCTCTGGCTTCGGAGGAGGGGAATATACTTTTTTTTTTTTCCAGAATTTTCTGGAGAGTTGACTCTATTAATATACATGCATTTAAAGCTGGAGATTTGATCCTAGACCGGAAAGTTCCGTGAGAAAGGCTACTTATTCTATGTACTCTCTTCATTCAGTAGTGAATTTCACATGCCTAGGACATAGTAAGAATCCAATGAGTATTAGGCAGATTCACTAGTAAATAAGTGCCCAATTTAGCCTCGTCTCTTATGGTTGGGGAAACCTGGAGGAAAGATGTGGGTAGCCCAGCGTGACAGAGCCAGTTTGTGGCAAAAAAAAAATGAGACTAGATAGTTGTGCTGTGGTTTTCCATTGTATCAGGAACAACCGATGTGGTAAAAGTGTAATGTCTTGGGAACTGGAAAAGAGAGTTAGGCATGCTCCTTATTCAGAATGGCCTCCTCATGTCTCTTGAACCCTGGTGCGTGTTTTTTTTTTGTTTGTTTGACACATCTAGACTGATATTACATCAAATTAACTGATGATAATGAGTTAAGAGTCTTATTTTCAGAGATCTATAAGGCAGCTGTGGGAATGAATGTCAATGAAGTTCCTGTAGATGGGTGGGGAGCTGAGTGAGAAGGCGATCTGTCGGACACCATGCCAGAATTTCCGTGGTGGCGGAAGAGAGATACAAGAGAAGTGGGGTGAGAAACTGAAAACAGCAGAGAGAGAATTTGACGATGTATTATAATTGATTTTGGAAGCAGTGGTTCCTTATGTAGCAGAAAGAAGTGGAAGCTGGGAACAACAGGTTAAATGATTTTTAAAATAGAGCTTTAAAAGCTTTCCAGTTCATGTGGAGACTCAAAAATCCTCTTTCTAATGCACTCGTTTTCTTGAAATGGCCCACTATCTATGTCTCAGAAAACCCATCTTCCACCTCTCTGTCATCTTCTCTAATTGAAGAAAGAAAAAAAGCGTTAAGCATGCCTGGTCACTATTGTTTGAGTAATAAAGACATATCTATCATTTTTCTCTTGATAATTAAACATAGCATTCTGAACATCTCTGAATCTCATTATAAAAATAAAAGGAAACTTCTGAATGACTCTATCATTAAATGGTTGTGTGACTTTGGACAAATCATAGTGAACTTTCTGTTCCTCAGTTTCTTCATTTCTAAAGGAAGTCATTAAATCAGAGTCTCACTGAGATTTCTTTTATCTCTTTTATCTGCATGTAGTTGATAAGCCAGGGAAAGAACAGGCCCTGGAGTCCAAATTTGCCCTTAATTCAAGATCAAAAGAATGGATATTTAGGGACTAGAGTCATGAACTATAAATTAAGCCAATGCAAAAACACCAAAATTAGTTCAGCTGTCAACCCATCTAAACATTAAATTTTCTTCTGTGTAAATTTCAAAAGGGAAATGAATATTTCACTGTGTAGGAACTCTGATTCATGTCAGAATTTTCACTAGGTGAATCATGCTCTAACCAATTACTAATATGTATTAAAGTCTTCATTCCTATCTGTAATGGCTTTAAACTTTATAAATTTCCATCTCTCCACTGCTTAGGGACATAGGTAATCAATGAAAATGTGTATTTCAAGAATACACATGTCCCCTAGATTGTAGTTTATCAAAGTCACTTTGAATCATTCCAATTGAATTTTCACTTCTTGTAAATCATCTATGTCTATAATCATATTATGGGGTCAGAGAAGGTCACCAAGAAAGGTATATTACAGGGTTGGCAAGGGAGTCAGTGCGATGCCCTTGAGTCATTCCTCAGTAATGCGAGAACAGAATTTGTTCTTGGAAAGAGATGGGGGTGGGAACATGCTTTTTTTCCCCTTTCCAACAGGCTTACTACTCACTCTCAAACCTGAACAGCTATACTAGGCAAAAAGGTAACTGTTTCAAAAGGTAGGAACTGCAGTTCAAACCAGCATAAACATGAAAGGGAAGTTGTTGGCTCATGTAATCAGGAAGATCAGGAAGTAAATACGGGTGGCTTCAGGCACTAGGACTTAAAGAACAATGATACTAGGATCTCCACCCTCTCTTCCTTCCTCCCTCCCTCCCTCCCTCTCTTCTTCCCCAACCACAGATTCTGTTTCCCTCTGTGTTACCTCTGCTGTCAGACCAGCTTCCCTTGGAATTTTGGCTAACAGTAACATCAGATCCATATTCTATCTTAGTTCAGCAAAAGTCCTGGCGCACTGATTGTCCTGGTGGTATTAGACACTTTTCACCCTTGAATCACCATGATTACGATTTTCCGGGCCTGGGTTATATATCCATGACAGGAGCCTGAGATGGAGTCATCTCTTCTGAAAAGATATTGACTAACGTTGGAGAAGGGAGGCCTCTTTAGAGAGAATTGGACTGCTGTCACCAAAAGTAAAAGAAGGGGTAGAAGTATGCACATGTCAGCCGCTATCGCTGTCATTACCCCCGCCAACCGCCCCCCCCCCCAAAAAAAAAAAAATTTTCTGGTATTTAACCACAGGAGTGTGAAGCAGAACAATGTAGGATCATAAATTAGCCATAGGTCCCTTTGTAAACTTTCTAACTATATCCATGCCATCCTTCCAAGTATTACATGGACCCATTAATGTTGATCTTTTTTTTTTCTTTTGAGAAGCCAAAGAAATTCCCTATTATAACTGTGTTCTTGTTCACTGAGTAAACACCAGAGCAAAACAATTCTAAGTAGCGAAACTCAAAATATATGGTTTATCATTTGGATTCTGTTCTGAGGTTTGAGTGAAAAATATAGCTCCTCTTTGAAATAGGTATCTTGTCTCAAAAGATCTGAAATTATTAAATTTCCTGGGGGGGGGGAAGAAAGCCGTATGTTGAAATAATCCATTTTTATGTGTCATAGGCATGGTGTATCCCCTTGTTGCTAATAGATATATATATTTTTCTAATATGTCTCCTGGGAACAAAATAAAACATTTCATTATCAATCTTTTAATTTTTTTTTCAAGTAATGTCTCCGCCTGATATGGAATACATGTAATTCACTGTTGCTTTTAATTTGTCAGTACATTAATTTTAGTTGATAAAGAAGTTAACTGAATCTTCTGTCCCAGTTATCTTTGCTAATTCAAGTTCATTTGGCTTTTGCTTTTAAAGGCTATCTGTGCCTCCTCCCCAAATCTCCTTGGGTTTATAGAGCTTTTAAGTTGTCATTGACCCAAGAGATCATTCAAGGGTGATTATAGTTTTCGAGCTTGTTTGTATGCAACAGCCATGACCTTTTTTTTTATAAAGACACCCAGCTGCTCTTAGCTGCACCTTGACCTCCAACAGACTTTTATTACAAATCAATTTCATAGTTTCACTGTAAAATAATGTAGAGTGTCTCTGGTAGCAAGATGATGAGAGGGCACCAATTTATTGTCCTTAGGAGGTTAGAAAGAACAAATGGGTCATGAATTTTAAATGAATTTTGAGTAGTCTTACTAATTTTTTTGTCATTGGCTATCCTTAAGAGGGACCGTTGTGCCCTAAATTTTGAGGACAGCATCACTAATGTATGCCACACTGTTCTCTGGGCAGAATGGAGCAGAGGTGTTCATTCTTTGGTTGACAATCCTAAAATCTCAAAGGGGGAAGTTTGGAGGATGACATGTCCTTGGAAGGGATACTCACTGTGTCTGGCTGTTCATTTACACTCTAGTCAAACAGGGGCCACAAACCGCTTTGAGTATCCTAGGGAAGGGAGGGAGACTTAATCTTTTAAATTATGTAAACTAATCCCACAGGTAGATATAATGTTTATGGTTTATTCTATAGCAGGAACTTATACATAGCAGGTTCCCAATAAGCACTGATGAATCAAATTGAACTAAATCCAACTTGTTATTCTTTTCCTACTCTATTATTTTTTACTAAATATATTTCTTGTTTGAAAACGCATACAAGTCTATGATTTTTATTTACTATGCATTTATTCTAGAGGTTTTACTGTGTAGTTTTAGTAAGAACATCATTTTCAGATAAAAGGTAGACTAGATAGAGGTAACTGGCTTCAAACTATTTATGCACTAAGATATTAATTTCCATTTCAGAGTATTCCTTTTTACGCAAGATGGATGTTCTGCTTTCAATTTATTAGCTCCATAAATGAGCTTATCTATTTCTCATTTTGACTTAATATAAAAAGCATCAAATTTTAGGTTTCATCCATCTAATTTTCATTTCGTGTAATTATTTGTGGTAAGCTGATTTTAGTTTGTGCCATCTGTTCCTCAGGTTCAGGCAGATAATATTAAAAGTATATATTCTCCAGAATCTGAGTATCCACATCTATAAGTCACATCGCATCTCAGAGAAAGACTGGTTCATTCCTCGGCTGCTCTCTGAGAGAGTCACGTTACCAGGGCTACGGACAGGCGTGAGACTCCCTCTGTCCCCTCTGCCGTTCGGAGTTGTGTTTTGAAGCATATGGTTTCGCCTCACGGGCCTTTCTTACCTTAGGCAAAAATGTAAAAATTATTTTGATAGCTTCTTCCCTCCTTCGCCTCAGAACCATCTTGGAAAGCCCTCTTCTTGTCTTTGATATCTCTATCACTTCCTTCTAAAGTCTCGGGAGCAGGAACGTCTCCGTTACATTAACAAGTGATTCGGTTAGTAGCCTACCGAGCACTTTAAAAAGCATGGAATCATGTTGCATAGGTGAAAGCTTATAAGATCTAGGTAATTCAGGTTTATTTACCTTCTGCTTTTTAAAGGCTGTTATCTGTCTCTCCAAATGTTATACAAAATGATTAACCCACTCTTCAATAACTTCGCAAACAGCCTGTTTTATGCTATATACATCCACACGTCCCCAAAAGAAAACACTTTTTTTTTTTGTCAAGCAACTGAACATTTGCTTTAGAGATTTTTTCTTGAGTTAATGTAACACCCCTCCTTAACTCACAGCAAAGTTTCCTATTTTCCCAGAAATTTCAGGCAAAATATTTATGAAAATACATATGCCAATAGTGGGAAGATTTCAAGTGCAATCACTGAAATCTTGAATAAGAAACAACTAAGGCAACTTGGATTTTTTGTTTATATGTTGCCATTTTACTGATTATCTAAGCCTTGGTGATATCGCTAGTTCTTCAGGTCACAGGGTCAAAGTATTATTCTTCTGCAATGACACTTTACCTTCTCAACCTTTTAAACTATTTAAAAATATTATATACAATAAAAAAAAGAAAAAATTCTAATTTCCCATATTTTAGAGCATTTAACCTTTTGATTATAATATCCAATGATTTCAAAATGTCAAACAAGTTAAAAGGATTTTATTGCCATATCTAAGAATGTAAAGCTGACATCACACATAAAAGAAGCTATCTCAAAATTTTATTAGTAGTAAAGACATCATTGCCAGATATTTTTCTAAATACTTTACTACATCAGTACGTGTTAGCCTTACAACAATTGTGTGAATAGATTACTATTTTTGTGCTCAATTTACAGAAAAGGAAAAGGAGTGACAGGGAGTTTATGAAACTGACCCAAAGTATCCCCGTGCAGAGGACAGGTGGAGCCAGAATTCAAAGCCAGGCAATCTAGTTCCAAAATCTGCCCTCTTACCACTATGAGATGCTGTTAAAAACAACTAATGCATTCAGCTGCAAGTCATATTTTCTTCTTTTTTTTATATATATATATATTTTTTTTAATCGTAAATGTACATAACATAAATTTTCCATCTCGACTATTTTTAAGTTTGCAGTTTGTTAGCATTGGTGCGCCGCCGTCACCTCTGTCCGCCCTCAGAAGCTTTTTACATCCCCCACTGGAAAACGCCCCATTACACAACGACTCTCAGCCCTCCTCTCCCCAGAACCCTCAGCAGCGATCGTTTTGCTTTTGGTTTCTATGCCTTGGTTCTAGGTCCCTCACCTAAGTGGAATCATACAATCTCTGTCCTTTCGTGACTGGCTGATTTCACTTAGCATAATGTCCTCAGGGTTCAGCATGTTGTAGCTTGTATCATCAGATCGCCCTTCCCTTTTGAAACGGAACAATATTTAATTGTATGTATACACCACATTCTGTTTATTCATTCATCCTTTGTAGACCCTTGGGTTGCTTCGGTTATTATGAATGCTACTATGAACATGGATGTAGAAATATTTCTTTGGGGCCCTGCTTTCGATTCTATTAGGTATCTACCCAGAAGTGGTATATTCGATAATATGAAAATGCTCTTTCTGATTTTATGAGGGACCCATGCTGCTGTCCATAATGGCTGCACGATTTTACATTCCCACCTACAATGTGTAAAGGTTTCGATGTGACCGTATCATTGTCAACGCTTTTTTTTTGTTGTTGCTGTTGTTTCATAGTAGCTGTCCATCCTAATGGGTATGAGGTGACAAACTGTCTTTCGTAATCACTCACATAAACTGGTACACACATGTTAGGAATATAGCCGATGTTATCCAAAAGTAGATTTTCTAAATATTTTCTACTTCTCTGTAGTTCACAAACTACATTGGTCCGTAGATCACTGCATATTCCTGTCTGTATGTAAAGACAAACATGTCTATATGTTTTTATTATATATATATACATGTCTATATATTTTATCATATATTATATACTAATATAATATACAATAAATATTAAACTTGTGTGTCTCTTATGGAAAATAGGATAAACATTTGAGCATATAATTTCTCTCCCATTTCTGAAGTATGGAATTTTTAATTTGAAAAGAGTCACAGAGATACACCCTCTCAGGGTAAAGATGAGGAAGTGGAAATCCTGACAGGTTAGGTGATTGGTCCCAAGTTGAAAATTCTATAAGAGCCTGATCCAGCCTGGAATTTCTAGCTTGTAGCTTTCTCAATCTGGCATCCCATCCAACCTCTCTATAAGGTACTGCCTAATGTCTATGAGATATTGTGACACATAAACATCTGACTATAATTCCATGTAGCATTATATATTATAGATATTTAGAAGATATATCAGTTTCAAATCATTTCTATCCTCGTATGGAGTTCAGATGTGAGCCATCTCCCACCATTTTTCCAGCTACACCATTTCTTACCAGTGTACTTGTATTTAGAGTTTGAATTGAGATGCATAATTCAGGTTAAAAACTGTGAAAGGCTCTTTTAAAATTTCATTTACACTGAAGATGCTGAGTGTGAAAGACATAAGTTTGTCTCTATCTAACTCTCTATAGTTCTTAACATAGAGATGATGACCCTGACATGTCACTGATATTTTTAGAACTAATGGCAAAGTGTCTGGTTTTTTCTTCTGCTGAACACACCACAGATAGCACCACAGTTCATTGGGCTGGAGACTTTCGGCTGTATAACTAAAAATAAATGCCTCTGTAAAACACTAACAAAGACAATGTCAGTTTTCATAAACCACCAAAAAAAAAATGTGTGTTTTAAAAAAAATCAACTGAATTTCAGTTGGTAAAACATCTGTTTTATTGGTTTCCTCGCTGGACTTTTAGGGGACTCCTTTTATTTAATGTCTTTTGTTTTTCAAATTTATCACTTCAGGATTGTGTGATTTGTGCAGTTCACACTTTGAAATAAACTTCATTGCCTACCTACTTGAAAATAAATAAAATTGTAAACTCCACTTTAGTTTCAACCCACAAATAAGCAACTAGTAAATTAACGGGACGCATGTGCTGGTGGGAGGAAAGCCTGGACTTAGCGCGTGCAATGCAATGTTTTGGTACTAGCCTGAAAACGGCTACAGGCTTATGGTACTATTTTAAGCACTATGTGTCACTATTGGCTTTTCATTGTTTTATTTTTGTGTGAGGAGGATATTATTTTAGTTCATATTTAGATATGTTTTCATGCTTTAAAAATAATGCATAGAAGTCGAGAAAGAATTTTTTTCTTTTTTTAACTTTCTCTTTTGGGATACTCGGAGTCCCTTCAGAGATACCAGGGTTCTTTTTCATATATTTGGAAGAGAGATACAGACTGTTGCCTTTACAGAAACCACATTATAATTTCTTCCTTGAGGTCCATGTACAAGATGCCCTCAAGAGACAGCCTGTTTCTAGGAGGTGCTAACACTTAACTGGCACCTCCCAACACACTTTAAAGAGTCACCTACTGAAGTGCATTGTCATCAGAATATGGTGTGATAATGTAATGCCAATATATTTGTTACTTTCCAGCAAGCTCAGTCTTTCCTAGATACTCCATTTAATCATGACAAGAGATAATATACTTCCTTACACTCTGGTTATTCAGCACCATATCTACATAGATACACACTTAATAAATAGAGCATGTATATTGCATATGCCTTACTTATATATCAACTACAACACACCAAAATTCAAGCAGTCAAGGTTTTATGCCAGAGAAATATAAATATGATACAAAGCATAAGCAAATACATCAGCATTACAAGGTAGAAATAAGTTCTGGTAATATGATTTTAATTTATGAGTTTTTGTTTGTTTCACCTAGAAGTTAATACCCTTGTTAATATCAGATACTTATTGCCTGATGTTTTATAGTAGACTTGAGATGAATTTAAGCTTAACAGATTTTAGTGATGAATGGCCTGTGAAAAGAATGATAGTTGCAAGTCAGAGATAGAAATAAGCTACATAGCCCAAGAGCTATGGATCCTCAAGAGACAGATCTGACAATCAAGTTTCAAAGCCAATCGGTTGATCAATTTCACACACGCACACAGACACACACATGCATCCCTTCCTTGGATTTTCTTCAGGCTAATACAGTCCACAGGGTACTGAAGTAAATAATGAATGCAATGAACTCTGTGGTCCCCGCAGAGACTAAAGTATAAACAATAAGGTTCTACTCTCTCATGGAAACCCAGGAAGGGACAAGAGGAAAAGCGTAAGAGCAGGCTGTATCTCTAGTTCAATATCTACAAATCACAAATGTTGAAGCTCAAAACAATGAATGATAATTCTCTCCCCCTAGTACTATCACTTACTGCAAACATAACCGTGCATGCCTGCCTACTGATAATCACAGTCGCCAGGGCTGATCGATCATGTGCTGTGCAGCAGGTACCTTGATAAGCCCTTCAGATGGATAATCTTATTTAAACATCAAACCAGTCATGCAAGATGCTTCTCTTATTTCTATTCTCATTTTATACACAAGGAAAAATACGGCTCTGGGATGAAAAGGAACTAACCCAATGTCATAAAGACGGCACATGGCAGAACCAGAATTGCAACCCAAGGTTATGATTTCACTCTGCACCACCTTTGGCCCATTGTTTAACTGGCTTGTCATTGCCCAGAGGACAGTGTTGGACTCCATAGGTAGTGTTCTGAACTCAAATAAATGTCATTTTAGTGATATATTATGAGAATTTTTGGGATCTTAAAAGACATTTAATTATATGCACATGGTAATATTAAAAAACTTTTTCAAAATTCTGAAGAGTTAGTTGTTTGTTTTTTTAATTATTAGAAGGTCAGAGAGCTCATATTTCAAAGAAGAAAAATCCTTAAAGTCTGAATCTAGAATGTTGGCTGGGGTGGTGGGGAAGTGGGCAGGTGCATGGAAGCTCTGGGAAGCTCTGGAGCATCTGGGAGATGCTTCAGCTCACCATTGCGTAAATGGGGTGAACTGCTCCAGGAGATTTAATGACAATTTTTTTTTTTTTGTCTTCATTGTCTATGATTTCATTGATAACTTGGAGTAATAGTGTTTTCTTCGGAGACTTGTTGCTTATCAGGAATGAGCGAAGAGTTCAAACCGTGAGGAAAAGCACAGGTCATTTGGAGGAAAGGTGCCTTGGAGAGAATGTGCATTTTCCCCTGTCTTCTGTCTTCCCTTCCATAAAGGGAGCAGTTAAGCAGGTAAACCTTAATGCCATCTACAACCTCATATTACTGAAGAGCGGATCTTTGACAAGTATTTATCCTCTTTCTTTATACGAGTGATAAAGAAGTTAACATCTGTAGCAAACTAATCATCTATCTGAATACACAGTTTTTATAGCCATTAGAAGGAAGGAAAAAAGTGAAATCCTTTAATGATGAATTGTCAATGTGAGCATGTATCATGAATACCATATTATGTATTTTTGTATGTCTCCTGTTATCTAGTATTACTGATAGAAGACTTTGAAGGGATCCCTTTTTTATTCTAACATTAGGGTGCAGAGCCATAAATATGCTCACCTTGGTGGAGGAGACCAAATCATTTGTAAACCTGTTCTGCAAAAATTGAAGACAGACCCTGGCCCTTCACAACAGGCCTGACTGTATTAACTTATAGGAGATTATGGTCAATCATCCTTGTAGGAAAAGATTGGATACCGTTTCAGCTTTCAAATCCCTTTTATTAGTATTAGCAAGAGACTTATTTCTCTCCAAGGAAATTCACTGAAAAAAAAAAATCACATCACTATGCATTTATTGGAATGTGCTGAACTATTCAAATTTAATTTAGATAATTACCATACATGATATGTACAGTTGATTCTAACTTACTATCCATAACTTTCCCAATAAAGTGTCCCAGACCCGCCAAGTGACAGTAATGTGGCTATCATGGGAAATATTTTAAAACCCAGAAGCCCCCAAATATTCCATGTCTCTCCAGTTTGAATAATCACACATTATTAGAGGTGCTGAAGTTGCAGGTGGTGTCAAGGGCAATTTCTCTCTGATATAACTTGTAAGCAGAGATTTCCTGCACTTTTCATATCGGAGGCTAACACGTGGCCAGCACGCCGGTCTGTGTAACATTTGCATGTCTGCTTATGTAAGCATTCTAATATGACTCTTTTCATATTGTTGGGTTGCAGAAATAGTGTGAGAAGTTATTGAAGGTGAACGTATCTAGTTTTGTTCAATTAGGAGAAAAAAGAAAAAAAAAAAAAAACAGCTTCCATTTTCTCTGGAAGCACTTTTTGTCCTGGTGTCCGATGAGGAGAAGCGATGGGGAGATGGAGAAGCATGGGGGGACCCCAACTTTGCACCGAGCACTTGCTCTGCAGTCTGCATAATTTTACTTTGACTTCACAACCACCCTGTGAAAGTGTTGTTATTCTGAATGACAGATGAAGGTCAGCATGGATAAGGAGCATCCCCAAGGTCACGGAGTTATTAAATGACAAAGCTGGGATGCCCTAATCCAAAGTCCATGAAAGTCCAGGGTTCGCGGCTAAATAGAGATTCGGGTTCTTAATGATATTGATCTAAATATGATCTTCCTTAAGAAAGGAAAACTCTAATGGTGACTGATTTCAAATCTAGATCCAGTTTGGCTGTATTTTCTCATCTCTCAGTACAGTGGACCCTTGAATAATGCAGAGCTTTACAGGTACCTACCAATCCCGCTCAGTCAGAAATCTGCGTATAACTTTCAGCTCCCCCAAAACGTAACTGCTACGAGCTCGCTGTTGACTGGAAGCCTTCCGAATAACATAAACAGTCAATTAAGAAATATTTTGTATGTTATGTGTTTTATGTCACTTTATTCTTACAATCAAGTAAGTTGGAGAAAATAAAATATTAAGAAAATCATATCGAAGAGAAAATTGACATACAGCATTAATTCACGTATAAGCAGACCCACACAGTTTAAACCAGTGTTGTTCAAGGGTCAACTGTATTAAATATCCATAAAGATATATCACATCTTATCTTCAAAATAAGACTATTAAATATCCTTGAAGAGGAAGTAAAGTTGGAACTTGTCAATGTGGTTCCCTTTTGCGGGGCACTGAGCTCTGAAAAGTCCCTGAGGGTACTTTGATATGTGTTATCCAATGTTCTGACACAGCAGAAGGCCTCCTCCTCCACGCCCATCTCTCCCGCAGGAGGCTTCTTGTGCAGGCCCAGAGCCCTCCTCCCTACTTCCTGGCCTCGTAACTCACTCAGCCACCCTGTTTTTGGAGAGGCCCCACAAAACCCTTCACCCCACTCCCATCCTGTCTTCCAGTTCCATGCTGTCTGACATCCTTAACAGAAAACAGTAAGTTGAATTAATGGCGTACCAAAAACCTACGTGTATCTCAGTGTATACAAGGAATGTGACAAATTTTCACATCCTAGCATTTCTGAGATTCCTCATTTATTTTCATTATAATAGTCATTGACAGCTTACATGGTGATAATGTCTTCACTGGATTATATTTACAAGTAATAACAAAAGATATTTTTGGTATACTTGTTAGTAAAAATAAATATATATGAAACATTTCATTTGTGAATGTGTCAATTTTTAATTTTCCAAAAATGCTGTTTTAAATAGAAAATGATTTTTTTTTTTTTTGAAAGCATTTAACTTTCTCTTGCAGGGTCATAAAATTTACTTATTTATGTTTTGGCAAAATTCTGACTTAGTTTGTAAATTGCCACTAATGGTTTTCTCTCAAACCCCCTGTGACCATGACAAGGAGCCTCAGCTACACAGGGATCCCCCTCACGTGTTTGAGACTTAGGGCGCTTCGCTGATTTTATCCACATGTTATTTACCGTAATCAAGGCAAGCAGCACACAATGAAACAGAAGTCGCCCAGCCAGTTCTGAAGAAATGTATCCTAATTTCAGATTCAATCACTTGATCCTTAAAACTTGTGCTTACCAGAGGTAAAGTAAAATTTACAGAAAGATACGAAGGTAAAATAGGTCACCCTCATTCTCATTTAGGGGGCAGTAAAAGTGACCTTAAGCCTTTTTAGAGAGGTCTTAAAAGATGCCTTTAAGATATCCCCAAAAGAACCCCTCCCATACATCGCAAACCCGGGGAAGGTATTCATTCTCTTTCACATTTGTAACAGCAAAAAATAAGGCTGGAATTATGATGAAGATAAGAACAAATTTTATAGAATACCCTGATACTGAATCAGCTGAAATAAAATTTTATGTGGTAGGTTATTCTACTGGCCCTGTGGTTTATATATGTGGTGGAAGTTTTCACACGACATAGCATTCAGTTATCTGCTTTACAGTTGATTATATATTTGTTCAAATTGTATATTTATAGTATTTCTGGGGTAATAAAGTTCACTAGAACCTTGATCAGAAATATAAACCCGTGAACTGGCATCTAGTCGATATACATTTCATTACTGGAATTTTTCTGGAAAGGATGCCACCTTGAGTGCAAATAGGGCTTCCAGGAGTTCTTGGATTTCCAGAAATAATAATATTCTACCTTGCAACCCTAAAATGTCTGTGCATGCTATTCTCAGTTAAGCATACGATAAACTCTAAAGTATTAGAAATGTGGGGAAGGGAGAAGAAAAAATTCCCACATGTTCAGAAACTGTTTACTTTGTATTGAAAAATCTGAATGAAATACTGAGGCTCTCTAATTTTCTTAATAACATTTTGTTTTCTCTAGCCTACTTTATTGTAAGAATAAAGTAATATGATACACATAACATACATTTACATATATGTTTGATAGCTAGAGTGGTTTCTCTGTGAAGGCATCGTCACTATTTTCATAATTCTTAGAAAAAGAAAACACAAAATCTACGGTGCAAGGAAAACTATCAGGCACAGTCTTGATTAATTTCATTCTTCTAAAATTTGTAACAATTTCCTCTTGTGATTGAATCAATCATCAGACCACACACACACACACACACACACACACACGTATGTATTTTTCTGATACCACTTTTCATTTAGGCAGTTCTTAGGGACTGGTACATTGAATCGTTGCTTCTTGAATGAAATGTGTATTATATGCATTTCAGCGTTTTCTGTGTAGCACTCAAATAATTCAGCAGTTTTAACATTTAATGTACACAGGAAGATCAAACAAATAGTCTTAAAAATAGTGAAGCTTTCATGATAGAAAACGTCCTGTTGTATTCAGCTGCATGGTCTCACTTTGCCACATTCTAACGATGTCACTTGTAACATCTCTGTCCTTCCATGTGATGCATAATTCAGTGTACTTTACTTCTGACTTTCTGTTTTCCTGTATTAAAAATGAGAAGTGCCTTTAGGTTTGCCTAGGAAGTTTTAACACTACCCTAATCAAATTATTTTGTCAGACACTCTACTAGAAGTATTTCATCTCCACACAGATAAAAAAGTAGATGTTTGTGTTTATGCATGCGTGTGTGTATGTGTGTGTGTGTGTGTGTGTGTGTGTGTGTGTGTGTGTGTGTGATCTAAAGTTAGGCTGATAGGAAGATCATCAAACTAGGGATTAATCCTAACACTGCATCAAAATGCACATTTTATGCCTGTGTAATTAGTTTTTAATAAGCATGTTTGATGGTTACTTAAAAAACATATTTTTCAATGCAGAAATGGCATCTTGTAAACTACAGTAAAAAGAGACTCTTGCAAGACTATTTGTTTTTTTAATTACAGTTTGATTATGATAAGCATTTGTTATTTTCCTAAGTAAAGATTAATGTTATAAATCAATTTTCAAAATTTGAGGCTTAGATGCAATGTAAGAAACAACTCTGATTGTCTCTTAATAATAAAGTATGGCTTTTCTGACTTTTTAAGAATATTTGTTAAAGTAACCTTTTAATTGGGGCCATAATTTTTAAAGTACTTACAGAGTTTATGATGCAAGTGTTAGGTTTAATGAGTCACTAGCCATTAACAAATTATTTTTTAATTATTTTTCTGATGGCCAGTTATGTCTTAATTTTATTCTTAGCCCCTTATAATTTTAGTTTTAATCTATTTTTATTGGCAATTGAAAGCCTAAACTATTTGAGCAAAAATATGGTGTAGTGATTTTTTTGCTGTGCATGCTTATCAAAAGAAACTATGAAGAATAGGAACTTGGTATGGGAGCGGTCACAACTGGAATTTTATGTTATTCTCCTAAACAAGAAATTCCTTACTGCTATTTCAGAAAAAACTGCAAATGTGTTTTGATTCCTCATAATCTTACATATTTACCATATTAGTAGTGTTCATTATTTTCCTTTATACTTCTGTCTATGCACATGCAACATTTTCCAAAAATGATTCAGTCTAAATAAATGATCTTTACAAGTTTAATAGTTAAAGTCCTGTTTATCCACAATCAAATGTTACAATGATCAGTGAGCCCCAGTCTACTGGAGAAGATTATTCGTGTCAATCATTTGTGAATACAAAGCTTTTTGCATCAACTGGAACCAAATGGGCATTCAAATTTCCTACCATAATGAAGCTTTAATAAGCCAGTGATAGAAAGTTTTTTCAGTAATAGATGATGACCAACATATAAATCAAGTTAGCAGATCTTAAGCACAGAAATTATATTTATCTGTATTGACAAATATAATTGCTTCTTTTATGTGGCTGCAGTGCAATTATAGAACAACATTGTCCTTCCAAATATGTCAGTAGAGACATTGAAATTCCAGCATGATTTTGAAATGTCATGTTATGGTGCATTCAAAACTTAAGAGCAGTATTCACAGTGCTTGTTTTGTTGTTGTTGGTGGTGGTGGTGGTGGTGGTGCTTTTTAGTGGGAAGGGGGTTCTTTTACTCTTTTTCTCTTTACTTGAAATTATTTTGGTTTGGTTTTTAATTTTTTTTTTGTTTCAATTTAGAGAAAAATATTCTTTCTTTCCAAATTGTAGGACTAAAGAACCTAATGTAATACTTCCTAACTAATCTGAGCAGCATATGGCCCTAAGAATGATGGTGTGTTTCATGGAGCGGACCTCAGAGGGGCGGGCTACCTTAATCAGTGATCTGAAAGGAGCCGTCATTTTACTACTATTATTAAATATTGCATGGTCTGTAACAGAAGTTCAGGGAAGCAACACCAGGTGGTTAGTCATTTACAGTTGAAAAGAAAGAAGTCCTCCAGGAAAATTCAGAAAATATTAATTTTTAAAAATTATTTACAGCGTTCCATTGAAAATCGATCTTCTGGAAAGCGTTTGGTGGTTTGGTCATGGGAGTTTGGTGAAAGAGAAGCTGATCAATTGTCAAGGAATCTGTGTTCTTTTTCTGCTGCATCGATAGAAAACTGAGTGATTCTTAATTTTCCGGGAAAGGGTAAAAAGAAAGTCTGAATCTGCAAGACCTTGGCTTCTGTGGTAAGGATTCACTAACTCAAAAAGCATGAGGTCCATATGACAAAGACAGACCCCTCTACTTGATGGCATTGCTTTGTTTCCTAACTCTGCATAGCAGTATAGTTCTTTCTTGCTTCGTTATACAGATTAAGGGAGACTGGAGTATTTATGAGGGAGATTACAGTACAGAGTTTTCTGTCCCTTTGGTGTGAGCTTTCATCATTTCTTATTAAGTAGGGTTTTCTTAATGTTTGTAAAGAAGAAATGGATCTTCAGCAAGTTCCTAAAGAGGAAAAAAATAAATAAATAAAAGCATGGTAGTGGGAAAGAAGGAGTTAATAAAGTAACAAAACTCTAAGAATAAAAGTAACAGAAAGTATGTTACTGTGAGAATTTCCGTTCAATCAGCTACACTGAAGTAGCAATCTCTGATAAAAAAAAAAAATTCAGTTCTGAAGTATACAGAATATTAAACTTGATAAGATAATTGCAATTTTATAATTTCAAGATGGTTGTCACCTCTTAGAAGTGTCAAATCATTACCATACACATTCAACAGAACCGCGTGGCAAAGCGTATAGCATGAATGCATCCCATGACATTCTCATAGCTCTTGTCAGACAGGTAGGTGCACGGTGATAGACACACGAATATGGTACCTTAAACAGTGAAAAAGTCAAGGAGGATTTTTATGTTAAAAATCTAGAGGAAGAAAAAAAATAGTCTCTAATTCACGATATTGTGATATAGTGAGAAAGGAGCTAGATTAAGTGTCAATAGGCTGGGGCCGGCATCCCAGCTGTGTGTGTGATTCAGGAAAATCCTTTTCTCTGGGCCTCAATTTCAAAGAACCTCTTCCTTGATTTGCAACTCCATTCACCACCAACCTTTTGCTTTTGAGACGTTTTGTGGTTTCTGGAAGTTGATGGCAATCCAGCCAAATTGAGAGTCGAGGTCTGCTGTTTCACTGTTCTCCCTTTAACTTTCAGAACAAACAAACCCTTCCTCGTGGTCTTTTTCACTGAAGACGTCCGGTGTGGAAAGTTCTAGTTCTCTGATGCCCTCATTGGACATGTGGTTTGTTAATAGAGTACTTGTAAAAGAGACTTAATGGAGACATCTCAAAAGTAGTAGATCCCTGTAGGCTTTTCACCAAGTCTCTTTTCTGCCTCTGACTGGAAATTATAGATGGTGTTTTAGGTGTAAAGTGTAAAGTGCAAGCCTATTTTTCTTGTTGCAATTGTTTAATCTTGTTTTGACAATGGACAGAGCACAAGAATTTGTCGGGCTTTTACTTCAAATTAGCAACTGTCTTGAATAAAATTTTTTCACTGTTAGCCATCATGCCTAAAATGGCCTGGTTTGCTTGACTGAGGATATAACACCATCAGTTCGGAAACAGAAAAGGTCTCGCCTTGGTTGTCTTCCAGTGATGGTGAAAGATGACAGTGCTGGTGACTAGGAACTGATGGCTTCTTCCCTTTCCTTCACATCTGTAATGTTCCATTTATCTTTCTTTAAAGACTTTATCTGAAGAAAAATTAAAAGTAAAAAAAAAAAAAAAAGCTAAGTGCTAAATAGACAGTTTAATTTGTTCTGCTATTTTTGGAAACTGGAAGATAAATGCTACGTGTGAAGCTAATAAACCATAATTGGAATTTGCTTAACAGCATTCTCTCATTCCACGTGGACCCATCCACTGCAGGAAGCAAGAGAACCTAGCTGGGATTTAAGAACAGCCGTGACATTCTGTGTGACCTTGAGGGATTTAATAACTTCTCTGTGTCCTGGCTGGACAATAAACAATTTGGGGTGGGAATTGAAAGACTAAAAAAAGACAACAACGAAACAAAACAAAACAAAAAACAGTTCCAGAAAAACAATACATTTTCAGTTCTTGGATGGTAACACCATCGTATGTGTTACTGTTTGCCATTTCTCACCTCTGTGTAGTACTTTCTCTAAAAAAAAAAGGCCTTAATATTTTTAAAGTTAATATTGAGCTATGTCCTTACGTAGACTTATCATTGTGAGCAATAAATGCTTTTTAGGTTTTGCATATATGATGATGTGACTGTTCACCCTGACCTAGTTATTTGTCAAATATATATATAATCATTCTCACTATGCTGTTGTTAATGACATAGATAGACAAACAGATGATAGATAGATAGATAGATAGATAGATAGATAGATGACAGACAGAAAAACAGATGTTAGATAGAGTATATATAATGGGTGTAGAATCTCTGAGATTAAGAGATTCACTCCTTTTTACATATGTAACTAAGTAAAAAACACACACACACAGAACATATACATCTATATGCGTTTACTAGTTATACTTCTGAAGAGATGTGAATGAACCTCTTAATCCCAGGCATGACCTTGAAATTTCAGCACCATATAACTTTTTTTCCTCACGGTAGTTTCCCACCTTTAGCTAAATATATGTATATTTTTTAAAGAGCCAGAAACCAAATAAAGATTATACTAAATCTTTTTTTTTTAATTTTGAAATATCATTTCCACCATACATTTACAGATATATATTCCACTTAAATCCTTGGGGGGGGGGAAGATTTAAGTTTCCAAGAAATAATCATATAACGGCAGTGAGATCAAGCAGATCTTCCAAGGCCTATAACAGAACGAAAGGCCATGTAAAGCAGGGCATTCAAGTGTGGTCTCCAAAATGAGACCAGGTTTGAAGGGCATCGCTGCTAATTACTAGTCATCATGTGCCTTCGCATGGGCCCCTTTCCTCATTTAGGAAATAGAACCAAATGGCATCTGTTTCAGGGATTCATGTGAGAACTTAACGATGAGTGAATTTGTGGGGACTGTATTTCCTATAGTTCACACAATAGTCTATAAAATTATTATTTTTTTAAAGCAGGATTTGTAAAGGATTAGAAATCTTATCTATCCTGAATATAAAGTGGTGTCAAGGAAAAGTCCACCCCACTTGCCAGATAATAAAAAATTAAAAACAAAAACGTTTTTGACCAAGTTCATTATGAAAAACTTTCAGAGATGTAGATAAAATGGTCAAATGTTCACTTACAGTCTTTAATTTATTAACTTAGATACGCAAAATTTTAATTGTGCTGTATCTTTGTTCTAACTGCATGCAGTATTCATGAGATACTTTTGTTTAATTTCACATTTGTATTCAATATCAATGTCTTTGTTAACTAATGCAGGTTTTTTGGAGCTTAAATCTCCACTTCAATATGAGGGTTCTGGGTTACAGCAGTTCATTAATTCATGCACTGTGTCAATTTTATTCCAAGTCATCACAACTCTTAGTTTTTCATTCATTCAATAGGCAAATATTTATCTCCACAGTAAGTGGTTATCATATTGTTTTTTAAAACTTATATATATAAAAGATTAGTTGACAGGCTTATTTGCAAGCTGTATATGTACTGGAAATGATTAAATCTAGATTATTTTAAAACATTCTTTTTTTTTCTTTTTTCTTGCTAATTCTAGTGTAATCAGTGAAACTCTAAAAGTTTGCATACCTAGCATTGTTTGAGATGTTTCAGGCTACTGTATCTTTCCCAAGTGTATTTTGTTGTGAAAATAATGTAATTGGTAGAAAATACCATAAAAATTATGAACTCAAATATATGCAACGCCTGTTTCCTAAGGATATTTCTTGTGGAAGTAGCTTACGTATATTTAGGTATATATAGAAATATGTTTTAGACAGATAACACAGCCTATACTTAAAATTATTAACTAATATCTAAACTGTTAAAGAATGAAATACATAAGAGTATTGCTTGTGCTTAGAACAGCATTTTTTAACATTTTAATTGCAAGTTTCCTTTTATACTCTTTAAAATTTTTGACCCAAAGAGCTTTTCTTTGTGTATACAATATTCACCAATATTTACTGTATAAAAAATTAAAACTGAGAAATGATTAAAATTGTATTAATTTAAAAATAGAAATAATAAACTCATTGCATGTTATCATAAAGGACATACTTTATGAAAAATAAGTTTATTTCCAAAAAAATTTAGTAGGAAGACCGACATTATTTTATTCTCTCCAAATATCTTTAATCCTAACTTAGTACAACTGGGTTCATTGTTTTGGGTGAAGCAGGTGACAATCTGGCCCCACACAGACATTTAGGTAGAAAAAGGAGACATTTTTATTAGCCTTTTCAATTAATTATGGATATTCTTATTTGAGACTATATAAAAACTCAACAGGTGGTCGTTTCTTAAAGATTATTTACAGTGCGGAATCTTTTTGAAACCATTGTAATAATCTATTTTATTCTATTAGATCAAAACCAATTGCCCTTTCTTGAGGTTGGAATGGATCTCTTTTTTTTTTTTATGTAATAACTTGTAATGTCATGCCTTGGTCCTTTGGAAAATATTGGTTCACTGAGATATGCAGATCTTCTATACATTGTCAATTTTCATTATAAAATGTCAAAAATCACATTTGTAAATATCACCATCAATCTCATCAGAAAAGTCTTGAAGTATTGAAAAGCTATCATGGTCATGGTGGTGGATTCATGTTTTGCACAATACTAATTTTTTCTTGAAAGCTGAATTTTATTATCAGCAACAAATTCTATTATAGTTGATTACCTTAAAATGGCTAAATCACTTCATTCATTTTCCAGAGAAGGTCTGTTAAATATTTAACTCTAAATAATAATAAGTTGTGTTTCAACAGTTATTTGAAGTAGAAATAATGTCCCATAAGAAAGTAAATAGTTCAGCTCATCACTCAATCACACAAATGCTTTTTCTTAAGATAACTATGTATATCGGTTTGCAGCAAAAATGTTTTATGCCTACTTGCCATTTCATCATATAGATTATTTTTTTAAATGTACTCAAGGGTCAAGATTTAACAAAATTAACAATTTTTACTGCTTCATCATGGGCATTCTTGAGCTAAACTAGCATCTGTTTCACTGCAGTAAATGGTGATGAAAATACAGGAACTTCTAGCTCGCTTTGGTACCACTGCCTTGATTCATGTTGAGGCTCCAGTAGTTTTATTCCTTGTTGCCTTTGTCATTGATGAAGAAGACAAACAATTTGTAAACATTATTCAGAAAACAGTTTTGACCTTGGGGACCCTTGAGGGCCTCATACTGCCCTAACCAAAGAAATAAATAGTATTTGTATATGTAATAATATTGATAGCTGACATCTCTTACTTATATGCACTTGCACATTATATATCAACTCTGTTAAGAGTTGATATCCACAAAATAATTATGATCACCTAGTCATCTCATTATCATCATTCTGTATTCCTAGTTACCAATTTTCTCAAGGTGGTAATTTGCACTGGGCCTTCATATCAAAAGTGTTCATTTCTAAGGTTCTGTTAGGCTTCTTGGTAAAATAATTTTTAAATGCCACCCTGCTCCCCCAAAAGATGGTAGATGATAGGAAGGAAGGAAGAAGGAAGGAAGGAGGAAGGAAGGAAGGAAGGAAGGAAGGAAGGAAGGAAGGAAGGAAGGAAGGAAAGAAGGAAGGAAGGAAAGAAGGAAGGAAGGAAGGAAGGAAGGAAGGAAGGAAGGAAGGAAGGAAGGAAGGAAGGAAGGAAGGAAGGAATTAAAGAAAGAAGAGGCAATAAGGAAGGAATGGAGGGAGAGAGTGGAAAGAAGGCAGGAAGAAACAAAGGCATTGCCGGAGAAATAAAAGGTGGAAATTATAGAAGAATAAGGAATTGAAATGAACACTAGAATGCTTTTTATCTGGTTAGAATTGAAATTGTGTCAAGAAGGTCTTTGAAATCATTGTTCAATTTGGTAGCTACTCTCGATCATTTTGCTGAATTCATTGGACCTCTAATGAATACATTATTGTATGTACACCAGATTTAAAAACCAGCACTGTGGGTAAATATGAAGTTGCAATATAAGGTTTATATATGCTTTTGGAAGAACAAAGCAAACAATCATCAATGGCCTTTTTTTTTTTTTTTTAATTTAGACTCATATTTTGGGGAGGGGGGTGCAGAAATCCATCCTAAATGAAGGCATGGCTTGCAAGAGCTGCTTCTGCTTCTTTGTCTTCTTTTTGTATGTTTTTACATAGAGGAATGTAGCTGTGGTTCAACTCATACTAACAATTGCCAACATGTGCCCGTAACAACTCTGGGAGAGGGCTCTGCCAGGAAACTGTCTCCTAATGATACGATCTGCATATTTTAATGAGGCTGGAAATGTAGGAAACTGCATAGGCTCCGGACTCGGCTCATTTTGGGTTTTCCCCAGTCCTTGTAGATTGCACCGTGTTTCCCTTCGTTAAATATGATAACTGGAAATGGGGTTCATATCGCCATCTCCCAGCTCTGTGTGGCTTGACATTTGGAGAGTTCAGATGACACACTACTAACCTCTCTGTGGTTACTCTGTTTTGTGCTTATTCTAATGATGTCCATTCAATCAATGAGAGGATGGCATGGCAACTATATTAGATAGCACAAAAGCAATCTTGTATCTAATTACAAAAGAGCATAGCTAGTCAAGTTATTAGGAGTAAACCTTTTTTTTTCTACATTTTACATTTTTTTACCTTCTTCTCTGTCATGTTTATATGAGCTCTCAGTTTAGTTTTTCGATTCACCCAACTCCCTCACTATCTTGCTCTTTTTCTTTCTCTCATCCATACCACCAATGTGTACTGAACACCTGCTCTTAGCGAGGTGCTATGCTAATCACTTTATATGCATTATTTTATTTAATCTTCACGATATAAGCACAATTATGTATGACTACCTTTTGTGTGTTTATATACACATATATGTATGTATCAAATGTGCATGCTATTGACATTACATGTATATTACTAAATCTAATGTCGTAGATATTAGCAGAGACCAACTTGATGAGCTTGGGTAAGTGTTTCAAGGACAGGCAGCTAGTAAGTTAGACCTTGGCTGTTTTATTTTGAAAATTTTGAGTTTTTTGCACTTTTTAAATGGTTTAACATTCAAAAACAGAATAGTTTTGTCTAACACCTGAAAGTTATTTGATAGTCAAGTGTTAGTGTCCTATAAATAAAGTGTTATTGGCACACGGTCACACTCGTTCACTTACGTGTCGTCTGTGGTGACTTCCATAATACGAAAGGCACGGTTCTGTAGTGGCAACGGAGACTGTGTGTGGCGCTCGGTGCTCTGTGTACTATAAATTGCAGTGAAGCATTCACAGCTCGGCAGTGTTGAAAGTGCCACACGCGTCACCTATCTGTGTGAAAAGCCATTTTCAAAGATGAAATACGTAAAATCTCATTATAGATCAGCGTTAACAGATGAACATTTGCAATAAATTTTGATGATAGAGAACACTAACTTTGAACCCCAATTAAGCAAACTGTTAGCATGCGCATACAATACGAATTTCAGCCTTATCATTGGATGTGTTACCAAAAATAATTTTGCGTGCTTGTTAGTATTTTATTTTGAATTTTGTCAAAAAATGGTAGGACATTTTTTTTTGTTATGTATTTACATAAAATGTCCCCAATTTTGCTGCTTGGTTTCCAGCTTTAAAATATTTACTATCCAGATCTTTACAGAAAAAGTTAACTGACCCCTGTTATTAAGCATTAAATGCACATAAACTATGAGATGGTTATTTTTGTTATGGAAAATGTTTCATTGCAATAGAATTATATTTCAAAAAAGATTTTCCATTATTATATAAGTAATATGTGCTACTTATACAAAATTTGGAAAAGGCTGTAAGGTATAAATGAAAACCCCTTTAATTTTTACCATCTGGATATGAATAACCCATCAATGTATTTCCCTCTAGACCTTTTTCAAATAGTTTTATATATTCGAAAACTTTCTATAAAAATAATATTCAACATCACTTAAAACTTTGTAAGGAGTAGTTTCCCATGCTATTTGCAAATCTTTGCAAATACTATTTTTATGTTTAATATTATCCATCCTTATAGACGGCCATAATCTGAATTCCTCTTTAGTAGGATCATTAAGACTTTTTTTTTGTTTTTGATTATTTTTGTACCTTTTTCAATCCTGTAATAACCATAAAATAAATAATTTATTGTTCAAACTTCAGATTAATTTTTTCAGAATTCTTTAAAGTGACCTTTTACCTTCACTCATTTAATTTATAATTCGATCGAAAAGTTTGGATAAAACACCTTAATTTTTATAAACGTACCCCATGGGTAAGTCAAGCTACTCATTAGTTGCTTGATGAAACAAAGGTCGCTTTACCTCTTAGAGTCTAATAGTAAAATAGTAATTAAGACGCAGGCTCTGGAGCAAGCCAGGGGCCTTTCAGTCCCAATAGTATGACCTAAGTAAAATTATTAAGCTCTGGAAATTGGAAATAGCAGCAGAATTTATAACATGGGTTAACTGTCTTCGCAGTTAATTAAATGAAGTAATATTCACAAAGTACTTAGATCAATATCTGGCAATCAGTTGGAGCTTAATAAATGTTAACTGTGATATAATAAAATAGAAATAGTCAGCCTTCTTATCTCACTAAATTTAGGAAAATATATTCCTTGAGAAATACCTATCTGACTTAGATAAGGAAATCTTCCTTTTACTATATTAAATCCAACTCCTTCCCTTTTTCACACTGCCAGACTTTAAAGCTACAGCAATGCCACTTAACAGTGTTTATGTCCGTGACTCAGTCATTTAATCTCTACTGAATTTTTCTTTTGTCTCACCTTTATTGGATTGTTGTGAGGATTAAATTAGATGATACATGGAAAACACTTAGCCCAGCCTCTCTACTGGGTTAGTCACCAATACTTAGTTGCATACACCAATCATACACACATTTTAAAAGTCTATGATTGGACAAAGGATGCTTCCTTGCCCCTGGTGGCTTTCTGGAAACTTCTCTCATCTACCCTGGTGGATAGTAGATTCACGGAGTTTTACTGGAGGGATGGCTACCTCAAATGCATAATCATATGAGTAGGCTTTGCAGGCAAGCTGATTAAGTTAGGTATGCACGTGTTTAAGGAAATGAAAAAGGACTATAAATGAGTCAAATGGAAGACATTAAAATTTGGGGCCCACAGCTGTTCCGAGGCTCCTCTTGGCTTCTGACATCAGTACCATCTTTATAAAATATTAAACATTAATAAAAGAAATGTTTGTCAAAGCCACTATTACTTTTCAGTCAAGTTCCTTTTATACTCTGTTTAATTCAAACAAACTAGTGGGCACACCCTTTTTTCCTCCTGTGTGACTTGAAATCGTTACAAACAACCTCCCTCAAAATCTTTAATCTCACTGAAATTTATTCTTCAGGAATAATGGTTTACCTTATTTTTTTAAACAACAAAATAAAGTTCATCATAATTTGTTAACCTAACTCTGCTGCCAAGTTGGCTGTTTTATTTAACAATAAATTGAATACAAAAGCTCCCTGAGGCAGGAAGATAGAGTACCAAGCTCTGAAAGTTTTTTAATTGACATTTCATAGTAGCCTCAGGCAGAAGTTAATTTCAATGCTGGTTATATATATATACGTATACATACATACATACATACATACATACATACATACGTACATACGTACGTACGTACATACTTGCTTTCGTTGTTCTTTAAGTTAATGCATATATACATACATATACAGGTATCATGAGGATTATACTGCAAATTAGAGTGATTTTGTTTATTTGTTTTATATATTCCTGCCTGTTTCATATAAAAATTCATTTTAGAATTATAAAAGAAGAAGTTAATCTTTAAGTGTTTTTTTAGAATGCTGGTCTTTGGAAAGCTGTGTATTTGTTAGTTGCATGAACATCATTACAAAACAGAAAAAAGTTTTATATAGTGTCATCGTGTGAATCGTGCTCCCTTAAAACTCTTAGGTTGAAGTCCTAACCCTTACGACCGGAGACTGTGGCCTGATCTGGAAATAGAGTTTTAAAAAGCAACCAAGTTACAATGAGGTCATTTGGGGTGGGTCTTCATTCAATAGGACTGGGGTTCTTATCAAAGTGGAACCTTGGACACAGGTATGCCAGCGGCAAGATGGGGTGAGGAGACTTAGGGAAAGATGGCCAACTGCAACAAAGCAGAGAGGCTTGGAAGAGGCTTGGCAGAGGCCCCCTCCTGGCCCTCAGAACAAACCAGCCCTCTCAGCACCTCGATCTTGGACTTGTAGCCCCAGAACTATAAGTACGCATTCCCTCAAAGGAATTATGACACCTTATAACAATAATCTACAATAAGACACACTAAAGAAAGTAAGACAAAAGAGAATGGAACTGTTCATATGTATTGAGGGCATTTTAAAAAATCAACGTATGAAATTAGTCTTGAATCAGCTTATAACACAGAGGCCCCACTAAAATGTTCCCATCCATCATTAACATTCATTAGAAAATTCCTGGCTTATAAAATGATTAAAATGAGAGATATGAAAGAATCTATGTGTTAAAGGGACCAACTTTCTTTAAGGAAAAGGAAGAATGTCTCTCAAACATGGTGAATTACATTGCATGCATTCCATTGCATATATTCTAAAATTTGTGTGTGTGTGTGTGTGTGTGTGTGTGTGTGTGTGTGTGTGTGTGTGTAATCACCAGTGTTCTGTGTGAGGATGATGATATCCTATACCCGGGATTTATGATTTTGCTGTAGGCAGTTTAGGTCTCTTTAAAATTCCTCCCCCAGGGTTGAGGTCTTCTCCAGCTGGTGGCCCTATTAGGGAGGAGAGTAAAGGATTATGAGGCTTTATAACTCCTAATGTTGTTGGGTCTGGTAATTCATGAGCAGTAGATGCAGAAACCGCAGGGAAAGGCTCAGAGCTCCGGGAGAAGTAAAGACAGGAAGGCAAGAGACTCTCTGAGCCTCCAGATTAATCTTCTTAGGAAGGAGAGGAGACACTAATGCTTGAGGAACATAAAAACAGACTACAAAAAGCAGTAAGGAAAAAACCACATTATAGCTTTTACTTATTTTGTTGGACTTTTATTTCCAAATCACACAATTGTCTGAGATGATTTAATGCACAATTACATTTAAAAAAAATGAAATTAACATGTTTTTAAAAGCATAAAAGCAACTGCTAAATAAAGCCATAACATTTTTCTCTGCACTACCAAGATAATGAACCATATTTTTCATCTCTAACTGTGCTTCTGTGTCATGAGTATGGAATTTGGGGCAGGAGGGAGGCAGGGAAATAGACCTTCGTTACTGAGAGGCTGTCTCACAGCTCCCTGGGAAGTGGCTTTTGTCACTTCCGAAGTGCAGTGGGTTGAAGAACAAAACAGCAATGCCTGTGAAGAACTGTCATTATGACACCAAATGCCGAAATCCTCTAGCAAGTTACAGGGGGGATGAGAAGAGCAACCGGAGGAAGGCTTAGGGTAGGTATTTTGTATCTTGGTACCTACTGGGCTGCAAAATGCTGACCTTTGATCTAAGATGCTGATTTCCTTTTGCTGTAGGGTGTAGCCACCTCCATAATGATCTATACCCAGGTGTGCATATACACTCGTATGTGAGGCTTGATAGAGGTATTTGCCTTCACGCATGTGCACAAATTTTATGTACAATACACATTTGTATTGTACACTTATATTAAAACTTTGCCCAATGTCTCCTTAAAATGCCGCCTGCTGTCATTGTTATCTGCAAGGTATCCTTCAAGGCTCTGAGAGAAAAAAAAAAATGAAGTCTGGACTTATTTTTAGAATGATTTTTATAGGACCATGGTGTATAGTGTGATAAATGAAAAGTAATGATTCTACTCATAGGTCGAATGAACAGAAACATACAAGATTATCTACCATATTCCAGATCTGTGTGTTGAAAAATATAAATTCAGAAGACTTTTCTTCTGCCCTCAGGGAGCTCACATCTGATATTTTAGTTTTTGTATAACTCGTTAAATATATAATACAAGTTGCCAGAGCATGGATATATGCCAAGAGAATACATCACTAGAGGGAAGAATATATTTCATGCTTTCCTTTCTCTCTGTCACTCAACTACTGGATGGTGTTGTTTTGTCAAGGAGCCTGTACAAATTGGAGGTGATGACCCTGTCACCTATATGCTGTGCCCAGGCAAGACAAACATCAATCAAAAGACCAAATCAGTGCCTAATACACACTTTTTTACATTTCCCGTGATTTAAAATGGATAGCAATTATGCTTTACATGTATGAATAAGTGAAAGTTTTATGTAAAATTTCAGAAAAAAAATATACATGTATACATAATGTAAATATCAAGAGATTGTTGTACCATCTCGGACGACAAATAACACACTATTTATTTGGACTGCTGAGAGAGTGACCTGAAGGCATCTCATTTCAGATCGTGGTACAGTGCAGCAGTTTGTGGAGATATCTTCTTTGAGGATCCCGGCCGTAATTTAGTAATTCCAGTTTTCTTTGATTTGGGGCCTGGGTATTTGTGTCACTTTTGGAAGTTCTCTGTAAGAATGTTAGTTATTTAAGATAATATCTAAATTCAACAGACATGTAGGAAATTATTTGTGAGAAAAAGAAGCAACAGAGGAAACCAAAGGCCTTCAACCTAAACCAGAACTACACAGGGTTGTATGAATCTGTGTGTATCAGTGAGTACGTGCACATGTAAGTTTGTGTGCCCGTAAGTATGGGTACATGTTTGCATGTATTTAGGTGTTTACATTTATATACGTATGTTCGTATGTGTAAAATATGCATGTATATATGTATGTGGTTGTGTATCTTTATGCATTTAGTTTTTATGCGTGATATGTGTATGTGATCATGTTTGTAAGCTCTGTGTGTATGAGTGTGATTTCACACCTTTCAGCTCTCCTTGTTTTTGTTGTTGTCTTTTTTAAAAATTACAACTGTCTTAGTCTTTTCGGCTGCTAGAACAAAATACCATCGAGCAAGTGACTTAGAAACAGCAGAAATGCATTGCTCACAGTTCTGGAGCCTGGAAGATGAAATCAGGGGCTGGCATGATGAGGCCGGGGCGCTCTTATGGGTTGTAGACTTCTCATTGAATCCTCACATGGCACCAGGCTGGGGATCTCTCTGGAGCCTCTAATATAGGCTCATGACTTAGGCACCTCCCAAAGGCCCCACCTATACCAACACCATCACTTTCGGGTTAGGATTTTAACATATGAGTTTTGGTGCGGGGCGGGGGGGGGGGGGAACATAAACATTCAGACCATAGCATTAACAAACGTATATTTCTACGTTTGCAACACAATTCTGTTAAATCTTTTGGCTAGTTAAGTACCAAGTAAAGAACTATATTAAATGGAAAATGGTAAACAAATAGGATGTTTCCTTCATTGTGTCACCGTTAAAAACATCTGGTGTGATACCATACCCAATTCTGCATTATTTCACGTTCAGTCATTTTCCCCTGCATCTATTGCAACAATATAGAATATAAATTTTAAAGGAATAATCAGTGTTTTCTTATGTTATCATCATATTTACTTGTCCTAAATGTGTGATTCATAAAAATTGCGAAAATATTTTGAAAAATAGAGAAAATGGAGATTATGTGAAATTACAGAATCCACAGATAGTATTTGAATAGATAAACAGAGTTGTACACACACAAATTAAATTAGTATTAGATCATATTGTCTGTCTTCTACTTTTAAGGCCTCAGTCAAGGAATTTTCCACTCATTCACTCTCTCTCTCTCTCTCTCTCTCTCTCTCTCTCTCTTCTCTGTCTCTCTCATTTTATAAAACTTAGAAGCATAAATATGCCGTTATATTGTAAATTATTTTTTAAATCTTTTCTTGATTCCACTTGCCCTGCTAGCAACAGCTCTAACTAAATCTTCTCTTCTCTTAATAGGAAAACATGTTGAAATCACTGTCTGCACTCTCTCTTACCTCTCACTCTCTTCAAATACACTCCATTTCACTAAAACCAACCTCAGAAAGGTCATTAAGGACCTCCATGGTGCTAAATCCCATTGTCCATTCTCAGTCTCGTATCACTGGACCCAATAGATCACTCCCTCCCCCTTAAATTTTTCATTCATCATCTTCCAGGATGGTTTTGCTCCTGATTCATTAACTTGTCTTCCTGAGTCTCCTGTACTGTCTTCTTTTCTTCTCCCCGACCTCTGAGAGTTGGAGTTTGCTCGGGCTCACTGGCTGGAACCTTCTTTTCACTGCATAATATCTCCATGCTTTGGTAATCGTACCCGGTCTTGTGTCTCTATTTTTATGAGATCCAACTTGACATGAGATTTTCCCCGAACCCTGTACTTAAATATGCAGCTGCTTACTTAATATTTGCACTCAGAAGTCTAATAAATACAAAGGTTGACATATGCCAATCGAATCCTTGGTTTCAGGTCCCAACTGACCCTAGTTTCAGGCTTCCCCATCTCAGTGAATGGTAACCCCATCCTGTTTTCTCAGATTAGAATCTTTAAAGCAATCTTTGATTCATGCCGCCCGTCATTCTATATCCAATTCTGTCAGTTATTATAATTTAGAAATATTGTAAGGCTCTCACCACTGCTAACCACTTCCACTGCCGTGACTCTCGCCCAAGCCATCATCATTGCTCCCTGGGTCACTGCATTGGCTTTCTAACAGGTCTTCCCGATTTTACTCTTCCTTCCTTCAAACTCTGTTCTCACAAATGGCGGCCAGAATGATCCCTTTAAAAGATAAATCAAACCACATCTCCCTTCACTTCAAATCCCTGCCATGGCTTCATTTCACTCAAAGTGGAGGCCAAATTCTTACAATGACCTATGCAGTCTGTATTCTTACAATGACCTCTGCTAAACTTCTGCTCTTTTCTATTCCCACTATACTCTGGCTCAGCAGCCTTCTTGCAGGTCCTAGAAATCTCCAGGCACACCCTTACCTCCAAGGCTGGGCTCTTTCTTGACTCTCCTTCTAGATCGCTCTTCTCGTAGAAATCCACAAGGCTCACTCCCTCCCTGTCATCAGGCTGTTGCTCAAGGCATTCCCACACCTCCTAACTTCCACCCTGCTTTATTTTTCTCTATAAAACTTGCCATCTTTAACATATTAAACAACAAAACATACTTGCTCGGTGTGCTTATTGTTCTCTCAACTGTAGTTTCCATTAAGGTGGGGATTTTTGTGCATTTTGTGTACTGCTATCTATATTTACAGTGTGAAACACAACAGGTAATATATCTCCTTTTTAGAAATGAATAATAATATAATTGGCATTGTACTATATATATTACATGCTCGTTTTATCCCCCTTAATATTACCCAAGAAAGCTTCTATTTTGCTAGGTGTTTTTATGTACAACATTGTGATTTCTGTCTGGTATTACATTACATTAATGTGCAGTATTACATTATATTAATGTGCCTCTTATTAGATCCCTGTTCTTAGATATGCATATAGCTTAAATTTTTAACTAATTTAAGGAATATGGAAAACAAATATCCATCTACATGAGTATTTGTACATCCTTCTCATTATTTCCTAAGAATTATTTTTCTGGAAGAGGTAATTTTGGTGCAAAGTGTTTGCTAATTTTATGAATTTAGATTTATATTACCAAATTACCCTCCAGAAAGTTGACATTCATTTATTCTATCATTGCAAGTTATAAGGGTAGCTTTTCCCAGCACTCTGAGTCACATTTTATACTGCTGTTAAGAAAAAAAATCTTGCCAACTTGATAAACACAATATACATAATAAAATTTATCAGTTAACTTGTTATTTTGAAATAATTTTAGATTTATAAAGGTTGTAAAGATAGTACAGTTTATTTTCTAATGTTAACATCTTACATAACCTCTGTCCATTTGTCAAAACTAAAAAATTAACATCAACATATTACTAATAACTAAATCTTTGAGTATGTTGATTTACTTTTTTAAAAAATTTAATCCCACCCTCTCCATTTGTCATTTTTAACTCTTTTTTATGAAATGTAACTGTATGTCATTTGTCAGTTTTTAAAATATTATGATGTATTTTTTGATGAATTGTTTTTCTGTTTTAAAAATGGTAGGCAAAGATCTATGGTAAGCAGTGCAAATTTATACCGACATAATTTATACTCAAATATCTGTCATTTTATCAGTGATTCCTCCACAATTGGTAATGTTATGAGACAAAAAGGTTGCATCGTCACAAATATTTGGGAAACATTATAATGTTGCACAAACATGGCTTTTTAACCCAGACTAATTAGATTCAAGTTACCTCTTGATTTATTAGGTAATAATTTATTAGTTAAATCTCTCTGTTGCAAGTGACAGAAAGTCTAACTCAACTTGTTTCAACCACAAGGTAATGAATTGGACGATGCAACGAGAAGTCCCTCAATCAGGTAGCTAGATTCAGGAATCCAATTAGGACTTGGCATCTCTGTATTTCTCGGGTCTGCACACTGACTTCATTTATCACAACCTGCAGGATATGGTAAGAGAGCTTCCAGCAAAAATCTCATGGATCACTTATTTGTTTCTGAATTAATCACAGTGACATGAGGAATAAGCTATGCTGAATGGCCTTTTGCAGGGGCAAGTGTCCGCTCCTAGAGATAGATGGAACCTCACGCACTGACTGGGAGAAAGCATATCCCTAAATGAAAATTGTGAGCTGTTTACTGGTGTGGGTATGAATGTCATGGAGTTAAACAATACACATACCATTGTTAGGTTTCACGCACAATCATTAAGAAACCCACTTTAATTTTAGATGAGACTACAGTATCCCAAAACTGTCATGAGCACGCTTTCAATTGCCTGTGAGATAAGTAAGATAAACACGGTTTTACCTGTGGGGGAACTCAGCTCAATGACCCATAGTTAACTGCTGCTAAAAGCCAGTTCCTATTCCTTATTCACTGATCATTCTTTTCATTGTAACAGTATTACATATAACCATTACTTGTAACCAAACAGAAAATTTAACACTCAACACCGAACATCAGTTTTTACAGTGGTCTATCAGCCACTATGCCAATTATTAATGTTTTTTTTTTTTCAAATATTGTAATGACTCACTATCCATGGTACATTTCACGAATGCATTTGAAAATTTTTGAGGCTTTTACCAAAAGGCTGTGTAAGCTGTTACCCCAATGATCTACTGCTTAGGTCTCCTACTGTGAATCTCCTGGTCTTTCTTTTGTTTTGCCTGATACCTACATTGTTGTCAAGGATACCCAGCTCTCTACTCTCTTGTCTGAACAGTCCACAAGGTGTTCTATTAAAAGTCCCAATTAAATGTGTACAGCCATTCACCTTTACATTCATCTCTTTACTCTCTTTCCCACCCACACTCAACTAACTACCTGATCTGAAAAATACCCAGGGGTCAGAAGTCATCGAGAGAATGAACAAAGTATGTGGGATCTTTGGGCATCACATAATAGCTATGGCAATGCTATCTCAAGTAATTGCTGCCCTAACAAAGCAGAATGAAACCAGATTGAAAAGATGTAAATAAAAAGAGCGAGAGAGCAAGGGGTGATGGGAATTTTTTTTTCAGTTTTATGGCTATTGCATTATTAGTATTTTAAAGGCTTAAAAAGGGTGTTTTGAATGTAAAACTTATTGCTTTAGGTAGAGCAGGAGAGGAGTTGTTGAGCTAGTAGAGAAGCCTTTGTATCCTTATAAAATTATAGAAATTTGCATAATTCAAATGATATATATTTAGTAAATGCCTATTTTTCTATTGTTAATTTTCATTTTATGAGGCGTATAAGGTAGGTTAAAAGCACAGTTTTTGTAATCACAGATATTTTTTAATTATCTTCTTATTGAGGTAACATTGGCTAATAACATAAATTTCAGGTGTACAACATTGTAATGAAATACTTGCACACTCTTTTCCATGCTCACCACCAAAAGTCTGTTGTTGTTGTTGTTGTTGTTGTTGTTGTTGTTGTCATTGTCATTGTCATTATTTCTGCTACTATTTCAATGTCTTTGAGGAGTGCATAACCCTATTTGGGACTCAGGGACTCAGTTTCACGATCTAGAAAAGAAAATTTCTAAAACTACTAATAATAGCATCTATATCATGATATCTAATGGGCTCAGTACAGCCTTCTTGCAGAATAAAAAATCAATGTGCGTTAGCTTTCATTAAATAATACATAATGTTATTAAGGAGGCTTCGAGAAAATAATTCCTTTTATTTTATATTTAGGCTTGTGTAATTTTATAGGACTATTTTTAATAATTTGTACAAAACTTTACCCATTTTTCCATGAGCTATCTCTGGTGTTGTGCAAATGTAAAAAGCAGTTTTTGAAAAAAAGTCATGCTTCTCTCAGTGCAGACATGGTGCTGGCCACCCTGTGGAAGAGGTAACACTCATGGTATGTGGCCACAAGGAATTACAATAGAAATGTGAATGATGCATTCAGGAAGGCAGATTCCGGTTCATTGTAAAATGATTTTTTGACTCACCCTAAAATTCAGAACTATTCTCCAATGCTAAGATCTACTGCTGGAGAAATTCAGCCCCTTTTTCTAGGGATTTCCAAGCAAAGTCTGAGGAAATCTTAGCCAGGAAATCATAGAGGAGAAGCATTAGTGAGAAAGAAGATTGAGCAGGAGTTCCATGAGGTGATTGACGGGAGACCTTTCTACTGTGGGATTCCATGATTCTGATTTGCAAATGAAAGTCAGATTTTTTGCCCTCGAAAGGTTCTTGTTCACTAAATCATTCATTTAGAAAACCTTTATTGGTCCAATGAGAAATGTCATGGGGTCTTGTTTATTAAGAACATGGGTTGTGGAGCCTGATATGCCTGTGTTCAAACCTGGCTTTGACATTGAATCTATTGTAATTTGGGCAAACAATGTGACTTCTCTGAAGCCTTCATCTACTTATGTGAAAATAGAAGTAATAGTAGTTTCTACCTCATAGGATTTTTTATGAGTATTAAATAAAATTAGCATGTATTAATAAACTTAGCACAGTTCCTGGCATCTAGTAAGCACTCAATAAATTTGCTTTGTTACTGTTGACATCGATTGAATAAAAGTATTGAGATATGCAAGACCAAAGATGAATTCTCTGCTATCTTTTAAGAATTTTGTCAGTTGTAAGACTTGAATACAAACATCTAGAATCCAAAGAAGTAAATAATATATGCATATATTTCTGTAGGAACCCACTCATTTATTCAATATGTATGTATATATACCTATCAACAGAAAGAAAAAGTCCTAACATTATGAAACTGGTGTGATATTATAGTGGAGAAAGAATGTCAAACAGAGAAGTAAACTATAGAAAATAAGCTAGTAGGTATAGAGAATGGCATGGGGATAGCAAGTGTGGTCCAGACCCACAGGCTGAGGAGGTCGTGTAGCCTGTTCACTGGTGGTGAAACAGATTGGTGGTTGAAAAGGAATTTAGAGGAAGAAAAGATGATTTCTAGATGAACCAGATTACTGGTAAACTCATGGTAAACAATGATATTAGGGTTCATTCTTGAAGAATGATTAGAATTTCATGATCCATCTATTAGACGATTCACTCAACTAGTACTTCAGGGGTATGTGAAAGTCACTATAATTAAGAGAAAATTGAAGAGAACATTCTTGGAGCTGGAGATGGAAAACAGGCAGCTGTCTTGATAAGATGGAAGAGAGCAACAATAATGCCAAAGATAAAGCAAACTTCTTGAAGAAAATATAACAGTTAATTGCTAGAGAAAAAGCTAGAAAATAAACTTACCTAAATTTTTGAAGTTTAGAATATGTGAAACTTCATTCTCTGGACAATGAGGAGTTACTTAAAAGTCTTTTGAACAGGGAAGTGATAGGAGAATGTTTGGAAAATCAACTCAGAGGCATTAGGAAACCCTTTCAATCTGTATGTGTGATGTCTTGCTCATGCATTCATTCATTTATGTATGCATTCATTAATTCAAGAAGTACTGACCCTGTGTGTCCAGTCCAGAGCAAGTCCAGATTAGGGGGTTTCCTTCTGAAAGAGAGATTTACAAATAGGTGTGAAATAGACAAATTTAAAGCCAATACATGAAGAGGAGTGTGATTTCAAGTGAAGTGAAGGGTTAAAGAAATGTATATGTGTTTTCTCTATGCCCTATTTGAAAAAAAATAGAAGATTAAAAAAATCTAATTATGTCACTTTGCTAACTCTCTACTATGGTCTGTTATGAGCAAGGCTTAAAGTTGAACTGAACAGATGACCCAAGATAAAAATACTAAGATAAGAAAAACCTAATGTATTCAACCACTGTAATAATTCATATTTTAAGACTTCATTTAGACTATTATGAATAATTTTAATATACAGCCTATAATATTTGTGAACTGTAGTTAGATGACATTTTTAATTCACAAAGGCAAATGAGTTTATTTAGATGACATATACTCTTTCTAACAGTGGGACTTTTTCATATAAAGTTTTTATTTTAATAATTTAAAATGAATACCACACACATTTATTGAGAAGGCCTCAAGGTCAAAATTTTCAAATACTACCATCAGTTTTGTAAGCCAATACAACTCAGTTAAATAAACTGGTGGGTAATCATGCCACTTTCCTTTTAAGACCACAAGGTAAACTTCCCTTTACAAAGTTAAATATTTGCATAATTGAGAGTGCAGACAGCCAGAATTGACATACATATGGAGACGAAGTCAGCAAGAGCAAAATGGGATTTGTGTCTTTAGATTCTTTGGTGATGATTCCTCAGCCTAAATAGCAACCCCTTCATCAGGCTCCCGTCACAGGATCACAAGGGTGGGACAAGAGTGGCCATGTATGTTTTACGACCCAGCGGATTCCAGCTGATATTCTTCTGGGTATTTAGGTAATGGGAATTGAGAAGTAATGCATGGTAAGGAAGGTCCCTGAATAACTGCTGGCAATACTCTGTGGAGGTCCCTTGGTCCCTGCCCTTCTTGACATCCTGATCAGTCTGCGTTTATGTGAATCAACATAAGCCTTGTTTTGTTCAGGATGACTTAAATTAGTTTTTATTGTTTGCAGCCTAAAGACAAAACCAAACAAAAATAATTTCATCTTCAGGGTTCCTTTACCATTGCAATCAATAATTTGGAATTTTAAAGTTAGCCTAACGTTGCATAGTCATTTTGAAGTGTTTTTCACCTCAAGAAAATAATAACTCTGATTGAAAACTGCTTCTGTGACCTCAAAGCCAAGTTTCATTTTTCCGTGATTTTAAGATTTTGTAGGATATTGAATAGGTTCTCTCGTGCTTCCCTCTACTCTGTACTAACCCAGGGAATTCCTAGTACAACCAAAGAAAATGCAGCCATGCCACAAATAGAGATGATCTTGAACTCTAAATCAATTGGAATGGATTTTAAAACAGAACTAGGACAAGTCCTTTTAGAAATGAAGTTAGGGCAGAAAATGGCACTTGCTGGGTAGCATTGTGATCTTGATGTGATTCATTTCAGCCTATTGCTCAAAATATTCACAGAATTCTCCTTCCTCATTTAGTTCTCTGAACTGTTCCAGGATATGTTTATCAGCAGTAGGGAGAAATGCCTGGTGGCTTTAGAAGATTGCCCTGTCTCTTCATATTACTTCTTTCAACTCTGATGTTTACTTCGATTTTTAAAATGACATTGAGGGGATCTGTAGGTTCAGATGGATTTTTGTAAGCTGCAACTTAATGTCACAGAGACCAAAACTCTTCTCAGACAACAACAATCAGTTCTTAATCACTTGCTCTTTGTCCATTTTAGGTCTTCCTTTTTGTTGTTATTGTTTTCTTTAGTGCTACGTATTAAAAATCAGTGGCTGTGACATGATTTTAGATGAGTATCCCCTTTCCTTCTGTTAGCAGGTGTAATTCAAGAGAAGTGTACTGCAGAAACCTCCATTGCAATGCCTCTTCCTGACAGAATTCAATTGAGAGATGCTATTCCTATTTATTAATTGCTCGGGCTGCACTGTCATGGTTTATGATGTTAGCGCAGACCCTCAATTGAGTTACATTCTTGTATTCAATTAGAGACTGTGTGTTATTGTCCATGTTAACACTGTGGAACCACAGATGGTAGCCATCTGTAGATTTGATTTCCCCCCCCCCCCATAGTCCTCAAAACTGGAGCAATTTAAATCAGTCCTCCTAGAGGGACCGGCAACACAAAATAAGCACGTGAGCGCAACAGTTGCAGATTTGAAAACAAGGGCAGTGCAAAATTTAAATTCGAAGGACTCCATCAAAAGTCTTTGCATAATTAGAATCACATGGTCTTTTAATCGTCCTCGGTGGTCACTTACAGCTGAAGGAGTCGTGCTGGTTTCTCTTGTCAAAACTTCATTCCCTGGCAAAATGGAGGAGACTGTTCAAGTGCTATCAGATGAGAGCGACAAAGCAGGGTGATACAAATCCTAGGGACTAAAATGTCTCTGGATGAAGCAAGACACATGAGTGGCAAACCAGTCCCAACAGGACACTTAGAACCTGCCCTTCGCTTCCTTCTCCCCTGGCACCTGATGCACTATGGATACTTCCCGATTCGAGCAACTTTTCACAATGCAGTGACAGGAAGGAACGATCCCTGGCTTGCAGCAAGGTCTCATTCCTCAGACTCTTTCCATGAATTACTCCAATTAGATGTTCTCCTGCAAAACAGATCCTCGCTGAAGTACCTCAATAATGCATTATCTTAGGGTCGTCATTGGCCTTTGACTGCGCCACATTCACCGTGGTCAGTTTTGTCACATTGTGTCAATTTGGTTTGATGCTCTCCTGCTTTTGCACAATCATGACAACATGATGCACAACGCAACCCCCCCCCCCCGCCCCCGGCTCTGGCCAAATTCCAGGTTTGGTAATTACATTCTGTTACCTAAAGATCCCCTGCAGTTTCAATTAGAAAAACCGTTTTTGCCTGGCCCTCCTACCTGTGCAGTTGTATACGGGTAGGTGCTACACTGCTGAACAGCAAACTTGTGTCTCTCCACAATGAGTTGTTCTTTTCCTCATCATTCGTAATTAAGATTTATTGGGTGCCTACCAGGTGAGTGTCTTGGGATAGGATGACTTGGTAATTAACTATTCCTGAGTGCCACTGGTCCCTTTTGAGAATGACCACGGTGGACCCAAGTTTGAACAGTCTATTCATATCACGGAAATCGTACCTATCCTCATCGTATGGCGCTACCTTACTCTTTTTTGCTACCTGTGCATCTCGTACAACTTTAATCAAAAATATTTTTCAGATCATTGGAGCCTCTTCACCTCTTAATTATATCAAGAAGTTCTTTGTGGGGCCTGACCAGAGAGTATGTGCTGGCCTGTCAGTTTTCAACAAGCATGGATTAAATATCTCTGCTCTTCTTCTAGGGGGAAAGGAGGGGACGAGTTTGTTGTCCTAATGAGCAACACGCCTTTACCGTTGAAACATGACCCCTGTGTTCCTAGGATTGCATCGTTGACTGTGCCATCTGCTATTCTCTTTTGCTATGTAGCACGAATCACAGATGTAGAGGCACTTGGCGCTCTTAGAAAGCCTCAGGTCTGCTGTCTCTCCGTTTCACCAGACACTGTCTTGATTTATAGCCTGATTTTAGGTCTGTCTGTTGAATGTCTTCGTACTTTGGTAATCATACTTACTTTTTGCCATGTTCCCAGCACTGGCTCACATTTTTGAGATGTCAGGTTTTATAGCATAACTTCTAAGGGGCATGACATTGCTGTGAGAAGAATTTCAGTCGTTATCATTCTCAACCAAATAGGGCCTATTCTTCTACTTGGACTTCAGCGCTCTGGTCCCAGTGCTTCACACCGCACAGCTGCACATGTGTGCGTTCTGACACAGGTGCTGGGAGGCGCAGCGAGTCAGCAAAGCAGTAGCTCTCGGCAAGCTCACCTCCCAGCACTAAATAGACAACCCTCTGCAGCAGCCGTCGCAGAGAGCTTTGGGTTTTCCCAGGGATGATGGCGAAATAGGAATTACTAAAAGCTATATTTTTCATTCATGTTTTATTTTAAGTTTTATTTTAAAGGGTTTCATCATCTCCCGTCTTGGGTTTTAGGAGAGGCTGACTTGTGTGGGAGTGTCACTGGGGAAAACATGCTCCCAACTGGGGAGTTCTAAAAAATGTGCAGTTGTTTGTATTGTGTTATAAACCAAAGTTAAGAGCTTCACTTCATGATTTAGCTTTAAAAAAAAAAAATGGATATAATGCAAAAAAAATAAATTTGCTAAGGTATACCAAGATGTATCACAACCATAGCCACCAGAACACAGAGACTTCTATCCACGTGCTCCCTCCCCTCCTTCAGGCTCAGGCCCCTTTCCTCACCTGTCTTCACCTTGATGTCCCCCTAATAGTCCCTTTCTCTGTGTGACCTGGAAACTTTTTTTCTACTGCTAAGACTTGTCCCTGGATCCTTAACCCTTTCCTAGGAGGCGCCCTTCACCGCCCCACCATAAGATGACTTCGACCATAGGTTATGGCATCACATATAACATAGAAAACTCCAAAACTGAGCAAAAGAGGGATGGCTAGGCAGGCAGGCTGCAGAACCAGTGCTAGAAATGGGCATGGGGAACGTTTCCCCAAAATTCTTGTTTTAGAGATACACCCTGAGATACTTATGGGTAACATGATGCTCTTTCTAGAATTCCCTTAAAATTCTTTTCATTGTTAGGGTGAGGGGAGATAGAGCTATAAAGGAGCCAAGAACTGTCATAAGTTGATGACTTTTGTAGCTGGGTGATGGGTGCATGAGAGTTCATTTACCGTTCTCTCTACTTTTGGACATGTTTGAAATTTCCATGAAAGAAAGTCAAAATGAAAAGATGTATTCAGGGTCGCTGCTCCTGAGAGCTTCTCAGCTACTTTGAATTGACAGAGATGAGTGTTTTGACTCTTCAGCAGATCTCAGATGCTCTCTAAAAAAGACATACACGGTTCATAGGTATGTGCTCTGCCTTGATCTCGCCAAGGAATGCGTGTATTTGGGGGGGGGGGGATCGCGTATGAGTGAGCATGTGTATAAATGTGTGTTCTGTGAAATGGGTGTGTGTAGGTGTATCAGTGTGTGTGTGTGTGTGTGTGAATACACAAGTGCCTATATTTATGAGATATGTGTGAGAAGAGGCATATGAGTGTGTGTTCTAAGAGATATGTATGTGCACGTGCTTATGTGTATAAGTTGTGTGCTAGGTCTGACAATGTGTAAAGCCAGAGAACAGATGACAAAGTTGAAGTGCCTTTGTCCTTTGCAGCAGGTCCATTCCATATTTAGTCGGCAGATGTCCTGTCTGGTAATCACTTCAGCCTTTGAGGTTTCCATCCAGTGAAAACGAAACCCAAAATATAAATGTCATTTTCCCTCAACTGAGTATGCTTTATAATTGTGAAGACATGGTTTGTATGCTCTCCATCAATTCAATACAATGTAAAAATATATATTCTGCAATGTAGCTTGTTGTCAATAAATTTTCCATATGTGTAAAACACTTTTTTTTTTTTTTAATAAAAAAGAAATGAACAGGAACCAAGGTGACTTCAATGGTTAAGAAGCACCAAATAGGGAAAATTTTGAGCTATTGAAAAACTGCCTGGTTAGGGAACTGCAGGTAAAATGAGTACTTACCTTATTTTCATCTCTGTCACTGGGCTGAAGTCCAAATTCCAGGCAGGTGGTGTCTGATAGGACCGACTTGATTTTCTTGCCTGGTTTCTAGTTTTATCCAGAAAATGAGTGGAAGATTCTGGAAGAAAATCAGATCCTTCGGGGTGTGGTGAGACACAGTGTGTATTTGCATAACCAGCACCGACAACTCTGGGTCCACGGGTTAGGAATTCCTCCAAAAGGACAATAGCAAGCTTCTTGGCAGAAGGAAAAACTTCTAGGTGGCCCCAAACACAAAATACTCACCTTGGTTTTTCTCCATGATTCACGAAGGCACATTTTGTTCTTCAGCTTTAAAATTGTGTGTAGTTTCTGTTACTGTAGAATTCATTGCATATTTCTTTCACATGATATCTAAGAGTAGACTTTCCCAAACAGCCCCAATCTACATTTCTTTTTTCTCTCAGTCACTTTCCACATGCAGGCTACAGATACGCATCGCCCGAAAAATGCGTGTCTTAAACGGGCTGCCCACTATCATTCCCCGGTGACTTGCATCAAGGTGCTCTTTCTAGCTGGGCTGCCCTTTTTCTTCTCACCCGGCTGACCCTTTCTCATTCCTGTCAATCCAAATCACATGGCCTGTGTTCCACTGCACTTAGCCAGGAATCTCTGTGGGCTGTCTTGGTCAGGGTCGTGGCCAGAGTGGGTATTTTCCCTCCTTCAGGGTGGAGAAAGAGCCCCTTGCGAGCAGGGATTGTGTCCTTTGCCTTCACATGTCGTCTCTACCATGGCCACCTGCACCCTATGACCTGTACCAGATGATCACTCATTGTCGACACCCAATTAAGTATGTATTTCAGTGAGCATTTTATGCTGTGGCTACTTGTTCAGGTTCATCACGGGCTTTGTACAGATGCATTCACAAAGTTGTTCTAATCTGTGCCTCAGCGATCACGGCATAAGTTCAGTATGTTCTCATATTCATTTTATGCTCTGTACTGACTCTCCCTCCTCCAGCTCCATTTCCTAAATCTTTCTACCATCTTGTTCCTCCCAACTCTCTGCCTGTTTTCACATTACCGACCCTACAGTTGTGACCAATAGTGTAGCCCTGTGGTTGCCTTGAACTGGATTGAGACAATGTGAGGGCTTGTTAATAGCTTCTTCTTAGTTAACCAGATTTAGGAATTTGAGGTAGCTGGTCTTTGCCACACCCCCTACCTCATTTTAGTTTGGGGTGGCAGTTCTTAGAAATACACATTTATGAATCAATCAATAATTATTGTAGCAGAAGTACTGAAGAAAGAAATAATACTATGAAATAGAAAGGTGTCAAGAGGGAGCTTGGTGTTTGCTATCACGTGTATAATTGTCACACCCCTAAAAATGAAATGTTTTCCAGACTTGACATTTGACAAAGATTCAAGGGAATTTAGAAGCAAAAATGAAAAAAAAAAGTATTAACTCATGTTGCTTGCTTTAGATACTTTGGGCATGGTTAAGATGTGCTAGGAATGTTTCATTTTTGACATGAACTCTGACCATTTTTCGCTTGTAAATGGCCAGGATGCATATATTTACCAAAACAGAGTAAGGTTTGTGATGACAATATTCTGAGGCACCGAGGCCATATTAAGGGTCTGACGGACTTTTTTGAGTTGAGTGCATATGCAACCGCTACTGGAAGAACTTGAGTGACCTGTTCTTTTTTGTCTAAGAATCAGGACTGCACGCAGTCGAATCATGAATCAGGAGCTAGTGGGATAAGTAGATGCAAAAAAACAGCATGCAACAATTTAGTGAAAGAAAATATACGCTCAACACACAAATAAGATGCCACTTTCAGATTACAGTTTTTACAATCTATTTATTTGCTTCATTTTCTTTAACTGCTATTTTGCTCAACTACAACTTTTAATATTCATTGAATAAACAATATAGGAAAGCTTGGTTATTTTAAAATCTTCATTGAGCTGCTTCTATCATATTTTTATATCTGCTGTCTATAATGGAGTATTTAGTCATAATAGGACATTACATTTTGCATGGTTAAGTTATTTCTTCTCTTTTCAAGATATCTAAGCCCATGTCTAGCACTGGTTCTGCAGCCTGCCTAGAAAAACAGACTGGTTAAATGGTTGATTTTAGTCAAAATCATGGAATCCCTATTGAGATCCTCTGTTTTACAAAGTGTGGTCCTTAAATAATTGTATCGGCTTTAGGTGGGAGATTCATGCTAAAACTGCATATTTCTGTGTCAAATCTAAAACCAAATGCATCAAAATACCTGCTAGAGGACAAATCTAGATTTTTAACAAAATTCCATTGACGAGTTTATTCACGTCGACTTTGGAAGACTGCGGGTTAAACACTGCGGTTGACATCAGCACATAATCGATCTAAATAAGCAGTGGGTATTAAAAGTCACCGCTATATAACTTCAACCTCCTAATATTTCTAAATAAATTACGTTTTATGTGTTTAGTTAAATGTGCTGCTTTACCAGTTAAACTTCACTTTTCTTGATTTTAATAAATTAATCCAGCCTTTCCCCAGGTTGGAGGCTCTATTTTGGACTCATAGGCCAATCCGGCTCTTGTGCAGATGGAACCCAAACCTGTTCACTCTCCTTGGATGTCAGCTGCGCTGTTTTGCTCTCCAACGCCATTCTGCGTCTTCTCGTTCCTTTTCTGATCAGTTGTTCAGCTGTCTGATCGGTGCGGAGCAGTGATCAGCCCACCAACCCAACATTCGTCCTTTTCCATCCCTAAATCAACACATTACTCATTACATACATTTTTATGTAGAATATTTGAGACTCCAAGCTTTATAAATTCTCCTAGACCAGGACCATAGCTAATTTAGGTTTTAAAATAACATCTGAGAGCTTATATGTATGTGTGTGTGTGTGTGTGTGTGTATACTTTACTATATATATTATATATATATTATATATATATATATATATATATATATTATTACTTACTAATCAAAGTTAAACATCTTACCATGGGAAATTTTAAAATACAGTTTCAAAAACTTAGAGTTGAACTCAACACCACACAATTCAAAACCTTTACTACTATTATAATTTTTAAAATTTGAAAGCACATAATGAAAAACCTTTAAAAACATAAGGCACATGTAATTTGGCATGCTCTTGTTTCTCATTTAACAAATCTAAAACTTAACTGAGACAGTTCCATGGTGGAAGTTTAGTCTTTAGGGAAGAGGGTAAAGAGGGACACTAGAGCATGCAGGAGGAGCAAGGAGAAGGTGAGGATGACAATGACAATTTGAAAGTCAATTCAGATATGTATGTATGTACCAATAGAAGAACACCCTCGCTCTGGTTCCCCTCGTGTGTGTGTGTGTGTGTGTGTGTGTGTGTGTGTGTGTGTGTGTGTTTAGAAATAAATAACATGAAAAATTCAACAATAGATTGTCTGAGACACCTGATCAAAAGCCAGGTGTCTCTGAGATTTGACAGCTACTTGACATTGGGGCTAAGAACAGATTATTGGAAAAATAGGGCCAGAGTGCACGCTTCAGGTCAGCATTCGGGTTCATTTTGTTTTTCCTTTGCAAAGTTGACCTAGGAACTTCTTCGCAGAACTTATCTTTTGCACACTTAATATGGAACAGACACAGTTTTTGTCAAATACAAGCAATACTTGAGCCTATCTAATGAAAATTGTTACAAGTGCAGAGTATGTTAAAAGTTATTAGGGTTAAATCAGGCAACTAGCATTATTCATTATTTCAAAATAAAGTGAAATATGGACCCCCCATGCATGAAGATATTTATTACTTATTGATATTTAAAGGTTGTTAAATTAATCTTATTTAAATTACTCCTACTGCCAACCACTGTTACAATAATTTATTATATAATATTACTTGAGGGTTTTTTTTACTTTGATATAAAACTTGCAAATGCAATATGTTGCCTGTAGTTTTTTTTTTTTCCTACAGTTCATTGCAACTGTGACTAATTCATCACAGCTGTTTAGACATGCAAAATCTATAATACTTCACAATGTTGATTTTCTGTTTCTATTTTCTAAGACTGGAGCTTGATTTGAAACCATATAATGAAAAATTACATGCATCTCACTGAAAGCAATATTGTTTTAACCACTTGGAGGTGGGAGACCCGGAAGAGCCGTGTGACTCTACAGAGGAAAGCTGAGTGCCTGAAAGTCTGATAGTTTCACTGAACTTTGTTATGTCTCGTCATAGTGTTGAGATGAGACTGGCCTTTAGTTGTTTAGCTTCCATCCAGAGCTAATGTCTAGTGTCATTGTGTTATCTTTCCTGTTATTGGCAAGCCTCCTTTAGGTAGTTCATAATATTTCCAAAATATATTTCTCCAGAATACCTAGAAACCTGTCATTCCCTTTGCGAGTTAGCATGCCTCCTCCCCCTTCTGCATTCTTTCCCTCCCCTCCTTCATCTTTCCCTAAAGGATATTGTACTACTTTTCAGTTACCAAAAAGTGGTGGTTTCCATTTCTGCCTCTTAGCATGTCCTACAATGTGTTTAAAAAAAAAAAAAAAAAAAAAGAAAGAAAAAAAAAAAGAATCAAGAATACGCGAGGCTTTGCATTTGTTGGTGGAAATGGATTGTATCTATTTTGTTAACGTGGATAACTGAACGCTGCCTTGGTATCATAGTGTTTGGTATTCAAACTGATGCTTAGTGATGATTGAAAGCTGCCTCCATATCACTGTTTGGTATTCAAACCGATGTTAATATTCTCTTGGTTTGGATAGGGAAAAGACTGATGAATTATTAGTAACATCAAATCTTTAACATGTGCAAATTAGTCAAATGCAAAATATGTTTATAAAATGTATGGTTATTATTCTATCATTAGTGAGATTTTTGAAGCTTCTCACAAGAGCAGAAGAATATGTGATGGTCTCAGCTGCTACTTTAATTATGTAGAGTTTAAATACATAAAGCACAGAGACCCTGGAAAAATAAGGGATGTATATAGGTACAAGGAAATAATCAATTGGTCAACCGAATTGTCGTTATTATACAAATGCCAATGGAAATAGGAGAGTTGAAAAATGCAGGCAAAGTTGGTCTTTAAAATAAGTCAATTTGTATGGAGTCTTGATATTTTATAAAGTATTTAGGAAATAAAAGTGATAGAACTCCATTCATTGATTCCTTCAAAAAAAAAAAAAAAAAGAAAAGAAAATACTCATTTCCTAAGAGAATATAGCAATGCACAAGATAGAAATAGGCTTTGTCTGCATAGAGTTAGGAGAGACAGATGTGAATTGAAAAACCATAGAAGATGAATACTCACTAGTCATGACAGGTTCTCTAAAGGGAAATTAAGAGGATGATGACAAAGTATTAAAGGGGGCATAATATTTTTGACCTTGGACAAGAGAAATCTGTTTTAAGGAATTGATATTTAAGCTCAGGCTTAAAGCATGAGTAGGAACTGACCACAGACTTGACCATCAAGAAGAAGAGTGTTCCAGACAGATGTCAGCATGGCAGTGATTCGCTGTGATATGAGTGCCTGAAAAGATTGCTTGCTTTTTAGGTGTTGCATGTTTCGTTATGTTTTTCGAGCAGCATATCATATTTCACATGGACTCTCTAGCATGGTGTTTTCTTAGAATGCATGTAATACTGAATCGACTGCTACATAGTAAAATAGTACAATACATGCAAGTAATTCCATGCACTTGTATTACTCTTTCTACTTATATGCAAATACCTTTACGATCCTTCTAAAAGCATTCCACTTTGAATCACATAAGAGAACTGCACTGCTTTCATTACAGTTAACTTTGTGAAAGTTGGCTTTCAGTCCAGGCTGGAATAAAAAATTAGAAACCACATGTCAATACTTTTCAGAAAAGGAAAATAATTTGTTATCTTATCATTACAAATATGCTGATGTCTGAAGTTATATTTAAAGATATTTTTAGTAAATAAGACTCAGCAATACAGTCAGATCTGCTGGCATAGAGTTTATTAGGTATAATGACACGTAAGGGCTGCTTGATTTCTAGTCCAGTCCCATTATTAAGGGAAAGGAGTGTGAAAATAAAAAGGGTAACTCTTTAAAACTCTCAATTTAACAGTTTCACTTCATTGAATTCTTGCTTAATTTCTAGCCGCGGAACATGAGTGATTGTTTTCAGGATCATTCATTAATGGCACATGGAAGTATTTGCTGTATATTATTTGAAGATATTTCTAGACATGAATTTCTGGGCCTGAAATTATCCATCATCTTGAGTCTACTTTTTAAACATATCTAAATTAAATAAATCCAAATTAATTTGTTTGTAAATGCCCTATCTTCACTTACATAATTAGCCATCAGACTTAAAACAACTTTTCTAGTGTAAAATGTCAATTAATTATTAATACACAAAAAGCAAAACAAGTTGCTAGAAGCATTTTTTTAATTTGTAATTGGACTTCTGTAAGTTGTTCTTAAGTATGAGACCACAACTATCAACTAATTGTAATTTTGTTAAATATGCTATGCTTTTAATAGATAAAATAGCCTCTACCTCTCAAGAAATCAAAAGAAAAAAATTTAATTTGATCTTATTCTTAAATTGTATTACTCTCAAGTAATTTTAGTTATTTACTTTTTTAAAGTAACTCATTGGCCATAAGATACAGTATTAACTCATCACTTCTCATTAAAAATAGGGTTTCTCATATTTTGATAGTAGTTGGTCAAAGATATAGTGCATTTAATAAAATATTTAAAATGCTGTGTAATCCAACAAAGATACCTAAGGAATACATGGCAAAGTATATGTCTTTTATATAAAAGTTCCCAACCTTCAAAACATCATGACATAGATTGCTTCAGTGCTCTGAGAAATACCTGTCACCACCACGTACCTTCAATTCAGAATGAATGTAAGTATTCCATCCCCAGCCTGGGTGAAGTGACATCATGCAAATGGTGACATTAGTGTCACGAATAATAATGGCTTCCCCTTCTACTCTGTCAAACAGTATCAGGTTGCTAAGCTCTAACTTCTGTCACAGAGCTCAATGAAAATTAAAAAGTAAAACAAGCACCAGGTTGCCTGGTGGATGGGTTAGGGTAGAAAAGCGATTCAACAATAAATAACAATTATCATAGAAGTGATTATAGAACCTAATTTTTTTAAAAAATGAAATCCATAAAGGTTCTTTCTCTGTAGATTTTATTTTTCTTTCTGCCATAAAATTAGAACTTGTCACTTCACTATAGGGATCTGACAGTTAAATAACAGTTTGTAAATGATGAGTGGAATGAGAAATTACTGCCCATACAAAGAGCCCTGTGACTCAGCAGATAAAGATATGCAACTCAAGTTTACCAAGGAAACCCCACTGAACTCACAGGAAAGTAAATCCGAAGTAATATTTTCTGTTGATGCACTTATGTCAGTTTATTAAACTCCTCTTAATTATCGGAATAATTTTCACTTAGAACTTAAAACCAATATTTCACTTACAGCATTTTCAGCTTTGAAAGAGGTGGGCGAATTATATTAAAATGGCTCTCTCCACACCCCTTTTCTTCCTCTGTCTTCCTTTAATGGAAAAGGGATACTGGTAATATTCTGCTACCTTGCTAGTACAGCTCCAAGTACAAAGAAAGGACAGTAGAGGTGGTGATTTTAATTATCTATGTAAATTAAACTATGTGCTTCGGTCCTGTGATTGAAACTCATTACTTTAACTTTATTGTTTAGTTAAGAGTGTAAACCTCAGCTCAATTAAATTATGAACCAGGTCCTGATGGCTCTCCACATTCACAAAATTTGAAGGGGAAAAAAAAATACAGTAAGGACAAAAGAGTACCTCAGCTGTCTTTTTATATGTTATCATACCAAAAATACCACTATAAGGTACAGACTGGAAGGACAGTTTATAGTACTTTTTTTGTAACCTGTCATTGTACAATAGAAATATGCCAATGTTAGGAGCCGTTTATTATAAATTAGAAACAAAGTTATAGTAGACACTTCCTTTTATTTTGTCAGTTTAACTGATTGGTGGTATCCTAACCCTCTCTCTCTAAATTATTTAAAAATTAGAACTTCAAGTTCATTTTTTTCTTAATATCTGGCATATTTTTTAAACTATTTTAGAGTATATTCTTTCTCACTGTGACAAATAAAGGTCATTCTTCTTATCTATATTTTTGCTACCCCAGGATATTATCCATAACTGTCAGATTGTGTAAGCTCCTTTGACTGTAGACTAATTGTCCTTAAATTAAATGCATTAAAATTTCTAATTGCGGTGAGAAGCAATGCTGTATTTCCCCTTGAGTCATTGTTGAATCAGTTTCCTCACATGGGAGATTTATTTAGAGATAGTTTTGCTTCACTTAAAATAATTGAGGACATTCAAAATGCCAAAGTTATTGGATTAACTTGAAAAGTTGTATTTACTCTGCAGATTTATTTCAAGTTCCAGGTTAAGGTAGAGGCCTTTAATTGACACTTAATTACCACATTTCTTTTTGGTCAATTCTTTCCTGAAATTTTATTTCTTATCCCAATTGTAATATTTTGATATGTAATAGTTACTTGAGAATTTAATAATTTGGAATTTAATAGGTAATTAAAACTATTCAAATTTTCTAGCAGAGGTCATTATTATTAGTGATAATAGTAATAAGAGTGAATATTTATTAAATACTTATCATGTGCCAAGAAACATGTTAAGCACTTCACAGTTATTGCCTCACATGATGTTAACAATAATACTATTAAATAAAGATATTTTTATTATTTATTATCTTATTCTAGGCCTAGGGATGCTGAGTAACCCAATTCAATTTAAAAGCCATTAAATGTCAGAGCCAGGATTTGGACACTGTCTGGCTCCCAAGTCCATATGGTGGGCTTGAATGATAGAAAGATGCATCACAGTTAGACTTAAAATACAGATGAAGGTAACTAAAGAATATTTATCGTTGTATCTAGCTGTCTTTCCACTATTAACATATTTTTCACTAAATTCTTAAAAAAAAATTCTGCTTTATTGAGAGACAATTGGCATATGGCATGGTTCAAGTTGAAGGCATATGATGTGTTGATTTCATCCACATCTATTGCAAAATGATTACCGCAGCGTTTGCTAACACCTGGGTCACATCACCTAGTTACTATTTCGTTTCTGTGTTGAGAATGTTTTATATCTACTCACTTAGCAAATTCAGGTATATAGTATCGTACTGTTAACTACAGTACCTTGGGTCCCTGCAGCCCCTGTCCCCACCCCCGAACCTTGGTTACCACTGTTCTGCTCTGTTTCTTCTATCAGTACAGCTTTTTAAAGATTCTACATATAAGTAATATCATATGGTATTTTTTTCTGTCTGACTTCACTTAGCTTAATGACCCCAAGGTCCATCCATGTTGTTACAAATAGCAAGTGTCCTTCCTCATGGCTGAATAATATTCCATAGTGTATATCTATATATCATATCCTTTTTATCCACTCGAAAGCAGGTCAGTATATCATGTAAATTTGCATCCAGAACCTAGCACAGCACTTGGCACAAAGTGACTCTCCATAAATATTTGTGCAGTTTAATTTAATTGTTGTCTATTTTTAAAAATGTGCTGAAATATAAAATGTATTCACTCGATCTGAAATGTGGCTTTCTTAATGCATTAGCAATTTAGCCCCCCAAGTTTTCAAGTTAGAAGTGACTTTCTTTCCCATGTGTCTCCTAAATGCAATGCTGTGCTTACTAACATCTTTCCTAAAGTAATTTGCCCATGTGCCCACGAATATGAATTTCCATGAAATAATGTTCGTGCCTGTGGCACCTCATGATGCAACTAGTAAATTTCTAAGTTGCAGTGAAGCAAACTATCACTTATGTATAGAGCTCACCTAATTCCCTTTTTAAATGCTTTTGCTCCTGGAAGGACACGTTAAATGAAAAAGGAAATAGATACGAAGGCTCAGCACTTTACGTTTCACATCGTAAAGATTTCTCATTAATTATTTTCCTAAATTGTTATTATAGGAAAGAAGTCAACGCTATTCAAAGAAAAAGGTGTAGACCATTTAGCATAGCTTAGTTTTCTGTTGTTGTTGTGTTTAGGACTAGGAAACTCCACTTATGATTATAACTACATCTCTAAAACTGTAATTGCAATATGTTCAGTGTATAGCTGCATACATATATAATAAGCCTCAACCCAGTATGTTTCCACATACAAATGCTAAATCATCACCTTTCTTCATGTCTCATTTTAAGATGAAATGGATTCTCAGTAAAGTTCTCTGTAGGACAGGGAGTAAAAAAAAAGAGAGAGAAAAATGAAGTCGAAGATTATGTCTGAACATGGCATCAGCCCCCTCCTTGCTGCCAGCCCTACTTTCTTCTCCATTTTGTTTGTACCATTCACTCCACAGACATTTATTGACTATATTCTACAGATGTGGTACTGTGCTAAAGAATTAGCATATATTCCACAGTAAATAAATATAGCTCTATGTCTTAACTAACCCCCCACCATCTAGTAGGAAGGAGATAAAATACAACCATAGACAATGTTATTTGTCATCCAAGGAGGAGGGATAGCAGAAAGTAGGAATTGAGAACTAAAGAGATCACCTTTGATTCTAGAGAGACCCATAGAATAAGAAACCCCTCCAGAGAGAAAATAAAATGTGAGTTGGGCCTTGAGGAAAGAGTAGGGTTCAGCTACTCCTGACCTCAGAAGAGATGCTAGGAGCACTGGTTCTTTCCTCCTTCTCTGTTCTGGGACAGAACCACCTTTTGTCTAACCACCGTCAAGCACTAATCAACCTTAATGCTTCTTTGCAACCAATAGGTATAATAGATAAGGAATTTGCATGACTTTGTCATATAAGGACTTACCATAAAAACAGTTAAGGACTCCTCCATTAACTAGGTTTGTGGCAGAGAGGAATTCATTGTTGAATCTTAATTTTCTCCTCTATAAATAAGAGAAATGGGCAAGAACTGGGATTGCATCTCCAATCCATTAGTTGTGACTTCCCGTTATGCCTGGCAGGCTTGATGTTAGCATTAGGGGGCCAAACCTAAACTAAGAAGAATGATATTGAAGATCGATCAATTATGTCTGTTATTGGCATAGAGTAATTTCCAACCACACATTTAATCAGTTGAACTAAGGTGAGATTCCACATTTTGGGTCACAAAATACCAAGGAAAGCCTTTATTTTTTAATTCTCTCCATGAGGAATGGAGTTTGACATAGAATTTCTCAGTTTAAGCCATTTGCAGAGGCAATCTCAGAAAGTCATTATCAGCCTCTAGAGGCAACGCACCTGGATGTCAAAGCAAAGCTGGAACACTGAGCATTCAGTCTTGCGATATTCTGTTTTAGAGAAAGTTGAAGCAGACGGGCAACCTCAGAACGAGACTGAAAAGCTCTAGATTTGAAAGTCCTTGCGTATTAGTTGGATTTGCTGGTAATTAAATGCGAACGATATCTTGAATTGCTCGTTGGATTGCCTAGGTATTACAAGGAACGTGACATGAAGACCCATGCCAAACACTGAGAGTGCACGCGCATGGGTGTTTAGGTGGTTGATAGATCTACTAAGAAATCCATGATGTAAACTGAGGTGTATGTGGTAGTTACTAATAGGATGTGGCAGGGCCCGCATTGCTATTCTGCCAAGTCTAAATCTTGCTTATTTAAATCATGAGTTTTATCAGCACTATTTCAAATAGTTTATTTAAAGGAATACCCTAACATCGAATGTTAAGGTACCTGACGGTGCTTAGTAATCTTTATTTTTTATAGATTACAATCCTACACTTCCTGGGACCCATTGGGCTCATTGACTGTAATGGATTTATAGCATGAACACTATCAGTTTCTCTAAATAACAGAAAGGAATAACATCTTTTGTATGTGTTTGTTTTCCTTTTACTGATGTTTCTTTGGAAGTATATTGAGCCTCCTAACTATACCTCTCAGGTTTAGAAGAGGGCCAAGATTTACTACAAAATTATTTTTAAAATATAGTTTATCCATTGCTCTCTAGTGACAGAAATGTCAGAATTACCTATGGAAGTCCAGGAAAAGCAATTTAATTCTTCCTGTGTCTGAGCCTCTGTGGTGTCTATTTTCATGAAATAGTTTCCTTGTGTTTTTTTCCTTATTATAATTTTAAATGGATAAGTTGCACTATTGTGCCTTATGTTGAAGCAAGAATGATAAGAAAAATCACAGAGCACTTCTAGTTGTCAGTGCCCTTAAATTATAATTGATTAGTACACGAATAGAGAAGAGATAGGGGATTGGATTCTGAAAGAAAATAGGACTAGGTGTAACTGGTTTGAAGATATGATTTTTTTGTGGAAGAGTTGAAACACAAAGGTTTCCCCAAAGTCTCATTTTTCATAGACATGAGATGAAATCTGTAACTCTCATTCCACTGGGGTTGAGGCCATTTGTTGGCCTTAATTTAATTGGCTAGAAAGCAAGGAATAATGGTTTACGTTGAGCTCTCTTTTGTCTTCCTTAGTAACATGTCACCTGCATGACCCGTGGACTCTGTGAGGGTTTTGAAAATACCTCTTTAAAGTATGCCTGTACTTATTTAGGCGCTAAAATATGTTTTACTTTCAGATATTCAGAGGCAATAAAATCCAGAATATCATTTTAATCATAGCACAAAATTCAGTGAAGAAAAGTAAATAGCAAATATCAGCTGAAATCTGGGGTAATGAAAGCGAAGCGTGCTTTGCCAGTCATTAAAGTGCTCAGTTTTATAGTAGACATATAAATGCCTTACGAGCCTGTTCAGTAGGAAACACTTAACTAGGCAGATCCTGTGTGAAACCTCATTTCTCAGGTTTCTAAGTTTTTGTTTTGGCACATCGTGCTCTATCTTTGGTACCATGTCATTTGCAGAATTCACCAGAACGGCCACTACCCATTTCCCACTTGCCTTGAGAACACTTGCTGGAGGAGCTTGTGGCTGCAGCGTTCACGCCAAGATAATTCATGGATTACAGTCCTCCCTTACCCCCAAATTTTGCCACAACACATCTCACTTACATTATCGTTTTCACATCGCTCTACTGTCGCAGTAGTCTTTGGGAACAAATGATTTCATTCTACTGATAGCATTCTTTTTTTAGTGTGGTCTTTCCATTTACAAAATATAGTGGTCCTTGATCGCTGAAAATGTCTAATCCTAGAAAACGTAGCATTCCTACTACGCTTGATGTTAAATTAACACTGGCAGCAAGCTGCACTTTTTTTTCCTCTAAACGGGAAGAGGGTGAAAAGCAGGTGTGCTGGACTTGGATGAAGCGAACACACATTTTTTAGCTGCTCTAATGAAGCATGCTTATTCTTAGCCTGAGGTAGTCAGTGATGTTCTGTGATCCCTTCACATCCATTCAGCAGAAGCTTTCCTGTCTCTCAAAATATCTCACCCTAGACATTCAGGAGCCACTTCTATGGGAGGAAAAGCAGTTTAGCCTTCACTGACATCCTATTGTTAGCTTTGCTATGGAGTCGGCTGGCAGTCATCATCCTGCTGACGAAGGCTGTTCTCTTGGGTCTCATCGTGGTCAAATCAATGCCCTAGTTCTCCAGGAAGGAAGAATGATAAGGCATCTAAATATCGTCTCTTCTTTAGTCATCTCTTCTCTTAGATTTTTTTTTTGTAATGTCTGAATTATCCATTTTTTTGGCTGCAGTACTATGTAGTTAAGAGTATGCCACTGGGAAGTAGGCTGATGGAGTTCTTTCTGCTCTCTTCACTGGCCCCACGAACTTGCTCAGGACATTGTACTTTACTGAATCTCAATATCCTCTTTTATTCATCCCAAACGTCAAGTATCAGTCCACATTTAGAGGGTATTAGTCGAAGTATTAGAGATACAAATGCACCATCCCTACCCTACCCTCAAGGAGGCAACCATCTTGCAGAGAACATAGGAATGTGAACAGCCAATTAGCACCACAGTCTCATCAACTTCCTGAAGGAACTGTCAGGCAAGGAAGATGATGAGAGGATTGGTGGGTTTGTTTTTTTTTTTTTTCCCCACCAGTTTTATTGAGAAATAATTGACATTCATCACTATATACACCTAAGGTGTACAACGTGACGGTTTGATTTAGATATATTGTGAAATGATTGTCATAATAGGTTTAGTTAGCATCCATCATTTCATATAGGTACAGTGAAAAGGAAAGAAGAAAAAATCCTTCTTATGATAAAATCTGTTAGGATCTACTCTCTTAACAACTTTCCTATGTATTATACAGCAGTGTTCACGATGGCTGGCACTTGCTAAGCCCTCTCCTGTCATTCAGATTTCAGGAAGTGGCTGTGACAGTGGTGATACGAATAGAACTCTGCCCAGAAACCACGTCCATCCCAGAAGAACACACGATGATGTCATAAGGATTTGAAATTTGGTTAGAAATACCAAAATTCACATAAAAAATAAACAATGGCAATAGTCATTAAATAATAAGTGACAAGTGATGATTAGAAAATAAGTGCTAGAGATATTCAAAGGAATTTGAGATCACATTAGAAGTTTGGGGTCAGTTTCTTAGAGGGACTGCAGGGCCTGAATGACTGACGGGTAGAACTTACATAAGTAGCAAAACGTACATAAGTAGCAAGTCAGGGGAAGGGCCCTCCCTCAAAAGGGACAATGTGTACAGAAGTGGAAATGCAAACGCCTCCTATGGGAGGATAAGGAAAACTGGTCCAGAAGGTTCTTGAAGGTGAATGTTGAGAGTTAGAGTTGTGAAAATATTTTGGTTCTTGTTCATATGGCACATAATTCCTTTTTAATCTGATACATAATATGTCATTGCCAAAGTGCATTTAAGCATAAAATATAGAAGCTTACATAATAGCCATATTCAATTCAGACTACATCTACATAAACAGAATTGGCAAAGTTTCAAATTTTCGACAGTCTACAACATGAGCTGCAAGTAAAGTATATGTGTAAGTATCTTTAACACGAATAGTAGGAAAGTGGCAATATTTATATCATGACAAATCTTATAGGTTTAATATAGTGTTGTTTTATTCAAATACCATATGATTTTTAAATCAAGAGACATAGTTTAGAGACCATTTTGTAGATTGCCTTGTCATGTAGTCTTAATATTTTTTCAGTATTCTATATCATGCATAGATATTTAGCTCTTTTATTCATGCAAACAAACCCCGATGGAGTGTTTCTAATGGCTGTGGAGGCAGGCAATATGCTAAGTGTTGGAGATACCACAGTAGAAGTCTTCAGAGCCTTGCTCTCCAAGACCCTGGAGTCAATTGAAAAAGATAGATAAGCAAATCATATTTAGTTCACCCTATAAATGTATAGGGCAAGTTCACTTCCAGTTTTCCTGTTAATTATGTTTATTTGGCCAATGGGAATTTCATTCATGTGAACATTCTGCCCTTTTGATGAAATCCGTAAGTAATCTATGCTCTGAAATAACTAAAACATTAGCCTAAGGACATAGAATTTTTTTTCCAGAAATTTATTTTGATAATGATATATATATGAGTGCCAGAAAACATGTCGAAATGCTAATATCTGCATATAACTATTGATATAATTACATATAATCATCTCTAAAAGCGGAGGGGAATGTAGAGGGAAACATTTTAAGAAAACCAGATCTGATCTAGATTTCTCTAAAAGAAACCAGGTAAAAAAATCCATAGTTGTCCGAGGAAGACATTACCTAGCTTGTTGCGTAGTCTACTTCCCCACATCATAAGAGCTTGTAGATTTGTGCCCTTGGTCTTCTTTTGAAATTCCATCACCCACCTAAAACTCCAAGTGTGTTTTAACTTACATATCTTCTCTAGACACTTTAATGGAAAATGAAAGGTAGATCTCTAAATAGAAACCTAATTAAAGAAATTGATAATTATTCCTTGATGCCACCACACTCATGAGCCTTTTCCCACCTCAAATGGCATCTCTGCATCAATAAGAATTGTGGCTCTTGCTTGTGGTCTTGACTAGTAACTTAATGTAACGATTAAGACACATTCTTCATATATTCGCATGCATACAAAGACTTGGATGTCCTTTCAAATTATACCCACCTTCTCCTTAGGCTAATGCTAAGGCACCTCAATATAATGATTTTCCCATTTATTTGTTGATTATTAATGAATGCTTCCTGAGTTGCGTTCCTGCTATTTTGTCTTTAAAACTACTTTCAGGGTATCAGCATCACATTCAAGAGGCCAGTCAGAGTTCTGTGCTTACAGCTTCATTAAAATTCTGTCCTATGCATCATCTGACTCACACTTTATAATCTATCAGAACACCTGTTTTCTTTACAATGGCCACGAGGCAGCTCAAAACACTGTGGTATTTAGCATTTAATAATGAGCACAAGATATGTATTTTTGACACTTTAAATTTTCTTTAGAAAAGTGCATGGAAAAAAGCCAAGTTTGAATGAATTATCTAAACTTTTGCGATTTCATAACATGAATTTTCATAACCAACTTTTTGAAAAGTGTGTATCAGAAAGTGCCTCTTCTCTTTGTCAGTGGGCATTACGTTAGCTAACTAGGAAGGAATGTAGAGGGAAATAACTCTAAAATGTCACTGCAAAAACTAATAGTGATATAGAAAGCATTTTAAGAAGAATCTGTGCATTATTACTTTCTCTATTTACATACTAGTCTCACAGACACTTCACTGTAATTCTTGCTTTAAGAGGAAACTGAGAAACTTAATGTCACTTTTAGTTGTTAGATATGTTTATAATTTGGTGATTTAAGTAAGTGATGAGACCTACATATCACTTACATACATCACTTTTGTGTATATATACATATATACACATATTATGTAATATAAAAGAGTGTATATATATATATAATATATATATAATATATATATAATATATATATAATTTTAAGTTCAGGTTTTAAAATGCGATTGTTAAATGCTTCTCAATGTAATTGTATCTATTTAAAATATGTCTAGGGAGGTGTACGGAGAGAACGGATGGTCTCAGAAGGGCGAAAGTCTGTCACTATATTATGTAAATGAAGAAATGTCTCCTAGTGCTTATGAACTGCTGTAGTTTTAAGCACTAATGGAGGACATACTGCAAGTTGATTATTGTAATCCTACAGCGTTATCTCATCAGCGAGCGGATTAAGGGAGCTCTCTCTGCTGAGGGGTCTGAAAAAGCGGTTTCATTTACTCCCTGCTGGGTCATTGACAAATGGAAGTTTTATCTGGGAATATTTAAAAGCATACACAGTAAACAAACCTGTAGTTTCTCAGCTTAGCTTGGGTCCTTTACTGGATTTGTGCTATTTCGGAAAGGCTACCAATTTCTATCGTCAACTGATTGCTGTCGTGCCCCTTGGAGAGCGTGCCGTGTGTATAGGTCATGGAGGATGAGAGGAAGCGTTGAGCGGGTGGGAGGTGGGCCTTCTCTACTCAAAAATATCTTGTAGGCTAAACTTATCTCCCCTCTCTTTCTATCCCTTATTCAAATCTCCATGGTCAGGAACAACATTCACTTTCTGTCTAAGAATCCTATTATATCTGCCAATAAAGCTAACCTTCCAAACTTGCATTTTCACCTGCCTCGACCAAAATCAAAACTTCCTTCTCATGTACCACCCTCAGAACTCCAAGAGACCACAGATTCTATTTGATTATAAGATTAGAGAAAATATGTTTAAAATGAAAAATAGATTAATGTGCTAATATTAGTTAGGTTGCACCATATAAAATTGTTATTTTTGTAGGACAAAATAATTGAACATAGTAATTTCATATAGTTCAATCTGAAATTTCCAGATAATGTGCATAGGTCAATAGAGTTTTAACAAGAAGGACAGGGGTAAAGAGCATCTGATGCTTAGGTGAGTGTTTGTACACTCTCCATCATACTTTATACGTATGCCAGGAACTTGTCATACATTCTATCATTTAATCCTCTGGCAATCTTATTTACCAAAATGAAACTGAGACTGAGCATTCAACCCAGGGTCACATACTGACAGTAGAAAGACCAGATCAGAACTTGGCTAAAAATTTTATGACTCTAAGGCCCATGTTCATTTTATGTTGTTTCCCCAAGGGTCCAGACAACTGAATGGCGAGACTGATTCAGACAAGGCCAGTGATGGGAGCCAGTGGGAAGATGAGGGGGAGAGGCTTCTTGGGCCTTGAAAATCACATGTGTAGGCAGCACTCGGGCTGCTTGAGTTTAGGGTCAGCCTTGGAGAAGAGAAGTTATGCAGTATACTACAGTGGCTTATTTCTTGTAAATTTTATGCAGCAGTGTTTCTGGAGAGAATGTAAAGACAACAAAGCCTTATTTAGTCCATACCCTTTCCTCTTTCAGCACAGGGTTCAAATCCATAATACTTTCCCCTCCATTGTAGGACACAGTAATTTCCATGCTCTGGCAGCTAACCGTTTGTACCAAACAAGCATGCATTTAATTATATTTTGTTCTATGTAGTTCTTTCATGGCTTCTTATGCTTAAATGTTATCACATCATCCAAATTAGAACCTCTTCCATAGCAGAAACAATGTCTCACTTTCATTTAACATTTTCTGCAGGGTTTTTCTCATTACTGGCACATAACAACTCACTACATACGTGTTGACTGATTGATCAATTAGGGTCCTTGACCCTAAATTTTACTTCTGGGTCTACCATTAATTTCTTATGGAGTAGGACTATCAGGGGCATTAAACATAAGCATCATAAGTTTTTCCCAAGACTGAATTATTCCACCAGGAACATTGTTATCTACGTCAAAACAGTACATTTTCTTGAAAGAAGCATTTTATATGTATAACACATTTATTACATGTTGGAGCCAATAACTCAACAAAAATTGTTATATTACTTTCAAAAGAAGAGAAAAATTTAAGGTGTCCAAAGGTCACTGTTTCTTCTCATACACCTTAAAGTGAATATTGAATTATAGTTCACTAAGAGAAGACAGTGGAAATTCTAAAAGATATAACCAATTCATCTAAATGTCAAAATTGTTCTAATTCATTATTTCTTAGACATGATTTTTGATCTAAAATTCTTATCAAAAGATGATTGTTTTTTGAAATACACACACATCTATACAAATATAATCAACTTGGATTTAAATAGGCACTCCAAGAAACATGTCCAATTAAATATTAAGTTAATGTTAATTTTAACTATAATATGATATTTACAAGATGAATCATTTAAGATATAGTAAATGAGTACTTTAAGATGGCTAAAACAACCTAGAAAATATTCTAAACTGAAGAATCATGTAAAATGTTGGAAATGAGAACCTTGATTCACCATTTTGTCAGCATAGACTAAATGAAGCCTAAACATTTAATTGAAGTTAAAATTAGAGTTAATGATACCAGATATTAATCAACCAATGCCTTAAAATTCCCAGCAAGGAGCAGTTGAGGAAGTGCACATTTGAGCTGTGAAGTCTTTGGTATTCTCTGTAGCCAGAATGTGTGTGTGTTAGATTAGGTCTTATTGAGAAATACATATCAAGATGCCTACGCTTTAGCTGCCCATATAACATCGAACAAAGTAGTTATGAAACAGCAGGATCTCTGCAGGAAAGCAAAGAGATATCTCAAGGAGTACATAAGTAAACCTAGAAATGATGTAACATCATCAGATGAACGGTTGGGCTTATATAATATTTTTAGTTAATCTCTCTCTCGTTTGCCAGAAACAGATTCATTCATATTCTTTCGGCGAGAGACGGGAACGTGGGGTTTTGTATGAGCATAATGGTATGGAAAGTTGGCCCATTAGGTCTGCAGAAGATGAAGAGAAAAAGAGAGCTGTTCTGGACAAAGGTAGACTCTTCTTCTAGAGAAAGAGCACTCCAGGTACAAAGAGGGTACAGCGACCTCTGCAGTTTAGTTTGTGGTTCACTGCTCTAGTGCTCTCACCATGATGTATGTGGCTTAGCTTCTCTATATGTGTGCTTTTCTCTCTGCTCTCTCCCTGGTCTGCCCTTTATCTGTTCTCTACTTCATAGCATTTCTAACTCTGCTTCCATGTGGCCTATTATGGCCTGTCTGACTCGTCTCTCAATTTGCCCTCTCACCTTCAGCATCGATTCTTAACTACTTAATTCTTTCCTGGTACTAATTCGAACTCCTGAAATAGTGGCTTGGTTCAATTTTTTTGTTCATTTGGTTTTTGGTGCCAGATCACGTCCACCACAAACTTCCTGTAAGTCAAGGATCGCCTCTAGTTAATCGGTCAACATTTGGTGAAATGGAGGTGATATGGGGGTCACACGGCCAATAACATAGTCCTATGGAGCTGACCATCCTGGAAGGGCTATGGCTGTGGTTGTTTTTGCAGAGGATGATGTGCCATGCGCCATGTGCCACGTGCATGATAGCAGGTCTCCGAAATAAATAGCATCCAGGCTATTCATAGCCAGAGACAAAGGTTGTCAAAATTAACTTTTGGTATCTCAGATTAAGTGGACTGAGCTAAATCCATTGCTTGAGCCAATAAAAAGCAAGTATATCACTACTCAAATATTTGATTTTTTTTCTTTGAGACAGGGTCAGTTGTTTTTTTTCTAGTACCTCTGCTTAGTAGAGAGAGATACCTAAATTAAATTCAAATTCTGAATACCCATTGGCTTTGAATAAACAGGCTGTGGCATGGCTAGAGCTAGATGTGGTGAAAGCAGCTGAATTGATCCAGGAACTCTGCAGAAGCATTTATCATGCATAGGTTTTTATTGGGCATTAGGGCATCAAGCTCATCACTGTGTATGGTGAGTTCTTGGCACAGCCTAATATTGACATGGTGTTTTAATATGCCTTCTGACTGGTTGCAGAAATTTCTATTATTTCATGAATTAGTTCCAGCAATGCAGACTCCATGTGTTTTAGGGAGTTCTCGGATCAGCACTAAAGAAAATATTGCCGTTGTATTGAAGTGTGAAATTTATGCAGAATAGAGTCCAAATATGACTTGGCCACCTGAGGCTTAAAAAGGTATAAAAGCTAATGCAACAACACTCTATCACTCAGCTCTTGCCTTATTGGGGCATCTATGATTGCTCTAAAAAATTATCTTTAGCAGAAGGAATTAAAAGGTTCTACTTTTTCTTATATACCAAAAGAACATGAGTGCACAATATTAGTGTATAGTCTCCTTTTATTGCTGAACTTTCTATGTTAACCATCAGATTGTATAGCACAGTCATGTTTTTCAAGTTTTCTTAAACTTTTCAAATCTTTCTGATAAATGGGTTAGGATATCTTCTCTTGCATTTCTCTCTTCCCTTTAGAAAGTTACCAGTTGAGTTTTCATGCCCAATTTCTTTTAATAACCCTACTCTTTAGTGTATTAACTACTACCTGTATCATGACAAGAGCTTTTTATAGTTAAACATGAAGTGAATTAAGTGTTTTGGATGAATTAATTTACTTAGAAAAAGTCCCATTTGAAGATAGACTTAAAACAGTTCCTTCCTTTGATAGACTGAGCAAATATCTACATTTACTTTTGAACAAAATGCATCCTATTAAATGAATCTCACAGTCAACCTTATTTCAGTGATCAAAATTAAGAGTTAGGACTCATATGATCTTGGAAGGGGGCTCGGCAATGAACCAAGAGTGAGATAGTCTATTCCTGGCTCTGACCTAATTATCTGTGTGGCCTTGGGCCCCTTATTTTCTATCTGGGTCTGGTTTTCCCATTTGTAAAATGGGAGTTGTGGAGAACTTAGCCTCTATGGATCACTGGCCTATGTTATTTATTTCATACCTAATAGTAAATACATTCCTCCTGGCATTTTATAAAGTTGGAATATAAAAATATGAATCTATCTAAAAGCATAACTTTTATATTAAGATAACAAGTTTGCTGGCAGAGAGAAAAAAAAATGAGTGAATCAACTGGATCCATTCTGAGGGATAATTGCCTGCCTTTGGATAATACTGTGGTCCTGGGAGATGGGAGTTGTTAATACTATGTTCTACTTTGTGCATTTTACCCAACAAAAATGTTTCTGTCCTCATAAAAAAAATAAATAATAATAAATGTGTAATCCCACCTGTGCAAATACATGGCCATCTATATGCAAGTGGTGATATCATTTTCTGGGCTGCCATAACAAAATACAAAAACTAGGTGGTATTTTAAATTTAAATCTACAGAAATTTTTCTATCACAGTTCTGGAAGCCAGAAGTTCAAAGTCCAGGTGTCCACAGGGCTGCACTTCCTCTAGAAGCTTCATGGGAGAATCTGCCTGCCTCTTCCAGCTTCTGAAAGCTGATGGCATTCCTTGGCTTGCAACTGCTTCTGTCTCTGCTCCATCTTCACATCACCTTCCCTGTGTGCATGTGTCTGTCAGCTTCTCTCATATAAGGGTACATGTGAGGGCATCGAGGGTTCATCTAGATAATCCAGGATAATCTCCTCTTCTCAAATCAGACTTAATCACATCTTCTGTCATATAAGTCAATACTCACTCTTTTGCCTTATAAGGTAATATTTGCAGGTTCTGGGAATTAGGACACAGACATATTTCTGGGGGCCACCATCCAGCCCACTATAGATGGGGCAGGTAACTAGTGGGCATGCATCTCATGACTGTGGGAAAACCCATGCAATCTACGGTAATTATTTCACATAAGAACCCAGGCTCAGTGTTTCCAATTTTAAAAGAAACAGACTTTGTATACATATTCATTAACTGAAAAATATTTCTTTTGCATCTAATAGAATAATGTTCATCTTAGATTGACCAGAGGAGACCTTGCTGCTTTAAGAAAATAACTCCCAAAATGCAACTCTCATAGTTATCCTTAAGAAGGAAAGAAAGCATTAGCTTTATATTCCTTTACCTGAGATGTTATTTATAACTCTGTGTCCTTCACTGAAATCAAGTGGGCTTCACGATTCTAGAATGAAGTTAAGATTCAAATTCAAAATCTTAAATCTGGTGTGATCCTTGAGTATCTTAAAGATAACAGTGCTCTTAGGTGGCCTAGTATTTTACGTTTATTCAGCATTCATCTTGGCTGTCTTGACTATGATTTGTTATAGAATATGGTGGCAAAGCCATCCACGTGTGATATAGACCCTCATCCACACTGGGTCATCATCACTAAATTAGGCCAGCACATTAGAAAGCAAGCCCTTCAATTTCATTTATCATTGGCTATTAAACTATGTATTTTTTTTTAATACAAATGACAAAGGTCTTGCAGGTATGCAATCTGCCCTCAGTATCTGTGAAAACTTGCCTAAGTTCATTAACCTGTTTTCTCATTTAGAAAATAGAGATAGAATAGATCTTAAATGTTCTCATTACAAGAAAAAAATAATTCTAACTATGTGAGGTAATGGACATTTACTAAAGTTACTGTGGTAATCATTTCACATATATACATATATCAAATTATTATGTTGTATACCTTAAACTTTAACAATGATATAGATCAATTATATCTCAATAAAACTAGGAGGAAAAGAACATAGAGATAGTATCTCCCTCCCTCAGTTGTTTTGAAAATTAAAGGGATTAATTCATGTAAAGCATTTAGATACCTGGCACTAGTGAATACCTAATATGCATTAGCTATGACTATTATTTTAATCAGAATTATCTTTTATTATTACCAAACATTGGTAAATAGCTCTATTAATTTATCTGCTCTCCCAATGGCAGTGCTTCTCAAAATATAACATGTGTTGATTAACCTGGAGATAATTTTAAAATGCAGATTCTGATTTGGTAGGTCCAGGTGGGGCCTAATTCTGCATTTTTAACAAGGTCCCAAGTAAGGCTGGTGCTACTTATCTGAAGATTGTACTTCGAGTAATCTATGAAACTGGCTACACATTATAATCATTTCAAAAAAAAAAAAAAAAACAATGCCCCCTCCCCACCCACAGACCAATTAAATCAAGATCACTGGTAATAGGAACCCAGACTGTTGATATTCTTGTAGCAGCTCCCCATGTCTTTTAGTTCCAGCTGCTGTGACCAAGCACTGGGTGGCTTATAAACAACAGAAATGTATTTCTTCAGTTCTGGGAGCTAGAAGTCCAAGAACAAGGTGCTAGCGTGTTTGGGTTCTGGTGAGGACCTTTCTCCTGGTTGCAGACTGCTGGCTTCTTATATCCTCACCTGGGAAATGAGAGCGAGATAACTCTCTTGTTTTGTCTTATAAGGGTGCTAACCTCCTTCATAAAGGCTCCACCCTCGTGGCCTAATTACCTCCCAATTCCCCACCTCCAAATATCATTTTGGCATCAGGTTTTCAACATACGAATGTCAGGAGGAACATGAACATTTAGTCCCCAACACCTAGGGAATCTAAAATGTCAACGGAGTTGGGAACCATAAAAATGCCCACAAATAATACAGCAAAAAGAAATGCCAGGCCTCTCTATTATGAATTAAATCCTCATCCCACCTGGAAGAAGCTAGCAGCGTAAACAATAACACATCTGAAATGATGCCTACGGCTAGACTTGCAAGTGTCTTATGGGAAACACAATATTTTGGTATTTCCCAACCTGGTGCTGTTAACACGAATCATCCCTTGTTTGTGTTTGTAATCAGCTTGATGAGCAGTTTCTGTGCTCATCTTCCCAAACTGTGCTGGCCAGTTTCCAAATCGAGTGCATAAATTACACACTGCCCTCTCTTCAAGCTGCTCACCACCCTTTAGAATATCAGAAAGGGTTTCTCATGCATGTGCAAATCTGTGGAAGTGAATTGCTTAGACTGGTACTTCGTGGTGGTTGTTCTGATGTGACACCACAGTGTGTCAAAATATTATGATGCTGCGATGGCATACTCTAATGTCAAGGAGTAATATTTTGACCAATATCCAAATGTCAGTCTCTTTTAGGTCAGATTCTCTTCATACAAGGGTGTTTCCTCTAGCAGTTATTTATAGGTCATGAGCCTCCAAAGTACCAACCTAAGCACCCTATTCCAAGAATTAAGGGGTAACATATGGCTCAGCTCTGCTGGGGATTATCATCAAAAAGAATGCATAAGTGTGCTGGTAATTCCTTAGAGAACATTAAGTGAAATAAGATCTCAAGAATGTGGAAAATTCCATGGGGTCGACTTCTCTATGAAAAAAGACACCCTGGGTGTCACTGAAGTCCCATCAACCTGGTACCTGGAGGTCTAATTCTAACCTTTCTTCTATTTCTATGTGCACCCATGTCAACTTTTCAATGGGTTCCTCTTTTTAGGCTGAGATTTCTCTATTCTCAGGCCAGGAACTCTACTGTAAAAATCACCTCGGACTTGAATTTCCTAGACATGTAAGGGGAAATTAGACAGAGAAGCAAATAGTGAAAACTGTCTAAGTTCCTAGTGACTATTTTCAGTGGTTATGTGACTTGGTTGACACTATTAGAAGAATGTAGTTTGTATTATTTTTATTACTAGTATTATCATTATTATATATTTCAAGGTATGTATTCATTATCTCCTAGTTATCAGGGAATGGAATTGGGGAGTGAGTGTGTCTTTCTGCGTAGTCAGAGGTTGATTTACTTGTAAATGGCCAACTAACCTAACAAAGGAAAGAAGACCTGCCCTATGAAGGGAAAAATTTATTCATGACCTTAAAACAAAAAGAAAATATAAACAATATCCAATATTTGCATAGGAGCTTATTGTGCCTTCGTGAACAACAAGAAGTGACTTCTATTGCAGAAATCCAGAGTTTTAAAAATGTCTAAATTGATAGGTAGGTAAATTTGCAACAGTGGGATAACAGAGTCATCCCTGAAAAATATCCAAGATGTGAATGTATACAGCCAGCTACCAATGCCAAAAACTATATATTGTTCCCTGTCAGTGTAAGAAATCACACACACACACACACACACACACACACACACACACACACACACACCTAGAAAAGAATATGGAATGCTCAACAGGCCTGGCATTTCTTTATTTGTGGGTTAATGGGAATCCCTGGTTCTATATTATGTTTTAATTGTTCTAGAACAAGCTTGTATCACTGCTTATACAGTCAGAAGCAACAATAACAACTACTGAAGGCTTTGGAAGTACAGTTTGTGTTTTTCTTCTTTTGTCTTGCTTGCAATTACTTCTATTGTGATAATAGAAAACACGGTGACAGAGGTTACATTCACGGGGCTCAGCATTGGCGAGTCTCCTGGAGACCTCATAGCACTGTGCTTGAGGCTGATGAGTGGACTAGAGAAGAAAGGAGTGGCCACTCCTCCAAAATTAAATTAATTGGGGTACAAATTATAACCAGTTTGTTATATACTTTATCACAAGGAAAAAAAAAATGTCTGTTCCTTGACAATTTTTGTGAGACTAGTCCTGTATACTAAGCAATACACAAGGTATCCTCAAGTAGCATTGCTCAAAGTGTGGTCTGCAGAGCAAACAGCCACCAATCCACAGTAAGATGCAGAGAGAAACTGAGAACACTAGAAACTGCTGAGCAATCTGACATACCAGGATATTCATTTTCTAGTAATTCATTTTTTATTATATTTTATTTCTGTGACAGATCAAATTTTTTTTTTGAAAAATCAGTCAGTCATTCACACTGATAATTTGAAAAACACTGTTCTACCAGGAATAAAATTTTAAAATAAGGAATAAGAGACTGAGGAATCAAACTGGGAAGGGCCGCTTGAGGGTTTGCCTGTGGATATCTGTATATATGAGTGTAAGTGCACGAACAACTCAAGCACACTCTATTTAGTTTGGACTGTGTGGCAGGCCTCGAGCTTACTTCTCTTATGCCTTTTAATCCTCCAGGAACTCTGCACAGTAGGCGCTTTTTAGGCCTTTCTTTTTTGGCCCAAACTGGATTTTCCCACAAAAATAGCCGTTATCAGCAAAAAGCCCCGATTTTAAGTTTTCACTCTCGGTGCATTGATCCCCATTGTCCAACTGGGCTCGTGATCTGTGATCCGAGTTCCCTCCGAACCCTGAGCTTGGAGCCATTTGTCGCCTTGCTCAAGAGTCCCATTCAGGTAAAGGCCAGCACGCGGCAGCGCTGCTTAGGAAATTGACAAATTTATAGCCCTGTCGCTGCCATCCTTTTCCGTGGGGAAGCGTGGCTTCTCCTACAGCAAGCAGACTTCGATGTCTGTTTGCTGTTTCCCAGATGTGAGCCCTGCTGGCGATGCACGTCACAAATGGAAGTAATATCATTTGAAGTAGTCCCGCTAGAAGCCCAGGAGCAATCTAACTGCATTAACGCCTCCATCTGAGTGGAGAAAGCTGAAGAGGGTACACGGCTCGACTGAGCTGAAGAGAAGAAAACAGAGCAGCAATACACAAGACCATGACGGCAAGGAGCGCGGGAGCCTAAAGAGGTTTCACTTACTGCCTTCAGATAAATGGCACGAGAGATCGCGGGACATCTAATATTCTGTTTGCAGACCTTGTTAAACAGCAGACGTAGCTGAGACAGTAGCTCCCCTTATTTTTGAGGGATTTCTAATGTTTTGTCCCCCCCTTCTACTTCTTAGAGTTATGTATGACAGCTGCTTTATGTACCAGAATACCAGATAAGTGTTTCCACTGGTGATTTCAGAGCACTGGGCAGTAACTGTAGACTTCCCTTATATTGTTTTCAAAGACTACACTTTACAATTTTTTATTAGAAAACAAACTAAATTTCAACGCTGTTTTTTTTTTTAATTTATTATAATAAATAATGACCTAACAAGTTATCCCCAGATGGGCATTAGAATTTAGGCCCTTCTCTATCCGTACTTGAACTCCCAGCACTTTGTCTTTTCACAGCCTCATTTATCCTGTGAGTCAGATCACATTTCCTAGGGATGGTGGGAAATAGAGTACCTCATTATCTCATCAACATGCATTTCTTCAGTACATCATTACTTAGAATTTTCTTCAAATACAGCTGCTAAGCTGCCCTAGGTGGCCTGTGGGGTCTCCTTCAATCCCCTGGCCACATCATGAAGAAGGACCTAATATGTTCCCCATTTGCAGGTGAGGAAACTGACTATTTAAAAAAATAACTTGTCTAAGATCTTAGAATTACAAAAGTTGTCCTTCGTCTGTAGACAATATTTAAGTTTTCTTAGATAAACATATGAAAAGTTTTATTATGCAGTAGAATTGAAATATATGTGTGTAGGATATCTTTATAGGACACATACACATATATCCTATAAAAAGTGGTAGATAATCTATTCTAGATAATGTAGTGAAACTACAACATGGGGACGATGGTCCTCAGCTTACACAAAATTATATATCCAGGAGGAAGATAAAATATGTATCCAATAATGAATGCACAAAGCAGAACATGGTATGAAATGAACTCTGAGGTATTCCTTCTTAACCTGCGGTTCTGTAACTTCTGGTTAGGATGATCAGGAACACTTCCTGAAAGAGGTGGAATATGAGAGAAACTCGAAGGACCTTGGTCAACATGAAAAAGTAGAGACTTCTAGAAGACAGAACAGGGAAGCAGAAAAATGGAAATATTCAGAGAAGATGTGGCTTAGGTGAAAAATATCCATGAAAGAAGTTAGTATGAGTAAAGCAAAAACAGTAGATTAGGGTCAAGAAATGGATAACATGGATTAAAAAAACAACAACAATAAAAACAAAACAACAACAACAAAAAACAATACCCTTGGTAGAAGTGAAGTTGCCTTAACTTGCGGGGTATCATGTCCATAGTGGTTTTAGGAAGAATTTTGACAGGTTTGAGTACAATGAATTATGGCAGAAGCTTGGGAGAGATGCTGCAGGCAGAGAAACTGGCCAGGTGAATTGCATGAGGTGGGATGCCTAGAGATGGAGGGGAAGGTCCAGCTATGTGATACACATCAGGGTGAAATCAACAGAAATTGACAGTGTGGTTTAGGAGTCACACACACTAGTTCTTTAGGTTCAAAACCTACTCTGTCACTGGCTAAACCTGTGGTCTTAGACAAGCTACTGAACCTCTCAGAGGCTCTAAAGAGCAACTGGTTTGAGGTTTGAGCCATGTTGAGTCACTGAGTGTGTCCATGAGGAAGGACACATTGGGAAAAGACAGAGTGGTCAGACTAGGATAACAATTCAAGGCTGGTCAACATTTTGACCAGCAGTGTTAAAATGTTGATAAAAATGATACATCTATTTACCAAACATCAAGTGAGGATTGCATAGACATTCTGTAAATTAATTTCTCAGCAGCTAAGATTACCGATGGGGAACTGCGATGTACTACTTCATTGGATAGAGAAAGAAAAATAAAATAGGCATTCCAAGTGAGGATGCAAGTGTGAGCAAAGCTGAGAGACAAGAATATTCCAAGTGCATTTCAAAGAGCAAGAAAACCACTTTAATGAAATGCAAGAAGATAAAACTCCAAAGAGAGTTTGGGGCCAGATTAAAAATGCCTTTGAATTTGCAGATTTAGCAAATAAAAATACAGGATACTCAGTTAAATTTGAATTTCATATAAACAAGTAATTTTTTTAGTGTAGTGTGATCCAAGCAAAATTATTATGTGAAATTCAAATGCAACTGGGTATCCCATATTTTGAAAGCCATGGGAAGGCAATTTGACTTCATTTTCAGTGAGAACCACTTAAAGGGAATTTGGGCAATGGAGTGACATTATAAAATAATTTTTAGTATGTTTAATTTGGTTGTGGGATAGAGGAGGAGAGACTGAGAATACGGAGGATAGTTGTAGTGATCTAGGAATAATATAGGTAAGAGCTGATGAGATTTCCTCTTCTGCCCACCTTCTCCCTGTGTTCCCATATTTCTCTGTCACTCCTGCTGTTCCTTACTCCTGATTGATATATAACTTTTCAGAGCATCTAATGACCTGAACAAGAACCCCTTGAACGCTCATTTTCCATTCCTTGAAAATGAAGTTTCTCTTTAATATAATTCCATTTTTCCCCCTACTATGGACAATTAGAAGCATTTTGTTAACACGACCATTCTATATGGAATGAACTCATCTCTTCTCTGAGATGGAAATAGTGGCCTGTTTTCTGTTCAAACAAAGGCATAGAAATTTTAAAATTCAAGTTCAGATGGCTTTCCAGTCTCCTTTTCTGCTTGTACCAGTGCCTTCTTGACGTACCTTTTCAGAAGTTTCCAGGGTAGGGCTCAAGGGGTCTACAACATCAGTTAATGACCATCGTTGTTACGATGCCTACCTGTTTGATACTCAAGCTACTTTGTGGCTAGGGTACATGGGTAGAATTATGCAAGCTGCCTTCTTTGCCCATCTTTTCCCCTCAAAGGGTTGGCATCAATATAAGGAGCTAGGGGAACTGGAGCCTGAGAAACAGAAGTCTGCAGGTGGCCATGGTGATAATGCTTAGAGGAAACCCATACTGTGCGCAGAGAAGAACTAACATCGTAAGTGAGCCAACAGTGCCAAGGAAAAGGTACACACTGTGAGGATGCTCCCTGAGGACTGAGGCTAAGGCACAAGAATTACAGCAAATGAGAAGTGAGGTCTCAGAGTGGCTAATAAGCTCAGCCTGCTTATGGTTGTGCAGGAAATTTGGCAAGAGGAAAAGATGGGCTGAAATCTGTCCTGATCCCCTCGCCAAGCAGCTTGCTCCGGCAGTTTGCATCCAACAGGAAGATAAGCCCTGTTTCTTTTTTTGTTTTTCTTTTCAGATATCTTTTATTTTTTAAAATATTTTTTTTATTTTTAAATTACAGTTGGAGTATCTTATTATATTAGTTTCAAGTGTTGACATCATGATTAGACATTTATTTAATTAATGAGGTGATCACCCTGATAAATCTACTACCTATCTGACACTGTACATACTTATTACACTATTTTTAATATATTCCTTATGCTATACTTTACATCCCCATGACTACTTTGTAACTACCAATTTGTACTTGTTAATTCCTTCTCCTTCTTTACCCACTCCCTAACCTGCCTCCAATCTGACAAACATCAAAATATTGTCTGTATCTATGAGTTTGTTTCTGTTTTATTTGTTTATTTTGTTCTTTAGATTCCACATGTAAGTGAAATTATATGGCATTTGTCTTTGTCTGACTTACTCTACTCAACCCAATATGTTCTAGGTCCATCCGTGTTGTTGCAGATGGCAAAATTTCATTCTTTTTTATGGCTGAGTAATATTCCATTGTGCATATGTACCATCTCTTCTTTACCCGTTTATCCATTGATGGACACCCAGGTTGCCTCCATTTGTAGATTGTTGTAAATAACACTGCAATGAATATAGATTCATAAGTCTCTTTGAGTAGTGTTTTGAATTTCTTCAGATAAATATCTTCTTTGTCTCTTGCCTTTGTTTTAAAGTCTATTTTTGTCTGGTACAAGTATTGCTACCTCAGCTTTTTGTTTGTTTCTATTTTCATGAAACATCTTTTTTCATCCCTTTAATTTGAGTCTGTATGTGTCTTTCGACCTAAAGTGTGTCTCTTGTAGACAGCATTTGTAAGGGTCTTGTTTTCTTATTCATTCAGCTACCCTATATTTTGATTGGAGCATTTAATCCACTTACACTTAAAGTAATCATTGATAGGTATGTATCAACAGTATCAATGAAGTTATTGCCAATTTATTATTCATATTTTTTATCGCTTTTATCTTCTTCTTAAAGAAGTCCCTTAACATTTCCTGTAATCCTGGCTTAGTGATGATGAACTCCTTTAGCTTTTTCATGTCTGGGAAGCTCTTTATCTGTCCTTCAATTCTAAATGATAGCTTTGCTGGTTAGAGTAATCTTGGTTGTAGGCCCTTGCTTTTCATCACTTTGAATATTTCTGTGATCCTTTCTGGTTTGCAAATTTTTGTTGAGAAATCAGCAGAGAGTTTTATGGGAGCTCCCTTGTAGGTAATTAATTGCTTTTCTCATGCTGCTTTTAAGATTCCTCTTTGTCTTTAAACTTTGGCATTTTAATTATGATGTATTTTGGTGTGGGCCTCTTTGGGTTCATCTTGTTTGCAACTCCACACTTCCTGGGCTTGTGTATTTATTTCCTTCACCAGTTAGGAAAGTTTTCATCATTATTTCTTCAAATAGTTTTCAATTCCTTGTTCTCTCTCTTCTTCCTCTGGTACCCCTATGACGTGAATGTTGGTATACTCGATATTGTCCCAAAGGTCCCTCAAACTATCTTCATTTTTTTCTATATTCTTTTTTCTTGTTACTGTTCTGATTGGGTGTTTGCTCCTACATTGTCTTCTAAATCTCTGATTTGATCTTCTGCTTCACCTAATCTACAGTTGATTCCTTCTAATGTATTCTTCATTTCAGTTATTATATTCTTCATTTCTGACTGGTTCTTTTTTTTTTTTTTTAACTCCATTTGTGTGTTTTCTAGCTCCTTGTTAAAGTTCTCACTGAGTTCCTCTACTCTTACCCTAAGTTCATTGAGTATCCTTATAACAAGTATTTTGAACTCTAAATCTGGTAGATTACTTGACTTCATTTTGTTTAGTTCTTTTTCTGGAGCTTTGTTCTGTTTTTTCATTTGTGACGTGTTTCTTTGCCTTCCCATTTTGGCTGTTTGTTTCTATGTATGAGGTAGGGCTGCTATGTCTCCCAACCTTATATAGTAGGTGTCCTGTGAGGCCCAGTGACACAGTTTCCCTGGTCACCTGAGCTGAATGCTCCAAGTGTGTCCCTTGTATGGTTTGTGTGTGCCCTTCTGTTGTAATTGAACCCTAATTGCTGTTTGCATGTCAATGGGAGGGATTGACCCTTGGGCTGATTTGTTGTGAGGACTGGCCAGTGACCACAGTGGAAGAGTTGTCATGCAGGGGCTGACCCTATGGAGCATAACTCACTTCTGCAGAGCTCTGGTGGCTCCCCAGTCTGCCCTTTGAGTGTGTCGTCCTCAGATGTGGCCCCAGGTTGTGCTCTGACTCAGACTGAAGCCAGCCACTGGATGTGCAAGCCAGGGCCACTTGGCAAAAACCACCAAGCAATCTGCAGATGGCCACCACCCACGCTGGGCTAAGATGTATCTCAAGAGGCCATGTTGCAAAACGAGGCCGGCTGCTGTTAGTGCTGGGCTTGGGGCTACTCAGCAAGACGTACAGAGCATGCCAAGGCAAGATCGTTTAGGTTTTGTGAGCCTTTGAGAGACTTTAGGAAAGTCCACAGCGTGAGCCAAGACAGGCCATTTGCACAGGAAATCCACTGACGCGGCTTGCGTGGGCCCGCACGTCGGGAGGGCGGGGCTGCAGGGACGTGCTGGGCGGGGCCACCAGTGTTAGCTGGGCTCCGCGGAGATTCAGAGATGGCGGCACCTGTGTCCGCGAGGCGGGCCACGGAGGGCTCAACGAAGGAACAATGCCCTCCGCCAGCACTTCTGTTTGGAAGAAAGCTGCCCCTCCAGCCCTCGTCCTGAAGTCAGACAACTCAGTTCCTCCCCATATGTCTCCGGTGCCTTTCAAGCTGCCGTCCCGGCGCTGGAGCTCAGAGAGAGTCCCTCCGTCAGCGGGTGAGTTTGCGCGCCAGCCCCTTAAGAGAAGCGTCTGCTACTTCAGAGGCCTGTCGTCTCTCTCAGGCATAATCTCTGGTGGTTTTCACCGCCAGAAGTTGTGGGGACTTCTCTTCCCGGCACTGGAACACTGCCCTGGGGAGGCAGGAGTGGGGGCGGGGCCCTTTGCTCCTTTGGGAGGAATCTTCACAGCTGAGGTATTTCTTCTAATTCTCAACCGCCACTCGCGGGCGTGGGACCAACCCGCTCTGTGCCTCCACCCCTCCTACTAGTTTTGAGGTGGCCTCTTCTGTGTGTCTCCAGCTTTAGGACTTCTGTTCAGCTAGACTTCAGGCAATTGCCAGCGATGGTTGTTCTGTAGTTTAATTGTAATTTGTTGCAGTTGTGAGAAGAGGCGAGCACTGCATTTACCTGCTCTGCCGTCTTGATTAGAAGCCAGGGGCACCTTTTTCTTATTAGCATACAGGTGCCTCATAGGCTAGGGATGGGACTGGACAGAGTAAAGGCTGAACCCTGGCTAGTTGTCGGACCACTTGCTCTGATAGTTAGCCATTCTGAGCCTAAGTCTTTTTACCTGCAAAATGGGATAACAATAGTGCCTACCTAGGTTCATTTTGAGAGTTTATAGGGTTAAAAAGCTTCTCACAATGACCAGAACCAAATGAATAATAACCAGTACCACAAAAACCGTAAAGCCAGCTACAGATACTGTCTCCACAGAGCTGTTTAGGAGTCGTGTGAAAAGGATGTGAAGGTGCTTTTAACTTTCCTTTGTAAAGATCAGTGGTTGGCACTTTTGTCGATATATCTCTGTCACATATTCTCCTTTTTATTAAACAACTCTTTAAAAATTAAAAAAAAAAGATAACATTCTTAACTTACGGGTCTTAAGAAAAGAGACTGCAGTCCAGATTTGGCTTGTGAAATGTAGTTTGCTTACTCCTGATAATGATAATAACTCAAGAGGGCAGGAGTCTGTCATTTCGGAAACCTAGGGTACCTATGATTTTAGCATGGATTTTGGCAACAATTAGGTAGAACTCATCAGTTACTTGACCTCAGACCAGACCCTATAATTGGTGAAAGCATAGACTTTTAAGTTGTCTGTTTGGCTCAAGATCAGATGCCCAGCCCCACGCCAATGGTCAGCACATTATATGTGCTCAGTAAAACTTTTTGAGGGAATGGATTGAAATGTTTAAAGTTTTTAAACCTGAATTTCTCCATCTATAAAATACAGAGTACAGTGTTGTCAAGAATAAATGAGATAATGTATAAAGTGTGTGCATTACAGTGGTGATATAATGATGATAAGCTCATTATTATGTTCCAATGTCACCTTTGAAGTGTGTGCATAGATATTTTAAATTATTGTGTCAATAGTCAGATTTGATAAAAAAAAGAAAAAATTAAAATTTCTAAGGATAGCCTGACTAAAAGTGAAGAAACACGAGTCTTGTCCATCAGCAAGAATATAGTTACCTTGAATGATGGAAATTTCTACCTTTTAAAAAAAAAAGACAGTGCTTTCTACCTCTGATGCTGACTGTGGACACTTTACTAGCTCTTGGGACCTTTTTTCTCTCCCATCGTCCTGGGCACATTGCAAAGATTAATTTCATAGGTTATCTTAGGGAAAGGTGCTATTCCAACCCAGTAGGGTATCATTAGCATGGAATGTATAAGAATGAATATCACAAATGACACCGAGACTTCACTGAGAACAATGGGATACCTTTGGTCATCAGGCTGTAACACACCTCTTCGATATACTTGCAGAATAAGTGATGATTACAAAGCCGTGGCATTTAAGCTATAAAACAAGCACTCAGCTGACACTTTAAGGAGGAAGGAAACTTTTCAAGTGTTGCAGAATGTAGGATGCTGTAGAATAATTTTAGAAAGTTTCCCACTGAGAGACAGTACCTATAGCCCAAACCTGTCAGTCTACCTCTCAATTGCCTTATCAGCAAAATGGGGCAATTGGGCCTAACCTAGCTGGTGGCAGAGATTTTTTGCAAATGGCTTTCAGGTGAATATTCATGAACGTATGATAATCCTTTAAGACACCAAATACCAGAGGTAAATGAAAACCAAATTTGAGAACACAGGGATAGTCGGGAAGGCGATTTTACATAACTAAGACATTTATCCTCTATTTTTGAAATGAGGTTCAGAATTCAGCTGGAATTTCAAGTCTCATCAAATACTTTGAACTTGATAAAATTTAAATAGGTTCATTTGAGCAAAGTAAAGAACATTGTTCATTTCCCAGGTTCAGCCAGTCTGCCCACTGGATTGACTGGTGATGTCTTGATTGGGTATGATTTCCCCTTGACTCATTTCTCTGTTGTTGATAATTAAAAGCTGTCTGGTTTTATTCTCACTTAATGATAAGTGAAAGGGTAATAATGTCTGCCAGACTCTTCCCATTCGTTTGGTGTTTGCAACAGTGCAGAGGCTTGAGAGCACCGTGAATTTTAAATAGAAGATCCTGGTAACTGAGTATCCATGCAGATAGTGTATTGCTGTTTTTCATCTGGGGGCTGGTAATCAATCTCAAAGTCAATTAGAACACAATCCTCAGTGTAAACGAATAAATTGGCATGGATGACCTTATCCTCTCATCCCCCCTTTGAAAAACAAAAACTTCTATGAGTAAATAGATAACGTCTTCTATTAATTGCAGTTTCCGCAGGTCCGTTGGACTAGTGCAAGTGCCTAACCTCAGATGGGAATACAAAATTGTATTGAAGAAGCAGGAGACAAAATGATAGTTAGCCCTCTCTCGTGTTGGTGTGTTGTGTTCTGGTTCTTAGAGCTTGCCTTTCATAATGGTTTTAATCATCTCGATCAGCATTATTATAATCACAAAATGTCAGCCTAAGAAAATGATAATCTCGTCATCATTATGTTTCAATGTCACCTTTGTCAACTTATGCCTGGCTATCATTTCAAATTACTGTATCAATGCTGTAATTAGATATAATTTGTGATATGGCCAATATTCACAGGTGAGTGGCTTTTTAAATAATCCCACACCAACAGAAATAGTTTATTATTACAGTTTTCTTCTTTTAGAACCAAATATGTTTAATGTTCACTTGAGAAATATTTCAAATCAAAATGTTACATTTTATGAATATCACATAACTAAATATTTATGACTTGACTATTACAGCCTGTGAGTGAGTTTGAAGTACTGAAATTTCCATTCCATCCTGTATAGCTTATTTTTCTTTTTACTGAGATGACATATGGAGGGTTTTTTTTAGGATTGTCCTCATGCATGTAATTAATGAGATTCAAATGTGTCTCTTTTACTAGTCAGATTCCTTATTGAAATTGACCATTCTGTAATGATTTCTATTATTTCAGTGCACAGAATCATAGGTTTAAGATATTTTCTATTCTATTAAGCTTTCTTTCAAACCAAGATAAGATTAAGGTGTAAGAGGGGAAGAAAAGGGATGATTGGAGAGGGGTTTTCTGCCTTCCCTTATAAGAAGGAGAAGTCTAGGTTAAAAAGTAAAACTGGTTGATAGAGCATAAAAGTGATTCATGAAATATGACATCTCTTTAACACTGAGCAAAAAAAAAAAATGCTTTCCTTCATTGAGTGCTTTCTTCCATATGCAAAATATTGACACATCACTACTATAGCGAACAAAAGCCTTCCTTTGGAGAAGTAATTTTATAGAGCGGATGGGATCATGTGATCTTATTAATATTTATGAAATATAATAATATAGAAAAGGGGGAACTGGAATACAGCCCTATCTTTCTAGACCCTATTCATTTCAGCTTCAAAATGTTTTTTCATTTCACACATCAGACGCTAATTAGCAAATATCTAATTAGTGTTAGAAGATTAATCGCTCATGGGAGTTGTTGAGGCTTTGAGCTTTCATGCATGCAAAAACAGAGCCACTTTAGGTGCATTTGTTAAGGTACAGTAACTTTAAGTGATACAACTTTTTGTTTTGAAAAAAATTTTAAGTTGCAGCAGTAAATTTAGGATCCAGTATAAAAAAGCAATGCACACACAGCTGAGAAGATAAAAATGACACCATTGTAAGCCACATATTCAGTCCATTATCAAATGTTAGCCAAGTGTCTACTCTGTTTTAGGCACTGTGGGAGGCCCTCCTAAAAGTGAGAGAATCAAAATGAGCCCCTGACCTCCAAATGCTTGGAGAATTAAAGGAGGGGTTTGCAAAGGCCTTTGGGTCAAATTTGGCCAGTCTTGTGTTTTTATATGGCTGTAAATTTAAGAATGTGTTTTACATTTTTAAATGGTTGAATAACAAAAAGAACAAAGAATATTTCATGGCACGTGAAAATTAAATTTAAAGTTAAAAATTCAAATTTTAGTGTTCATTTAAAAAAGTTTTATTGGAAACAACCATGCACATTTGTTTATATATTATCTATGGCTACTTTTGCCTATAATGGCAAAGTTGAGTAGTTCCAACAGGGACTGTATGGCTCTGAAAGCCTAATATATCTACTTTCTGGCCCTTGAAAGAAAGAAATCTTCCACCCAAGAATTAAAAGGTATATATATTTTTATATAATGAGCAAATTGGAGAGTCAAGTAGACCAATATCAATTTCTAAATTTGTTAGCTGTGTGACTGGGTAGGTGATTTAAAATTTCTAAGTTTCTGTTTATAATATGGAAAATATTTCTTCATAAATGTATGAAAATGGAGGCTTTGAAGAATTACATAGGCTTACTTAAGGAAAGTACCAGGATTACTTAAAGAATGGAGCAGAACTGAAAGAAGTACTGTTTTTACCCACTTCATGAATAAGATGGAGAAGGGGATAGATATTAAGCTGAAATGATCTCACTGGAGATTTTCTGCTTCTAGAATTATGGTACTTTGTCCCCAGCTTGTCCCCTTAAGCATCAATTCCTTCTTCTAATAAAACCTGAAGGAAGTTAAGTAGTCAGGAAAAATTTGTTAATATAAGTTCCAATGATGTTGTCCTCACTTTTTTACTCATAAAAATCTTTGTTTATACCAAATTCCTATTTATAATTTATAACTGTCATATCTGTCATTTAAGTACACACATATTAAATTTATTGACCATATCCTTCAGAGTTAATGATGGGTAACTCATTAAATGCCACAGGAAGACTATCTTTTATAAGTACAATTTTTTTTTTTCAGAGGGTCAGGTGTTTTTTGGGAGGGAGCATTTGGGATGAACTGAAGACTTTAAAAATCATTCTTTAAGCTGAAAAATCTGTTTCATGGTACTAGGAATTTTAATAAGCATGGACACACACACACAGACACACACACACAGACACACACACACAAAGCCATAAAGTTTATTGATGTAAAATGTAACATCGACTTCTAGAATCAATATATCTACTCTTAAATTTAGCCATAATTCAAATTATTTTATATGTTCTTGGGAAATAAGATAGCAAACTAATAAAGGTGTTTAAAGTGAGCTTTAACCTGGAAATATACTGGACTTTATTCCATCTCCTTGATGGTTATGAACAACATTAATACATTTTCTCTGAAACAATAATGTGTTAGGAAAATATTTTGAAATTATATTGATTTTAGGTGGCTGATATAGAAGTCAATAATTTGAGAAATGGGATCAGAATCACACACAGCATATAATCACATGCCGTGAAGTATAAATAGGTCTCGCTTTTGGCAGTTGCTGTAGTTGGGGAAAACAGGAAAAGCTGGTGTCCTGGAATACCCCACTTTGCTCGCTGGTTACTCTGCTGTCCAAGTGGAATGCGAACCAGAAGCCCTTGAACTCTCTAACCAGGACATTTTTTTTTTCTTCCATATTTTAAAAGCTAAATAGAGAAGAAAGAGGGAAAGCGATTTAGCTACACGTAGAAGAAATTGGTCACAGAGAATGTTCTTTATATTGAAGAGATGTTCCCAGTCAAGCAGGTGGTTTGAGACATTTTTCAGGAGTTTCTCCATATTTGAACGCCATGGAGATTTATAAACATTGCCTGGTGCCCAAGAGCTCAGGAGTCCTAGCAGAGGCAGTGGCTTGCTGACAATCCATGGAGTTCATTGGCTTGCAGGTGTCCCACTCCAGTCCCTGCCTCTTTCATCAGTGGGGTTCTCCCTGTCTTCACATCATTTTATAAGGACACCCATCATTTTGGATTAAGGGTTGACCCTAATCCAATACGACCTTATCTTAATTATATGAGTGACATCTGCAATGACCCTGTATCCAAATGCAATCATATTCTGGTGTACTAAGGGTTGGGATTCAACATATCTTTTGGGGGAACACAATTCAATTCACAATACCGACCTAGGTTTCAATCATACGGTTGATTATATTTTACAATATTTAGAATCAAGGAGTAACTCTGCACCAAGAGGAGACGTAGATTCCAGAAAGCTTAATTCATTCATCTCCTAACTCACCACATGGTTGTGTGCATTTGACCCTCTAGTGTTTCATAGTTTAGTGGTCTTCTGGACGTGGGGCACAGGAGAGAATGTCAGCAGAGGATGTGATACTTATGTATGGTATGATGGGAAAGCCACAGAAGATGGCATCTTCCTGAGCTGTGTACTTAAAAGTATCCTATTCCATAGTATGGAAATTGATTTAGCATAATAATACCAGGGGCACATTTAATATATCATGTTATAGCTTGGAAATATTGATGGCTGCCATAGGATACATGTAGTTTCAATTGCGTAAAGGAATGGTTTTGCATCATCTACCCTGCAACTTACCAGAGGCACTTTTATTCTATCTTCCATGTAATGGTACTCTGGGTTTTAAATCATGTAGACCTGTCTGTCTATGTTTATATTTATATCTAGGTGTATCTATGTATTCATTCCTTCACTTGTGTATTCAGTCATCACTCTTTTTTTCATTTAATAAGTGTGGACTGAGTGCCTACTGGGAGACTAGGGAATCAGAAATCGTGAAATAACAATGAAACAATTTGCTGCACTGACCTGATAGAGCTGGTATTCAAGAATAAAACATAAAATTTGAAAATAATAATGAATATACAGCCAAAAAATGCAAATTCAGGCAGTAAAATGTGCTCTGAAGGAATGTACATGTAACTGGAAGCTAGAATTAATATTCATTCAAATAATTCTAGGCATTATGTGAAAGCATATTTTATAAAGGTTTGTTTTTTCTTATAGTAGCATCCAAATATCTAATCCACCCTCACCAATAATGATATAGTCATTGGTCAGTTACTCTTTTCAAATTATTGGAAATATTTTCTGATCGATGCTGATTGATTTCAATAGAGCTTATGACTCTTGCTATGCTATGTAAAGAGCGTGGGTTTTGGATTCCGAGAAACTCGAATTGAGCTGAGGCTGGGCAGTATGACTATTCACTCTGAGTTTAGTAAAAGTGCTCATTAAATTAAGAAAATAATGCCTAAGGCTTACGTAGTCCTAAAGCTTACATGAGATGACACGTGACACTGCCAACCGTGATTGTCAGGAAACACGTTATTGCATACTTTTCCATGCTTATTTGGTCTTTCTGGTGGCCTTTTAAAATGGCCACGTAAAAAATAGTCTATGAGGACAGAGCAGTCAAAGATCCTCTTCTTTAAAATGATATCGCTCAAGCACCTGTGCGCATGGAACCCCAGTACCGAGCAGTCGTATTGGATAAACGTATTTTCAAAAAGATTTCATCGTTAATCTTCCCAGGTAAAGAAAGCAGCCATCGTTAATTTTTACATCTTCAAAAATGTATGACTTTTCTATGGTGCATTATATATCAAATGCAATAAAAGGGCATTAACAGAAACCACTTACACTGAACTCCAATTCATGCTTTCACATAATATTTATGGTTTTCTACTTTTACGAGTGCATTCAAAGTTTGTGAATCTTTAAAAAGCCGTCGTCGAATATCCTGCATTAGGACTGCATTTTATCTTCCTAATTTGGGTCCGATAATCTTAATTATATCCACTGCACAGGCTGCTGGACAAGGCTCCCTCTTGCATCCTCCATCCGTAAATTACAACCAGGCTTATAGACTTAACAGGTCATACTTAGCAACAATAGCAATAATATAGGTAAAAAACAAACTTGGTAGTGTCATGTAGGATGCATTTCCAAGTGTATATAATAATTAACTGCAAATGATAACATTATTAGAAGTCAAGTTATTGGACACTTACCATGTATGAAGCAGTTCTTTCAATGTTAAAACAATTTTATGAGTTAGGAAATATTATAAGCAATTTGCAAATGAAAAATGTGAGACCATATGTATTAGACAACGTCCAAGTACATAGGCTAGAGAGTGGGGAAGCAGAGATCTAAACCCCATTATTCTTCCTCCAATATTTATATGCTTCATCACCATGCCGTCCATACCACCTGATGGAGAACATATGGGCTAAGTGATTTGTGTCACTTGTTGTAGAACTGGGCATAGAATGTCTATTTATTCTTTTTAATAACAGAAGCAAGTACCCAACTTTAAAAATCTTTCTATGTTAAGTGTGTCATTGTCTCCTGGAATTATCCCCTCTAAAGGGCATAGTCTTCCCAGGAACCTTGTCATGTGAACTTTATATGGCTCAGTTTCTAATCCCTGCCCTAAAAGGAAATCCTAATTTAAGAAATGGAGCCTCATGCTTCTGTTAGCTCAGATTCCTTCCGGATGCCTAACACTAAGTCTTTGCTAACTGCTGAACTAAACATTTAAGTGACAGAAGCTTGTGCAGAAGGTAAATATTCTTTGAGATATAAGCCTACATTAGGAAACAGTGGGTAGGATTGATTGAGAATGGGTGCCTACGTTTGATAGTCTCATGATTTAGGTGTCCTACAGAGAGTTGTTGGCAGGGACTCTGGTTACAAAAGGGAGGGGCACTCTTCAAGGTAGAAATAACGACAAGTAAGCATCGGCTATTCCCTGGTCCCTTGGCTTTTTTCCACACTCCAAGAATGAACTAATTTTCCCTGTCAACTTCAACGTGCTAATTTACAACTTACCACCCTTAGGCCATATTTCTCTCCCTTTCCCCATAATTGACACCTTAGTCATCATGCTGACCTTCTCTTCTGGGCAATCTGGGTATAGAGGCTCTACTATCTCACTTTTAAAGGGGTAGTCACATTGACTACACTTGATAGACTCATAACATGTCAGTCCAAAGCATGGAGTCATTCTAATGGGACTTAAACTTAGGGTCCACTTGTTTTGGTAGACTGTAATACATCTGGCTCTAGATAGAGGCATTTGCTTTTCATAATCTATTAGGAACAGTGGCCTATGAAGGGCAAAGAATGGTTTTGACAATATGAATGCTTCTCAACCTCATTTAGTTTTTGAAAGTATTCTGAAATATTTGTGGGTTTTTTTTTTTCATGGATTATTGTAATCATTCATGCCAAAATATAGAACCTATGTTGGCTACAATTGTGGAACCATATAATGAATAGTAGAGTGGTCAGGGACTTTGGAGTTGATATATTTTAAACTTCTCTTTACAAAAGTATAAATGGAGGCTTGGAGAGGTCATAACCCTAGTCCAAGGTGACAAGACTAATTATTTGTAGTCTCCTATGATATTCTCTAAAACCCCAAAGTATGGAAATAGTCACTAAACTTTTTTATTCTTTACATTTTTGATTGCCTCTATTTCTCTGTTTTATCATATTCCAACATATTCTTCAATCCTTCCAATTAAAGGGATCGGGGGAAATGTGGAAACAAGGGTAGAAGCAAGACTGCATTGGCATATATTAAGATAATTTCCATCAAATCAGGAATGTACATTCAATTCATCAGAACACTTTCCCAGAGTCAATCATAGAATTTTCTCCTAAATAATTATAAAATGAGTTAAAGTAATAAGGACTCTGGTCATTCATCGATTCCTGATTTTTATCCCCAGACCTACCACTCCCCAGGATGAAAGGTTTGAGAGACTAGATATGTTTGTGAAATGACTAGAATAATTTTCCGCACCTCCGGGATTCCATAAGTGTTTAATATCATAAAGGACTCTGAGATAGTCAGATGAAAGGTATTTTAGAAGGCAGACACGATTACTGGATTAGAATTTTAGAGAGTGAGAAAGGAATCTTTTGTGTTGACAGGTTTGTTTCTTATTCCTTTTGTTGTCCTATAGTGGGTTTTAATTTTTTTTTCTTACCAATTTCTTCAATTTTAGATCATGTCCTTGACTTGCTACCACTGTCACGAGAAAGAATATGTATTGGTGTAAGCTGTTTAGCATCCTTTCGGATATTTTTCAAATATGCATTTTAGCCTCCTTGAATTCACAGGGCTAATTTCCCCATTTCCTATGGTTGTGATGTTTATAAAGTAAAATGGAATCACATGGGGACAGTGTCCTGAAATTTAGTATTTATTGCATGTCATAAAGGCATGTGCTCAAATTCATGTGCACATGTGTGTGTGCACACACACACACACACACACACACACACATTCACACACCTTCCTGTATTGAATTGTTTGGAAACCAGACCAATTTTGTTTCATTCTCCAAAGGTTGCCATCATATCATTAATCTTTCTCAGCCCTTAAAGATGGCCTTTTGCTATGTTCTGTCAGAAAACAAGATATAGACCATTTACTTTAAATACCTAAAAATAAAAATGCTGAATCAAATGGGTGTCCACGCATACACACACATATAGACGAGCTCGCTAATATATTTTGCAATTGTTGGAAATCTCTGTGTAGTGGGTGGAGGGGAGTGATAGAACCTGCAGTTTTTTTGAGAGTGAAATACTTTATTACATTACTTGTGAAATGTTTTTTGCTATTAAAATAAGTATAGTGATCATTAATAATCCTACAGAATTGAAGCAAAGCCTTCAAAGTACAAGGATAGATCCTTAATTCTATGTGGTAGGATTTTCCTTTTCCCTTCTCTCCCTCCTACCCTACCTTCCTTTCTTTGCAGAAAATATGTATCAGATGAGGAACCGTGCTAGCGTCTGTGTCCATAGTGGTATTTCAATGCAGCCAGTCGCAGTAGAGTAATCTTATAGATCTAACAAGGAATGAATATCACCATTCTTTTGAGAATAACATCCATCCAAATCTATAAGCTTTACTTCATGCATCACGTTTCCCCTATGAGTCAGAGGAGCATCACATATCTAGTACTCTTGAATTTCACAAGGCTTATGTAGATATCTGTGTCTTATAAATAAACTGTATTGGCTCCAAAATGAAAATAAAATCACAAAATCCCAGTTAATTAAATTTAATTAAATCCCTACCAAAGACCTAACCTAACATGATAGCAGCGAGTAAACCGCTACTCAAGTCAGCTTTTATGCAGTTATATGTAAATTACATATTTATAGAGCTGTTAATGATTAGATTTACATATAGACCTAATAGAGAGGAGTAGAGCTTTTTGCAAAGAAGTCATCTAGGAGCAAGGAGGTCCCAAAGTGTTCCTTTCCAGGTGACACTCATTTTCAGACAACTTTGCAATAATTCCAATTTACATTTGATGTATTTGTATGATATATTTACAGAAAGGACTTGTTACCAGTTAGCAGTATTGGAGTAGGGAGTTATTTTATCAAACACTGCAACTTTATGATGTGTTAGCTGTTTTTACAGTGTGGATACATTTCCTCCTGCTTCCTCCCTCAACTAAAAAGTTGCTATGAGCTGACTTTTGTTCCATTATACCTCAGTGCATTCAGACACTCCTCCTTCCAAACTATTGCCAGGTGTTAGCCTCTTCCCTGAGTAATTTCAGGCATTTTCCTTTGAATGAAAATGGCTCACTTGGAAGGTTGTGAAAGGCATCTCCATGAGGAATTGAGAGGATCTTGTGTTGTGATGTGCTGAGAAGGTTTGCCAGAAATTGCCCGTTTCAGGCTGATGATGCAAAGCTAGACATCTGCTAAATTAACATCTACCTAACGTTTCGCCTTCAGTCAAATGCATTTTTTTTTTAAATTAAATCTCTCCTACTCTCTCTCACTTTCTTTTTTTTCCCCACTGTCAAAACAATCTGTCACAAGATGTTTAATTTCTGTGTAATGGGTTACTTAAAGAAACCAGCATATGGTGCAGCGAAAGCACCTAGCTCTGAGCCGCAGGCTACGGTTTGCTTTTCTCCTGGAGCGTATTGTGCCCAGCCTAGATTTTATTATGGTGTGGGATTTCCTTGGCTCTGGTTTACATTATTGCCCGGGTCGCTCACAACTCTTGCCTCTTAGGATCAAAATATTAACAGAAATATTCTCATTGCACGGAGGAGTTAGAGATCGCTTTTCTATTTTGGTTAAGTGATGGTCAATTTATGGCTCTAACAGTTACAGTGAGAAAGAGTCACCTCATTATACACAAAGCTTTGCACACCGCTGCTTGTGTCCAGTACTTGTTAGTAGCACCAAGCTGATCAGTGGCCTGGCAGTTTGCTCTAGCGGGGCTGATCTTTGACATTGTGACAACACTCAGGACACTGTGCCAAAGCATTGAATCCCTGCTGGTCCTAGGAATTTCTACACAACACGAAACCTCCTGATTCAGTGGAGCTGCGCTATTGTTCGGGGAGAAGATTCCAAAGTCTCTGTCACCATGGAAAGCAAAGATCAGGCATGATCAAAATGATCTGTGAGAATCCCTTGAGCCATTCATGAAGTACAGTATAGAAGTGGGGGTACCTCCTTCTACAGTAATGTATGGGCCTGTACATATAGTAAAGTGTGAGGTGCTTATTGTGCTTATTAATTCAGCAAATATAGTTTTCTGTGTGCCAGGCACTTTTCCAGGCCCTGGAAATACATGATATTTGCTCTCAGTATGTTTGCGATCCCAGGAGAAAAACCCAATAAATACATAAGTAAACGATCTGTAAGCAAAACAGTATTTTAGATTATCTATCATCAAGAAAACAAATATATATGTACATATCTTTTATAATAAACTAATGAATCCATAAGCAAAATATAAGTTTACAGATGATTTTACTAGCTATAACAATTACATCTCTCTCCGTGGAGATAGATATAAATAATATTTAAGCACATAAAAACCTAAGTTCTAAGGTTATTTCATCTATCTACCTACCCATCTATCATCTTACCAAGGGCCAGTCACCACTTCTGTGTAAGTTAAATGGCTGTACAAACCTACTCAATTGTGTACCTTCTTTGAGTAGAAAAACATTCATTTCTAGGAAATTTGAAAAGTCCCCAGCTTGTTTGTTATTGGGATCAGTAATAACCTTTGGGAGACTGGTTTAAAAGTGAGAATGGGTCACGCTCCTTCCAACAATGCACAGAGACACGTGCTCCCTGGTGACTGCTTTCTAATTGCTCATTCACCAAACAGCGATGTTGGGGGTTTTCTGGGGGGGGGGGGGGGGTAAGCATGATATTACACCTGCAATAAATCACTTTAGTCTATTACTTATTAATCGAAATTCTCAAGTGCCCTAGAAAATATCTCTAGGCCCCTGTCAGGGAAAAGCTATCATAAAGGAACGTACGAGGCAAAATCCTCAGTCCACTTGTACCAAATAGGTTGGGAGAGCTGTATTATTAATCAGAACTTGATAAAGTTCAAACAGGATACACACACACACCACTGAGATATATATCTCAGGCAGAATCGAGAGATTACAGTATTTTTAGTTCATCAGGAAATCCCAATTGTTACATTGAGCATGATTTTTGAGAATTATAATTCACATGACTTTTATTTTGATTCTCTGCTTCATGGAACAGAAGTACAGTCTAGTAGGGAAACAAGACATTAAATAAGTAATGAATAAAAATAATATCACACACTGAGGAAAAGCACTTTGAAAGACAGAAACATGGTTTTAGAGAACACATACCAAAGGATACTAGCCAAACTGATGGGACCCGGAATTTCTCCGAGGAAGTGAGTCATGAGCTGGAAACTACAGGTTGGAGAGCGAACTAAGGAAAGAGCGTGGAAGACCATTTCAGACACACACAACGGCAGAAACACTGGCCCAGTGTTGGCAGGGAGCAGAGGGGCCCCACGAGCTGAGAGCAGGCCAGTGTGGCAGGACACAGGGATTAGGGGAGAATGGTATGAACTGGGCTGGGGGGGGGGGGATGCAGGAACTTAAAAATTGGATGCTACATCAGTAAATAATCTTCATTTATCAAAAGCAGACTCACACTATATAAACAGGTGTAGAAGAGCATGAAAGCACTTTGAGAAACTTGACTCTCACGTTGCGTCTAATCCGTGCCTCGTTGCAGGCCGGGCAGTGAGAGGAGTCAGGAACCAGGACCTCTGTGTTCATTACAAACTAGAGTGGCGGATAATGAAACCTTTAAGAAATGTTCAAGGAGTCACAGACATCATGTGTGTTAGAGAAAAGACCGGGGGTGGGGTTAGGGTAGGCTTTCAGGATCGGCCTGCCTTCTGCACAGCTGAACAGGGCCTGGCTAATTTCCCTTTCTAATGAGACCAGCACAAAATCCATCCATTTAGGCTATTCAGCTTTTAGGTAAATGTACCAAGCCATTGGAGTGGAGGGAAAAGAGGGTTGACATTGATGGATGGAGTTAAATACCAGAGTCCCCCTTTTACACAGAATTTTCTAAAGCAGTATTGTGACAGAAAGGCCTGGAAGATTCCAGGTGGGCAGGGCAGGCTGGACAGAGTCCAAGTGTCTCCAGTGGGGGTGGCGGGGAGGGAGGGCTAGATGGGGTCTCCTGTCAGAACAGAAGGATCCTCTTCAGACCTGGCAACCGCGTGGCTCATGAGGAGGGGGGATGAGTTCCTCACATAGGGCTTAATTCTCATCAGAACAGTTTCTGGGGTTCACTTGGTAGGACATAAGGGCTTTCTGCTATATAAGTTTTGTTGTTGTTGTTGTTGGTCCAGAATTACCACCAGCTCAACATCCATTTCTTCACTTACCTCTGTGATACTGCCCTCCAACTTTCTGGACAATAAATTATTATTATCCTGACTCTAGAATGGGAATGGCATTGCTCTGGACCTGCCTTAAAAATGGTTAAATTAAAGTAAGAAACGTTACTGTTCCTTGACTCAATAACTGGATGTATTATACTCTAAATATAAAAGATTTTAACCAAGCCAAACTCCTCGCAAAGACTTGAGCATATGTGTTTTTAAAAGGAGTGATGATTATTTTCCATTAGTTTTCTGACAGTTATTCCAATCAGATGCTTGGATTCAGTGACCTCGCTCTACATTTGTCATCATTTAAGTGAACGTGATGGCAAAGCAGGTTGTGGTACTGTTACCAGGTTGGGTGTAGCAGCGACAGGTACATTCAGAGCTGTAGATGCTTAGCTGTGGATAACAACGGCTTAAAACAGTCACCATGCTAAGTGGCTTTAACGTGTAACTAATTCTCATAACCCTAGAGTATGTACAGTGTTGTTCTATTTTTTTTTTTTTTTTTTTTTTTTTTACATTTTGCAAATAAGGAAACAGAGGTACAGAAAAATGAAGTAATTTGCCCAGGGTCCCTAAGTTAGTAGCAGAGTCAGAGGAGCTGGGGTTCAGATCCAGGCAGCCTGGTTCCAGAGCCATGATTCCTGACCACTATCTATATCCCCAAGAAATGAACTGGGCTGAACGAGTGGCAGAGCTAAGAAGCCCAAGGGCACTTGTTTATTTTCAAAGGAGCTTCTAGCTTTCTCCGCTTCATCTCCTCCTCCTCCAACCCATTCCAACTTTTCAGAAAAGACAGATGCTTAGCAGGGAGTGTGAGAAGCAAAGCAAAGAAAAGCCTTATCAATTATTATTTTTTTTAATGTAAGGATTGAAAACACAAATTTCTCATCACTCATCTTTCTGGAAACTAATGGTAGCCATTACATTAAATACTTCTTTTTTCTGTCAGCTCACAGGCATTTCAAGTGGCATTTGGAAAAGGGTCTATGACTATCTCCACTTTGAGATTCACATATTTTTGGGGAGCAGCTCACTGAAAGATACCGACAGTTCAGGCCTTAAAAATGGTTTTGACAATTAAATTTTTAAAAAGCTATCTCAGAAATACTGCCCAAAGAGCACCTTTGTGTTTAAAATTTGAAACCCACTATTGTTATTGAATGATACCGCCTCTTGTCTTTTTAGTCTATTTATATATTATGTTTTAAAATTTACAGTCGCCATTATATTTAATTAAGACTCAGTGGGCATCCTGATGTCTGTCAAACCTTGGGAAGGCATCTTACTAAATTATGGTCTTCTCTTCACTGATTTGCTTTGTGGACAATATATGGTGTCATTTTCCACTTCAGTCTTAGAGATTCAGCCTTCTTACCACGGGGCGATTGCTGGAGTGAGGGAAAGGAGCGAGCATGCGTCACCTCTAGGGATGAAGGAAAAAAGAATGGTTAGGTCGGCTGGCATGTTCTTTTCCAACACCTTTAAGAGACAACTCCTCCGTTTTGCTACGAAGAAGAATAAATTCTTCCTTGCCATCGGGTCTCAGTAACTCCTCAAATCAGCAAATACAGCCAGTTCCAATCTGACTGTCGGCCATAGCAACTAAATTTCAGGCCTGCTGCTTTGCACAGAGACACAGCGCCTTTAAACAGGAGCGTGGACTAGCCTTTTCACATCCCTTAAGGGGAAAAAGACATTTCAAGGACATGTTTGCCAAAAAAAAAAAAGAAAAAAAGAAAAAAGAAAAAGAAAAGAAAGAATGAAGACAGAGGAGAAAGGATCTTGCTATTTGCATGTCAATCTGCAGAATTAGTTCTGAAATCCGATGTTTGGGGAACCCCTAATGGCTAAACTTACACAAGCAGAAGGAAAATAAAATGCCCTTATTAAATTTCCTAGGAACATGTTTAAAATTTCCCCGTGCTCCAGTCTCCACGTCTCAGACGTCGAGTCATTTTGCCTCTCTCATCTGTTTTCAACTCAGTTGCATTACAACCAATCAGATATGAGGAAAATTAGATTTTAATGGAATATTTGATTTTCATTGCTTAATTGATTTAATTGCAAGTTTCTATTTCAGACTGGTAGAAATGCAAAGATTTTCACTCAAATGCAGAAAAGCTCACATTTTTGTGTGTGTGCTCAACAATGACAAACTTAATAATTCAGTGTTTGCCCAGATTCTAAAACTTTAGAGGAAGGAAACGCTTCTTTCTGACTTGTTATTCTTCATCCCGGGTTTACATTCGCATCTTCTCTCTGTGTTGATTTCGATATTTGCATACGAGTTTTTGTTGGGGAACAATATATAAGTACCTGTAGATACCCATACTTTGTTTTCAGGAAGCATTTAATGCCACAAAATTTATTTTTTCTGCTAGCAAGTGGAAAGACAGTCAAGATAGTTCTCAACCCACCATAGTGAGTCGGTGGGTCTGCTGAGTTCTCTTAGCTCAGCCTTGAGAAATGGATTCTGGTCTGTGTCAGTTCCTGTGATATTTGCTGGCTGCCTAGGACACTAGGGTAAGAAGAATCTCTGGGGACACATAACAGTTTCGGTAACCAATGGGGAGCAGCATGTGTTCCCCATCCCCTGGTTGTCATCCCTGTTTTCGGCCATTAACCGCAGCCCGATGATCCACATTCTTGTCCATAGTGCTGGAACAGCACGGCGTCTCTCCATACTTCCTGAGTTCCCGAAACCCCTTATAATACCAGTGCTAGCAGGATGCACATTTCTTTATTGGACCTGTAAGTTATTATTATTTTTTTTAAATAATCAATTGGGGGAAGTTAAGAGTTTTCTAATTATTTTGAGAGAAGTGTGTGTGTGTGTGTCTGTGTGTGTGTGCGTGCACGCACAAACCACTGGCATATGGACATTTAATTATAAATTTCCTATCAGGTATTTTGTACAGTTGTCAGTCTCTTTATTTGGAATGCAATTTTTCATACAAAAATCTTATCTACTTTTTTTCATCATCATCATTATCATGATTGCCATCACGATGCCTGTTTTTGTGGTGACTTTCTCCTCTCTAAAAGTAGGAAAGAGGGACTTAAGTTAGAATCCTGGTTCTCTGCTGTTTGCTGATGAGGAACTTCAAGCAAGTTACTTTACTTCTCTGACATTTATTTTCCTCATCTGTGAAATGGGAACAATAATAGAGCCCAGCTCACAAAGTTATGTGTGGGTTCAATGAACCAACAGATTTAAATGGCTTAGAAATGTGCCAGGCACAAAGGAAACACTTAATAAATGCTGTTCGTAATTCTGAGGTCACAGTATGCAGCGGATGCTAGGCTTATAAGTTTACATGGTTTATTTATTTAGTCAAGTCATACTCAACTGGGGCTGATTTTACCACCCAGAGGGTAAGAGGCAGTGTCTAGAGACATTTTTGCTTGTCAAGACTTGGGGTGTTGCTGGAATCTAGTGGTTGGAGGCCAGAAATGTTGCTAAACATCATACAATACAGAGGACAGTAGCCCACAACAAAGAATAATTTCTCCCAAGATGTTAATAGAGCTGAAGCTGAAAATCCCTGATTTAATCCATGAAGCAAGAATTATTATTATGCTTAGTTTACAGAAGAGAGAAAGAGAGAATCTGAAGTTTGGAGAAAGTATAATTTCTCATACTGTAGATTCAGTGACTCTAACTACCATACAACAGCCTTATGGAGCACAAGGGTTTATTTTGTTTATAAAATGAATATATACAGGCCCTCGACACACTTCCAAATTGGAAAGTCTTAAGTGCTTCCTAGAAGTAGAACAGGTAAGAAAATGGCTCAGGTTAGTCAGAACAGACACTATCCAGTGTACATGCAGTATCAGTTCTGGAAACTTCCTTCTCACCAGGCCTGGCACCTCTGATGTTGCTGGATCATGGGGAGGTTCAGGGGGCTAAACCAGGGTGACTGGGCTGGTGGTAGCCACCCCCAAAGCTTTGACAGTCTTCATCTGCCAATCATCATAGAAGTATACTTTAATATTTTCACATCTGATTCTGTCAGCCCTGAGAAGCACTTCAAACATATAATTTCACAGCAATCATTGCTTTAGATGAGGCCAAGTTAAAACTATGAAAAATGATATTATCTAAAGAAAAGAATATTAAATAACAGTACAGTCAATAGTAGATATAGCAAAAAACTTAAAGGTGTGATACAATTGACTCATGAATGGGAAACACTTGAACCCAGGTGACACTTGAGGATGGGGGTTCTCTACATGCCCCAGGGTCTGGCACATATTATGTGCTGAGATAATGTGTGTTTAATGAAGCTAAGCTCCATCAGTATAGTGTAATTTGATACCTGTAATCCCAAATACATACAATCCCCTCCATTTTTTGTATGAGTAAACTATCGGCAATAATTGAGTGGTCCAATTCTCAGCCTCTGCTGTAATAGGGTCCCTCCCTACAGCCCAGCGAATCGTCCATCCACTGTGTCCTCCTGCAATATGGATGGAGAATTAGCTGAATATGTTCAGAGTCAAGTGACTCAAAATTCACCCCTCTCATTTTGACCTATGGTCAAATTCAGATGTCACTGATCTTTGATCGGCAGCATTCCCTGGGGTCTGCGTGAAGAGGCCACAGCCACTACTAGAGATTGGTTCTTAAATGATTTCTTTGTGAACATTTATCATAGAATTCAATTCTGTCTCTCCGAACAGTTAAGCAAATGGCAACCTAGTTTACATCCTCGTAACCATAATTTTAATTGTGACATTCACTGGATTAAAAAAAAAAAAAAAATCGTTTTTGTTTTCAACCTTCCACATGTAATTTTTTTTCCTTGTTACATAAATTCTTGGCCAGTTGTAGTTCCACAGTCATTCGAGTCACAATGTCTGGAGGGGGAATAAATTTTTTTTTTTTTTTTTTAGGGAGCCAACAGCATAGTATACTGAAAAGAGAGAAGCATTCTCTTTTCAAAGTACAGAATCAGTCATGCGCATGTTTGCAGAAACAAGTTATGTTCAGCGGGTAGGTGTTTTCGTGCTTCAAATTAATATCTGTCCTTTAAAATAGCAGATGTTTCGTTGTGGATGTGGGCAGTTGACACGAGTAGGCAGACGGTCGACGTGCCAAGTGAAGGCTGAGAGACAAGTGTGGCTCTCACGGCCAAGGCAATCCCACCCCGTCCGCCTACCCCTTCCACTCTGTGTTGGTGATTTCTTGGCACTTCAGATACATGCTGTTGGGCCTCGCTTCTCAAATGCATCAGAGCTACATTTCCTAGCTCTATGGAGTCTTCCTCAAAGAACTGTCCCTACACCAGCAGCTTCGTCACGCAGGGGCTGGTTAGAAACACAGACTCCCAGGGCCCGATTAGCACCTCCTGGATCTGAACCTTCATTTTAGTAAGACCGTAGGTGATGCTTGCACACTGAGGTCTGAGAAGCGCTGATCCAAAGAACCCTGACCTCTCATCCCTTTCACGCCTCTTACCACATTTTCTTCCTTCTGTGTTATTTTCTATTTTGCATATGTCACTTGAGGGCAAACATTGTCTTACTTTTTCAGGCCTATGTAGCGTGTAGATGAAATTCCTAAACACAGTGGAGCTTAGGCAACTCCTGAATTTGATTTAGATAACTCAGATCGTACCCACCGGGAGAGCAGGCCAGCCGGAAAGAAAGGAGGGGCTAATGTGATCAGCTCTGGATTTAGGCATGCCTGCCCATTCCACTTTCCAGCTGGGGAGTCTAGGACAAATTATTTAACGCCTCTAAGCCTCAGTTTCTTTAACTGTAAAATGCAGATCATAGTAACTACCTCATAGGTTTGTTTTAAGGATCAAATGAGATCAAACATATAAAGCAATTAGCATAGTGCTAATTGGCTCCTAGTGAGTTCTCAGTACATGTTACCTATTGTTATATTAATTATCATTTAAGTCGGTAAATTCTATACATATTAGAATCCCCAAAAGAATCTCTGCCATCCCCACCACCACCATTTTTTTCAGTCAGTTAATCTTGTGGTTCCCAACTGGGGTTGATTCTACTTTCTGAGGGAAATATGGCAATGTCTGGAGACATTCGATTGTCATGAATTATGGGATGGTGCCATTGCCATCTGGTTGGGAGAAACCAGAGATACTACTAATGTGTCCTATAATGCATGAGACAACCCCCACAACAAAGCATGATTGGGCCCAAGTATCAATAGTGCCAATGGCAAGAAAACCCTGTATTACCCACATAGAGACTGGGATCGTCAGAGTAACCATCATTCGTGAGGATTTAGGTAACTAAATCATTCCCTCCAGTATTAAAGTTGAATCCTGCTTGTTGAAATTCATTGACTAGGAGCCAAGTCATATCCTTTGGAACAGAACCACACGGTGGAAAACCCAATACGACCTGATTAACCTATTAAAGCTCATGAAATAATAACAATTACACTGCACATTTCATTCTTTAATATCAAAGACAGTGAGGTTCTTTGAAATGTAAAACATCGTGAGTGAAAGAATAGTGCCTGCAATTCTCCCAGGAGCACAAGGTCATGGTACAAACAGCACTAGTTCCCCTACACATTTAATCCACATCGGGATATGCAGGGGGCCACAATTTTGGGCGAGAGAAGCCAAAGAAGGCTGGACTTCTGCAGCCTGGGAGTGAGGTCAGACAACAGATCTGCAGTCCACAGTTCAAAAGAGATGCTGGAAATGGGGTAAAACAAGTATCCTTCCAGCTGGTAAAAGGATCAGCATGAAAGTCCTGCCTCCTGTTTCCTTAAGAAATCAGAGATGCTGCAAGAGAAAGGATGTGTTTCCCAGGTAGACAGCAGAAACCAGGGAGAGGAGGTGAGGAGTGGGCTTTAATCCTCCTGTGAACAGATTCAGCAGACACCAATTTACACCTCATTGTTAAGAGTAACTTTTTTCCACAGGGGAGACCACATTTGTATCTTTTGTAATTAAGCTAAAGGAATTGTTTTAATGACATTCCCCCAGCACGAATCATGACATATTTTATGTTAAGTGGGATTAAATGCTAAAATATATACGTGAGAACCGTAAAATAAAATTAAATTAAATAAAAGATAAATATAAAAATATAAAAGAACATATGTTCCAGAGTCCCAGTACCATCTTCAGCTACAAGATCTGCTGGGCTGGATGATAGCTGTGCCTAGGGGTGTTTCGGTTTTGGAAAAGGCCAGGAATGACTAACTGAAGCAGTTAAAGAGAGGGTGGACGAGGGTGGGGGGCTTGCTATTCGGAAGGGCTGGATGTTGCCAACTTCTCTGAAAGCGGCGGTCATGGCAATGAACTAGCGAGTGCTCCCAGACATTCAGGGGGCACCATCCATCAGCGAGGACATGAAGCCACAACAGCGTCCAACCATATACCTCCTGCAAACTTTGCTTTCTGGCAATTTTCATTTTTAGCAAAATTGAGCATAGAGAGCTGTGTATTAAGAGCTCTAAGAGACCAACATCTTTTATTCCCCACACAGGAGAGCCGAGTTGGGCAAAGAGGCATTTTTTTCCCCCTAACAATAGAGTTTGCATGGCCGCTCTGAACAATACAATTACTGAGCCAGATAATAAATAATTGCAGAGCAACAAGGAAAATGACGTGTGGACAAGGAGGAAAATGGATGGTTTCAGATGAGGTTTGCACAAAGATTGAGTCAGTGCGGTGAAGTTAAGTCCTCCCGGGTCGCGTCTGTTTGGCACTAACGGAGGTAAATTATTGGCTGCACACCTGTGCTACATGCTGGAGGCCACACCGCCAGCCCAGGTTGTGCCTTTGTTAAGATGGGCTTTTTCACAAAGTGAAATATTCAGACGGAAGCCTGTGACTGGTGCTCAGCCGACTTTGTGATTAGCCAAATCGGGTGCTAGCTTTTTAAGAAAATGGTGTCAAACTTTGGAATGTGTGTGTTTACGGAGCATAGATGCCAATTGCATCAGGCCCCGGGCACATGTCTACATCTGTAACCGTGTTCCTCAACCCTGATATCGATGTGAAAAGACACAGCCTTAGATATAGTCCTCTTTATTTGTATGCTTTTCCTGAAAAAAGGACAAGCACATCACAGACTTTGTCTTCCAAAAAAAAAAAAAAAACCCCACCAGATATACCTTTGGGGTGCATCTTTCTCCTGGTACCACTTGCTTTTTTTGATTCAAGGCCAGCTTGGAGGGTCTCCATTCCTTCTTTTGGGTTCCTTCTTGAGCTTTCCAGGGTGGCCGTTATAACGCAGAGTCACCTTTCTTTGATTTTGATTGCACTTCTCACTACTGGCTGAAGAGATTCCCAGATAAAATGTTTTCCAAAGAACCTTCTTGACCTTCTCTTTTCCTTGACCACAAGGCTACTTCTGTACTCTGTCAACAGATGCCCCATAAATCTTCATAGGTTGCATCAACGGCGTGCCCTTACAGACTAGCTTTGTTCTGGACATTATTATTACATGTAGCTTTCAGGCACCATAACCCAACAGGATTCCTCTTTTAATTGAGCAAATACTTACTAAGCCGGTCCTATATCCCAGGCATGGGTCTAGGTGCTGGGAAACTCAAGAGTAAACCACAAAGGTGCCTCCCTGCACTCTTGGAGCTTACATTCTGGTAAAGGATCAAAGGATGACCAAAGTAAGCAAACTATATAGTGATTTAGAAGTGGTAAGTGCCTTGGAGAAAACACAGGAAGGACAGTGGAGAATTTTTAAATACAGTGATCAGAGTCGGCATCACTGGGGAAAAAAAGGGGGAGAGGGTGAGAGAGTAACCCACATTCACAAGGAGGAACATTCTAGGCAGAGGCCTATGTAGCTGAAAGGAAGAAAATAAGGGAGAAATTAATAGGATCTGAGACCTGATTGATAAATTAGGGAGAGAATAGAGTATGTCTAATCTTTACAATGCTGGAAAGACTGGCTTTACTTCTGGGTGTGAGAAGAAACTCTTGGAGGGTTTCAAGCAAAGGAATGAGGTCATTTAACTTATACTATGAAAAGGATCACTCTGATTGCAGAATTGAGATTAGTGGGGGGGGGGGGTGTATTGCCCATCTATTGCTAGATAACAAACTACACCAAAACTTGGTGGCTTGGAACAAGAATAATGTGATATTTTTCAAATTATAACTGGCTGGGCAGTTCTTTCTGCTGGACTTGCCTGTACTCACACAGTTACACCCAGCTCCCTGGTCAGTGGCGGCTGGACTCCGGGGAATGGTTGGGCCTCTCTCTCTCTCCATATGGTCTTTCATCCCCCAGGAAGCCAAACAAGGCTTTCTTTTATGGAGGTGGCACCCTTCCAAGAGGGGAAGCCCCCCCAGTTCACAAGTGCTTAGCATGCCCTTTACTCCTGTGACGTCTGCTGATGTCCCATTGGCCCAAGCAATTCACGAGAGCAATCCCAGAGACAGTATGGGGAGGATCACATATGGTAGGATGCCTTATGTCCTTAGTGTAAAGGCTTTTAAAAAGTGGGAATCATGGAGAACAATTGGGAAGCTCCACGGTAATCCAGAAAAGAAGTAATGATGCAGTGTACCAAAGTGATGACGATGGAAGTTTTAAGAAGTGCCTATATTCTGAATATCATCTGAAGGATGACCTTCTTTTGATTTTCCTAAGTTACTAGGATAAGGCCATGAAGTTTCCAAGAATTGGTGATGTTCTTATTATGCATGAGATGATATCACAATAAAGCAAATGAGGTCAGGGCTAGATTTCTTTTATTGCCAATGATTATTCAATATGTTTTCTGAACAACCAAAACCTTAATAATTCACTTAGTGCTGTGACTGTACACGGCACCCTGTCAATATCATCGTCAGCTAATATTTATCGAGCATCCTCTGAGTACACGGTATTGCATTCACAGCAACAGAGGTGAGCTGCATTAATTCCTTCAGCCAGTGTAGGATTATTGAGTGGTTTGTTGCCTCACTCTATTAATTGGTACCCCAGCAGCCTCCAGGAAAGCATTCAGCTTCCAGCATATAATTCTTTATTCTCTTGGAGGATTTATCTTAGGTAGACTCTGACTGCGTAGGGAAAGGATATGGTTCTTTGTCTTTATGAGTATGCGACTGCTTTTGATTAATCTTTATCAGGAACCGAGAGCCATTAGTCCCATTTAGCGGATGAGAAGTGAAGGCAAATAGTGGGGAAGTGGTTCCGCCAAAGCCGCATACTGAGATGGTGGCAGATCTGGAATTAAAATACAGTGACATTTTCTGTTGCACTACACTGCCTCTCAGTGGTGCACGTTATTCCCATTTCTCTCTCACACTAATATGGAGCCACGAAAACTCCACCTAAAAAAAATTTAACTGGCATCTGTGCTCTTCAAGAGAGTATATGATACACTGTTCTTTCATACTGCATAGCCTAATCACTGGAAAAGCGGTGTGTGTGTGAGTGTGTGTGTGTGTGTGTGTGTTAAGTCCTTTATTACAAGGGATTTATCAGCTGTTAAAATCACCGCTTTTTGGTGTTAAATTCTCATCAGAAAGATGTTGCTTTCAGACTGCATCTCGAGATTTAGATGACAGCACATGAAATAAACTATTTAATTGAGATCCCTACTTTCATTTCATTCTGGAGACAGTTATTCAATGCTGATCATTTTGACTGATCATTCTTTTGGAGAGCGTTCTACCCTTTTTTTTTTTTTCTTTTTAATGAAAGAGTTAAATTTGGAGCTGAGAAAGACTATGAGTTGTAGGGGCAGATTAAATGCAGAGTTTATTTGTAAATCTTGAAAGTGGCACCATTAAATGTCATATGCTGTGAGATGCACTTGAGTGTGCACCCTCCAGAATGTCTGTCTGTTGTAATTCCATCGCATTACATATTTTAGTGCATATCTCTCCCTAGCAGCTTCCAGAGCTTTTCAGATATTCAGCATCAGAAATTGCACTGTTTTATCCTGGATTTTACAAATAGCAACCAGATTATTGTAAAACAGAGCTATCAGATAAGTAAGGTTGTGAATTGCTTTTGTGATTGTCATGGGTAAGAGTATTGAAGAAACTGGCAAACAGTGCATGCAGGACTCCGGTTACTGTAAAAATAAAACCTGTAGCAGTGAATGCGTTTTTTTTCTGATGAATACATTCAAGGCTGTGCTCATTGTGCAACTTCTGGTTGGATGCTTTCACATGTTCCGTATTGAAAAACATCAGTAACAAGAGCCAAACAGTCCACCAACGCTTGCGTTCGACTCAATGGAGAGAAACGTAAATTCTTAGAGTTTCATTGAAGCCAACTCTATCCGGTCCACTATGGAAAGAAGAAATTAGAGATTCTCTCTTGATTTGCTTTCCGTTTTTGCTTTGTGATTAGGTGGCTGCTGCTTTGGTTTTACTTGAGGGGGAGTTCGAATCACTAGGCAAAGCAGCCCAAACCAACTTCTGTTCAGCAGACAAAAACCAAAATGCCAGACCATGGTAATGAATGTAAGTAATTTCATATGCAAAATAATTTGTTCTAATTGGCTAAATAAGATCTGATGTAATTATAATATTCAATAAACTAATTTCAGACAACTATTTATATCACCAACCTTTAATTATACGCTGTTGCAATTTTGGAAATAGAGAGGAAAATGGGCCTGCATTATCTCGTTTTTTAAAGTAAGAAGCCTACTTTAAGGGTTTTATTGAAACTTCAGAGGTTATGTCCTATTTTAATTTTAGAGAAATTTTTTTTTCAAAAGCCAGTAATTTATAAATAATTCAAATAGCTCAAATCTCCAGTGAATTCACACAGAACTACTACGTAGGTGAAAAAATCTTTCCTACAAAATCTCCTTTTGCCCAACAATATTCTCCCCCATGATATTTCTAAGGAAAAACAAACCTTCCAGAATAGGTAAGTATATAATTGGGCCTGAAATGATCACATAGACAAGACATTATGGAATCAAGAAACCCTCTCTCTAAAAACTAGTTGCCCATGAGTCAACATAAACTGATTTCCAACTAATGTATAAATGATTGGGGAAAATAGTATTTTTCCAGAGGACAGCTGTTAATTCTTCCTACTGTGAAAAAAAAAAAAATCTCAGTTTGTTGAAATGAGTTATTTTTACACTAACTTGAACACTGGTTGACTTTGAGTACATGCATATGTGTGTGTGTGTGTGTGTGTGTGTATGTATATATAATACATATATTACATATGTAATGTATATTACATATATAACATATATTCAGTATTTTATATATATATACATACATACACACACACATACTGAAGTAAATAAATGGCCTTTCATACCACACAAGGGGTGAAAAAGTTTTTAAAAATTCTATACATTTTACCACTATTCCAGCAGTATTCGAACAGTGGTATTCTAAAGACCAGAGACTATATTATAAGCTCTTTGACATAATTTCTGAATGGTAGAATTTTATACTTGTCAGTATCTTCCATCTAAACACACACACACACACACACACACACACACACACACACACAGTATGTATAAGAGAGTACTCAAATGAATAGCAATATATATTCTACAAAGAAAAAGTAAAGACACTTCATTCCTACAACCTTCAGGAAACTTCAAATCTACATGATAAACTAAGAGAGTGACTTAGAGATATTAGAAGAATAACAGTTCACTAACACTATGAGCTTTTCCAAAGGCAGGACAAGATTAATTTGGAAAATTATATATCATAAAATGTTCCAGACAAAGGGTGCTTCGAAACTAGAGAATTAGCATTTGTCATGAGCTACTGTACTCTAGAAAGGACTCTTTGAGGATGAGGAAAATTTATATTGAACAAATATAAATTTGTTCATGCATTTAACAAAACAAATTCCGTAGGAAATAACGTGGAGGTAGCAGAGTACAAAAGGTATGTGGATGTGTGTAAACCAGTTGGGTGGGAATTTTAAAGAGCTGCTAGAAATAGATAAGTTTAGGCAGAATTAGGGAGACTTTATTCACTCATTCATCAAACACACATACACGCACGCATGCACACATAGTATGTTAGGCACTGCTCTAGGTATTTGAAATATAACAGTGAACAACAACATGGCCTGACTTCATGAAGTTTATGCCAATGTCAAAAGACCGATACCAAACAGTAGGTGTTTGATATCATTGATCATCCTACATAAGGCACACAGGACATTTTTCTTCTATTGCTTTCACTTGTGCACATACATATGTATATTTGTGCATATATATGTGTGTATATAAAAATATGTATGTATATGTGTGTGTATATATATAATATAATAAAACATTAATTCACCTTGTTGAAAATTCAATAACATTAACACCGTATACACCAAAAAACATGATATTGGTTGACAGAATGTTTTATGCTATTCTAGGTTGTTTTAGTATTGTATAGACCTAGCCAGATAGAAAAATGAGAAAATAATTATTGCATTTATTTTAAAAGAAAGATTGAAAGGTGACTGAATGCTGTGGGTATTTGGTTATTTCTGCCTTTTTGTGTAACCTCAGATGGATGACTTTCAGGTAATAACCTCCTCTTTTCCATGCATGGAATGGGTGGCCCAAGGGGCCTCTCTTTAAGCAGAATATAAATGCCATGTATGAGGAAGCAAACCAAATCGATGAGTACCACTTTTTTACAGCTTTTTTTTTTTTTTTTTTGCAGAGATCATCATTTGTTTCTATCCATAGGCCTCATTCACATGTAATGTTTTCTTTTATATTATTTTGTAATTACGGTAGTTATCATAGAAAGGATGATGAAAGCATTCCTTCAAAAAACAGTGTCGCCGAATTTAAATATAGTTAAAAACTTCAATTCCCCTGAGCACAGATGAAGGAGTCAACAAACATTTACTGTGTAAGCAAGCTACTTTATACAAAGATTTATGGAAGATACTAAAGATGCAGAGATGTTTTAAACATGAGTATTGCTCTCATTTAGTCTATAATAGAATTGGAAGAAAAGGGCACAAACCTGAAAACCCAAATAATAGTAAACCAATATGGTATAAGTTAAGTTGTAAATGAACAGAGTTGATAAAAATAACTAGATGGTGGAAAGATAAGGGTTTATATCCTGGCTCTTGTGTGGCATTGGGTAAATTAATTTTGTAAACCTCAGTTTCAGCTTCTGTAACATAGTTCTAATAGCAGCCATTTGATGGGTTGTCATAAAGTTTAGAAATGAGGGGCAGTGAAAAATCCCTGTCATTTAATAAGCGCTTGTATGATTGCTAACTACTCTTTACTGTGTAGGTGCTAGCTGTATCCTAACTGTTGTACTAATCACTTTACATCTATTAGCTAAGTAAATTGTCATAACAATATTTTTCAGATGAAGAGAGTCAGATTGAAAGAAGAATGGGATTTGACCGATGTCCCAAATTTAGGAAGCAAATTTCAGGGTCAGGATTAAGACCCGGGAGGAATTCTAAAGCTAAGCTCCTAAGTATTAGACACGTCACCTTTCCTGGGGCGCTTGAGTGGCCACTACGATTCAAAGAATTTCATTGCTAGAAATGTACGAAGGCCAAGAAAGTCTTCGTGAAGGCTATAGAACTTGTCCTGGTCTCAGATACAGAGATAGGAGTTCAATATGTTGTGACAAAGAAGAAGAGGGCATTCTGGAGAGAGTAAGGATTGTGCATGAAGCTTTGGAAGGGATGCATAAGTGTGAATCAGTCTGGGGGAGCGAGCTCCTGTGAGGAAGCGAAAGACTGAGTGTTTACACAGACAGGTTGGTGATCAAATATGGAGTACAGAATCTGCACTTTGCTCTGCAGAGAACTGTGACTATTTAATGATTTTTTTTCTCATTAAAAACGCCTTATTTAGAATAAGAAAAGAAATTATAAATTACAGATTTTAAAAGGCTGGCAATAACCACAAATATTATAATGACCAGAAAAATAATATGATCTTTTATTATACCTTTTCAATTGTTTTCCCTACAGTTTTTTTCCTGCACAGTCTTTATTTCTTCAGATGATAATGATTTTTTTTTACTATCACTCATTGGACCTTTGTTGATTTTTAAGCTGATTCATAAGATAATGAAATAAAACAGACTTTCAATTGACCAATCAATAACTATTGGGAATAGGTGTTGTCCAGAGTAGCATTTTAAGAAGGTTATTCTGGCTTGTGAAGGATGAATTGGAAAAGAAAAGAAAACCTCTTAAAAAGGTTGTTTTCAATAGCTGTGTCATGACAGTTGGGAGAAGTGTCACAACTAACAAGGCACTAATAGTAAAGTATTGGTTTGCCAAAGATTAGCTGCTTTATCCATTACAGCAGATTCAAGGTCGCTCCTAGAACAATGTCACTCTCCTTCACTTAGATTCCGGGTGCTTTCTCGATCAGGGGAAAGTGGTAGTTACAATTTGGGTTGCATTTGGGAAGACCCTGGGAATGCCCCCGGAGGCGTGGGAGCTGCATTTTGTCACCCTCCCTGTGTTTTAGGACAGAAAAGAACAGCATGGAGAAGTGCAGAGTTAAGGGATTATTGCAATAGCCCAGGCAAAAGCACTCCGATGGAGAAGGTGTTAGGAGTCTAACAATAGAACAATAACTTTAAGAGTCCTAGTGAGGGGGGTGGTATTGAGTAGTTATTGATAATCGAATGAGAGAAAAAGGAAAGAAAGCCTCGAATGACCCCAAGATTTATAAACTTTACACAGGTGAAGGAACTGGGAGAGACAGTCGCTTTAAGGATGATAAAGTATTTGTCTATTTGAGATATTTACAAAAATCTGTTGGGCAGATTTCATAATAATAATAAAAATAGGAATTGACATTGATAAAGCACTCACTATGTGCTAAGAAAGGAACTCACAGCATCACACGTATTGTTTTTACCCTAATGAACCCTCCCTCCCCCATAACACAGGTAATATTATACTCATTTTAAGATGAAGAAACAGCCACAAAGAGGCAAAAACCTCAGCCAAGTTCACACACCAAGGGAGTGATAGAGCTGGGATTGAATCCCAGGCAGCTTGGTTACCCAAACTGAGCCCTTAATCACCATATACTCCTCAGTGGAAGAACATGAACGTAAAGCTCTCCCACGGAGAAATAAGTCTTGTAACAGTCATGTGCTAGGAAGAAATAATTACCATGATTTGGGCCATCTTTGGCAGATAGCCCTCTCCCCCGTAAGATAGCTTAAGAATAAATAATATACATCAAACTACAACTAATGCCCGCTCAGTGTGCTCATCTCCTTACTAAGGTAAAAAAGGGAACAACCAATAACCACTTATAGCTTTAAAAAAAACCTCTTTGCGTCGCTTTGATTTCTTTCTGTCTTGCCTTGACTGTGTTTTGTCGATCCTCTTCAAAAAGCTCCAGACTCCTCCCCTGCTTTTATTGCACCTAAATAGTGGTAATCTTGGAACAGGGTCTTTATTTTTATTGGCAGCACATTCCCAGTCTACTTGCTCCTGTATATAAAGTTAATTTTAACTCTAGAACCGATATCAATAATGTCACTTAAAGGAAGCTATTTCCAATAGACTCCGGGAGACGTCTGCCGAGAACCCCGGATTCACCGGGGCACCCTTCCCGCCGTCCCCACCGTTCCCCTCCACATCTGAGCACTCACTCTCTGTTCCCTGCCAGCTGCCTCCTGTTCAGCCCCTGTGCGTTCTCCATCCCCTGCTCCGCCTTCATGATAAGTGGGGTTTCAGCTTGATCGCATTGAGGGTTCGGAGGCGGGGGTGGGAGGTCATGACTCCTTTATTTGGGTCCAAGCTTAAAACATAGCCCCCTATGGCCAATGACACTTCGAGTCAAGCAAGATCAAGCAGTCTCTCTTTGGATTCAGCAACGCGGCCCCCAGGATGGACCACTTCTTATTCTGCATCGGGCGAATCACACAGAAACCCCAAAGATGCCTAGGTCCATGCTAAATTGTTGAGAGACACTGTATGTAGCGGAAGTGAAATAACTGAGTGGTATTTTTTAGTTTTCTTTTTTTTTTTAATGATATATTTTATAAGGAGGACACATGTATTTACCTTTCATTATCAGAATTGCTTCATTTTGAAAAGACTGTCCATCAAGAGCCTCATCCTGCTGGCTCACTACTGCGTGACCTCAGGTGACCACGGGAAGCTAGCAGTTATTTTCACCAGTGCCTTAACTTATACCAAATACTTAACCTTGGAATCAGCAATTTGCATCCTTATAAAAGAGGTCATTTGGGGAATTTAACTGTGTAATCCTATAGCCCCCACGTGGCAGGAGATGAGCAGAAATGGAACAAAGCTGGTGAAACACCATTTGAAACCATTTGAATTAGAAAATCATTTCTTTTCAACTTCGTTTTAAAAATGGAACCTACTATAAAATGGTACAGGAAAGCAGAAGGATGCAGTAAAAGTCTGTAGAAATAGTGACTCAAAAACTCTGTTCCCGGATTCAAGAATGCAAGCCTGTTGTCACGAAACCAGAAAGAATTTAGGCTTTCGCTTTTTTAATGCCTCTTGTGCAACACCTTTCCTGCAAACACTTGCCCTCTCTTTTATTTTGCCTTTATTAATAAAACTAATGGAGAGAAACCACCTTTCAAACTTTAACCAGGAAACATAGGTTTTGCAAGTGCTAATATTTTGGTGGGCTTTTTCTTTTAAAGACAATTATCAAGACGAAGCACTTGTTTCTTCTTTTGTTTACCCGTGGCAGTTTGTCAGCAGTTATGATAAGTAGAGTTCCATCTGCCAGTAAAACTCCGTTGCAAATTGCCGTAGAAATTAGCAGCTTTCATTTCTTTTGCCTACATAAATAAATATGCGAAATAAATTGCGCTTAAATGCATCCCCCTAAAATCACAGGTACACCGCACAGTTTAAATGCCAATCAGACAAACCCAGGGACACATTGCGATTATCTCAGTTTTCAAACCTGGAAGATGCACGAATGTGTTTCTAAATGAGAGAGGCAGTGTATCTGCTCGCTGAGGTAAAAACAGAAGCTGCCAGACACTGCACTGTGGCTTTATTCTCGGAATCCTTTGCCTGAAACCCTCTCTATCTTTTCCCTGCGTTCCTCTCCTCTCTCTCTCTCTCTCTCTCTCTCTCTCTCTCTCTCTCTCTCTCTCTCTCTCTCTCTCTTCCTCCCCCTCCTCTCTCTCTCTCCTCTTCCCTTCCTTTCCCTCTCTTTCCCTCTCTCCATCTCCTTGCCTCTCTCCCTCGCTCATTGTTCTCCCTCTCCTCCTGCCTTTGATGCACATACGTTGTCACATTCCATTGACTCGCTCCTCTTCTCTGTTCTTACACTCAAGCCTAGCGGTGCTTTCGCCAGGCAGCGGCAGCCTCTCCTGCGAGTTTTAGTCATGTGTGCAGCTCAGTTTGATCGAGCGTTCCTTTTCTGCCTTTTCACTCTTACAAAAGATTAAAAGGTGGCGTCACATTGCTCCCCTGCTCCCCTGTTCCTTCCCGCAGGAGGGACCTACAAGGGACAACAAAAACTAATCACTTTCAATAAGCATTTTCTTGCTGGGGAAAAGGGGAAAAAAAAAGAGAGAGAGAGAGAGGGGGGAAAAAAGGCGGGGGTGGGGGTGGATTTAGTGGTGTAATTTGAGACCAGTGGTGAGGATTGGGGCGAGCTAGAGATGCTGCACGCTAACAAGGGAAGGAAGCCTTCAGCTGAGACAGGTAAGAGCGTTTGACTGAGTGGCTTAGTTAAATCTCTGTTTTCACCGTTTTGTAATTGAGAAAGGCATCCGCGGCAGAAGCCGATTTTTCAGTCGGCTTCCTTTTGTTTAACATAGAAAGTACCTGTATTAATTTTGACGAATTAGAGCATGCAGCAAATTCAATTGAAAATAGATTTGTATAGTAAATGCATTTATACCGAACGATTTCGCCTCCGTTTTATTTAAGGGGAGAGATGAGAAAGATGATTTTGATCAGAACAGCACTTTGCATTACGTTAAATTCTAAACAGCTCACGGGAAAATAAAATAAGAATCCGATTGATCCTGTTTTGAACTCCGGGACCTAAACCCTGGGAGAGAGCTGGCATTTGAAATTTTTCTTCTAACTGAACTTCTGATGCGCTATAATAATTTTTCACTGGAGGTTTAAGCAAGGGTAGAGTTTATTTAAGTCTAGCTGCTGGGTGGTGTTTGGATCTTGTGGATGAAATGCTGCTTCTATCTCCTTAACCTGTGCCAGGTTGATGTTTCATAAATGGAGATTGCATGTTGTCCCAAATGAAATATAAAGTTAAAACATTAGGTTAGGACACGTTTTAGTAAAGGTCCAGTAAATAATTAGGATAACTGAATTATCCGTTTGAAATGGGAGTTAACTCCGGGTGCTGTTTGGTGAGCGTTTTTGGATTTTAAGCGGGTCAATAATGAAGGGGATGATTATCAGTCTCAAGGCAGAACTTTGCCTTAGGTCTCTAAATACAGAATACATGTGGACTTCCACGGTAGGTGGCTTTTAGGAATTGTCCCTTTTGTGTGCTATGAATGAGAGTTGTGGATTATATTTGATGGCATTTCTCCTTTAAAGAGCTTTGGGATGAAGCTTAAAAGGCTCACATCTATTTTAACATTGAGCAAACACAAAATGCATTGCACTATAGTCTCCTAGCACCTGATTTTTGTTGCTGCTGCTGTTGTTTTAAAGTTTCGATGATTTGTTTTTAAGCTCAGTCTTCAGTGATTTTGTGTTCATTGCCTCTGCTGCCAAAATTTCTTGCTGGCACGAATGAACTAAGATTTGAGAATGCAAAAAGGAAAAAAAAAAGAAAAAAAGAAATCCAATTAGAGAGTTTTTAGTGAAGGATAACAGAAATCCTGATTATATCCAGATTTTTATCTAAGATGTTACCTAAAATGTTTGAATTAATTTTAGATGATGATTTTTGGATGTGAACAATCTGATTATTAAAAGTATAAAATTCTGTGAAAAGAAGGCTTCCCTGGAATGAGATAGAGAAAGGTGTCTTTAATGCCTCCAGGAGGTTGGGTCCTGGAAGAACTGCTACACTGTGGCATTGTCGAGCTCAGCAACCATGAATGACAGGGTACTTTGTATACGCGTTTGGTGATAAGATTTTTTTTTCTTCTCGAGTTTCCAAACTGGACTTGCTCCTCAATACCGTGCTCTGGCATGTCTCGTGTTTGCCAGGTCATCTAAATGGCATGTTGTGGCCGCAGCCCACGAAACCAATTTTCGAGGACTTCAGGAGCTGCTGCTGAATTTGGGGGAGTGGAGACCAAACAGGCTATGGGTCTCCTCATACTTCATCATCGAGAGATAATCTCCAGTGGAAGTTCCATGGGAAGCCTCCTCCTATAGGTGTGGGGACACTTAATTTTTCCATCATGGCTTAAAGAGCAGAGAAAGATATGGACCAGGGGGAAAAAACTGCTGTAGACTGTTCAATGTAATCGTGCCGGTGACAGCAAAGTGGGTTTTTAAAATCACAGCACATAACATTTAATTTTTTTTCGACTTATGAAACTTTGCAGAGTCTTGAAGTAGTACTTCGCAAATTCGATCTGTTTTCACATAGCTTTTGCATAAAATCTTTTCTCTGACTCTCGCTGTAACCAAACTATTGAGTGTCGTTTATGTCGCCGCTGATAAGGATGATGATTTCTTAAATAAGTGACAAGTATTAAGCAGATGGGCCAGGAGAAATATGTTGTCTGCATCAAATATACATTTTGATTTCTGTTATGAAAGTGACTTCCTCAAGGTGAGGAGATGATGGATTTGAAGTTGCAGCTCGCCTATGTATTATCATGGAATCATTGTCCTTCTGGAGAACTAGAACTCAAGTAGGCAGAAACAATTCCGTGGTAAACTGCATGGTCTTTCAGTATGCACTTTTTTAAGCAGATGGTAACCAAAACTGGCTTTACTCAAACTATCTGATTCATATAAATAGCATTTTTCTGACTTTTCCAGTAGATGTTGCTGAAGAGCAAAGAACAGATTATTATTTTTCTAACAGGAGAAAAGAAATGCAGTAGACTTATACAAGCCAACGAAAAAGATCTTTTTTCCCCCAAACTCTGCTGACAGCATTTTGCATAATTTGCTAATTAATGAATTATATTGAATCATTACCTTTTACGATGTTCTATAGAAAGCTATTAAAATGAGTTGGATTTTTTAAATTATGAAATTGTTCTCTTTAGTCCCTATATATAATGTCTGTTTGCTGTTTTCCATTAAAAAAAATCAAGTTAACTGCACATTACTATTCAGAACATTTCATCCCTGAATGCTAAAACCCTTTAACATGCAAATATGATGTCAGAGGAAGAACTGAAATAGAATACCCTGAGAAGAGTAATGATCAAACACATTATAAAAATATGCACCAGTTGCCAACATGTAATGAAATATTAAGAAATTAAAAGCATGCAACCTCTAAAGTAATAGAATTTCATTGCTCTGAGACTGTTTTCCCACTGAATATTAAGTGCTTAATAGATCTATCCGTAAAAAAACAATCAGAAACCTACATAGTTTGTCGGTGAAGTTCTTTCATTATATGATTTTGAAAAATTAGCCCAATAGGATTTTCTTCAGACTAGGAAATGTAATTAACATTGGATATTAAGTGCCAGATTTCCAAAGCAAAAGCCACCAGGCTTGATGGAGAAAACGAGACTGCAGAGAGCAGGCATCAGCTCTGGAAGCCGAGGGGACCCACGCTGAAACTACTCTGCTGGTAATCACTCTGATAAAATGACAAAGACGTCCCAGAGGAGCCCGGGATTTTAGTATCCAGACACAAACTGATGCAATTTCAGGCAACCATGACCTCTATCTGTGGGATTATTTATTTTTGGAAATGATCAATTAATCAATTTCACTTGTGAAAGGGAAGGGGCAAAATGTATATATTTTTTTCCAATGCAAGGGGGCCTGGGCTATTACCAAAGCACTTACGGATAGGACAAGGTTACTGCCTCTGAAGTGGGGCTTTCGGTTTTTCTTACCTTAAATGGCCCAAGCTCTTTTCTAGTGGGTTTTGCTTGTGCATGGAAGCCCTTCTTTGTCAGTTTTTGTTCCCGAGGTGTGAAATGCTCCATAGGATGTTTTGATTGAACACCCATTCATTTCTCTTTTCTGGGAGAAAAAAGCTTATATTTGGAAGGCATGAGTGTCAGCTACTCCTATTTTGTAATTAGCACTGTAAGTCCGCTGGGGGTAAGGATGTTCCATTTTTTTCTTTTTTTCTTTTTTTGCTTTAATTCAAATACATTTTTTTGTGTGTTGGCTCCATAGTGGTTATTTATTTATTTATTTATTTAGTCTATCTTTAAATAAGAAAAGCTTTGTAATTTGGGGGTGGGGTGTGGGTGTTTTCTTTTTTCTGATTTGTGCACTGCTCACTTAGGGGGTTCTCTTTTTCATTATAGCTGTCAAGCACTGACTATACCCAAACCACTCTGAGTTAAATGGGACAAATGGTTCCTCTAACAACAACAAAAATATCTGTCCTCTCACTGAGAACCTTAGGAAGACAGAAAATGCAAGCCATACCTGGAGAATTGCCTAGTGGGTTAACATGTTCCAGGTGTTAACTCCTTCCTTACGAGGACGGAAGAGGAAAGGTCACTGCAGGCTGAGAGGATCCCAAGGATGGCAGGCAGCCTTTGAATTAAGTGAAAGGTGAAAACACAACATAATGCTGACGAGCAAAAAACCCAGGAATGATGTGGGAAGTTAACACCAGAAAGAACGATTAATGCCAGTATAATAAAGGGCCTTGAATGTCACGTCAAGGTATTTAATAACCACTGGAAGGATGGGATCCTGCAGCTCCTAGGGGAGGCCCCTCGGTATGGGAATGGGTAAGGAGTGAAATAGTGGGTCTGTCCTATGTCCCCCACCACCTGAGAGATGCTGAAATGCCTATCAAGGGGCCATCTGCTCTCCTATTAAATTGTGGCCTTAAGGAGCTGTTGTGACTATTGGGACATTGCTTTCTCTTTCAGGGCTGCTGTTAAAAAAAAAAAAAAAAAAAAAACCAGCAAGAATCCCTAGTGTAGAGGCTGGAAGCCAGCGAATAATCCATTGCATTAACCTAGACATGGGCAGTAAGGTTGAGAAACACTGTCCAGAGGAGGGAGAATGGCTGTGAAAAACACCTTCCTATTATAATTATTGCAATTTCTTGTATGTACTGTAGATGTCATGGCCTCATTAGGCAGAGATTTTATGTGTATGTATTTGTTTTTATAAGAAAAACTTTCACCATTTGTCAGAGGTGAGACCTGTAGCTTACAAGGGGTGGTATTTTCTTCATACTATTTGGATATAATCCATTAGTGTTATGGTCATCTCCCATTTTCTGACATCGATTAGGATGGATTTTTTTTCGATCTTTAGTTTTCATATCTCTGAAAAGGTGTACCCTTGATTTAGTAGCATTCGTTGCCTCCCTGAATTGCCTGTGTGTCGGTTACTTTCTATAAACCTTGACTCACTTACCTTGAACTCTTAGCTGTGTAGTGTATTTGACTGGTGAGCTCAGCTGTGGAGACTTCTGTAACTATATAATGGAAGTTTATATGTTAGCATATAAAATGTTTTCTTGCATTCAATAGATTTCGTAATGTGAAGGAGCAAAAGTAATTATTAGCACAATTAAGTAAGTGGAGCGCCACCCCTTTCCTCAGAAGTTGATTTAACCAGGCTGTTCGGGCGAACAGGGTCACCAGCCACAACTGGAAGCCAAGCTGTAGATGAGTGTCTTGCCTTGTCCTCCAACCACTTTAATCTGATTTGTTCCATTTACTTTTTCCAAGCTTTTCATCTGCCCACCATTTTAATACCATCAGAGATGGGGGCTGCCCATGACATTCACACTTGACATTATCAAACACAAAAGGCATCACTCATACACTTGACTGCATTACAATGCAAGGGAAAAAAATAGATTCCCAAAGGCTTAGAAATTATTGTTTCATACCTTGAATGTAGGTGGCTTTTTTTTTTTTTTTTTCCGGTTTCCTCTAGCCTGCCTTATTTGACTGATTTGCTTCTGTGTGTTTCCAAAGAGTTCTGAAAGCCCTGGAAAAATCAGCACTCACAAATGCATAATGTACACATCCTTATGTTCACTGGAGGTATGTGTATTAATACAATCGAAATTTACAACTCTCTTATTATCTGTTATTTGCTAGACACCAGCCACATTTTGATACAGCTCCAATGTTGAGCCTTGCACTGACGCTGCCTTTTCACCATTGACTTCAGTTTTTCTGTCAGACAGCTCTGGCCAAACCTTTTTCTGACTCACACATATGTGGTCACTGCAGTATGCCATTATTGATGGGTCGACCAGAAATCTAGCAATCCATGTTTGTTTGCCTGTGAAATCTGGTGTGTGTGTGTGTGCACGGTGTGTGAGTGCGCGCACTTGCATGCATGTGCACTCGTGTATGTGTGCTTGGGTGTGTGTGCACATATGTGTGTATTAGGGTTGGGAGGTATTCTTAAAGTTAATATAAATTTATCTGTACCTCCCTTTGCTTACTATTTTCAACCTATTGTTCAAAAACAGTTTAGCACCCCTCCATATGTAATACAACATTTGTGAGCTGAACAAATAGTGTTATCAGATTGTAGTGAATTGCTTCAGTAGTATTACCTCATGCTTCGAGATCACGTGTGCTGTAAAGCTCTGTAAAACAGCCAGCTACATGGTATCCTACAGGTTTAATATACTTCTGCAGCCTTGTACTTGGGAAGGATTTCTGTAATTGGAGACAATCTAGCAAGAAGAACTTTTTAAGCCATCGGAGGCTGAAATACAAGTTGAAGAGAAATGCGACTTTATAGGTTTGAAACTGAATGGATTACAAATTTCTCTTAACTGGGCAGAATCATAATTGCATATATAGTACAGTGCTGATTATCTAGGGTTTGAATTTCCAGCGTGGGGATTATTCAGCTTTCTTCTCTGACTCCCTTGTCTTCTCTCTAACTACCTGATGTGAGTCATCTCCCTCATCATCATCACCTCAGCTAATGGTCAGGAGGGCATATTTGAGCATCAGAATTATCCTTTAGAAGAGCTAATTATGTAAAAAGTCTGAGTGGCTAGGTTTTTGAAACTATTCACTAAAATTAACTGAATTTCAATTTTGGGAGTGGGGGCATCTATTTCTATTCACAAATGATGGTTTACTATCACTGATAATATGCCAAAATCTTACCCACATGTTTAAGAGGCAGAAAGTAAATCAGTCTGAATGATGCCAAGCAATTGCTTTCATTATTCTAGATTATATTATTTCCCTCCCCAACATCCAGACCAAATACCATTTTGAATCAACTGGTTGGATCTTGTGCTTAGCTGGAGTTTTTGAGGTCCCTTGGATCAAGCCAGTGTACCTTGTGTAGGTTATCAGGGTTCCTCTTGACATATTCCTCTAGTATTAAGTACAAAAATGGATTATCAGTGCCCAAATCCCACTTTGTTCATCTCCAGCATCAGCCCTATCCCATTTCAATCACCAGCTAACTTCCAGTCAATCCTTGAAAAATTATTTATATTTAAGTTTTGAGCCCTAGAGGTCTTCAGAGTCCCAGAGGACTTTGAAGACTTTAAAGCCTCGTAGATACCAGAATTAGACCAATGGTGAAAGGATTTGTTTCATGTGCATTATTACTATTTAAATTCTCACTTAAAGCATGGATTGAAAACTATCTGCTATTATAGTACATCATCAGTTACACCTCAACATTTAAAAACTTCAAGTAAATCTCTTGCCAATAAACTCAATTTTAATCTAGTGATAAGAAGAAAGTGTGGCAAGTGTAGCTGGCTTTTCCAGCAAGGTTATAATCACAGAATCGGAACAGACATCGCCAGCCATCTTCCAAGTCTGTAGAACAGGGTACAGAATTCCATCTCCTGGATATTGCTGTGGAATCAGAATTTGATTTCCTCTTCTTTTCTTATACATCAGTAATGTCTTAGACATTTTCAAAACCTTGGCGTGGTTCTATCTGCCACTCAGTAAAAATATCAAATGCGCTCTTCTCTTCTGCTATCCTTATTTGACAAACATGTCTATAAATAACTGGTTGTATGTTAGTTGCCTAATCTAACATCACAAGATATTTCTATTTCTTAATCTGTTATATAACATAAATGATAAATATATATATGATGTACTATAGCTGACACAGATATACTAAAGGGCAAAAAATGGTATCACTCTCATGATACTAAAAGGTTTTTTATCACTTAAACTTAAAATTACATTTATCAAAGAGAAACTTACTTGAAGTTTTTAAACGTTGAGACGCAGTTGAGGATGTGATATAAACAGTAACATAATATAAAACTGAAAATGGAAAACTTTGGTGACTATTAGAAAAATCGTTGACAAATCTAGTTACAAGTTCTATATGTGTAGAGGATGACTCTTACCAGTTATATGTGTCTGCATGTTCATATGCACATGTAAACAGACATATGCAATGATACATATGTATATGGCCCTCTCTTAATACACACACACACACATATATACATGCATATTTCTACCTCTACCTCTGTATCTGTATCTATATCATTATCTGTATCTATATCTGTATCCAGAGATTGAGAGAGAGAAAATGGGTATATTCCTAGTAAGATATAGTATAGCTATATTCCTAGAAAAATATTGCATTTTTTTCCAGCTGCCATTATTATTTTCCTACAATCTGACATGCAGTGTGTAGGTACCAGGAATGCCAAGATGAACCACACATAACTCTTGAGTTCATGATCTAGTTCTGAGTTAGAAATTATTTTAATGTTAAATATTACACTCATGGATATATCTAACGATTGGAAATATTGAGAGGAAAAATAAGATTCAAAGATTGCAAAGCCATCTGAGCCCTCCCTAAGTACCTCTACACTTGACATGCTTTGCCTGGTCAGAAGGAGGATTGAAAAAGAAATAGAGTAAGTATAATTCTGCGGAGAGAAGGCCTTCTCATAAAGTGTTGTAGTCCCAACCAAAATAAATCTGGCTTTATGGAATAGCCAGGGCAGCATGTCTGAATTCTCTATTACCTATTACTGCGGGCAAGTCACAAGCAAATATAGGATCAGTTTGTCTGAAAGTCACTTTTCTAGAACTCTACACAAGTGAGAACACAAGTGAGGAAAAGTTGTATCAACATGATTAGTATTAAACATGTAAACATAAGATCTTGTTTGAAAATGTGTGTAAACAATTTGTGCATATTTTTCTAAAATGAAATGGGCTTTATGTGGTTAAGATCCTTTTCTCCTCGATCTATATGGCATTCATGGCGTATGTTTTATGTGTCTATAGCCACATATCGTATGTGATTTATATACATGCACAAATAGTCTCTAGAGGTCAGTAGAATATAAGAAATGGGCAAATGTTCACATCTAGATGAGACCTAGAGATTCTGGAGACCATTTTCAAATGACAAAATGATGATAGTCGACTAATGACATTAGGAACTAAAATTATTAATCAGTGTTAACAAAAAAGTCATGTTATTCTCATTCCTGAAATGAATCCAATCTATTAGTTTTAAGCAAATTTCAGATAAATGAACTTTTGCATGGCAAGAAACTTGACAGAAACACAAGCTATAATTACTTGATTATGGTTTATTATAAGACTGTGATTCTCCAAAACCTTTTTTGAAGATATTTTTAATGTTACTAGAGAAAAACAGTAAATTGTTTTTGAATACTTGAGTATTACATTCAAAACACTATTTCTATTTTAGCTGCCAATTCAGTCACCTCAACTCTTGGAAATGAATGATTTTGTGATTTATATGTTGCCATCCTATTTGTTCTTATGAACTAAATGTCTCTGGGGTTGGGAAATGCATTAGCAAATTGTGATTTATTTTATATATAAAGTAAAAAATTGTTGACAGTTTAGCAAGTCACTTCACAGTTGAGCATGCGTATCATTTTTTCTCTAGAAAAGTCATGTAAAAAAAGTATAGAAAATAATGGCATATAGCTGTGAACTATTTGACAGTTGAATTACCAGTGCCTCTTACCTATTATCCCATGCAAGAAAAAACGGGAGCGAGCCTTCAGGTTTCATCTGAATTTGAGGAGAAATGATTATTACTTAAGTTGCGGTCGCATGCCATGGCTTAGAACTTAATATGTCTTACGCACATTAATATCACTCTCACTTGGGACTTGTCTATCAATAACCTAGTTCGATATGTGTCTAATGATGCCATAGTAGGTTGCATTTTTAGCTCACATTCCTCCATAATGTCATAATCTGAGGGTTGCAAACACGAATGTGGAGGGGAACAGTCATGAATAAGACACTAGAAGGTGATCCGGGGCAGTGAAGAAGGCATTGCAGTTTTACACACACACACACACACACACACACACACACACACACACACGCACGCACACGCCCGCACGCACGCACACCTCCCCCTGAAACCTGTGCTGCCTAAAGAAATAAGTACCTGCTAAACATTTTTAGGGTGTGATCACATGTTATCTTTAAAAGAACTTTAGCCTTAGAGTAGCTTCAGTCATCACTAAAAGATACCCAATAGGTATCTGATAAATATGGGTAGAGCACTTTCAATGAACAATCGACTTACTTTGCTGCCAAGGTATTAAATGAGGAAGATACAGTATATCTCCTATCCTCAAGGAGTTAACAGTGTAAGTGGAGACCTCCCACTCATCTGTCTGCCTCCATGCCCCCCACATCTGCTCTCTCAAGTTTCTTCATTTTACGTTCCACCCCTACAGAATTCCTTTCAGTTCTTCTGGCTTTCACATCTGTGCCTTTGCAGTGCTCGACCTTCTTGCCTTCTTCCAACACTTCAGCTTGTCCCTGGCTAATCCCTATTTATCCTTTAGGTCTCAGTTTAAATGTCGCTTCCTCCAAGAAGTTTTCATGGACTACCCCCCCACCCTCACCCCCAAGTCTCAGTTAGGTGCTCCCGCTCTGTGACCCTATAACAACGTATTTACCTCATGAAAACACTGTTTTCAATGATAGAATGTCAGTTCGCTTGTTCATTTCCACATAGCTTTTCAGCTCAGTAAAGGCAGGAACTGTGAAGTCTAGCTTGTCCATCCCTGTAGCAAGAGGCCTAGTAAAATACTTGGCAGCATAGCATTTATTTAACCTATTCAGTAACTCTAAAGTGAATGTTTAAATACATAAATAATCCCAATGCATTGATTAATTAAGAAAGAGATATCATATCTCCAAGAAACTGGGAGAGATTAATATCCTTGTGTTGACTCAAGTCTTACCTGAGGACAAGTTTAAAGTAGCCCCAGGTGTCACCTTTCTTCTGTCTTTCCTTATCTACCTTGAAACAGATCCAGGTCCCTAAGTACCAGAACAGAGCCATCTTCTTAGTTCAAGAGGGTCTCACACTTCTCAGTTATGATTTTCTCCTTAGTCTCTGATCACGTTACTATGATGGACTTGTCTGAGCAGAAGCCTGCAAGTGATGTTTCCCTCTCTCCACTCTGGTGATTGGTTTCAAGATATGTGACCTTGACTGTCAGGACTGCTTCACAAAACAGTCCTGATCTCTTCATGATCTCTGAGTGGTACCACTGTGAATGTGGATTGAATGGTTACTCTAAAAGATACTTTTCTAGGAACTGGAGATTCAGAAACGATGATGCAGAATAAATGTATATTGACTTATTTGTAGTTGGGTCTAGGAGACCAAGGTCACTTTATATGAAGATCTTTTCCAAGCAAGTCATACTTTTCTGCTGTCTTTTCCAACTCCCCTTTTTCAATGTTCCCATAAGGTCTTCGAGGTCTTATTTGATGAGATGAAGCTCTTTGGTTGCTTGTAATTGAAAGACCCTAATGGCTGCCAGTCTTCCTTTTAACACCCTGAGACTTATATTTGCATCCCTGACGTGAGATTTCTGAGATTCCTACACTATTCTTTTCTGTAGATGGGCACATTTAGCTTTTGGCACATACAATTGTCAGGCACCCATTCCTTTCTATTTACTCATTTATTTTTAGTTAGCCATTTTAATTAAACCACACCTTCAAGGTAGAAAATTATTTTCAGAGTACCCTGAAATATAGTTAAGAATGGATTTAAAAATAAGGAGTGGACAACTTTAATCTTTCATGGTTTTGATTCAAGCTACATTCCATGTATTACTACCTTTCATTAACAAATGCATGATAAGTTTGGTGAGATAAGGAATGTGGTAGAAAGAGCATTCAGATATGGTGTTTTTGAATTATCATTACTTTAAATTAGCTTTTGCCTTTGTCATCTACTCCTGTGCTCACTGTTGTTTACTTTTATTGTTGTCTAAAGGAAGGAGTGAATATGTTATAAAAAGTATAAGGGAAGATGATCTTCACATATTTATATGATTAAAGCAGCATTGGAATTATTCAGAAAGAATAATATAGATTTCAGGAAAAATAACAGCATGCCCTATCCAGCATGGGGGATGAGGATAGATCTGGCTATTATAGATTGGTAATATTTGGTAGTATCACGATCTATTATTAGGGATTTTACTTTTAAATATTACATCATGGAAGGTTAAAAGAGGAATATGTAGAGATGGATAATAAACATCATTTTCTTCATCTCTGGTGAAAATGTAAGTACTCATCAAATTTCTTTTCAAGTCACTGTCTTTCTGTATTACACAAAACATAAATAGCCTTATAGCCATGCCAGAAGTTCTTTAGACAACAATTGAATACGAATGTTAATCAAATAATAAGATAATTATTTTAAGTCATACTAATGAACATCGAATGGCTGTTCATTTTGCTGTCCCTCTGCCTGACAAAATGCATATTAAATCACTTGAGTTCACAGTTGCAACTTCTGTCTGTTTTAATTTTTACATAAACCCCTTGTCCCAATTTTTCGTTCCCTGAGGATGATGTCAAGGTGGCTCACTCTTCTTTGCTTCTCCAAAGAGTGTTCTATTTACTCATGCATCTTTTGTAGAAACTCTTATGACTAAACATAATTTGTATTTTCTCTTGAATAAGGCAATACTTTTAATAAAAAAAAAGTAATTCTTTGAAAAATGGAATGTACTTGCCGTGAGAAAATAGATTCCATTTGTAAAAAATTATGACTACCTCATAACAATCACAGTATTCTTCATTTTTAAAATGTTCTGGAATGAGAAAAAAAATCAATATCAGAGTAAAACATATATTTCAATTTAGTTGGATGATTTTACTTTACCGAAAAACATATAGTTATAAAAAATAGACCTTTGACTTTTCACTTGGGTTTATTTTGTGATTTTGGAAGCGCTTGTGAATTCGTTCATGTTAAATTGGTAATTGTTGATCTCTGAGGGGGTGCAGTGTCTTCAGTCTGAGCTTATTACAGTGTAAAATATGGATTGCCTTTACCCTAATGGCCTCTGAATTTTATTACCATCCCATTAGAGAGTGTGGGATTTTAGTAATTCTGTTGTTGTTTCCAGTGGGCAGTGAATATAATGGGGAAGGGCAGGGGTTAATGCAATTCATCTCTTTTAATACTTGTAACTCCAAGTCCCTTATCACTCACTAGGGTTTCATTGGGATCCACCCCCCTTTCTTTCTGCTATTTTTAAGGCCCAGTATATTTCTATATGCCTTTTCTAACCAGAAGAGCTTGGAGAGGGGAGTAATTTGGTGATTCTTAGGTTTAAATAGAATTTTAGCTACTAGCTTTTCATAAACTGGAGATAAATAAATAAGGTGGTGTGTCAGCTTGTTGTAAAACAGCCTGTGTAGCTCAGAAAGGTTTTCAGTGACTGTCATTGTGCCAAGAATAGTATTGAAATAGCTCTTCAATCAAGATCATTTATAAGGCCTTTTGGAAGGAGAAGCATGAGACAAGCGGGTCAGATCAATGCCCGCTAGTGTTCTGGGTATAATGTTTCCATGTGTTCATGGAGACAGCTGTGTCCCGGGTCCCTAGTAGTGCTAGAGAGAGGAATTGGGAAAGATTTCAAAGCGATAGAAATTAGGTTCCTTTAAAGAGGAGTTTATGGGCTATAGTTAATTCCCTACATATCAGACGTACTCAGTAGATGTACATGCCTGATTATGTATTCCTGGTTTTATTCATGAAATTTGTTTTTAGCTAATACAGCTTTTTTTTTTTTTTTTTTTTTTTTTTTGGAATAAATACGAACATCAGATTACTTCTCAGTATGTCAAAACAAATTAGTTTCCCACAGTGATGCAGTGAAAGGTGTAACTATTTTCCCTTTTTATATATCAGAAGGCATTGCTGGGACTGGGAAATTCCCGCTTTCCCCCCTTAGCCTGAGAGCCCGGCGGTTTGCAAACGGCTGGTTTAATGCACAAGCCTGGTCACCTAGAGCTCCAGCACCCCCCTCTGCTGCCATTAATGAGAATCGCATGCTGAGATCCAAAGAGACATGTATGCTCTGAAAAAGGCAAGGGGATGGCAGGAGGTGATCAGACCATTTCAGTCTGCGGAAAGTGAGTGATATTCCCCAGGGTTATTATTGTTCACCTTCTCAGAATTAAGTTTCTCTATGTTCCGTCGTAAATGGAATACGTGTGCAACAGAATTGCGAGGTGAAATGTAGGTGGATGACGTAGCCGAACACTGGTGATTTGAAGGAAATTTCTTCTTGTCTTGAGGTTCTAACTATCTTGCTTGCCTGCCTGGTCACAGCTAATAGTCTAAGCGTGGTGGTGGTGTTTAGGTATGGCGCCTTGGTACAGAATACCAAGTGTTATTGAATACCAAGAGTACCTAATACTTGTGTATTTGCATTGAATATTTATGCATGGAATTGAGATATCACTCATCGTACTTCTAGGCAGACTGTGATAGTATGATTTCTTTCCATCAATTGAGTATGTTGAGTGAAATTCATTTTCGAAGGTAATTAAGTAGCTGCAGATACAATTAGTTTTCATTCCAATGAATTGATATGAATAAGCATTGTTAAAGGATATTATTTCCTTTTGATTCTTAGTTATGGATTACCTTTTCCCACAATCATTTGGGAAGCTCCAACAAACAAAAATTAAATAAGATCTACTATAGGTACCTACTGATGTAAAAGTTACTTTTTTAAAAAGCATATATGGGAGACCATTTGAAGAGAGGTTTTGAACTTACGGAAGAGACATGGAGAACCTGTGCAGAATTGCTTACTGTTTTGTAAAGGACAATATAGAAGATTCTGGTTATTCAACAAGTAGAGTGTGGACTTGTCTTTCATTCATTTGGGCCCCATTTAATTCATCTTGTTTATGTTCTTGTAACCTTCTTTAGATTTTTCCAAGAAACATGAAAATCAGATGACACAAATGTTTCAATGAGAGAATGTTATCTCATCTTCACTATTGTTATAAAGCTACAAATTTGTCATTTGTTGTCTCTCTCAGTGTTCCCTCAAGGCAATGTACATATTATTTAACATTTGCTGAATATCAGCAAATCAGTATTGAAATTTGATGCTATGTGAAACTAGGTAGTTTTAAAAAACTAGTGTCAGAATTCAAAAATAAATATGAATTATGTGGAGCATACAGGAATGCTGAATATCATATACCATATTCCATCTTTTGCTTTCCTGAGAACTCACTCTCCGGTGAGCTTATGATAGCAATAAAATTAGCATATTTTATTTAATATGTATTTTCTAAGTACAAAAATGAAATGGTCCTAATGGAAAATTTGGAAAATTCAGAAGATAGTTAAACATATAAGAAATCACTCATAATCTCACCCAAATTTGTTTGTTCAACTCTTTAAAAGAAATAAATATTTTTAAAAATAGGATTTTGTTTCATATATTCATTGTTATACTGTGGGAATTCTCATATGTACATAGCACTTGAATACATTATATTAATATTCTATCAAAGTGTGTACCTTAAAATACATATCATTACTTTTAGAACATACTTTTTATTAATTTTATAATTATAAAAATCAAATTATATTTTATTATAAAATAATTTGGAAAATATACAGGTAAAAGTAAAATCATTTTTAAGTGGTAATATAAAAAGGTAACTACTCGTAGTAGTTTTGTGTGTCATTTTATCATTTGGCCTACATAATAATAGTAATTATTTTTTTAACTTTACTTTTTAGTTATTTCTATTGAGGTTAAACACTTGATGTCTTGGTCTATTAACTTTCCACTAAATTTTCTTCTTGATTATATTTTTCTAAAACAACATCAGACTTTTGTTTTTTATTCAGAAGTATTTCTAATATATTTAGCATATGGTAAACTTCTTATTATATCTATTGTTAATATTTTACACAGTAGTTTCTTTTTTATTTTGTTGTTTTTACATGAAGATATTTAAAATCTTTATGTAGTAAGGTATAATATTTTAGATGTCTTGAAGTGGTCCTCAGCTTTAAAAGAATGACCATTATGTGGTCCTATAAACATGTTCTATTTTCTCCTAGCAATTTAAAAAATAATGCCATAATAACGTTAAACCGTTGAATCCATTTATAAATTTATCTATGTGTCAGATGAGTATTTTCCCCTGAAAGTTATTCTATTATTAGAATTTTCTCCTGTATTTTATATTACATCTCTTATGCTATAAAATCTATTTCAGGGCAATCTACTCTATAAGATATGTGTGTATATATTATATATTTTTTTCATTTTTATGCCTTTTTTTGTACTAAGTTTATAGGAAGTTTAATGTAATAGAGAAAAGCTCTCCTTGTTTTTTTTTCTTCAGAATGTCTTTCTTATTTTTATATATTTTTCCAACTAAATCATAGAACCATAATGTTAAATTTTGAAACATCCATTTATATTTATTAAATTCAATTATATTAAAATTTTGTTTTCATTCAACTACATGTGCATGTAGAAAGTGAAGAAATATTAGCATCTTTAGCAATATATTTTTCTTTAACTTGAGGGTCTGTAATTTGATCATCATTTTGTTGCTGTTGTTGTTTTTTCTCCAGTAAAATATTTCTTCCCTTTTGAATATATGAGCTTGGTGTTTTGGCCCTTTTTAAATTTTTTTCTTAATCGGCAATTTTTTTTTCTTAAAATTTTATAGAAATTCTTTATGCATTTGCATAGATAATACAGGAAATTTCTCCCAAATTACTTTCTTTTCTTTGGAAAAAATAATGTGTGGCTGTTAAAAAGTGCTCATTATATTAGTCTACCAAGGGTCAGATTACATTTTCTGAAACATATCTGCACAAAATATAAAATAGTTGGTCTTCATACATTTGTTTATCAGCAATAAATGCACTAAGCAATTTGAAGTGTTCTGATCATTTTAGCTTTCCCATGTTCAAAGTTTCTAAGATATAATCCACAGAAAATCAGTCCAGTATGAAACTCTACAAAGGTGTTCCTTGGTGGAATTAATTTGAGCAATAATTTATATGATAACCTTTACTTGGCACTTCACAATGCAACTATTAACAGAGTAAAAATTCTGACAGGTTCTACAATAAACACTTCTTTGATTTGTTTGATCTCAACTTCTCCCAGATTTAAACAATAGCATTAATATTTGCTATTTTTTCGGAGGAGAGGAGAGATTATTTGGTTTGATAGTTTGTGTTTTGTTGTGGAGTAAACATAATACCTGCTATTCAACCGGTGAACTTATTTTGAATATTCAAGTCATCCAGGCATTATTCCTATCAATTTCAGTTTCCCGTGAGTATTGGTTTGTTTTTGTTTTTGTTATAGAATGAAAAATAGTTCTCAGATCTTTAGAGGCAGATCTCAAAGCTTTTCATTCACTGACCATTTATTTAATAATTAGCAGTAGTTGAGTTTGTGGTAGGCTATATTAATAACAATCATCATATGTAATAGCTCTGTGATACTTTGCAAATAAACTTTTCATAGATCAATTTTTGTCTGTAAAATGGGGTCAGTATCTTGCAGAAAGTTATGAGCAGCAGCAATGATGCGTAGAAAGCCCTTAATACAAATTTTATACAGAGCGGCCACTTACAGAAATATAGTTGGCATGACGCTTCATAATCATTTACAAGAAAAATCAATAGGACATGTTCCCTGCTCTCACACACCCTAACAGTGGTGCAATAAGAAGTAACAATTTCATAATGCTTCGCAATTTACATGTATTTTGATGTACACTGCTGAGATAATAAGCATTCAGATAAGTACAGTAGAAGAACAAGAACATGCAGTGAGGGAGCTGAAATCCATCAAGAAAGCACTTCTCAGGGAGTGGTTATTCCCCCAGTCGGAGATGCCAGATCTAAGTGAGGAGAAGCACCCATCCCTTCTACCCAGATGGAGCACATGAAGGCTGTCACACAGTTTGATGGAACTGAATCAAAATCCCAGCAAAGTTTAGTACCTCAGCTCCACGTGCTTTCTGAGTCGGGCTGCTTCTCCAGTAACGCTTTTACAGTATGTGATTTTAAAAGCACCCCGAAGTTGGAAGTACTCTTATGTCATGTTGACATCTGATTCTCAAATGAGTCAACATCCCGCCCCTGTTACTGGAGCATCGTTTCTTCCTCCTGGAAGTGAAAGCCCAGCTCAGCCAGAACAGTGTGGATATGTTGGTAAACTCCTTTATTGCTGAAAGTCTAGACTACTAAAATTCCTCCATTTGTGGGTCTTCTGTGTTATTTATAGGACGCAACTTAAGGGTATAAGACGGCCCAGACCCTTCCTGACATTGTGTCACTTCAGCATATTTAAAGCCATCAGTTCAGTCCTCGAATTGGTTATACGCAACATTTTACATGGATTGTGAAGTGGCTTTACTCACACAAATGATGCCTTGGAGATGCAATTTCATTCTGCCTGTCTTACGGAATTTTTTCTTTCACCAAACCCTGGTCACTTCCAAGACTCGTGTTAGAAGCTTTTCATATGACACGTGAGCTTGAAGTGAGTCTATTCAAAGTTATGTTGGCAAGTTGTAGTTTTTATTATATTTTTGAGATGAATGCTTTCTTCAACAGAACATACTATTTATAGATTGGAAAAACATACATTTTGTTTTTTAATCTTGATATTTCAATATTATGAAGAAAATATGGGCTTAGATATTTTTCTATGCATATACTATATTTAATAAGAGTTATATCATACTATTAATTAGTGATCTTTTTAAAATTGTTTATTGTGGCCTTTTTCTGTACTTTATAAAGCTTTTAATAATTGAGTAATTTTTTATTTTTTTGAAATGTATGATTTCTTTCATTTAGCATTTATTCCTTAAATAAATATTTATCAGGTGCTTATTCTTTACATGGTTCTGCCCTAGTTTCTGAAGATGCACTAACAGATAAAACAGACACATGTCCCTGTGTCATTAATCCTTTACTGCTAGAGACAGAACCTCCTTTCATTTTGGAGTTATTATTAAAAAGATGATTTCAGTCTTAATTGAATCACTCAGGAATATTTGATCTGGCCTCCTCTGTCACTCTAAGAATACAAGTGCTCTATAAAAAAGGTAAAGCTTCCACTTTCTGCCATCTTTTACAGAAACTCTTCTAGGCCCCTCACTTGATCATCTTCTTATGGACATAAATTCTGCCTCTCTGTTTGGATCCTTTGAGATAAGACTGTATTTGAAATGTATTTAGGGGTTATAAGCCCTATGCTCTTTGCCAAATCCCACTTAACAGGAGCCTAGCCCAAGACCACAGGTGACAACCACATGTAGCTTTAGAGATGACCATGGTACCTATCTTTGCTGTTTTGTGACTTTTTTTCATGCATATCTGGACTTCCATGAACATTCTTTAAGTCACACCTAATTCCCTGCCTAATAGAAAGAAATATTATATAAAACTGAAACAGTTTTAAAATCTACAGTATTAAAGAAGAACCTAAGTTCTTTAGATCTACTGGTAGATTTAAAATCTGGCTTGATGCCTCCACTGCTAAAATTAAACTGTATTAAGATCATATCATACAATGCCAGGTGCCAACTTTCTCTTTCCTTATGTCTTAAGCCAGCCAGTATACAAGTTATATTTCTCATTGATAGATAATTTAGACTTTGCACCCAAATGCGCTATGTGAAATGCAAATTCGCGAAAGCACGTGGCATTTTATTTTAATCTTTAAAATATATAATCTATAAAAATATAATGCTTTGTCTAACACAAATGGGAATATAGTAACTGAGCATGGTTCTAGAAACCATAGTTGTCGTGACAGGTTTCTCATATAGTATTAGAAATCAGGTTCTATCGAGATAATAATTCATTTAGAAATAGTATTTGCATCCAGCTCTCTTTTTACTGATAGGTGACTCCCGCGTGTTTTGTCTAATATAAAAGATGTTTTTGTGAATTGAAAAATAATATTTTAAAGCCTAGAATAGTGCCCTTAGCATAATTGCAATTTTGTGTCATATCTCAGTATTTATTTTGATAGAGTCAGAGATTCAGATGGTGCAGAGAAGGAACTGTGTACTTCCGCTTCTTTGCATGTGGAAAAAGCTAACATCAAGGAGTGGCGGTGTCTTCAATATGTTAACCTAGCCGGATGAGAAGAAAATCTTGACTAGTTCACCTACGTCACATGGTTTTCGATACACAAAAGTCCTTGCAATTTGACTTACAAATACACATTAGGAAGAGAAAGATTGATTGGCTCTGGCAGTTTGAAATGTGTCATGTTTGTTCTGACCCCAGCGCAAATGAAAATTGAGTGGTTCCAAACCTTGCAGGGGTCCAGAAACTGAAATTTCCCAGCTGGAACTGCCAGGACTGGTCAGTGCAAAATCAAGACGCTCTTTTTGAGCCCTTCGTTTGGAGAACGTTAATTTCAAGGCTTTAAGACAATCAGCTCAGCTTATGATCAGATACATCTTCCTTAACCTGGGCGGCTCCTCTCAGGACGGTTCCTTGCTTATTAAGAAAAGAGAAGGAGAAGATAAGGTAGCAGACTACATGATCAGCAGAGAAATTAGTAAAACTGAATCAAAAGCCCAGAAGCAATAAAATTACACTTTTATTAGTCCCTCAGAATTACAGAGACTCTAAGGTGTCACTAAATTTCTCGCCCCAAAATGACGTTTGAAATATGGGGAAACTGAGTCCCAGAGAATAGAAACAACGTGCACAGCAAATTAGGACTAGGGGGTTGACGTGGACTGACTTTGGTTTTTGTCCCTAATCAAGATGGATGACATAATATCTATCACTAACATTCACAGTAAATAAACCCATTCTGAAACAAAAAGTTAATTTTCAAACCAATTACTTTCCCCAAAAACACTAGCCCTCAAGCATTTGTGAAATATTTCTTGTATTGCTGTTCTCATTAGGGAGACTAAACAGAGAACCGTTTGGGCTGCTTTCATTGTTTAGTATTCCTTTAGCAATTTCAGACATATTTGTGTCCGAAGAAGGGTCTTATATGGAAATATGATATATCAACTAGCTGCTGATTTTGACATTGAAATTTAGATCCAGGGATGGTATGAGCATTTGCACTTTAATGTTTGTAAGGTACAAATAGATCCTCGTTTAAATCTTCAGTGAAAACAACCCTAATCTACCATCTCTCCCCTTATCACCCTCCTCCCAAAAAATAAAGGAAGAATACTTCCTTGGTGGTCAGAAAGCATGAGGATTATCATGAAGTCAGAAGGGCTGTTTGTTTGAAATGTAATTTCATTGTGCAAATGTTCACATCCACCAAAAGGTATTGTGAACAGAAGGCAAAACCTCCCCGCCCTTCTTCTGGTTTCCTCTTTAGCTTTGAATTGTTCCCTTAATGCTAAATTGCCCAGTTTCTCCTAGGGCTCCCCTAGTGAGGGCAAATGTTATATTAGATGACTTAACAACTATTTAGGAGTGACAGAAGAATAGCCACACTGATTTAGTGCTAATTATGTGCCAGACAGTTTAATGTCACTATCTCATGGAAACCTAAACAACAGAAGTGAATGTCATTCCTATTTTCCAGATGAGGAAACTGGGGCCCGGCGAGCCTAGGTCGTTTCTATGGTGACCCACAGCCAGGAAGCAGGGAGCTTGGCTTTGACTTTGCCACACCTCTGTTTTCCCCAGTTTGCTGGACTGCCTCTTCAGGGAAGCCCCTGTTAAGCGCCGGCGCTAAGCATCTCTTGGGTCAATTCCCACTGATTTCTTTGAATCACTCTCTACTGTTCCATCAGTGAATATTCTGTGTTAATGACGAGAAAAAAAGTATTCAGAGGCATCGTGAAGTAGCTCTTCTTTCAGCAGGATGTCTGTATCAGATGTGGAGGACAGGGTCCAAGGTTTTCTCCAGCAGTCAGCTTACCTTCAGGGGACACAAAACAGGTCTGGAGCTAGAGCTCCCGAGAACCCATGGTGAGGCCAGCTCGGAGCCTTGCTTTTCCAAATCCAGCTTTCTAAGGGAGAGCTCCATGGGCTTAGCCCTCACTCCGTATGTCAGCCTCTACCTTCCTGGAGGGTTTCTTCTGGCTGAAGAAGTGAGCCTGGTTCATATTTAAAATGTCCCATGGAAGGTCCGTGAATCTGTTCACTTAAACAGAGCAGCTAGCACAAGCATTTGACACCGTAGGGGAGGATTAGCATGTGAGAGAACTGGAAAATTGTCAGAAATAATAGTAGTGTATTTTTACATTATAATAATATTTATTTTGTTACACTTACTTTAGCATTATGAAACTGTAGTATATTTTTAAGAGCATACATGATACTACGTTTCGGTATCTCTATAATACCCTGTCCAAATCTTTCCCCTTTCATAACTGCACACACGGGCACACACACATACTCGCCCCCCTCCCCCCACCTCTGCTGTATACTTACTATCCCGTGCTATCGCTTCTGTTTCTCTGTTGCCTAGCATATGCTACATAGACCGGAAATGTTGACTGAAAGAATGAATGAACAAAACTTTGAATGACAGGATGCAACGCGGTGACACCCGCGTTCCATAAGTTTAGGTGCATCGACCCCTCTCGCAGTCAGCGATTGTTTCGTGAGAGATCCGACATGCATGAAGGGGTGCAGTGCAATTGGCACATGGACGTCGTACGTGGACTACTGTCTGTTAACTTTCCATTTTTACTTGACGTACCAGGAGAGCAGATTGATATTGCATTTTAATTGTGTATATTAGAGGAAGGCATATGGTTACAACATTTTCTTATTTACCTTCTGTAACATGAAATTTGTCATTTTATTCCCAAAATAAAGGATTGAAGGGAGAGCGCCTGCTTTTTAAACAAGTTCAATTTTCTCCCGTGTGAAAGTCTCCTGAGATGTGTAACGAGTCGATGCCAAGATGATGCTGGCACCATTTTCTTATTGCCATGGTGATCTCCAGCTCTCCTGAAATCTCAAGGGAGACTATGGTATTTTAAAAGCAGCTCGGATTTTGGTAATTATAAAGGCTGGAAGGAATAATCTTTCTACATTTTGCCAGCGTGGGTAAATGTGGATAGCAAATGATGTCTAGAGAGGAAGGATATTATTGCACTTTATTAGGTGGGTAATCCCATGTTGGAAGATGAAAAGCATCATGAAAGTTATGTATGGGGTATTTATGGCAATTCAGAACCCTGCTGTGAATCTTAAAGTATGTCTAATCATACCTTTCCTACAAACAGCTATTCTCTTTCCTGGAGTCGCTGGCATTTTAACTTAAGAGCTGAAGGTATGATTGTCAGAGTATTTTAATGTTGGAAGCTCTGTGTAAAAGTAAATGTTGGCAGTCATCAAAGTAAAGGGGGAAAAAACGTGATTCTCTTAAACTGGAAATTAAGTTAGACAAGCATAATTCAGACTCGAGGTTAATCACACCCTCCCCCCATCAGGAAAGTTCTTCCATTAAGGGTTCTTTTGAACTTCGTTTGAGTAACTGTGCTCTCCTAGAAAAGCCTCAAAGATTAAAGGGTTTTGTTTCACTTCTGAAGACAGTTGAAATTTTTTTAGGCATTTCTTTTGAGCTATAAAATGAACTTGGAATAAATGAACACGGAAGCAAACGTTAAAGGGTGAAAAATATATAGAGAGAAACTGGGTCTGGTGGAAAAAAAGTGACTTCTTGTACCTTCGTGCATAAACGTTGTGCTTAGCATTTTTGGTAGAAAGCGATAGGCAGCTAACGATAGGTTTTGGGGTATTTTGTGGGTGTCTGCTCCCATTAGGGCAGGGAGTTGTCAAGGACAAGGAAAGAGAAAGGGTAGAACCAAGCTTTTTAATCGAAGCTTAACACAAATGCAGATTCCCAATTTGCAGATGGGCTTTTAATTGATTTTTACAAAACCACCTACACCTAATATTTCACAGTTGAAAATAAACCGTATAACTCTCACGTACTACCCTTTCAGCAAGAATACTTTGGTGGCCCCCATGGCAAAACTTAGGTGTTTTTTTTAATTTTAAATCCCTCTGAATAAGAACAGTTACCATGTTGCTCCTCCTCTTCTTTAATGCCATTTTTAGCTGTTATGACCCAAAATAGAAATAGGCAGATGGTTTTGTTGCAGTTTATTTTATTTGTTTGTTTGATTGATTTTGTTCTGTGTTTAGCACAGAGATTTGATAATTTTTTTTAAGCTGTTCGCTTTTTTGATTAGTGAAATGGCCTTATAGAAGCCGACGGATGACTTGCTGTGTATAGCAGCTCAGTGAGGGGATTGAGAATGGCGTTTAGACCTTCATTATTTTGTTTTCAAGTATAAATGTGGCCGTCCCTCCAGTCCTTGGCTTCACTTTCTGTGGTTTCACTTACGCCCGGCCAGCTTTGGTCTGAAAATATTAAATGGAAAATTCTAGAAATAAACAATACGTGAGTTTTGCATTGCGTGCCATTCCGAGTAGCGTGATGGGACTTGGAGGTGACCCACTGTGCCCCTGCCCGGTACATCATCCGTCCCTCTGTTCAGTGTATCCACACTGCACATATTTACAATCGGGTATTTTGAAAGCGAGAGAGACAACATTTCTATAACTTTTACTACAGTATATTGTTATAATTGTTCTATTTTATTATTACTTATTGGTGTTGACCTTTTACTGTGCCTAATTTATAAACTTCATCATTGGTAGACATGTATGTTTGGGGGAAAAATAGCATATACAGGGTTCGTTACTATCTGCAGTCTCAGGTATCTAGGATGTTAGTACATATCCCCCCCCCCCCCACCCATGGATAAAGGAGACGGGTGACTATACATGAAATCCAGACAAAAGGTCCTCCCAAGGCTATTTTAATGCACAAATATGTTAATGTTCTTTCTAAGCTAATAATTTTTTTTCTTTTATCTTCTCTCTAATGATATGTTCCTGTATTTAGTGTTTTAATCTATACATTTAACCAGATATTGGATTTTTACTTTCTTCTAACGATATGTTCTTGAAATTAGAGAAGGGGATCGATTTGGGCAGCAAGTTAGAAAGTTTTTTGTTAGGCAGAACAAATATGTAGCGTTGTGTGTTTGCTCTTTTTTATAGAGGGGAGTTGGTTTTTTTGTTGTTGTTGTTTTGTTTTTTGGTTTTTTGTTTTAATTTTAAGCAGGGTTCTAAAATAAATCTATATCATTTAGAAGAGAATGTTAACATTCCCCACTGTGTAGTAGTTTTTCTTTTCCTGAAAATAGATTCACAAATGTCATAAATTAGTCTGCAGATTTTATCTTATTATGCTTCCTCCTTCAAAAAATATGCAGGAAAGTGATTATGTGTGGTGTTCAACTCAAGGCTGATGAGTTGGTTATAATTATCAAGGCAGACATAATGAGATGAAAACAACTCTTTCTCCACGGCCTCTGAGGAGTTTTCAGTCACTATCATAACCCTGTCACGCTGGGTTAACTGTTTTCTGCCCAAGTAGATGTCAACACAATTAATTTCACAGTTTCCTCAACTGATACGGTTAGGGTTCATTTGCTCATTTAGGCAAGAAGATCCCCATATGTTAAGGGTGGAATTGATTTCTGGGTTCTTCATACGCAGATAAAACGTTGAGGAAGACGGAGACTTGTTTGTATTTACATGTACCCAAATAGCATTTTCTCTCTTTTTTGTATGTCTGTAGATAGACGTGTGATGTGATTATTTGGCATTACCATATGACAGTCATTCTATCATTCAGTCACTTAACAAATATTTATCGAATGCCAGCTTTGTGCAAGGCCTTTTGCCAGACTCTCAAGTCACAGTGAGAGCAAAGCAGAAAAGGCCTTGTGAAGCTCGCAATCCATTTGAGGAGAATGGCAATGTTAAATAATTGCACCGGTATATCTAATTAACAGAAAAATGTGAAAAACAACTAGATAATTCGCATGGTACTTGTAGCTCATTCTTTACCTCTCACATAATAAATGCTTGCCATGAAATAGTGTTCTGCAGAACTTTCTGTAACAATAGAAATATTCTATGTATGCATTTTCCAATAGAAAGGCACTGGCCACATTTAACTCTTGAGAACTCAATGTGTGGTTAATGTGACTGAGAAATTGAAGTTTTAATTTTCTTCAATTTTAATTAATTTACCCTTAAATTTAAATAGCCACACGTGGCTATGATTTCTATATTGGACAATGCTGGTCTAAATGTCTTACATTATTACTCGAATCTACTTCAACCCTTAAAAATAACACTTGGTACACCATAAAAACAGGACAAGATATATATAAGTTTAATTTATCATTTACTCCATAAACTACAAGAAATGCTTTCAAAGACCAAGAGACTCCATAAGGGGAATAACTTTGTTTTTGCATATTGAATAAGAAACGATGAAATAATGTCCTTGATCTCAGTATGTGAGTAGATTTCAAATTAATCTTTATTTATATCTCAGATCCTATATCTGGTGAGGATATTTTCCTTCCTAAGTCCTAGGTTTTATTTTTGTGTTGTTACTCTGTGAATCACTGAGACTGTATATTAATTTAATTAATTAATATGATTTAATGCCATAAATCTCCTTCTTTAGCTTATGCTCCTGCTTTGTAAAAACAGAATACATATTTTCATCTGGAGTTATAGTCAATATTATTCCACTGTTACCAATTTCTCACTCTCATTTCCTGGTGTGTATGTATTTCTTAATGATGGGAATTGAAAGAGAGAAAAGGAACTGGGAGATTGGAAAAGGATGCAAAGAGGAAGAACAAGGAAAAGCTAGGAAGGAAAGGGGGCACTAACAAGAGTGAAACGACCCAGAGAAGGAAGCCTTTGTTACCAGGAAATGTGGGAATCCTTTGGCTGCGGACACCGCCATCAGTATTAAAGTTACCATCACATCTCTTTTCTTTAGCATTTTTATTGCTCTCCAGATTCCTTGTTTCTGCAGTTTTCTGTTATCGAGAATAATCGAGTGTTTTTGGATTCTACACTCCTCAGCTGCTTCTTGTTTGCTTCTCATTCTATTTCATGCTAAAGAAGGGAAAATGAGCCAAACAATTTTCTGCTCCTTCTCCTTTCCAATTGATATCTGGGACCTTTTAACTCACTGCCTCATATAAAAGCCGCTGCTGGCCATCTGCAAGACATGTGTGTGTCACCTCTCCACTCGAGGTTCATGCCTTCATATTGTCTCACCATCTGTATGTGTGTGTGTGTGTATACACACACACACACACACACACACACATATCGATGAGAATAGTGCAAAGAAAAAATATTCCTCTATCAATTTCTGCTGAAGATTGAGTGTTCTGGGTCATGGTTTGGGTCATATGAGTTTGGGGGAGGGGTGGGAAGAGTATATATTGAGACGATTTTAGACTATTTGCTCAAGTCCAGTTTCATAGGAAACTGCCTCCTATGAATACATTTAAACCCATATGAATTCATATATTCTTTCAGTTGATATGAATTGAGTGCATACCATGCATTGGTTTTCCTAGTTACTGATGATACAAAGAGAGAGAGCAGTAGAGAACGAGACAGACAAAGAAACTGCTAAGTGGAACTTACATACTGTTAGGCAGTGGGGTCTGAGAGGAGACAGAAAATATGTAAGCTAGGGACAAAATCAAATTTCATAGAGTTAAAAGCTGTCAAATAAATGCTGAGTGATATGATAGTGACTGGTCATGAAGAGAGCTCCCTTAAAGACAGAAGTCGTGGAAAGCCTCTTAAGAATAGAGACATTGAACTGAGACTGGGATAGTAGGGGGAAATGGCCCTGGGAATAGCTAAGGCTGGGCTTTCAAAGGAACAGGAAAGCCAAGGGTCCTCCGAAGGATGTGACTCTGATGTTTCAGATTTCTCAGCTGCAGAAGAACACAAGATCCATTAGGTTGAGGCAATGTGAAGCATAGTGTGAAAAGTTTGGATGGACTTAAGTAACGCTAGAAGCTCAACCTCCTAGAATGTCATGTTCGCATGTTTTGGGTCAGTAATCAATTAAGAGGCTATATGGTTTCATAAATTTCACTAGACACTGTAAAGTGATAATATGATTTCAGGTTTTATGGGTGAAACTTAGACCAGCGGTGTTTCCTTTATTGCTTCATGTCATCTATTTTAGGGAGGAAGTTCATGTTGGCTTTCAGATGTCACAGCTCATTTGGGGAGAGTAAAAAAATAAACAAACAAACAAATAAATAAAAATAAAAATAAAATCTAGATTAAGAAATATTTGCAGGATACTTAAAAGTATTTTTTAAGACCACAGAATTAGCTCGATAAATGGGAATGAGGAAGTTGAACTTATACTGTCCTCTTCCTCATCAAAGGTGTTAAAGGGCAGTAAGAAGGATCTGTACCCCAAGCCTGGCTAAATACAGAGCACTGGTGAGTAAGAACTAGCAGAGGGGTGGGAACACTGCAGGGTGAAATTAAAGAGAAACTATATAGAACTGCTTTATTTTCCATTAAGTCCCTCCTTTAATTGATCTGGAGTTTCACGTAACGTAATTCTGTGTGTAATTGAAGTGTGTTTCAGAGATGCGCTATGAATTCCCCATTTCCTAACTCAGAGTCCCAATTAGGGTGAAATAAAATAATACTAACCCAGTTTGCAATGTTCTTAAAGTCCCAAATTTGAAAAGACAAGAATGGTAGGATGATAGTGAAAGAAAAAGGAAAGACAAACTTGAAACATGAGAGCATGATCTGTCATTTCTATTTATTGCTAAAATAATGTCTGGCACATAGTAGGAGCTCAAGAAATATTGTAAAAAATGGTAGAAGGTAAAGGTAGGAAATGAGTCCACACTCTGCAATTAACATTATAACAGGTGAAATAATAAGTTAAGCCTTAACTTTTAGCCTTGAAACTCAAATTGAACAGTTAGTAATTAGTTAATTACCATTTTATTGACAAAATGGGGGGCAGCAGGGTATTTCTTCAATCTCCTCCTTTGTATTACAAATTGATATTTAAGATCAATGTTGTTTTGAATCATGATCAGGAGGCTTTGTTTCAAGTGATTTAGTCAACATTAGTTTTGGGGGGTAGCTTTCTCGTGATCTAAGTATCTAGTAGGCCTCCATGTCTATAAATAAGTTCTTATGTTGGATTTGGATTTCTAGAAAGCTTCTCCTTCAAAATCTCCCTACTACTTTTTTTTTTAATCTAAGAAAAATAAGAATAAGAGTATGTTCCTGATACCCAGGGGAACCAGAAAGGGAATGAAATGTATCATTGTATCAATCAAACTCTTTTTCCTGAGTGCTTGCAATGACCCAGATCTTTTGGCAGATGTCAGGGCTATAATCAAACCTATGACCAAACTTCCAGTGGTTTTCAGACTTGTAGGGGAAAAAAAAAAGATGCACAACTGTTAAGTGCAATAAAGTGATGAGGCACCATGAAAAAAGTTGTGGAGGATGTGAAGAGAAAAAGAACATTGTTTCTACCTGGACAGAGTTAGAAAAATTTCGTGGAGCTGAACCTTGAATTGTGTTAGGAAAACAAACAAGAAGGTGATATTCCAGGCAGAGGGAAGCGGTCTGATCAGACCCAGAGGCACGCAATAGGTGTGCTCCTTGAATTGCAACTAATGACAAGGTCATTCCTTGTCAGTGCAGTGAGAGATGAAATCAAAGACGTTGTCCAGGCCAGATCAGGCATATGCTCCCGAAGCGGATGGAGTGCTTTTCCCTTTATGCTCCAGGCCATGGGGAATCATTAAAGAATTTTAAACAGAAGAATATAATGATTCTATGCTCCTTTTTACTTTTCAAAAACCGCTTTGGTAAACTGAAGTGTGGAAACAGCAGGAGTCGATTTAAATTTTTTTTTTAATATCTATTCATTACTCAACTAGGAGAACCTACTATAAATCAGCTTTTGTCTGTACACTAGATATAAGGATATGAACACCCGAGTAAACATTCAATGTTGAGCACACTGTGACTCTCAGAGACAGTGGTTAAAATAAGTCACATTATCCAAAAAGGGCCAGTGAATAACTATTCATCCCAAAGTGCTCCCTATAAATATAGCCTATGTCCCTACTGAGAAGCATTCTCCTGGGGTTTGTGCCACTGAGCATAATTAGGCCACCTGCATGTACACTTAAGGATTATGTGTTGAACAAGTCCTTTTCTTTACTGAGTAGAATAGATATCACATAGTGATCCATTTCCACATCAAATCCAGTGTAACTCTCTAATGGGAACTCAGTTTTGAATTACTTGTAGATATGTGTTTGGTATAACCACACCCTCTTATTACAATTGCACCTTTTCATGCATGGGGGACATTGGCCATTTTTTCCCCCGCTCTTTCTAATAGATTGTAAGCACTGGAGGGTCTTTATCACCTCATGCAATTGGCTCATACCCGAGAGTACACATCAGGATCATGGGAGGAACTTTTAAAAATATGTAATTTTAATGCCACCCAAGAGATCAGAATCTGTAATACTAGATTAGGGGGTGGACTGAGGGAAATGTATAGTGTTAAAAGCTACCCTAGGGGATTATCACATATCCACCCACTTAAAAAGCCATGAATTCTAATCACATGTCTTGTATAACACAACCAAGGCCTAGACTGTTTGTTAGAGCCAGGACCCGAAGTCCAGCCCCAGGCAATGCCCATTACTATACCTCTTTCTCATGTGCATCCAGTCTGCCATGGACCTTGAGCCAAGACGTCTGTGTTCACCTTGCTTTAATCTCAGTATGGTGGCAGGAAGAAACTGTGATCAAAGTGTATTGGTCAGCCGCTGCTGCTGTAACAAAATACTTGGGTTTAAACAATACATATTTATGTCTCACAGTCCTAGAGGGTGGGAGTCTGAGATCAGGGTGTCAGCACGGTTGGGTTCTTGCTGAGGGTTCTGTTCCTTGGCTTACAGACTGCTATCTTCTTGCAATGTGCCGACATGGTACGAGAGCAGGGGGTGAGGGAGCTCTCTGGTCTCTCCTTATGGGAACGCCAACACCGTCATGAGGAGCCCACCCTCATGACCTCACCTAAACCTGTTTACCTCTCAGAGGCCTCACCTCTTCCAGTTAGGGCTTCAACATACAAATTTCAGAGAAATACAAACATTCAGTCCATGAGACTAAGAGAATTATTCTCAACCTTGGCTGCACGGTGGAATCATTTAGGGATGTTTACGAAAGTACCAGAGCTCTCTGCTTCTAGCACATTAGATTCAGATTTGATATGTTTGCCAGACCCAACTCTTCGTCCTGCTTAATGATGTAATTTTACTTAAAGCCTTTGTGTTTTCATCTGCAAAATGGAATGAAGTTAGCTCTGCTGAAGGTTACGAGATTCAGATATCAAACGGTTGGTTACCTCCAAAGTATTATAAAAATATAATTTTCAGTCTTAATTAACTGCCTTTCTTTGATGAGCTGCTTCACATAAGATTGGTATGTTGAGTGTTACATGTCAGAGCTTTTAACAACCAGAATATAAACTGCTGCTGCTCTGAACGTGTCAGGAAGGCAATCGCACAAGAAGGCACAGCTCCTGCGTCACAGGTTCCTATACCCACTGGGCCAGGGCCAAGCACGTACATGAGGGCAGAGGGAGTGAGTGGCTGTGAGGAAAATCATCCAGTGTGCTGAGCCACTTTTGATTGAGACAGTGGCAAGAAATGCCTTCCTACTCTTAGGAAAGTAATAGCGCAGACATGAAGACGAGTGGCGGGCGCGTTAGAGCCTCTGGACTGGGAAGGCTACAAAGCGAGCGCCATCTAAAGGGAGCAGCTGGTTTTACTCATTCCGTTGCTGCCAGATCAGCCTGTGTGTATCTTCCAGGGAATCCAAAATTCATGCTTTGAGCTAAAAACTCCCAATATTTAAATGTTAGTAACTAATTACACACACACACACACACACACACACACACACACACACACACACCCCCCCCCCCCCCCCCGCATTTCACAGGCTAACACTGCCTGATACAAACAGAACGTATTTGTGGTCTGAGTTTTGCCTATATGCCCAATGTGGCCCACACCCTGCCAGTTCAGTGACCATTCCTTTGGGCCTTATACTCTGTCTCCTCCATCCACTAAACCATTGTCTTTTGTTTATCCATAAATAGAATGCATCTCCGTGCTGGTACCCAGGTGGCAATCTCTGGCACAAATCTTTGTTTCCTTTCACTCAGTATTTTTTGGCATTTGTTTCTATGGATTGTAGTCACTCATGCTATCACTATTTACTGAGCAGATACTGCGCTAGGTGATAACAAGACAAAATTCAATAAGACATCGTCCCTGCCCTGCACTGCTTCTAGTCTAGTCTAGGAGACATGCCCTGTACAGTGACCGAGGCCTGAAAGAATATAACAGGAAACAAAGACATGTAACCCAACCTCCCCGAGAGAGTCTGTCGCTTCTAGTTCTTTTCAATTAATAACAGAAAATGCCCTCTATTTTCTTTTACCTACTTCCCGCCCCACCCCCACCGCCCCAATATCATTGTTTTGTTTTGTTTTAACGTTTGGGCAAGGCATTGTGTGAAGGCCACATCTAACCTTTGGTTCTTTGGTACTTTGGAGTTATTTGATGTTCACAGGTATAAAGCTGGAAGTCATAGCACCCTATACAGTACTTACTAAAAACCTAAACCCTAATACCATCAACAATTTATTTGAAATGCAAAATATGTGATAGCTGTATGCAGCCAGGAACAAAGACATTCAAATGAATTTGGTTCACATGGGCTCCTAGCTTTTCATTTTGCAACCCAGTTTTTGGCATTCAGTGATGCCAAGTGGCTGGCCCTGGGGACTGTCTCTTGTAGCAGGCCTCTCTCCAGGGGAATGTCTCCCAAACCCTGAGATGGTTATCTGTTAATAGAAGGAAAAACAAGTCATGAAAGTAGGCCATGTGCATCACTGATAAACATGAAAATTTCATCGGCGAGAGCCCTCCTCTCCCTGCCAAAGTGACCTTGGTTGGTGCAAAGATGACAGAGTGCTTCCCTGCCCGGCTCTGACAGCGTTGCTATCACAGCACGTTTGACAAATCGTTCACATTAAATCGGGGGGCACTTTCGGCAGCACCGACGTCCCCTCTCCATCACTCCTGATTACCACACAAACGTCAGCCGTGGCACCAAGCACATTTGTCAGAGGGAGTAAAAAGCAGTTGTTAGTACGAGCGCTACCTGTCATACTAATGGACTAGAGCTTGTTGCTTTGTGTCTCGCAGGAGCCTTCAGATTTGCAAAGAAACAAAACACAATATTTGGCGGAAGGTTGTCCAGTGTTTCTTGAAAATGCTTTTGTGCTTTGGTAGTGAGAAGCATTGAAAGTTTGTCAGATGGGACACCCAATGTCTTCTCTTGAACGAAGAAAATAGATTCTAATTTTTTTGGTGACTTTGCTGTATAGTGACTGCTGTCATTTCTCTGTAGTCAAACAGGCAATAGCAAGTTTTTCAGTTGAGGTAATCCATATCCTATAAACTTTAATTAAATTGGGGGAAAAACATAAATGGGACAATGTTTTAGTATTCATGAGTGAACATCCTACCCTTGACTTTGAATTTTGGGAAATTATTTGAAGGAGGTGGAAGATGAATCTGTTTCTCTGTGTCACCTCGTTTTTTACTGCATAGGTGCATTCTTTGCATAATGCCTCATGTGTTATTCATGTACTTTGTTTCCTAGTCCAGCCATAACACTCCTTGGAGGTGGGCTGGCCATGCACTATTACTTTCATTTTGGAGATGACAAAACTGAGAAAGAAGGGTTATTGCCCAGGATTATACAGGTAGAGTCACGTTTCTAATCCATGCCTGTTGGCTCAAGTCCACGATATCATTAACATGCGGGTAGCCAGTAAAGAATATACAGTGTGCTGGCATGATTCTATATTGGCCACAACCTGCTGTTTCATCATTCTGTTTCCAAGTCATTCTTCTCTTGTCCCAAGTCCTCTTTCACTGGTCAGTTTGAATTTGATTTCTGCCCCGCCCCTCCTTTTTTTTTTTTTTTTGGTTGACAAAAGCAAAACAAACAAACAAAAAACCTTTAGTTTGATATTTTTAGAAAATCAGAGAAAGAAAAGTAAAATAAAAGGAACGGACTAAGTAGAAAACTTATCTGGTTCTAGGAAGTAGAATCAACTACTCTAACTAATGGTTTTAGAGTGAACTTCTCGTAGTACAGACACATGCATTGCTGTTAGAATCTGAGGGCCTTTGCTAGACTATGCTAGTCCCTCTGTTGCAGGCCCCCAAGAAGCCCCCATTGGATTCTTGTGAATTTACTCTTCTAAGTGATGTAATGGGCTGGAGTGATAAACCTGAGATGGGCTAAGGTGATAAAGCAGCACTTGTTAGGTGTTTGATTCTTTTCTTATTTTATTCCAGAAGTCTTAGATTAATGCTTCTGGATGCTTGTGCTGATTCATTTACATTGGCTATTTTAGTTACTACCAGTGTCCTTTTCATAGGGAAATAGGTGATCTATAATTAGCTCTTCATTCCAACCTACTCAGATCCCTGAACCAGGAAACCTCAACATGTTAAACCCTCTCTGATCTGTAAGAAGACAATTGTTCATACATTCATTCATTCATCAGATTTTATCATATACTTACTGTATGACTAGCCCTGGACTAAGCCCCAGGAAAACCAAGGGGAATCAGGGCCTCCCATTGGCTTAATGTGGATTGTTTTATAAGGAAAAAAGGTCACCTGCTTTGGGCATGCCCACCAACAACATCAGGCCTTCCCAAAACATCCACCTTTACAATCACCTTCTGACTGTTCCTCACAGCTTAGCATTACTGGATCCCCTTCCTACTCCCATTCATTGTCAGTGAACTACTATTTATCCTATAACTCTTTCTTTTCAGATCATAGTGGCATTGAACACATCAATATCTTTAACTTTTCTTTCTTTAATTTCTCTATAAAATAGATAAATGAGCATTAATGGTTGAAATAGAGGTATAGGATCCCTTTTTGGCCTGGCCCCCTGGGTGTCTCCCTAGCGCATACAGTCCTGCTGACAGAAGATGGGCAAAGCCCTGGTCTTGGGCTTTGCTTCCAGGTGGTGCCACAGAAGCAGGCTGCTTCCATCTCAGAGACCCTCACTCTCTCTTTCTGGAATGTGTCTATGCAAGGGGGAAAGGACACTATGCCAGGAGGAAAGGAGAGCTGTGTCAGAAAAGTCTAGAATGAGGAAGCAGTTTGAGGATATTTACCATGTCGATTGATAACTGTTTACATTTTGTATCACGTTCCAGATACTCTGGAGTAATTTCATTCACATTTGTCTCCATTGAGCACTATTTCTCCCACGAGCTGGTCCCAGTGTTTATTCATTTTCCAAAAAAAAAAAAAAAAAAAAAGAAATCACAGTGTTATGTCCAAGGTCAGAATTAGGCAGCTATAATTAGAGCCAGAACTGAAACACAAGTTCTCAAAGTCCAGCACTGCTAACTTCTTTTGTATTGCTCACATGCAGCTCATCGGAACACAGTGCCTTCCTAAATGGAGCTTCCTTCATCATCCATTTCTTCCTGCTCCTACTCCCTCCATCGCTAAGCTTATGTGTACACGTTTCTACCTGAATCAGAGTTTCCATCAAGGCACATGTCCATGGAAATGAACACACACTTCCAAAAAAATATATAGGTAGAAGATAGCATTTATTTAATTTTCATAAGATAAGTTGCCTTATTTCTTTTACATCTAGACCTCTTGCATGATTATTTTAAAGCTGCAGTATGTGGCCCTGTGTTAATTGCCATAGCTACATACCCAATCATCTAACAGTGGCTTAGTGGCATATGATATAGTCAATACATTTTAAACACTGCTACTTTTAAAAATAACTTTAAAAGGTTGTAAATGTCAAATCAAGATTTGAAATATGTCAGATAGCTGTCATTTTTACACCCTTCATTAATTTCAATTGGACTCAGTGAATTGTATTTGACAAACTGTTATCATACAGTGAGGACAAGCATGCTACATTTATGTAGCACATCCCTGATGTTCAGAATGTTTTGAGGGGAACTTTAATATGTGACTCCTCTTCGACCTCCTAGATGACATCGGACCATCAAATGACAAGTGTGGCAGCATTCAACTCAAAGGTTTTCCAAATCATGGCATTTGGAAAATCTTTAAGAGGTTTATTCAGAAATGGAAATGTCTAGTGGAAGAGCTTCCAGGAATAAACGTAGAAATATTTGTGCTAAGTGCAAACTTGCAAAATTTGGACTACAGCTAAGGCAAAGGGGTCATGAGTAAAAGTTTCCTTTTGGCAATTCTGAGCAGGTAGAGCTATGCATGGAAGAGTCGGGCCTGGTTATAAAAAATAATTTTATTATTAAAATTAACAGCAACTATTAACTATTAAGTGCCATATGAAGAGCATGATACAAAGAACAAAGTACTTAAAACCCCAGGCTCTCATGTCAGACTGTGTAGTTCGAATGTTGGCTCCACCACTTTGTGACTTTGGGCAAGGCCTTTGACATCTAGAAACCTCAATTTTCTAGTTTGCAAAATCAAGATAATACTGTTACCTGATGTCCTAGAGTTACTATGAGGATAAGGTGAGTTCAATGAATATTAGCTATTATTATATAGCAAGTCTCTGCTAGGTGATGTGCCCATATCCTTAATCTCCAACTACCCTGTGAGGTAGATTTTACTAGTATTGCTAATTTACAAATGAAGGAATGGAGACTTTAAGGGATACTCGCTTTGTCCAGAGTCATCTACCTACCTAGCAAGGGGCAGAGACAGGGAGTCAGGTTACTGACAACACTTTTAGGTCATTTTGTTGATCTGTAAAAGGTGGTAATTGAGATTGGGTCTCACCTACATCAACCATTATTGGATGCAATGACAACAGGAGCCACCCCACTGTCCTCACTGAGAAAAATTAGCTATATAAATCCAAGCATGAGGACACAGAAAGCCAAATTTATGCTCTGCCAGGACAGGGCAGCTGGTTTTTAAAACATACATCCTCAATATTTGCTCTCTTTTCTCTCAAGAAAAAGATAAGCCAAGTTTTATATGTATGTATAAATGTGAATATCACATTTTTAACATAAAGAGTCAATAAGTAAATAAATTGTTAAGTATGTTTTAAAAACACAACTGAAAAAAATTATCTAGAATTCGCTAATTTTGAATGCTATACTGCTCTGAGTAAAGAAAATTGTTAATTTTTATTGTTTTCTTTTTCTTCATCTTGGCTTTAGCATAAAATAATTGAAAATCAACCAATAATAAAGTAGAGTTTCAAATTTTAGGAATCTTTAGAGAATGTTGAGTGTTCTCAGATTCTCATTTCATCTAAATGTACTTACTCTTGTCTGGACAAGTAAATGAAATGATTGCAGTGGTGTGGGAGGGCACATACTACTGGGAAGGTGTCATGCCCAGCCAATACGCCTAAGGATATGCCAGCTTAAAAAAAAAAAAAAAAAAATACCAACACCGCCAAAATAATCTGACTTTTATGAGAAAGTTCAAATTTTTGGATATCATTAATTCAAAAAAAATGTGTAAACACTGTTATGGACTAAATAATACCTTCTGCAGCCCATTTTTGACTTAGAGGAGGCCATTTTGTTTCTTTAGATTTAAGCAAATCCCTACATTTTTTTATATGTGGAAACCGTCACCCAGAGAGAAAGTCAGGGTCACCTCTTGACTTCTTCATGATCATGCAGTGAGAGCCAAACCCCACAGTCCTGTGCCTTTATTAGCTTCACTTCATTATTCTGCCACTTGTACTTGTTATAAGACATGGGTACAGTTGTGTGGCATGTTCACTCACACAAGAAAGAATATGTTACTTGACATTTCTGTTCGGGAAATGGAAAACGCTTTTAGGTTGGATTCATTAGATTCACTTAAGATTCATAGAATTCACTTTCAGGTTGAATTCATAGGACTGGTTTTAAGGACGGTGGAAAACAGAAAGAATGTTTCTAGCCTATGGTTTCCTGATTGCATGAGGAAGAGAGAAACACCTTCAGATCAACAACACGTTCAGTCCACATGCCCTAAAGGATGCAATCTGTGTGAATGAACAAGGAGCAGAGGGGATGCTGTGTAAATTGAGGCAGGCCACTTCCAGGTTCATGCAAACCAGATCCCACAGTGGTCGTTTTGTAAAGCTATGTCTCTCTCACCACCCGCCATCCACTCCATTTATTTCCCCATAGATTAAGCATAAAGACCTCATGAAGTGTGTGACAGGGTGATCTCATTTATCTGAGCACTTCATCGCCGTTGATGGCTCTGACTAGAAGCTGCCTTTATCTCTCAGTGAGGGTTCAGCATCCTTCATATTCGTTATTTTATGTAAATGAGGAATCTAAGGGTGAAATTATAATTTATGAGAGCCCCATGGAGCTTCTGACAATACTCATAAACATTCTAAACAACTTTATCTTGTTTCAGAACAAAACATACATTTTATCGCCTAATAAGGATTTTTATTGTAACAATATTTCTGTTCTGCACTGGCCTGTTACTGTGAATAATATGAAGCAGGGTGATTTTTGTTGTCATTGTTCCTATATGTTTAGAAATATCTGTTTATCTCTATGTTTATTCCTTAAGGATTAGTGGACAATAAATGCTATCGGTTGGCCATACCCTTATCAAGTTTCACTGATTGGATAATTGACCGCTGGTGTCTTTTGGAAACTAGGTGTTATTATTGGCTGGTTGTTTTTTGTTTTGTTTTGTTTTTAACAAAGTAATTACCAAGTTATATATCCCTGATCTGAGGGTGAGACCCCTTGACTCATCTGGTCTCTACTATCAGTCATTATTTGTTGTAATTTTTCCTCTGCAAAAACAAACAGCAAGTAATAGTTCTTCAGTTGTGTTATCATCTCAGAATATGATAGATTTTTGAGTTGGCATTCCACAGATTCAAGCAGTGTTGGGCAGAGGGAGTGACTCAGACTCGTGACATTACAGATTCTTGTGAATCTTTAGTATGAACATTGAATAAACAGTCAGACAATCTTAATTATAATTAAGAAAAACAACAAACAGTCCATTTTCTCCCAGTTGTTCATCACTTAAAAACAAAAAGAAAGGCAAGCAAAACTCCTCAATTGGACTCAGTCTTCATCCTCTTAATATTTTTAATGTCAGTGGTGGGATGAAAGACCAAAACCAGTTCACTTTTTTTCTCTGTTACTCCATTTATACTTTGATTAAAAAAAAAAAAATTCTTTTCTTTTTCCAGGAAATATTTGAACAAAAGACCAATAGATAGAATCTTAGCTTCCAGATTTAAATGCTCATCTAAGGATAACCAGTGTAATCAGCTGAGCTTGCAAAGAATACACAATCATAAAATCATTTAATTAAATTACATCAGTGCTGTTTGTTTTGCTGCCCATTTGGGTATTAATAACACTATTGCTGTTTTCACTGCCAAAGGTTTACTACTTAATTATTATCTTTGCTTATTGGAGATGTTAGCATCAATTTGTAGGCTTCCTTAATCACACAATGGGTGTTGCTTCACCAGATACGACACACTTCCCAGAACTAGAAGTCTCACAGCCTGTGCTTGATCTGAAGATGAAGCCGTGGAAATCAAATGAAAGCATTTGTTAATTGTAGAAATGAAACACAAAAAATAAGAGCAGTTATTCAGACTGAGTAAATCTGATGGGGTGTGAACTGATCACTTTATTACACTCTGTATAGATAGCATCCTTGTCATTTCTGAGATGGCCGCCCAGTGCTTTTCATTGTCTTAATTAGATTAAGAATGGATTAGAGAGCCAAATCTATTATTTAAAAAAGCAATTCTGTTGTGTTCTTGAAAACTCCCTTTTGGTTTTTAATTTCTTAAATTTCACTGATGCACAGTAGCAAATGCCTTACTTGTAATTATGAGCATGTATGCGTTCATTTAAAAGGCTACAAGCGTATTAGGAAAATCAGATCTTCAATTTTTTTCAAAATTATTTCTGCATAAATAAGGGAAGGAAGGAAGGAAGGAATGCAGGGAGAGAGGGAATGGAGGGCTGCTTTTTTCTTTGTTATCATAAAAAAAAAAAAACCCACATGGAAACAGTTAAATTGTTCTTCTTTTGGTTTACTCAAACATAAAAAAGGATAATGCATGTTCATAGGAGCTGACAATTCCTCCAGGTACATTTGTGTGTGTGTGTGTGTGTGTGTGTGTGTGTGTGTGTGTGTGTGTGTGTGTGTGTGAAGTTTACTCCCATACCTGAAATATTTGAGAATGTCAGTTTCTCATCCTCCTCACTTAGATTGAGCATTTGTTCTGTGGGAAACCATGAAGAACAGGGGCCCCAACCCCCAGGCCACAGACTGATACCAGTCACAAAACAGGTGAGCAGCCAGTGAGCCAACAAAGCTTCATTTGCATTTGCAGCCGCTCCCCAGCACCAGCATCACTGACTCAGCCCCACCTCAGATCATCAGCCAGTAGATTCTCTTAGGAGCACCGGTCCCTGGTACCAAACAGGTTGAGGACCACTGGTCTAGGATGATTCTCTGGTTTCTCATTTTGCATATCTACCTCTTTTCCTTGTGCCTATTACAAAAACAACTTAGAGTTTAAAACTTTGTTATATAATCAGTTATAAATATTACGCAAGTATGGCTTTGAATTTCAGTGGGAGCAGAGCTGCTGTGTTGGAAATGATAGTGCTTTGTTTTGTTTTTCCAGTATGTGCCCTAGTTTTAATTTATTGTCCCCCAAAACTGTTACCTTGAGATGCTACTTCTTAAATATTTTCTCTGCATTTTAAAATTCCTTAGAGTCATGATAAATTGTCATAGTAATACACACACACACACACACACACACACAAATGAATGCATGTAAAAGCTAGTGAAATTTGAATGTTTGTGGTTTGTTTAAATAATGTACCAGTGTCATTTTCCTGGCTTTGATAATGTACTAAGATATCACTGAGGAAAGCTGGATGAAGTCTCCATGATAACTCTCTGAACTATTTTTGTAACTTCTGTGAGTCTTAAATTATTTCAAAATGAAGTTTTAAAAAATGAGTGAATAATTTTAGTCCTTAACTCCTAAACGGATACTAGCAAAGAGTGATCCCTCTTTGATCTGTATTAAATTAATTTTGTTTTAATAACTGATACTCATCTGTCACCAGACTTTTGAACACTCATCATTCTCTCCTTCTGCCTCTGAGTACATTGCCTACGTTTCCTACCCATTGAACTCTAGCAAAAGGTCCTTATCTAAATGGTCTTCTTAGCCCCGTGTTCTGCACATCATGTTCTCAGGCTTTTTGATTGTTGAATATTCCAATGAGAATCCAAGATACAATAGGAAGATAAGTCATGGAAGGATGGTTAAGTGATAAAGAACTAACACTCACAATACTTGCAACACAGTAAACACTCTGTATATATTCCTAATGAAGGAGTTCATTAATTCATTAATTTTTCCCGCATGTGAATTTTATATCTTAGCAAGATGGGACTCAGGTTCCTGCTGAGCCATCTGTTCTTTTGAGTACTTTGTGATGGACTCAGATTCCGAGATCGCTCATTAATTGTCATTGCTTCAGTGAGGTGCTGTGCTTAGGATTGAAGGTCTTGAAGTGATACCTAATTTAGGAAGACTGTGACAAAATTTATCACTAATTACCTGTCCCTCAAATGGGAATCAATGCCATCAGCAACATACGATGGTGATAATGGTTATCATTTATCGAGTGATTAGTATTCTAAGCACTTTGCATGTATTCCCTCACTTTAATTTTACTCCATTGCTGGCTTAGAGTTTAATAAAATAACTTGTTCAGGGTCACGCATAATTGGCTTGTGAGTGGCAGAGCTGGAACTTGATCCCACGAAACCTGACTTCTGAGGACCTTATATAGTCTCCCTTTCATACTTGTGCTCTATGCCCTTAAATGGTGAGTGGTTATCAACCCTGGAGAGGCATTAGAATGATCTGCGGACATGCTCTTGGACCCACTCCCAGCCACGTTTATGTAATTTATCTGTGTGGGCATTTTGTTGAACTTCCCAGGTGGTTCCCAGATGTCATGATGAGCATCACTTGCTTAGCTGCACATCAGAACTTACCCAAATGTCTGTGAAGGGTGGAAGCTACTTATTCTCCTTATAAGTTTATTATGTTTTGGCATAACCATGGCAACACAGAGTAGTTGTCCCTGCCAGCTACCTTTGGAGAAATGGAGCTGGGGATCTACCTTCTTTGCAATAAATTTTGTTAACAACCTGGTTTTCATATTTTCAACTAGAGGCTTTCCACCTCCATCTGCCACCATCTGCCACTGATGTTCATTTGAATAGCATTTTACCTGTAAAAGGTATCTCTTGGCCAAAAAAATAATAATAATAAAAAAAAGTTTCTGTACCAGGAATCCTAAAAATTCACCTGTTCAGGAGAGCCAGGCAAATCAGGTACATGAATGAAAAAGACGTCTTTGAGTAGTGAGCATCCCCTTTTTAGAAGACAAGGGTGCCTATCACTGGGGCAAACTGGATATATGTCCTCTTTGTAAGGGTACCCCCTACTCTAATCATATAAGGTAGACACAGAAATGCTGCTCAGGATTCTGGACCTTCCGGTTTTTCTGGAGACTCCAGAAATCTAATTTTTTGTCTATTTTTGTTTCCTGCTACAAAATTACTTGGCAGCTAGGTCCATTTGTTTTTTTCAACACTCCACAGCTTGGCATTGTCTCACCAGTATCAAGGCCAAAGACCTTGTATAGAACCCAAAGCAAGTAGCTGTCTTATTCTGCTGCCTTTTTGCATTTTGAAGTAAATAATCCATCTTTCCTTACTAACTACCAAGTGCACCAAGTTCTAATCTTTGCCGGAAACTGGCATTCTGACTTCAGACAAGGCATGGAATTTTGTGGGCACTGTTTCCTCATCTGTGGAACTGAACCTAGAGAAGGGATTTATGGGCTTGCGGTCCTGATGTGCAGCTGAGTGAGTGATGCTCATCACAGCACCTCAAAGGCACGGCATCTGGAGAAAGGCTGGTGTAGATGGAGCCCTCCTATAGCTACTTACCAGCTCTGTGATCTTAAATGAGTTATCTAGCTTCAGAGCCTACGTTTCCTCATCTGTAAAATGGAGACATAAGATATTGACTCCCACGGTTATCCTGAGGATTAAATTAAATTATATGTGTTATGTGCGGAACAGTGAAACACTGGACCAGGCACTATTAAATGGATATACTTACTGTTTTTATTAAACTAAAATCAAGCAAACCACGGCCTAGGACTTGGTCTCATAGTTCTCGCATGCCTCAAGCATTGGGTAAACCTGCTTGCTCCTCCTTTGCTACGCTTTCTGTGGACATGCTAAGGCTTTTTTCCTGTTATTCGTAATTTTTTCAAAAATTAGTGGAACTGATAGCTTCATGGTGATGGACAGAAATCCAAGTCATGTAACTAACTCTTTTCTACCATAATGGAGGTTATGCTTATAGAACCAGAGGAAGTCTCTTTGGGATGATTAGAAGTGAAGTGTGATTAATAATGAATATACATATATATGTACATTATTAATATATATATATATATATATAAATAATATATATGTATGTATGTACGTATGTATGTTAAGAGTAGGGTTGTGTTAAATGTGAAAAGTCAATAAATGCTTGTTAACCTTCTCAGAGGTCAACAGTCAGCTGGGTGGCTGATCATATAGCCTGATCAGCCTGTGCAGTCTAATTCAGCCTAATTCAGACTGCTCTTAAGTTTGATGGCAGTATGTGCAATTAGGGAAGCATCTCTGTAATAACAGTAATCGATTTAAACCAGGAGGGGGCACAGGGCAGATATGGGGAGCACTTGGAGAGAGAAATCAGAGCAATTTGTGGGTTCCTGAGAAGCAAGCCTTCAAGCTACCCCATTTTCAGTATGTCTGTGGTAGCTTCAACTCTCTCTTGATCGTAATTTACTGAAAAAAGCATTTTAAAGTAAGTGCATGTCTCTTGGGCCAAAGACTGTTCACAGTCCATATATTTTTTTAACATTGTGAATAGGGGATTATGCAACTTCCTTATTAATCATGCTATTGTGGATTTACAAATCTCTGTCTCACACCATGTTTTACACCAAATGTTGTGTTTTGGCATTTATTTTTTCCTCAAGAACTGAGCTCAAATTACGTTATCACAAAGCTCTGTCTCTTGTAGACATATATCAATTCAGCCTTGCCTCATTTGAAATGCCGATGTTTGTAAATGAGAGAGCTACCAGAGACTTCAGCCATCCTCTTTCAACTCTTTAACGGTCTTGAAGGAAGAAATGTTTTCACTCCTTTTTGATTTCGAAAGACTTGTAGAACTCTGGTCTACCTCCTTGTCCCAGGTTATATTTCTGTCGGCCCCATCCCCCACTTCCCCTGACCCTTAAGATAACAGAAAAGAGTTCCTTGGCTTGTCCTCATTTAAAAAATAAAAGAAAAAAGCAAAGCAAAGAAAATGTGTTTCAATTTATAACTGGCTTTGAATAATTAATAATAATAATGGTGAGAGAATGTTTTGCATTTATGACTGCTTTCCATTTTTAAGTCTCTCACGTGTTCCTTTTTTTTTTCTGATTCTCATATCAACGTTAAAAAGTAAGATGAGAGGGTGGAGAAAACTGGGAATATTCATTTATTCTTTCACTTGCTTGTCCATTCAACAAACATCTAAGAGGTAACTATATGTGCTAGATATTGTTCTAGGAACAAGGTCTGCAGTGTGAAAAAGGCCTCAAAGCATTTTATTGGAAGAACCAGCCAATGATTACATAAATGAATGAATAAGGTCATTTCAGATAGTGACAGTTGCAAAGAAGAAAATAAAACCGAATGATGCTTAAGGTTGGGTTGTCAGAAAGTTGTGTGCAGGTGGCAACAGTTGAGCTGAACATAAATGACAAAGAAAGCAATAGTGAGGTCTGGGGGAAGTATGACAAATTCAAAGACCCTAAGGTGCAAAGACCAGTGGAATGGGGAGAACAGCATGAGATATGGGGAAAGGCAAGGAAGGATCAGGTCATTTTTGGATTTTCTGGCCATGCTAAGTATATTAATTCAGAACAACTTTTTCACTGCCTGCAGTCTAAGGGTAGAGGAGCTTCCTCGGTGCCCTCCCCCCTGATTGGGTGTGGAAATGGAGCAAGCTCATATGAACGTGGGTAGACTGGTGTCACTGCCACCATGACACCCTGAGCTCATGCGGTAGCCTCTGCCTCATTCATTTTTGCACCCCTGGACACCCAGCATAGCACCTGTGTGTGTAATTACAAACACTGAGCTGGAGCATTGCCCAAGTCAGGTCATGTCCCGCCTGTATCAAAGTCACGAGTGGAGTCAGGGGGTGGGGGGCTCATTTAAAATGAGGGTTCCAAGACTTTCCTCCAGGCTTATGAATTCAGACTTTCTGGAAGCGGAACTTTCTTTCTGCATTTTCAACAAGCTCCTCAAGCATTTCTTATGCATAGAAAATTTGAGAACTGACCTCCTTTTCATTTCTCCCAAGCAGTTCCACTATATTATAAAAATCTCAAAGGCAAAAATATTTAGGCGAATATGTTGTATATTCATGAGAGGTTCCTGCTGACAGCTGCACGTGTGTCTACTATTTCATATACTGGATCCTAATAAGATTATATAAGTGCGTCAGTTTTTAGCATACTTGCAATCTATCTTTATCGATTTGAGTAAAATGAGTGAAATTGGGAAATTAATTCTATTTCTACTTTTGTTCTATTCCATCTGCTTGATTTTATTATCGAAAAGTAAACTAGAGCTTGGGAGTAAAGACATGTGACAAGGAACAACCTCTTTGGGCAGCCCATGCCAGCAAACCTCTGGCATCTAAGAGCTTAGGACTGAATACTCTGTAGAAAAGCAGAGTAATACAGAGTTGGCATGCAGTGAAAACATATATTGCCTCAGCGAACTAATGTTTTTGTTTTTGTTTTAAAAGAATTGGACAAATGACAAAACAATGAGTTTGAGATTTAGAACAAACTTCTACCTTTGGCAAGTTCTAGCCAAATATTGGTGAAGATTTAGGTTTCTTTTGTCTCCCCAATTCGGTTGTGGGAAAGATAAGGGAGAAAAAGATTGAGCATTAAGACGAAGCCATACCACACAGTTCCAGTGACTATTTTTCCTGCTCCAAGTACAATGTATTTTTGAAGATCCCTCACTGTAGATATGGCCATCGCTTAAAGCAGTGTTCCAAGGATGAAAATAACAGACCCTCTGTCAGAGGTGGGATGTAGTTTTAGAGCTATTTTTTTCTATATGTATATTTCAATCCAAAGAGGAGGTGGGAAGAATGGACATTCCGCTTCTTCATCTTTAGGGTTCTTGCTGGTTCACGTTAGGACATCTCACTCTTTCACTGTCTTTTCACCTCTGCATATGTTATCTTCCATTCCCTCCTGCTGCTATCAGTTTCCTAACAAAATATACAATTGTCTGTGCTTGTGGCAGAAAAGAAGGCCAGGCCTTTTTTTATTATTATTTATTATTTCCTCAAAATCTGTCCAAAAAAACAATAGTAAAATAAAATGATGCTTGAAAGCTGCCTAAGCAGCAGAGCGGGAAGATTTGCTGTGGGGCTCCTAGCCCAAGAACTAGGGCTATTTCTTGTTCCCAGAGCCAACCGCTTTGAACATGGATTGTTTAATCAAGTCCCCTCATCTTCCCCTGGAAAAAAAAAAAAAAAAAAGGAGGTTGCATTTGTTTCACTCGTTAATTCCAAGTTTCACCTTTTATTATTTTGCTTTCCTGTTTTATTCAGTGACATGATTTCTACAGAAAATTACCAGGAATGACTGAATCCTCTTTTCCCCCGCTTGTCTGGTTCCTCTTTATCGTTCCAAACACATGAGAATATTTTTTTAACCTTGCTTCAGATTCATTTCCAGCACCTCTAGTCAATTTAGCCAGTGGCAATTTTAATTTCCCCTTAACCCTGCGCTGCCACCAATCTGCACATTATTACCAACTGTTGGCAGTCTGCAGCCTACTCATGCGCCAACAGGATTTTATTTAGCCAGCGCAGTGATTTTTTTAAAATTGAATTTGAATGCCTCTAGATGAGTACACTCCCCACTCTCCACAATTGCCTCACACCTGGCTGCCTCACGCATTGTCCTCTGAAGGAATCCTGGCAAGACCACCTCTGGAGATCTTTGCCAGCACCTTCATCTTTTATTCTGCTTGTGCAGCTGCTAAGTTTGGGGAAGTGTTTTTTTTTTTTTTTCTCTCTCCTGTGTGTGTTGGTTGTGTTAGTATGTGTTGATGGTGTGTGTGTATTGGTTGTGTGTGTGTTTGAGTTGGGTAGGGCAGTTGTAAGTCGGTTCTTCACACTTCAATGGTATATATTGTGTGTGTGTGCTGTTGTTTTTGTTGTTGTTGAGTAGGGATGTTAGGGGAACAGCTGATTGTTTTGGTTTTGCCCCCCCCACCTCAATTTTAGCCAGATAAAGTCTATCTATCTCCTTCTGGAGATTTCAATAATTATCTAAAAGTTAGGTGGTTTTCATGTTTTATTTGCCAATATTTACCATTTAACTTATATATCACTTCTTATCCACAAAATCCTGATGTAACAAGTTACTCATCCCGTTAAAAAGACTGTTCTGGGCTTCACATATTTGACTCTGTCAGCGAAGACTTCTGGATTCAAGAACTTTTCTTTAAGAACAGCTGATGGTGTTTTTTAACTTACGACCTCATAACAAGAAAATACGTTGGGAATGACAAAATATATCCTGTAATCTTGTTACCAAGCACTTAGCTGAAGTGTTTATCTGCAGATGTGGAGCATAACATTAGAGTGCTATGAATAAGGTACTTCCTGCCTTAACACTCATCCCATTTCACTAAGGAACTGTTCACTCTCTCAACTCTTTGCTGATTTTCAGTGTTCAGTCCTTGTGGCATCACTTAGCAAATCACTCCTCAAATCATGGCTTGTTTTCCAAAAGCAGAGAACTCTCACGTTGCCTTTTTGCAGGCCCTGGGCTCAGACATTCAGCATTCGTCTTCATCGACTGGATTCCAGTCCTGGCCACTGCTCTTCCTAATTTGCTCTTTGAGAACTGTTTGCACAGCTAGGAGTAAGATTTTTGCACACTCTCTGCTTCAACTGCCTATTTAATTTTTTGTGCTTTAACGTGGCTTTGTAAAATGAAAGAACCATTTCTTGATTAACATGTTCCCCACTATTCAGATCAATCTTTTAGTCCACATTTACCTTAGTAGTTTTATTATCATTTGCCACCTCACTGCAGCCATCTAAAATTTTATTATTTATCCATTGCTTATCTAGTTTTTTAGGACTAGACTTACAACAGTATTTATGAATTATAAAATATTTACTGATGTGTGTGGAGGTGATCATTTTTATGTGTCTGTGTATCTCAGATAAGAAACAAACAAAAGTAGAGGTAAACACAAATGTAAATTAGATAAAGAAAGTCTTCTCAGGTGTATTGCTGTGATACAAATTACCCCCAAAATTTAGCGGCTTAAAACAATAATAAAGATTTAATAATGCTCGCAGCTTTCGTGGGCCAGAAATTTGGGAGACGGTTTAATGAGACAGTTCTGGATGAAGACCTCTCATGAGGTTATAGGCAAATTTCCCAACTGCAGCATCTGAAGGCTTTACGTGGGCCAGAATGGTAGCTATGTATGTGGGTGACAAGTTGGTGATGGCTGTTGGTGGAAGGCTCGAGTTCCCCTCGATGAAATTTCCACACCGGTTACTTGAATGCCTTCATGACCATGACATGGCAGCTCGCTTTCCCCAAAGCAGGAGATTGAAAAGGGAAGAAGGAGAGATCTCTTTTATGACCCAGCTTGGGAACCAACCCACTGTTAGTTCTGCCACATCTGTTCATTAGAAGGAGTCTTTGAGTTCACCCCACCTTCAAAAGAGATAGATTAGCCTCTGCCTTTGGAAGGAAGATGCATCAAAGAATTTGTAAACGTATTTTAAAACTACCACATCAGATTCCTATAATTTTTATTTTATACTACCCATATATTCCACATATATGGGTAGTACCCACATACTACCCATATAATGTCAGTATTTTTTCATTCTCAATCTCAAAATGTGATCAGAAGGCCACTGTGGGAGGCAGGTTCTTCCAGGTACACTGAATGAGGGGTTGGACAATATAATATAGTTTTTTTGTGCTGTGTGTTCTGTCATGGCTTCCCACATTGTTTGATATATTTAATTAGATGAAAACTATGTATTGGTGTAGCATATACAACAATTCCAGTCTTCCCTACTCATTTGGATAAGTGGTTGTTTTTTTAATAGGAAACAGAACTATGACTAGGTCAGTGGTTTATAAACAGGTTTTGCATATGACTAACCTGAAGGTTTTTGTTGTTGTTAATAAAGATTCCTGGCCTCTAGCCCAGATCTACTAAATTATAAGTTCTTGGGAATAGAGCCTTGAGAATTGTTATAGTTTTTAAAGTTCTAGGTGATTCTGATGCAGCCAGTTAGAACAGTGTTTGGGATACCTAACCAAATCTATTCAACAATTAATATTACTTGCAAGGAAAAGGAAATCATTGGCACTCTCATGATAACCAACCTCATTTTCCTTTCAGAAAAGTCTTCGTCTGGGTATCCAGGTACTTTCCCCATAGCAGCTTGACTGACAATGACGCAATGACTCTGGTTCTGTAGCTGCGTCCCCAAGGCAGTAATGAGGGGCTTCACAGTACTCAGGGCACTGGCCCAGAAATGCATTGTTCACACTTTCTGAAGACAACAACTCTCTTTCTGATTATAGTTGTCCTCCTTTTACCCAAAGGCTTTCCATGCAACCAAAGGAGTATAACAATGACATGAGGGCTTGGAAAGGAAATGTCTTCATTGATTTGTATTTCATGAATCAGAGCCTCTATAAAAGTGGCACAGGCTTGTTTTAGTGTCAATTTGTGGAATTAAGGGGAGGATTGTTAAAACCCATCCATTTCCAAAGTTTTGACCACTCTAATGAATTAATCCATAGATAATGGATTGAATCCATTGCCATCACCCTAGTAAGACTTGTTAAAAAGAGATAAGGTAACACAGTAAATAAAATAGCAATTTTAGCTATTAACAGAATTTTATCTGGGCTCTGATAATTTAGTATATGAGTTTCCTTTGAAAGAGAGATTGCAGGCTCCCATTATCAATGTAGAGACTAAATGTTGGAGTTCACCTGCTGATATTAAATTGTAGGAAAAGAGTAATTATGACAACCATTTTTCCAACAACCTCAAGATTCCCAGGATGTATATTTGATATATCCCAGTAAATCTTTATAAATACAAAGCTTTGATTCCTCAAGATGGGAAGTTAATCCTAGCTCCACCATACCCCTTACTCATTACCTCATATGACCCCATTTGCATCTAGAGCCACATTAAATACTGCTAGGAAGACAGCGTCTATAGGTGCCACACAAAATAAGATGATCATGAGAATATCATATTTCTAAAGAACTTTGAAGTTTAAAGCAGCGTTATAGAGATCACTCTCTACATATAAGTTTCTGTGCTCAGGAATGAGAAGTTTCATGCACAATCTAAGCCCTGGTAAGCCTGATCTTTAGTAGCTCATCTGCATTTTTCTTCCATTTTTCACTTCTACCACTGTATTCAGATCTTGGTCCCTCATTTTTTGTTTTCTTCAGAAAGCTCCTAAATGATATCTCTTCCCCCCTTGAATGTTCCTGCCTTATAGATTATTTCCAAAGACATCGTTGTCATCTTACTGCCCTACTTAGAAATCTCAGTTGCTTTCATTACTTGTAAGGGTGATTCAAAAACAGCTGTTAAACTTTTAAAGCCCTTCCTGGTCTAGTTTTCTTTCCATTTCCAACATTGGATTCTATTTTCTTCCTTCATGATACTATGCTTTGCATGTTCTTTTTCCTTTGCTCGTGATCTGGAATTTTTCCTACTACAATGATGTTTAACCTTCTGAAAATAAACCAAAGGCCCCAATCAATATCTCCTTCTTTCTAAAACATTTTTTTCTTCCTCACACATGGATTTCCCCCACTTCTGAGTTCCACAGCAGTGGGACGTGGTAAGGTATAGTGCAAGGTAAAGAATATAGGCTTTAGAATGAGCTTCCCCGAGTTTAAATTCTGCCACTACTACTTGCTAAGTATATAGCTTCAAACAAATAACCTCTCTGGCTTGAGTTTCATTTGTAAACAAAAAGTAATGATACCTATCTTTCAGGAACATGGTGAGAGTTAAGGATAGAGAAGGCTTTAGCACAGCATTACTGTTCCTAATGTTCTGTAGTTGACCATTTACTCTTACACCTTTGTATTACTCATTGACTTTTTACCTGTGTATTGCTTGTGTTGCATTCAGATATATTGGCATCCATCTATAAGAAGTCCATGCCATTGGATCTTCACAATTGAGTTTGGCCTAGAGCTTTGCATAAAGTACTGATAACAGATAATTATAATTTATTAAGCACTCACTGTAAGTCAAGTACTCTGCTATATAACCCTCAATACAATTTATGAAGTCTAACTAGCATCATAATTTTTTACATTAGAAAATGTACGCTTAGAGATCCAAGGTCATATAGCATAAAAGTGGTAGAACAAGAAGTGAACCAGGCTAAGTGGTTTTGTATTAATTTTTTTTCACTTCTAGAATAAGAGAAAGAGACATTGATTGAGAGAGAAAGAGACCTAAATCTAAATCCCAGTTTACTGCTTTCTAGATGGATACCTTCAGGTGAATTTTCTAATCTTTATGAGCCTCGGTCTCGTCATCTGTAAAATGAGTATATTAATAGCATTTATCTCACATGGTTCTTGTGAGATTAAATGAGATGACCCATGTTAAAGTACATCATGTGTACTAAAAGCTCTATAAATGTGACTGTTAACATTTAATTATTATGCCCATACAATCTGTGCACTTGAATCTTATGCACATTTTCAGTTGATCAGTATCACACCACAGTCTTTCTGTACCAAAACAGATGAAAGAAGTCATAGAAAATCCAGGACTGAGCCGGTGCATGAACTGAGTTTACATTACAACACATATCAAGATGGTTTTTCCAAGACTCTGAACACTTTCAAGGCTTATCAATAGGGTGCTAATAACATCCCATGCTCACCATGCAGTGTCCAGTAAATACATGTTATATAGAGAGTCAACGATATTAAGGCACTAGAACTCACTGGGATTTGGGGAAATTATTGCACTTCCTGTGCCTTAGGATACCACCCAGGGTGTGTTATAATCACCCAGAAATGCACAGCTTGTTATATCTTGTTGAGATTCAGTATCTATGTAAAAATTTTAAAATGAAGTGGGACAATGCCGTGGAAAACCCAACTCTAGTCCTTTGGGTAAATTAGAGGGTTCAGGCCATATGAGGTGATTTCAGTGACCATTGGTTTCAAAAAAAAAAATTTCAGGTTAAGGTCTCGTACTTCCACAAACATTATTATTTAAAATATAATGCCTATTTCTAGTATATTTAAAGGCAAACTGGAACAGAATTTTCGGACTGTACTTCTAAGAGCATCACTACTCAGAGGGGAAATTATCAAGGCAGAAATACATGGAGCTATATCTATAAGTAGGTATTCCCTACTGGGAAAACCCGAGTGGGAAATCACCTTCTCAGGTGAAATGATGAAGAAGATGGATTTTTTTTTTCAGTCCACCTAGGAAAGTCCTCCCCAAGGTTTTCATGTAACTCAAACAGGGTTTTGGATCACTGGCAGAGATTGTTCCTCTTTCATAGTTCTCTCTTGTGGTTGTTATTAATTCATTTACTTATTCAACATTGAGTGGCTACTACGTGACATATACTATTGTAGCTGTCTGGGATATAAGATAAGTGATATATGAGATCCTTGCCCTCTCATTGCCTGCATTATAGTTAGAAAAGACAGTATGTTTGAAAGGACGTAAACACAGTAACTTCAGTAGTGATTTTCACTGTAAAGAAAATAGAATGAAATAATGGGATAGAGGATGACAAGAAAAGCAGCTGCTTCATAGCGGGTGGTTAGAGCAGGCCTCACTGAGAAGGTGACATTTGAGTAGAGGCTTGAAAAATCAGAAGGTACCAACTTAGAACTATCTGGAGTGTTCCAGGCAGAGGGACTAGCTATAGCAAAGGTCCTGAGGTAGGACCCAGCTGGGTGTGTCCAGAGATGAAAAAGAAATTGGACATGGCTGAAATGTAGAGAGTGAAGAGAAGAGTATAGTAGGTGATAAAGGTCACAGCCAAATCATATATGTTTTTCTAGGCCGTGACATGGAGCATGACAGAATGTATTACTGCCCCCTCCGATAGGTGTCTATTGAAGGCAGAAATGAGCTGACTTTTATTGAGTGTTTTCCACATTTCTACGAGTGTTCCAAACACTTCATACCATTTATTTAACCCTCACTACCAACTTGCGAAATACCTATCATAATGCCCATTTTACAGATGGGACAAGTACAGTTCAGAGAGGTGAAATGGTTGCCCATGGTTAGTAATTAAGACCTAGAAATCGAACCCAAGTCTGTCTGACTCCCTAGCCCATGTATTTCCACCATGCAAACCTAGCTAATTGCTGAATCAATCTACATATAGTCATTCCCCAAAAAGTGGGTGCCCATTAGGTGGCAAACTTCCTGAGTATTTACATTAAAAAAAATCCAGTGTTAAAAGCAAAGAACTCAATTACAGTGGCAAAGTTTAAAATAAAGATGAGGACCACTTTCTAAAATTATTCCCCAAAAGACAAAGTGGCTTCCAGGCACTTTTATTTTTTCTGTATCAGCCCTATATGCCACCCACAATCTATTACTGATGGATTAACCTTCTGAATGTGCCTCTCTCTCCTCAACTCTTCCTGTTCACAGTGGCTACCTCAGCCAAGTCACCATCAGCTCTCACCTCACAGAGCCCTGCCAATCACTTTTCTACCATATAACCAGATCAGTCATTCTAGGGTAGAAATTTGAACATTGTACCTGTGTTGTACCTTCTTAAGATACTCAGGAGGGCCTTCCCATTGTTATTTGAATGGAGAACAAATTTCTTAACATGGTCTAGAAGGCTTGACCCCTCCCTTCTCATAAGACTTATCTTGGTCTCTGAGTGCCACCTGCTCAGGGACCTTCTTCCTTTTCTTCTGACTGGCATTGCGTCTTTCCACTTAGGGTCATCTCACCTTTCTAAGAATGCTCTCCCTACGTCCCACCCCCTTAGCCTTTTGCCTATTAACTTCTCCTCCTTCAGATTTTGCCTCCAGCTCTGCTTCCTCAGAAAAACTTCCCTGAACCCTCCATCCTCCACCACCAAGTACCAGGTCGGAACCCGTCACACATACCGATAAACACTTTGGCCTTCTAGCTCATAAGCCAGAATGTGGATTGTAATTATGAATGTATCTTTCTAGTTAGCTATCTGTTTCTTGCTCTTGATTATGGACACTGTGAGGTCAGGAAATGGTCAGTTCGCCTCACACTGGATCCCCAACACCGACCACAGTGCTTGGTATATGAAACACGCTCAGCAAATACTTATTGACCCTGGCGGTATGTTCACTGACAGAGAAGTGATTGTCAGTGGATCTAATTCTGCCATGTCTCTTCTGCACTGATGAAGTGAGGTATGAAAAGCTCCTATGGTTGTTGCCTTACCCAGCTTTTCCACCCTCTTGAAAAAGCTCTAGAAGCAACCTGTTGCGGAGAGTAAAGTGGAACATCTTTGCCCTATTCGCAGTACTTGTTCTGCTGATCCGAGAGCATCTGTGAGGCAGAGCGTCCTGGATCCAAACATACCAGGTAACTCCACAAGAAAGAGGAAGCTCGCAGAGACAGTTGTTCTGTGTTCTTGGTGAATAAATTGTCCTGTTACAGAACATGTGAATACATATAGACATAATCAAATGCCAAAGTGACACTGGAAGAGAGAATCAGTAAAGCTCCTCAGCACTACATGCTGAATCAGCTTTTTAATACATATTTGTCAGCCAGTCACCTGCCAGAGCGATATTTAAATCTATCCAGTTGAGAGAAATAAATCAATTATGGGTCCTGAAGTGATTAAACTTTCCACCTTTCCCTCGCAAAACAGTCTCTTTACTTTGTTTGGACCTTGTATAGGTGATTAGTAGATGCATGTGTGCACACACACATACAGAGAGAGAAGCATGTGCGTAAGGTAAAGTATGCAGCATAGTACCCAGTACAAAGTAGGCACTATAAAAATCTAGCTATTTTTATTCAACATAGTTTCTAAAAATTGTCCCTGAAGGGAAACACTGTACTCCTGATCACACTGAAAAAAAAAAACAAACAGAAGTTGATATGGCTTGACAAACATCTTATTGCTTCAAAGTGTGATTTCTCAGCCATTATCCTGTATCATTTTCTGGGGTAAAACTGATAGAGTTTAAACGCTGCAAGTTGGGAGCTAGTAGTGGGAAAAATTGAGGATACTTGCAAGGTTTCTAGATTGTATAATAAAGAACATCAGGGAAAGAACACGTCTAGGAGGAAATAGAAGTTTAATTTTGAATATTCTGAGTTTGGCAATACACATGTGAATATGTCCGAAAGGCAATAGCTCAAGTTAGAAGTTCAAGCTGGACGTAACTATTTTGGATCCAGCAGGATTTAATAAATACTGAGAAGTAGAAAGAAAAAAGGTGATAATTCAGAACCTGAATAGGTCCTAAGTAACTTGGGAGTATAGAGTTACCAAACGTGGCCTCTCTGTTCAAAGAGTTTATATTCCTGTCAGGCTGACAAGATGTACTTGTCAACACTTACACGTTCAAAAAGTTATGCGAGAAATATTTAGAGCTAGAATCGTTAGCAAAAGCTTTCATTAAAAAAAGTTAAGTCTTGAATTGGCCCTTGAAAAATGAGTGGAATTTGGAGAGGAAATTTCTTAGGAGACATTCAGGGATAATTGGAACAAATCAGTCAAAATATTCTAGAAAACACATGGTAATGCTGGATTTTATCCAAGCAAATTTTCTTCATAATATCAGGTAGAGTTTCATTTAAAGCTCTCTAAGTGTTAGCTTAAGGCATCATTCTAAAGCAGAACTGAATTGGTGGTGCCAATTAACCTAACCATTGTGCGGTTTAGCTTGGCTGCTGGACATGTAATTTTCCTTCCTCCCTCTCTTTATTCTTTTTCTCCATCTTTACACAAATATTAATAACCTTTTATGGTTTGTGTACTGTACCTTCTCTTAGGTATGGTCCTTCAAAAGAGAGTCTAGATTCATCAATGGAAATTCATCCCTGGAAATATATCTCAGAGAACATAATAGATCATTTTGTAGTCCTGATATGAAAAGCAGTATTTTTCATTACCAACAGCAATTTTGCTTTGGTTCATTGATTCAATCCCAAGAGAGAAATTTCCTCCTGTTCTAAGGAATGGTTGGGCTAGTTTGTTTCTGTATTGTGACTACCATGGGTGTTGTAACTGCTTGGGTTTCCTCTTTGAGTTGGTTGCTAGAAAACTTGGGCTTTGGACATAAATTTGTGGTTCAGATTAGCAGATCATAAATGCCAAGGTTGTGGCATAGGATTCAAAAAAGTTGAACAAATAATTCTGCTGATCCAAGAAGTTTGAAAACCTTTTTATTTGTTTTTAAGATATTTACAGTTTGTAATGAATAGCTGGCCAGTGATTGAGTTCCCATTTGGCCCAAGGAAGCATACCCATGTTACTGCTAAAGCAAAGCATTCTGCTGATATGGTATTGAATTTGCAAATAACTTAAGTATTAAAGTCCCAGCAAGTTAGAGAAAATGTATAAAGAGTTAGAAATTCTATTTTGGGGGTGTTATAGGTGCTTAAAAGTATTAGGGTTAATTATTCATGTGACTATTTTTTAATATACCAAGCACATAGAAGGGGATCTATAAATGCCTGAAGAATTTGGCTGAATTTTTTTTAAAGGGAGATACAGAAAAGTTAAATAATTGAATCAAGGTCATCCAACTACTTAGTTGCAGAATCACTTCTGGTTTTAGCCCCCACATCTTTAGCTTCAAAGTCCAGTGTTCTCTCCATAGTCCCAGCTTCATAAAGAAAATGGATAGCTCTGTAAATAAAGTTCTTCTACCATGTACTTAACTTTAAGCAATCCCACCAGAACCCCTAAGTTCTCCAACTTACCAACCAAGGAGGAACTGTTAAACAAACCGTCAGTATGTACATTGAAAACCGCCCCAAAGCATTTGTTTGTCCTTGAAAAAAAATTTTTTCAGCTGTAGTCAAAGAGATGAGACCAAAAAGACTTTTATGAACCATATGAAATAAATAAAGATTTAGGCATTGCTTTTAGTTGATGGGTCCATGGCTACTTTTTGGCAAACAATGTTATGAGATACTGATATGTTGAAGTCCCACTTGGGAAATCCTATATTTTAAAGTTTTGACATTGCCGTTGTCTATAGCAGTGTTTCTGAAATGCGACACAGGAAGGAGCTATTGGACTTCCTTCATTTACTTTATCACATCCTTGTACATGTTGTATACATTTAATAATATAGCAGATGTAATACATAAGTATATCATCTATAAATAAGTATTCATATCACGTGGATTTGCCTTTTTTAAAAGTGATATGAACACAGGAGTAAAAATATGTGTCAGACCCTTGACAGCTATGAAAACTAGTTCTTACGGTTTCTATTCAAGGCCACTGAGAGAAACAAACCATCATCCTCTCTCTCTCCCTCCTCCTTTCTTCCTTTATTTCTTCCTTCCTTCCTTTAATTTTTTTTTTCTTAGAGTGTTCTCTAAATACTTATCTATATTCTCGGTAGACCAAATTTAAGGAAGCAGCACTTTTGAAGTTGAACCAATCACCAGTACACGGAAGTTCAAAGAATGTCAGCCATTCTCCAAATTCAATGATTCTATCAGCACTTTATCTCAAAATATTTTCTGAAACATCAGAGAATTTTTCTAAGTATAAGAACTCTCAATGCTGCCAGTCTTGGATAGTTACTGCTTCAAGTATGTCCCAAGGATCTTTATCAAGTGCTAAAAATTATAGTGAACTTGTCCTTGAGGCTTGTGTATTTAGAACTGTGTTTAGGCATGATCAAAGGTAAAGATGCTGTTTTTTCAACCAGTCCTGACTTACACTAAGTACCTACATGGGTAGAACTGTCTTTATTTCAACTGGAAAACTGTGACATGTTAGAAAGAAAAAGTAAAGAATTCTGATTTTTATTGAATTATTGATACAATTTTTTTTAAATCACACACTCAACTTTAAACACTTGGCAAGAAGTATATGAGGAAAGTTTTTATTTTGATTGACCAGTTATTTTAATGTATGTTTAAGCCTACTTAAAAAAAAAAAAAACTTAATTATTTTTTAAATGTTTAATTCACATTCTCACATGAGGATTTCCACATATTTAAAAGATTTTTTTCTTTAAATAAATAAATAAATCTTTTAGCTGATTATGGAAAATTCTAAGTATACAATAATTAGATTTAAGAGGATTCTCTTGGAGATGCAATTTAAAAATTCTAAATGCATGATACACACTTCTGTGAAAAGCATAATAATCACCTATACAATTAGCTAAATGATTCTCTTGAGTTCAAGAAGATAAATTGGTGAGTGGCTATCTGCATTAATCAGATAATTTCCATGTTTTACTTCAGGATGTAGACTTTTAAAAATATCGCTTTGCGGGTTCTATTTTAAATAATAACTCATTGAAATGGAAGGGAAAAGTTGATTTAATCCATGCTTCGGTGGCTTAATATTTGTCTGATTTTTGAGGGATTTAGCACCATGCCTCAGGGAAACATGGCGGAGAGTGCAAAGCACATCCAGAAGCTCCTTGGATTAGTTTGTTCATTAATTTCATTCATTCATTCTTCCTCAATGTTTATTGAATGCTTATTCCGCACCATAGCCATGTATGTTAGTTGCAGACTCATGCATGAGAGTCGTGATGGCTGATTTATATAGCATCAACTTAAACTGATAGGCGGACATTTGACATGAGAAAAGAACAATAAATATATCAGATTTATTAATCATTACTTATAATTTATTATTATAATAATTTGATTGCATGTAGCAATAAGATAACTACCAGTTCTTAATTTATGTTTGAGATACTGTGCCAGGCACTTTAGATTTTTTCTCTTGCTTTCAACTCCCATGAAATGTTGGCATTATGTCACAGTGTAAGAGTTGAGAGACTAAACTCTAAAGCCACATTGACTGAATCCAAAATCTGGCTCACTCTCTTAACATCTGAGCAAATTATTTGATCTCCCATTGCCTTTGTTACTTATGTGCCAAAGGAGAACAATAAAATCATCTATATCATAAAGCTAGTGAAAGGATTAAATAAGGTGATACTATACCAAGAATTTAGAACGGTGAACTCAGAACCAAGAATTTACAACAATATGTGTTTGCTCTCACTATGATTGCTGCTGTTGCTATTTGCATTTTAATTGATGAGAAATAAAATATTAAGTATTAAAAACAAGGTGTATGTACATATTGATTTTGCCTGGGACAGAGTGAGGCAAGTCTTTTAATAGGAAGAGGTGTCGATTTGATCCTTGAGGGTTGGTGGGATTTCAATTGAAGTAAGGAAAGGCGTTCCAGGAAGAAGAAATGAAATGGATGTATATTGGTCCTATACAAGCTTAAAGAAAAATTCATAACTTGGGATTCTGAAATGAAAGGTAGATAGCAACAAGGATAAAAAGGCCAGTTGATAAAAGATCTTTAATGATTCGTATTATAGGCAGAATGTGTGTGTGTGTGCGCACATGCATGTACGATGGAAAATTCATTGACTGCGATAACACTTGGTTCTCAAGTTATTGTTTTCTTTTTAAATTGTCCTCATTAGAGAATCTTAGCACTTATCAAAAGCTGATCGAAAAAGGAGACTCAGAAACAAAGGAAATCACTTAGGTACAATAATCACTTCATTTACGCTCAATAGCACTATAAGTCAGTACAGCAGCCATCAGTAAAATAGACCAAAAATTAGACTGAGATAAAAATTGCTAGCCCAAGCACAGTATTAATTTTCTGATTGATGATGAGTAAGAAGGAGCTATAGGGCATAGCCTCAGCTGTATTTCAGGGACCCTGTGCATGTCTTCTAATTTATAAAGTGTGATAAATGAATCACCAAGAAAGGAGAATTCGTTGTCAGCTATAAGACAGAGTGTGAAGGATAAAGCACTCCTGTCTTCTCCTGATGTCGGTTGATCTATTAAATTAACAAGCGTATAGATAGATTATTTAAAGATCAATTTAGCCAAGAATTGCTTTCAAATGAATACATCAGGCATCAAGCCTGTTTTCTGAGATCATTTTGTAATTGGAATACATATTACATACAACTTTTCATCACAGGGCTCAAGCAGTTTCAATCAGGAGGCTTTGCTCTTTCTGCAAAGCGTGTGAAAATCAAAAATGAGCAGGTCCACTTCATTATGTATAATGAGGAAATCTGTAGTTATTCTGTAAGTAATCGCCAAAAAGAATTACTAGGAAAATTCTCCTCTCTCCATTACTGGCAGTGGGCTAACACTTTCCTCTTAAAAAATCTTTTCAGCATGAAAGTTTTGGAATTAAGTTCCTAATAAACTTTGAAAGTCCAACAGCTGTGAGTAATTATGATACAAGCATATCAATCCATGTGCAAACAGATTTATTCGGTAAGCTCCAAGGCTCTTGCTAACCCTTCACTGCGATAATTAAGCACACTCTAATGAGTTTGTTAGTAATTTCCATATGATTTTCCCCCTAATTATTATTTGAGTTGCCCATGTTTATAATACTTAGTAATATCCTTAAAGTATCAATGGTGAAGGCACAGTTTGGGCTGGTATATTAATTTGTGTGTTCTTATTCATATGCTAAATAAAGTAGGGGAAAACATTTATTTCAGCCACAATTTTTGAAATCAGTTTTTATGTGTGTATACGCTCACTTTTATGTACTTGCTCAGTACCCACGGAACCAGCCAGTGATCTTAGCCTGAATCAGGTCATGCCTTTATCTGCTTGAATATCTCTAATGTCTTATCACGACCTTTAAGATTCTAAATGATCTGGCTCTGCCTACCTTTCCAAACGTTGTCTCTTACCACTTGCTGACTCACCCAGCTCTAGAATACTGACCTTCTTCCTATTTGTCACAAAAGTAAGCTGGTTCACATCTCAGGAACTTTGCATTTACTACAGCTTTCCTCATGTAACTTTCTCCATCACTTTATGTGGCTGGCCCCCTTTTGTCACCCTAGGGACCACTAAGGTATCATCTTCAGGGCGAACCTGACTCTCAGCTGCAGTAGTACTGTAGACAGTCATTCTCTGTCATCTTACCCAATTTTATTTTATTTTTACCTTATCATCAACGTTTTAAATCAAGGAGTTTGTTAATTTTATCTTTACTCTTGCACCTAGATTGTAAGCTACATGACATGTAAGAATATCATGTCAGGTATCTCGTTTATCTCTTTATCATCAGGACCTAAAACAAGCCTGGTACATAATAAATTCTTAATAAATACTTTGTCAGTGAACCATTAGATGAATGAATAAGCTGGAACATGAAGGAATATCAGCAATGTGGTCCACACCTCCTTTTATAGATGAGTAAACTGAAGTCTATTTGCATTTATTATTTTTCAACAAAAAGATAGAGCCTGTAGAGCAGACCTAGGAAATTAGGTCCCAAATTTCCTAACTTTTGGCCCAAGGTACTATAATGGTGCTACTTGCCTTCATTTTCATCTATCTGGTTGTGCCTGTTGAAATGTATATTTATACACATGATGTGTATACTGGTAAAATTTAAATTTTATTTTATCTTTCATTTTTTTAGGTGAGGAAACCCTTCGTTAACCTCACAGATTGCAAGGACTTTGTCAGCTTACAATCTCTTATTTTTTATTTTTTTATTTTTTATGCGTACAGCACCTGGTCTTCCTAAGTGGTCTCCCATCCAAGTACTAACCAAGCCTGACCCTGCTTAGCTTCCGAAATCAGACAAGATAGGGCAAAATTTAAATTTTAAATAAAAATCACACCAATTTCTATCCTTTCTAGCAGTACAGACAAGTCACTTAACTTCCTGGGGTATTGGCGATCTCATCTATAAAAACAGGGACAGCAGTGAGATACTAGCTATGCCTAATCATTCAAGTGATTGTGAGAACCAGTAACAAAAAAAAAATATTGCAAAATTACTTGGTAAACAGGAAAGATATAGTTCGAAATGATGATAATAAAGATCGAGATGCCACTTAGTAACATAGTATAAGGCAAAAGCGGATTCTTGGTATGTCTATTTTTAAATGGGTTCAAATAACAAAATTCCATGGAAATGGTAAAATGCATTTTTACCTGTAGAGAAGATATAGATCCATAAATGTTCTTGTCTTTGCTTTCAGTTAGTGGTTCTCAAGAGTGGGTCTTGAAATCAGCTTATCAGCATCATCTGCAAACTTGTTCAAAGACAGAATCTTTGGCAGACTCCGATCAGACCATCTGAACTGGAAACCAGAGGGGTCAGCCAAATGATCTGTTATGGGGATCTCCAGGGAATTCTGATGTACACTCAAGTTTGAGAACTTTGGTTTTAAGGTAAACATGATGATAACTCTCAGAATATTAGGCCTTACTGTGTTAATATATATATTCCCAGAAGGTCATTGTAAAACCTAAACATCAAATTTGCATTAAAGTGTGTCACCTACTTATTTTTATAACAGCAGGCTTATAGAACCAAATAAACCATGGAGAGTAGTTACCCATAATGAGATAGGAAACCAATACTTTATCACTTACTTATCACGGCTGATTACAGAAGGAGGTCATTGCAATCGCAAAGACACCCCATCCAATTAGGGTGTTCATTGAGAAGTGAGGGGTTTGTCAGGATGCTTCAGAGAGCAAGCAAGCAAGCATTTGATTTTCTTGAAAAGATGGTCATTCTCTTTTCCTCCCATAATTCTCACTGTTTCAACTCTCAGACAATCCTTTTGAAGTTGACAAGAAAACAGAACACAGCACTGTAATGGTTTACTAAATCTTAACTATAATAGTAAAAGTTACTAGGCACCAATATCAGTTTTAACCATGAAACAAAATTGACATATTCGCTGGTGACTTCCCCTTCACCTGCTCCCTTAGGTCAAAAGCAATAAATCATTATTTTGCAGACTTCATACCTTTTCCTCTTTGACTGTACCCCCCAAATTTCCCAGATATCAGGTGCTGAGGAAATGAGACAATGAATGTGAGAAAAGAGACATGATCTCAAATATAGCAACTTGTCGGCATAGATGGTATTTACAAAATGAGCTCTTTTCTGTTGAGATGACTGCACAGTTTATAGAAAGACTTAAGTCGCTATCCCAGAGATGCACTAGACATGCAAATAGACTCTCTTTTCACTCCCACTCCTCACGTTTCCTACACACAAGTGTTTACAAGTTGATGTTGAGAGGGAGGAACAGACTTTCCTCTACCCTCTAGGTCTCCTGGCTAGCCTAATAATCAAATAAATATGAGAAGGATTAGCAAGAGGAAGTCACCAAGTTTAATCCCTACATGGCCTGGGAACCCCACACACATGAGAGAGTCCTGCATGAGAAGTTCAGAGAAAGAAAGCAGGATTGAGATGTGTAAGATATCCTGAGCTGGGGATGAGGTAAGATGCATTTGGAGCTTCAAAGTGTCATTGCAGGATGATAAGAAGACCCCTTGATAAGTCAATAGAAGCTCGCGCCGCCCTATAAATAGATCAAAAGAAGATGTCTCTTGTGAGCAAGGTCCCTAAATCAAATTCTTCAAGGTAGTTAAAGGGAGGTAAAGAAGTTTCTTTGGAGCTTGCAGCTAAAGTTGCCTTTAGCTCAAAGTCATCTGCTACCACTGAGTCACATCCTCATTCTGAACCCGAACCCGCATACTATACTCTCTCACTAAATTGTGTGTATTATATGCCTATTACCTACATGATATAAAGCTATTGTTTATTATCGTTCCCGTAAATTACAATATGAGTGTCATTGTAGGGCTCAAAATCAAGATTTAAGACAGGAAGAAAAAAGTGTGATAGAACTATAAAAGGATTGGACATGCGGCATTGTCAAACGGAGGAAATACGGTGGTCAGCCAAACTCATCGAACTCAAAGAAGGGATGAGGAACTGATCTTGATATTCTTTGAGTCTGCACATTAAGTTTATAAATACTAGCCTGCCTCAGAATGCATTTTATAGTATGTGAGAAAGCGTGCAATGGGAGGGACCATGTCTTCTTTGGAGGAGAGGGTTGGAAACTGCCTCTGGAAGTGAATCACGTGGCTTTATGCATGACTCGGCAGGCAACGCACCAGTTCCCAAAGGGTGTTAGCCTAAGCCATCAGGGTTCCCATACAAGATTCCCCCCTTATTACTGCAAAGTGAGAGATGACTTTCTAATGACACTGAGGCACAGTTTCTCCTCAAACAGCCTGACCTGACATTAGGTTTGAATCATTTGTACGTTAATGACAGCTTCCGTTTTCTAACAGCATTGAGGTTTGTGTTATATGCTATAAAATTATCCCATTTGAGTGTACAAATAAGTTATTTTTAGTAACGTTATGGAAATATTGCCATAAATCAGTTTTAGAACATTTTCGTGTCCCCAGTAACATCTTTCATGCCCATTTTCCATTGGTCCCCACTCTCACACCCCGCCCCAGGTAACCGTGAATCTACTTGCTATCTCTCTAAATTTGCCTTTTCTGGATATTTGCTATCAGTGGAATCATACAATATGGTATCTCATTTCACTTGAAATAATCTTTTTAAGGTTCATTTATGATGTAGCCTGTGTCAGTAGTTCATTCCTTATTATTGCTGAAAAATATACCAACAACTTCTGTTAAAAAGTAAGAGCCTATATTTATTTATTTAATCATATGTACACAAAAGCTGAAGGAAACACACATGTCCAATGAAGAAGAAGACAGATTTGTTTCAGATTATCTGTATCCCACGTAATATAGCTAATTATACATTCTCATTTATTTGTTTATCTTGTAAAGGAAACACCACGTCAAGTGTTGGCTGTCCTGTTGCACTTTAAAAAAAAAAAATCACTTTACTATTCAAACCTAGAATAGGGAAAATATAAAAGCAATTCCTGGCAAACTGTGCTTGAAGAAAAGTCCTAGGCATTCATTTGGAGAGTGCTGTGATGCAAATAAGTGTTAAGTAATGTAATGGAGTTAAAAAATTATCATAGTATTAAGATGAGTCATAGGAACCTGAAAATAAGTAGAAGATTCATTACTTCTAATATTTGAAAGTAAATTAATTCAGTATCTCATAGTTGTGTTGATTTCATTTTCTTTCATATTCTAATACGGTGTCAGAGAGATTGCTGCAATATTTACATATTGTCTCTGCTGCATGCAATATAGTTACCCTCTCAAATTACCCACCTGGATCCATTTAATTTCATAATGGGTTTCTTTGGAAGCTGAGTTGTGGAACGTCATAAATGTTCAGGGAAAGCATGCCACTGTGGACTCAGAATTATATGAAAAATCTTCTAGTACACATGCTAAATAAAAACGGGTCATATAAAGTTTATTAACTAAACAAATTAAACCAGCTTGGTAATGGGAGTTACACGTGAAATTTCTGGAGCAGCATGAATGTGTACTTTGCAACCCAAGGTTTGAGCTCATGTTTTTCTCCCATAACATTTGGCTTTGTGTGTTTTCCCAGTATCTCTTCTCAATGTGGCAAATAGTCTTCCTCTCCTTGGGGTAAAAGAGGCTCTTCAAAGTCTAGTGTGGATTTCAAAACTCTAGCCATGCCAGAGGATTTTGAAAAGGGTCGAGAGGTGGATTTACCCTGACCAAACAAAAATAGTAAGGGTAGAATTATGCCTCAGTAAATGGAGGATGCTGTTATGTGCCAGACACAGTGATGGAAAGTTTTGCAAGATAAATGTCTTATGATATAGCTTCTTATCACTATTTCACTAGGCAAATGAAGAAACTAAGGCTCCAAGCATTCAACTAACTTCTCCAAAACCATTAAGCTAGTAAGTGTCAGAGCTAGGACTTGGCTCTAAATTCTGTCTAATTTTAAAGCTCATACGCTTAATAATTATGCTAAACTGTCTATCAAGATGAGAGACCAGCCCCCCACACACTCCTGCTGTCTCCTCGACTGCATTAGCAAATCGAATGACTTACTAAGGTCCCAATTTATTAAGGATAAGAGGTTCCTTCTACACCTGGTTCCTTTTCTTGAGTAGAATCAAATTTTCACTCCCCCTGTCTCTTAAAATGACTGGTGTGAGGGGAGAATCAGCGTACATTTCTTCTTGGGGTGAAAGGAGATGGCAGCAGTGAGGAAAAAGCAGCCTAAAAGCAGTGGAGAAGGTGTGAGGGCAGAACGGTGATGGTGGTGAACCCAACACACAGGGCTGGAATGTCGCAGTTGCCACAGGGTTCAGAACAAGCACCAAGCACATCTGGCTTGAAAATCAACCAGAAGTTCCCCCCTCAATCTCTGAGGCTTCTTTGATGCTCTTCACAAGAAAAACTTATGTGTTTTTTTTTTTTTCCTTTTGTCAGGGACATGTAATTTAGAAAGCAAAGATTTTTTTTTTTTTAAGTAAACATGAAGGATTAAAAGGAAATAGACAATGGAGCGTTTGGAGAATACTTTCATAAGGGCTTCAGTGGACGTTATCCAGTAAATAAGTTTTCACAGTGTGTTATCAATGTTAGTTGAGAGAAAGAAAGGTCACAAAGTTAAACTTTGATATCTTTATCTTTTCACAAGGTTATTCCTGAAGGAGCTATATATAAAAAGATGATGAACAACAACAACAATGAAAAAAGAATATATATTACAAAAACAAAAAAATATTTTCTTGTATTCATCCCAAGTAATGGGTTTCACCTTATAGTTATTCTTTACTGAGAAAGGTTTGTGTTATTACCTTGGGCATTATTTTCTGACGGTATCAGCGTAGTGGGTCATTATCGACAAGGTGGCTTATTTCTGGAAGGTGTTATTAAATGCTGTGGAGGTATGGTTATTTCCGTTAAAATGCTGAAAGAAAGGAGAAATGTGAAAATACAAGAGGGTAGTTCTGAGGAGGCCGAGCTGGACCTTAGAAAACGAAACAATTCAGTGCGAAAACTATGAGTTGTAGCTAGCATCTTTCTAGGGGTTGGCCTGCTCCACCACACAGAAGCTAGAGAGCAGGGGATGTGTGTTGAAGCTATGCAGGTGATGTGAATTAGTGAACCACGCTGACTGGGGAATCGAGACGGGGAAGCGATAAGAACATTCTCTATTTGCCCTCACCCTGTGGTAAGAAAAAGAATAGCACAACTGCAAAGTTGAAAAGTTACAGGCGTTCGACCCCCGTGTCAGACGTCTAATTGGGAGTAGAGAGACTAGGGCGAGCCAGATGGCTTGGGGAAGAGGACACCGCCATAATTCAACTCAAGCCAAGTGCAGCTGAAGAGAGAGAACGCAGCACGTGGGAAGCCCTTTAATACCTGGGTAGGATTTGGAACGATAGCACATATTTTCTATTTCTTTCTTGAAGGCAGTGTGCAAGTCTCGAAGAGTACCAAGGGTTAGGATGTGATAATACAAAAATCTGACTTTTGCAAATGAACCTGCCCCTGCTGTGGCTGCTGGTTTCTAATGTAGAAACCAGTCCTGAGACATCACAGTCTACCGAAGAGCCACAAGGACTGAAATTAGCATAGTAGCATTCGAAAGTACCAGACACATGGGAAGTTAGCAGCTTTGATGGGTTCAGGATGGGGGTAAAAATCCAAGAAGGTATAGATGTTGACAGAGACTCTCAACAAAGATATTGGCTCCACTGACAAGACCGGGCCATAAGAAAGGGAATATGTTTTGAAGGGAATATTTTGAGCTCATTCAGCGTGTAATGAATCATTTCGCGTGGGCAGATGTTCCCAAGAACAGGATCTGGGAAATGAGGAGAGCACATCTGCCCTGAAGATGCCCCCTCACCTTCTCCTGCAGAAGGCATTTGTAGGGTCAGATCTGCTCAACAGACTGGCAGAACCCTTCTCACTTTAGAAACTTGAGCCCTATCCTGACTTTCTCAATTTTCTCCTTTATTCAATCCTTAAGTTCATTTTGACCATAAGTCACCCTAAAGTTCTGTTTCAAAGAATTCCTGGGGCCCAAAATCTGTAAAAACTTGGCTACAGATTTTCTCTGTCCAAAAGGCAGTCCCCAGCATGGCTTGGGGACATCTGTATGTGTATACACCCCATGGGAAACCACAGAATTAATCAGGGGCATGAGAGGAAGCAAGGGGAACCAGACTAATCAGGTGCAGTTCACACAGACATATAAAAATGCCTTACTTCGTAAGTACATGAGGGAAAACAGCCATTTCTACACAGAGACGTCTACCCAGGCTTGTGCCCAGCACCTGGCTTAGACAAGTTATTGAAAACCCATGTGCTTTACTCCTTCCTTTTATATTATAAAAGTACACATGCATATACACAATCACAAAATATTTGAAGAATATTATAATTAGGAATTCTACTATTCGGTGATATGCAAAAGATAGGAATTAACATATGCTTATCATATACTGTGTGCCAGGCACTGCTCAGTTTTTCCTTACCGCAGTGGCCCTGATTTGGGATCTGTCCTAGTGATCGGGACAATAGGATCAAACATTCTAAACCTAGACTATCCTAGAAAGTCTGGACCATATGGTCACATATCTGTACCTTCCTCATTTTCTCCTAACAGAGCTGTAAAACTCCAGTGAGTTATTTGGAAGTCTGTTTGATGTTGGTCTCTGGTGAGAATCAATGCGACAGTTTGCTAGCTGCAATCTGATGGATGTCTGTCTGGGAAAGAGGGTGGAGGATGGAAGGGGTGCAGGGGGATCCCTCACCACAGGCTTTGATCATCCTTGACTCCTCTTGGAATATCTCACCTTTTGATGTTGGGAATCATTTAATTACTAGTTGAAATTGGTTTGAGGGACTAGGAAACAGTTTGAAGGCTCTGTTCTCAAACTGCCTGTACTTTGATCTGAGGAACTTTGGGGCAATTTTCCAGGGCATCTCAGGCAAATGAGAAGGGCTTACTTAGTCCACAGCCCCTCCCTAGCTGTGGCCCTGGTTCCATCCTCTGGTTCTATCATGGTACCATCCTGATTTAGCAGAACTCTCCTTCAAAAGCCCTTGAAGTTTCACTGATCATAAAATGACAGCGTTTGCGATCAGATTGTTAAGCATCTTTTCACACTGCAGAGAGCATACGTCTTGCTAATTCCCTCCTTAGATCTTAATTTGCAACTCCCATCCCTCAAATATCTTTTGCAACACAATCTTGATTTGTAAGATGGTCTATTAAATTAATGGGTTTGGAGTCAAATTCCCTGCCCTTTCCTTTGCTGATGCAACTTAACATCCTCCAAGTTGACCTGAAATTCTGAGAAATGCTCGGCAGTTTGATGGGCAGGTGGTGCTGGAGAACTCAGCTCTCCCTTCTCGTCCAAACAAGATAACCCTACCTGGCACCTTGCCTAGTAATCCAATTCACCTAATGAACACATTTTCCTATTCTGAGGCCCTTGCATTGTGACCATGCCACAGGCTGACAAAGAGGTAATTTTCAGTGCTCAGAAGAAAAGAAAGAAAACACACATGAGGAAACCTACTGAGAGTGTTTTGTTCTTATGTCATGGCCTGTTATGCATTTTCATTTTAATTGCATGGGAAACCCATTTAAAGAGGTGGTAAAATGTGAGTGTTTCCTTGGAAAACACAGAGAAGAGCGCTATGGATGGCTTTCAGGGGAGCCCTGGGTTCCCCAGGCTGTCATCATCGAACCTTAAGGGTGGTAACATTGCATTAAGTCTCTAAGCAAATGTAATGTATTTGATCCTCTTGTCTAGGAATCCCTTGTCCTTATATAAATAGTGCATTGTTATCAAAGTAGCTCATGCAACAGTACTGTTCAGTATTTCAAAGAAAATATGCATTCCTATGCATGGACACATTCTACTTTCTTAAATGGAAATTAAGCCATCTAGATAAAGCATGTATGCATTAAGACTCTAGAATTACTCATGTAAAAGAATGGTCAATAGTTTTTATTAAAAAAATTATTAATTATTATCATTGTCATCATCATCATCCCCACCATGGGAGATGGTCCATCCTTCAAAGAGTTTTAGGACTTTCTGACCTTCTGTAAGTGATAATGAACGTCCCCAAGGCCAGAGAAGTGAAGCCACGGGGTCCTTTTCCGTAAAATAAATTGTATCCCTCTGGTCTCACTATCTATCTTTACTATTCTGTAAGAAGCAGGTTTTCTAACTGAAAGAATATCCACATGGCTTTGACTTTCCCCGCTGTGGCCCCTTTCTCATTTAGCAGACTTCATTCTATATGCATAATTGGGAATTAATTTTCTAATTGGGTTCTTTACATTTATGAAGTTGTTTGATGGGGTGTCTGTTCTTATAACATGGCCTAAAGGCTAAAGTAGAGGTAATAATTCTTTTTTTCTGGCTTTGCCGCTAATTCAGCTAAGGAGCCTAGAAAATATACTTAACTTTTATCTTATCCTGGTAATACATCTTTAATGATGATCTACCTTTGAAAGGTTGTTAGGAGCATGCTAACTAAGGCTTTAAGACTCATTTCAATAGTCGGCTTTATTTGTCATTGTTATTCAAACAAAATGAATTCATTTCTTTTGACGGGGTGCTTAAAAAACCAAGAGCAACAAAACTGTAGAAAGTAAAATCAGATGTTTCTGAGAGGCAAAAGAACATCAAACTGACACTCAAGAAGCAGAGGAGACACCAAAGATTAATGTCTAACATTTTTATCGTGAATGTATAAATAGAACTAGAACAGGTATGGGCTGTAAGGGTCTGTTATGTGGGTTCCCTGTGACTTGCCGCTATGCTTCCACAGGTAGAGAAATTGACGGGCTTCTAGTGATCATGAAGGCAAGGCGTAGAACCACTCTGATCCATGAAGGCAAGGCGTAGAAACAAAACCATCTAAGTAGTCTTTTGCTCACTGACTGTTAGACTTGGAAGTAAAGACTAAATCCCAGTGTCACAATTTTTTTCAGATAGTGAGGGTCTTAGTAATTATTATGGGTACCAAATAGCATGTTTATGAGGACAAGGGGTATTGACATTGTATATTGACAAAAGGGCCTCTTCATTTCATAGGAAATCAATGTTATTAACCTTATGTGAAATTTGACTTTAAAAAATAAAAGGATACACTTCAGAGCCTTTAAATAAGAACCACCCCTCACACTAATTCACCCTGTGCATCAATATCTTTATTTGAGTTTGTGCATTCACATATATGTCGGGACCAGGCAAAAATGCAAAAACAAAGTATAAAGCTGGATATAAGATGATTAGTGATAAGTGATAGTCAGCTTCAGAAAAAATATTTTTCTTCCTCCTGATTTGTTTCACTCTTTATGATTTAAGTTACCTTCTAGGTCACTGTAGCTTCTTAACTCATGACTTTCTACTATAAAAATCAGTCCCAGTTTACAGCTACAACCTATAATGCTCAAGATACAGTTAAGTACCAGCATAGAAAGAAGCCCTATGATAGAACTGGAAAATCACTCTACCCCGTGGGACTCGACCTGTTCACTGTGTCCACCTGTAACTCAAAGTGCCTGTGTGATCTTGGACAAATTATCTAAGCTCTTTGTCCCAGTGAAGGTCAAGCAAAGAGGTTTTTTCTGTTCTGAATGCACTTGGCTTTCTTTCTTTCTTTTTTCTTTTAATGTGCCACACGCATTACCCAAAGAAATTCTGGTCAGTCCAACTTCTTGAAAAATTAGCCTGAGTCCACTAGAAGCAACTCAAGCAGAGCGGCTCAGGGCAAAGGATGCGGCTTTGCATTTGAGTGTCATCATTGCCTTGTCTCCCCAGCTGCTTAATTATCTCAACCTCAATCCTGTAGCTATAACATGGACTCAAGACCTTGTTTCACTAAACCTTTCCTCTTCCTCTATGGTCTCCTCCTCCTGTCAGTTCTGAATGACAGAGTTTTGTTCTGTTTTGCATTAAAGTCTAGAAGGAGGATTTTTGATCAACGAGCCTAGGTTAAGAGTGAAAATCAAAGATTATGGATCTGTCTCTGGACTTGCAATTACTTGACCGTACTTTCATTGGACAACATCCAAATTCATCTTTTTAAAATTTAAATCAAATTACATCATTTCTTTGTTTAAAAATCATCCGTGGTTTCTCACTGTGCTGTATTTAGAATACAGTCCAAATTCTCCCTAATATTTAACAGCAGTTTTTGATTTGGGACACTTTTCTTCCTTTTTCTTAATCTTATATCCTCTTCTACTACCTCAGTCTCCTGCTCATCATCATCTTCCTCCCTCAGGAGAAGTTCCTAGCCCCAAATTTGTGCTCAGTCCATACTTGCATTTCTAACAGCTGTTGGAACATATCTCCCTTTGAATTCCAGTCGGCATGTACACATTGTAATTCGTCATATCCTTCTTCAAACCACCAAGCACGTTGGCTTCTGGCTTCTGTTAATGGCATCTCTGTTGTCGTAGGCAACCAGAGTCACAACCTCCTTCTCTCTGACACCTCTTCATCCCTTGCTCCCTGTAAATGCCTACCAAAGTTTCTGTGTGCACCTTTATTTGTACTTTTCCTGTCCTATTGTCATTATTGTCACTCAACTCAGGTCCTCAGGACCTGAAATAGTGAAATAACCTCACAACAGGTCATCCTGCATCTCCCTCATTTCTTTCTTCCTCTCCAGGTTATAAAACTGTAAGATTAATTTATTTTCTGGAGCACAGCTCTGATCATTTGATGTTCATGCTCTCAAACATTTATTAGCTATATAAAAAGGTCTAAACGCTTTAGCCCGACTTTCAAAGTCCTATGCAATATGACCCAGACTACTTGCGCAGGCTAGTTTCCTGCTTTTTTGTTCATCATCCTATTCATTAATCTCTTTATTTTTTTCAACAAGTTTTGATTGAGGGCCAACAATATCCAAGATCCCAGGGTTACAACATGAACAATACAAATGTGAAACTTTTAGTCTAATAGAAAAGAAAAGACACACACACACGTGGAACAATAGAAACAAAGAAAATGATGAAAAATGGAGTAACAGGGAAGTAATGCTTAACTATATCTTGGATTTAACCTAAGTTGAGTAACTTACTAATTCTGAATACTGCCTAATATTTTCTGCCTATTTTTCTTTGCTTCCTCTTCCCTCTTCTCAGAATGTGCTTGTCTCCAATAGCCAATATTGAATCCATATTTAAAGATAGATTTATGAAACCTTTATTTATTTATTTATTTTTGCCTCCTCTGTGTCTCCTTTCTTTGGTTCCATCCCTTCTGCCTTTGCTCCAGGGGGCGGGTCATGTGACCTAGGGCTATACCACCGGTCCAAACATGGCACGTGACTTAAGCTAGGCCAGCTCATCTGAGGGCTTTTGAAGAAACCGCTGGGAAGCAGCCTTTCTTTATTTCTGTTGGATTTGAACCTGAGATGATGGTTTAGTCACCTTACTATTGAGGAACAGACTCAACCCAGAAAGAGAGGGAAAAAGAAATAAATTCTTGGTAAGATCATGTGAGGTCCCTACATCAAGTCACACCACACCCCTGGGATTTTTAGTTATATGAACCAATAATGTTTCCTTTTTTGCTTAAGTCAGTCTCGAGTTAGGTGTTCTCAAAACAGAAAACAAATACAGTCAACTAATTTCAAATGTTACAGCTTCCACTAAGTCTTTGTTGATGTTATCAAGTCAATGCGGTTTCTACTTTCAGCCATTTTGTATCTGTTATGATACATGTGTTATTCAGCCTTATTTTAGATTTCTTTGTGAACTTGTCCCCTACCGGATTAGAATAAATGAGTATTTCTCTTAAGAGCTCTTGATTGCCTGCCTGGCAAACGTCCTGGCCGACGGTGCAGCAGGTGAGGTGCCCCGGGTGCAGCTTTTAAGGAAGCGCTCGTTCTCAGGTGCCTGCTCTGCACTCATGGGACCTGAAGAGAAAGGGCCTCCTAAAACTGTGTTCCCTGTGCACCTCTCCACCTCATCCTAGTTCTGACGCCACTCAAGAGAATTCCACCTTTTACACGAGGGCGGGAATTATCCAAATGGCATCTCCTTCAGTCATCCTCCATGCCTCATCTACATTTTTTTAAACCTTTACCTCTTCATCTTGAAGTTGTTTATCAATATACAGTGTTTACAGGGCTTGTTATGATATGATCCTAAATCACATTTCCCGGCAAAGAAGTGATGTAATAACCCTGTTAAGCAATGTATTCAGAAATAATACAGAATAGTGGGAAGAGGGCTGAATTTCTGCTCATTTACTTACATTTTCATAGTTCAGGATCTGTTGTGGAGCCAGTTACACAACTCATTTTTTAGGTCAATCTCGTGAGCTGTCTTGTCAGCACAGATGTGCACTAGAATTCTCAGTGGTAATGTTGCCACTGAGCTGGCACCTATTATTAATAAAAGTGTTAAATAAATAAATCAGAGAAACGATTAAATCAGTGAAGCCTAACAATAAGCACAATAGGTTATATACACTGTATCTTCATTTTATATGAAATTTTCTTAGTTATTTAAAATGATGGGAGATCAACAGCCATTTCATGTGTAGGATAGTGTTGGTTCATTGGTTGTAAGCAACAGAAACTGACTCCGAACAAATAAAATGTTTTAGAAAGGAATATTAGAGCAAAATAAGGAGATTCAAAAGAAAAGCACTGGAATGGGCTAGAAGCAAGACAGCTCAGAAAAGCTTGATAATGAGAACATATATGTGTAGCCTCATAAAGGCACAAATAGGATGATTCTCTACCGATAGTTTTTCTCACATGATTCCATCCAAGTTTTGTCTTTGCATTATTCTACTCAAGACTAATTCCTAAGACAGTAGGTTCATTTCCTGGTCATGATCATATGTCTACTCCTTGACCAAAAGAAAGCAAGGCATCTCTTAAAAATCTCTATCAATCCTATACACAAACACCAGATGTCCATTCCTTTGGTACAGTTAGAATCTGAAAGCCTTCCCTGTCCTACTTTATACACATTCTGGGCCAATTGCCAATTTTTGTTGTGCATGAGCAAAATCACTTTATTATGATGCTTTGCTGTAGCAGTCACATCACATTCACTCAAATTTTGGAAGCACAAAGCTGTGCTCATAGGCATGTGTGTGAATTTGGTAGAAAGAAAATATTTGACATTGCTGTCTTTTAGTTCAACTATTTGGCTATTCGAAGCATATGGTACCAGCTATTAGAAAATGAATCAGACTAATCTATCTGTGAGTTGTATTAAAACAGTTTTGCCAATGGATATGGAGAGCAAGAATGTCTAAGAAAGATTTTAAACCCAAAATTCTAACCTAGACTAGCCATTTTTCCCCTGGAGGACCCTTAGAAAATGTGTGCATAATCTAGATAAGCTAGGCACAGGGACATTTTATTGTTAATTGGGCATTGACACCAGTTATGAATGTAGAAGTACGGTGAGGTGGGCTGGAGCTGAGAGGAGACTCCTCTGGGTTGATTGCAGCTAAGTAGCCCAGAAGTAAGTGTATGCCGCAAGTCTTCTTCTTTCTAATTTTTCTGCAGTTATAAAAACCTGATCTTGTCTCAAATTCAAGGTAAGTCCAATACAGGCCCATCCTTCTCTGTAAGAACATAACAAAGGCAAAGCAAAAGGAGCATAAGATGTGGCCCCTGTCCCTATGTCCCTAAGATGTGGCAGCTGCTTGAGGCCACCCAGTTCATACCCTTACAGTGATTCAGTGCTGCTGCTGAGAAAGTGCACCTCAGCCCCTGTGCAGGGAGCAACCAGCGCCAGCCGCATGGTTTTGTGACCTGTGCATTGCCCTGTGCTCACAAAGACCTCACACTTAGTTTTACATACTGCTGTGCTTTCTTCTTGAAGTTGTTCATAATTTGAACCAAAGGCCGGGGTTTTCATTTTCCCTGAGCCTTGCATATTACGTAGCCAATCCTGAGAAAGACAGAAACTAAGGAAGCTGGAATAATTCTCAAATGGCAACACCTAGGCCACAAGGGCCATAACTTTTTATCTCTTTAATCAAATGCCATCTCGTGAGATTCTGGCAAGGTATAAAAGATTAGAATATGTGTAATCCATATTCAATATACTTTCTTCTTAGGAAAGGCAGCAAAAGCAGGGGATGGGCAGAAATGATAGAGAAGGACTGTAGCATTCCCACCACCAGAATCCACTGCCCGCCCCATAATTTTTGTGACTAGAACTCAGATATGTTGACTACCCAAAACAGATAATTTTTCTGACACATAAAATATATTCGAAATTGGTTGATTTCCACAGGTGATTATTAATTAACTCTTTGGAGGAATTAACTTTCTTATTTTTGTAAAGTAAACTTTGTTCTTAATTTATTCAACATTATAGCACTTTTAATCAATTTTATTGTAGATTTTCTGTACTTACTTATTTGATATTTCTCCTGCATTAGATTGTAAATATCTTAATGGAAGAAATCAAACTTCTCTTACTCTCCAATGTATGCCAAGCACTTAGTACATGTCTTAAGAACATAGTAAATGTCTCATAAATAGATACTCAATTGAAAAAGTAAGAAAGCACGAGTATATGTTTTGAAATTGGCATCAAATGCAAAGACCTTGAAGTTGGCATATTTGAAGATCAGAAAGAAGGGACAGTATGCATAGGGCACAGTGAGCAAAGGCTTAGAGGAAAGAGGAAAAAATGGCATTTATGAGGGTCCCAGGAGCCATGTCAAGTAAGGACCTTGTAGGCCAGGTTAAGAAATTAAGTTTTGAGAAACCACTAGAAGGTTTTAAGTTGTTGAGGGGTATGCTGAGGACAACATACATATTATAATACCATTTAATATTTTGCCACATTAATTTAAGTCTGAAGCATAAAATTTAATACAAATACCATTTGGAGCAGAGATGGGCATTTTGCAAAGGGCCAGATAGTAAACATTACAAGCTTTGTAGACTATACAATCTCTGTCACAACTATTCACTTCTCTCATTGTAGTACAAAAGTAGCCATAGGCAATATGTAAACAAATAGATGTCACTGTGTTCTGACAAATCTTTATTTAGAAAAACAGGCAGCAGGCCAGACTTGGCCCAACAGCCTTAGTTTGCCAATCCTTGCACTAGTGGTAATGGGACTGTGTCCCTCTATATCACATGGGATGCATATTAAAAATGCAGGTTCTCATGTTGTCCTCTAAACACAGTGAACTGAAATCTCTGGCTTTGATGTCTGAGAGTGTCTTATTTAACAACTTGCCGTAGAGAAATTTGTGCAGATTACGAATGACTGGCCTAGAAACCCAGTTCATTCCCCTTTGACCATTTCTAAAGTACTGAAAATGTGATTCATTGGCCTAGGGTAACAGGTGGGGTGGTTTCTCAAAGTAAAAAGACTAATGCTTGGCATGGTCCACATGCAGTTAAGGGTGAGAGGCTGGCCGGTAAGTTGGAGTGGGTTGTGCTTGGAGACAGGGAGAATGCTCTGCTTAGATAAGGCTGGAAGATGAGCCTTCCCTTTGAGCTCCCTGGTTTTAATTATTTATGCTAAAAATACATCTCTTTGCATTGTTTTGTAAAAATAAGTTAAATAAAGACTAAAGCTGTTCCATACATGCGCAGACAAACATTGCACTCTCTTCACATAAACACTGGGATGATTCCTCAGGGTGTTCCTTTTCAAATTTGGTTGCAAAATCACACCCACGGAATGTATTTCCAACCACAAAATACTGTGACAGTAAGCAGACAGCACAAGAGAGCCTGTTATGCTTTATAGATCGCAATGATTATATTGTGGGAGCAGTTGATGCATTTGTTGGTGTTCATTCTATTTCACATTTGCATTTAAATTCCTGTGGAACAAAGATAAGATAAAGAGGGAAACAAATGATGCTTATTTGTTGTTGTATTGAACTCCTATTATACGTATCTCTTTAAAAGAGGGTGAAGCTTTGCAAGGAAGCATTCCACCACGTGTTCTTTAGAAAACATCAGATACACATTCAATCATCAGCTAGAAATATGCAGGAAAACATATCCCTAGGGCTTTAATAAAATCATAAATCAATAAGGAATAACCCAAAATGTGGTTGAATACAAGGAGCAAATGAAATACTCAATACTCTCTGACACATTTATCCACATTTTATTGATACATAAGGAATGTAGAACTGCATTTGAGTTTTGAAACACTATCCTTTTCATTTCAGGCATTTTTTCAAAGCATCACTTGATATTCACATTTTTGCTTCCAAATAATCTGTGCATCCACAGCGTGATTCTGTGATGAATTTATGCAGATCAGTTCTGTATCCAGGGTAATTCTTTCTGCTCCTCTAAGCTCTCTATTTTGTTGAGATCCAAGGAAAAATCTGTGGAGTTCAGTTGTACACCGTAGGAAGTGGATGTTGGATCCTCTATCTACCCCAAAAACAACAACAAAAAGACAAACAAACAAAAAATACCTGACTTCCCATATGAGTGTTTGCCGTAATGAAACCCAAAAGAATGAGAAAACGCCGCCTCCCTCTTCCAAGTTACTAAGCGGCATATCACTGCTCTGATGATTTAAGCCGTTATTTTAAATGTCACACTCATACCTGTAAATACACCTGAAAGAAGATAATAATCAGTAATTCAATGACGACAGTTAATTATATGAAGTATCTGAACTCATAACATTTTCTGACTCTACAGTATATTTTTCAAAGGAAATAACATTAGCTAAGCCCTTTTCTGGACATTGGCAGTGAGAGTCTGGGAGCATTCCTCAAAAGCGGGTCTGAGGAACACTCTTAATAAGAGATAGTCCACAAAAATTAAATTTGGTTGTCACATTAGGAGAATTATATATAATATCCACTGCTTCACTAATGTCCCTTCTTGGATACTTCAAGGTATACTGGTGCATTCAATGCTTTGAGAGATCCTACAGGAAAGACATGTACAAAGCGTTGTTTTTCTAAGCTTTTTGCTCAGAGAAACTTTTTTTTTAATCTAACACTTGGCATTCCAGAAACCTGGTCTAACTAAGGTAGTGACTAGTAACTAGCAGTCATTTCATTCTCCTATTTTTATTATACTTTTTATATTTCCTGATACATGTTTATAATGTATATTGTAGGTATATTTATTCATTTGTTACTCATTCAGCAAATATTTGAGGAAATTCTCTGTGCCAAGGACTGTTGGGTGCTGGGATACATCAATTCAATCGTATATTTTAATTTTGTTTTCAAAATATATGATAACTTAGTTGCTAATGTAAGTAACAAATTATATTTAAAAATCAAAGTATTGAAATATATCAAATATAGACTATCTTAAGTCAAGTGTTCAGAAAAATGCAAAATAATAGATTTTTTTTATTACATGTCATTTGGGCACCTTGAACTGCTCAGGGACCTTATTTATTGTTGTGACTCCCTGGAATATGACAATGATGCATTTCAATAACTCATCGTTATGAGATTTAGAATCAGAATCAAAGAAATTCAAAACCATTAATTCTAGCTGCTCGCTTTAGCTGAATTTCTATGATCTCAACCAGGCCTTTCAAATGTTTTAAAAATCAGATCACGAACAAAATTTTATAAGCCGCCTATCTTAGAATGTGAATTTAGAATTGCACAAACCTGGCCCATTTTTTCAATTGTAAAGTGAGTTAGGTTAGAATATCTATTTTTAGGAATAGTAAGCTTTTTAAAAGTTAACTGCAGCTCCCAGCCATAGGTTTGAATAACAGCATGTGGGGGGCGGGGCGGGGAGTGGGGAGGGAGGGGAAGTAATTCTAAGCCTCATTCTCATGTAGCTGGTGCCACTTCAGTGACATCACTGAAGTTGCAAGGACTGCCAAGTTAATCTGGTCAACTGGTTTTCACAAACTACACACCTGTTCAATTATTCCTTTCATTTGCTGGTAGAGAAACCCAGTTCAAACTGTCTTTTAAGTACATAAGAATAAAAACCATAATAGAATTCGTACTAAAAACAAACACACACACACACACACAAAAATGTTTTAGGAGATATTGTCTCACTTAGCTCAGTGTGCAGGAGTGTAATTTGCTTTCGTCTAGATCCATGCAGGGACCATGTCCTGAGGACCTTGTGTGTGTGCATCTTTCTCTCCCTCTGGTTTGGCACGGCTGAGGCACGCCCCTCCACCTGCTGCTCCCCGCAGCTGCAGGCTCACACAATCCTTAGAACCAAAAAAATTCAACAGGAGGCGTGTTCTCTTTGTTAATACTTCCCTAGCTTGACTCTCCTTGACTATCATGCCTTATATACTTATGTTGCAACCAATCATAGTGGCCAAGAGAACAGAATGACCTCGTTAGTGAGATGTGAAATATATTTCCGTTTCTAGAGTTGGCACAGACTGATAGTGAATGATGGGGGTGGCGGGGGAGTGTGGTTTTCCAAAAAGAAAATTGAGGTGCAGCTACCAAAAGAAGGGGGGATTGGTGCTAGGCAGGCAAAATCAGCAGGTGCCAATTATAATTTTGTCGAGTGAACAAAATTTTTATAGAACTAAGTAAATAAAAAGAGAAAGTTTCTCATTAGGTGGGCCTAGGGATGAGGGGAGGGAAAGGGGCTCAGAGATGAGCTCATTCAGCCACACCTCTCAGCCCTGAGGGAAGCTGACCATTCTTCATGATTTTCCTGGGATGATCCTGGCTTTTATCTGTTGTCCAGGGTAATTACTTATGGCACCCTTTTTACTCTAAAAGGAGTTCTGGTTTACTTGATAAAATGTAGGGTTGCCAGATCTTGGAGAATCTCTGAGATCTATTATTGTGCATCAAACACAATTATAAAACTTTTGATCTACACCAAGGCATTTATTTTGATAAATATCACTCTTTCACCTGAATAACATGAAGCTCTTGCAGAAGTGTAATTGGGCGTCCTCTCTCATTTTACTTATTTCCTATACAAAATTAAACTTCCTTATCATTTTATACAACTAAGATGTGTGCAACATTACCCATATTTAACAAATTCTATGTTCATTATTGATGGCTTCAGTCTTTCTCAGATTCATTTTCATCACCCTGAAATAGTTTTTGGAAACTTGCTACTCAGTGTGACCCGTGGACCGGCATCATCAACATCAGAGACAACAACACCTGAGAACTTGTTAGAAATGCAGCATCTGGGCCCACTTAAAAAATTCTCTTTCTCCCTCTCACTCCCCGCTCTCTTGCTTCCTCCTCCCCACTCCTTCCTCCCCGCCCCCCACCTTCCTCTCCCCTCCCCCTCTCCCTTGCCTCTGGAGTCCTTCCTCAGACTAACTAAATTAGAATCTCTGAGCATTGGGCTACTACTCCAGGAGTTCCTTTAATTTTGATCAATTGGTGAAAAACTTGAGTTTTTGTTCCTTTGAAAAACATTTATTCATTATTAAGTAATAGTTTAGCCAATAATATACTCTAGGTTGGCATTTGTTTTCCCTTAATCATTTAAAGATTTAAAAGATTTTTACGCTTTTCTGTCTTTAATTGCTGTTCCTTGGAAATCTGTTGAGAACAAAGTTTATTTTCTTTGCAGATACTCTGAGTTTTTAATTGCTAATTGCTATTAAAATTTTTCATTTTCTTTGATTTGGGAAGTTTTACTCCATGGCGATTAGGTATATATTCCTTCTTATTACCTTTAGAATTTGTTGTGTTCTCTTACTCTGAGGATTCATGTTCTTCATCACATTTGAAACGTCTTAGCCATATTATTTTCCAACATTCTATTCATTTTTTTTCATGGAAAGCAAGTTAGATGTATGCTTTCGTTTTATCTTACTCTGTATCTCATATTTCTTATTTTAATCTTTTCTCTCTCTTCAGCATTCTGGATAAATTCTATCTTTTAATTCTAATAGGCTACTAAATATGTATATTGACTTTTTATTTTGATGATGTTATTTCACTTCTTAAATTTCTGTTTAGAATATTTTATTTCTAGAAGTTTTTTTTAAAAAAATCTGGCTCATCTTTCAATGGTGTCTTTCTTTTCTGCTTATTTCAATTCTTTTTTTAAAAAATATTTAAACAGTTATGTTATAATCTGAATCTCATAATTTTAATATCAAAAGCCTTTTTTTTCTGTTGTTTCTTCTATTACTGCTTATCGACACTTGTTTCCTTGTTTATTTTACAATTTTGGAGTGTTAACTTATGTTATGTGAAATTGATCTGTGACTATTTTTTGAGACCTGAACTGAAGATACATTCCATCCTTGCAGAGAAATTGGTGTTGGCTTCTGGTAGGTTCTATAAAATACAACCGACTCCTGACCACTTTGATTTCTTGTCTTGGAGTTTCCCAATATATGTGGTTATGTACATTTTGAGAACAAATTTGCCTGAAGGCAGGCATATGGTGATGAATTTTTAAGAACGTACTTTTTTCCTATATAGAATTCAGCACTCGATAAATAAATTCTCTTGCCTGTCTCTTTGATGACTGGTGTTGTGGAGTTTTGTTTTGTTTGTTTTGTTGCTGTTGTTTTTAATTCCACCTGTTCCCTGAGGGGGAATGCCCAAGCTTCAAATCATTCATGCTGTTAATGAGTAAAGTGGGGCTCAGAGTTTGACAGCACCTGGGAGGCAGAGATGAAAAAAGGACCCAGATCTTCTCCAATCATTTCCTCCCCAACGAAACAAGCACAAAAATAGTAACCCTTTCTTATAAGAATGGCTTCACCTTTGCCCCCAGTTGGACAAGTAACAGCAAGATTCATTTATTCCTCATGGTTAAGTTTGATGAATTGTAGAAATAGGTTACTTAGATATATTTTAAGAATCACAAGAACATAAAAAAGTCATGTGGGATAAAACTTATAGTCCACACTATTCAGTTTTTGTCTTTTATAGTAGCACCAAGGGACAATGGTGTGACATGATGATATTTGCCCTTTGTGATATTGTCCTCAAAGGGGGCATCCCTAACTGGGAAAGATCTATCATCCAAGAATTTCTCTAAACTCTTCTTGAACTCTCATTATATTTTTGGTTTGTACAACCTTAAAGCATGGCTTTACGTGGAACTCATCTTATACTAGTCAGGACATGGGCTAAATAACCCTGTGGTCCTTTTAAAATATAACTTTAAGTATCATAAATCTTATTGTATAAATAGACTCTGCAGATGGCGGGTGTATAGTAGAGTGTTGTAAAGCATAGACTCGGAAGTCAAACAGGCTATGTTCACCCACAGGCTTTATCCTTGTGTCCTAGCTGTGTGACCTTGGGCAAAATTTTTCATTATTCTGAACCTCCGTTTCCTCTCCCGGAAATTGGCAATGATATTAGGGTTATCATACATAGGGTTACTGTGAAAAATGAGTAAGATAATGCATGTAAAATCACATAGCACAAGGCTTATAGTAAACAGTCCAATGAAGCTATTCTTAGTAGTGCCATTATTGATGTTTTTATTATTGTCAGTGAGTAATATTTCATCATGGTCATAAACATTATCAAAAAAGTGAATATGATGACCCCATTTCATAGTTTTTTTAATCATCTGTTGGGGAGGGGGTGATGGGAAGAATAGGATATGAGAGGGATGGTGTCAACACACATTCAAACTATTTAGATTTATGGTACCAGTGTATACCAAATAAATCACTGACCATTCAGAAAACAATTAATGTATTTTGGAGGTGCTATTGTGAGAGTCCTATATTTTGGTGGTGGGGGGAGGGAAGAGAGAGAGAGATAAACTAAGCAAGTAAATAAGGTCACATGGGGTTCCACCCTGGATTTTACCCTTATAAAAATAGACTCTGATATTTTGCCTTTGGGTTCCCTCAATTATTTTATTTTTGCCAAAAAGCCTGTGGCATGGAATAGCTCTAACGTTAATAAAATTGAATGGTTTTCCCTGGAAAGTGGCCTCTCTACTCTTTCTTAAATGTCTCAGTCTGCCCTGACATTTACTTTGCACAAGTAACAACACTCAATTTCCATTGACATTATCTTCTAAATACAATCAAATCAAAAATCACCAACATCATTCTCATTCCTCTCCTGCAAGGACAGGGCCTCGCTGATAACTTCTACTTCAGTAACCTCTGATTTCACCACTCAAGGGCTCTGTGTGGTTTTCTATTGGACCAGAGTCAGAGGTGTTCATGTAAAACAGGTGATTCCCATCAGCAAAGGTGCACGATGTTGGCATTTGCCTTTAATTGGACTTTCCTCCCACTGAGCGTGGAGACTGTGAATCAGCAGGTCCCCGCCGGTGACATGTACCAACTGGAGCCTGCATCATCAGGGACTTTGCCAAGAACATACTACTTTCATTTTCCACAGGGCCTTGTGCTAAAATCTGTAGGTTGGAAGAATTGAAGTGAATCTTCTAAGAAATGGTCGTGAGCGTTTAGGATGTTCTAACTTAGTTTACATAAGCATTGACTGTGTTCTGTGGTACTTTCAATTCCAGAATAAATCTACTGAGGTTTGCTGGCAAAATTCAGAATTTATTCTTCAAACACTTACCATATGAGTGACCTTTGGAGGTTACTTAAGCTCTCTAAGCCTCAGTTGTCTCATCTGTAAAATGAGAATAAATGTGAAAAATTATTTTAGAATTATATGAGAGTTGAATGAGGTAGTTCAAGTATAGTACTTTGAGTGCCTGACATAATTTTATATGTGTTTGTGTATGTGTGTAATTCAGACATATAAGCTTAATATTAATCTTAATTTTAACCTATACTAGGTACTATTCACAAATGGTCTGAGATCACCATTCTTCAGTTTATATCTGGAAAGCAAAGTGGGCAATTGAAGACATTACTTTCAATTCAGTCCAAATTTTATCTGTGCTTGATGTACCAGGATAGTTGAGGGAAAAACACACATTATCTGGATAATTTCTCAATATGAGGGAAGAGGAAATTCCATATGTTGAATTGTCTTTTGTACCCTTTGGATAACTAACCAACCAGGTGTGCCTGAGGCTGAAGGAGTTTCTGGAATGCAGCATTGTATCTGCAAAAACCAGGACAGTCCCCAGCAAACCGGATGCGTTTGATCACCTTATACGTTATAGCTCCTAATAAATAACTGTAAGGCACTCAAATCTGATGAGCTCTTGAGCAACACACAGGTCTCCTGTAAATTTTTAAAATCCTTCAGTGGAGAAAGTGCCAAGAGAGGGATAGAGAGAGGGGGAATGTAGCCTTGTAACTGCTTTCAGCTTGGATTGAAGTCAAAGGCATTGAAGTCTGGAGGTGGTTGGTTTCTGGGTCCATGCAGTAGTCTAGCAATGTCTTTGAGGACTGGAGATTCTCTGTATTAGTGCTGGCCATGTTTGCCTCTGGCTCACATTCAGACTCACCTTCAAGCATCTCACTCTCCCATGAGTGCATCCAAACCAGACAGGCAAACCTGGGGAAGAGCTTGCCTCAGGCACATCTCTTTTTTCATCAGGGAGTAGCATTTTCAGACTCTAACCCTGCCTGTTTTCCCTTATGTTTCCCTTAGATAAATCTGCCCACCCATCAATCAATCAAGCTGGTGTGTACGATTACTAGACAACTAGACAACACGTAGGTCGCCCTCTGGGCTAAGTAAGGGGCTGACCTTCTAGTATAAATAAAAATGGGGTTTGGTTAGGAAGGAAGGAGGGATATTGGAGAAACAATTGATGGCTATTGAGTAGGCCAGCAACGGTGCCTGCCACAGGAGGGAAAGCGGGGGCAGTCCATCTCTGTAATGTCCACGTTTGTTCTTTAGTCAGCCACCTAGCCCACTGATGTTAGTGCTTCTTGCTGTTGATATCCCAGGTACCTGACTGTAAGAGGAATGTGGCAGGTGTGCCACCATCTGTCAGTCGGTATAGATCATAAGGTCTAGGGAATTCAAATGAAACTTCTGGATATCTCAGTTTCTCGATCCGCTGCTTAAGAAATGGCCAGATACCTTCTATACTGGAAGAGGAGTCTAAGGAAAAGACAGTAAGCGACTCTCCATTCCGAAGTTTATTTCCTGCCTGCAAATCAAATAAGATATTGATCTTTAATCTCAGGAGAAAGTCTTTCCTTGGAACCTCAATGCCCCAATTCTCATAACAAAGTCCCCAACAAAGGCATTATGATCTGGTTTCTCACCTTTGAAAATCTTTCTCTACTCCCTGAGTCACTCCCTCTCCCTCCTTCCTGGGGTTGGGTTTGTTTATTTTGGGGTGAGCATTCAAGGCCATTGAAGTAAACCTTCCTTAGCTCCACCCAGACCCCCTGATGAAAAAAAAATACAGCTCGTGTGTTCAGCCAAGGATCGAACCCTTGTTTATCAGAGACTTGCCTTGTGCTGTCCAGGTTTGTTGTCTCTTCTATACCCCTTACGTCTCTTAGGATGGTGTTATGAGGTTTCGTTAACTAATGATTATGCTGTTTAATACATGTTAGAAATGTTCTACAGATATTAAGTACTGTTGCTCTGTGGGTCATTCCCTATTTGCATTAATACGATTTCCAGCATCTTCTGTGCCCTCTAATACGCATGGGGGTATAGATCCCTTGAGCATTTCTGGCTTCTCAGAAACAAAACGATGTCAGTACAGTGTAGATTTATTTTTCTCTTTTCACTTTTAGATGATTCTTAAAACCTTTCTGGGAGACCTTGAGTGAGAATGATCTGGGAAACAGTGACTTCTGATAGTAAAGGCCTAATGTATAAAAAATTCAATCAGGAGTTAAGGAATAAGTGAGCAGTCACATGGTGCTGCATTTTCATTGAGCACGCATTTAATGTAGCCATAGGCTGCTCCTTCTATTTGAAATTTCCAAACCAAACTTAACAAATGAATTATGAAGTTAAGAAACAGTGGGTGTGTTTCCAGGGAAGCCAGGATGATTTGGGTGGAGTTCTTCTACCTGCCAAGTTTCTCAGTATATTATGGCATGTTTCTCTATATATTTCTTTATGGTTTCTATCTGTTCAGGCACACAGCCAACAATTTGTTTAGACATGGGAAAATGAGTAACCTGCTTTAAAATCATACCATTTGTAGGTTGTGGACAAAGTCCTGAATGAGAATAAGAAAATAGAAAACCTTCATTGAATTGGTTTGGTGAATGTAGTTTTCTGGCAAAAGAAATATGTGAACATCTCTTGCCCAAGAAGGACGATGTATAAAGAAGAGAGAAACACATCAGACTGGTTTGTCCTTGCCCCTAAAGACAGTAAGGTGGAGGAAGCATACAGCAAGTGAAACACAAATCCATATTAGATGGCACGAAGAATTGGTTTAAACAAAGCTTTGAACATCCTACTCACAAATGTTCTGTAGTGTGTTGGGTTTTTTTCTGATGTGCCACCCTCAGCTGCTCCGTGTCACTTCTTGAAACTGTAGTCACGCATCACACCTGCTGAGTTTTTCACCTCAGCCCCCAAATTGGAGGAAAATCCACCTTGTACTATTTGTACTTTGTTGGGGGTAGAGGGCAGGGTGGTAGATGGGGGAGCGAGTACCTGTAATTAAGCATAATGATTTAAAATATAGCTTTCAAAAGAGGAACATTCTTAGATATACCAGTGGTTGTAGGTCACAGGCTGTGCTTTCCTTGCTAATAATTGCAAAATCCGTTGCTGTCTCCTTTGAGTTTTTTTTAATAAAAGACTATTAAAACTGAATAAAAGCTTAATAAGTAGATTAGTTAGAACAATAGTCCTCATGAGAATGTTTTGATTCTGAGTATAGCTGCTAAAGATAACCCTAAATGCAATCAGGTTTAGCTCCCTGCCTATGTGAAAGGAAGGTAATACCCTCAGAGATTTTGCCAACAGATGACATTATTTTTTAAGTGTCTCATTCTACATTTAAATTAGTCTTTCCTCTGGGCACCAGCAACAAAACCTTTGTTAAGAATCACCAGAGAAACAGAGCTCTGAATAAATGCTCAGTGGAAAATTATTTTCGAGAATTTGGTTTTAGATGTTTCATATCAAAAAGATGGATGGCGGAGCATCCGAGAGGGAGCGCTTTGTGATCCTTCTCTGTCCTCTTTGTAATTTTAAGGATCAAAACTCCCAAGGTGGCCAAGAGATAAGGACAAAAGGAGCGGTGTGAATTTATTAAACACATCCACGTTATAAAGGGCAATGCGACCCAATGTCAGTGATGGTGTGTCCACATCCTCTCCTCTTTGTTTCACGTTATTAATCTCATTCCCCTTGGCCAAATATATTCATTCATTTTCTCTCCCTCTCCTTTTCTTTCTCTTCTCTCCATACGCCAATTTTCTCTCTACATTAAAAGATCTGTATGACACTCAGGAAAAACTTGTCTGTAGACTCGATCATCCGAATTATATTGGCCTTTAGTCCTCAGGTAAGTTCTTCAGACAAGGTAATACAGTCAATCCTGATATTCTTTATTACTTTCTAGGACCTGCATATTCATGGGGGGCTGCCTTCCAGTTTCCATCTCCATCCCTCCCTTTCTTCTTTGAAAGGTATCTCCTTTCATATGTCCCGACGTCAGTCACCTCTAGGTTACACGTGCCGTTTTCAACAGCCTGCTGGGCAGCTGTCAAGTTCCAAAGAAGCCCTTGGTTGCTCCGTTTCACCATCCTCCATTGACAAGTTTCCTTTCCTGTGCATCCTTTCCTGCTCCTCCTTGGTTGTCCCCCGAACCATTTTATTCACTCAGAAACTTCATCTCTGTTCTAACAGGGGAGACTAGGAAACCTAGCACTGTCTCCACTGTGTGAGTTTATGAAGTTCTCTGTTATCAGATGAAGGAACGGGACCCTTTCATTTGCCTGTCTACACTTGTCCAGATATGACAATAAACGTGGGCTCAGTTTTCTTTTCGCCCACCTTTGGAATTAAGCCCTTGACCTCATCGTAATTAAAGGATAAAGAGTATAGAAGTGCTTAGCATCACTAATATGGTTTGGTCTCACGCACATATGCTTCACCCCATAGCTCTCTTGAGAGGTGGCTAGTAGACATTTGCTTTGTAAAGATAATGCAAATTAAAATGAAATTTATTTGGGGACTGTTAATTTATAACAGTTTTGAAATAATTGGAGAAGCATTTGAGAGTCCATCATATTTATTTAACATCATCATAGAACTGATTAGGAATCAATCACTCACTCTATTATTTTATAATCATGTCAGGGCTTATAGCAGTGTGACCAATGTGTAGATGTCATTTCTTAGACGGCCATTTCTACACCTCTACCCGTGGGTAGGACTCAATAAAATAATTCAAGTCGTATATTACTATTTAATAACTTGCATGCCTTGGGTGATGGGAAATATCTACATTTAATTTTTTATACTAGTGTTTCCAATTTTGCAATGTGCATATACCATTTCCACGACGAGAAAAGAGGGAAGTTGTTCTAATGTTTGAATAAAATCCTGTTCCCATTCACACTTTTATTTGGCCTCCACGCAAAAACAAGTTTGCTCATTCCAGATCAAGAGGAAAGCTGGTCCTCATGCTCGCTCACTGGGGAAGTTCTCTGAAACGTGGAGCCTCTCTTCCAGGCCCTGACATTCATTCCTTCACTAAGATGTATTGAACACCCACAATGTAGCCTGGATTTCACGTATTTGAGATTACTGTCAGGCCTGTGATGGGCAGGCTTCAGTGCTTAGCATAAAGGATGTTTGTGGTAGCATTAGGAGATAACATTCAATTAGCAAACAGAAGATACAAATCATAGTTCAAATACTGACTCCCACGTTGGTGGCCTCAGAAAAAGGGGTAAGGTTGAGAGACCCCAATTTAATCTACAGCATCTATTAAATTTGGACCCTGGAGACACATGCCTGCAAACACCTATTTTTTTTTTTTTTTGAGTGTAGAACAATTCATATTATATACACCCTTCTACTGACCTGTCTCTTTGAACCCTGCAGGCACTTGACGACTGATGAAAAAATAATACTGCGTGCTCTTGGGGCTATTGCAAACGCTTTTGTGTCTATAAAAGCTCTTATTTTTTTCCATCTTATGGGAGAGTTTCTGTGGAGAGAGGCTGCGTAGAAAAACTGAGATAGCATGGTCTAAACCCCAGGGGCATGAATGACATTGTATCCATGGAGCAGAGTTAGAATGTTCTATAATGATGTCATTAGACTCCTGAGAAAGCTAACTTATTGCTGACTACAATGTCCCTGTTACATTCTCTTTAAAAGAGGAATCAACTCCAGGGCGTGTGGCTGCTAGTATGTCTTGACATTGAGTAGCTGTGCCTCCAGTCACTCTGCGGAAGCCATCCGACCTTCCCGCCTGCAGTTTAGTCAACTCAGCTGCCCTTCCGATAGAGACAAACGAATTTCCAGGATTATGCAGGTCAAGTCAGCGGGGTCAAAAGCTGATTATTCAGTCATGCCATCACCTGTGTTCTACTTTGGCATCTTAGAGCGTTTATTCTGTTGGTCCTCACCTTTGATTTGGTGTCCTAAAATATTTCTTCCTGCGAAAGTACATATGCAACTCAAATACAGCGACCTACAACTGATGGGTATAGCACGTTCAAAACCTTTCCCAGGGAGGCAGATGCCCAAAACAGACATTCTAAAACATGTCTTTGAAAGATGTAATTATAGCAGGGAAAAAATTAATAAGAAAAGACATTAAAAATTGAGACCAAGCTTCTGTAGCTTATTAGCTATGTAACCTCAGGCAAGTTATTTCACCTCTACTTCCTCCCCGCATGTAAAGTGGGGGCAGTGATAGCACCTCCCTCTTGGGGTGGATCAAGTGAGATAGTTATGTAAAACACTTGGCAAGTGTTGGCTCAGAGATGGTAGCGGCACTGATGAATGGCAGGGTGCAGGAGTCACTGTATCTGGATTTTTATCAGAGCAGTATCAGTTAACAGAAATGCAATCTTCCTAAACCCAGAATTTAGATTGTGTTTATGTACCAGCGGGTCACATTGTCAGCACCGAAGCTTTTGTAAATGTCTCCCTATCAAAACACCCCTATCAAAACACCACAATCTTTATGTCCTTGGACTGGGCGTAAGCTCTAGCCTCAGACAGCTCGAAATTTGCATTCCCACATCCGCATTCTCCGTTTCTCTGTGCTGACAAAAACATGCGAGGAAGTAAATCCTCACCTTAGGAACACTCATTCTGTCAAACTGAGGTGCTGTCTAGTGAATGTCGGGAAACACATCACCCACTAATACACAAGCACTCTGAAAACATGGAGCAATCCCAGTTGCCAATATGATTATAATGAGGTTTTAAAGTGAGATTGTAGTCTTAACGAGATTGACATGGTTTGTTAATGGCCTGTGCATCTTTTGAATTGGGAAAGATAAATATCTTGTCTCTAGTTGTTTACTGTGACACACAAAGACTTTTGGCATACCTGCTGATGTTAAATTAAAAACCTTAGGATGTGGAATTTGACAAAAAATGGTCACACAAGGCTCACAATAAGAGAAAAAGGGATCTATATAAGGACAAGATGGTCCTGTCTCTCCTTTAACAGTCTTTGGCTTTCAAACCATGCATTTCCATTGTGCAGCTTTGCACTTGCCGCTGATCTCTTCCCTTGGACCAAGCCGGCCTAATATGTTTTTGCTACACGCCATTGCTGTGTCTGATTGCACCAGCATCCCCAGCTTTAATCATAGCATCCCTGGCGTCATTTGAAGATGAGACTCATGTTTACAGAATCTTAGGATATTTTTATTGACCAACATCATTTAAGGACTTTACTGTGAGAAACAATCTAAGTCTCCACATACACTTGTTAATAGGGTGCACATGGGGGGTAGGGATGACCCTCTAATACTTAGGTGATTTTATTTCGGAAGTTGTATATCTCTATCAATATAATGGGGGAAAAAATAGTAATACCTAGCTCAAAGGGAGTCACTGAGAGATAGCACAAGTTCAATACTCAATATACAGCAGACATTGAGTTATAAGTCAGAGAGTGGCATTCTCATATAGAGAGTACAAGGCAAATATTATTTATCCAGATAATACTGTACTGCAAACTTTTCTGCTCTCTGTATTTCCCCATCATCCAGTAGTTGTACATGTGTTAGGTAACCTGGATAATATAGAAATGTCAGCGTCAGCGATCAATCTGACTTTCAAAAGCTCTGGAGTATTTACTGACCCCACAATACTTGACGCCACCTGGAACAGGCGAGGTACCATCTCAAGCACATTCATGGAGCCAGCTTCGAAAAAAGGAATCCTACCTGCTAAACCCCGTTGCACCACAACCGCTCACTAGATCTATTTACATGGCACTTTTATTCTACACCTGGTCAATTTTTCCAGAACATGGGTGTTACAAGTATCACCATTTTCGTGACAAGTCAATTCTATACATTTTTGTATATATCTTTTTCCACTCCTGCTATGTGTGGTTCAAACTTCAGCCTTTTTCAATCCAGATTTTTTTTTTCCTCTTAGAAATGAAACATCTTTATCTTAATAACACCTTGCTTTATTCGTTCTTCTCTGCCCAGTCCTAAACAATTACTCTATAAATCAACACTCAAACAGGAAAGAAAAAGAAAGAAAGAAAGAAAGAAAGAAAGAAAGAAAGAAAGAAAGAAAGAAAGAAAGAAAAGAGAAAAAGGAAGAAAGAAAAGAGAAAAAGAAAGAGGAAGGAAGGAAGGAAGGTAGGTGGGGAGAGATGGAGGGAGAGGGAAAGAAGGAAAGAAGAAGGAAAGCAAACATAGTTCTTGATTTCTTTAGGAATATCTAGTCTTGGTAAAAAGGAAAAATCAATACCCCAGCACTTTATACGTATTTCTAATGCCTGGTACTCAAGAGTACTTTGCAAATTAATAAGTGAATGTGAGACTGTGTACAAAGCTATATGGCAAGTGCAAAACTACTCTGTCCCACGAAGAACGTGTATATTTGTGTCTGCTCAGGAATAGTGTGATCACGGTTGAGGGCTATCAGTCACGAGGTCTTCCTGGAAAAATGGCAAATGATTCAGTTCCAGAAGCTAAAAAGGGAGTTTGGGATGACAAATTTTAATTCTGCCCGCTCTTTTCTTCTGCACTCACATCCCATGAATAATATGTTTTCAGTAATCCGCCGTGTCCTTTGCTGAAACAATGCTTCATAGAATTAAACATCCATTCCCTTCACTCCTGAAATGGCCTTGGAAAAGTTGGAGAGATTTTGTGAATCTAGTGCTTGTTGTCATCAAGGAAACGTCAAACTAATTAAACTATGTGAGAAAAGCCAGCTGAAAACAGCCTCTCAGAGTCAACTGATACCTGTAGGTAATTCTCTCAGCTCCTTCTCTGCATGTTGTACAATGTGGGCACAAAGAGGTCGGTGGCCTTGTCCTCTGTCCCCACTCACACTCTTCCACCCGCCTTGCAACGTGCAGAGGATAAAGGAATGCCGTCAAATGTCTTACTCAGCTCCAAGTGTAACAACCCCCAACACGTGTTTAACAACATTGCAGAGGGCTTCCAGTTATATCTCAAGAGGACGACATAACCCGAAACAATTCCGTAAACATAGTGTATTTTAATCGTTCTTAGCAATACGTACAATTTTATAAAACCTTTATGCAAAACACGTAGTCCGTTTCCCTTGGCTGTGTTATTTGAGCATATCACTCATTCCACCACGTAGATCTTTCTAGAGCTGCAAGAAAACACTTCTCATGACTTAGTACGAGAATAGAGATTAAAGACCAAGTGCTGTTTTTTTTTTTTTTTTCAGACATTATTACATGGATGGCTGATAGTATTATTGGTTGATAAGCAAATCAGAGCTAAAGTTTTACCAAAATCTACTGATATTTATGGAACATGTTTTGTGTCCTAACTGTATATCTGTTTTCTTCATGTTTTTCTAACTCTTATTCACCACTCAAAAAAACATTATTATTTTTAAAATTTTACTTTTCAACATAAAACTCTATAGGAAGCTTCAAATGTTTTTTTACCATATAGTTAGAAAATATGGTTTAAAATATAATAATTTAAGAAAATACTATACCCTATTTGTTGATGATATTAGAAATAGAGATTTAAAGATAAATTTGAATAGAATATGATAAATTATTAATCTCTCTTCCCCAAAATTAAAAGATTCAAGCTATTACATTGTTTATAATGTGAAAGAATTGGGAATAGTCTAAATGTTTATCAATAAGCTGGTTAAATAAATTGCTGTATTAATGTGAAAAAATAATATACGACTATTAAAATCATGATGTAGAACAATATTTTAACAATGGAATAGTGTTTGTAGTATATCATGAAATTTTAAATGACTGTTCCTCTCATGTACAAGAATAGATTTTAATGCAATAGATTTTAATCTTTAATTAAAGATTAGAAATATCGGAAATAAAATTATGGCTATTTCCTAACAGTGACAGTACAGATGAGTTTTTTCTTTCTTTCATTTTTTTTAACATTTTTGGATTTTCTAAATTCTCTTCAATGAACATATGCTATATTTCTAATCAGGGAAATGTATTTCTTTTTAAAAAACAGAAATCAAACACTTATTATTACTTCTTTAAGTCCCAGCCCTCAAAATAAGTCATAAAAGGGGCCCCTGTATTCTCGATGCAGAGCCTTTTTTTTTCATTTTAAGGGCAGTGGTATAGTGTCTGGAGATCAGTAAAAATAGCTAATAAGCCGATCCTACATGCAGAGTGAATCTTCTCTGTCCTCTGTGTTCCCAGAGCAGTCCGTGACGACCCCTTACTTGTTGATTAGTCAGTCATTGGTTCTCCCGACCACCATGAGCCTGCATCTTATTTGAGGCAAAAAAGGTGCATCATATTTTTAGGCATTCAATAAATTTTCATGGAGTAAGTGAGTGTGCGAGTGAAATAGAAGAAAACCTGCCAATCAGACCAGAAATGCAGACAAGACTCTCTCTCACATTTTCTTGGCTGACTTTGTCTGTTTAATTGCTTCAACTCTGTATTTCCTTTACCTATCTAGCTTCAGCCTAAATGTTGAATATTGTATTTTCCCTCAAAGAATGTCAATAAAGATTTTTTTTTTTTTCAATTACTGTCATAGGGAATGTTTCCCTTTAGGAAAACTAAAATTTAATAACTTTTCTTCAGCAAACTTGATGATCTTTTTATTCTTGTCATGATGACTGTCGTCAATCAGTAGTCAGTTGGAAATCGAGCTGAACATAAAGTGATTAAAAGAAAACCAAAACACAAATGTACCCTCTTGAAAAGCTAATCACATTATGAGGCTCTAAGCCTGAGTTATGAGGTAGCTGTGGCTGGCTGGGTTTTGATGAAGCACCTATAATTTCATATCAGCTGCCACAGGACTACTTCCTGTAGCCTTTCTGGTTTTTTCTCTAACTTTAAAATATGATTTACCCTGTTATGATGTACTTAAACAGTCTTCAAGATCTACCTAGGAAACAATCGTATTAATTAATATTGTTAAACCGTATTGCTATAAGATACTTATTTTTCCACAATCACACGGTGATATTCAAGTGGTAAAAATAAAATAGGCAGTTTTCTAGATTCCAAAGCTCTGAGTGTTAGAATAAAAGCATTTTCTCAATTTAGGAATTCTGGTATGAATTCATATATTATCAGCAAGTACTATAGATGTACTTGTTTGAAAACATGAGCATTATTTTTGTTCAGTGTAGATTAAGAGTAATTAGACTTTTTTTCTCAAGTGAAGGGGGTATATGATCATGATGAATTTATATATCAAATTCATAATTCAACTCAATTCGTTTTCTCTCTTGGTGCTGAATGTAAGTTTTATCTTAGAAAGGGCAATTTAATAGGGAGAAACCTTAGAAACTCACTTCTTCGTCTGTTTTCCTGAAATGCATTATTAGAAATGGGCACTCTCATTATAACGCAGTTTAGAGTTTTTTTTTTTTTTTTTTTTTTCTGGAACGATATTCAGCAGAAAGAGTTCACTTATACTGGTGAAGAAACTAAAGCAAACGTCTTCCATCTCCACATGTGGGAAAGAAAGCCAGCACTTTTCTTCCAGTGGTCACCTGGGATAGGCTAGGATCTTTCTAGAATGAATAGCAATGACTTAGGCTTCATCATGGTAACAGCATTTTAAAGTCAGCTGTTTTTCATTGGCAAGCTATTTCTTTGTTTTTTTTAAGTGAACACAGATTTTTGTGACCACCTGGTTAAATATCAGAGCCTGTCTCTGCATCGCCTTTGTCACTCTGTAAGATGCAGACATGGAGAAAGCATCCGTCGGGCTCTGGCGGACTTTCCCTCTCACGCTCCCCATAGGCTTTGCAGCCTAATTATTTAATTAATCACTCCATTCCTTTCAAACAACGTTGAACTTATTTTATGCTGGGTTATGACAGTACTTGGCACTGGGGATGGTGATAAAAAAAAAATGAATCCCTGCCTTTATACTTACGGATTTATAGAGAAAACAAGCATAGATAGAGGCCGTAAGAAAAAATATATAGGGTACGCTAATAGGTTAAAATAAAACTCCCTGAGAAAATAATAATAGGAGTAAATCTGAAGGATAAAGAAGGAATTCAGCAAAAGAGTTAGGAGAGAGGTTTCTAGCAAAGATGAATTATAATCAGATTTGATGGAATGGTGGTTTAAAGAACCAAAGTCACAGGAGAGAGAAAAGGATAGAAATGAAGGGGGGAGGGGGTACGCGGGTAAGAATTCAGAAAGGCCTCTGAGTTACAGTTAGGATGTTATGTTAAGGACAGAGAAATATATTAGTACATATTTATATATAGTGGCATGGAGAGATCCACAGTTCAAAAAGCCCAAGCTTTGGAAAACAAGAGGACAGGCAGGAACCAGCTAAGAAGCTCTAAGAGCTTGTAACACCATGAGGATGGTAGCGAGACTGACAGGAGGGTGTGGAGACGCACAGCATTGGACAGTCACCAGGCAGAAAGGGCAAGACATTGAGATCAAAGCACATATCTGAGAAACACCTTTGTCATTCTGAATTATGACTTATTTTGCTTTATCTCTCATGAAACTATGAGTCGTTTACAGGCACTTGAAAAAAAATGTAGAATCTAACTCACTACTAGACACATCTTAGGTACTAAGTACATATTAAGAAATAAACCTCAATCGATTCTATGTTATAAACTGTCTTTACATGATGTTATTATATTGGCGCCTCTAGGAAACAGTTTCAATACAATTGCAAAGAAAGAAGTTGTGATTTAAGCAGCTAACTATGTAATGGTTTTCAAATTGAATTTTCTGTTTTACATTTTAAAACAATAATGAAGTTAAACTTCGAATCGAGAGTGTTTACTCTGTAATTAGATATATGTATGAATTGTTGGGTAAGGTCCCTAAATCAGCAGTTGAAATCACACTTCCAACAGTAATGTTTGAATTATTTTAGACCTTTTCTATCATTTACACACACACACACACACACACACACACACACACACACACTCACACAGAGAGCTTGTTTTTCTTTTTTAATAAAAAGGTGATTATGCACTACATATACTTACAACTTTCTTTTTTCTAATAAAATATTTTGGATCTTTCATTGAGAAAATATATCGAGCTCATTTCCTTTAACAGCTGCAGGTTTTTCCAGAGATGGAAGCGCAATAATTTTATCTTTCTCTTACTAATAAACATTTAAGTTATATCTGTTTATTCGGTGTTTATAAACAGTACTGAAATGGATTTCTTTGTACATATACTTGATTTCCGTATGACGTATGCCTAAAGTTAGACTTAGTGGATCAAGAATATATATTTATTCATATTTTAATTATATATTTGTTGTATACATATATCCATATCCAATTGTGTGTGTATATATGTATATACATATACATTTATAATGTATGTAAACATATACACATATCTGTATGTAATACATACATATGTATAGTCAAATCACCTTCCAAAAATGTGAAAATTTGGTCCACCAGCAGTAGTACAGAAGTACCCAGTTTTCCATAATCTCATCGAAAATGGCCAAGATGGAGAAACATTTTCAAGTCTTTCATTTTTGTCCTATGTCTAGGTTATTTCCTAGACTTTACTTCCAAATCACTTATTCACTCTTTAGCTACATCCTTTCTGCCATTGCAGAATTTACACCTTCTCTTAGGGCTCTGTTCTGTGTGTGTGTGTGTGTGCGCGCGCATGCATGCACACACACACACACACATGCACTCTTTTTGTTGAAAGACAGAGTACATGCACAAAGAGAGAATGTTTTTTTTTAATAGAAACTTGTTATTATGGATGCAGTGATCTCTCTTTCACTTCTCTGTGGTTAATAATTATAAACAATTTTGAGAAATTGTTCTTGTGGGATTCTGGCAAACACTTTCCTTTGAGATAGATGAGTCTCTTCCCTCATAATTGTTGGTGTTCCTTATAGTGATTCTTTACTGACCATTGACATTTATAAATACAGTGCATGATGAATCCATACAAAGTGCTGACATGGATGTCATCAGCAGCTTTCTGACTCTTTCGTCGGGAGACCTCTCTCCAGAATGGGAGTGCAAATTCCAGGGCTCAGTAGCTGAGAGATGAGCTATGCCTATAGCACTCTAAGCAGAGTGTTCGTGAAACCGTCAGGCATGGTGGGGACCCTGGGCATAACAGCCAAACTCGTGAGATTGGATACTTGATAAAATGTAACCAAACTCTTTTTTATAGCTTACCTTTGAGAGAATAATGTTACGGTGGTTTGTCCTCCCTGGTTTTATTAGCAAAGAGAAAAATAACAAAGAGGAAAGAAAATAATAATTTCTTTTCCCCAAACGAAACCTTAAAAACAAAATATATAGAGAATATATAAATAAACAAATATATATAAAATCTGAGAATAATCTGAAGATTCTACTACTATTGAAACACATGGTATTTTTTTTAATGTTTTGGATGCTTGTTAACGTAGATTCCTGTGTTAATGAATAGTAATAATAATCACAGCTACACTTATTTTTTAATAGTGGTTGTCATAATGTGTAATAATGGCATATATTTGTTTGGCTGAATATTTATTAACTGTCCCCTGCGACAGGCAGGACCATGTCTCTCTCGCTGAGCAGCAGAGACGGGAAAGTCAAGAAAACAGATGTGGCCTTGGCTGCCATTTTTATGCTACTTTGTCCTAGTTGCGCAAAGGAATGATGGTTCCCGGGATGTCATCTAACTTTCTGGTTGCTGAAATATCACTAACCTCTTAGGAGAAGATCACCGTTTATGGGAAATAGAATAACATCCATTACGTTTATCATTAAAAACTAGAGTGTGCTGTTGTTGTTATAGAAACATCTGGTTGACTGTAAAGGAGTCCCCAAAGCTGCTGATAATTGGGTTTATGTGAGGGGATAAACACAAGGCAACATTAGAAATAACATTGTCATTTTCTCCAGGCCCCAAATAGAATGCTTTCCTGAGATAGGGAAGGCTGTATTTGTCAGACATGAAATTTATGTTCCTATGGAACGGGGTACCTGACATCATGATGAAACTCACAAAAGCCATAAAGAGGTTTGGAAGAAAACAAAATGTTCCCGAGTATAGAAATAATTGATGGAATCATAATGCTGCTAATTTTAATAACAATCAATCTATGAATGGCCTGCCAGCTTCATTCTCTACCACCTTGCACTCTTATTTATGATGATTCTAATGTAATTGGAAGTATTTTTAAATTAAAAATGCATGTAGTACTTGGATAAAAGAAATGCCTCTTGAGTGGCCGGGTGGCCATTGTACTTGCCTATGGCTTCTCGAGCTTTTGAAAAGGACAGAAATCACATTCTGTGTGGAGATGGCAGCGGGACAAGCCAGAGGGTCTCCCACAGCTGGGAAGGGACCCACCTGTGCCAGTTCATCTTCAGTGGTCATAATTCAGTAATAGGATCCTGACCAACACTCAGATTTACTCTGATGAGGAAAAGTATAAAGTGTACACCCAAGCCTCTCTGATGAGGTCTCTAACACCCGCTGGATTCTCCTCCATGAGACAGATGGCCTCAGTCTTGGCTACCTGTCCCAATTGGTTGATGGTCTTTCCAAATGATGCTGCCTGGCTCTTGGCTCTCATGCGGGTGGGCACCAGAGTAGCCTTTCTCCAGGCACTGGCACAGAGCGGGAGGCATTTGCATTCTGGAGGCTCCCAGTCCGTTCCCTGTGCCTACGGCATCAAAAATGCACCACTCTGTATGTGTCTGGTCAGGAATGAGGGTGCACACTGACATTTCGTTTGTGTTGCAAACAACTAAGTCAGCCGGGAGGGAGAATGCATCTGCAACAGATGAAGAAATCGTGTACCCTTAGAGAGAGCTTGGGTAATATTTAAGGAACGATTCCTGAGCACATCATCCATTGTTCTGCACTTGCAAGGTAGGAAACAATGGAAGAATTTAGTAAAATATTTTATTGGAAGAATAAAGCATGCTCTACACTACTGCAAGGACATGAAATTATTTCTTTCCATCACCAGAAGTCCTTTTCCTGTTGATAACAAGATTCGTAGTAGTTGTTGTCACTGTCATAACAAGAACACCCTTCTTTATTCAGCACCAACTCTACTGAACCACCCTCGCAAAATTATCTCAGTTAATTCATGAAAGTATTGCTAACGAGCATACAGGTTGTTAATATCACTGTATTATAGGTGAGAAAAACTGTGGCATGTAGACCGAAAGCCATTAGCCTGAGGATAGCATGGCTTGTGTGTGGAGAACTTATGAAATCTTATGAAATCTTATGAAATCCTATGAAATCTAGATCCTCGGCTCTTGACTCATACCCCATGCTGCTTGGTGGTTCCCATCCTAGTTGCACATTTTAGAAACAGACTCTGAGAACCTCATGTGGAATTGTTAGGGATCTGTAGTTAAGCCTTCTTTCTCATTGCCGCCCCAATTTGGAGCTTCCGAAACCAGCCAACCCGAAAGGAGAATTGTGGAATGTTTGTTCTGTTGAATTTAAATTTTATTTTTGAAAAGTAACTCGCATGTAGTTCAATGAAGAAAAAAATGAAACCATCTGTGAAGAGTAGAAGTTATCTCTTTATTTCCACGTACCCCGTATCTACCATGCCAAAGTGACCTGTCCTCCTGCTTTCATACCCCAAGTGCATGTAATTCTAGGTTTTTATATTCCATCTTGAATCAATCAAGCAAGCAATATTCTCTCCCCTTCGCACTCCCCTTCCCCTTTCTCTTTAATTTACTTTTTCCTAGGGAATCCCTGAGATGATCTTTTAAATACTATTGGGAGGAAATGTGTTTTCAATATCTCAGTGGTTGGTATCGCTGGTTCATTGCTTTATCAGTAATTCTTTTTCAGAGAATTTTCACTTCCACCTAATACTTATAAACTTCTGCCTGGTTCCAGTGCTTGCCAAAGCACCGTGAAAACATAAACGCATTTTTTAATTAAAATCTTTATAAGAGTTTAATTCTAAGCATTATCAAGAGAACTTTGTAGTTGAGGCAATTTATGATAGGTAGGTAATCCATAATGATACACAAAACTCTGTGATAGAAAATTTTTTAAAAAATCAGCTGTTTCTATTGCTAACTGCAGGGTACATTTATCTTTCCAAAAATGATAAAGGGCATAGAGGTTATGAAACACAAAGACCATATAAGAGCACCCATGCGGTTTTTCACCTATAAGGTGTAATGGTTGGTTGCCAGCTTCTAGATAGGTATCAGTTTGTGGAATGCGGCAACCTGAGTTCAAATCTAGTATGGCTACCCATAGTAGTGTCACCTTGAGCAAGTCACTTGCATCTTCTAGTTTTAATTTTCTCACCTGTAAAATGGGAATAAGTGTATGTTTCTCATACAATTGATGTAAAGATTAGAGTAATGCATTAATGCTCTTCAAATAGTGTCTGACGCTTAATAAGACCTAGAATTGATTGATTACTTACTGTTGTTGGCTAAGATCCACTTACCAATCCTGTGGCAAAGGACACCTTGGTAAGGACACACTGAGTTACATGCATGTCAAAAGGGCAGGCCAGCTCCTTCCTCAATGCTTAAGCAATACAGATTTGTGCTTTAATGACCCAAAAGACAGTTTTATGTAGAGTCTATGACTTTTCTCATCCTGAATGTTTTAGATTAGAGATGGAAAAGTTTGCTATCTTGGGTGAATCATGCTGCATGTCTTCATGACTTAGGTGTTTTAAGGAGCTGTGGCACATTCGTGAAGATTTATTTTCTCTCGGGCATCTGTTCCAAAGCCCAAAGGTTTCTGTATGTCAGGCAGAGGTCCGATTTTCTCTAGGTGGGAGCCGCACAGCAGTCACTTTGATTGAGCGAGGGCTTTAAAAATGGAAACATGTTTACAGAGCAGAAAGGCAGGTAGGTCTCGGCATAAGTGAGGCCTGATGAGTTTCTATGGTAACCTCATTTCGTAGCACAAGGGCCATTTTTGTGGAATGAGATGATGTTCAGAGATTTGTTCTGGAATTTTCTTGATGGGCAGCCTAACTATTGGGAATAAGAAAAATAATAATAATAATAAGACTACCATACCACCGTACCACTGAACCTTTGTGGAATGTGAGCGCCATTAAAGGAACACATGCCTTAGATATTAAAAGGAATCGAACTTCACAAAGTAAAGTTCATGACATGTTGGCACATGGGAGGGCCCTCAGCTTTAGAGCCTCACTTGTCATTTGCCAACGACTTGTTGAAATCCTGGAGGAAAAAGACAAAAGTCATAGTACAGAGGTGTCCGGTCTCGTCACCAGATTCCTACTGTTGAAAAAATCTATTATCTAATTTCTTGAAACACATGGCCAGACAAGTATAAAACAAAACAGATATCTAGGAAATGGCGGAAGTTACATCTCTGCTTTAATCTGATCATCCAGCATTTTGTCTCTGAGATTTGGTGATGTGTTCTCAGGTAACCTCAGAGAAAATTGACTCAGGCTGTACCATAGGGTGACAAGACACAATGAAAGTTTGATCTCTTCAAGCCAATCATCTTAAATCAAACGGCACTCACATAACATTTGACTTATTTACATATGTAGAGCATATATACTTATATAACCTGTAGTATCCAGTATAATTGTCAGTACCTTTTTAAAAATTATGTGCATGCAACCAGGTTAGTTCTAAAAACAAGGTGTTTTCTGAAGGAAAAAAAAAAAGGTTTCATTTTTATCACAAAGGAGGGGAGGGCAAAATGGAAGCATTGTCAAGGGAGTTCATTTATTCCCCAACTTATGTATCATGGGAAAACTCTCCATGGGCTGAGTGTTTTCACTTTCTTTGTTCCAGCCTCACATTGATTGATATGCGATTTTGTTCACTTACCATGCTCGCTTTGAGGTCGAGAGTTCACATGTTTTAGTTAAGATATTTTAAGAGAAATTCTAAATGATCACGGTTCTTTAAATATGCTTCAAAAAAAAAAAAAAAACCACAAGCTACTTTATCCATCCAGTTATACACTATTTATAGTAGCAGAACTTAGTACATAGAAACATGGGAGAATTTTCCTTCCTCCTCTTCCTTTCTCTCCCGTCTCTCCAAATGGCACTTTTTTTGCATGCATGCATGTATGAGAAAACATTAGAATAAACAAATAAGCCAAGAAAAAAAGCACTTGAATTGTCAGCAGTCTTACCATTTAGCAGGAATCACTATCAACAACATGAGAAATATGCTTCCAGGGCTTTCTCTACAATTATAAGTAATAAAAAATTAAAACAGTAATAATATTTATATAACACTCTGTGCCGGGCACTTTTACAAATGCTTTACTGTTGATCCTCGGAGAAGCCCCTTGAATGAGGTTCACTATTATTATCACCCCTGATGTATGGGGTTTCAGAGACAGGTCCAGTGACTTCAGCAGGTTTTAAAGGTAGAAGAGTATGTGGCAGAGAGGATTTCTTCTCAGACAGCCCGGGCTCAAGATTACCTGTTCCTAAGTACTCTGTTATATGGCCTCTCAGAGTGTGTATTTTGAAAAAAAAAAAAAAAAATAGCAGTGTATTTCACTTTTTTTTTTTTTTCACTTTATGTATTGTGAACTTTCCCCAAGGTTGCTATGTATTCTATGGCATCATTTTTCATGATTCTCCTTGTGGCTCCATCTAAAAGAACATGCAGCGATGTATCTAAATGGCCCCCTATTGTTGGGAAGGTGGACCGTTATCGCATTGCAGAAGGTCCTTTAACTGAGGGATTTCTATCTTGGTCTTTGAAACACGAGCGTTCCAACTAACTCATATACCAACTTTGTTTGAAAAACAAAACAGATTGCATGTTGCAAGACAGAGCTGCTGGCAAAATACTCCATCGTGTCAGATTTATACAAACCCATCTCCTGTGTATTGCAGCATGTCCTAGAAAACTGAAAACCATGAAAACAAGTGCTCGTATTTTAAGGAACTCAATGACAGCTGATAAAATATTGCATTTTCTGTAGCGGTTTTTACATAAAGCTTCCACCTTAAAGAAATGGATTTGATGGGACTAGGTGGTAATTTTTTAACACAAGCAGTGACAAAATAAACACCATCTGTTACTATTGACTTATCCCACAGCATTCTCATGCTGGGTGATTTTATTCCACTTTTTTCAGAAATGGTTAATGACACATCTGGTCGTCAGTGAAGGTACACTTTGGGTGATTAAATGTGGTCATAAGTTTACACAAAATGCTAACAGAACTTTTTTTTTTCTTTTCTATTATAATCAATGGGACAGGTCTGAGTCCCTGGCTAGCTACTCGTTTTAAACCGTGAGCACAGTTATCTCTGTTGGGTAGCAGTTGATCTTTCAGAAGAGTGTCTGTTATTTTGGGTCCTCTGAGAAGCAGATCCCAAGGCAAGATTAAATATGCAAGAGATTTGCAGGGTGGGGACAGACACCTGTGAGCAAAAGAGCAGAGGTGCAGGAAAAAGGTAGAGAAAGGCTTGAGATGGCAATGTGAGCCCGACACCCATTGACAGGAGAGTGGGAAGGAAGGAGGGATGGGGTGAAAGAGTCCCGGACTGCAGCACATTCTAAAAAAGTGTCAGCCGCACAATGGAGCGTCTAGGAGCCAGAGTTGCCCATGAGAGTTTTCCCGCCTCCCGCAGAAATGGGCATGAAGAGTTTATCCGTTGTGCTGAGTCACGGGCAGGGAGCAGCCCAGGGGAAGGTGCAGTGCTGGAGACAGAGGAGGCAGTAACTGAGGCTCTCCCTGACCTCTGTTCCTGCTGGCGCGTTTTCACGGTCACCGCCAACACGTCTGCAGGCAATGACAAAGAGAGAGAGGAGATGACCACTGTCTTTAGGTATCTCTATGTCTCTTTTAAAAAGAAAGTACAGTATTTTAAATGATCTCCCTTCCCCCAGCTCCTCCACTGGCCTCCAGCAGAGGATTAGCCTGGTTGGAGAGGTGGGTCCTGTGTTGATTAAATTCTATCAGCTGAGGGAGAGGGAAGAGCGCTTAACACCATTCTTCTTCATCTGCTTTTAAAAGTCTCTCTGGAGCTCTACTGCTGCTGCTAATTTTGCTCTCACTACAAAGTATCCCTTAGGTGAGCTGAGATCCTTGGCCCCACAAGCCTGGAAAGCCCACCTTTTATTTGAGCAGAAAAATCATCTGGACATGGGAGAGGTGGGACATAGGGGGGGAAAACACATGATTTCCATTGATTCAAAACCCAAAACACATTTTGACAGACAGAAGGAGAAAAGTGAATGCTGCATTATGTAATCACTTCGTCTATGTCACGTTTATATTGTCGTCTTCCTTAATTTTTACGATCTTCCGAGATAAGTAGGGTGATGTTTCCATTAGTGTTGTTGGGTTTCTTTGTTTTCAACAGAAGAGAAAAGTGAGGTTTAGAAAGGTTTGATGACTTTTCATTGGCACATTGCCAGACAAGACAGACCCAGGGTTTAAACCTGTTCGTTCGCTCGCTTTCTTTCTTTCTTTCTTTCTTTCTTTCTTTCTTTCTTTCTTTCTTTCTTTCTTTCTTTCTTTCATCTGAATTTGTATACAAAATGGATTTGCCAAAGATTTTCTCAATTCCACCAGTTATTTTGCTTTACTTATTTGGGAAGGACTTCTAATATTTGTACAGATTTCTTTCTTTACATCCTGAAAAGGGCACTGAATGGAGAGACCTGCATTCTATGAACATTTTCGCTGCTCACTAGTTTAATGGCTGTGAATTAGTCAATTAAGTTCTCTGGGCCTCAGTATTTTTGTCTGTAAAGAAAGCACATCAGGTGGCATATTGTTAACCAAACTTCAGCTACTTTCCATCTCTGAATTTTGCCGTATCTATAATGCGACCTGTAGCTTATTTGAATTGATATTTTATTAAATACAATTCTTCCCTTTTAACTTAAATGTATTTAAGATGAAAACATCATATCGCTGTTTAGAATGGAGCACCATATAAGATAATAAGTAGAATTATATATAGAGATAGACACAAGATTTATATATATAATTTTAACCATATGTACACACACATACTATATATATGTATATGTATTATATGTATTTAATGTAAGGTGTAGGTATTTAATGTATGGTGTAGGTAAGAAATAGTGTTAAAGAAATATAAGGAATGCAAAGCAACAAGCTGAGACTTTCTCCTTAATTAATGTAGTCAGAAAGTTTAACGGAAAATTGAAAACAATGCATTTCTAGTGACGAGGTTCCGAAAACCCAATGTCATTTGACACCTAATAGCATCTTGTAGGTGGCTTACACCTTGGGGCACACTGGAGAAAGGATTTGTAACATCCACTCTATCTCATGAGCTTGTGATTTCCATTCTCCCTTATCTTCACCTACCCTTGGCCTCATTTCCTCCTCATCTTTTCAATTGCAAAATTTATGAGAACTGTTAGTCCTCTGGCTGCACAAACACTCTGCATCCCGGCTCCCAACACAGGAAAACTAAGAGCTAAAATAAATAAGAACAGTTCCTTCTTGTTCTTCTGGGAGAGTTCAAGAGAAGGAGATAGATTGAACCAGATAGGCAAGTTAGGGCCTCAGGCGAGCCACACTGCCCCCCACCAACAGGCCTCAGTTTAAAGTGACCAGTGGATGAATGACCGTGGAGCTGAGTAGATGGACCAAGAGTTTTCTGTTATATTCCACAGTTCTAATCCTGTTGTGCTGCCCCAAGCCCCGAACTACCCCAACCCAAAATTAACCCCATACTCCCTTTCATCCTATGGCATTTTAGAAGGAGCAATTAAATAGAACTTGATTTAAATCCCATTTCTCCTTCATGGCAGGGCAGAGATGCAGAGGCTCCTGGTGGCTGGGAGAGCCGGGAGTCCTCCGGGGGCCTCTCTGGGGAGCGATGGGAGAAACGCTGCAGGCAGAGGAAAGGGCAGTCAGGGAAGAGAGGCCGAGGGCATTCCCCGCCCAGGTGTCCCAGCAGTTGTCCCTGAGACACTCGCCCTTGCCACAGGTATGTGATAAGCAATGGCGTATCTGTCCTGACTCCTACCTACCATGGATCCGAAATCTGTACCTGCATGATTAATGTCTCAGCCATTTCTCCTGCACCCTTTGAGGGGGAGGGGGACCTCGCTCTCCACCCTCCGCCTTTCCACCCCACCAGCTGCTTCCCTGATTCGTCGCTCAGTACCTCCCTCCATCTTCCTCCCCACTTAATCGCTCTGTAATGCCACGACCTCAAATTAATTATGCATAGGTCTTCTTGCTATTGCTGTTCTCTCCTGGCTAGATTATGAACTCCACCCCATGCGCCTCGTCTGCCCTGCTCACAGCTTCTTCTCAGCGTCTAGAACAGTGCTTGGCACATAGTATTAGGTCAATAAATACTTATCGAAGAGTCAAATGAATTGGCCCTAGTTAGCTGTCCCCATTCACTCTAACTTAGTGAATTAGATTCTCATTCTGGCTGTGCACCCCGACACCTGGGGCTTTGTTGTAAACACAGTTTCCAGATCATCGCCCCTGGGTAGTCTGATTCGGTTTGTCTTGGATGAAGCTTAGGAATCTGTATTTTCAATGAGCATCCTAGGTGACTCCACAGCCAGCACCTGGACTCAGGTAGGAATTACTCCCATGGGAGGGGTGTGTTGCTGAAGACAGAACTTCACTGTCAGCATCACCTAAACCGCATTTCATATGTTGCAAGCAGTTAATTATTATGATTTTTAAAACCTATACCTCCAAAGCCTCCCAGTTTGTGTACCAGTGTGTGTATGTGCTTCTGGCAGGAACAAGTGTATTCATGCACGCCCTGCTTGCAGTAAGGTAGGGACACTGGCTGTCCAGTCAGGTGCCTCCTCCTCAAGAAAAAGGCAGATTGATTAAGTTAACAAATAAAATGGTGAACCGCTGAGAGTTTGCCCAAATGGCTTTTTCGGCTTTCTTCTAGAATGACATCAACACACCGCAGCATTGTGGCAGATGGACCCTAGTGTTGCATACACGCTTGTGTTGGGAAAGAGACCATTATGAGTTCTCCTGCTGGTCCCTCGAAGGGCTGCCTGGTTGGCTTGCGTGTATCCAGTTGGCAGAATGAAGTAGAAATTGAGAGCCTTTAGAGTCAGACCGGTCTGGCTCTGAATTGCAGAATGGCCACTGGCGAGACTGTGATCTGGGCATCTTTCATAGCCTCTGTGAGCCTTGGCCCTTTCATCTGTGATTAGGGACAGCATTGTCTAACTCATGGATGTGTGACGAGCTGTCAGTACAGTGTCCTTGGCATTTGTACATATGGTACTCAATAAATGCAAATATCATAACCCCGGAAGGGTAACATACCATTTCATTACCCAAAACTGCCTTCACAAGTCTTCAGAGTCTAAGAAATCTTGTCCCCCATTGTCAACAGAGGGACCAGCCAATGGTATTTGGTTGGGTGTGAAATATATATATATGAATGAGTATAATAGAACTTTGTTTTTTTTAAAAAAAAAAATCTTTCTCCAAATTTCATTTGACATTCGCTTTATGAACTTAGGATTTTAAGAAATGAATTTTAAATCGTTAACATAGTTTTTCTGAAAAATAAATTGGGCTCCCAGAAAAAATGTTTGTCTTGATTCAAATGGCAAAACAATTATTCTCCTAAGGAGCAACAGAAATGGGTAAACCAAGGCATCATTACTGGAGGACTGGGTAACTGTCACATGCCAGTAACTGATGCTCTTCCCCCTCACTGCCATCTACCTTTTAAGAAATTTCTAGGAAAAAAAAAAAAAAAAAGAAAAAAGAAAAGAAAGAAAGGAAGAAAAGAAAAGAAAGATATTGGTGAATGTAAGGGTTATAAAGCCCAACTCAGAGTGAATGGACCTGGGGATGATAATAGAAAAAACACAGGTGATTTCATAGTAGCAAAACCGATGTGCAGATAAACTAATGCTTAGTCTGATTTATGTCTCAAAGTACTGAGCAGTATGCCCATATATAAAGGCTGCTTACCTACAGGTGTGTCCATTAACAGGTGTTCCAGTTCCCCCAAAGACTTAGCTTGAGGATGGAACTCCAGGAACCCAGCACAATCATTCCATTTAACTTTTAAAAATAACTTAAATCATGGAAGCAGAACAGACTAATTGGTTGAATGACTTTTACAATTTAATTCATTTATCTGCTTAGGCACCATGTACCTCAAGTTGAGGTTTTGGTATTTTCTGATAGCTATCAAAATTGGCAGCTTTCTAAATGGGCCTCTCACTAGAATTCTCCCTATTCCCCCCACCCCCTCTACACCTGCCCAACTTGATTTCTCATCCCAAACAAGCCCACTTAGTATCTTTGGGGCATCGGGGCGCAGGACAGGACAGTTAGAGAACAACGGTTCCCAGCTGTGGCCGGGTATCAGCGTCACCTGGGCATCTCTACGAAACTCTGATTCTGGTTAACTGGTTGGGGGTGTGATCTGAGACAGAGCTTTTAAAGCTCCCCAGGTGACTTCATACAGAGCCCGGCGTGGGAACAGCTCTGGAAGGAGGCATGTCCCTTTCTTTCCACAGAACTACAGGTACCGAGCTATATTTTTGTGCCTAACTTTGACAAATTAGTGGCAAATTGTGCCTGTTCCTGCTTTTACCTAACAACACAGTCTTGCTCTCATGAGAGATGCCTTTAGGATGTGCCTCCTCCCTCTCTCATCGCTTTGCTTTGCTTCCTTAGCGTGTGGTGCTTTAAATGGGCTTCGTGGCTGGAGTCTTGTTGATGCAGACACAGCTTGCTAATTATTTCTTTTCTTCTCCATACATTTGAGCATTGAGTCCCTTCTTAATTTCTGGGTGTGCATGAATAGCTCTCATTAGTTGTGGTGAGTGAGTTAAGTAAAACTAAGTATAGAAGCTGCCTGAAACTGGACCATGTAATCACATTGTTCATCGGGATGGATTTTAATGTTTACATGGAGGAAAAAAGCCATCATCGTCTTAGATAAATAGCCCATTCTTACCCAAGCAGCAGCAAACAGCCACCCAACTTACTTCTGTTAATTTCCTAATCAGGCGACATCTAAGAGCCAGAAATTTTGATATATATCAGTCTTTACGTTATGGTATATTCCCACTTCTCTGAAGGTTTATTTATTTATTTTTTTAGTGGGATCCAAACCCCAGTCTTTAGCTATGGTCACTCACAGGACAGAAAGTTCCAGTGTGAGAGCCACAAAAAACCACAGGTCATGCACGAGAGGGTTTTAGGTACAGCACCTGATGTGGCATTAAATAATTTCGGATTACATAGGATAGGTGAAGAGCTTTTTCTATTAAAAAAAAAAAAACAGTAAATATCGTCAGCTTTGCAGGCTGTACAGTCTCTGTTGCTACTATGCAACCAGCCATTTTAGCAAGAAATCAGCTGCAGGTCACACATAAGTCATAGGTGTGACTCCAAATAAACCTTTTTGTTGTGAACACTGAAATGTGAGTTTCATATAATTTTTGTGTGTCATGAAATATTTTTCTTTGTATTTTTTCAGCGATTTGAGAGTATAAAAATGATTCTTAGTTTGTCATGTGTAAAAATAATTTGGCCCGGTTTGCTGACATCTGATGTCAGGGAAGCCTCTGTTTTATGATAGACTTGAATGCTTCTCTGAAACCTATGAATTTCACTTTTTAACAGTTAGAGACTTCAAGCTTGTCTCTTTATATCAGACAGAATTATTTAGCTAGAATTTAGCCACATTGTGTTGAGTGAATTTATTAAAAAAGAAAAAAAAACTATTTATTGCTAGTTAAAAGGAATTTTCATTTAGAGCAGAGATTTAAAAAATGAGTTGATCTACAGAAAAACAAGAAGAAGAATCCAGGTGATACACGGCTTGGCAGTGATCACAGACATATTAATGGGTTAGTATTTGCGAATAGCTATCTAGGTTTGATTATCTGTGATCTGTTCTTGGGAGGAATACCTATGTTTCTGGAGGTGAGGAGAAGCTTACTGTGGTTCAAACAGCTCATGATTTAAAAAAAAAAGAGCCCCCTGATTAAACACACACATCCCCGTCCACCTCTTCACATCAGAACCAGACAAGGTATCTAAACCAAAATAAAATACAGTTAAAACTTGAGATGACTCTTGAAATACAGGCCTGCCTCAAGGGTATCGCAGGTTCGGTTCCTGGCCACTGCCATACAGTGAGTATCTTCGTAAAGGCAGCATCTCGATAGAGTGGTAACCTTTTTTGCTGGAGGCGGGTCTTGCTTCTACTTGTAAAACAAAAACAAAAACAAAAACAAAAAACAAAAAGCAAACAAAATGCAGCATCTGCGAAGCTCAGTAAAGCAAAGTGTGATGAAACCAAGCGTGCCTGTGATCAGCCTGTGGCTGTCCTGCTTACAAACTTCAGACGGTCACTGCCCTGGGGAAAACAACCATCAAACTCTCTGAGGCAGCCAGGCAGCCAGAGCCTGCACGATGGGGTCCCTGCCACTCTGGGGCCTCAGCTTTCGCTCCCAGCCCCTGGCCTGCCTTCGCTGGTCACCCTGGTGAGGTCCTTGTCCACCTTGCAGCCTGAGGCAGATGTGCCATGCCCTCTAGCTCAGGTTTCTCAGCCTGGCACTGTTGACACCGGGTCCAGATAATTCTGTTGCAGGAGGCTGACCTCTGCATCATAAGTTAGTCAGCAGCGTTCCAGGCTCTTCCCCCTAAGTGCTGGGAGCACCACTTCCCCCCAGTTGTAGCAAACAGCAACACACCCAGACGGTCCCAAATGCCCACCGCCTGAAAAGCAGCGCTCTACCTGGGACACTGCCCCCTTATTCTTATTTCACCTTTTAGACCTCAGCAGGCATTTCACTTCCACAGCGTCCTCAACCTCCCCTTTCAGAAGTGGTTTCTCTGCAGTGAACCTGCCTTCTCCACTTCACTTTCTCCTGCTGCTGCTGTACTGATCGTAATCATGTATCTGCGATATGTGTATTAGTTTAATGGCTGTTCATTGGACTAGAAGCTCCTGAAGGCATGCTAATTTGTTCACGTCTTCATTTCCAGCACTTACCACAGTGCCCGTCACGTTGTACTATATTGATAAATGTGTTTTGACAAGAACAGAGTCAAATGTTCGCTCTGAAACCTGTGCGCTTGGAACTGTGTTCACTTAAGCACCATCGCTAGCTGCTATGGCTTGGGTTCCTTAACACAGAAAAGTAAATCTTTAGAAGCTCTAAATATCATGGCCCAAAGCTTATCCCTCTAAGCAATGGCATCACTGGTATTTAGGTACAAACAAGTTCTCTGGTATTGTCTTTCTTGTTGACAAGAAAAAAAAAAAAAAAAACAACTCTTAAGTCTAAATGCCAGAGAGAGAAATTTCTCCTCCTCCCTTTTACTCATTATTTGAGCGATCGTGTGACCAGGTCTGATTAATGTGAACAGGCAGCCTCTCTGTGCAGGAATTTCAGCGGCACATAAAGGCCTTCTTCTCTTTGATGTTCCTTTCCCCATCATCCCTCTCAAAGTTTGTTTTGGGGTTTTTTGTTTGTTTGCTTGTTGTTTTGTTTTATTTATCTTTAGAATTACCTCTTAAGTCAAAGTATTGCATTTCTTTCTATAAGATGACGGCTCCCGATCACCTTCATGTACCCGCCTCAGCCCACTGGACCTTGTGCGTTACCGTTCTGAGTGGCCTGACATTTCCCAGCCAGACCATCACAGGTGTCTGCCCTTCAGGCTTGTCCACACTGTTCCTTGTGTTAGAACATGCTCACTCATCACCTTCTAGAAACACTTACTTAATGTCCAAGATTGCTTGAGTGTCTTCCTATTCATCCACCCAGTGCCCCCAACCTTCTGAACGCCAGTGCGCTTAATAAACGATACTGCAGGTGCCTGTTCACTTGCTCCCCCTGCCACCCATTGCTTAGAAATGCATAGTGGGAGAAACAGAGAAGGGCTTTCATAGATATTTTTAAAGGGATGAAGTCCCTTTAAAACATTAACTCTCTGAAACTGAAAATTAATCTTATTGCTTGCTAAACCTGTTATAAAATTCCATCTTTGGTTAGGGGTACTGAAAAGAAATGAATACAGATATTATAAAAAAAACAGTCCTAAATACTTAAGATATTTCAAAATAGATGTCATATATGTCAGATCCTTAAAAATCAGATTGCTAGAGGCTCAACACACTTAAATACTATGTTGCGCGGGATTCCAAGGCCTCATCCCAGTTCAATAAAAAGGATAATTTGTTTCGTTGACCAAGTGTGCTACCAACACCGAACACCAAGCAAGGATGGCCGCATGTGTAACATCCAAAGTCTAAAGAGGTAACTAAAACGTCAGAGGGAAACCCTAACAAAACTTCTGCCTGTTTTGCCTTGTGTTTAAATTCGAGGATCCTGAACTTGAAGAAACCTCTTTAGACATCCCCGAATCTAATCACCTACTTCACAGATGAAGCAGCAGAGGCCTGCGGAATCAGTGTGCTGAGCAAGCCTCCACCGTAGCAGAGAGAACTAGCACAATGCCCTGCTGATTATCTTTCTAAGAATTCTGAACCCTGCCGCGTCCCTGGGGCGACATTTTTGTGGCATGGCTTACAGTTCAAGAGGCTTCTGGATCCCAGATCTGCCAGTGGCTGAGAAATACAGCCGAGCAGCTAGTACTAAGGTGGCAATGATTTGTTCCGTATCAACCAGGAGCCAGGCTTTTGCTAAACCTGTTGCCATGCTGTCTCTAACACATGCTCCCGACAATGCCATGTGGAAGAAATGATCGTCCCCAATATACACATGAGGAAAGTGAGGCTTGAAAGATTAACTTTAGAAAAATCACAAAGCTAAAAGTGGAGAGGGCTAAAATTTGATCCAGTCAGGCTCCATACTCACTTCTGTAAATACGTTAATATGTTGGGGTTTGGGGAAAATCTTCACAGAGTATCTTTGAGCCCATCTTTGAGTTCGTCAGGCGTCTTCACAGACCAAATACATCATAGAAACAGAATGAAATTTGCAGAGACAGTTTCTCTGAAAAGACATAGAGAGTACTTGACTCAGAAAACTTACAAAAATCCCGTCACTCCCTTGATAGGGAAATCAGATGGATGTGGACTATCTATCCTACTTTCTTAAGCCTTTTAAAAATTGGAATGTGAAACTAGAAGCCGTAGATGATGCACATTAAGATAAAAAGAATAAAAAGAGCTGCCATTCCCTGGGGACGTAATACATGCGAGGGGCTGGGCCAAGTGTTTTATAGACATAATGGCTTGACTCCTGGCAACCCTGAGCAGGCTCTGCATGTTCAGGCTGCTCACTGCACGACTACAAAGGGCACCATTCATTTAAGCTATGACATGCATGGTGGCCTGGAGGGTAGGGTAGTGGCAGGTCCTGCCCAGGAGGTTGTTAACATTATCCCACTTGTTGTTGAGTCTGCAGAGGTTTATGGGTCAGGTCAGGCTTCACGGAACTAGGAAGGTACTGAGCTGGCATCTGAACCCAGAGCATCCTACTTCAGAGCCCTTCCTCCTACCTGCTCTTGATACGTCCCCGTAAGCATCCTTTCTCAGGGCTAAGAAGCACGCTGATAAAAATCAGCTTGGCCATGCTCACCGGGGTTGTGTGAAATCATTCTTCGTAGGAAGCACAAAACCAGCCATTAATGGTGTGATGCTATTACCAGTAGATTGGAGACATCACAAGTCAGCCCATCTTGAGAGAAGATGTTTTAAAAGTAAAATAAACAGATTCCATTTGAATATGTATCGATTCTATATTTAGTACCATTATCCTGCTTCTTAGTATAGTGTGCATGGAAAAACAAAATTGCTGTTTAGAAATACTTGGTTCAGCACCGGTACACACAGTTGTTCTCTGCCTCAAAAAAAAAAAAAAAAAAAAAAGGAAGTTTTGGGGAAACTCCAGGAAAAACAATACGTGAATTAATTTGTTTCAAATGAACAGCAGCAGGAACTATTTAGGTAAAAATATTTATGTTAACATGATGTAACTGCTACATTTTATCGTGTGACCAATGGCACTTTCTAAATAACAGCTGCGAGTAAGTGTACAGAAAAAATGGAAAATGTAGTTTTTGTATTCTAGTTATGTATTTTTTTCCATCTTTACATTTTCCCCCACTCTTGCGGCATGTGGGTTTTTGCATAAGTTAAAAATTCATGGTTAAATGAGGCACGTTTTGACTTGGCTAAAGCTGTCTAAAACGTGGAAGTGATGAATAATCAACTGATTTGAAAGTAAAACCAGTATCAGCATCATCAATGATTTTTTTATCAGTTTCAAATTAATGTGGGTGGAGTTAGCGTACAGTAGCAATCACTCATTGTCTATGTAGCTTCTAAAGTTTCAGTGGGAAGAGTAGAAATAACGTAGATTCCTGACATGAGGTGATTGATTCTAGAATCAGGTCAACTTGGGCTTTGCTTTCTCATTAACTGGCTGTGAGATCTTAGGCAAGTCACTTAAGCTCTGGTTCTGGCTCCTTTGGAAAAAGGGGATGATTCGCCTCCACTTCATTAACTGTTATAAAGGTTCACTGAATGGATACATAAGGTTTTTGACCAAGTGCTGATCCCCAGTTAGTAGGATACTGAATTGTAGCTTTTATTATTATTGTGTTGTATTTTCTCTGCTTTGTACTGGGAAAGGATCTGCCTGCATTGCTGTATATTTTTGTATTTTAATGGTGGTTGCTAACTTTTCATTTGACCTTTCATTACTATTATTATTTGTTTGTCATCATAAACTTGAACTATACTGAAAGTAAATATGTTACTTTAAATATTATTGTCTATCAGTCCCTTTTAGAGAATATTTGCTTTGACAAGTTATAAGCACATCCTGCTTTAATCAAACCACCAGGCTTATTCATTTAAGGAATTTTCACACCATTTTGAGCACTGCACCAGTTACAGAAAACTGTAAAGTCTATTCCTTGCCTTTGAAGAAATCTGGGGAAGGGGAATTGGCCTCTTTTTTTTTTTTATGTAAAAGAGAAATCACCCTGAAATATCAAAGAAAGCTTTATACACATATAATAACCTGGATCCCATGTCGATTTAACTATCTAATGAGCAGATCCTGTTAGCTCTGCCCACCCATTCATTCAGGACGGGAATGAATAAGTAACATCTGAACTTCCATGCGTGCATGACCCGATTCCTATGCACAGTGTAAGGAAGGATAGTCCTCCGTGGGTTTCCGCATCACGTCTTTCCTTGGGAAAGTTAAGCCTCCCAAGTCCCTCCGTGTCACCTCTTGAGTGTCTCCGCCCACCTCCATCTTGCCAACATACTTGTCTATACATTGATGTTCTCATTTGGGTCTTGCTTCTCTGTATGGGGTCATGCGCCTCACTCGATTTCTCTTTGTTTTAATGAAGACAGGGCCAGTTTTGCCACAGCGTGACTCCTTTCAACGGTAAATGTTTTTCCAGGCACTGCTGTTTTTATTTTCTTCAGAAGTCTTTATTTGTGCCTGATGTCTCCCTCTCTGGCTCTAGTTCTATATCCGTGTGTTCTTGCTTTCTCTCCTGCACCCATGCACAAGCACGGGCTCACACACCCAGATCCATGCAGCCCTTTTAGATTTCCTTTTCCTAGTGGCCTCTCATGGCCCAGAATTGCCTTGGCTACAGTAGTCCAGACACATTCAATCCAAAGCCATGTATGATAAAGTGAGGTGACAGCCGCAATAAGTGATACACGCGTTGAAAGTTACATTTATCTGTTCCACAAAGAGTGGGCATAGGGTTACTTTACATCATTTAGAAAACAACCATTGTCATTTTCCCCCCTGAAGTGTGTAGTAGAACCCAACAACTCGTACACTTAACCGGGACTGGTCCTCAGGAAGTTTACAGTGTCACTGATGTACCCATGTTAGGGAAGTCATGTCCACAACTTAGATCTTTGTGCGTGATGTGGCAAATAGTCTTCTTCTAGGCTAATAGGCAGAGTAAAACGAGTTGAGGATTTGTTCTTCTCCATGACAAGTTTGTTTTGGGGGTTCTGTTACTTTTGTTTTACCTCTCTCCAGCCCCTCTCTTAGACAGACAGATGGAAAGAAGGAATGAAGTGTTTGGCAGAGTAAGAGAAGGCATTCCTTGAAGATAAAAAATTATTTCCAGGCAGTTCTGAACTTGGTCCCCTCAGAGTACATTGGCAGGAATTGGCTGTGGAGCTAACATGCCTTGAGTTACTTTGCTTGAAACTTTTATTCCCTCAATTGAGCATGGCCACAGGGTGGCATTTGGGGAGCCAGCCAGAGTGAGGGTGTGCCTTCCCCACTGGCCTTTAGGGGTCATTTTCTGTCTCTTCTATTCTCTGGGTCCCTTTCTTAACAAATATTTGACAGATAATTTCCCCAGGTACAATCTTTGCTTCAACTTTTATTTTGACTTGGACAAATAACAACTTTTTCTGAGAGCTATACCCCAAGCACACCTTACCTATCTCTACTAACTAATTCAATTAAAACAAAGTCCGTAATATGAAAATTAGTACTTTGGACAAGTATTTTATCTACCTAAAATAAATAGCAAAATGACAGTGTCAATGGAAAATAAAAGACATTTCAGTTCATCAATAAAAATAAATAAATAATATAAAATAAATAGATAAGTGGTGGGGAAAAATAATGCCTCTGATGAAAGAACATTCCACCCTCACCCTCTCTGCAATTAGGAAGATAAAATGTATTCACACAGAAGAGGGAAGTTCCAGTATGATGCGATAGATGACTGAGCACAGAAACAAGAATGACGAGGAGAGAGAGGGCAGCAAAGGCCCGGAAAAATCAAGGAAAAAGATGGCTTTGAATAATAGTAACTTCGTGCGAGTGAACTGCTTTTGCTTCTTGCCGATGCGTGGTTAAAGTCGAAAGCATTAGCTCTTTTTACTCGAGTAGTTTAAATGTTTGTGCATTATCTCTGGGCTCTGCTTCCCGACGTGGCAAAATACATGTCTTCTAAGTGCGTCTCTGGGATCCCGGAGTGCGGGACAGGCACACGTCAGGTCTGATAGTGTAATGAGGTAGATGGCACTGGGGTGTATCGACTCTTTATTCCTAGTCGGTTCTGTGCCGTGCATTATTGACAGTGGAATTTGAAGAGTTTGCAGTTGGTAAAAGTCATTGTCAAGAACTCACGTGTCCCTTCGAACATACAGAAGAACCTAAGGAAGACAGCCACGTGCAGAGAGGGCTGTCCCTCCGCCTTTTGTGCATGTTCATGTGAAAAGTGATAGAAGACCTGAACTTAATTTCTTAACAGTAAACGTTTAAGAGGAAAACTCTGTCACTGTGCTAACTCTTTTACAAGTCTGGTTATCCTGTCGAATTCTGCTGAGCTCAGACTAGGTGACCATTTAACGCCAGTATAAAGCGACTAGACAAACAAATATTTAAATCGAACAGAGACTAACATCTCAAATTCTTGTAACTGCAGTTCTCAAAAATGTAGACTAATTGGCGAAAATCTGGGTGTTTCTACTTTATTCACCCCCTTCCTCCCGCCACACTCACACACACGCTCCCCATTGGCTGTTCTGGATGAAACTTCCAAGTATGTTCAATATTTTGATTACCTTTAGTCCTGTCATTGGCATCTTCTCTACCATCTGTCTACCTCCATAATTTGTTTATGAATTTGAAGGTAAAAGGGGATGAACAGCAAAACTTTGCATTTACTGGCCGTGGTGGGGAGAGGAAGCGTGGGTTTTCCTAATGTTCAATTAGAATTCATTCATTCTGTGCAGGATACTTCACCCAGCACGTCCTCAGCTCTGTGCTCTTTGGTGACTTAGACTTGTAACACGTATAGGTGGCATTAAAAGTACACGAAAATGAGCAGCAGGAATTGTACATGATAAACTTCTCGAAACCCTGGAACCCAATGCCTGAACCCCGCCTAGAGTCCTGGGCAGCTTCACTGCCATGTTCTGACAGGCTCCGGTGTGGAGGTTTGAACCACGCCAAAGATGTGTGTGAGCATCAGAAAACCATATTTTTCTTCGGAGGACTCCAGGCTTCGATAAAGGTCTGTAAGGAGCCCTAGTTAGTTGAGACTGCCTGTCGCTTAGGGAAAATGGTATTAGAGGCATATTAAAAGGCAAAAGATTAGCCACAATTTGCCAACGGGAAAAGGAATGCGTGATGCTGAGTTTTCTGGGCCGATCATTTCTGTGCTCAATGAATATGATCCAGACTTCTTACGGTCTCGATTTGTTTTAATTCATTGATGTTGAAATACCATCTAGGGTCGGAAAGACAAATAGATATTAATGTCAAATTCTGATTCCTATTGATTGGTAGCAACTGCCTGAAGTGTTGATTTGAGAAGAATAGGATGTCGTGATATCTGGGTTCAGTAAAAAATAAATAAATTAATTAATTAATTAAATAAGTTGCCACAATTAGAAAGTACTTTCTGCTACAATGAAGAAGGAGACGGGAAGGGGAGGACCAATGCACTGTATAGACATACTTATCATATATGTACCTACGTTGTTGTCAGGATGATGGTATGTACCCTTTTAGTTTTGAGAGGTCATTGTAAGGGTGAAATCGCATAACGTAGGTGGCAGGTAGTGGCTGGCTGTTCATCAACCCACCACCTTTCTTTCTCTTGGGCAGACAGCTGGACTGTAATTTCAGCCTTCACTGACGTTAGGTGTGACCATGCTCCTGCGTCCGGACAATGGAGTGTGCGTGTGTGGAAATGGCATGCATCACTTCTAGACGTGGGAGATAAATCTTTCCACGGACAGCCTTCCATCCTACTTCGCCATGCCGTGGCGTGGAGAACGGAGGGAGAGGACTTGGGTTAGAGGACCTAGAAGAGATCACAGCCCCAGGAAGGGGACCGAGTGCCTGAATCATTGTGTGGGTCAGAGACTGCTCCCCCCAGCCCACCCCCTTATGCCTGAACCTGCATTGTCTGCAGTGAACAGGAAATACACCTTCACTGTGCAATGCCACACACTCAGGCTTGTTTGCCTACACTGGCTAACGCTGTATATTTGAAAGCTGTTTATAAAAAGTAAAACACAATGGAAGTGTAGATTAGAAATACAAGAAAACAAAAGGCATGATTTCCCTTTCTGTGCAAATTCGATATTTTTACATCTGCTCAAAAGCTTCCCCAAAGCATTCTTTCTTTTTCATTAAATGGGCGAGTTGAGCACTTGCCTCCCTTATTCATAAATCAGGCTTATGCTCCGAACTGTCTCTCCAGTACAGCCTTCCCTGAGGATGACAGTGTCAATATTTGAATCCAAGCACAGCCACCAAGACTGCACCAGAGCTTTGGGGGTTATCTCAGGGCTGAGCAGGAAGGGGACAGTGCTCTCTGCCCCCACCCCCATCGCATCTAGCCTAGACTGACTCAGTTTCCCGCTTTGTAGTTCTGTCTCTTCCAACTTGGGCTCGCTGTGTGGGCTTCTCTAATCTCCAGGTTACCTGATCCTCGACTCTCATTTTCTCACAGGCACTTTCCTAGTGAGGTTTTATAGAATTTATTTTTTCCTTTCCGAAGTGTACTTTTTTTTTTTTTTTTGTATGTATCTTATTTGAATTTGACTTCATGCAACCCCTCCAGTGCATCCAGGCCATTTTGGATTCTAAATGTGTTGCCTCTGCACTGACGGCTGGGTATTCACTGTAGAGTACAAATATATATTTAACTTCGACGTCCACACACTTATAAATAGAACAGTAAAACCAGAGAGAGTGAAAGTCAGAAAAGATGGTGGCTGTCCATGGGGCTAGGCCAACTGGTGTGGTTTGTTCTTGCCACAGGCATCTAGAATGAATAGAAAACATATCTAGGACATCCCCCACCCCCCCTCTCCCTCTATTCCTCTTCCAATACCTTGGTCTCTGCATATCTTCCCCCATTCCCTGCTCTCTGTAGACACAGTTTCCTCACTCCATGGTTCACATGGCAGAACATGACTACTAACATCCCTAAATTTTACATCCTCTCTGTTCAAGAAATTAGCTCTGACTTTTAGGAATAGTTTAAGATACTGTAGCGAGCGAGAATGGCAGTGAGAGAGAGACTCCTCTTGGCCCAGCTTGGTTAAGTGTCCACATCCGGTCCAATAAACTCCAGCAAGGAAAACAAAGATATGGAGTTAAAATGAGGCCCTTGGGTTCCAAACTTGGGGGTAAGTTACGGGGAATCATTCTGCATTAGGCACAAGGCCCCCTCCCCCGAGGTCTACCTCCATGGTGAAAGTGAATGGCAGAGGGACATAAAGAGATGAGAGAAGGAATAGAAAGAAGCTAGAGAAGTTAGAGACACTGATTATAAGTTAACTTCCTTTATACCGGAAATTCAAAGGAACTTGCGTCTATGTGCACATATGTGTGTGCACATGTATACACTCATATAACATGCTATTTACCTTGCACCATGTTAGGTTCTGGAGTAGCCTTTGTTCTCAGGTGTCTTTCTGTCTCACAGAAAACACAGACAGAGAAAAATTTTGCGCACAGTGGCCATGGAGCCCAGGTAACACTTACTAGCTCAGGAAAGAAGAATGACAGGAAGTCTTCCCAGAGGAGCAGAAGCCAGAGACGACTCTGAAAGGCAGAACAGGAAGTAGCCTGGTGAAGGACAGGTGAGCAGCCCGTCCGAGGCAGAAGGGATAATATGGATGAAGTCATGACCAAGAGAAACAATACAGTGCGTTTGGGGAACGTTAGCCCAGACTCGCTAAGGCAGCAAGAAATAAGGAGGGGACAGCTGGGGCAGGCTTTAAAGAGCCTTGTTGGCCAGGTTTATAAACCTAGACATAGACCAAAGGACATGGGTGAACCACTGAAAGATTTTAGGCAGAGGAGTAACACCATCAATATAGATAGATCACCTGGCAGACAAGCTAAAAATGGGTTTGGGAAGCAGACGACCTGGAAGATAAAATTAATTCAGTAGATACTGCATTCATCGAGGAGAAAAATGATGGAGACCTAGACTTAGAGCAGAAATACCACCGATAGAGCTACCAGTTATTCATGAATATGACTAGTAGCTATTAACGTGTCTTATGTGTCATGTGCTGTGTTAAGCGTTGTACATGGACCACCTTATTCAGTCTCCGGAAAAGGCCTGTAATGTCACATTACTGTATTGCAGGTGAGAAAGCTGAAGCTCAGATAAGTTACCTAGCCCAAGTTCTCTTAGCCAATAAGTGGCAGTATTTAAGTGTCTCTGACAACAGGCTTTAATGATTAACTACCATCCCAATGATGGTAGCTATGAAGAGGAGGGAGATAGATTAGAAATAGTTAAGAGGTATAATTATGCAGACCAGGTAGTGGACCAGATTCAGGGAATAAGGGGAAGCACACAGCAAGGATAACTAGCCCAGCCTAAGCCTAGATGTCTGGGATAGTGGGTGCAGGAGGGCTGAGTTTTATCCACACCGAAACGGGTGTCTGAATTCATTCCCATTGGAATGGGTCACCTGGAAACCATCACCTGGAAACCCACTCTCTCTCCACCCTTGGCCCGTCCACATTCTGTGGCTAGTCAATCTCTCCATCGCTCTTGACCTTGGTCCCTTGGGCAAGACTTCCAACTGTCTGCTTTACAGTTCCTTCATTCCCCTTGTCCCCTGACTTTTCACTGTACCCACCTGGCCAGTGGCATTCCTCCAGTCAGACCAATTGTCCATTCCCTCTGTACCAGCTCCAAGGAAGCCATGCAAATGATGATACCTATGAACGTCAGCTGGGCTTAGTGCTTCACTCATTCTTGACCTGTCCCTCTTTTCCCATAAGCCTCCCTGCCTGTCCTGTACTGCACCCAACCTCTTAGACCCCAGTGAGCCACCTGCTCTGTATAAACCAGGTCACGCCGGCTGAGGCTTAACTTAGCCTCCTCCACCTCCACATGCCTTCCTGTCCTTAGCCATTCTCTCTCTCCTTATTTCAAAAGCAAAGTTTTTTTCATTCCTTGCCACCAACTGAGATTGATCTATCAATTGTGTACAGATTATTTTGAATAACATTCATTTAAAATTTGTGCACAGGTGCAAATTCAGTTGAGTTGAAGTGTTTTTAAATTCTCATCCTCTCTATAAAAAAATAGTATCGTCTTTGTTAGCAGAGCATTCATCACCCCACCACAAACTATGAGAAGGGCTAAGGGGCTTTCCCTCTCCTTACCCCAGGTCAGGATGAAGCAGGTTAAGCTCCAATAGCTATTTTAATTAGCCCCCAAATGATACTTCACTTCCATTTCTAAGCCTCAGTCAGTGAGTTGAAAAAAAAAAAGTTTAACAAATGAAGAAAGGCAAAAGTCATTACTATCTCAAAAACTAGGTATTTTACTATATATTAACAAGTTTAAGATGCCACCAATTATAAGAGATTTTCTTAATAACAGAATTTTGGGGACGATCAAATGCCTAACTACAAATTTAATCCTGAATTCAGAAATGTGATATGAAAATGTGACGAAAACAAATCGAATCTTATAAATGAGACAGTACAGTGAATTTTCTCCCTAGAATTATGCTCCTCTTTATTTAGTACTTGTTGCTAAGTCTAACTTGGTCAGTTTATAAAATTCCTACTCAGGCCACAGTGCCCTGTGTGAAAAGTTTTGGTTTACTTTTGTTTTATAGGGAAGGGACACATGATACCTATTTCTCTCTTAGGTTAGGGATTGGTTTTGTGATGCCTTTGCTCAATGGTCTTATGCAGAAATATAAACATAGTTTCAGTAAAGATTGAAACCCCACAGGAAAGAAAACCCATAATGAAGAGGCTTCTTTGAATCTGGAATAAAACATGAATCTACATGTGAGCAGATTTAAACAAATTTTTCAGGGCAATTTTTCTGCCCCAGTAGGAGTTTAGTGGAGAAAACACCTTACTTGCTCTAAAATGATAGGAGATTTATTTCAGCAAACACCATATGTGTTCGTATGTGCATGTTTCTCTATTAAATATAAAATCACGCTAGCTCAGGATTTCAGTGTCTTCTTGCTGGAAGCCTCTGATGGCACAAGTAAAACCTAAAACAGTCAAGACAAATGTCTTCTCTTGACTCAGAGGCTCGCAGTTTGTGCTGTTGCATGTATGCATATTGTATGCATGCATGCATATATGTACTTCAGTGGCATTTTGCATAGAATACATCAGTGTTTGTATTTTTCAGAGAATGTGCCAGCTCCTGACTGATACTTACTGGAATAAACCAATTCCCTGAGCCTCTGCCATGTTTTCTCTCCTCCCCATGAAGATTCTGTTTCTCCTCTTTCAAAATATACTGCTCGTGAGGGGTGCCAAATCAGCAACCAGGAAGGCAGGAAGCTACTTTTACTCCCATCCAGTGGTGTGCTCCTTTTGGTTTCTGTGCCAAAGCTGGCGGAGAGAGCTATAGTTTCAGTTTCCTTTACTGTGGCTTGTAGGATCTTCCTGGTGAATCGTTTTACTAGTTTGGGCACAAGGTACTGATCTTGTGGACCAAAACACACTCACACACAAACACAAGCACACATACACAAACCAACACACACACACAACCCACCTGCATGCACATATCCATGCATGTGCACACATACACATGCATATGTGTGGACATACATGCATGTGCATGCATGTGTGTACACACCATGCAGATAGACACACCTGTGGGTGCACATACCTGCATACACACCCATACGCACACACACACATGCATGTTTGTGCACACATGTGCACACACACAGACAGGCACGCTCTGTGTATATGCATGCACACCTAGACACACCATGCACACATAGATCTGATGCTCTTTCCCTTTTATCTTTCCTACCTAAACTTTTTTCTTTGCTCCCAATTTTTCATTTCCCATCTCCCTTTCAGTATCCCCAATGCTGATACTCTTTGGAAGTTACTGTATCGTTCATCATTGTTAAGAATGTGATATTTCTACTGACAAGCCCTGGATTTCACTTTCTGCAAGATCATTGAACAGTCCTCTGCACCAGGCATGGAGGGTTTCATAACCTGCCTGAGTAGAAGAAACATCAAATCATCTCAGCTTAACCCTCAAGAAGCAAGGGTCACCTTAGTCTTGCTTTCTCACTCGGCTGTCCATGTTGTAATAAGTGAGGGACATGGAACTGAGAGCTTCACCCCCTTCTCCTCTATAACCAGGATGCAATCACATGTAGGGATGTCCACATCTCTTCTAACCCTTTCCCCCTAGTGCTTCTTAGCGAGGGATCTCGGTTTTCCTGTTCCGGCACGTCCCCAGCACTGCAGTGTTCTTTGCCTTTGACCGAGGACAGAGATTTCTGAAGTCATTTAGTTTGCTTTGGCAGGAAGGGGCATGCACGGAGGAGTGGCTTCATCACTTTCTGTAGACCTACTCTCTGCTCTGTTCTTCTGCTTTGTTTTACACGGTGAGAAAGGGTGTGGCTGGGTCTGATCTCTGCTGAGTCTCTACAGGGAAGATTGAAAGCAAAATGAGGGGAGCATCTGAGTCTCTTAGTTTAATTACCCAAATCTGTTGAAACCTACTGGTTTTGCTTTAACTCAGGCATCCAAGCCTCTGAGCTCAGGATTCTGTGACTTGTCAGTGTATCGCCCAAGAAACCACTATTATGGAGGCCCCTGAACAAGAGACAAGTGAGAGGAACTAGCTTTTGTAACAACATCAGGCAAAGTGAATAAACTTAGGAGGCAGATTTACTAGCCAATTGGAGGAGATTTTACCCATTCATATCCCATGAGAGTCTTGAGGCATTTTCTTAGTATTTTGCCTACCAATCCCCAACCAGACACCACTCCAAATTTGTGTCACTGGGGCTAGCTCCATAGCCTGGGACTGTAACTTTTGCTCCCAAGATCATTGAGGCCTGAAAACCAGCACGGGGGAGTCTTCCAAGGACAGCTGTATATAATTACTTCAAACTTTCTACCCCTATTCATGATCTCTAAACAGCATAGTCACTCTTAGTGTTCGTCACTAAGGATACCAAGAAGGACAGGACGTCGCCTTTAATCTCAAAGATCTTATGGTCTTAGAAGGAAGAGGCAGGAAAGTTAATATTGCAGTACATAATCTGTCGTACATAATAGATGGACAAGTGACGGAGGAGTTAGAGAAAGGGTACCAGGAAGAAGGCTGATTTGGCAAGATGGTCCCAAAGAGATACATTTTAAACTATATCTCAGAAGTAAGAGGGTTGGTCAAATTAATTTAGCTGGGATGACAAATCCAAGCATACAGGGGGAGGACAAATATATACATATAATCACCTGTTTTTCAAGAAGTTTGTATCTAGGGGTGGGTTGCATGTTAGAAGCCCAGATGGAGAAGGGCTGGAGATAACCCATGTAATCCAAAAAGAGTCATTGAAGGATTTCAGGCAAAAGATTTAAAATATCATTGCAATGTGCTGACCCTTAGGATATTTCGACTTTATGGTTATCTATCTACACAGATATTTTCCACAGAATTGTACCAAGATTTTTGAATTTTGATTGAGAAAATATTTCCTAGAAACGGATTAAGCCAATGTAATTTAACAGTCAATTTCATATACCTTTCCATATAAAGCCTATTTATCCATAGTAAATGATGGGGTTAGATATTCTTCAGAGTCAGAGAGACAGAGAAAATAATCAAACGTAGCGAAGTAAAAACAGTGGTGAGTTCAAAACTTCCCTCTTTGGGTTCTTATTTTATATCGGTCATGCAAACTGTTCACTGCAAAATTCATTCTGCCATATTTCTCTATTTGTTACACATGAGAGGTCTCCTGCAATTCAGGGTTATTTTAGAATACTGCCATCATTAGGGAATATTTAAATGTTTTAATTCTCTCTATAGCAACTGAATGTGTTTCAAATGGGACCTTTCAGTGCAAGTCTGGCGATTGTGCACGCTGTGCTCTTGCTGTAACAGGTGGAGCTTGGAGGGAGGGCATAATCTCTGAGCCACCACTCACGCTCACAGGCAGCTGCCAGTGTTTGCTAGCAGCCCCGGGCTCTTCTTCAAGGCCGCGGAGAAACACGGTCCCCTCTTCCTCCCCCATCAGCCCAGGAACACAGGACACGGTGAGGTCCTTGGTAGCAAAAACAGTGACTCTGTTCATGAAGGCTTGAAAACAGGCCACTTGAGGGTCGATAATGACTGGGAACGCATACTTTGAAGGATCCCAAGGTGTCTCTTTAACATGCATTGCCTCTGCCAGCTCACTGCGGGTCTGTCGACGTCCGCTTTCCTCTTCTCGAACGAACGCCGCCCGGTTCTCGTCGTCCTGTCACGTCCGTGAAATGCGCATCACTCCTGTGCCTTTCATCCGAGAGTTTATTACCGAGATTCAGGTTTATCAGCAGTGGGCCCGTGTCCGTTGGAATTAACAGCAGTTTCACTCGTGGCCTCATACTGTTCATGTTGACATAACTTCCAGATTGTGGCCTTTGGGTAGGGAGACCAATGGAATGCAGAATGAGCCAAGGTCTAGAAGCTAGAAGTTGTCTCTATTAAAATATATGTGTGTGTGTGTGTGTGTGTGTGTGTGTACACACACACACACACACACACACATATATAATACATATATATGTATATATAGTATTTTATTTATGTTTTTAATAAATGAAATGAGTTGAATGGCTTCCAGTAACACTAATAAAATATAAGGCTTTGCTTTATGCAAGTCTTAGCAATCCAAATGGATATTGAACAGTGGTATTTGGGAGCTGGGTAAACTCGACTTTCTGAGACAAGCCATTCCTGTGTCTATAATATGGAAATCTGGAGAGAAAAATCAATTTTAACATTTTGTATTACCTTTTTTTCAAGTGAGTAAAATTTACATAAAGCCATCTTTGTTCACCTCTTCTACATTTTCTAGCACTACCCAGGCAACCCTACCCTGCCTTCTTTAACTTGACCTTCAACTCAGTATTCTCACTGCTTCATTTCCACCTGTCAGCTGACCCCTCTCACCTCCTTAGTTTAAGTCTCAAAGCTAGATGGCTAAGATATAGGTTGAACATATGCTCCTATTTCCTGAACTAACCCAATAGTTGTATTTGAATGGTTTCATTGGCACACACTTCATACTCGAATTATTGCCTCTTTGAATGCTTATTAATTTTCACTATAATGCTATCATTTTTATACCATCCATCTCTTTCGAAATTTTATTAATGCTTAAAATCTAAAGATTTTTTTCCAGCTTCTCAAGGAAGCAGTAAATTTTATTTTACTAGTTGAAAGGACTTAGGAAAACATCATGATCTTTGAAATCGGTTAGTAGTCACAATCAAAACTGCATCATTGACGACTTGTGCCCTTGGGTTCACCTCTCTGAGCATCAGTTCCTAAATATGCAAAGTGGGGATTAAAATAAACAAGGACCTTAATCTCTGTGGGGCAGAAACTACTTGTATTTGCTCACCAGTACTTCCCCAAGGAAGACTTTTGAACAAAGCAGAACTTTGCTTTAAAAGATCAGTGCCCTTGGAGTTGGAATCACAGTGAGTTGTTCTGCATTGGCCAAATGCCCTGCCGCCTCCTCTTCTGACATTGTAGCCCTGATAGTTTACAAAGGAGTTTTAATTGTAATTAGGTGATTTCTAAAGGTGTTGCTGTTCTGCAGTTTCAAATATCTACAAGTCATATATGAATTAGATTTTAGATGTACTGTAATAGTCATTTCCTGAATCAAAGAACACAGCTTTCTCAACATAACTTGGGGGACTGCAACTCTCTTTGCGTAGTCAAGCACAAGGAAGACATCATCCAGTTTTTTGTTTTTGTTTTTTGTTGTTGTTGTTTGTTTTTCAATATCCTCACAATTGCCCCATCCCTCTCTCTGTTGCTGTGGAACTGACCTTGCTCTGAGGACCTCACTTGAAGCTCTGGGGTGTGGAGGGAACGTTTGTTGCTGGGCTAATTGTCTAACAAATTGCTGGGCCACTCATGGAGGAGCTGGTGATGGTGACTAGGACAGGTCACAGCTGCTCTGTGGCTCAGTGACTACATCTCTAAAACAGGCTAATCACCCCTGTCCTCTCTTTCTTGCCAGACACAAGGGACATTAAAGTGCCTTGAAAACTCTCCCTGGATGAACAAATTCTGGATGTATCATTGGTTGTATGGAAAAGCGCAGAGCCTATATAGATAGCCATCTGGGACTAAAAGGCACCGAAGTCAAATATGTAATTCAAAGATAGGATGAGTGAGACTTGATATCTGAATTTTTTCATTTTTTTGGTGAAAAGAATATGGGTTGTGAGTTCATATTATAGATCAGGATTCAAATGAACAAGAAGAAGAAAAAGAAAAAACAATTTCCAAACACAACAAAGAGGGCCACAATTAAGAAAGTCTAGTTTGAAGCAATAGTTTGGTTCGATTTTTTTTTTCTTTCCTTCAGAATTTACCAGTTTGTAACCTTTGGCATCTCACTTAACCTCTCTGAGTTTCAGTCTCCTCATCTGCAGCATGATGATACTAATGCCAGCTTTTCAAGAAATTTTCCAAGGAATAACTTTTTGTGCATGTGAAATAGAGAAAAACTATGTAAAGTCCTGGAGCCACACATGCCCAAAGAAGTATTGATTATTGTCTCTAGTTTTTCCCTCTTTCAAATATACAGCTAAATCAGGTGTTGAACCTTATCTCTGTTATTATAAATGTATTTTTAGATATCAAGAGTATATAAATGATAGAAGAATGAAAATACTCCTACCCCCAAAAAGCAAGAATAGGTTGGGGATATAGTTAAATTAGAAGAGGTGAAAGAAAGTGTTTAGCAGAAAAGAGATGCTATTTCTAATAAAACATGCATCACCTTTCAAGGTAAATTTTAGAATGGAAACACTTTTTGAAACAGACTCGTTTACGTGCTCCTGAAGTTCCCTCTTGACCAAGTTCTCTTCTTCCGTCAGTATGCTTGGTCTCAATGACTTATCACAAAGGACAAGGTAAAGCAGTCAGCTCTTTTGGTGACAAGTATTGAGATTTTAGGACAAGACTAAGATGTAAGAAAAAGCCCTCAGGGTTTAAGCAGAGGGATGCCTTGAGTGACTTGGATTGGAGTTTCAAGGGGAAAATGTATTTCTGAGGTGAAATGGAAATGAATGGTTGATGAACTGACAATGAGCACAGAATGGCAGATAATAAGTAGCCTAAGTTGCAGATGATGTTTGGGCAAGAAAAAAAGTAAAATCTAAATAGCAGACAGAGTATTTGCACAAAACGTAGTGACCTAGCAGGACAGCGATTCTCAACCGGGGAGCGATTTTGCTCCCTAAAGAACATTGGCAACATCTGCAGACACCTTTGCTTCATGCAGCTGGAGAGGGCTCCTGGCATCTAGTGGATAGAGTCCGGCATGCTGCTGACATTCTGACACATGGGGCAGCCGCTGCCCCAACAAGGAGTCACCCAGGCCAGCCATCGAGTGCCCCGGCTGGAACCCTGCTGTGGAACAGTGTTTTTCAAACTGCATTCCACTCACATGCTGCAGGTTTCAGGGGAAGGGACATGTGCTTGGGGACGGGTGGTTCCGTGTCCCCGTAAATTGGGGAAGTTCTGTGACCCACAAACGTAAATAGGTTTCTTTACCACAGAACGTTTTCAAGATTTAATTAAAAAAGGAAAGCACTGCCAAAGCCAGTTTTCCAAGAAATAACTTTGTAAGTTACAAATGTCTAGCAAACGTAGTATGGGAAACACTAATCTATTATTTCTTGATCTATCATTTCTTACTCTTTGGTGGGATACGCCATGGCATCTACTTGGAAAAAGGTATACTCAGTCAACCTTAAATTGTGTTTAACACACACATCACACGTACACAATCAGACATGAAACCTAACCATGCATATGAAAACAAAATGTGGAGGCATAAAAATTTGCATCTGACAGGGCACATTATCTTGAGGGTTGGGACAGTGGTGAAACAAAAGAATGTTCTAGTTCGTGGTTCCTTCGCACCATCCCTAGCAGTAAGAATGACAAAAGTCTAATGTCTCATCAATATGCCAGGAGGCTTACTACAGCTTTCTCCCTGGTACGTTTGTTAAACTGAACTTATTGTGGATACTTAAGTGATTCTTCCCACCCCCCGTTTATAAGCAAGTAGTTACAGCACTTGCTCACATCTGATTGCTTTGTTTGTGAACAGAGTCTCTTCACTTGCATTTGTTCCCTCTGAAATATTGTATTTATTTATTTCAGTGCTTCGTAGAAGATATATTCAAGAGAAGAGAGAGAATAACGTGTACTCCCTGTTCGAATGCGAGGCCATCATTTAAATTGAGGTGTTGGGCTGACATCAAAGCTTTTGAGTGCAAGTAGAAGCCCAGAGGAAAGAAGGAGACGATTTATTATGGTTTACATGTTACACGGAAGCGCTAGGTTCCCTTAGTGACTTGAATGTGATACACATTGTGCAGGAAAGCAGCTGGGATGAGTTCTGTGCCGAAGACGAAGTTGGGAGTGTGTCGCGCGGGAGTGGACCTATGGCAATCTATGAGACATGACAGTTTATTAGGATGTAGGCATGTGAATCTAACATAATAAGTCTCAGCATTCCACTAGCCCAATTACTTAATTTTCTCGGAGAAAACTTATATCTCATCCCTTTTTTGATCCTACTTACTATAGTATTAAGGGATTAAAAGCCCTAGGACCTTTTGTCCTTCAATCATTCATTAGCTTGCTGTTAGACCTAATCCCCATTTCCATTTGCAGGGAAGTCAGTTAATTTAATCAGCTATCATTATTTAGCAGGTTTTAAAAAATGTAATGCATCACTTGAAAGGAATGATGGAAAAAAAAGTTGTGAGTGGTTCGAGTGGTTTAATTTTGTGTTAAATGCGACTGAAACGCTTATGTATTCATGTCCCTGTTGCTGGCATAACAGATTAGCACAAATGGTGACTTAAAACAACACACATTTATTACCTTGTCGTGCTGTAGTTCAGAAGTCCAACACGAGTTTCACTGGACTAAAATCAAGGTTTCAGTAGTGCTGTGTTGCGTTCTCCAGCTCCCGGCGGGGGGGGGGGGATCTGTTTCCTGTCTTTCCAGCTTCTGGAGGCTGCCCGCATGCCTTGGTTCACGGCTCTTCCTTCATCTTCAAAGCCACTGAGTGTCTCTGCCTCTGTGACCACGGCCAGGATAGCGTCTCCATTGATAGGGATTCATAGATTAGATTAAGCCCACCTAGATAATCTAGGATCATCACCCCATCTCAGAGACCTTAATCTTAATCGCATCTGCAAAATCCCTTTTTTGCCATGTAGGGTAGCATATTCACAAATTCTAGGAGTTAAGACATGGGTGTCTTGGGGTGTCCATTATTCTGCCTACCATGATTTATTTCCTCATTTCCAATGTGATTTGAAAGAGATTCCAAATGATTCTCCAGAGCCAGGAAAGTATATTTCCAAGTGTTTTGCAAACATCAGTCGTTCGTTCTTTGGCTTTAAAGTTAAATTAACTCGGACATGAAGTCCTCGCCTCCATTTGTCCTCCCTCATCGTAAAACTCCTGAAAATACTGAGCGGGATTATCCCGGGACTAGCAATAAGCAGTCGAAGCTGGTGGAACATTTCTCCTGTCAACTTCCAGCTGTGAATGCCCATGCGTCACCCCCCAGCCTGCATGCCTCTCTCAGCGAAGCTCCACTGCATCACTCTGCCTTCCCTCAGGCTCCGGTTCCTATGAGCAGACAATTACTGGTGTCACCAAGCATGTGGCTACGGCTGGCTGCATGATTAGCTGTTAATATTTGGTAAAAAGGGATAGTCGGAACCACGCCAGTGTCCCATCGGAAACAAACTGCTCTTTGAGCATATTACGCCAGGCTTTCCGCGGTGAAGAGTGTCATGTCCAGAATGAAGTGTGGCTCATTTTCCGTGGAAAGCTATGGAACACGGACCCTGGTTCCCTCGTGGGTCTTCGTTGTAGATGAAAAAGGGGGAGGAGATAGAAGAGTTGAAAAAAATCCTCACCTTTTCATCTACCTCTTAACAATGTTTCTCCTTTGACCTTATACCTCTTTCTCCTAAATTTCAGAAAAATATATGTTTCCATGGAGAAATGAGGCAATTTGTTGGTAGTGCGAGTGTGATGAGGCAGCCACCTCCAAACACCCTCTTTAGAACGAAAAATGATAGTGTTCGTTTTCTTTATCTCTGAAGGCCTTTTACACTGTAATGGCTGCATCTGTCATTAAACGAATACACACGAGGTTGTGTGTTCAGTCATTACAACTCTATTGGCATGCTTTTTAAAAATTACAGCTCTTTTTGTTTGTTTGGTTGGGTTTTTTTTGGTCAGTGCTTAGAAATGACTTTTCTGTCCTACTGTTGGCTAAGGCCAACTAAGCAAAGAAAAGCAACAGAAGGTGAACCTATGTCTAAGGTGCATGCATGGCCGTTTTATAAAAAGATTCCTGAATCTGTGGCTTTCCCTACACTCCGAGTGAAATCCAGAGGCCGTGCCTAATTTGGCCCCTGCGTCCTCATCTCCTGCTCCTGGCCCCTGATCGCTACTTTATGGTCACGGTGGGCTCCTTGCTGTTTCTGAAAAGCGCCAAACTCCCCTGTCTCTAGACTTTTTTGCTCCTGCTACTCCCTCTGTGCTCTTTCTTCTGCTTTGCTTTCTCTCTCACGTGCGTTCTCAGCACAGCCGCCAGAGGACTCTATTTCACAGCCAGCTCCGCCACCACTGTGGTCACAGATGTCCAGTGGCGTCCCATCACAGTGGGGGTACAAGCTAGGGTCCTTATAGTGACCTGGAAGGCGCCTCCACAATCCGTCCTCACATTGCTCCACGTCCCTCAAATGTGCTGGGCATTCTCCCGCCTGTAGACCTCTGTCTTGGCTGCCCCCTGGCCTAGTAGGCTCCCCCGGATTTAAGGAAGGCTCCCTCCCTCAGTGCTTTCTTTTCTACTGTACTTTCAGGTTCTAGAACAAGAATTTAGTAGGTGCTCAACAAACGTCTATTGAAAGAAGAATGAACAAAAGCAAACGTTACTTGTCCATGGAGCCTGCTGACGGCCCTGTTTCTAGTAGACCCTCATACCCTTTTCTTTTCCTTCACAGCACCTTACATGTTTGTTGGTTTTCTGTCTCCCTTACTAAAATGTGAGCTCCTAGAAGCGAGGACCACGACTAACTGCTTCAATGCTGTGTCCCTAGCACTTAACACAATACTGCTGCATGATTGGGTCTCAGTAAATTTTAGATGAATGACTAAGTCTAAAAGAAAATGAACCTTCATTTACCAAAATGAAGATTTATTTGTATATGCATATACATACACACATACACACACATGTAACACAGAAGGTGGCATCCCTGCAGGCTGTAAATGTCAGTGTTCACACTCAGTGAGGAAGGAATCATGAATTGTACTGCCCTTCCAACACTTTAGTTGGCAGTATCTCTATGACCAGAACTGAGTTTTCCGAGTACTTTTATAATTTACGTAGGACAAGTACAGTGACACCAGAAACTGGTTCTTTTACTTTTGTCTATTCTTGCTTCGTACATCTCATTGCATCCCATGTCAGTAAATATTAGTATAAAAATCAAAACTATTTTTTATGTCTCACACCTATTAGGCCTCCGAACGACTGGCCTTCTTTTCCAGCATCAGCCTTGTCGGTGGCTTTTTATTTACTTGCTGTGTGACCTCGGGCATGTTTCCTAACCTCTCTGAATCTCCTCACATATAAAATGGGATTTTTCAAAGAACTTACTTTGCGAGGTTCTCATTTATTCATTTAACAAAGATCTTATTGAACACTTTCTATGGCCCACGCATTACCTAGGTGCTAAGGGAACCAGTTGTACGAGACAAATGGATGCCCGTCTTCATGAAGCTTTCGCTCTGTTAGGAGACGGCAGACAGTAGAGTAGGAAGGCGAGGACAAATTTAGTAGGATAGTTTCAGTGAGTGACATGTGTTTCTCAAGAAACAAACCCAGAGTGACAGAGACAGAGGAGGGACATGGGGTCAAAAGGGACACACCTAAGGTGGAGGCAACAAGGAAGTCTTCTCTTTGTGCTGAATTCTGAATGCTGGGAAGAATCAAACACACGAAGATCCTAGAGAATAGCGCATCCAGCAGGGGTAGCAGTTAAGTTCAAAGTCCTTGTCATGGCCAGGATTGATGGTTCGGGGACCAGAAAGAAGGCTGTTCTGGCTTAAGTAGCAGTGCGAGTGAGGCTAAGTGGGCTAGAAGGGGTAAGCCAGGGCCACGTAAGGTATTCACGGTCACAAGAAAATAGTTCCCAGAGGACTGCTCTCCCCATTGTTCCTGGGGCAGTCACTGTCCGATAATTTTAAATTTTCTTTCTCTTTCAAACATAAATTTTCCAAGTAGAAGGACTGCATTGATTCTCCAGTAAAAAATAAAGGACATGAACAAAGGTATATTTAAATTGTTTGCTGTGTTCATGCTAATTTACATTTATCATCAATCACCATTTTAATTAACAGCACAGAAAATTGATTCTTACTAAAATTCAATAATTTTTTATTCAAAATGTGATTGAGTGTTTTCCCTGAATTAATGCAAGTGTAGTTCCTGTGATACAGTACAAAATGTATCGTGTTATTTTAAAAGAGAGATTTTGGTTTGGCTATTCCAAGAAAAACACATATTGAGAAGAGTACAAATATATATATTCCCTGAAAGCCTATGTGAATAAAAAGAGGATCTGAAGGTCTTCTCTAGAAATCTTTGAATAATATAGTCTGTTTTCATCAATCCGGCATATTTGTTCTTCCAGCGAATACTTACTGAATGCTGGTGACTGTGCGTTATGCCTCACACCAAATGCTTATTAATTAGGTGCCAAGTTTTTGTGGATTTTACAGGCTAAATACCTCTAATGTCCATAGACTTGTTCTTATCCCCACAAATACCCTTGTCTATCAGACTGCCCCCTGCCTCCCTCACTTTATCCCTGCTGCAGCTTCCCAGTGAGGTCTCCTCAGATGCAAATCTGACCCATTGCTTCCTGCTTTCAAGTCTTCGCTGGGCTTTCCATCAACCTGTGTCCTTTAAACCCTTTCAGATACACCTCCTGCCACTTCCTACCGTCATCGTGAAGTTCCTTCTTTCCTCGGAGGAGCCTTGCTTCCTTTCTCTCACACTGTTGCTGTTGCGAAGAATGCCTTACCTCCACCCGACTTCATCCCCTGTGCTCTTACCAGACTAATTTTTACTCCTTTGTTAAGTCCCAGCTTAAGCCATCTCCCTCGAGCTGTATTCTGTGTCCGCTCATCACTGTGTCTAGTCATGCCCTGCTCAGGTGCCCAACACCTCTGTCGGAACCAGATTGTTAGACTCCATTGTCATTGCCACTGGTCTAACTGCCCAACTAGATTACTAGCTGATGGGGACAGGTATTGTAACTATGAGGTGCCTCTTTAGGTCCCCGGTGCCAGGCATAACGCATGGCTTAGAGCAAGTACTCGGGAACCACTTCTCAAATTTTAAAACCACCTTTAAATCAAATGCCTCTGACATATAAAAAGTAGTGATAAACTCTTTACTACTTGAAGTGGAGTTTCATGATCTACAATCAAAAAATCTGATTTGACCATACCCATATTCATAAATAATAACAGAGGGACTTCTTTTTTTCTCTTCTTTTTTTTTTTTCTTTTCCTTTCCTTTTTGCTTCCTTTTTTAATAGAACCATTTTGAACTCTGGAAATCAATGTCAGTACTGTGGCTTTCCTGCTGTGGGCTCACTAATGACCATGGATGCCTCTAACTGTCCTAAACTCCCCTAGCTTTCATTTTTATCCTGTAGAATTGATTGCTTTGAATTTCTATTGTTAGTAATTAATTGAAAGAATAAGTCTTCATGATAGGTTAATAAATATACTTTATTGGAGAACTCCCAGCAGTGCAAATGCAAAAGTTGTATGTTTTAAATTTTAAATGGTTACCAAAATGAAGCCTCCAGCTCTACGCAAAGTCAAGCTTGCAGAATCAGTAATGAATCCATTAATTTCTTGACGTTACTTTTTCTATAGCTTTTTGCGGCTTCCACAAACATCCACTGAGTCCCACCTAAATCAGAGACTACTTCATAGATCTGAGATTCATTGAGAAATGCAAAGGCTCACCGCTCCTGGAATATAGATGCAAATCCACCCCAATCCTCAGACTTTTGACATCACTGAAAGAGGCTTAAGTTTAGATTCAACTACTATCTCATGTACACATTTTGTGTTAAAAATGGTGCGAAATACGCGTTTCTCTTTTGAAACTTGCTGTGTGACCCTGGACATGTCACTTAGCTTATTTGGGCTTGACTTAGAGGCTGTGTCAACATTCTGCCTCCAGGTAGCAAGCCAGGTAATACTTTCAAACCTAGATTATTGAAAAGAAGCAGGCGAATTGACTAGTAGGAGACAGGGCCAATGCCATTTTCGCGTTCTGTTTCTATGTCCAAATTTTTTTCCCTCCACCCCACTTTAACTCTTATACCTTGTTTTGGTAAGAATTATCTCAAGGAGGCCCAGGAATATGAAGGTCAAGCTTCTCCCTTCTCCATCTCTCCATTAGTCAAGAGTTCTCAGGTCTGCCTGTACACAGCATTCAATGAGTCTTTTCAATTTTAAATGGCATGACTAAGGGAAGGCGTACTTCATTACGTGTTTCAGCTACAGCCTAGCAGCCGGGAACCTTATTGGCCTGCCCACCCCCACTGCCCTCAACTTGATCTTGGGAAAGTCCAGCCCCTGGCCCTGAGGAGGATCACCCAACAAAATCTGCAGAGCCCAGGCCAGGCTGGCCCTACGATGTGGCCAGACAGGTGTCAGGCAGAGACACTTGTCATGTTCAAATCTGGACATGGCTCATCAATAAGTCGTTTTAACAAATACCTAAATCTGGCAGCATCTTTTCAGTGATAAACCCCACTCTGTTTTATGTTACTTTCCATTGCCTTTCCCTTGTGCTCTAACTGAACATCCTTCTCAATACCACATTCACCAAACTGCTCCATTGCAAAAGCATCTTCAAAAACCTGAGACCATTTTCCGCTGCCAAGTTGCCTCTTGGTATTCCTAAGAGGACCTCCTTCTCTTCCTCCTCTCCCCTGTTGACTCCTTGTTCAGAGGTACATGTTGAAGCAATATTGAAAGTGAACTTCCAAGCCCTTAACTCTCATTTCCCTTATTTCTAAAGTATAAAGAGGTATTGTTAACTTTTTATCAGGAAGCTAAAGTTTTGCATGTGAATAGACCACCATTCTCCTTCCTGTATTAGAAACTGCTTTTTAAAGCCCTTGTGTTCTATTAAAATAACAATATCAAATTATGTAAATGTGCTAATTGCTTTATTGAAATTAATACCCTTATTTAGCAAGTTAAACCTTGCAAATGGCCATTTTTATTAAAAAATTATGAAAGTGTGCAGGCTGTTTAAAGGCTAATGTAATTGGGTGAACTCAACAACTGGGAATGTCAATTAATAGGCGATTGTTAAATAATATTGTTTAAACAATCAATTTTCTCTAGTAGTTTGGAAAATGGTCCTGGTAACGTAATCATGACTGTCTGAGGCCTAAGGGAAGGTTTATGAGTGTTTTTGTTCGCCTGGTTTTTTAATCTGTTGGATTTTTCTTTCATTTTTTCAAAACTAGGTTTTGTTTAGTAATAGAAATTTAAATTTAGCAGTTCATAGGAAATTATACTCGGAATATTTTTCCTGTTCAGAGGTCATTTTCAGGCTGGCAATAAGTGGCCACAGGGCGCCTCTGCCACCGCACTGCGGGTACTTGTTGAAATCTTTGGAGATATTTTTATTTCTTCTTGAGATAGCATTTCTTTTTCTTAGGAAAAGGATCTCAAGATTATAAAGACATCTCTGGGCTTTTGAAAGCAAGAAGCGTTGCATTCCATTTGGAAGATACCGAGTATTCTTGGTAGGGGTCTTCATTTCTGAGCTTCTCTACCTTGGGAAGCAGCACTCACCATGAAACAGCCTTAAAATCCATTGTCTTCTGAATAGCCTTCAACTGGAACCACTGGTACCTCTGCTCTTGAAGTGCAAATGTTCTCATCGGAGCAGAAACTTATTCATGAAAATATCTTGTGGTTTCCAAGTAGTTGTAGGGAAGGGAATTTTGGTCACTTATGCAATTTACAGAATTGAGGTCATTGAGGATGTTGGGACAGTTCCAACTCAGGCTGTGAAGACGGAGGTCTGAGCAATACTCCAGATCTCTAACCTCATTTCTTGTCGCATATTGATTGTGAGTCATCGCCTTTGAAAACCAGAAGACGGCCTCACATTTCAGAGTTTCTCTGTAAACACCTGTTCCTAGTGTCATCTAACACGCGAAAGTAATCACTGTAGGTGGTAGATCGTGTATAATTTCTAGGGCTTCGTTTGATAACTAGATAATAAAGTGTTCCTTTATTATATGCTATGATACAGTTCTCCACTCCCACTCCCACCCAGCATCCTGGATCAAAACCATCAGATAGTTTGATCTATTTAAATTTTCTTTGTTCACATTGGAGATGTTTTGGATTTGTTCCATGGACTTCTATGACTAATACTATAAGTCTTGATTTTATTAATCCAATCGCTTGTGAACCAAAGTTGATTTTTTTTTTATTGTTGGAACTGAAAATCAGTGAAATAAACTCTCCCTTAAAGACTGAATTCATATTTCCCCCCAAAGGAAATTAGCAACTGGCTGTTATATTCATCGTCTTCTCTACTAAATTTATGCAACATGAACTACAGAATAATAAGCATACCAATACACTTAGATTCTTAACAGTTTCAACATAATCTCACAGTAAAATTGTCTGCTTGGTTATAAGACACTCCATGCACTGTTGAAATACAGTCTGGTAGCTGTTTAGTTGCACTCTGATTTCTGTATGGATGCAAAGATTCTTTCGATAGACACATCCTCAGTTCTAATACACAGGGACAGTGTGCTCAGCTGATTGTTTCATTACTGGAAAATGCAAATAATCTTTCACTTTTGATATCAAAACACCAGATAAAAACCTCATTCCAGTTGACTAAAATGAGTTTTTACCCTCTCGGCAATTTTTTTTTTTTTTTTGCCAGTTCTAAGGGGAAGAGTTCATTTTTTAGCTGTATCAATAGAATTTTGTGCAAGATGGAAGATGTTTGCCTCTGTCTGAGTTTTGTTCATTCCGTGAAGCTGAAATTTGCTGGCACCTGCTGAGTGAGATTTTTCTGGTCTGTGCTCTGAGAACAACTTTTATCAAGTACATGATCATTTATCTAGCTTTTGGAGATAGAAACTGGATTATTCTTTAATCTTCATCTTACTCTGAACTTCCTAATGCTTAAACCAGGTCAATACAGGGTAAATCTCATCCCTATAGAACTTAAGAAAGTCATCCTGTTGGTTGCTTAGTTTTCTTTGTAATATAAACATTTTTTTTAATTTAATCTATTTTATTATTTGAAATATTATTTTGCATCTGCCTTCCTGGAACGTGTTTGGTATAATTGAATCTCCCTTCTTGGACTCCATGTGGTTGCTAAAGTATCAATTTCTCAGAGCTTCTTTGAGATATTTAAAGCTATTTGCTTGTCTCCTGTGGTCCCAGACCAATTTGATGAGTTTTTATGCCTCTTCTGTTGTTGTTGTTATAATGTTGTTTTGTCATTTGTTGCTTCCATGCTGTTACCTTGTCACAATGCCTGTGACTAGTAGGTGCTCACTGAATATTTGTTAAATGGATAAATGATTTTCATTTTTCACTTCCAGTATAACATATCTAGTTACAGTATTTCCTTCTCTCTTTTCTAGTATCCTACTTCTAATTTGTTCAGGTTTTGGAAGTGACGAAACTATGTGCAAATCAAGATTAAACAGTATAAGAATGAGGACTTTACTTACCTGGGCAATGAAAAACCCATCAAGGGCTTGAATTTTGTGACATTCATTTTGACTGCTAACAGTCAACTTTTCAAAATTGCTTCCTGCTTTGAAACTGAACTCCGAATCCACAAAAGTATGACACAGTTGAATTCCAGATAGGTGAGCTGTTTTTGTATTTAGTGTTCCTTCGAATGGTCATTACCAGCACCTAGAAGGACTGCCAGAAATGGGCTATATAAAAATTACTAGACCATTATTGTGTTTGCGCTTATTTTAATTAGATTTCTTTTAGACTTTTTCCCCAAGCTGTCCAGGGAGAAATGTGTCTCTTGTGAATGTAATACCCATTATGTAAAACTGAAGTGCATCTGAAGGTCTAGAAAGTGTAAAATTTACACTTAGGGCCCTGTTTAGTCAATGTGATGAGATTTAAGATCAATTATGGGAGGAAAAAAGAATCGAATACATTATTGTTTTCAAGAAAATTTAAAAGATGATAAGAAAGTATTTTTTTCTCACTGCCAAATGGTTGGCAGTTTGCCTTTCTGAATTTCAGTTGAGCTCTTAGAGTTATTGGTCAGATTCACTTCTGCCACTCTCTTATTGTGTCCTGGCTAGAAGTGTTGGGAGGACAAGAAAATTTCTCATTAGTGACATGTGGTGACACTTCACTTTATTGTGCATGGACGATTTTCTGACAGAGATAGATGACATGGTTTGAGTTTCCAAGAAACTGTTATTCCATCATTGAATGGGGAAGCTCTGAACCAATCTTTCCGATTTACAAACAGGCTATAGATGTGCCAAATATGACAAACTGATGCTGAAGTGAAGAGCCTTGCAATAGAAGATGCTTCCTTGTTCACTTTTGGATGTATAAGGTTACAAATAACTAAACACATTAACAATGTCATGTTTTCACTTTTCATTAAGGAGTGATGCCTATGGTGCTTGGTCCATAATAAAAACTCTCCATTAGTTTGAATTTTTTGACACTGGATTCTTATTTTCCCATTAAAATTTTTTTTTCTGAAGTGGAAAACTCAAAATATTTTCTACATTTTTTTTTTTAATGTCAGCATCTCCTCAATTTGATTCCTCAAATTGGCTAACTGATGTCAGAAAGAAAAGGGTATTCCTATGCAATGGTGGACATTAGTTGGCTACCTCTATCACTTTTAGCAACATTCATATATCTTCACGCCTTTGCCACGAGTGCCCAGTTTCTGTTTGGGGATACAGGAAAGAAAGACAAGTTTAGGGTTAGCCTATCAGTTGATGCTATCTTTCGAGCGACATGGTCATGTGACCTAAGCTGAGCCAACCAGAAAGCCCCTCAGGACTCTTAATTAGAACTCTGCGACGAAGCAGCAAAGAGAGTGAGCCAATGGGGTTTACGATATGAGGACAGTAACTGCCACAGCCAGTTCTATCTACTGAGAAGGTAGCCTGGAGATAAGGTGGCACCTCAGAAAAGGGCACGTCTAGAAGAATCTCAGAAAAATGTAAGCAGAGTTCTGAAGTTTTGAATTAAACCATCCCTGAAGTCTGCCCTATTTCTAGACTCTCCAGTATTATCACCCAATACTTTTCCTTTATTATTCAAGATCATTGAGTTGAGTTTTTCATTGTGCTTGCAATCAAATGTGACTAACTGGTGAAGCTACTCAATCAGCCATTTTCCTGATCATCTGGTACTACTGTAAAATTGTAAGCCATACAAACATAGTATTAGATCAAGGAACTAAATGTGGTTGGTTCTGATAGAATCTCTGGTCAATGCGGTGCTGGTAAATGGATAACAACCAGCTCTGGGGTCATGAGTCAGAGCTGGTATCAGCATTTGGCAGTTTGATTTCCTTGGTGCAAACATTCCTGCTATGGTCAATTTCAAGCTAGCAATGAGACACTGAATGTGGAATAAGGAAGAAATACTAAAAATTGGGTCCCATGAGCCCATAATAGTCAGTACCATCATAGCACTACCTCTATTCGAAAGCTGCTGTTTTACGTATGAGAAGCTGTGATCCAAAGGAGTTAAGAGGGTTTCCTGAAATCACACAAAAGGAGGAAAGGCTTGAGCCAGAATGCCAGTCCCCTGACTTCTGACATCTAGTTTTTAATAGGCTGATGGTCTGGTTTACTTATGTTTACACATGGAGCTGCTAATGCAAGCACATTTGTTTCTTTTAAGCAAAAGGGCCTATGGTTCTCTGCTTAAGACCAGAAAATGACCCAAATTTTCACAAAGTTAGTATTTCAGACTTTGCAACCACTCGATCAACAAGAATCCTAGTGCATTATAATGGAAGCGGCTGCTGTGTGTGACTGTGTGTGCACCAGCCACTCCCTACGCGTGATCTCCGCAGAGCCTGCAGAGAAGGAATCATCTTTCCATTTTATATGTAAGGAAGCAACTACTCAGGCAGTGGAAACTTGCCCAAGGTCACACCTCATCCAAGCGAGGGGTGAAGTGAGAACTTGACCTCAGGTTTGCCTGACTTCGAATAACGTTCAGACTGCTCCCCACATGTGTTATTCTGGAGCGATGGTCCCATTCTGTGCTAATGGATTTTGGGGGTTTTCTGTAACTTAGGAAACATGGGAACAAATTATAATACCCAACAAAAATATACATGGAAGCAAGTGTTTGCTGAACAGACATGAACAGTATTCATGGCCCTTTAGGATCCTGGTGATAGTTTTCCTCATTTTCCTTATCATCTACTCTGTCCTGTCATCTCTGAGATTGGTAAAGCTAACTCGTGATGATTCACATGAGAGACTCAAGCCTTATCTCAAGGCCTTTTTATAAAATGGCATGAGAAATCTTCATCCACTTCTGGTAATGAATGTGAGCAATCACTAGTTAAAGTCGAAAAAGCAAGCAAAAGGATTGCATATTCTAAATAAATGTCAATGATTATACTTAATCAAAACTAGGCTGGTTAAGGAAAAGAATGCTCTCTTTTATTATTGCATCCTTCCTGGGCCAAATAGATACCACTCATATGATTCCCATAGTTTTTTAGTGTGTTCTGTCTGCATTATTCAGAGTGACTCTGCAGTTTTCAATAATGTGGTCTGAATTATTTAAGCGGGATGATTAGTATAATCTGTACTGCACCCTTAAGAACATAGGGACAGTTAAACACTGAGCTTGCCCTACTGTCTCGTTTTGTTGGACAGAGAAGATCTGCACAGAAGAGGTGATTGCAAAAAGCGATTCTGTCCATCCTCCCTCTCACTCCTTCCCTTTGACTGCCTTTCTCCACATCACACCCACCCATTTTTTTTTCTTCAAAACTGGTAGGAAACTGACTCTTCGTTTCCATTTAAGTAGCACTGGCTATCTCAATGAAAATTGAAAATGCTAGTCACACAGCAGCTCCCAGTATCTAAGCACCTGGAGGTTTAGTGTGGTGTAGACAAACCAACTGGGTACATCCATTGTGCATCTGGCTCTTTTTGGAGTCCTGTAGAGACACAAATGTCTATATATAAAGAAAAAAAGTAATAACAAGCAAATAATGGCTTCGAAGTTTCATTGCAGTCATACCGAGGTATGTCAGGTAGCCACATCTGTTGCACCTGAAGAGTGTGGTCCAAACTGCTATAATATTTATAATAATAATTCTTAGCCACAGAGTCTCACGCTGGATTCTCTGATCTGCATGCAAATAAAACTACGTGAGGGTACCCAAGAACATTTCAGTATTTCAAAAAGTGAAATGGAACCAGTACTATTCTTGGTACATACTCATTAATACGTCAAGTTTCTTTTAGTTAGAAAATTGATGCTAAATAAATAAAACTTGGTAAACAAAATTTTCATGACTAGAAATGCTTGGCAGATTCCATAAAAGGAAGGTTGGACTTGCTACGGAACTGTTAACCAAGAAGGTTCCAAGAGCAGTTTGTATCAATTGGTCAGCTGTGCACGGAGTGTGTCCTTAGTTAGGTGCCACATGGGGGCATGACCCGCCCTGTGCTCATGGTGCTTATCATCTAGTAAGGAAGGAGAGAAAAAATAATGGTTTTACAAATTTGGTGAATGTCACCAAAGGAATTTCGAAATATCCTTTTCCACTTCTAACCAAAAGGCACTAGAACACAGAAGAGCCACCTGCCTATAGCCTGTGGCATTATAGGGGCCAAAAATGCAACATACGAACAACTATCTATTTTTGTCCAACCATTTACAAATCCTGTATCACTCCTTTCTTTGTGTCAAGCTACAGTAAAAGATGCTATCTGCTCAGAGAAAATGTAAAGCCATTATGAAACCTTAAGGTCTGCTCTAATCAGTGTGCTACAATGGAAGCCGGTGGGTCTTCTAGACCTTTTTAGAAGCGGGGCCAGGATGGAAGCTTCTGCCGTGCTGAAGGAAGGCCCTGGCAGGCAAGAAGGGATCTATAGTTCCAGTGAGACTGCCCCAGGGGGAGCTCGAGGGGTCTTGTTGAAACCTGAAGGCCTCGGGGCTGAAAGAGGTACCAAAAGGAGGCAGGAGGTGCTGATGAGGGGTGGGAGCAGCCCCATCCAGAATTCCAGCGAGGGAGGCTGCCTTCCCTATCCCGGTGAGCGAGGCTGGTTGCACCTGGCTTGAGAGAAGCACAGGTCTCCAGACTGAACAGTAGGGAGATGAAGCGGAGTTTAAGAGATTTGCCCCAGGCCATAGAAGCAACCCCTGTCACACCTGGGATTGAGATTCAGATCTTTCTGTCCTCAGAAAGACAACTGCTGTCACTCCCCATCAGGTCCTATTTTTAAGTTCATTAGTTAACCTCTGGGTGCTTAGCCGGTTTCAAGAGCCAGCAGTCAAAGTGTTTTAAACAGACCAGCCTAAAGTGATTGTTCTCGCATCACCTGGCTCATCCTCTGCGCCCCCGCGAAGGTTCTGCGGTTCATACGGAGGCACGCTGCTCACCAACAGGTCTCCCCGGAACGCAGGAAGCCTCTCCGCTCTGATCAGAACGGGCCCATCACGGAGCACCCATGGCGACTGTGTGGTGCCTGCTCGGAAGAGCCACCGGCCCAGCCCGGGCATCCCGAGCTTCTGCAAGAGGCTTAACTGTGCGGTCGCTGCTTTGGCAAGTGTGTGCGGCTGCCTCCCAGGAAAAGAGAGCCCAGCGGGGACACCGCCAGCTTCAGGCGATCCTCTCCACTTCCACTCTACCAGCATTGAACACGCTCCTGCTGAGGGTCCCGTCCTGTGGGCTGTGCAGCCCTCTGGGGGTCTGTCTACTATCTTCCCAGGGAGTCCAGACACCCAAGCAGCAGGCAGCCAGGCAGTCAGGGGGCGCCACATACTCAGGAGCTCAGCAGCCGAGGGTGCAGGAATTCAGGGAGCATTTGGGGCTCTGGGCATCACACTGTCCCTGCAGAAGGATGGCTGGCACCATTTTGTAAAGTCTCAAAGGAACTGTCCCCACTCGATCAGGGGGACAGTTTGTTCCCTTTGGACACAAGCGAAGCCTCAGACAAAATGAAGCCAACACTTATGAGATCTTGTAAGAATGAGCAGGGCTGGCTGTGATCCTGAGATTCTTTTCCGGACAGACGTGGGAATGTTGGCGCCAAGCTGATCCACGTCCCGCTGAGGCCAAAGAGCAGGCAAGCTTGCCCCCAGCAGTCACAGCTGCAGGTGTTAGTCAGACCTTCCCTTTACACACCTGGACCCGATCTGCCTCTTCTTTTTGGTTCTGTTACCTGCCTGATTATGTTCTTGTTTTTGTTTAGCATTCGCTGAGCAGCCCTGGGGTTCCTGGCCCTGGGGTTCCAAGTGCTGGGGTGGCAGGGATTTCATAACTTACAAGACAGGTCGCCGTGCTTGACCGCTAGCTCCTGCACGATACGACGGCTCGGCGGACGCCCCGGGCTGCGCGGAATTCTAATCATTTCGCCAGTCGGTAGTACCGCAGGCTGTTAGAACAGAGGGGACTCGCCGGGCTTGCCTTTCCGTTGTGTCACACCTGCTTTCTTCACACGTCTGATACCCTCTCGCTTCCTCGAAGAGTGACTTCTCGAGCGAGGTGATCTGTGTTTAGAGGACTTGCCACAGCTCTACTTAAGTAATTACTTGTGAAATAATTTATTGGCTGTCTTTCCCCCTCGCGAGACTGTGCTCCCCGCAAAGGCCATGACGAAATGTGGATTATGCAATCCTTGCAGCCCCGGCGTCATGAATAGATTCGCCCAAAGTACGTCCTCTGTAAGGATCAATGAAAGCCAGGGGTATTGGGTAGGGCTGTCATAGCAGAAGGCCACAGGCCGGGGGGCTTAACGACAGGAATTTATTTTCACGGTTCTGGAGGCTGGAAGTCCAAGATCAAGGCGTCGGCGAGGCTCGTTTCTCCTGAGGCCTCGCTCCTCGGCCCGCGTGCAGCTGCCTTATCGCCATGGCTCACGTGGCCTTTCCCCGTGTGCTTTTTGCGTGGGCAAATTTCCTCTTTTAACAACACCCCTAAGACTGGATTAGCGCCGACAGTAACGGCCTCGTTTTAACTGAATCACGTCACTTTCTCACTAGGGTAGGAGCTTCCGCATAGGAGTCTGGGGAGGGCACGATTCAGATAACAGGGATGAGTGCTATAAACAGAATGAAAAGCAGTTCATGTGAAAATAGATAAATTTGAGAGTCGCGAACATAAATATTACATTAAAATGAGTTACCGTTATTCCTGAGCTAAAATCACTCCCCCTCGTTTTTTCTCTTGTGCAGAAGAGAAGGGGAGGCATGGCGTGACAGCCAGCAGGCCAAGAACGGTGTTCCAGCTAGGGCCAGGTCATGGATTGGCTCTGAAATTTGGGCCTAGTCTTTCTATTTCTAGGCCTCCGTTCTTTAACCTGCAAAAGGAAGGCGTTGGAGTCTCTGAGTCAGTCTGTGATTCCGAGAACAGCAGACCAGAGTGGAGACGCTTCTCCTGGCTCTCCTGGGTGACTGTGAGCAGTAACTGTCGGTTACTCTTTTTCTCAAATGCCCAGGGAGAGAAATAGGGACCACGTGTGCCCTCTCTTTTCCATTTATATGCAAGTTAACATCCTGGGAAAGCAAAATTTCTACCCCAGGAAGCTTCCTAAATAGCAACGTTTAAGCAACTTCTCTAAACAGGAAAAGCCAGTGAATATGCCAGTTTCCATCTCGTTGACTGGGAACCACTCTTTGCTGCTGCCCCCCCTCTGCTGCTTGGTGATGATGGACTTAGGGGGTGTGGTGGCCGAGGCAGAAGGGAAGGCCATGTGTCTGTCCACAGACAGAATAGTCGAACCGGAGTTCCCCCTCCGTCCTCCGCCCAAAGCTCAGAACACATGACCCGTGAAGCCCCATGGAGGACCCCGCTTCCCACCCTACCCCACTGATGCTCTCTGTTCTCTCCTCCTCCGAGTGCCTAATGGCGACAGAGTTATCTCGAGCAGCGAAATAACAGCGTAGAAACGTAGAATTTTCTCCCCACCTCCAGCGCGGTCCTCCGGCAGAGTGCAGGAAGTAACGTTTTGTGGCTCTTGGAAAACAGTCGTTCCTCTGTGTCAGGATTCACGAAGATGCTGCCAGGAGAAAACCTTCACGGTGATGGCGGAAGCGAGGGTTTCTGAGACGTTCTGTGAGTGAGGTGCGCAGCTCTGTGAGTCTGCCCGCTGGCCCTCTGTACTCCAAAGGCTGGATGGCTGCCGCCTTTGTTGGGATTTGCGTATGTTCTTCTTGATTACCACCCCTCTGCCCAGGAAATCGCCTTTCTGAATCGACAATGACTTTGCAAATCTATATCTTTGCCTTTCCAGTCCGTGCCTGCCTTCTCTTCGTGTACACTCAGTAAACATGGGCTCACGGAAACAGGAATGCAGAAACACACCCAAATAATTGTGATCTCGGAAATTCGAGGCCCTTTGCATTTCAGCCTAGGACGACAGTTTGTGAAATACACTATCTGGAACTTGGGGACCTGTGCACACCCACAGCCGACAGCACGCTTCTCCTGTGTGCTCTTGGATTGTGCGGTCGATTGATGTTTTGTTGACTCCCCTTCAATCTTCGTTTCTATTTAACTTCAATTCCTCCTCTGCTGGAATTTCCCTTTTCTATTCCCAGTGGCTTTATGTCTCGGCTCAGCCAATCTCTGAGAGAAATGCCATGCATCTCTCTCATTTTTTTCTCTATCCTATGTCCTGCTTGATCCCTCTCTTACCTGTGCAAACACAATAGGGATACTGCCAAGATAAGAATCACTCTTTAGCCTCAGTCCCTAGGCCCAGGGACTCATGAAAGGTACCTGGCAGAGTTCAACCAGAAGTTGGTTCTTCGTGCTTTATTCTGTAAAGTTAAGGATCAAGACAATCTTACTTTCTTACTGAGAAAAAGCATCTCTAACCTGTTCCTTAATTCCCTGACAGTGACTTCTATGTCCACCCCAATTCTTTGACCCCTCTTATCCCCCATAGCCCTTCACACAGGGGCCTCCAGCCATATAAGCCTCCTTTAGACCCTGCAGATAACGCCAAGCTCGTTTTCATTTGAAACCCCGGTTTTCTCTTCCTGTCACACTCCTTCCCTAGAGCTGTGTCTCATCCGTGTCACCGATTCGAGAAGCTCAGGATGAGCTCAGATGTTACCTCCTTGCAGAAACCTCCTGAGCACCCTATTTGAAATGTCATCATCCCCACCCACTCGTTCCTTTTTCATTGCGATAGTCTACTTTCTTTCTAACCTTATTAGTGTCAAAAGTGAGCCCCGTGAGGGTGGAGACGTTGTGCTGTGGCCTCTGTGTTCCCCTGAGGCTTTCACCGTGTTTGTCACAGATTAGATACTCAACAACTATTTGTTGAATATTCGAATAGGTTTAGAAGCATAGGGTTAAGGAAGGCTGAATGAGAGAGGGCACTATAATTCATGATCTCTGAAAGGGAATCAGTGGAGAAAATTGATTTGTTGGTTGGGGTTTTAGCACTTAAATTTGGAATTCTTTAGAAGTTGCTAAAAACGGGCCACCTCTGAAGGGGCAGTGTCGTAGCCAACCTGCTTCAGCTATCACCTTTACAGAAGTTACTGTCCAGAGTGTACGCCACCTGATCATAGCACCTTCTCTCATCTCTGGATTCTCCCATCTCCTCAGATGTTATGATGACTCCTGGTGCCACAACTCGGTCCGCCTTCTCGACTACACTATCAGGGTCTCTGGCCATCTTCTCGTCTCTCAGGGGCGGGGGGCAGGAAGCCAGCCATCACTGACTCTTTACTATCCCTAGTCCCTCATTTTCAACGTATCAAAAAGGAATTTTGTTACTCTCCATAAAATTAAATAATCATGTGTCCATTCATCACCTGTTGTTATTTCTAGAAACTGAGCTAAGCCTATAAGCAAACAGGTCCCTGGCCCCCGTGGGACATAGAGTCACCCTTTTCTGTGGTGGGTGGATGAAAGGACGATGAATGAGCACCAAACCCAGGGTCCAGGCCCTTATTTCATCAAGCCCCCTTCTTTTCACCAACAATCTCCTAATCACATCATTGCTCAAGTAGTCATTTGAAGCAGCAGCTCATCGTTCTACCTCCTTTTTGGGAGCCTAAACTGATTCCAGTTGGAGACAGGAGTTTTCTTATGCTGAGCTTTGGAACGTTTTAATGGGAGGGCCATCATTTTATTCATTCCCACGTTTCTCCACTCACTCTTTTCCCCAGCCAAGTCATTTGCTTCACTGTCCCTTTAACCTTCACTTTTATTCCTATAGTTTCTAGCACAGAATTTAGATTGGATGGAACCTTAAAAATTATGTAATGCAACCCTTTCATAGTATCAAAAAGAAAACTGAAGTTTACAGGCTAAAGTCAGAAAGCTAGTCCTAAAAATATTGCTTCCTGACTTTTAAGGCTTTTTACCCAATAGACTTTCATTTGTGCTTGCGAAGTATATGTCCACCTGGCTGGCATAGTATGTTAGCAGCTACTATCAAAGCCCATTTAAAATTCTCAAATCAAGTGGAGAAAATAGTGAGGTTTTCTTGAGGGAACTAAGGACGAGGGATCAGGCAAGAAAAGCAGAGCAGGAAGTAATCTGAAGGGAATCATGGTTGCAGATTTGAGTATCTGAATCCTCCTGCTCATCCCAAGTTGCCATCTGGGTCATTACGAGACCCATTCTGGGCCACCAAACTTTAGCAATCCAAATCTCTGAACTGACCTCAACCCGGAAGGGAAAAAAAACAAAAACACAAACATGCGTACACGTTGCTCTGCCTTTTAGTACAAGGCCTGGGAGTACGTAGGGGAGTCGCTGAGGCCGGAGTTTCAAAGTCCTATGCTCATTGCCCAATGGTGGCAGTTCCAACAGACCGGTAATGCGTACTGTCGCCCTACATGAAATTTGTCCAAAAAGTTTGAAAGCTCCCGGATCCCCACTGTTTGCAGAGGAATGGGGGGACCCGGGGCCTCAGAAGGTGGGACAGTGTGGGCACATTGACTGACTGGGCAAGACCACAGTCATAAAGGGGCAAAAAAAGAGGCTCTCCCTAAACACACTGTGCCGCAAGAGATCATGATTCTCAAAGGACGTGCAAGCCATATGAGCTGGCAAAAGGGTAGCACAAAATAAGTCCGTAAAAGAAAGCGGACTTTTCTTTTTCCCTCTGTGTTTGAAAACCTTCCCATTAAGAGAGCACAATACACCACTGCCAACGTGGATCAGCCTCATGAGGAGGAAAGAAAATTGTTGGAAATAAACCTCAAAGGGAAAGAAAAAAAGCTGCCATTTTTTTTTTAAGAACACTATTATGTTCCTATTGACAAGACAAAAGAGTAATAAACTTAAATTAGAGCAGCCGTAAGTTGATAGTTTGGGTGGAGGGAAATAGAACAACCCTTTCTTTAAAAAAAAAAAAAAAAAAAAAAAAAGGAAAAAAAATAGAGTAGATCTTTTAATCAGCCTCTGCTGAAACAATGACAAGTGACCTTTCCCTCACTGAGAGCATTCTTGAGTCTGTTCCAGCGGCAAAATTCTTACCTCATTGATACAATCCAGGAATTTTTAAAGTAGATGGAAGCCTGAATAATCATTATGTTGGAGTATCTTATTTTATAATTGGAGGAATTGATGTCTAGAGCAGTTAAGAGACTTGCCCGTGCTCACCCAGCTTTTGAATTTCAAGGTTAAATTCTAGGAATCAGCAGGAACTGAAGCTTATTTTCTCCAGATAGGGAATCTGTTTAGTCAGTCCTATTAGGACAACTCCTGCTAGAAAAGAAACGCATGGCAATTATTTCAAAATCAATCCAGAAGAATATTTGGGGGTGCTGAGTACACCTGTTAAGTTATCACAAGTTGAGGGTCCCAAGTTTCCCTTCCCCCAGCCAGACTAGGCCACAGCAGTGGAAGAAGTGGCGGAAGGTCCCTGTCTTCCTCACCACTGTACCTTGGTGACAGTCCACACCCTTTACCCATACACTCTCCTCATGAGAACAGAAGCAAGGCCTCTCTGGGCCCGGGGGAAAGAATGAAGCAAGAAGACCCCACCAGCTGTGAGTGGCTTGTGGTGCCCTCCAGAGCTGCTGTGAGAGGTCAGACACCGTGGAAGTGACAAGCTCTCCCTTGTAATATATAGTAGGAGTTCAGAAAAAGGAACACGCAATATTTTCTTAAGTACTCTGGGCCATTTTCTTCTCTCGCTTCCCTCTCAGCGAAGCCTGGACACGATTTTATTTGGAAAGGTGCATTGTGACATTTTGTGTCATTCCCTCCACCTATTAATAGCTCTGGCTACCCCAGGTGCTCATTTTCGAGACACCCGGAGAGGAGGGGGACTTCTGGCAGCCACTGTGCAGCTGACAGCTTCAGGGAATGGCAGGTTTTAATTGATGTATTGTGGGTACTGTGCTTTCTCTATATCCTTTAAAAAAAAAAAATGATGGGTTTAGTATCCTCCTAGGACCTATAGGTTTTAACATGTCAATTATTCCCACCTTTACAGGAACTTGCATGTTTGAGGCTGACTGATGGTCTTCCAGGTATCTTGTTGTCTCTGTGTGACACTAGGCACCCATGTCAGTATCACCTGTCTTTCTTTGAATAACCTCTCTAGAGAGGAAGCAGCCGACCCCCTGTATAGACCCTCATCAGAAGAGCAAGTCATGCAAATACCTCTCTAATTAGATGCCTGCCATTAATTAGTTAATAATTGTGAGATGAAATTGAAAAGTGAGACTAGAAATCAGCAATGTGGAGTACCAAAAGTTCTCATTTGAAAATAGTCCCCGCGGCAGCTGTCGGGCTGCCCCTGAGGGAGGCAGCGTTCCCCAGGCCAGCAGTTCCATGAGCGCTGGCTGCAGGAGCCATCCCATATGACTATGGCTTTTTGCCAGCTCTGCAAAGACATTAGAGTATTTCCCGAGAGCCTCAGAGACTGCTAGCTCTATCATTGCTCCGCCTGGCAAAACCACTGCCTCTGCATCAGCTTTGTACGGAGCTTCCTCTTCCACCTGAGACCCTTCTAATCCAAAGTCTGGGGAGGTTGCTTACTGCCTCAATTTCCCTCGACATTCTAATTGGCCTTAAAGAAAAAAAAAACACCCTAATGATGCTCAGGTACCATTCCCATACCATAAAATCCACCCATTGTAAGTGTGCAGTTCTATGATTCTTTTAATCAAATTCTTGGAACTGTACAACCATCAGCATCCCCCACTTTTAGGGAATTTCCATCATTTCAAAATTTTCTACTGCCCGTGTACTGTTCATCTCCATCCCAGCCCAAGGCCACCACTAATCTACTTGTCTAAGTGTGCCTTTCCTGGGCATTTCTTACCAATGGCATTATACAATACATAGTGTGATGGTTGTGAGGTTCATCCATGTTGTAGCATCTGTCAGTAGTCCATTCTTTATCGTTGAGTAGTATTCCATTGATAGAGCTATACAGCCTTTTCCTTATCCATCCCCTAGTTGATGGATATTGGATTATTTCCAGTTTGAGGCTACTCTGCTTTCATGAACATTCATACACATTTCTTTGCATGGGCATATGTCTCTAATAAGCCTCTTAATAGCCACTTATTAAATGTTCATGTGGCCCAAACTGTCCTAATCCCTTTAAAAGAATTATTTCTAGGCTTTGTACAACTGCTGAGGCAGGAATTTTAATCAGGAAACCAAGACTTATAAAGAACCCACTCACTTAAAATGTGTCTGGGGCAAAACTCAAGCTCACGCCCTTCCCACTGTGCCCACCAGCCTTTCCACAGCAGACCCCATCGCCCGCCCTGCAGCCGTATCAAAAGTCCCCAGTGTGACCACTTTAAATAGATCCGACGTTTGCAAATTTGGGTCCTTCACATAGAAATATTCTCTTCTAAATTACCAGCCCCAAGGTAACTTCCAGCCCAATTTTAACACTGATGCATAGATCAGTGCGAGTATACCAATCATCTGCTTTATGCTTAGCACCAGGTGGGCGCTGAGAGGGTACTAAAGATGAATGACAAACAGCCACGGCCCCACCGAGTGCAGTATGATGGAAAGACAAGACTCACACATCTAAATTGTACAGAACAAGTAGAAATGTGTGAGACCTTTGATTATTCAAAATCCTGTGCTAGTACCCAGACCACTTACAACGCATAGGGTACCTGTCTATTTTTATCTTGAGTTATGTGGAGCTAAATTACAAATACATTAAGGCAGCTGGACTCTACACAATTAGCGACTCAGAAGACACTCTGTGGAAGCATGGAAATGTGAACGTAATTTATGGCAGTTTATTTTTTCCTATCTCCCAGGTCGTAATTGGATAATCTGTAGTTTCTTCTAGAGAGAGTATATGTTTTTTCTCTAGAATGTGCATATATACATTTATATTCTCTAGAAGGTCCATATGGAGAAATGGATTGTGTGTGTGTATATACATATCTACACATATATATATGTATGTATACACACACACACACCACACACACACATATATTTTTTTAATTATGCATCCCATAAATCTTTACAAACCCCTGCAGTGTTCCAGGCACAGTGCAAGGCATGCCGACTTCCGCAGGGAGGAAAACAGAGTTGCTTGTACTCCTGGTGTTTGCAGTTTTATTGAAAGATGAGTGCTATGGATTGAATGTTCATGCCCTCCCCCCACCCCAATCCTTATGTTGAAGTCTCCACTGTGATGGTAACTGGGGGCGAGCCTTTGGGGGTCATTAGGCTTGGGTAAAGTCATGAGGGTGGAGGCTCCAGGATGGGATTAGTGCCCTTCCATGGGGATAAGGAGACCAGAGCTCAGCTTCTCTTTCCCACATGAGGACACAGTGAGAAGAAGCTGACCATCTACAAGGCAGGAAGTGGGCGTTCGCCAGAACCCAACCCTGCTGGCACCTTGATCTTAGGCTTCCAGCCTCCAGAGCTGTGAGAAATAAATGTTTGCTGTTTAAGCCACCTAGTCTCTGGTATCTGTTTAGCGCCCGAGCTGACCAAGACAATGGATATTAAAAGAATAGATAAGTCACTGAAATTGTGGAAAGAGCAGTGAACTAGAGTCTGTCAGGAGGACATTTACATTTCTGTGGCAGGGAGGGGGCAGGGCTGAAGGCAGTGGGCTTATGTTCAGCTTTGCATTAAAACAAAACAAAAAACAATGACTTAGAATATGGGCCTGACAGGAGAGATGGAGAGAAATAAATGCATTTAAAAATGTAAAGCCCTCTGTGTCCTTTTAAAATATTCTGCAAATCTTCCTTAAAGACTGGCAATTTCTCCATCAAGCCTGGGTAACCTAATGCATCGATTCTCCGTTTTCCCTGCCCACATTAGTGATAACATAGCTTCCATTAACCTATGCTGAAAGAGCCATTTCTATTCTAAGAATCTATTTATGCTCTCCTATAACTTTCTTAAAGATATGCCTCTGGGCTATAATACCTCAAGCTTATATACTCACTGAAATGTGAATACTTTTGCCAAATTTCAGTAACATTAATGAAGCCTTTTTGAGTCATTCAATCATGGGGACGTAGGGATGTCCTTTCATTTGAAGGGACTAAAAATTGGATTTGCTTTTTTGTTACTTACTATGGATTTGGTCTTCAACGTCAATAGTATCCTAGGACTTTTATTTCAATTATTTCATGAATTAGAAAAACAAAGGCAATCCTTGTTGTGATTTTTTTTTCAATGAAAGAGTGTGTGTTCCTTTTCTTGTCTCTTTTTTTTATAATCTTAAATGACATGCTACATTTTTTAAATTTTAACTCCTTCTCTCTATGTATTCTCAATTCTTTGCACAGTGCTTTACGACACTTCTCTGGCTAATTCTCGTTACTTTCCAATTGTCAGAAACCTTTAGTTATATGATCATTTTTCCTTAAAGCTTTCTAGGACAAAAGTCTAGTTTTACCTTTCATAATCTCCACGTTCCATCAAATTTGCTTTCTGAAATGCACTATCCTCTACTACTGCCTATTGAAGAAAATTCATTTTCCATTTTTCTTTCAGTTGGTCATTGTCATTAACACATTCTTCCCATTGGTTAGTCTCATATTTTTCTTTAATTCTCTTCACTGGTAAGAAGAGTTTATGAAATTCCTCTCACTCCACATGGAGGTTAAATTATTTTATGGTGCATATTGCAAAACTTTTGTAATTCCACTAAATTTTACAGACCCATTGTAAAGATGATGTGTAAAGAAATTTAATCTGTAAAAGTTGCTGGTTTTGCACAAAAATCAGAATAATTCAGGTTTTTATATGTGCATCTTAATTTTTTAAAGGACTAAAATATGCCTATTTCATTATATATCTCTTGGATTTGAGTGTCGCTTTTATTGTAACAGCAGAGAAACCGAGGCAAACGTGAAAAAAATAGGACAAGGACTATAGAAGATATCAGGCTAAGAACTGGGAAGAACAGAATGATAAATACAACATGATTCCTGCCCCTAAAAGACCTTATACTTGAGTAGGTTAGGACTAAAAGAATGTTCAGATGTTCATAATAAATTGAACATGAGGAAATAAAAGTTTAAGTGAATGAGAGAGAAATTTGTAAAGGCTAAGCAGTTCTATGAATTCAGTATTGAGTCCTATGACCCACATCTTCAGGTCAGCATGGTGGGTAGTGGAGCACAGTTAATCAGCCAGTCACTTGCATTTTCATTTGATATCTATGTTACTAATGAGTATTTTTTTTTATTTTTTTACCCCAAATCTCTTAGACCATGTATGTTATATCAATAAGGAGATCCTCTCTCCTTTTATGTAAGGAGAAAATTGGGAGAGGAACTCAGGGTCTGGAACGGTTTTGATCCATAGCTACATCATCCTTCCTCGTAAAATTATCATTATAATAATGATCTGCCTTTTGCTTTGATCAGGTTTATTATACTTTGTCAAAAGTAATGGAGATGATTTTTTTCAAGATGAAAAGCCATAAGGGGGTTAACTTTAGTACTGGTTTATTATTTAGGGGGAATATCATCAGCCTACTTGGAGAACTCTAATGAAGGGAAGAATGAACCGAATGACAAGTAGAATTAAATGACGAACTCGGTGTAAGGCCCCTAGCAGAGGAACTGGCCAGAACAGGTGCTCAATGAATATAATTTTTCCACCCCTCTTCCAACGCCCCACGCTGGGAGGATTTAGTCCTCTGTTGTGTTTCAGTTGATGTTTATGTAAATATGTGTAGAGCATGGAGGGCTCCGGGGGTGCCTGTGGGTTAGGGGGATTAGTTCTCAGAGCTGACTTCTTCTCCTCCACTTTTGATGTGCTGCTGATTCTTAACGAAAGCGTTGCCCTTGTCATCTTCCAGTGGTCCTCTTCCTGTTGGTAAAGAGGCGAGTCCTGGTATGGTACATTTGTGGTGACCTAACCCTTTCTGCTGGGATGACTGATAGACCACCGAGGCCGTTATCCAAGGATGGCCAACGGGGACTTTGAAAACACTCTACTGCAGTAATACACCTATACTTTGATCCACTCTCTAGACCTCTGGGAGCCTTTTTAAATATTAAGCTCATTAATCAGCCTGGGGCACTTTTTTTTTTTTTTTTTTGAAGTAAAAATTATATAGGCGGCTGATTCAGCATCAAGGTAGATTTTAGCTGCCCTTCTCCCCTCTTAAATATGTCTGGTCTGATATTCTATATCCGGGAGGGAGATAGAATTCCTCCATCAGTGGTATGGCTCTTTAGAATGTTCATGAGAACTTAGGACTTAACATTTTCTGAACGTGTTATATCATATTCTACAGCGTATCAGGAAATATGGTTTGGGAAGGTTTTGGAGAAAATTTATAGGATAGCACAACAGTGTCTAACATGAGAGGCTACTAGCTTGAATAGGATATCAATAAAGGCTTTCCTAAGGAAGTGAACTGGTTAACAGGAGGTGACCAGAAGAAGGGTTTGGGGAGAGGAGAGAGTAGGGGTACTTGGGGCTGGGAAGGAAAGTAATGTGCTTCAGGAACTGCTGCTGGCAGAAGGTGGCAGCAGGAGAGAGGTGTGAAACCGAGGCTAAGAGGCAATCAGGGACCACATTGCGCCAGGGCTCCCAGCTCTTTTTAAAAGCATATGGATTCTATCCTTGGGAAACGGGAAGCCAGCAGAGGATTTGTATCAAAGGATGTAATGATCATCTTCATTTTTAAAAGATCATTTTGCCTGTCACGTGGATAAAGGCTTAGAAAGAGGATCGAGTCTGATATCGAGAGAACCAATAGGAGATTGTCACACTGTGCAAGATGCCATGATGGCAGAGAACAGCATGAGAATTTGTCCTTGTCCCTAGGACTTGTACAATCTAGTAAGGGATTGGACATGTGTATGTAGAGTTGTTACAGTGGAATACGTGATGTCCCATAGGAATTGAGCAAGATCAAGTGTGAAAAGGAAAAGTCACTTTTAGCAGATAAAATCAGGGCAAAAAAACTTCCTACATGTGGAGCAGAATTCAATGGATCCAGTGACCCGAGGTTTGTTTGTTTTGTTTTTTGCTTGTTGTTATTTTGATTTTAGTTACAACTGCTTCCAGGATAAGAAATTACTTTAAAAGTAGCATTCCCACTGTTTTGTTTTGTTTTGTTTTGAAGCTAGAAACACACATTTTATATTCAGTTTCACATTATCTTTGTCAGGCAAGTAGTAAACAGGTTTTTGTTAAGAGTAAGTGAATTTCCCATTCCTTGCTCCCGGTCCTCTGTCAGTCAGTACAGTCAAGAAGGGTGGAGGAGAAATGTCTTCTTGGAGGGCATGCTGATGCTGTGTCAACAACACACACGCACACACAAATGACTGCAAATGAAGAGGGAGATGATGTCTTTATCCTAAGAAATCCGGGATGGATTGCAATTAGAAAGACATATACAAAGTTCTCCTACAGCTTTTAGGGCTCCTTCTTGAAACACCCTCTGAAATACCACTCTATTTATTACTTCCCTCACCTACATCCACATGGGGGTGGTCAGTCAAGTGCACTGATTTGCAGGGATGAAAAATCTGCCAAACTCCACTGGTGAATCTCTTCTGAAAAGAAATAGACTGGGTTATACTGAGATCACAAGAAAGAAACATTTTAGTTGGTCATGTAGAGAGGCGTAGGGAAAGTTCTAGCCCACGATTTCATACGGGCTCAATTCTTGGTTCTATCTATTTGTAGGCCTTGGGTAAGTCACTTAAGCTCTCTGAGTTTCTTTGGAAAAATAAGCTGATTACCCAGGTGTTTTGCAAATGTGGTTCCAGATACAGATTTTTATCCAGGAGAGCTATGAACTTTTTTTTTTTTTTTCAGAAGGTTCTTTGGCATCAGGGTAATTGCAAGGATGGGTGGCTATTTGAATACGAATTTGACTATAGCGAATAGTTCTCAGATTGAAGAAATGGCATATCTGGGCTAAGAATGATAAGTCTCCCATAGTTTGCAGTCTTAGGCCACACGCAGAACATTCTGTCTTATCCGATGTGATGAAATTTACAGATGCTGACAAATCTGAATAAAGAAAGGAGATAAAGACAAAGGAAAAATCTGGAGAAATTGCCATATAAAGAAAGATTGTTAAAAAATGGGATGGCTTGGTCTGGAGAAGTCTTAGGGATACATTACAGCTGTCTCAAATATTGTGAAGAATTGTCAGGGGAAGAGAAATGAAACTTACCCTAGCTCTGCCTTTCCTAATAGACCTGGAGTAAAATCGATCGAAATTGCAGGGAGCTTAATTTGCACTCAGTGTGGAGAAGAAATTTCTGACAGCAGTATCTAACCAAGGATGGAACGGGACTAAGTTTTACTTGTGTGGGTCGTAATAAGGAAAAGACTGGATATTAATAGCAGTGAGTGTAAAAGGCAATAATGCAAGTATTTCTGCATGTATTACCTCAATCCTCGTAACCGCCCTGGGAAGTAGCTTCTATTCTCATTCCCATAGTTTCAGATGAAGAAACCGCGGCACAGCATGGTTAGCCACTTGCCTAAGATCACATATGCAGTAGGTGACAAAGCTGAGATTCGAACTCGTTGCAGTCTGGTAGTGGAGCGAACGGGCTTAACTGTGCTGCTCATTTTCTCTAAGTGGGTACCACTTAGGGAATCTGCCCTGAGTTTCCAACGTGGTCTTTGAAGAGTCCCCCAGTGGTAGTGCATTCTGTGGTGCGTAACAACTGCAGCGGTCCATACTGTAGGTGAGGGTGTGTTGCTACACAGGTGTCCTGTCAGTCATTCTGCTACGGCTGTGCACAGCCCTTCCATTTCCTTCCCCACGCCGTCTGCAACTGGGGGTCATTGTTTCCTGGAAGAATTTCTTGTCTGCTCTATTGGTGTCACCCATGTCATTCACTCCAGCAGCTATGCCATGACATTCCTTAAAAAAAAAAAAAAGTCACAAAAAAATTCAAAAACATTGCAAGAATAAAAGCCCTGCTTTTTGGGTATGGGCTATAACTAGACCTTTCTTCAAGATGTGATGGATAGCTGTTCATCCTCTTCTCCACCAGAGACTGTGCCTCATGGGAAGGAGAGAGACCTTGGCTTAGTCGGCTCTTCACCCAGTAGGAAACAAAGTGCACTCCAGTACGGGAGAGACTCTCCTTTAAACTTAGTAAGAGCCATCTAAGGGTAGCTGACCAAGAAGAAGAACTGACCCCATTTCACATACAGGTGAATTTGACAACAGGTAGTTAAAATGTAAGTATGCCATGCTGTCAATCACATTTTGTCCTTCTGGATTTTAACGCTTGTTTTTACCAGAGGGAAGATGATATTTGAACATTTTATGGCATCCATCAACAGGAATGTGCGCATGGTCTCAAATAAGGGTTTTCAGCCTTCTGAAACCAATTACTTCTGCCTAAGTGGAAATGCCAAAGCAGGGATGTGTCAGCAACTAAGAGAATAATTTTTAAAAATAACAACAAATACACACAGTGATGGTATGACACTACAGAAATCGTGCACGTGTGCACACACACACACACACACACACACACCAATCTTGTTAGATATTTCAAAAAGTCTGTGTCAAACAGTGTTAACCCAGAGAGATGCAGAAATGTCAGACACATTACATGGGCAGGACGTGTGGCTGGCATTTGGCTGCCAGCGGGGGAGGCGTCCTCCCTCCCGCAACTGATTCCTCAGGAACCTCACGCTGAGTCTGTCTACGGGGACAGGAGAGAAAAGGGAGGAGCAGGGAGAACAGATATTGCCTATTAAGTTTTTCCCTTCGCTGCTGGAGAAGGCCTCAGCTGTGTCAGGCTAGGGCTGCTGGTGATTTTCTGTGGTGAGAGGGGACAGAGAAAGAAGAGCATCCCACTCGCTGCTTCTGCCAGTGGTGAGCCAGCCTCTCCTGACCACCAGCGTGGCTGGCACGACCAAAAGCAAAGCCAGCCCGCCTCATAGGGATACTCGGCAGTGCCTCCTCTCGCCTGTGAGCTTTCTCCAGGGGAAGGTTGCGATGGAGCCTCTGGGTAAGGATGATGGAGACAGGGCTTTGCAAAGACCTGTCCTCATTGACAGTACCTTGTGGGCATCTAGGGAAAGACAGGGGACTTGGCAGTGAACCTGCTCTTGCACACGGCTCTCTTACAGTAGTCTCAAATTCGTATCACTGGGTGGAATTTCTAATTCCTATCAGGCTGATGATCTGAACTTTTTTCCTGCTACCTTCATGGCTTCCAGGTATATCACCAGAAAAATATTCTGTGAAAATAGATGTAAAATGGGATTTATTAACTGTAAACATCTGTTAAGTCAAGCATCTTGTGTCTGTTGCCGAAGTACTCCTTGAAGTTACTCTCGCTACATTTTTTTTCACCCTCCAGAGACCTATTTGTGGTCGCTCTCTATGCAGTGGTTGGCTTTGCCCGGGATTGTAGTTCTGTGTTGGGAATTTTTTTTTTTTTTCTTTAACAGGCGTAAAGGAAGAGAGGGGAAATGATTCATTCTATGAACTGAACTTTTCCTCAAAACATGCATTATTCTTGCCCTCTGTATCCGATATTTAGTATGCTGAACAGATTTTTTAAAAATTCGTGGTGTCTCCTGCTGCAGGTGGCTGGGTTTGTTGCCAATCTTCAGGTGTGCTACTTGCCTCCAAAGGGCATGCTGCTGTCACAGCAGTTTAAACGGAGTAATAATGATCCCTTGAATTTTAGGCCAACTAATGTTTTACAAAGTACTTTTACTGATGTTACCAAGTTGATCTCGTTCTATCATTATATGAACCCTGTGTAGCAGAAATTACTATTTTTATTAGCTCCATTTAGTATATAAGGAAACCAAGGGCGAAGGACTCATCCAAGGTCATATATATGTACGTGTCTGTATATATGTACATATATATTTACTTACATATCCTTATATATACTTAGGTCTTTTGTACTTAATTTTTGAAGTTTTCCTTATTTTTTACCCGCTTCTTTTTGTTCTTCAGGCCACAGTAGGCATAGTTGTGAAGTAGAACAAGTTCAACTTTGAGCACACCCTCCTCTCTTTTCTACTGCACACCCACAACCAGGTTAACACACTGTCACACACACAAGTACACATGTATCCTCTCACACGCGTAAACTCTCATGCACCCACATACACATAGACACACTATCACACACACATATATGTATACTCACACATGTACACTGTCACCCACACACACTGTCACACATGCACACGTGTACACATGTATACTCGCACACAGCACACTCTCATACACCCGCACACATGCACACACTCACACACACGTACATATACCTATACACATACACATGTACACTTTCAAACACACACACATATACACATATGTATACATACTTCATTTCCTAGGTTTAAGCACCCTGAGATACTGTGAGTTTCCTCTCATTTAAGAAAATCATCAATAAATCTTATAAAGGGTTAATATTACCTCTTGTGAGTCTAAAGAAAACAAAGGGATGATTCTATAATGATGCAATTTTATTTCCATTTATTTGAGTAGAAGGGATAGGGGAAGCCAGGGGGAAAATTACAACATCCTTCGAATCATCACACATCAGTTACCAGCCTTTGAGAACAAGCAAATGTGTCCCCAGAAGCAAGGGTGGGGGGCAGATGTGCTCATCAAGAGCCTGTGTTTTCTCCTGGCTCTTCAGATGAGCTTAGTGTCCTCTCAAGAACCGACAAGCCAGAGACCTTTAGAGCTAAAAACAGCTCATCAGGTACCTGGGAGCACGTTGTAAAGGCTACTTAGGTACGCCCCATACCATTTAGGAGGATATGATCACCTCCTCCCAGTTCCACCCCCGCCTTTCCCTCAACTGAGGCCATGCCTCCAACTGCAGGTGTCCACTGGTTCTTTGTGAGAACACAGGGATGGGGCCTGAACTGTCATGACACGGACCCCTCCCCCGCGAAAGCATGTGACACTTTTCTTTGTACGTTAACCAAGCATACTTGGCATGACTTTCTTATGTACCTTTCTTTCTGCTTCACAAAGAGAGCAAGGGATTTTGCGTTACATTAATTCCTTTGTCGGGGCAATTTTTATACTCTCGGGTTTCTTCTTAGATCATTTAACAATGCCCTGGTTACTTTCTAGAACAGCAAATGCCCTTCCACCTCGGCCAGGTCTACCTCCCTCATGCTTTCATCCACACGCAGTGCAGAAGTGATACAGAATATTGCTAGAGTTTGCATTGTGGGGGCTGTCTTTTATACTTAACTTTTTGAAGTTATTCTGAAAATCTCTTGAGAAATAGGTGGAGAGTAAATTCATAAAACCTTAACATGTCAGAACTGGAAGGCAGCATAAATTGCAGGTGGTCCAGTTGCCTCGTTATGATGAAGAAATTGAGAAATTGAGTCCCGGGGATTTGCCCCAGTTTATCATGATAATGACTGTGTTGCATGCTTTCTGTTTGTCATTCACATGCCCTTCGACCCTTTGTGACCTTGCTGTCTGTCCTAAACCTGACCATATGGGCTGTATCAATGGGTGCCCTTGGCTTCTAGCTGCCATCTAGGCTTACTCCGTTGGGAAGAGACCAGAGGATGGAGGAAGGAAAGCAAGACACATATGACCAGCTTTCTCTTTGCTGTGGGGCCCTGGCTAGCTATTCTCCTGTACCTGAGATGCAGACCCTAGCAGGGGACCTCTCCATACATTTCTTTTTTTTATCTGAGTTCTTCTCATGACTTCCTCTCCTTGCCACCTGATGGCTAGCAGTGGCAACAGTTTTCCTGTTTCGCTAACCTAGAGCATTTCACCATTGCTTCTGGTTTCCCTAAACCTTGACCACAATTTTTTAAGCAGTGCCCTTAATAACCTCGGCCCACATTACCCAATTTGAGTACCATCTGCTTTCATGCTGTGGCCTTGACCGATACAGTAACAACTAGAGCTAAAACTACAGTCCAGCTAGTTCTCTGTCTCCTGACCACCACTCTCTTAGTCTTTCCACCATACCGCTTTGACTTCGGACAGCTTAATACTGTGCATAAGTACATAATATTTCAGAAATATGTAATACTTTTCATGATGAGTAGCAGTGGTATATAATGGTTAAAAGTATGGACTCAAAGTTTTGGGTTCAAATTCCGGCTCTGCCAGTCACTAGCTGTTGTTTAACCTCTCTGTGTCTCAGTAGCCTCTTTTATAACTAAAAGCTTATGGTCACAATTAAATGATATCGATGCATTCAGAGACATTAGCACATTTAAGTGTTTGATATTAAATGTTCGTAAGTGCCCAGCACATCATAAGTGCTCCATTCTAACTGTTAAGTTAACCTGTATCAGTGTTTGCTATTTGTTAGCACTCACATTCTGCACAGGGAAACATTTATGAGGACTCCGATTCCGTGAGTGGAAAATTAGCAGATTTCCTTGAGCCTTGCAATGTCGTACAACTTCATGAAGATAGTCATCAGTTCCCCAGAACACTGGAGAGTGATGTCGAGCAGGGCCATGCCGGGGCGGGGCAGCGAGGGTCGCAGGGACGTGAGGGAGGACTGATGGGAAGGGATGCAGACAGCACGCTGATGGACGGGGCTGTGTGTGCCTGGAAGCTGCACTCCCGGAGGGACGCGGATCAGCTCCCTGCAGGCGGGGCGGGTGTCCAGTTCCCGGCTGCCTAACCCGAGAGGAGACGGCGACATCTGTTTCTTAGAAACACAGCCATGAACCTGGATGTTCCTGCAGCAGTGATGACACGAGGGTCAGTTTCCAAAAGTACAGACGAGCCCCGCCCTGGGACAGGATTTCTTTAGTTTCAGAGTATAAAATAAAGCATTGTGGGTCTTTTTTTAAAAAATAGGTTTTGCTTTTCGGATATTTATTCTTTCTTTTAAATTTTGGACGACTATTTAGGTTATGCTTCAGCATGGGTGTCCTGGAGGATAGCTCTGGGCCTTTGCAGAGAGGATCTGGACCACCCTAAACTATTATTCAGGTAGAATATGATGCCTGACTGATTCTCCGCCGATGAAAACTCTGCGTGGCGCATTTTATCCTCGGTGGCTTGACTCTTTGTGTCCCCACGGGTGTGGTAAATCATGGCTCTTCTTCCCTAGGTTCAGAAGTTTTTCTCCTACCATTAAGTAGAAGACAGTGACACTCCTCTGGAAGAAAAAGAAATAGAGTTATCCCATCTTTTGTTGTTCAGGGCGGCGACCACTCTCTGTCATTACTTTGTCAGACAAGGGAAGAGTTTAACATGCTGGGGGAGGTCTTGGCAAGCGGGAGGAAGTGCATGCGCCATGTAGTGTCTGTGAGTTAGACTCGTCCTAACATCCACCTGCAGGCAGCTGGGGCTTCTTGCAGTTGTGCACTTAGTCTCTGGTTCCTCTTTTACTAGCACTTTGACTTCTGAGCTAGAAGGTCCTTACCCTAGGGACAGCGATCCGTTTGAGTTCAGGTTGTGCCACCTGCCATTGATGGAGGCACTTGTGAATGAAAGAGCATCAGTACCTAGAGCGTGTACTCCACCTGCAGCCGGATGCCTGTTGCTCTGTCCACACGCCCAACCAGCAAGTGACCCACAGAATGCACAAGGTTCCAAGACTCTCTATGGCTCAGATAGTGAGTAATGCACTCCCCCTTCTAAACTCACTGGTTTCCCTTATTTGGGTCATTTTTAAAATGAACTTTCTCAATGAGTCCTAGTCATTGAACATATTTTTTAAAGTTTCTAACATGCCGTGTCATTATTTTACTATCGTTTCTTTGTCTCCACCTACTAACATGTAAGTTCCACCAGGGCATGAGACTTGCTCTGTTTTGTTCAAAAACATATGTCCCATGGACCCAGAATAGTGCCTGCTACATGGTAGGCTCTGCTAATACTTTGCAAAATGAACAAGTAAAAAAGTTTCCCAAAGAGGCCAGTCCAAAAAGTTCCTTAACTCCAGAAAAAGGTCGAATGCCGTGTTTCTCCAGTTATGTGCTGCTATTAGGAAAAATCATTCAAAAAAATCGTATTTTATGAAAATGTCAATAGCAGTGCAAAAGAAAAGTTTGTCTATATAACTGATAAATGTTTTCGCTCTAAATTATCAACAAATGGAAAATACAATATTGAAATTAAGTAGCACAAGACCCCACAAATTTCCCTGCAGACTGTAGAGGACCAATGGCCTAATATGAAGAATCAGAATCCATCACAGGGCCCTCTGAGCAAACCGGAGTTTCCCAATTATCTTCCCAAGCTTCTCAACAGCTGTTCAGAGCTCATGACCTTGACAATCCCCTCCCACCACAGAGGCATCCGACAATTATCATATCTCTGCTGAGCCAGAGATAGAAACACAGAGATAGCACCAGAAGGGCCTCATTCAGCAATATTGATGATTACAAGAGTTTCAGCAGCTTCGACTCATCAAAATGCTTGCACCGAGGAGCTGTGAGTGCTGTTGGAGCTGGCTCTGGGCTGGAGAGAATTAAGCAGAGGCAGAAACGCTGCCTGACATGGGGCTAGCCTGAGGAACGTGTTGATCTTGATTCTCAGATCCCTTTTTGGGAAGGGAATCAAAGTGACGGATCGCCAGTTTCTCTCTCACACACATAAACACACATGTGTGCTCACATGCGTATACCAATCTAAAGTTTTCTACAAATGAGCTAAAAATCTGAGCAGAGTGTTAGGAGGTAAAGATCCCCTCCTGCCATACCCCAAACGCCTTAATCTATTGTTTGTTGTGGAAGAACTTTGCTGTGTCTCACCTTCTGTGTTCCACCTACCTACAACATTAGAGCTTCATTCTCAGGTAGAAGACGTTACCCTGAAGATCAAAATAATGTGTAATGTTTGTGATGGACAGCCATTTCCCAGAGTGTTGCCCGCCTCTCTGTTCTCTTCTCTTCATGTATTTATTTTGCCTGTGTGTGTGACTCGACTGGGTGTCCTGACATGCCGAGTCCTGGTTGTCAATGGACAATGGTGAGGTTAGTGATGAAAAGCCAATTTCAGATATGCTCCTGGTATTGATCTCTGTTCATCAGAAAGGTTTTGCTGTCCTGGTTCACTTCTGTGCTGAGGCCAAGGCATTTCCAGATTTACTGCCACAACGTAGTCAATCCATCATGAAGTAGCATCCGCAGTCACCGTGTCGTTCCCCTTCCTCTGACCCAGTTCTAAAAACAACCTACGAAGGATGTTTCATTAAGCTTACAAAGAGGTTGCAGCGCAATCAGAATTCCTCCTGTGTTGTTACCAGAATTACTCTAAGTCTTCCGCATCTTACTCTTTAAAAGAATGTGTGCCAGGCAGGAAACACTGTACCAAAATTCACTTGAACTTTGGAGATTTTTTTCCCTCTTTTTATTCCTCTCACATTATCACTGATTATCGAGCTTATAAATTTCATATTCACACTTTCTCTTTGGCCCACCATCTCCCTGCAGAGCCATCCCAGAAACCAGGACTGTGACCCTGAGGCACATACTATTAAGTATTGGAACTCAAAAGTCGCAGAAGAGTGTATTGCAACTCTCCCTTTGAAGGCGGCCCATGTAAGCCTCCTTGCCTAGAGAAAAATACAGTCCAAGCAAGGGAATGCTTTAAAAAGATCCCTTAGAAAGGCTTTCTCGAGGTAGATTGGTCTGTGCCCATCCTGTCTGCTGTAGTCTTTTTATTCCTGACCTGCACGGACCATAAAAAGTACAACTCTTACCAACAAGCTTTTCCCAGCTTGCAAGTTTATGTTATTTTGTTCTTTACATTAGATTCTGTATTCCGAGAGTTTGAAATTGCAGCCTCCAGCCCCCAAGCGATCAGCCAATGTCAAGTGTCCCCAGTATTTCAGCAACCAGCTGAAATACTGAGGCACATTGAATGTTGATTGGGGACTATATTATTATTATGTTTCTAGTGGGATGATGAATAAAAGAAAAAGAAGAAAGAAGATGACTTGCATAGGCACAAACATTATCTTCAATCGCTCAGCATCTTTTACTGACTAAAGTTATGCTAACACCAAGTTTGGAGGCAGTTTACTAAGTCCATTACCACCTACGCCTTAAGTAAATGATGAATGACAGTGGGTACTTGTAGCTTTTTATGAATTTGTTTTAATACCTAGAATGTATCACCCATGTAGGTGAACTTCCCCTCGTTTTAAATTGTCTGTTTACTTTAATTAAGCCTCTTCCAACTCTCCAACTTGTTGAACTTGACAAGCATTAATTTACAGAGAGCATTTTTTTTCCTTTTTTTTTTTTTTTTTTTTTTTTTTTTGCTTTCCATTAGCCCTCTTATCCTTGCCTGGCAAAGAAGCCAGTGAACAACTGACAAGCTAATCCAGGCTTTCATAGGGGGAAGGTGTCTTCATCAATGAAAGTCAAAATTTCCAAGCTGCTCCTGCTGATGGTCTCTGTTGTGTCTCTTTATTTTGGCTTCTTACTGTAGATATCGGTAGATAGTGTCTGGTCAACCAGGAAGTTCTGAAATATTCTCAGCCTAACATCCCAGCTACGGCAAAAAGAAAAAGTATGTATACTTGGGGAGATAAAATTAAGACACTGCCACGTTTTCTTTCCATGTCTTATACCCTCATTTCAAGCTACAAGCTGCTGGGGTTTTTTTTTTTGTTTTGTTTTGTTTTTTATGTCTCCATCCAAATTTTACTTCTCCTGGGAAATTTTAAGTGACCTCCCCCCATGCCACCCACAGTTAAGTAAGGTTCCTCTTCCCTGCTCTCATAGTACCATCTGTTTTTTCCCCATCATAGTGCTTCTTATATCCTATTTAAATTAATTTAGCAATTTAATTTAAATTGTCTAGATTGTCAGCTCTCCAAGGAGAGACGCGCTGTCTTACTCATTGTCGGATCCCACCTGGCAAATAGTAGCTTCTCAAGATCTAGACCTCTGTTGCATGTGGTGTGTAAGCTTTGTGGTCTGGAAGCAAGAGCGAGCTCTCATTCTCGCCTTTGTGTTTTCTGGCCATCCACGGAGTCACACGCGGCAAGTCCGCCTGCCTCTTTAGATCTAAATAGAGCACGCTCGTAGGTGGACTGGGCGTGTGGGCCATGAGGGTTGCCTCTTTGCCGTCTGTCTCCAGTCTGTCGCCCTCATGCAGAGATGAAGATCAGGGCCAAGATGCATATTTATGATCTCTGGATGAATGTGCCTTCTCTCTACCTGCCCACGGGGAGGTCTCCCGTCTCCGCCAGCCACACTTCTCTGCTCTGACGGATGGAGCTGACCAGGCAAATTACTATGCTGATGAACGGCTTAGCTACCTGAGCAAATGTTCCAGAGAGATCTCCTGGGATAAACCACATTTTAGAGAAGGATTCTTCCACAGCCTGGGGGGAGCCTTTTAGCCCCTAGCTAGTCTAGGATGGTGGGGTAAGGAAGATGAAAGTACTACAGTATCAGTGCTCACTTTTCAGCCACCCCAGCGCCTGTCCTTGGGCTGCTGAGAAGCCTTATTGCATTTTTCACTCCTCCCAGAAAGTTATTCAAATTGAGACCTAGAGGTCTGAGGGTCGCTGTGCTCATTGAAAGAGAGAAACCAAGAAGCTGAACTGAAAGCACTTAAAGGAAGGATGCATTACCTTAAAATATGCAGATGGAAAACTGACATTATTGTCAATGTCAGAAGTCACCGTTCTGAGTAAACATTCACCTCTGGGCAAATGTGGGGGTGTGTTTCTTTCCGTTTACAAATGACTGAGTATGCAAATGTAGGGGTCAGAGTGGTGCCCCAGAATGTGGGGTTGTCTTCTTTCATCTAGCCATAATGAGGAACATGCAGGAATCTGTCAAAAAATGCATCACGGGCTTGATTTGTGCCTGCCGAATAGAGGGGACTTCAGTGTTAAACCTGCCAGCTGGTTTTGTGCCTAAGGATTACATCAGTCTCTTGTATGATCTTGCATCCTGTGTAAAATGCAATGTTTTGGCATAATGGGCAGGATTAGCAAGAGCTGGGAAGCCATAAATGAAAGTTTCTTGTTTCTAGAGAGCCAGTTAGAGCTTTTATATTATCTGCTGCAGAGCTCGGTGAATTTAAATGTATCTCTTGGGCTTTGGTAATATTCGTGTTAATGTCAAAATTGATCCCATTGTTATTGAGATGTGTGGGGTTTTTTTCCAGGCTCGAGTCACAGAGTGCCTGTTGTCAGGGCTGATGAATATCCGCATGGGATATGTTCCTTCCAACCTTTTCCCAGAACTGAGTGAGATTCTCACTGGTGCCTGCACCAGGTTCTGTTCGTAGGTCTGCATTTTTCTGTAATTCACTCATAAGCTTAATTGATATTTATCAAGTGCCTACCATGTGCCAGGCGCTTTTCTTGACTCTGGAGATGTCTCAGTGAATGGCAAGATCTGGGCTCTTCTCCCATAGGATGCCTCCTAGCTATGGAGAAGAACAGTAAAATAAACACACAAGCAAAAAGATCGCAACTGCACGTTGATGTTAGTGCTTTTGGAGAAAGAGCAGCAGAAGACGAGTGAGGATTATGGTGAGAAGAGTCGCTAGATCTGTGGGTGACGAGGTGCAATTTAAGCTGAGGCAGTAAGGTTGAGGCCAAGCCAGCCTTGAAAATAGAGGGACGAAGAGCTTCCAAGGCAAAGGAATTAGAATATGCAAATATCCTAAGCTGGGGGAGAGTCTGACGAGTTTGAAGAATTGAATGCGGATGAGCAAGTCTAGTGGATAAGGAGGAGGCAGGGTGGGAGGCAATGGAACTAGACAGGCTTCCGCAGAGAATAAACCCTACAGGACTTTGCAGCCACAGGAAGGCGTTTTGTTTATTCTAAGCACAGTTAGAAGCCATGGAAGGGTGTTTCTTTAGTTCAGTTTATATATTTAATAACTGTATTTTCCTACCTATTAGATGGCAATTATAAATAATAATAATAATAACAACAACAACAAGAGTTGGCAAGGATGTGGAGAAATTGGAACCCATGTGCATTGCTGATGTCAATGTAAGATGGAAAAAATTAAACGTAGAATTACTATATGGTCCAGTGATTGCACTTTTGAGTATATTCCCCAAAGAATTGAAAGCAGGGACTTTAACAGATAGTCGTAGAACCGTGATCGTAGCAGCATTATTCACAATAGCCAAAAGGTAGAAAAAGTTAATCATATATCGACAGATAGATGGATAAGCAAAATGTGATATATAGGTACAATGGAATATTATTCAGGCTTAACAAGGAAAGAAAATTCTGACACATGCTTCAACATGATGAACCTTGAAGACATTATACTAAGTGAAATAAGCCAGCCCCAGAAAACAAATATTGTGCGATTCTCTCTACATAAGGTGCCTCGAGTAGCTGAATTCATAGAGACGGAAGAGAGAATGGTAGTTGCTGGGGGCCGGGAGAAGTGGGAATGGGGAGTTGTCGTCTCACGGGTACAGAGGTTCCATTTGAAAAGGGGAAAACGTTTTGGCGGTGGATCGTGGTGACGGGTGCACAATAAAGTGAACGTCCTTAATGCCACTGAACTGTACACTTAAAAATGGTTAAGATGGCAAATTTTATGTTTTGTCTATTTTACCATTACAAAAAAAAAAAAAGGAAAGAAAAGCCCGCTCTGTTTTATGGCAGAGAGAGGAGCACGAGAACAGTCGGGAGGCAGACAGGAGGTTTTCGCTCCAGTCCAGTGGTGGTCTCGTGGCAGTAGAGATGCAGGGGACCTGGGGAGCTGTGACATGTATTAAAAGGAAAAAAGCTACAGGGCTCACTGAGGGATAACATCGCCGTTCTTCAGCGTGAACTCTGATGCACTTGAAGCCTATAGACCACACTTCACGGAGGCTGCAGGCGGTGGGAGGGTAAAGACTGGCAGCGCCCCTTTGACTGGCAGATGTGGTTAAGCTTGACATCTTGGCGCACGACAAGGGGCGCTTTATTTTTTAAACTCTTCAGTAGTCTTGGATAGAGTATGAGAGCTATTGCTGTTGACATGTGAATATTTGCCTGCACTGTCATATAGCAGTCATATGCTCTGTGTGAACACGGCTTGTCTTACGCTTCGCGGTGATAACTAGCATGTGGCTGGAGTTGTTCATTCTCTTCCTTATTAGCAATGCACGTCTTCCATTAGCATATGCAACTAACTACTCCCTTTCCCTGTGCGGTGTGACATTCATTTTAATGATTTATTATCCAAGCTAAATAACCCTCAATATGAAACAACAAACATGCCTGTGTTTGTGTTTTCCATTTGTTTTGTTTTCTCTTTCTTGCTTCTGCATAAGTAGATAGTTCTTTATGTGATAATTACATGGTACAGAAACAAGCAATTGCAAAACCCACTAGAAAGGTTAAGAATGTTGGTAGGGTGTGTGTTTTAAAAAATCGAAAAATCCACCCAGTTTTACTGGCATCTCACATTAGTGCCTTGGAATTCTAAAAATAATTAGATTATTAAGAAAAATGTTTGTTATGAGCAAACACTCCATATAAGATGTAATGATCTATGAAAGGGCCACATTTGGGCTTCCTGTGGAGCTTCCCGTGGCCCCAGGAGTCTTGTTTAATTTGTCTGAGATGTTTCCAGAATATCTGAACCACGAAGTTGCAGTGGGAGCAGGGTGGCCGGGTTGGAGCTGGGTCTGAAATCCTGTGATGCTCTCTAATCAAGCCCTCGACTGGCCGTGGAACCTCAGATGGTTGGCTTAAGATCCCTGGACCTCAGTTTCCTCATCTCTAAAATGGGGACAATAGCCATACCTATCTCATGATGTCCTTGTGACAATCAAGTCAGAGACTAAACATGAAGCTCTTAGACTAAGTACTCAACAAATGTTAGCTGTTATTATTATCAATAAGGTACGAATGTTCCCATGAAAAAGACATTATATATGAATATAAATATATGTAAAGACAATGTAAAAAAGATAAAAAGAATCATCTTTATCAAGGTTACTTGTGTGATTGTAGATATACATACATATATACATGAAATTAATGTGGCGAGTCCCTTACAGTTTATTGAGTTCTTGGTGTTCATGATGAAGATTTGGCAGTATTTTACCCTGTACAAAGACTAGAAATCTTGGTTCATAACTAGGTTCACATAGTTTCAAAGACACATCCTCACTCACTCTGGTCGTTCTGTTTCTTATTCCCATGTTTATGACTGTGACCTCTCCTTCTTAACATCACGTGGGACACAGGAGATTTTTCATTGGCTCCTGATAATTTCTATGTCTTACCATCACAGAAAACTAATTGAATTGTATTCCGTCCAGTTAAAGTTACCTTACTGGCTTACGATGGCAGTTTTGTTTTCTCAAGAAAAAGAAACACTAATTTTCTGTTGAGCTTCAGCTTAAAAACCTAAGCAGGTTATTTTTGCCGCAGGCTTTTCCCCAGTAGAAAATTGTTATTGATGTTTTATAAGTATCATATTCCATTCAAAGGTAAAAGGCTGCTTCCACTTGCCATCTTTCTAGTGATTTTTTTCTACACTGTGTCTGCAAGTCAACACTCCTGGGCTCAATTAAAATATGTATTTAGCTACTGGATTTGCAGGGAGAAGATCAAGCTTGAATACTAATACCTGGGCTATTGCCTATGAATGCAAGGAAGATGAACATGGAGGGCTGGCTTCCAAGACAATAGCCAGTGAACCCAGGATGCCTGGCAATGATTATACCTCTGTCTACACGTACAGTTGGATTTTGCTGAGTTTTGCAGCAAGCGCGAGTGTTGCCCATTAAAACTGTAATTTTATTGAGATCGCATCCGGATTAGAAATTCGAAGCCCCCAAAATTGTGCCACTTCCTGCCTTCCCAGCACCTAGCAATCTCGTAGAACAGAGTTAGTTTTTTCCAACCTCTGCTGCTCTGAAGACCAAATAGATAGCATCATGATAACAACTCATGTGTGGCGTTCTTACTATAGATATTAAGCCCTCCTCCCACCCCCAGATGGTCATGAAATGATGACCTAAGGCAAGCACAGCTGCTGCCTCTTGGAGCTGCCATCCTAGGGATTAGAGAGGAGGTGATCTTGTCATGAGACTCATAGAAAGTTTCCCTGAGAGATTGCCAATTGAGAGGAACAACGAAGGCTTCGTGAGTAGGAGAGAGTATCTCAGGCCAGAGAAACAAGGTATGTGTGGCCATGTGACAAGTGGGAGGCATGACCAGGTGGGGAGCTCAGACAGATTCTGAGTGACTGGAGTCAGTGACAGGAACATCCGAAAGAAAAGAAAAGGAAAGAGGAGGACAGTGAGGGGGAATAAGAGAAAAGAGAAGGAGAGAAACATTGTTATAAGCCTTCTTCTGTCATTTTCTCCTTTTTCTCTTCTCTCCTTCTTCCTTCCTCCCTCTCCTCCCTCTCGACTTTGGCTTTGAAGCTAAACATTTGATAGATTAGCTCAACGTTAAAAGAAATGCCCTCTTTTATGTACGAAGGCTGGGTAATTGCTGCAGAAAGATACTCAGTGGCTCATGATAGTCATATAATCAGATCAGTTTTGAATCCTGCCTCCGTGGAGGATGTTGGATTAATCCAACCCCACCTATTTACCTTGTCTATGTAAGCTTCTTTTCAATCATTTTATCCCTTCTGTTGGCCTCAGTGGGCACTGGCAATAGAGCTACCCAGGTACTTCTGAGAACAAGTCAATTACAGGGTCAAAAAGAAAAGAAAAAAGGAGTAGATTTAAATGTTTGAATGAGTGTGTGTTTTTGTTTTTGCTTTTGTTTTTGTTTTTTTTTCTTTTGGTAACAGTACATATTATTCTGAGGCTCTCAAACTATGCTACTAAAATTTCATTGGTCAGTTAACATCTCAATTCATAGACAACTGTCTCATGACCAATCCATCCGCTCTGAGCTTTGAACATATGGCGGCATCTGATGGCTTCACTGATTTCACCAGGGAGAGTTTTTTAAGATCTCTATTTGAGGGAGCAGCCACCACACGGATGAGTGATACACTCCTGGAATTAATTATTGCTTGCCAAGTTTCAGGATTGATTCATTCCAAGCCAAGAGCCAACAACTTGACGCTGAGATGTTTTTGATTATCTGGGTCCAGCTCTCCCTCACAGACCTTCTAACCTAACACTGTGTGTACTTTGCTATTAACGGTGGACTTTGTATTCGAGCTCCTTAGTTTGAAATTTGCTTTCTGATCATAAACATATAAATATAGTGAGGACCATAACATTCTCTGGGACTCATAATTGAGAACGACCTTACCTTACGACTCCAGGCTTCCTCTTTTCTGGAAGGCTTCCTTTCTCCCTGAAGTGAGAGTGGCATTTCAGCCATCTGGTGTGGGCCACTGTCAATGAAGGAATCAAATCACATTTTACCCACGTTCTTCTGCATGAACGATGAGCTTGGTTCTTATAAATAAATATGTGTTCCCTGAAATAATATGAGTGGCCTCCAGTGTTTCTGATCTTTCCTCAAAGAAGTAATATTTGAACAAATAATATATCACAAAACACCCTAATTACTGGAATCTAATGGGAAAAAGTAGCATAGATTACTGGTAATAGCAGCCCGTTAGTCTTAGAAATCTACCTACAGACATATGAGATTTTCTACCTACAGGTATATGACCAATGTCACATCTCACTTATGGCTTGATCAGTGTTTTGTTTAGGATGTTTGTTTAAGTCAGCACAGCTCTCCAGTCTTTGAGAATTTAGTGGGTGCTCTCCCAGTTTTCCCTGGGGAAAAGGTACAGGCCAACTTCTCTCATTTTGTGTTAGGAAGTGTAACATTTTCAGTTACCTACCAGACCTGGCATTTTCTTTGAATAAAACACTTACCAAATATCAGACTGACTTTTCTGCAGTTCCTCAGAAAAAGTGTCCTATTAAGAATCATACAGATTGTCACCATGCCAATTTTAAGCACCTACAGCAGCCAGGCATATATTAAATAGAATTAGTATCCTATGAACCAGAAGAATAATAAAACTATTCTCCATTTTCTATATGTTTAACATCTTTGAAACCGCTGACAGGTCTTTTATTTTGGAAGTATATTTTACAGGGAAGAGTTCCTAAATATGATTTAATTCTTTTTTTTTCTTTCCGAGAAATAGGATTTAAAACTTTGTGCTTGTACCCTCCAGGAATGGCTCAACTTAACAGAGTCAAAATATCACAGCAGTGAAAAAAGATGCTCTCTTGTTTCAGAGTCCAGATCTGTCTCTTGTGATAAAGAGATTTAAATCCTCACCATTCACCGAGTGTGAGCCAATCCAAGCCATGGAATATATTGAAATGATAGAAAGCTTTCAAGTTGAGCATTTTTGTATGTGTGCTCCATGGTTGAGAATTTGTTGGAGAAATATGGTTAGACTTTTTGACAATGTTTAACCTGTTTAAATTGGATTTTTTAGAGTGCACAAATTGATGTTCTGCCTACTTGGAGAATGTTTTAAAGATACCGAGACTTCAAAGAAAAACAGTGAGAATAAATCAGATGCAAACATCCCTGTATCCATCCTAGCAAAATTAGTTTATGATTTCCTAGGGCAATGCTAAATTAGAATGATGCTCAGGCATCAGGACAAGTACCACTGGTAATTATCTTTTTTTATGGGGGTGGGGGTAGCTGAGAAAAAGAAAGATATTTTCACATCTTGTGGTAATCACTAAATGACACCAACTTCATAGATGTTTTTCAAGGATGCATTTGAGAATTCTTAGTGTCCCTGCTCCTGTCATGGGGAACAGTGTCAGCTTCTGGTCCATTGGAATTTGGGGCATCAGGTGACATTATGACCCACCCTATTCTTCCCTGCCTACATATTTGGCCATCAGATATCTTTTTCTTACTGCAGGGTAAATTAAGTCTCGAAAACAGCCATGTGTATTAGACACAATATCAGCTCCAGAAGCTGAAAGCACTTTTTTAAATGAAGCCAGAGAGATGGAGTGATCTGCTTGATAATAAAGCTTAGCTTTAATGCCAGCTCCATGCTGTTACAGCATATTACTAAACAGCAAGAAATGTGGCACAGATGTTGTGGCGGCCATATTTTACACCATCCAAAAGGTCATGTCGCTTGTTATTACATTCAGAATCAATATTAAGTGAGCGTTCCAAATTTCAGCTGTCAGTTGAATTTATTGCTGCAAACCAAAGCTGAAGGTTTCTCGACTGTGATTCAAGCAAGCTAACAAATTAACTAATATAAGGGCATGCCTAGAAGAAGCAGGTGACCCACATGCCAGCGGCAAAAGCTGGGTTCTTACATAGCTGTGAGAAAGAGCTGTCCCGGTTGCCAATTGGAAACAATTGCCATCTCTGCATTTTGGGATGGAAGGAGGGAAGGGAAGGGAGGGAGGGAGGGAATGAAGGAGAGAAGGAAGGAAGGAAGGAAGGAAGGAAGGAAGGAAGGAAGGAGGAGGGAGGAAGGAGGGAGGGAGGGGAGGGAGGGAGGGAGGAAGGAAGGAAGGAAGGAAGGAAGGAAGAAGGAAGGAAGGAAGGAAGGCAGGCAGGCAGATAAAGTGCGATATATACATATCTGTCTGACAATGCTCAAAATAGTTAGCACATCTGTATTGCCTAACTTGCCTAAAGATCTGTTCCCCTGATCTTACTCCACAGTATTCTTTAGATCTAGACATGGAAACAGTGAACCTAGTCCTAATTGGGCTCTGTTATTTATCTTGCCATTTACAATCTTAATAGCTACATGAGGGAGAGTCTTCCTTACCTGTAGTCAGCTCTAGAAAAGGTACACAAATATCTAATAGATGGACACTCATTTAGTTAGTACATGGACACACATGCAGTTGCCTCATATGGTTTATTGAAGAGAATCGGGGAATTCCAAGTTAAGGAGAATAAATTGTAGGTCATATCCAATTATCAGATCTAGATGGCATGCAAAGTCTCAGGAATGCCATACCAATGTATTCTGCACAGAGCGTTGGGTGGGACAATAATGTAGAGGACTGTCAGTAGCAGTAGGCAAGCCCCATGGATCCATACACCCAAAATATCCCCTGAAATTGTTTTTAAAACTTACCCTTAACACTGTCTTTCTCTGTGATAGGGTCTCTTCAGTGCATCTGTTGAGAGAATGGGTGTTGACCAGTTTGCAGGTGGGCCGGAGGATGAGCTAGGGCTTGTGCAGGACGTGAGATTTTGCAAGGCCAGCTCACCAGGAGAAGGGAGCAGGAGGAAGCCAGGTGAGTGATCTCTTAGCAGACGGAGTTTTTATCCTGAGAATTTCCAACTCTTGGTGAAAGATCTCCAGAGATTTTGGACACATCAGTAAATCTCCAAACTGCTGGTCACTCAAAACTAGGTTTAGCTAAGGGCCTCAGATGCTTCCTTGACAGAAGTCATACTCACTTTTGGATATTTTCTCTCGTACTGCTCTCTGTTACAAATGCACGTAATGGTTTTTAATTGACTTTATAAGGAGTGTTTGGGGGTGGGGGGCGGGAATCTGTAATTCTAGTAAATAAATACTTCAGTCAAGGACTATTTATTATTCAAGATTCAATAAACATTTTTGAGTGCCTACTCTGGGCACATTCTATATTCAGGCTCTGGGATAAAAAGATAAACAAGACACGGTCCTTCCTCTTCTCAGGGGCTGGGGGGAGAATCAGTGAATTCAGGTTGAAGTATAATGCAGTGTTAGCAATGTGTAGCTTAGAATTCTCTTACCTTTTGACCCAGTAGGTTGATTTCTAGGAATTTATCCAAAAAAAAAAAAAAGTGCAAAGTTATGTTTAAGTACATATTAGTTGTTATCATGGTGACTGACAGCTAAGTGGATGCTCAGTGAGTATTTCTTGAAGAAATAAATATTATGAACTATTTATAAAAGCAGAAATGAGAAATTCTAAATGTGTGAAAAAGAGAGTTAAATACAACATCAACAAATTAAAGATTTTGGAGGAATTTAAAAATGTGAGAATATTTAACGACAAAGGAAAGATTTTCTAATTAACTGAAAACAACTTACAAAGATATATGTTTAGAGTGATTTTGATTTCATGAAAAGAAACACACACACACACACACACACACACACACACACACACACAGCATTTGTATCCTACATGACCAAACTGAGGATTGAGGGGTTAACCAAACCAGTAAAGCAAGGAATCATACAAATCGACCTAAACATATCTAAATATGTGTTTCTACTCAAAAACATAGAAAAGTATTTTTTTTATCCCCACTGATATTAAACTGCATTGATCTTAAGAGGCAAGGCCAAGCGCTTTTTTCGAGTGTGAAATTTTTTCTTTCTTGCATAAACTACTTCTACTATGCGGTATATATGATTTTCTATTTCAGTTCTTTAAAAAAAAAAAAATAAGGCCAGGAATTTCAAGACGTGCAAAGAAGCTTGCATCCTGAATCCTTCTAAATGTTTGCATGTTCCCCATCAATTTTTTCCAGTTGTATCCATACTTAATTTGACAGTATTGTTTGTAGCAATTTGCATGCATTGAGTTTTTTTCAAAGCACTGAACTTAAGAAAATGCTTTGTGTTTACACTATTTTATTGGTGTATGCTATATTTAACTGAATTGTGAAATTAGATTAAAATACACTGGCATAAATAGGTTTGAGAACAAATACAATTTGCAGGAGGGGAGGGAGAAGGTTATTAGTCGCCTACAAGCTATGTGTTTGTGTGTTTTCCAGAGAGAACAGAGAATGCAGCTCACCCAGCACATTGGCCAAATGAAGGTCCATTAGGGGCTTCAGGTGTGTACTTGAGTAGAGAGAGAGAGAGAGGATAAAATGACTGAAGGAATAGATCCCATTTATTAATGGTGTTTATCTCTGTAAGGGGAAATTATGAGAGATTGGCCTCCTTTTTTTCCTTTTCTGTATTATTCAAACTCTTTGCAACAAATAAGTATCCTTTCATAAGCACACAAATTGCTCGTTTAATTAATTTTTAAATATTAAAAGTAAAAGATGTAATGTCGCTAGCACCGTGTTGTATGATACATCAGTGTCCGAGAGGTGTTGTGACAAATGAGTTAGCAGTGCTGCCTTTGCCCTTGGGTTCCTTGGCTTTGAATCTCAGATGTTACTTGTTAAATGTGAAATTTGGGGAAAGTTTACTTTATACCCTCTCTAGTGCCCCAGTGCATAAAACTGCAAAGTAGAGGTAGCAATATCAGCATCCAAAAGTCAGGTCGTTGTGAAGATCAGATAAAATACATGGAGATCTTAGAAGACCGCTGGATACAGAGTAAATGCTTACATATTAGCTAAGTCTTGTTTTACTGCTTAATTTCTAAATTGTGATCCAAAGCTGAGCTTTACATATCATTCGCAGAAAAATGCAAGGAAGTAAATGATTGAGACCATGTGTATGTTTGTCTTGCTGCTGTAGGACAGGGGTAGGCAAACTTCGATCCATGGGCCAAACCTGACTGACAGCCTATTTTTGTAAATAAAGTTTTCTTGAAACACAGCCATGCCATTCACTTCCTTACTGCACGGCTGCTTCCACGTTGTAACAGAGTTGAATAATTGCAGCAGAGACCGCATGGACTGCAAAAGCTAAAATGTTTACTATCTGGCTTTTTATGGAAAAAGTTTGTCCACCCTTGCTGTAGGAAAAATATTGAGGGGAAGATCTTTGTCAGCTGTAGTGAAAAGAGAAGATTTTGTGAGCTAGAAAGAGGTGGATGGAAGAGGGTACATGTATTCATACCATATGTGCAGGGAATCTGCTGAAACCAATAAGAAGTGTTTATGTGGAAGAATAGTGTTTCCTCATCCCCCACCAAAAAAAAAAAAAAAAAAAAAAGAGTAGGGTGAGACCAATGTGAAGGTCTTTGTCCACAGCAACAAAGGTATTTAGGTGTAGTGTGTTGGGCAACGGGGAGCCATTACAGGCTGCCGAGCAGGACAAACGTAGGCCTCACGTGGCTTAAAGGAGATTTTCTGGCAGTGGGGTGTATGCGGGATCGTAGACGGTAAACGTGCAACTGGAGAGTAAATAGGTACCTGTTAGAGTAAATCGGTGATGAGGAAATAAGGCCTCAGCAAGAGGAGTGGTTGGGAAGGAAAAGAAAATTAAGTTTCACATAGTTCTTTAATCCTTATAAGAACTATTTCCCGTATGCTCACAAAGAAAACACTGTGGGTTTCTTCCCTGGAAACAAGCTCAGTAGCACATAGTCAACAGCAGAGTTTATCAACATTAGCAGAATAGCACAGTCTTTGCTGCAAAAGGAATTAAAATAATAATTCCAAAATAGGATACTTAATCTGGAAAACCCTAGATTAGGCTCACAATACCTGTTTTTAAAAGTCATGTATACGCGTATGCATAGGCTGCACAAGCTTCAGTTTGGGGAAACAACACGGAAGCCAGTTTCTTCTATCAGAATTCTTCTTGCAATGGCAAGATCTGGGTGCTTAACCTTGCCACTTATCAATGTCTGATCTGTCTTGCACTCAACTTAGCCCTTGGCTAACAGTGTCAACAGCGGTAACGCATATCAGGCTGTCACCCAGAGCTTAGGGTGTCTGTAGAGTCCTTTATTGTAGTACAGAACATCATAGTGGTAATGAGGTGGAAGGATGAAGGTTTCCATCTTAAGTGTAAAGGGAAGAGAAAAGCGTGCAGCATGCAACCTTTCAAACACCACGCAAATGGCAGTGGTAAGCAGCGGCACTGCCTGCTGGCCGGAGGGTTTTTGAAATGCATCTTCGAGGTCCTCTGTTAATGATTCAAGCTTCCATTGACAAAAGGTCTTTAGCAACTCAAAACCAGGAGACAACCCAACACCAGAGATGCTATTGGAAGAAATATTCACTACCCTACCCACCAAGAACCTCAGTAGGGGTGAAGGATGAACATGATTCTCAGTAGCCTAGACCAGGGGTCCCCAGTCCTGCGGTTGAGGACCAGTACTGGTCCATGGCCTGGTAGGAACCTGTCCACACAGCAGGAGGTGAGCAGCAGGCAAGCAAGCGAAGCTTCATCTGTATTTGCAGCCGCCCCAGCACTAGCATCACCTCCTCAGCCCCACCTCAGATCATCAAGCATTTGATTCTCATAGGTACACCAGACTCTGGTGTCAAAACGTTTGAGGACTGCTGGTCTAGACCATAGGTTTTGAGATCCCCAAATGCACTTTCATGGTGTCCAATATTAACAAGATTGTTAATATTAACAATATTAACATTTTGGACTCTTTTGAAAAATGTTAAAACATACTACTTCCTATTATCCTATAGACAGTGGTTTTACTAGGACCCACTCTTCTTTTGTAGTCTTGTCACCAGTTGACTTAGAACAACATAAACCACAACATAACTACTTGAATAACTGGGTTCGAAGAGAGGTATCGGTTGATCCCCCTCCACGTGATATTGGAGTCGGGTAACACATGTAGCTATGAGGCAGGCATTCTGAAATGCTATATAAGCCCTACTCTCCAGAAGGCCATGTCTAACTTGAACCGGGGCAGCAGGAGAGACAAGGAGGGAGGGAGGAAACACAACCTCCTTTACAGTTTGCCATGAAAGGGTGTGAGCCATCATTCCATGTTCCGGAGAGGCCGGGGCCAATGGGCTCTAGGAAGCCACATGACAAATCTCAAATATCCAACATTTATAGAAAATAAGGGAGAATTTCCCAAAGCATTTATTTTTCACCTTTCTTACTGATTGCCTCCTGAGAGTCTAGTTTTGTGGTAGATAGAAAATTTAACAGAGGTACTATGACTTAGTCCCCTGGGAATGCAAAGTAAGTGAAAGTGATTGGGTAAGTGCTGGCCATTCTAAACTCAGGTTTAGGCCTTGACAATCTAGACAGAATTTATGAAAATTGCAGATTAGGCATTTTCTGTAGTGTCTTTAAGTTTCCTTATAATTGATAGCCATCTTCTGAATTACTGTTAATAATAATAGGTCAGACTTGGCCTTCCAAATGCAAACTGACCAATGGCCCTAGTAAGCTGGTTCTTCCTGGTCTGATAAAGACCAGCAACACCACATGCAGCCCTAGGAAAGGAAAAATGTTCACACCACGCCTCCATCAGGCACTGAGATCGTTTCCAAGTTCAGCTCTTTGTAGCCCACCTTTCTTCAGCCTGCTTTATCATAAAGGGAAGGGAGGTATTTGACACTTGGAGCAAAAGATGTTAGGAACAAAAAAAAAAAAAAAAAGTACAAGAGAGCAGTCAAACTGAAATGAGAGCAATTAAAGAGACAAAAAGTCCCCTTAGCTGCCTTTTGGGTACTTTTTTTGATCTTTTCACCAAGGAATTAGTAGCTTTTAATTTTTCTCACCTCAGCCTAAAATACGGCTGGCAGAAAAGAAATGAACATCACGGGAAGACTGCTTTGGATTAAGAAGCAAGTGTTCGGCGAGCCCACCAAGCGGCTGTCAGGTTCGAGGAACACGGGGACTTGACGCTGGACAACGCTGTAGAGGCAGCGGCTTTGATTCGCCGTATTTCTAATCATCGGACTCATGTCTCCACTTGGCATGACTTTTTTTAGGATCATCTGACCAGACTGCAGCTTCTGCCACTTAAAAAGTGGAGGGCGGCTGCTTAGTTTTCAAAGCGTAGGGAGAGGATCAAGCTTTTGAAATTGGGTCTAAGCTCCGATCCTGCTTTCAGCGTGGAAGATGAAATATTGATTGGCTCCAACTAAACACAGAAGTTTTTTTTTTTTCTTCTCTCTCTTCTGTTTTTGTTGGCTTTTTCCTCATTCCCCAGGAGGGTTTCGTGCATCAGCAAACCTGGTTCAGCTCCCAGAAAGTCCAAGAGGAAGGGTCATGGTAGTCTGCAGGACGGGGAGCTGTGCAGGGCGAGGGTGCGACATGTTGGCGGCTGCCTGGTGCAGGCTGCGGGGTAGCCCATGCAGCGTTCACCGGTCAGCCGCCAACATGTCCCACCCTCGCCCCGCACAGCCCAGTGTTCACCGCTGGGAAGCAGTGCACTGTGATTCCAAAGGAAGGGTTCCTGAACCCCAGTTTAACAAGCCCTCCACAGCTCCAGTTCCAATCCCCGGGAAGCTCATTAACGCAGCGAGATGCCAGGGCAGTGCCCCCGGAAGGCACAGTAGCCACTCTTGGCCCCACTGACAACAGCTCCTCCATTCATTAGCCAGCCTCTTCTTCCACCCCGACCGCACAGAGATGCGTCTGACCTTCCGAGGACTAGTGTGGGCATGATTCCACATCATCGTCTTGTTTCTAACGATGCAAAACGTCCACCAATGCAGGAAGAAGGGTTCTTTTCCTACCTACAAATCACTTGGTCCTAGTGAGAAACCCCATAGATTTATCACGGCCCGGGTCAAGCTTATGGGTGGCATATTATGATGAATATCAATGTTTGTGACTGGATGAGAGGGGGAGGGAGCGATTCTGGAAGTAACAGGAAACCAAGCAGCAGAGCACTGGTTCATGGATTCATAACCTTGTGGACATTTTTGTAACCAAACTTAGGGTTAATTCAGTGTGCTAGCCCCCAACAGTGTCAGAGCTGCAGCCATAGTTATAAGATTGGGTGCTGGAGTCACTGTTTCACTCAAATCTGGCTTTATCACTTAATAACTTTTAGACTTTGGACAAACTTGCTTAATCTGTCAAGCTTCAATTCCCTCTTCCGTAAAAGGGGAAAGGTCAGAGGTGGGGGGCGGGGGAATCAAGGGCCTAAAAGGTTTGTTTGAGATTTTTGGCTTTCGTTTTGATAAAGAGATAAAGGAAACAGTATTTGTGAATACGATCCCCACAGAGCCGAGCCCACAGAATGCATGCAGTAAAAGCTCAACGCTTGTGTTTCCTCTCTCCATCCCCGTCCTCCTTCTCTTCCCATGGTTAGATCATTTGAAGGAGGAATAGCTGTTTTCAGAGAAATTCATCCTTCCATTTTAGGCTAACTCATGTACTGAAGTGATGTGCCCTTTAATCGTGATCACATGCATGGTCACCAGCCAAAAGGCGCATAGCTCCTCTCTTTCAAGAGTTTCCGTCCCAAGTGCTCTCTGCTCACCTGCTGGTAACCTTCTCCAGCATGAGGAGGTATGTCACTTTTGGGTGCCAGAGAAATAGAAAACCATGTTTTTCTCTACACCCGGCAGCAAATCTAAGATGACACACATTTGCATTTGTCGTCGTCATTCTTTTGTTCCCAAAAGGGGTGAAAAGCAGGTTCAAGGGGATGTCATGCATTGGAAGGAAATATCAAAGTGTGTACCAGTCTCTCTTTAGAACGTCATACAAAATTGAGAGTTGGTGTTATTTGGGGTTTAATTCAAGGTAGAGAACCCAAAACACCAGCGACAAATGATTTGTGACTCCTACTCAATTTATTCAACTCCAAACTATTTCAATAAATCTAGGAATTCATCTATACCCTGCTAAATTAAGGTTTTTCCATGTTGAAGGAAATACTGCCAAATTGATAAAGTCTTTTGAATTATTCTCTCTAAATATACTTAATCTTCATTAATGCAGCCCTGCATGGTATTCCGAGCCAATCTGAACTAACAGGAAATTTTTTCATATTTCTGAATCTTAAAATAGACAGGATTTCTTTTTCTTTTTTCCTTTTTCCTTTTTTTTTTTTTTTTTCCCTTCTACATACAGCCTGCCAAGGCATAAGTGTATAGAGATGTTATGTACAAGTAGACTTTTTCTCTCCTGGTCTTCTATCTCAGCCCACCCTCGTTTCTGGATTCCATGTAATGTAACTTCCTGTGGCTTTTGAATTTTCTTTATTTCTTCTGTTCTTTTCCTCAATGCCATGGGAAGATATATCACCTGTTTGTTAATAGACCCTTCATTTGGCGAAGTCATTTAGGGGAGTTTCTTTACTTTTTTCTTTGCTGATATAGCTAATGAAACAATGTGCCTTTTAATTTCCAGGCTCCCTAGATTCAGACCTGGAGAGTAGCTAACACACAATTGATTTCCAGCCCTGCAGGAAAAGGGAAAGCAGTAGAGAAGTCAGATGGATTGATCGCTGTGATGCAGGCCCTGTGGGATGCTTCAATATCATCCACGTCTTGAATGTATGAACAATCCTCCCATCAATAGGAAAATCCCCAGGATAGTAGCTTCACAGGGTCCAGAAAGAAGTTCAAGTAGGCAGGTGTGCTAGCCCACATTCATCCCTCTTCAGGTCTACTCTGCCGCAATAAACTGGCGAATTTACAAATTCGGACGTTAGAAATAGGCAACTCTGGGGTAGAAACACTGAGTGGTGGAGCTGGAGCACACGAAGGCAGCGGTCCCCAACCTTTTTGGCACCAGAAATGTCTGAACTTCAACTGGCTTCAGGAAACTTAAAGGGAGAGTCCTTGTCTTACACAAGAACAGGGAAATTCTAGCTAAGGGCATGGCTGGTTCCAGACGTTTGAATCATCTCATCAAGGCACACTCTCCATCTCTTCGCTCTGTTGTTGTTGTTGTTGTTCTGTTGGCCTCATTTTCAGGAAAACTCCCCCTTGTAATGACACGCTAAGTTTCAGTAGGTCTAGGCCGGCACAGCTATCTGTATAACAACCCAATCAAATTATGGTAGAGCTTCTCATTCTTAATGGATGGAAACAACAAAATCCTAAGATTGAGTCTCTTTGGGATAATTGGGTCATGCACTGTTCCCCGAACTAACTGCTATGGCCAGGAGAAAGGGATACACACATTGAGCAGAAAGTACAGTCTCCCCAGTGAAATTCCTGGCCTGGGAGAAGGTGATGAGAACTAGGCAGGCAAAAAACAATAGATAGTGATCATGCTTCCCCTTCTTACTCTCTTCAGAACGAGTCTCTCCCACCCAGGAGGCTTAGCATGACTTAGGTGGTTGAAATTTATAAGGCCATGTCTTGGAGTCCCCTGAACCTATCAAAGTTTTATACCAGCAAGCAGCACAATTTCCAGACGCAAACGCAAACGGTTAACCTCTCTTTCCATTTTCTCTACTCTTTAACATATGTTATTAAGCACTTACTAAATATCAGGCACTTTGTTAGATATTTTCTCACATGATACTTGATTTTATCCATTTCAGCGCAATCTCACAAAACAGAAGTGATTATCCCCAGGGGACAAATAGGGCCAATCTGGTTGTGCAAAGTCTAGTATCTATTGTGTTCTAGGAGCATTGAGGTTCCATGGCCAGGAGAAGCAGGATGGGAGGAGAGAAGGGAAGGGTCACTGTGGCCAAGCCCTGTCTCAGTTAGAATAGTTCTTTTCTCAGTCTTACATGCTTAAGTTTACGTACTGATTTTTCTAAGGCATTGGTGCTTAACATTTTTTTTTCCCTGAAAATCGCTTAGCAAGTAATTAAGCAATTTTCCTGCTCAAGTATTCATTACAATTACAATGACAGGAACTTCAGTTTAACCTCAGAAGGAAGGAAGAGAGGAAGGAAGGAAGGAAGGAAGGAAAGGAAGGAAGGAAGGAAGGAAGGAAAGAAGGAAGAGACTGAGAAGATAGAAAAATCCAGGAATTACTGATTCCAGGACTTTGCATCTAGGGCCCCCTTCTAATCAAGATCAGGCCATTCTTTGACTCCATGAAGAAGCAGGATGGGAATCTATCATGCTTCTCTTTCTCCTTTTGTTAGAATTTATTCTCCCTCAAGGAAACTCCAGGCATTCATCTTTATCTTCTAACCAAGTCAGCAGGGAAAGACCTCTCTTTCTCCAATAATTCCAAGAACTGCCCTGTTGTTCAGTCATATTAGGTCTGCTAGGTACAGATTGCATCGCATGCCTATCCCTGACCTCTGAGGCATAGCAGCACCCTGCTTTGTTTGGCTCTGATAAAGTGAGGTGCAACCTGTGCACCTGGGAATGGAGATGAGCCTTCCAAATCACATGTGTTGTGAGTGGGAGAGAAGGTCCCTAAATGGAAGCCAGAGGAGAGTTAGTGGAAGATGGAAGGTAGCAGGTGAGAATGTCCACCAGCAGTGTAGGTAGAGCTGGAGTCTCAGAGCAGACCTTTAATTTTAAATGAATGTTCTTTCCAATATGTCATGTTGCCTCTCTTTCGTCCTTGATATGCCTTTTAAAATAATGGCTTTTATCTTGATTTTTTGTTGAATTCCTTTTATGTCCCCATGGTAATCATGGGAAGATAAATAATTGGTGGTAGATAGGTGGTCCATGGAGGTTTTTCTTTTGCCAAAAGTGGGTGTTATTCTTCTTCTTTCCTACACTGTTTGTGATGACACATGTGCAACAGACCTCAGATAATGGATTCAGATCCCGCCTACTATAGAGTACTTTTGTGTGACCTTGAACCAATGCATTGCTCCAGGCAACTCCTCCATAGGGTGTTTGTGAGAATGAATTGAAACAGTATGATATATAAAAAGGTGTTAGCACAGTGTCTAGGTCAGGGGAAGTATTCCTGTTCTCTTTTTTTCACGTGATTTACCCCCCAAGGATTCCTTAAATTAGAAATTCCTTAGAATGTGTGAACCATGGATTAATTTACAGTAAAGGAACCTGCAAAAACATTTCATAAAATAAATCTATTTCAAAAAAGAAACTATTTCGTCGTGAGAAAGATCCTTGATTTATGACCCGTGATTGCGATGAAAGTTGTAGGTCATGGCTGTTCCATCCTCTCCCTAAATCCTGGCCTCTGCACAGAGCTACACCTCTTCGTTCCTTGGTTCTGTGGAAGAGAAGCCAGTGAGAACCTGGAGCAGGTGGAGGGACGGAGGCAGTGTTTCTCCTTGGACCACACCATAGGGCCATGGGTCTATCGTCCTCCAGGTTGCTTGGACATTTCAATGTCCTGTTATTCATGATGATTTTTGCATTCACAGAAACTAACCTGGGTTGTCTCTGCTACTTTTCAGTTAGATTTAAATTCCCCCCAGTTACCTTTAATAATCTGACTTAGTGTGGGCTTTCATTTATTTGTTTTCAAGGTCAACATTGATTCTCCTTTTTCAAAAATTCAGTGAGAAATATACCTTCTTTCGTTTTTTACTCCAATGCCTAGAATAAGACTGAAAATCTCATGGCCAGTCACATCTCTGCTAAAGGTTTTGATTTCTCTGTTACTTGTTCCTCTAAGGTGTTTTAGAGAAATGGTTAAGGATATGCTATCTGCAGCTAGGCTGCCTTAGTTCAAATCTTGGCTCAGCTGCTACTAGCAAGGTAAAATGAGACCTTAAAAATAGTTCCTACCCTGGAAGGTTATTATATTATAAAAAAAAAGGACTGAGCACAGTGCCTGAGACAAAATATGTCTTTACTAAACGTTAATCGGCATTATTTTTGTTACAATTATCCAGGTGTTTATACCTGAAAAAATATTAAAGGAGCCTAGATCCTATTACAGTATAGAGATGAAAGAAACACCATCATGGAAGTTGAATTTCTCATTGCCCAGTTTCTTGATTTAACCTCTATCTCGGCTCTTTGAGTGCATTTTTTTTTGTTATTAACAGTGAAAATAAAAAGCAGACTCTTTTTTTATTTAAGATATGATGAAGCCGTGCCCTGGCTTTCATTCCTGCACAGAGGCTCCATTCACGTCAGTGCGATTTCTCTGCATGGATTGATGGCAGAATACGGTCCATTTCTAAGACCGCGGAAAGCAGGGCACAAAAGAAATCACACTGGCAGGGTCCACAGCTGGCAAAGATGGGAGAGACTAAGCCAGTGAAAAGAGCTGTTAATACAGACCAGAAGAATGTTCAGCTAAAAAAAGGAACATGCCCAGTGAAAGTCTGAAAGCAAAAAGTTTTATTTGGGCACAGCAGCGTTTGACTCTGCATGATTCCTACTTAGAAAATGCACATGCTTGCCTTCCCCAACTGCCAGAACAACATTTTTTTTTTTTAACACAGAGAAACCAAAATAGAGAGAGGAATAATGGGCTAGCAGATAGTCCATGCCCAACAGCAAACCTAGAAACATAAATGCTAAAGTGCCCGGACCCATCGGAGTATAAAAGAGGGGGTTCCCGTAACCCTGCTCTCACAGAAATGGCCCTCTGCCCTCTGTCAGCATCCCTGTGGGTGACGCATTAGCAAGACATACTCCAACAGAGAGAAGACGGTGGCAAAGAGGTGGTACCTGGTTTCCGAGTCCCCCCCCCCACCCCCACAGTGCGTGTCCTCATCAGATCCCTGCAAATACCTTTGCCCAGCCTCCCTCCCCAACTGGAAACACATTCATCAGGCAAACATTGTCTGAAAATACAGCTTCTCTATCAGATGCTTTCCAAATTGAAAATGTTTTTTCATCATGGGTGGGGCAGGCATTCAGCCACCACGTTGATTCTCCTTTCTTTGAAATTCAATGAAAAATATACTTTTGTCTTTCATTTTCAATCCTACCATGAGAATGAGATGCAAAATCTCATGGCCAGTCACATCTCTGCTGAAGGTTTGTATTTCCCTGTGTCTATACCTTATCAATAACTGTCCACAAGGATGCATTTGGCTTGGACTGTGTACTCCAAGTGTGTAAGCATAGCATCCCTATAATATCTTTAATCTAACAAAGCATATGTCTTTAATAAAAGCTCTCTAATGATGTTTCAAAAATCATGTTTCAATTTCTGCATACTTTTTATTTCTCTTTAGTACACTGTGTACTCCTAAAAACATGGACTACATCTATCCATGTGAACATGCATGCATTTTTGTATATCTCTGTATTTTATATGTAATATAATACATATAATGCCCTACATATGGGAATATGTAAATATTCCACAGAATGTAGCAACCTGCTTCACCTATAGTAAATTCTCAGTAAATATGTACTGAATAAATTAATGAGGATGTTTGCAGAGCACACAGGGAAAACAGTTGGACCCCTAAATATCATGAGTAATTCCCAAAATCTGCAATTAGGAATCAGGAAGTGAATTCTAGTCTTGATTTCAGCCCTCTCATTGTTTAATGGAGTAGACCTGTTTTATGTGACCTACACAGTGCTTAAGAAAATTTGGAATTAGTGCGCTAGGATTGAAAAGAAAACAAACCTGTAGATTTTCAATTGCTTTTGAAATATCAGACAGTCTGACCTCTGTCAACCCCATGTCACATGAGTCATGTGGGGTGCAAGGACCATTGATCCTTTGGAAGGAACATATACTCTTCAGGGGATCCATCGTCCCCAACACTTCATATTGTTTGTCTCCCCAGCAGTAAAGATGGCTATCACTTGCTCTTATCATTAAGCTTGAAATATTCTTTTTCTTATGGTAAAGAAGGGTGTGTCTCTATCAAAAGCAGATGCATGGAAAACAATTCAAGGAGGCTGAATTTCACATAGATAGTCTCCCTCATTTATGGGATCTTTGAAGGTCCTCTAGACATAGAAATTTGTAAACTCTGTCTTAAGCAAATTATAACAGCCCTGAGCCTTTATTGCAAGTCCTACTCATCTCCCAGTTTTCCTTTGGAGCTAAAATATAGGAAGTGTCATGATGATGTCATTAGAACTTGCACAGACCATTTATGTGAATCAAGGGCCAGCCATTGACCTCTGGCTTTAAGGTGATTAGGTACATCTAGGGGCAACTTGGGGGTGAAGGCAGAGCACGGCAGCCCAAGTCGAAAGGTATCGTGACACAGGTACAGAGAGGTGCTTGGAACACATCCCGACCAGAAGCACGCATCAGGAGATGAGTTGGTCCATGTGTGGCTCCGGAGGGTTTCTCGAGACTTGGAGGCATCATGTTCTGTCTACTTCACTGACTATAATAGTTCCTCTGGAGCCACAAAGCGCAGTTGTCTACATCCTAAGTTTAGGGGCTTCCTCCGGAGCTCGTGTTTCACTCAGTAGAACATTATGGCTTTCTGAAAACAGTTACCAGAGGTCATATAAAGCTGTGTGGAGATCTGTGCTGCCTTTTCTTTCTTCTTCTTCTTCTTTATGGTGACTCATTTTTACCACCGACATATTGTTTTGTTAACAGGCATTTACATGATAATAACGACATCAATATGTACAATGTTATGGAATGAGTTTTGCTGTATGTCAGGTAACATTTTCACGATTTCTGCAGGAGCCTCCTCTGAGGTTTCTGTCCCTAATTGAGTTTTCCAATTTGTCTCCTTCCTGCTGCACAGAAAGTGTGCAGGGGAAGACAATCTTTAATTTTGGAATACCCAAACTTCCTGGATTCTCCAGGATGAGCAGCAAATATGTGTTCCTACAGGCTTGTAGAAATAGGCAGGGGTGAAAGAAAGCATATACTTGCTGTTGAAGCTTCCACAGAGCTTTGTTCTTCATGAGAAGAATTAAATCGTGGCCTGAGAGGAAATCTTCTCGCCTTCCCTTCTGAGGTGGTTTAGTGCAACCTGGGCTTTGAAATCAAGAGAACATCTGGTTCCCCCACTTCTTACTGTATGATCGATCTTGGGCAAAGTACTTAAAGTCTCTGAGGCATTGTGTATTCATCTGTAAAATGGGGAATATAATCATAACAGCTTCATGGGACAGTTCTAAGGATTCAAGGAGAAAATGACTACAATCTATTATATAATCATATGTAATAGATTATGGTAAATGCTTAATAAATATTTATTATTTTCAACTTCTATCTCCTCAGCCATTCTTTCTTCTTTTTCTTCCTTTCTCTTTGGAAAAAGCATGAATGTTTTCTCTCCCAAATTGCATTTTATTCTTAAGAGATATTAAGACGTGAACAAACATAGCCAACTAGGGTGCAAAGTATCATAATATTGCAGTGTATCGTAACTTTTCAGTTTCACTTCTATATTCACCTTTCTGCTTGCTTGGAGAGAAATATTAGAAAATGTTAATAAGCCCTAAATTTTAGAAATAAGAATAGAAAATGATAGACAGTGAGGAATATCGCTTAGGGCTCCTCTCCCAAATAATTATTATTCCTGAATATTTAAATTCTATTTCTATCCATCTATTTAATTGAAGAATATATTATAGTGGAAATGTCACCCACCAGTCCACTCAGACCCCGTATGACATCTAAAGCAGCTTTTGCAAACACACATTATAAAATGCTGCAAGTGGCACATGTTTGCCAAATAAAACACTTGTTTGAGAAAAAACAAACATTTTCTCTGGGCATGACAAATTACATGTGTTTATTTCAAAACTTGTTGCTTCTACTGGTGAATCTCAAAGGGAAATAGTTGTTTGGGTCCTGGCAGCTTAGAGGGGAAAGGTTGGCTGTTAGAGGCTCAAGTCATTAGAAATTCCTTTACTGGAAAAACAGTGGGGGGGATTGCATTTGAAATGAGTCCTGTAAAATATGCATTTGCTTTGCACTTGGTTAGAAGGGAATCAGTCAATATTTGTTGAGTCCTTCTGTGTTCTGGGTGCTGAGCTTGATATGGATGTATTCAACAAGAATCAAACTCGTGGAATAAATTAGTGTAAACCCAAGAGGAGTTAAAAACAGAAGAGTAGGCAAATATTCTGCGGAAAGTTTTCACATGAAAGACGAGTTGGGAGTTAGATTCATGGCAGAAAGTTGGAAACACCACAGAAAATGAAAAAGCTCAAAGGTTCTCAGGAAGAACATTGGTGGGGAGAGAAGACATGAAGGCAAGGCCACGGTGATGGGAACCTTAACAGGCAAGCTGCTAAATGCAGTGTGGTGTCCTGGACTGGACCCTGGGCAGGGAACACAGGTGAAGTCTGGAGCTGAGTTTCTACAATGTGCCAGTGTTCATCTCTTACCGTTGACAACTGTGTCATGGTGATGGAAGGTGTTGACACTAACGGACTTGCTAAAGTGTATATGCGAACTCTCACTGGATTATCTTTGCAACTTTTCTGTAAATCTCAAATTGTCCCCAAATAAAATGTTAACGTACCAAAAAAAAAAAAAAAAAAAGAGTGAGAAATACTGAGTAGAAGAGTGTATTAAGCTGCCTTGGAGTTTGGGTAGGTGAGTCAAACTCCAGCTAAGATGGAGAGGAAGGTTGGGGCCAGGTCAGAGAGGAACTTGCATACTGGACGAGGGACTCTTCACCCTGGTAGGGAGATGTGTTCTTTTGTTTTTGTTTTCTTTTGTCTTAAGCAAGGAGTAATCTAACTGGAATACAGTTTTTGGATAATTAACATAGAAATGTGCAAAAAAAAAAAAAACTACGCAAGAGAGATTTGTGTAGATGGACAAGTTAGAAGGTTCTTTTAGAGAGAATCATTTTGAGGGAAGAGAATATTTTATTTGTGTTTTCTTCCTAACGTTCTGAGAATACAGAGATGGTGGTACATGAAATCAGATCTTTCTTCCACAGGATTCAAGACTTATGAGTGGATTTTGGATGAGAGTTAAGGAAGAAACCCACATGGAATTTTGTTCAGTTGTGTGAGGGAGTGACGCAGAAAACAATCTTCTAAATTAATCACCCCTAAAAGTAAAGGGACAAGAGAATTTCAAGGAGATGTGTGAGGACAATACTGTTAAATGTAGCAAAATCCAGCAAGATAAAGGGGAACCATACGGACATCACTATGGAGGTAACTAATGACCATCAAGAGAATTGTGTGGTTGAAGTGATGAGGAGAAAAGTCAGACTTTCAAATGATTAAGACAAGAAGAAAGAGAAGCAAAATGCACATTCCATCCTTATAAAAATTCTTTCTTTAGAAAGAAAGAAATAAGATGCCACATAATGCAGACATCTGTATGAGGAAGAAAGCAGTTCAGTTTTGTTTCATTACTTTGAAACACAAAGAAGATAGATTTTGTGGGAGAAGAGAAAGGAGGACGATAGAGGATACATGCTGGGGAGGGTAATGGGAGGGCAGCAGTGTCCTTTAGGAGCTAGAAAAAATTAGAAACGAGGGCATCTGTCAAGGGCTTGGCTTTGTCTCCACCAAGACCCCCACCACCCTTCCTCCTCTGGAGCCATGCCAGCCTCCTCACTCATCCATTTGCCTCTACTCCAGAGCCCCAAGTGTTCTCCATGGCACAACTAGAATCTTACCATGTGGTGTCCACCCACCCCCACTTCTTCTTGCCCTGCCCATCAGTCTTCCTACTCATCCCACAGCTCTTCACTCAGTGGCCAGTATTTCTATGAGGGCTTCCACAGTCTCACTAAGCCCGTTCTGCCTTTTCTGCTCTTACGGCATCTCCCCTTCTTTCGAAGCATTTATCACAGCTTACTTGGCCTGTGTGTGTGCCCGCACTCAGGTTCCACAGCCTGGAGATAGCAACCAAAACATGGGAGCTGCCCATGGTAGAAGGGGCTACTAAGATGGGTTGGCCAAGTTCAAGTGTTTCTGTGGCATCTCTGAAATTACCCTTTCTAGCCATCTTTCAAGGTCCTGATGCAGCTCAAGTCAGCCATGTCCTCCCCAACAGTAAACCTTTTATCTCATTCATACTATCCTTTACGGTGTTTGCCAACAGGAGACGTAAACTCCACCCCTTGCTGGAGCCAAACAGGGATCTACTCTTGAGTTTGTCACAGTCCCCTATTAAATACCACACAGGGACGTTATTGGTGGTAATAAGTGGAATCTCTACCTGCCAATCTTAGCCCGACATTTGACAATTACTTGACCCTTTTTACTGTAGTGGGGACTTAGCAATTGTTGACATGCAGAAATTTGTACTGAGTGTTGTCAGATCTACTGATATGTGAGCCAACGTCAGCCGAGGAACTCTGACACCTCGGTATGTGGGAGGTGTCTCTTGATCCCTGAAATCTTGACCTCTTTTTTCTAATGGCATTCCACTTAAAGTGTCCTTGCATTAACTAGGACCCATTCTCAATGCATCCCCTTTAATGAGCAGAAATATCTGTCCCTTTAACTGAATAGCTCTTAGAAGCAATTAGCATTTAGAGAATTTCTTGTTTAGAAATAATGTGTGCATCAAATTACCCATTATGGACTAATTTGAAACTGGAAGATAGATGCTCGTTTTTCCCTGTGATGGCACCTGCAGGCGTTCGCAACAGTGGGGCTAACCGTGGCATCTCTGTGAGTCATCTTACTTCCGTCGTGATGTGAGTGAACGATGGGTGAATAGAAGCCCCTTTCACATGTAAGCATCTTCCGACAGAGACTCTGTTCCTTTCAAATTGTGCAATTTACCTGTCATTTCGGATCTGAAGGTTGAGTATGTTTTACATGTTATAATTAATCGTTTTATTGCCTTTGAGATCACTGCCTTTTGGCCACTGCCTGGGAAATGAAGAGTGATGCTATGTGTCAAAATGAGTATTGTCAGGAAAGGGAAAAAGAGGAAACTTGTTGCTGATTGACAGCTACAGGGGGGGTGGGGAATCTTCCTTATTAGTTTAAGGGGGAAACATGCATCTAGCGCAATGTGTTCCTGACCCCACAAAAGTTGCACATGCTTGAGTTGAGTCATTCTGACCAATGGATGGTTCAGGAACCATTTTTGATAATATGGATCATATTTGATAATATGGATAATAATGGCAATACATGTTTAGTGAGTGTTTATTAAATTCCGGGGACAATGCAAAGTGCTTTCCATCATTTATTCCATGTACTCATTTAGACAGCCCAATTTGTCGATGAGAAAAATTGACGTTGAGAAAGATTCAGTTAAATGCCTACATTTACTCAGCTTAAAAAAAAAAAATGGGAGAGCTAGGACTTGGACTCAGGCCAGGCTTCACTCCAGGGCCCGCTTTGTCACCACCAACCGTATAGAGGAACTTGACTCATACCTCGATTGAGACCTCCTGCTCCCAAGCCCATCTCCATCGGCCTTCTATAACTTCAATGTGGCAAGCAGCTCACTCCTTTGAAAAGCCCGGCTAACAGCAAGGAAACCACCGCCACCGCCTGCTCCCCACGCGGATCAGCGTGCAGCACAGGACGAGTGTCCTGGTGGTCTAGGACACAGTCCCCAGGTGTCCGATAAGAGGCGGCGGGATGAGCTCTTGACTGCGTCGGTGAAAAGGAGTTTTAGCACAGGAGCCCAGAGGGACAGGAGTGGACTGAGGATGAGCTGCGCCGCACGTGCGACGCTCTTCTGGGTGGGCGGCATTGACCCACAAGGGGACGGAGCCTGGAAGAAAGTGAGATGGGGCTGGGGGAGCGGCATTGCAGGAGATCCAAGAGATCGCAGACTCTGCACTTTTGCCTGGGGCTGGCCCCGCTTCAAAGTGAAACTTCCACTGGAAAACTAAATAAAGGAAAGAAAAGCCAAACAGAACAAATTCCCATTTAGTCAGCTTTTACTGTCCTCAGAGGCTCTGTGTTTATGCTAGATCTTAATTATGCTGCTTGTCAAAGGCACTCTAAACTCCACTGTGGTTGAGGGAGCTATTTTATCTTTTTATCTTTACAGTCAGGAAAGGACTTAGTATGCTGAACCCTACCCTTGATGAGCTTCAAACCTCGAATAACAGAGCATTTCTGTCTCTCCTTCCCAATTGTCCCCACCTGTGCGCAGCCAGCCGTGAACACCTAATGAGGAGGTTTTGGCTGAGGTATCAGAGCCTGGGTGGCCTTGGACAAAACTGTGAAGTCCAAAAGGCTGTGTGGGCCTCCTGTGTCCAACCCCTATGAGTGACTTCAGCCCCCAGACCCCCAATGTCTGCCCTCCAGCCCCTCCATAGTGGTCATAACTCAGACAGTCCCCTCTCTCCAAGGCAGGAGTGGGGAACATCCCTATGGGCATACATGGAGCAGCGTTGGGGGGTTCCTTGAGATTTTAGATGCACAGCAGTGTGTGTGAAACAACTTCAAATCACAATAAGGAATTTATCTCCCTTTCCACTGTATTTTAGTCCTTCAGATTAAGTCAAGGAGAACATCTTTGGTTTGGTGTTTTTATAATCTTGCTTTCTGTTCATTGTACCTATTTTTACCTTTACCTTCCACTTATGGCGAGAGATGCTTGTTTTACATTCCTGCGGTGATGTAAAGTGTTCTTTTTTCATCAAGTGCATTTAGTTAGGAAAAAAACTTAGATTTACTTAAACTAAAATTAAGTAAATGGTAGTACACAATAAAGCAAAGACTGGGAGGGGTCCGGGAAGGACTAACTTTTGACAAAAGCTTTCATTAAGAGTCCCGGCCTTATGCTTCGCTCTGACTCACCCTGTGAACTGACATGCGTTGTTCATGTGAATCTCTTCTCAGATGTGTGAGTTTTGGGGGAGTCTTAAAAATTGTGGCAGGTTCTGAACACTGAGTGATGAGTAGGGCTAACGGCGACTTCAGGCTCGTAAAGGCAGGGTCAAAAGGAAGATATTTTGGGGTGGGCATCCCCTTCCCCAGGCCAAAGATGATCACAATCCATGATAATGGTGGTGAGGTGAGTAGCAGACTGGTGGGAGATTTTGGCTTTGTTTTTCTTTACCGAAATTCAGATACCTGGACGCCAACCCTCAGAGAGTCTGTGTAGGTGGATCTGGTGTGGGGCCAAAGTACATGCATTTTAATAACCCTCTCAGAGCAAACGAACTCACCTAGAATTTCCACTGATAGCGTTTGGTCAGCGTCAGCAGCCCGTGTTCTGTGCAGAGCAAAGTGAGGGAATGAATATGACCGCACTGTGTAAATCTAAAGCCTCCCAGGGTACAGAGCCCAAATTAATGTCAGAGAAGTGGCATGGTTATTGCCTGTCAAAATCAATGTCAAAAATAAGTTTCCAATTCATGCGGCCCCATGTTCACCAAATAGCTAAGTGGCTTGTCCATCCCTTTGGCCTCTCTTAACCTGAAGAACCTCTTCTGGAAAATTGGGGCGATTGTATTTACCTGCATGAGAATAATATATCTGGCTGGACAACCCATTAAGGTCCCTTTGATCTGCTTTCGCTGCGTGTGCTTCTATGCCCAAAGTAATTCCTTAAAAAGTCGCTCTTTTAGAATGCCACTGATGTCACGTAAAAACTCCCTCAGTTCCTGCTCGAGGCAGGTCTTGAGTTGGGTTTTTTCGCAGATCAGAGGAGTACCACGCTTCCCCCCGATAGGAGCCTGACAGCAACTCTCTTCACTGAGCCTGACAGAGCTGTTCACCTTCCGGTCTCTGTGCAAACCAGTGGGGTATGTCATGGAACACACAAGTCCAGAACGTGCTACGATTCATTTCTGATCACCGACATTATCCAGATGACTTGCTCAAGCCTGGCTTACACAGAGTTCCCTTTCAGTATAGACATTTCATAACTAGCATCATCCTGCCATACCCGAAGCCTTGTGAAAATATTTTCAACAGTTAACGAGCAGAGCCTGCAGTTATAATATGCTCATTAGGCCGCGTGTTAGTTTTCAAGTCTTGCAGCACACATAATCTGCTACTTGATTTCCATTGAATTCCAGCTCTGTTGGGCATCCAGAGAGGCACGCTGGCAGCCCCGTGGCTCTGCCCTGGGCCTCTGTCTTTATGCGTGTTTTCCATGAGTCCGTGCTGACAGTAAGGTAACACACCTTCCCTGTTTGCATCTCCAGTCGCTCTGTGTCCGGGGGGCCCCTTCAATCATTCGCAGAGACTTTCTGAATCCCCGGTGAACAAATTCCTTCAGGAACCAAATTAATTTTAAAAGACACTGTGAGCATTATACCCAGTAGTCTCAGTCGATGAATACGCTGATTTCTTGAGTTTGTTGGATCTTCTTTTATTCTAGACCTTACTTCTATGTGTTTCAAAGCCACTGCCTTGACGAACAATGCTCTCTGATTCCAAATGACCGATTTTCAAATACGGGCCTTTGGCCGATTAAATATAGCACTCCCCCCACCCTATATTTTGGAAGCCCTGCCTTTGGGAGAAAATACTCTTTGTCTCCAAAGTCAAAATGTCCCAGTACCATGGGGACTGAGAATATTTTTGGCAGTTTCATATTTTATAACGAAATGATTTGGGCTACTGAAGGAATCATTTATTTTTATAATTATTATTATTTTAAAATTTCCTGGTGGCTGTTTGTGAAGGACAGTGTTGATTCATTTCTCAGTCAATAAGTTAGTGCCTGCAAGGTGCCTGGCAGTGTTTTAGCCTTGAAAGTATAGCAATAAATAAGACCTGTTTCATTTCATGATGGAACTAACAGTTAGCAGACAATGCCAATCTTCTAAGCAGATAAATACAATGGAGCAAATGTGTGGCATGCATAGAGCTATGAAGGGAAGGTGATGGAATGGAGAAAAGAAAACTAGACAAACACGTGACAGATAAATGAGATCCTGTATTAGAGGAGACCCAGGAAGAGTCAAGACTTAAACAGAGGGGCAGAGAACCTGAGATCCCGGAAGCAAATGTGAAGAAAGGCAGAATGAAACCAAGTGTCACCGGTGGTGGGAGAGTTGTCTCTTGAGAGATGATTGTGAATCTGGCCCATGTTTAAGATTCGAACGCGCAAACCAGTAAGGGCAGAAGGCTCGGGTACACAGACCTCACATAGGCAGCTGCATGGGGCTACCAGAGAGAAAAGGTGTGGATACTTCAGCTGGAGAGGAAAGCCCCAGCAAATGTGGCACCCTTCATTATTAAGACCCTTGGACTTCGGTGAGGAATGTGGCTCAGACTAATCATATCTTCACACTTAACATTTCTTCCCATCCATTTCTTGACGCTTCCATGACTCATCCTAGATAGCACCTTACCATATGGGTTACTAGGAGTATTAAATGAGATGAAGACATGGCATGATCGCCTGAGAGCTCAGAATGGGAAACAATTTTTTTGACCACATTCATTGACTCCCTGGTTCCTTAAAATGTATGGTCTTCCTAGGTGGGAAAGAATTAAGCTTTAGACGTCAAAAATTCATCTTCCTTCTTTAGACATCTCAGTATATTTGTTGAGGGATGCCCCAGATGGTCCTTACAGCTTGAGATAATTAAACCATTTCCACACTGGGCAGTGTATACACTATTTGAAGCATCTAATAATGAGCTTCTGTGCTATATCTTCTGATCGTTTAAATGGAGACTTCCTGATCTCATCAGAGTGATCAAGCACTCATGTTGGTTTCAATAAATGTAGATGCTTTATAGTGCAACTAATGATGTCTGAGCAAGGTTCATACCTGTCAACCTTCATTCTTTCACTGCGAGACTAACTGTTATTTCCTAGGATGCAAATATTAACTTGCATGAGTCCTAGAAATGATGGCATGTTAACACTGTATATTCAAAGGAAGCCAAAGGGGTACTTGCAGAGATGGTTGCAACTGCAGGCATGTACCAGCGGAGACTTGGGTGCAGACGAAGCTAAGTGCGTGCTGTACGAGGCACCACATTGATCCTCTGGCATAGATAAGAAAGTGGCAAATTAATAATTGCTAAAAATCACTACTTTGATTTTATCAAAATTCTTTACCTCTTACACAAAGATCATCAACATCTGCCTGCCTGGACCACATTCCTAAAGAAGGTTCCATTTCCCCTAGCACCATGGTCTAGCACCTAAAATTCCACCAGTCAAGGGTCCTCCAAGGAGGAATAGCATCCTCACCGAATTCAGCTCTGTCTACCTTTGCCTTATTTGCTTTCTCTGCTCCTTTGAACAATTAAGATTTGAGAGTAGATTTTTGATCAATGGAAGATTTCAAAGAATGTTAAGACATCTTGCAGGAGTCAGCCAGGGAGAAGAATCTGAGTCTTTGACGGAGACAGAAATGAACCAGGGTCAGGTTTCACATTCTCCAATTTCCCTTACGTTCAGGAGGAGCTCTGCTTTCTGTGTTATCAGATCAGGGGTCAGGAGCCACCAGACCTAAAGGGGCCTTCTATGAACTACCGAACTGTCTGTTACCAGGACGCGGATCTGATGCTTCCGGATTTGTGGAAGTAATGTTACTGTTCAAAACAGAGACATAGGTACTTATGAGTAAGAGGTGAAACTTCATCCATCATTCTTTCCTTCCTGTCTCTTTCTCTGTTTATTAATTTCTTTTTTTTTAGTTGCTATGTCTCTTTATAGGTGTAATTTATATACTCCCCCAATATATACTCCCCCCAAAAATTGCCCATCATAAGTGTACAGTTTAATGTTTCTTAGTAAATTTATACAGTGGTGCGGTCATCCCCAAAATCCAGTTTGAAAACCCTTCCATCACATCAAAGTTTCTTCATCGCTGCTCAATTTATTTTTAATCAGCATATAAACCCCTCCAAAACGGACCGATAGGTATTTTTTTTATATATTTGAAAACCAAGTAGGCATGATTGGTAATATCTTATTCTAAAAGTGGGTTTAAATTTCTTTTCCCAGCTTAATGTAATTGCTATGGCGTGAGAAGAAAGAGAGAGGGAGAGATGGTTTTTTGAAGCTGTGAAGCCCAGTTTACAGAGCTGCTTCATTTCACTGTACTCTGAGCTTCCAAACTGCGATTTGAAGAAATAGAACTTATGGGTGGCAGGGAGGAGAAGAACCCGCTTCTTGGGTGGCACATCTTATGCCAAGTTAGTAAGCTTCTGGTTGCCAGTAAGTTGGAACAATGAGAGCAATAATCCCTGCTACTTGTTAACCATATACTCAACTTCGTTCTCTTCATTTGCATCATCCCATGGACGCCTCACCCTGCTCTCTCTTTATAAAGAAGAGGGAGCTGAGGTTCTGACACATGAAATAGAATTGACGGCAAAGCCGGGAATCGAACCCAGGTCTGTCGCATTGCCCCATCCTTACTTTAAAGATTGCACTCTCTCCCATCTCTCGACAAAGGAATCAAGGTACAGCAACCAAGAAGCTGCCTAATCGTCAGAGGTCTGCTTCTGCAGGAAAGTAAAATTGAAAGCATGTGGTCTTAGGGGAAAAGGTTAAGCCAATATTACATTTAAGAGCCACCCCAAAACTATTAGGGAAAAAGAATGATTTAAGGCAACAGTGCTTTGGCTGTGGACGTTCTGAGACTCTGTCCTCTGAGCTGTGCAGTGTTTGAGGCTGAGCAAGAGGGTGAGAGACTGTGTCTGGACAAGCTGCTATTTGACTCACCTAGGGTGATTCTCCACCTGGGAGTGAACTTCACAGACCTGTGGTGATGCTTGGGGAGGCATTATGATTTGGTGGCTTGAGTAAACTCAGAATAGGTCATTATTATATAGCAACTTGGAGGGTGTCAAGGGGGCATTGTCTGAAGCGACTGCACCCTCAGCTAAGTCCTCACTGTACCACTCATTTGCCACTTAACACAGAAGCACTGCCTTGTACGAGATTGTTTTCATGTGTGTGTTTTATCATCTGTCCCTTGGTTTTCAAACTTAGTTCAGCGCAACTGTCGTGGGAGCCACTTATTAAAAGAATAGCTTTCTGGTCTCCTGAGAAATTTCTGATGCACTTGTCTTAAGTGAAGGATCAGATACCTGTATTTTAATACGGCCTTCCTGTGATCCTTGGAATGAACCATATTTGGCATTTGCTGCTCCTTAAAACTGTAATCCACGAGGGCATTTTGTTTCCAAGCACCTAGCAGAGTGCTCGGCACAGAGCAAAGCTCAGTAGATGTTTGTAAACTAAAGGAGAGAATGAATGACCATTGTAAGCTCCTTGGCCTCCGTGATGATGTAACTTCCCACCCACAATGCTGGTAAAAGTGATCAATAACTATCTACTGAGTGATTAGTTTTAAATTTATGTCTCATTTTTTCTTAGACCTTTGCTCTGCTCTGGAAAAATGACCATGACTTTTTTTTTTTTTTTTTTAAGTCTTGTGTTCTAAAAACCCAATGCCTCTTTAGTGAGATGCGGTGATGGCTGTAGGATCCAGGAGTTAATTTGGAGTAGTTGCCGGAGTTTACTTATTTTAGAAACCCAAGGAGAAAAGCAGTTTCCCACATTTTTCAAGTTTATTTTGCTGTAGTGCAGTGAAAAATTGTCCTGAGGGGACGAGATGGCCTCGGAGAGTATTAATCTTAGATTTTCATTTCCTGTAAAATAACTTTCCACTTATTACATTCAGTGAGAATACTTTGGGTTTCAGGAAATATGCATATTTTATCGCAGACAGTTCTAAGTGTGCTCCCAAATGTATCTGAAACTCAGGTGTTAAGAGAGGCAGGTGCAGGTAATTGAGTAAGCCAGAGGATGCCAGACCAGGCTGTGAGAGGCCTGGAGGTGAGCAGGACAGAGGCACCTGAAATAAGCACAGCCCACACATCATTGTCTAATTTTAGGCTCATTGAGCTTTAATTTTTTTTCCCCCAATAGGAAAATATTAAAAATCAAAATGACAGTAATAATAATAATAATTAATGGGCTAGCATTTATCAAGCCTCTAACTGTGTTCCAAGCATTATACTAAGATCTTTCATATATCATGCTATTTAATTGATTCTTTACAGAAACCCAATGAAATGATATAGTGTATTACAAACGAGAGCAATCTCAACTGAGAGTGGCCTAAGAAAAAACACTTTATGCTCATAAACCTGAAAAGAAGTCTCCATACAAGTTAGATTTTGGGGGCTCCAACTATGTCATGGGTCCCTTCCCTTCCCTCCTGTGATTTTCTGTGGTGATAAAGATGACCACCAGCAACTTCAGCTTACACCCTATAAAGATCAGTTCTCATGGAAAAGAAGATTCTCCTATTGCCGACTCAGGGAAGTCTTCAGGATCATTGTCACTTCTGACATTGACTGCCAAGTTTGAGAGTCCCCAAGATTCAACTTCAGTGTTTGATAATTTGCTAGAAGGACTCACAGAACTCACTGAAAGCTACTATACGCATAGTTATGGTTTATGACAGGGAAAAGATACAGATTAAACTAAGTCAAGGGAGAAGACTCATGAGTCCAGGAAAGTTTCAAAAGCAAAGCTTCTGGTCGTGCTCCCCCACCCAGTCGTGGATAGTGTTGAATTTTCCCAGTAACGGTATGTGACAGCACTCAGTGTATCACCTACCAGGAACACTCTCCCAAGCCTTGGCGTCTAGAGTTTTTCTTGGGGCTCAGTCACAGAGACAGTCACCCATCCGCATGGCTGATCGTTATTCCCTTCTAAGGTCAAGCTGATACCATGAGATCCGAAGTCTCCACCACAAATCACAGCATTAGACTATCCAGTGTGACCCTAAGCCCCAGGTAAACAAACACTCTTACCTGCCAGACAATCCAAGGGCTTTGAGATCATCTCCCCAGAGCCAAGAGAAAGGCCAGACTCTTTGGGTAAGGTTAATTTTGACTACACAATTCCCCAATCATTCCATTAACGGCCCTGACCGCCACTGGGTCATGGGCCCATCCCTGAATCAATTGCTAACTGGCTAGGCTTAGGGATGAGGTCCTTCAGCTTGCCCACTACATAAACCAAGACCAAGGAGAGGTGGTGCTCCAAGAAAACTGGACATGACCAAACACTTTTCAGTAGTAAATAATATAAGAGGAAAAAAACTCTGTGTTGGTTCATAAAAAGACTGCACCGAGTAAATAAAACACCACGTTTATTTAATTTTGATTTCATGGGATGTCATTAGCAAGTCCATGGGAAAATGAACTAAAGATGACTTAATAAATGTTACTTTTATAAAAGAGACAACCTCTTAAAGGATGACATACATGACCTAAGAGAATGGCAGAATACTAACAAATTCTAAAGAGTCTCTAGATGTGATTGGTCATGCAAATTCCCCTCCAGGAATGAGCTGTCTATCTCATTCCCTAGAGCCACTTGAAGACCCCCCTAGAGCAGTGGTCCCCAAGCTTACAGTGCCTTAGAATCATCTGGGGAGCTTTTTAAAATCTAAATGCCCAGGCACACCCCATATGGGCGAAATCAAACAGCGGCGAGGGATGGGAGTATTGGATTCCAATCCGGCTTTTACATTTACTGGGCGATGGACCCTAAGCAACTGTCTCAGCTTCTGCGAGGTTCCATCTCCTCATCTGTAGAACAAGTGGTAACCTCTACCTTATGAAATTTCTGAAAGAAGATGTGGAGAAAGTGCCTGGCATACCAAGTGTCAATTTCCTTCCTTATATTAGTACATTTATTGTAAGAGAGAGAGAAACTCTTCGTCAGTTTGTTCCTGCCTTTTAGACTTTGTTGCGTTGTTTTGTTTGTCACATGACTATGAAAGATTTTGAAAAATGTGTCCTAGTTAAGGATGCAAAAGTTTGAAGTTTTCTTTGTCATCAAATATATTTGTTGCCTTAAGTACTGGGAATCCCATGAGGAAGTGGCTTATTCATTCAGTCATTTATCTAGACAAGATTTCTGAGGTATCTACAATTTTTCATCACTTCTGAAATGCACTCGCTTACAAAATAACTCAATGTTACTTTACATATGAATAAGAGAAGACAAACCTTTGCCACTTAAACTATGACATGCCATCAATTGCCAGTGGAATTCCTGTTTTTTTAATGTTAAAATGAGCATAGAAATGTGCATCACAGAATCAGGGAAATGTGGTCTTGTCCAGGAGGCTAAGCTTTTGGATACAGAGCTACACGAGGTACTGGTTCGGCCTTTGGAGACAGCAAAGGCCTAGGATCCACACAGGGCCTCAAGCCTCTCTCTCCTGAGAGGAGACTCGACTCCAGTTTTATCAGGAGAAAATTCTTCTTCATGCTTCTTTTAGATTATTAAACATACAATGATCACTGTTTCACCTCTGAGAAATCCAGTGACCTGTTTAAATAGTCCCCTTTTTAAATCACTTTTCTTCAAACTGGGCCAGTTTTAAATGGTTGTACATCATTCTCTCTATGAATGGAGAGTAAAAGCAGCTCATTATATATCTATCTTTGTCCGTCTGTCTGTCTATCTCAGCAAATCACACAAGCCATGGTGTAGGAAGGCGAGGGATGGAAAGTTAGAAGAAATTCAATTTGATGATCACATAATCTTTCTTCCTCAAACATCCTGTTCAACTGAAGATTTTGTCTCGTGATCCCAAATGGATTAAAATATAAGCTTGAAATACATTTTCTGATAGAGCCCTTTGCTCTATTCTATATATACTTCATACAGATATGCCCCATTTCTTTCTCCTTACATTAAATCTTGCTCGTCTAGAAATGTGCCTACATTTACAAATCGTTTTCTTTTTTTTTCTTTCTTTCTTTCTTTTTTTTTTAATGTAGCTGGCTAAATATGTCCCCATGTGGAGGCAAGATGTTGGAGAGGTTTTTAAGATAGGGGAACCATCAGTGATCCTGACTCATCCCACTAAAATGCAACCTTTGTTTTTAGTTTGGGAAATTAATGTTTTGGTGACAGAAAAATAAATTCTGAAAGAAAAGAGAGGGACAAAAATAATAGCCATTGCAAATCCAAATGAGAATCCTACCCACAGCATCTTGGTGTGCTTTGCTGGGGCCTGCTTCAGCCCACAGAGCTTTCTTTTTGAAGATAAGCAATTTAGAGAATGAGTCTGCTCTGCTGTTTGGTAGGATGAGTGCCAAAGTTAGATCTTTAAGGAAATAATCTTATTAGTCCCTCTTATTAAGGAAGCTTCTGCAATGTGTAGACTTTGAACCTGCCTGATAAAAAGTAGGTCTTGTCAAACAGCTCCAGCTCCTAGTGAAAAGGTTGAACTTTGTTAGTTTAGATCATCCAATCCAAATGCAAACATGTTTCTAAGCTTCCGTTTGCATACTCTAGAAGAAAAAAAGACTTTCTCATTTTCCCTGACTCTGACACTAATAGCATTCCAAGGGCATGGCAGCTCCCACGGAAATTACTAAATCTCTGTGTTAATGGCACACACAGAAAGGTAAAAGTTCCCTGCATAACCCGAAATTTAAAGCTTCCCATTGTCATTGTTTGGGTCCTTTGATTTATTTAACCCTTTGTCTTTTTCTCTTCACGGATCTTGGTCCTTCAGTTTTTCCGCCGTTGCCTGTCTTAGCTGACCCCGTCTGCAAGTTATACACGGCTGAAATTTTGACAGCTTTGTCATTTTCGGAGCTGCGAGGGGTGATGTCGAGCTTACAGGATTATCGCTCTCCAGGAATACTTCACTACATAATCAAGCAGAAGGTCAAGAGAGAGAGAGAGAGAAAACTCTAATCAAGTCAGAAAAGGCAGATTTGTGCCATAAAACACACACGCAGCTTCAGGGAGGGCCTCCTGCTTGTGTCCAAGTGCAACAATTGGCCTCAGTCGGGGGCCGCACTTGTCGCAATGGACAACAAAAAAATTGCCATTAAAGTGAGCGGCTCCTTAAAGAACTGGCTTCACTCTTTGCTTCTACCCTGCTATTAAGGCCCTTCTGAAATCAGATTAAGGCGAGGCGCTGTAACACACAGCTTGATTAGAGTAATGGAAAGAGAGCGAGCTCTTGTCTTGCATTTGCTGCTTTTGCTCCTGAGCTGTGGGGCTTCTGGGTACCAGCCTGGTATGTAATGCAACCAGACAGTAGTGCCCAAATGGAATTAAAGGGACGAATGAGACTTATTCCACTGGGAACAGAATTGAGAAGAGCCTTACTCCAAATATTTGCATGATGAGTCCCTGCAATAAGGGACTAGGCACCATGTAGAATTCCAGATGCTCAAACCGCTTTCATCCACTTTGGATCACCAGATCCTATCTGAGACCTACAACATGCCAAACACTGGGCAAGTCATTCATGGTTCAAGGAAGTCATGGAAAGGAACTCCATGGCTAATGGGGCTTAATGTGAGTGAGTAAATCTTATTAATAAAAGCTGGTACATGCAATGACGGGGCAATTAATTTTTTTTAATCATTGAGTACCTACTGGGTGCTAGTCACTGTTGCAAGTACTTTACAGGGAATACGTCACTTCATGCAAAGGTTAGACTGTCACATCTAGAGCGCATAGGATATGGAAATTCCCCTGAATGGAAGTGTTTGGATGGGTCTTGAAAGATGTAAGGACTTCTTTCCCACGTCTAAGAAATAGAGGAATGGAAGTAAAACCTTGCCAAATGGAGAACAACTCATAGGTGAAGGCTCAAAGTGTGGCACAGTGTGAGATCTTCCGAGACACGTGGTGTTCTGCCTCATGAAGCGAGAGTCGGTGGTGGGGAAGGAGCTAAGGGTAACAGGGTGAAACATGGGCTTTGTCCTGTAGGTGATGGAGCCACTGGGAATTTTTAAGCACAGGTGGCCTTCGAACCATCTTTCTGAGCAGTGGCTATCTTTGATGGCCCAGTGGCATGACGAAGGGACGGAGCAAACGAGAAAGGCAGTAGCAGGGGCGGGAGACAGAGCAGAAGCGGGAATGTGTTTGTAAGCCGTAAGGAGGTGGCCAGTGGCACACTGGCTGGTGACGGTATCCCCAGGACTTGCCACTGCAGCAAAGGTGGGGCACGGGGGAGAAGATTCTGAGGGAACCTATCAGGCCAGAAAGTTATGTATCCCTTTCTTCCTTAACCATTTTGCTGCAGATTAAACTCTCCTTTGTACTTCTGTGAGGCGGCTACTGGAAATGCAAAGCTTTGCACCCAGCACTGAGAAACGTCAGTTTCCTGGTGACGCGTGCTGTGGTCAGTGGCTCCCGCTTCCTCAGGAGCAGGGACGTGGCCCTCCAGTAAAAAGGGGGAGCTCTATGGGCCCCTGTTAGTGGGGAAGGGGATGACGTTGTGAGGTCACAGAAGTCTCTGGAATGCGTCCAGTAGTGAAAGGAAAGGAGTCAAACCCACGCACATCAGTGACGCCTTTGGAAGGCCGTCGGAGGCATACGTGACTGCGCAGGCTCTGAAAGAGGGCGTTTTTCCAGAGAGCTCACCAGTGGTGTGCACATTCACACACACACACACACACACACACACACACAGTGCACACACACATGCACTCACGCACACACACATGCGCACACACGGAACTGAGCTAAGCCCTGGGACCCGCCGTGCTGTGATGGAAAGCACATTTGTGTATCAGAGTTGCAGGGAGAACACAGGCCTGCTGAAGTCTTGCATTTTGCCTCTGAGCCTACAGACAGGGCAGCACGTTCTCCCTGTTCCCCCCCAGACAGTGCCATGATACACAGCAAGCCTTCCTGACAATATGCCGGAGAGCTGAGGCCTCCACCTCCCTGGCTCAGTCCGCAGCCCCGAGCAGACGCTGTTCCAAGCACCCGCCTCCTCTCCCTACAGCCTCACTGCAGGGAGATGTCTCAGGAGGCTCCCTCATCATTTCTCTGGCCTCCTTGGTCACTTGAGGCCTGTAGAGTCTTCAGAAGTCCTAACCACAGATCAGCTTTCTAAATTGAGGAGGTGATGAATTTTTAAATTCTTGAACCAGTGCTGTAATAATCTTTCTATCTTACACATTGTGAGGCAGGAAGCCAGCAGATGTGTTTTCTTATGGCCTCGGAACATGAAATATTGATGGGAGAAGGGAGCGTGGCCGTGGCATTGAGGTTCGCCTAAAACGAAGGTAGCAATTCTCATCCCGGCTTCTCATATTCCATATTTTGCTTCTGACGCTTAGGACATGAAGAAAACCCCAAATCCGTGACACCCAAGGTTCGTTCAATGAAAGCTCTTAAAAAACTGAGGCACAAAATCTGTCTCAAATGGTCTTTATCAGTCTCCAGGGACAAATTGCTAATGTAGCTAATACACATTTTATCTATACAGATGATTTTTCCTTAGTCCCCAAGGGAACCTCCACAAACACTTTGGATTTACATGGTGCCAAGCCCAAGTAGCCAGTCGGAAAATAAATAGCATTTTAACACGTTCACGTCGTCTCAGTTCCCAGGATGAAAAGTAGTATGTGGGCTCTTCTCTGAGTTTTCTATCTGGGCCGTAAGACATAATCAAAACTTCATTTTTAAAGCATTTCTTTTCCTGGTGACATTTCACTCTGAGGCACTGCATTCTGAAAAGAAAAGGCACAAGTAGAGACTCTGCTGGTTCAAAGAAAAAAAAAAATAGAAAGAATTAAATTTCATCTAGGACAGTATTTCTAAACACATGTTTGAGTGACAAGTGGGTACCAGTGTGTATAGGTGAAATAGGCAAGATGCCCTTAATTAAGAGGCACGGAGCTGAATTTTTTAAATTGTGATGTTTGTTTATTATAATTTATTGCATATTAGAAATACATATATATATACACAGAGAGGAGGTATGTATAGGTGTAGTTATGTGTCGCCAACACTTCCAAACTATGATATCATCATGGATATTATTAGCTAGGACGAGGCTAAAGTTGGAAACAAGTCAATTTAAGAAAAATGTTAAGTGAAAGTGCCAAGGACCGGGTGGGATGGCACCTGTGACAGCCATAGGGAAGGGCTGGACAGAGCGAAAATCCAGAAGGTGGTAGGAAAATGACTCACGTTTTGGAAATGCCATCTAAGGAAATTCTCCACCAATGCATAGGAGAGTCAGGGCCGCTCTGCCCTCCCCGGACCAGCAGTGAGTAAGGGTGAATCAATGCGCCTACAGCCCCCACCCAACCACAGACGACTGACTCCCTGTGACTCAACGGGTTTGAATCACAATTTCCATTGTCCTGGTTTCCTTGTGCAGAGAACTGCACACGCATGGGGCTTCGACCCAGCATGTCATGTCAGCCCTGCTTCCAGCGAAGTGATGTAAGGCAGGAAACTGCCAGCCCCTCGGAAGACAGGCCCGTTAGAGCGGGGACCTTCAAATGCCACACGTGTGGGCTCTGCACTGGATTCTCAAGCGCAAGGGGGAAATTTGAAACTCCCTAGGACGTACCCTAGCCAGGAGGAAAAGATGGTCACAGCAGTGCCTGGCTACTGAGGCTTTAGGATGTGACAGGCACGGTGCACTAACTGTGTCAGTATGGATAGGTATATGCATACGGAGAAGAGAAAGTATTTATAGAGTTCAGTATGATCCGGGGTTTCAGGCACCTACTGGGAGTCTGGAAATATATCCCCAAGGAGAAGAGGGGACTACTGTACACAGTCCCTGCCTCTTCCCTGCCACTTTCACATCTGAAGCCACCAATTTAAAGATAGCCTTACACAGTGGTTTGCCTCAACAGAATGCAGGAGGTAGGTACCCCCAGTGGTTCCTTGCGTTGTTCTGGAAGCAATGATATTTTCTCAGTTCTGCAGCCTGGAGGACACACCTCTGCCTTGTGGGTAGTCTCAGCAGTATATATGTAAGGCTAGTCATCGTTCGGGATGGAGTTGGAGGCTCCATGTGGAAAGGTGCCTCCATATTTACCGACACACACAAAAGGGCGTGTCATAAGACTAGCATTCTAACCCCACACGCTGTAATCGTACACGTGGCCCAGACAAAGTCAGAGTTACCCGCGGGTAAATAATACCTGGTAAGAGAAGAAATGCTCAACTTAATGCTGGCTAAGTTAGTATGTACCATGGAGGGAAAAATAAGGGGAACGTTAACTTAATGAAGCAAAATCATGGGTTGTATTAGAAAGCGATTAGCTATGATGTGTGCAGTGAATAACGTGGAGCCATGTTACGGCTTGATTTGGCTGATGTGTTTCGGGAGGACTCGTAATTCATGTTTCTACTGGAGAAGAGCTTCAGCAGATGATGCAATAAACTGCATTTCTGTTCAGGTGGTTGGACAAGCAACAACAACAACAACAACAACAAAAAAAAACAGGCGTTGTTTGAAACTGAGAAAGGGATCTTGATGTTCATCTAGTCTTGCTGTTCGTGGGCATGTAGTCGCAAAGCATGTGAGCATTTTTTTAGCAGTAAAATGTTGCAGAACTTACTTCCTTTGAAGATTTGCAATTTTGATACTCCTTGTTTATGTAAGCAAGAAGTGTGGTTAGTACTTCAAAAACTGCATGTTCAAGACCTCTTGTGTTTATATGGAAGATATAATTATCTATTAATGGTATCATTAGGGAAGAGATATATGTGTATTTTTCAAAGACATTAATAATAACAAATGTGTGTTATCAGCCAGTGAAAATGCAGCCTTTATGAAATATGAAAAGCTTGAAGTATTGCTTTCCTCATTCAAAAGATGTAGAAATATCTGTCAAACCCCTTAGTAAAATGGCTTAACAAAAACTGAAACCTCATTTATAGGGAACACTAAAATCAAAGTTTAAAACAATCATTTTCTGCGGGGAGGGGGTAGCAGGGGGGGAGGGAGGGAAACAAAACTTAAGTTCTTCATGAAGTATTGGTCCTGTACGCAGAGTATTAAAGCAGAGGGCCTGGATTAAGTCGAAACTAATTTCTTGAATAGTGAAGTAGAAGCCCGGTTGTGAGTTCCACCGGTTTTAACTTTCCCTCGTGGGGGCGGGGTGAGGAAGGAGCATTGGAGAAGAAGTCAGAACCGTCGGTTCCAGCCCGTCTGTGCTGGGTGAAATGAAATTGAGTGAGTCCCTTAATCTCTCTGACCCTCCTTGTCCTTTTTCAGTACATGGTAGTTTTATATTAGATTAGAGGCTCTCAACCTTGTGTTGCTCATAGCTTGGAGAAGGGAGGGTGTAGCTATGAGGGTGGAAGGTTCCAGAGGGTGGGGCTCACAGCCATCTTTCCCTCCTGTGTCACGTATAGCAGCCCTGTTTGGGGTATCAAAATTCTGAAATAGTTTTATACTTGAATTAAACACCAGAAAGGTGTTCAGTTGATTTTTTCAATGTTGGCATACCCTTTTTAAAACATGGTAAATATTTCACGATTCTCCTTTTAATACTCACAGTTTTTAAACCTCCCTCATTTTTATTGGCATCCCTGTCACAGGGCACCTCTTCTGAACAAGTTTATTAAAGGCAAATGACAATGACGACCACAGTGCTTGCACACAGGTTTCCAGTAACATCTGATTGTTCAGGGGTCACTCAGAGAGGGGTCTCGGGCATCTGCAAGCCAGTCGCTGTAAGCGCTGTGCCCCTTAACGAATAACCTTTTTTAAAAATTCACAACAGCCAAAGTTTATTATGCGCTCACAAGGTACTAGGCACTGAGTCGAGTACTTTAGATTTCTCACTGAATCTGTAAAATCCTTGAAGCGGGTCTCATTATCTACAGTGCACAGATCTGCAGATGAGACAAATAAGGCTTTGGGAGGCTGAACAACACGTCCAAGGTCACAGGTTAGCAACTGACGTGCTCCTCTGGGTCTTCCCTACACTGCAGCCTGGAGAACAGCGAGACGGTCCCGGGGATTCTTGCCAAGGCTTTGAGCTCAAGGTCGGCCTCGAAGTTGATTATGGCTTAGTTATTAGAGGAATAAATTATTCTCTTGAGTAAGCTTCCTCCCCAAGCTTCCTCTGCTCTGTCACTCTAGTGCGTCGCCCCTACGTCCTAAGAAAAATCACAGGGTGGCTTGGCTGGGTTAGTGGGGAGACGAAAGGAACTGCTTCTGGCTGAGAGCACAGTTGTGCCCGCATGCAGTTAAGGCCTCCTCCGGGGTCAGTGCCCTGGATGACCCCGTGTTCTGGGCGTAGGGAGCCAATATTCAAACTGTAAATCATCCCACAGGACGACTCCTGTGTGCTCTTCCATTCGTCGGATCTTGGGTCCCTGGGTGGCTGTGTCATTGTGGTGGCGTGCGTGCGTGCGTGCATGCATTCTGTCATGCCGCCTTTCATCGGTGTGCTGTTGAGGGAGCTCTTCCGTCTTGTGCACTGCAGCTCATCCCCCCAGCGCTTACATCCCCCAGCGGATTTGCCCGCTCCAGGCTGTGCTCCACTGACCGACACTGTGTTTTCTACCATCGTTTCCATGTCAGATACCAATTTTCCACCCAAGATATCTGAGTGGGGTTGGGCTAAGTCATTGGAAATGACAGCCACTTAAAAAAAAAAAAAAAAAGGCAGGTAAAACACAGGAATGCCCGATCAGAGGGAGCCTTCGGAGAGAAGCAGGTCGCTGAAGGCGCCTCTCCTCATGCCCTTGGAGGAGGCAGCAGACTCTCCGCAAGCTGACTCCGTGCCTAGACAAACTGTCCCAAGTGTGAGGTCCTGCCAAACGATGTCTCACGAAGCGGCGCCTGGGGCTCCCACAAAGTGAAGTCACCCCGGCCTGCCAGGCGGGGACTTCCTAGCTAGATGCTAGGGAAGTTCATGGCCCCTCCCGGCTCCTCCAGCATCGTCACCCTCCCCTGTCCTTCCCAGTCCATTCTACCTCTGGCCGATATGCCCAGCTCATAAACTGTCATTGAGCTCTCATGGGAAGGGGGATGGTGGACTGCACCTTGGAGAATCGTTCTTTTCGCTGTAGAGGAGACTTGGGGTCAGAGGCCTTGCTGCTTGGCTAAATCGGTGGTCTTCCCGTCTCGTGCTGTGACTTGGACAGGGCACCAAGGAGCGTTAGCTGGGTGAGCGCAATGCTCTTCATCCAACTCGGACGGTCGGTCCCATTGCCCCCCAAAAAAATGCTCCTCCCTTCCCTTCACAGCCCATTCTGAATCCATCTTCCACGAATTCATCAAAATGTCCTTGGTTCTTTGGTGGCACCTCGGCATTTCTGCGTCCATGCTGCTGCCCCGAACCTAGGGAGCCCACGTACGGGGCGTTTTCTAAACTGTCATCTGAACTTTCCTTCCTGGAAAGTGTCCTTTCCCCTGGGCCTCTTTTGCCGCGTGGCCATATTTCAATGCTCTCTTGGCTCCTCGTAGATGAGTTGGGACACGCCTCAAAGGGCTTTTGTTTCCTCTGAAAGAGGTTAAATCTTGGAGGGTGGGGGCGGGGGCGGGGTCAGGGGGAGGGGGATATATGTGCGAACCTTTTAATTGTATCCACGAGGATTCTTAGTAATCCGGATGCCAGTGTGTGTTTTCCAGAGCCTAGAGCTGACATAAATAATGTAGCGTGGCTCGCTTTGTGCAGGCTTGCTGAGGAATGCTGATGGAGAGAGAGCCAAACTGGGATCTGAAGCTTCGGGCTCCCGGCGCAGCCTTTAAAATCCTTTTATGGAGGAGTCGTGTTGAAGCTGCAGCAGGGCCTTGGCAGGCTGTAGATGCCAGGAGAAGCCGACAGAGGAATAACTTGGGGGGAGCCAGCTCACTGGGTTTTCGGAGGAGCAGCATCTGGTGCAGCCTGCATGGCTCTGGCCAACGACTGGTTAATTTCATTTTGCGTTCCTCCTTCCAGGAGGAATAGGACAGTTTTGTCGAGGCCGAGGCCCGAAAGTCCGAAAGTCCGGTAAGTGTGCAGCTGTTGCTAACAAGATATGACTGGCCTCTCAAACCTAGTTAAAAGCATCTCGCTAGCCTTTTAGAGCCTATCGTCTTAATGGTAAGAGCCAAACGAGCTTTGCTTTGCGGGAGAGCTCACCCCAAATGAAGTCCTGTGGCTTCGGCTCATTTAAAGGCAAAGTGTGCACTGGGGAAAGCGAGAGGGACCACAAATGCCACAGTTCATTCGCAGGAAGGAAACAAATGTGTCTTTACGGGGGATTTTTACAGGAGGTCTGCCAAGCCAGATATCCAATTGAAGCATCGTCCAGATTTTGATTTAAAGTGTAACTTAAGCCTCCTCTTGGCCACAAACTATAAGAGTGAAGGGGAAAAAAAAAATAAGGGGTGAAGGGGATGGAGAGGAGGGACATTAGACGTAATTGGCATTCTTGTTAACAACAGATTCTGGGCATCCAGTTAAAAAAGATAGCTATCTTGCTTATACTCTGGTGGTGTAGGGGAGGACCTCAGGGAACATTTGTTTTTTTCTTTGTTTTTGTTTGTTTTTTTTTTTTCTTTTTGATTAAGGCATTTGGGGTCTAGAAAAGAAGATTAAAGCAGGATCCATTTAATTTATGTAGTTTGCCTCACAGACATGAAGCTTCTGAATGGTAAGTGTCTATAATATTCCTACCGTTTGGGGAAACTGGCTAGAAAGATTCAGAGCGGGAGTTCTGAGCCAGGAGATGTTCCCAAATCCAGGCTGTTTTACAGTTTTTGGCCAGTGATTGGAGCTGGCGTGTTGACACAGAAAAGGCGTAAGTGACGAGTTTGAGTGTACCGGAGGGTCCCTGTGACTTGCCCTTTACGGGAGGGATTTTCTTCTGTTGTTGGTTTGACAATTAGTTATGGGAGCTTGTTCGGAAACCAGCTCTAACCCAGTTAAATTCACAGGTCCACAAAAATGTAAAAAGATACTTTCCTTTTTTACGTTCATCACTGGACAGGAGTACTTTTTTCTCTTGTAAGTTGCTACATAGTTGTTTCGGTGTATTTCTCCGTTTGAAAGGTATCATCCAGATACATTCTATAAAAAAGCATTCGGAAATATTGTTTTGTGGTATAAGCCCATGAATGTATCACTGAGAACTCTAGAAGTTGTGTTTAACCACCTGATTGAACACTTGGAAAAGGGATGTTTAGTGCAGGGGTCATGTCATCATCTCCCAATACTGTCCCTGCTTTGTTTACCTGATGCTTTAAACTGTTGCACCAAAACTTTTATGCGTTAGTCGGTCCTAAGTGTCTGTGACCTCCTCTCTGCTTATGCGAATGATTTCCCAGCTCAGAGGTGTTTGATCTTGTTTTGTTTTCGCTGTTGATTTCCATCATCAGAGATAAGGACACAGAGGGAGTTTTACTGAGATTGCTTTAGTCTGAAGAATCTATTTCTACAGTTGTCTCTAGAGCCTTCTCTTCTTGGGGCAATAGCATGCCCATCTGTGAAATGGGCTTGGGATCTGATTAAAAATGTAATGAATGCTTCTGCCCTGTGGAAGGCTTCTTGTCATGTCTGTGAATGTTTGAAAGAAAAAATTATAGTAGGGAATTAGCTAATGGGTGGTCTGCAAGCTGTTCTCTGTAGGCCTGAGTTTAAAAACGTTTTAAGTTCCCCAAAACTGTGTTGCCTGTTGGTTTTTATTTATAAGCGCATTAGAAGAAAGTACATTTTAACTGCAGAGAGAAATACAATCCTTCTAATAAACAAAACTCAGTTTTTATAACCTAAGAAGTGACCTGAAGGAATGTGAAGAATTGATAGAAGGCTGTGGTTCTCGGGTGCAAAGTCACGGCTTCATGTTTAATTTAACAAAACATTAAACATTTCATGTTTAATTTAATGAAACATTAGAGCACTAGGATTTGTCACCTTCATGACAGAATGTCAGAACTATCGGGTAGCCTCAGAATATATGTTCTTTCTGCAGAATTCACGTATGACACTGGAAATGTTTCCCATCCAAAGACCCATACTTTTTTCTAAGGGTCTTTTTTTCTACCTCTGATAAAAGAAGCAGCCAAAAAAAAGAAAAGCAAGTAAAACAACAACAACAACACATTAGGCATGCACTACTAGTCTAGCTAATTTTAGGGGGGCTATTAGCAGGCATTTAGGCAAATCTATTAACATTTAGCATCAGCAGAAATGCAATTGTGTTTCTACTTTTTGTGCTTCCGAGAAAATAAGCTCAAGGATCTTCAGAATAAGAAGAGAATGAAGGTTGGAACCATTTATTAGGTGGTAAACTTTTAAACCCATTTAGGTTTTTTAATGAACTATGGAAGAAGGTGGGTTAGGATATGCAGGAAAAAAAAAATTAAATGTATCCGTTTGATAAGGATTATTGCCAGTGAGAGCGAGGCGAATCTTCGTCCTGCATCGCTTGCCAGATTTTTTTTCTTAGTCTGGGAAATGTGCTTGGAGGTTGATAGCACTGTTTTGCCTTTGGCTTATGATGAAAATTCCCTTTTTTTAAAATTTTATTTCAAAGTGCTGAACTATAGATATGTCTCACCTCTCTTCCTCGTGGCAGCTTGGTGGGGCTTTCCCTTCATCTGATGCTTAAAACGTTTAGCTTTCTTTAGATGGGAAACAATGTATGTTGGAGCAACGAAGGCGGGGGCCAATTCATAAAACGTGCATGTATGTGTACGTGCGAACGCCTGTATTTATGCACACGCACGCGTATACACGTACGCTACACAGGCACACGAACCCACCCAAATTCCGCTTGCATTCATCTGAATTATCTCCTGCACCGTTTCCGAAACGCGGCACGAAAACACGGTGTGGCGTTCTGCAGGGGCAGCGCTTTTGTGGTGACAGGAGAGCGGACGCCGCTCCGCGGAACGACACGCTCAGCCCGAACGTGAGGCTTCCTTGTGCGCCTTGAAGTGGCTGCGACCAGATGCTTCAGAGAGAGAGATGTCATACTAATGCAATTCCGAGGAGCATATGGCAAGAGAAAATCGTTATGACAGTTACTGACCTGAAGAGCAAGTCGCTTTGTCAACCTTTAAAAAAATAATAATTTTAACCCCATTCGAAGTAGCAACTGAAACTTAATTTAGTCGAATAATTTTTTTTTTTAACTTTCCTGTAGGTTGTGTGCTGAAATGGGGGTGCAGAAGAGTAGCCTGGACTGCTTGGCAGCCCTATTTCCTTTGGTGGGGGGGGGGGGGAGGGGATGGGGATGTCCCCCGCCCCCGCCCTGGCAGGGTGGAGGGATAGATGGTCTCCTCCTGCTCACACCTCCAGACCCATTCTCTTGGCCCTGGGTCCGGGGCCTGAGATCAGGTAGAGCAGGGTGGGATCTGGCCTGCCTTGGACGGGCTTGGGATGGCGCCCCAGGCTCTCCCCGCTCAGCAAGGGGGTCCCAGCAAACCTCAGCCCAGTGTGCTGACCCTGCATTCAGAGGCGCTCCCAGGTGCCCTGCTCTGTGGCCTATGCCTTCCTGACCCTCTGCAACCGCTGTCCCGTCCATGCGTGGCTCAGAGCTGGCAGAGGTTACGGTCACCCTCTCGTCACTTCACAAGGCCTCCGTAGACCCCCGTCTATGTGCCCAGCAGTCCAGCGGACCCTGGGAGGGAAAGCAAACAAGACCTGGTCCCACCTTGACGGAGCTGCCATCTGGTGGGAAGGACCTGCCAACAGCAATTCACGAAACGCGGTCTTCAGTGCTGCTGGTGCTGTCAGGGCTGAGGAAGGGGAGCCTCAGGGGCCCCGGCACCAGGTGGGTGTAGAGCAGAGGACAGCCAGTCCTTAGGTCAGCAAAGAAGGTTTCACGGAGATGACTGGACAAGAGAAGTAGTCTGTAAGTCTCCCCTGGAGAACGAGGGCCGAGCCTTCTGGGTCCAGAAAACAGCAAACATGACAGACCGGGGATCTTTGGATGCCGAGTCCAGCAAGGCTGGTACCCAGGGAAGGAGGAAGGCAAAGGGCTGGATCTTTCTAGTACAGTTCTCCAGGAGAGACTTCCGGGCTGCTTCTCTTGACCAGTGGTCTGCATAGCGGCTTCCCCATGGCCATGGCCACCTTTCTGTGCTGCCCGGTCCACACCACCACCTCAGGAGTCTTCAGCAGCCAGGCAGCTCCAAGCCCAAGGCGAGGGCTGGGCTTACGGACACCACGGCGCAGGGTGACGGGAGAGACCCACGGCTTGACACTGTCCGCGTCTGATGCAGCTTCAAAAATAATAAGAATAATAATTGCCGGCTGCCCCTGTGTGGACCAAACAACTTCATGTGAAGGTCGCGGTGTGGAGCCTGGGGGCTGCTGGCTCACCACGGCGCTCACGACCTCTGCGAGCAGACACAGGGTGCCTGTGGGGTGACTGCAGGCGGGCGGACTCGCTCTAAACCTGAGAAGATCTGAGAGGAGCTTTTACATACGCATCCACAGGGTGCTTAGAGAGCAATTTTCTCCGAAATTCTGCAGTTTTCAAGTGCCCCACTGGAAGATCTTGTTGGGAGGGTCAACTGCATACGTTTATATTTATTTTTGCATCTTGAATTCATACGTGTGCCTTGTGTGTGTGCGTGTGTGTAATGGTGGGTGTATCAGGATCTCTTCATATAGTCAAAGCTTCTGGAGGTCGAATCAGAAATGCAGGTTCAAGTACTAACTCTGTAGATAAAGACACATACGACCAGCCTGTCACAGCTAACGAGTACCTTTCTGCCTAGTCCATGTAGTACATGATTTGGATTTTTTTTCTGTTTTTAATTTTCTCACAAGCAATTTGGCTTTTCTCCTATAATGGCAGAGATGCCCCCACTTCTGTTAGAAAGCCCTAGAGAGCTCCGCGGTGCATGTTTTAAGCAGGTGGCCCAGCCGGTGTCCACGTGGGGTGGTGGGAAGGAGGCTGGGGGTCCCCTAACCTTTGGCACCTCTGCTGCCTTTGGACCCTTCTCTGTCCCCAGGCCGGGAGGGCCGGTGCTGCAGGCCAGGCTACAGGCAGAGCCTCTGGGAGAGACTGGTGAAAGGACCCCACTCTCCCTCCCATGGGCTCCGTCCTCCCGAATCATCAGGGCTCCCATCTGGGCCCTGAAAAGCCTGGGCTTGGGCCCTAGCGGCCTGGCTGCTTTGAGAAAGGGTGCAGGGCCTTTCACATTTGTTGACGCGACCCAGCTCTCTGTGCCCGAATTCATCTGTCCGAAGAGTGGGTGGCAAGACTCATCAACTCTTGTGGGTAACGTTAAGGATGATAATAAATCTATTTTTATATACAGTGGCCAAGATAAGAGTTCAGAGCCCTGTTCCACCAACCAGGCAGGACACCCGGCACTCAGGGGCTGCTGGCTGGGGCTCACATCTACTCCCAGGGCTGTCCCATTGAGAGGTGGCCGTCTTAGGACATATCATGCCCCGTGCCAGTTCCCTTCTGTACACTCGGACCCCACTGTGGAGCTCAGCCCTGTCCCTTGGTGTCTTGGAAGAAACAAATCCCAAACTAGCCAACAGCTACACAGATGAACAAAACCATCCACCTGATGCCTGCGTGTAGAACAGACTTCGCTGACAGTTCGGGGAAAAGAAGTTTCATATACCAGCAGTAAAAAGAATTTTAGATGGAATAGTTGATACCCATCTTCTTAAATAGTCCCTGCAGCAGGTGGGAGCAAAGTTACTAAAGATCCATCCACCCAGGCCTCCAGCTGCCTGGCACCGAGAGCCCTGCTGTCCCTTCTCTCCCTTCTCTCTCTCTCTCTCTCTCTCTCTCCTTCTCTCTTGGTCTCTCCCTCTCTTCTCCTTCTTTCTCTCTCTCCTTCCCTCTCTCTTCCTCCCCACCGACTAGCCAGAAATTCAAGTTTCTACCATCGTATTTCTGCAGAGCAGAGAAGCTCATCTCTCTCCCCCTTCGTCTCCAAAGTCACACTGCCCTTGTCAGTACGCTGGAGGATGAGGACCGGACTCTTCAGGGCTTCTCCTCTCCCTTTCCTGACAGACTCCTGAAGGAAAACAATGGTATAGAGATCCGCATCCCCCACAGATAAGAATGATATATTTCCCATCACCAACCTCCAAGCCAGCAAGAATAGAAAAGTTTAAAAGTTGTTATATATATATAGTTTTAAATAAGACACATCATATTGCATTATGTATTTCATTATGCTTTTCAATGCCTTTCCCCCATGAATGATTGATTGATTGATCGATTATAGAGACAGTGCAGTCAAAGAATACGAGCACAGAAGCTGGGGCTTTGCCACGTAGTGGCGGCGTGACTAAGTCACACCCCCTCCATCTTCAGGGCACACGTCCCAAGACCCCCCCAGAGGGTGCCTGAACCCTCAGATAGTGCCAAACCCTATATATACTTTGTTTTTTTCCCATATATGCATGCCTATGATAAAGTGTAATGTATAAATCAGGCACAGTAAGAGGTTAACAACAACAATAATAAAACAGAACAGCTATAAAAATACATATCGTGATAAAAGTCACCCCAGTGTGGTCTCTCTCAGAACATCCTGCTGCACTGCATTGGCCCTTCTCATGACGTGGGGCGGTGCCCAGGGCGTGCTGGGCGGAGTGGGGTGTGGACGCGGGCGTGGTGACTTGGCCTCCGACCCCTGTAAGTCAGACTGCAGGGCTTAGCGCAAGCGTGGCTGCATCAGGACAGCTGATCCGATCGCTTAGATGGTTACTAAGTGACTCAAGGGCGGTGGCCTAGACAGCATGGATCCTCTGGGCAAAGGGATGCTTCGCTCCGGGTGAGCTGTGAAAGATTTCATCACGCTCCTCAAAACAGCACAAAATGCAACCCTGATAAATCGCTTATTGCTGAACTTTTCGGGTTAATAGTTTGGACCGCCGTTGACGGAAGCCGGGAAGTGGAACTGGGGGTGAGCGGGGCTGACTGTACCTAAGCGCTCTCAGCTCCAGGTGGGCGAGGGGCGATCGGTACCTCCTCAACAGGCTCCTGACGTGACTAAGTGACAGAACGCCTGGGGAGGTGCCTGTCTCAGAACCAGGCTCTTGCGCCTGTGTCCTTCATCTACACTCAATTTCGTCATTTCCTTTGCTGATAGCTTTCCTGATAGCTTCTTTCCCACCCACCTCCCCTTCTCTTTCCAAAAACAATTTTCAGAGCAAGTCGGTAGGGTGCTAAGGATTCTGGTACAGGCCCAATAACACCTCAGACCACTACATGGAGCCTCCTCCCTCTTTAAGACCGAAGAGCACAGGCTCTCTGCCTTCCTCCAAGCAAGCTTCTGGGTTAGAGTGTGCGTGTCTCTTCAGCAGCCTTCCTCGCTGGCTGCGGTTCTCACCAGACAGCTGGCGAACACACAGCGGTTCAGGACACGTGGCAGAAGCAGAACTTCTTTTCCGCGCAGGGTGTGACTGAAAACGCAGACACTCAGAATTGTCTCATTCATCTTTGGCGGCAGAGCATTCAATTGTTCGCTCTCGTTTGGAGGCCTCCGACGGCGGGACGGGTGGGGGGCAAGGAGCAGTTATTACAACCCAACCTTAATCAAGAGTTTCAGCGACAATACTGGATTCAAAAGTTACCAGCTACTTGTTAGAGCGGGGCTTAGCTCGTAACGGGCAAATCAGTCATTCTGTGCCGATTAACATCTATTCAGAATGGAGAATGTATTATGGGCACTAAATTATCATAGGAATTAGTGCAGTCTTTTTAAAGGGCTTAAAATATGTTAATAAATACAGTATTTCAGCACCTGCAGCTCAAGGAACCAAAGTCATTAACATGGATATAATTATATTTATTATTGCAGAGATCTAGGTGGGGGGAAAAACAGTTTAATGAGCATGAATGAAATGGGTTCTTTATTTAAAGCTTCTTACCTAAAGAAACGGTTCCTTTTGAGAAGTTACTTCATGAAAATGTTGAATGAGGGAACTATCCAAAAAGTAAACCAGAGACGATAACTTTCTAATCTCTGAGCAATGAACTTTTGGGGTCCCCTGGGGACATGGTAAAACTCTCCACTCTCTTCCCATTGAACTGAGCACGGATTTCAGCTTCCCTCCTCTACCTGCCACTGTAGCTTCAGCTTCCACCACTGTCCCACGCAGGCGTCACCCAAGAGCCACCTGCGCCTTCCAGTTCCTCAAAAAACGCCCAGCCCTTTCCCACCCCAGGACCTTAGTGCATGCCGCTACCCCTGTAAGACATTTATTTTGCAGCATTTCTTAGTACATGGCCAAGCTTCGTCCTAAACAAATTTTAGTTAGTAGCTAATGAAATCCTGGGTCCCATTATCATCCCCATTTTACAGAGAAGTGAGTCATAGTGAGATTAAGTGCCTTGTCCGAGGTCCTGGTGACTTGAGGGCATCAGTTCACCATGAAGTTCTGATGCGTCTTGTCAGGGTCAGCTACCGCCACCACTCAGCTGTCACCCCAACGCTGCCCCTGCCACCTTTATCTAAAGTCACCTCCCACCACCACCATTTATCTCTCTCAGGACCCAGCTTACCCTTTGCAGAGCACATTAGCACTATTAAAATGGCTATAGGCATGTGTGTTTTTAGTTGTCATTTCCATTCGCTGACACAGTCATGTCTACGAAGGCAGTAACTGTTTTATTTGATGCCGTATCCCAACCCTATTAAAGGAACCGGCACCTGATAAATACTGAATAAATATTTGTTTAATGGCTCCTTGAATTCAGATATTCACCATTTGCTGTCTGTAGTGAGAATAGAATATTTTTCATCTGTCTATCTATTCAGATAGATTGACAGATGAAAATATGTGTATATGTACTTTATCTTTCTTAAATTTTCATAAGAAAAGGTAACTATCTTTTTGTGGTTAAATATTTTCTTAGTCAATTGATATAAAAACAACAACCTAGGATAACTTCTATGTGACATCTGGGTCCTTGTCCCTAAAAGGTTGGAGATCATATCAGGTGTAACTCCTATTTGATGCATAAGGAATCAGAGAACCTGAGGGGAGAAGCTACTGCTCCAGGTAGCAAGCTGGTTAGGACAGGATTTAAGAGGAAACCTCAGTGCCCGTGACCCTTGACCCGCATTGTTGCCCCCGCCTGCCTTGCTCGGATGTTCGTTCACCTAGGCTGACGTTGTCAAGAGAAACCCATCAGAAACAGAGGAGCCTTTCCAGATGGACTTCTGCCGCTACTAAGAATGTTGTTTGGCAGGTCGGGAGTAGTAGATTGAAGCTCTCTTGTTTTCTTAAATCTTGGAGGTGTTTGAGGTGAAAATTAACTGTCTGCCTGTCCTCGTGGTGGCATGCATTTTGAAATGCTATTTCCTGTTATGAAGTGGAAGAAGAAAAATAAACAAACACGCTTCGTGCGGAATTCAAAACAGAGGTCCCAGAGGTACACATCACGCCTCATGGAGTGAGACTCTAGCCTTAGAGAAGCTGCCCCATTTTCCTAGGTTGGCCAGCGAGTTGGGAACACAGTCTGGCTACTCAGTCCCCAACACCACGATTCTTTATGATTCAGACACCGTGGACCACGTGGAGAATCTGATTATAGCTGTGGGCTGTACAAACGTGAACCATTCTGCAGATTATTTCAGCGACTTTGGGGGCATTCTTTTTCTGTCTGTTTCGTGGCTCTCTAGAGGTTCATGGATTCCAGTGTAAGAAACGCTGGTAGCACGTAGTCCATAATAATAGTTATAATAACCAAACCGTATTAAACTCCTGTTATGTGTTAGACACCTGGCTAATTGTGTGTGTGTGTGTGTGTGTGTGTGTGTGTGTGACACACAGTTGACCCTTGAACAACAAGGGTCTGCACTGCACAGTCCACTTCTATGTGGATTTTTTTCCCAATAAGTATTATAAATGTATTTTTTCTTTCTCAGGATTCTCTCGATAACATTTTCTTTTCTCTAGCTTATTTTATTGTAAGAATACAGTATATAATACATACAGCATACCAAATATGTGTTTATCGGCTATTTATCAGTAAGGCTTCCAGTCTGCATTAGACTATTAGTAGTTAAGTGTCTGGGGAGTCAAAAGTTATACACTGCATTTCAACTCTATGGGGGGGTCAGCACCCCTTGCCCCTACGTTGTTCTGGGGTCAACTGTGTGTGTATTTTAACTTAACTCTCAGGCATCAGAATTGTCCCATTTTACAGGCGAGGAAACTGAGGCTCAGAAAAGTCAGAGAACTCAGAAAGGCTTGGGGCCCAGGTCAGAACCCGGGGGTCTGGTGCCACAGCCTCACAAAGGCAGACATAGAACGTTTGCTCATAGCAGGTCTCCCCGAGCTTATGTAATGCCTGGTAAATCCCATGGTGGAAAACAGAGGCCAAGAGCATCAGAGAGAGTTACGAAAGATGCGCAACTCCAAGGCTTTCAGGTGCTCAGGGAGAGGTGATCAGAATGGTTTCAGGATGTCCCCTCTTTCCAAGATCTGCCTTCTACCTTCCTACATACCAGCGGATAGGAGCGCCAGGGGGCTTGACATCCTTACCCCACTGGGCTGCAGCTGGCAGTTCTTAGGGGTTTATGATAGCCCGTATTCAGGCTACTTTAGATTTGAGAATGTTTATCATCAAACGGGCAGCTGGGTCCTGTCCGAATGTGAAATCCCCTTAGAACCAACTAGATTGTCAGCTATTAGTGAGAGGTGTGCTCAGTCATTTCTTGCTGTCCTCAAGGAAATAAATGGTCAACCCATTAGAAGCTGCTTGAGAATAGTCCTTTGACCATCTTTTCTTCTTTCTTTTTGAAAGGAAGCAAAAGTCATCTTTACTTGGGCACAGGTCATATTTATCAGGTTAGAACTAATAACTTTAATGGACCTATACATTTAAATATTTATTTTTCATTCATTGGCCTTTACTTATTAGCCATTTCATCTTGTAATTAATTTCTGAAGTACCTGCTCTGGTCTAGGGCCCTGGCTGGGCACTGAGGATACAAAAAGTGAGTCAGAGGCAGCTTCTGGCCTTGTGAAGCTTACAGTCTAGCAGGAGAGCTCATAGCCTAGTGGGACATGGAAGCAAATCAGTGTGACATGTGGTGGCATGTGTATAGTGTTTAAGGAAAGGAGACAGCGATCGCTCAAGTTCAAAAGTTTGTGACCAACTGCGAGGACAGATTTAGAGAAATGGCTAACGACACTGACTGTATTCTCTAAAACAAGGATTCTTAAACTTGCGTAGACATCAAAATCCCCCTAAGGGCTTGTTAAGACACAGACCAGTGGGCCCCAACCCGCGTTCCTAATTCAGTCTTTGTGGGGTGCGTCCCTCAATTTGCATTTCTCGCAAGTTCTCAAGACGACAGTAATGCTGCTGGTCCAGGGAACACACTTTGAGAACCACTGTTCTAGCCTGTCGAGAGGTACGATAGCACTGAAGATACTCATCGTTGCTGGGTTTTATTCATTTAATTTTAAAATACTTTACTTTGTCCTCCCTCTCATACTCTCTGTTGTGAGTTTCTTCATGGATATGTGTGTTTCTGTTCTCGCCTTCGAAAGTGTAGCCCTTAGTGCTCCATAGCTTCCCTCTTTTTTTTCGGTACCTGATTTTGACCTCTCATAGGTAAGGACAGTAGGGTACTTAGGAAAATTATAAGCCGCTGCTATGAATTAGGAGTTGCATAAATCATGGATGTGTGTCTGTGGGTTTGGGTTTTTTCGGAAGCCACCATTGTTTCTCACAAAATACTCTGGACCTGGGGAGGACAATTAAATCATCAAGGCAGTCAAATTTGAGCTCCACCCCCACAGATTCCGAGACATCTCAGATTCTATATTTCCTGTTTCTTGAGCCATGAAAGAGGGTCGGGGGCAGGGGGGGGGGAGGGTCACCCACAAAAGCCTAAAGCGGTGACAATACCAGAGCCTTCTCGTGAACAGAATCATGCTTTGGACGAAAGGCGGTGGAAAATAGGAAGTCATGTCAGAAAACAATACCCCAGTCCTTACTTTAATGATTCTTTCTCGTTGCCTTTATTCTTTCGGTCCATTTTGCACAGGAAATAAGAACCTGGTGGACAGAAAGATCATCATTTGTCAATCCTTTTGTAGCAATTTTCCCCAACAGTTCTTTCAGCTCTAAATGCTTTTAAGCATCTGTCAGTATCATATAATAGCCTTAATGGGAGAGGAAAACAACGACAACAGCAACAATAACAACTATTTACTGCATAAGAATGAATTGAGTGGCTCTCTCCCTTCTGGACCACAGTGAAAATGATGGTTCTGTCCGTATGTGCATTTCCACATACAGCTGCGCCATTATTGTTTGCACTTAGACCTTAAGTTGTCATTTTTATGTGTGTAGGAATGATGCCAATTGAGAAAGAGAATGGATCCCCGCCCCCCCCAAAAAAATATTTAGCATCTCTGAGATGCTAAATATACAAGTCAATAAACAGCTTGATTACTAATTCATTCAGGAACAAAAATAATGACTTTCTAAACTGAAACGACCAAATCCAATAACTAACTGTTTGTCAGGGCAGTAATAATGGTATTTGTATCTCTTTTAATTGGCTTTAACCTTTCCCTTCAAGTGTGCAGTATTAAAAAATTAAAGAGGGAAGTATTTAGAGGCATAGATTTACGGCACTGCGTGGATTACATGCTTTTAATGAGGTCAGGACAATAAACCATCTGAGCAGAACCTGCTGCCCAATGATGAATTACTCCCTTTCACAATGGATAGACTACAGTGAGTGTAGGGGCACACGCATGCAAACGGGCTGGTTCGTGCAGACCAAGTGATGCTCAGCATCGCTGTTGAGCTAGCAGGGTGTTTCCAGCTATAAAGAGTGTCAAGAAATGTTCAAAACAAAGAGTTGCAATACACCATGTGAAAAAGTGGAAGTTGCAAAGCAAAATGCTCGATGTTTATGTAAGATATTGATTCACGTATGTCTGTTTATGTACGAGTACAGAAGGAAGGGAGGAAGGTAGGAAGGAAGGAAGGAAGGAAGGAAGGAAGGAAGGAAGGAAGGAAGGAAGGAAGGAAGGAAGGGGAAGGGAAGAAGGAAGGGAAGGAAGGAAGGAAGGAAGGGTTAGAGAGAAGGAAGGAAGAAGGGGAGGGAGGGAGGGAAAAAAAGAAAGAAAAAGAAAGTCAAGAGAAAGGAAGGAGGGAAGGAGAGACAGATGCAGAGAACTTGGAAGGAGCTCTCAGGGCCATGCCAGAGCCCAGTCCCGATTCCATCATATTTTTAGCTTAAACGTGTAGCTGGTGAGGGCGTTTACCACACAGAATTAGATAATGCCAAGAGTCTGTGCTTTTTGTCTTCTGGAGAGCAAACGCTAAGCTGTTATCAGCACACCACTGGACATAACGATAAACCATGCAGAGTGGTTATATCCCGAAGGTGGGTTCACTGGGAGATGGAGGGTTGGATGAAAGCAAGAGGTTTGGGAATTAGGAACCAGGCATTTTTCTCTTTATTTTACACATTTATTACTTCAATTTTTCACTAAGCATTTATTACTTTTGTGATATCATTACTAATATTACTAAGGCTGATAACTATTCATTTTAAACATTTGATTTTAAAATTAGTCCACAGATATAATTGAAACTTCTTTTAAAATCTGGAAATAGAATTAATCACTTTTACTTGTAAGTCAAGTGCAAAGCATTTATAGAAGGAAAGGAAACACAATTCAGACAAATGATAGCATCGTACGGTCACAGGACTTAAGACCAGCCAGGAGTGTGTCCTTTGGCGGTGAATACTTCCTTAGTCTCCCAAATCTAAAGGAAAACAGAAACGTACACAAAGCGTTAAGGCAGATCAGTCCAGAAGCATGGCTTGTCTGCAGCCAGATCCCATCCCACAATACATCCTAGCGAAAAGATAACTGCCAAAAAAAGTACCGCCAAAGCTCATCTCCTCACGTGGATTGATTGACCCAAACTTTATCACAGTCCTTTCCTAAGCAGCAGCCTTGAGTTAGCAGTGTGAGACGTTGCTAATGAAGAGAAAAGTACTCTGCTCTAGAAAATGTGCCACAGTCCCACCGAAAGTGTGCCGTCCGTTTGGGCCAGCCAGTCTATCACCAGCTGAAGAAATGCTGACACTTTCTTTCTGCACCTTTGGGAGGCTGCAGTCTCTATTCAGCCTGCATGAGGGGCAGAGTAAAGAAGCCTCATTGCCCCCCTGCTCTGTCCCATATACTTAACATGTATCGCAGCTTGTCTCCATGACGACCACCAACTCTGGGCAAGATCCTGCTTATGACCTGATGGCTCTTATTTCCCAGGACGCCTACTAAATGAAAGCCCCATCCCTAGAAGCCCATAACTGACTGTTTATGAAAACAGATACTTGATTTCTACAAACGTGCATTCATTCAGCCACAAACATTTCTACGTGCCAGGCACTGGGTTAGGGATGGGGAAACAGTGGTAAACACATCAGACAAGGACCTTGTTTTAATGGAGCTGGAATTCTGGTAGGCAGAGACACGCAGAAAGGGGAAAACCAGTACAAAATACCAGAGTGTGAGTAATGTTTGGAAAAAGTGAAGGTGAGGCGGGGACAGGTTATAGAGAGTAATAAGTACTTTATATCCTGTACTTCAGAGGGGCTGGAAGGGAAAACGTCTCTGAGAAGGTAAACTGACCTGACATGTGAAGGACAGGAAGAAGCCAGTCTTGTGTAGACCTTATTACAACATTTATGTTCTAAATGCTCTTTTTGAGTGATTTTTCTTCTCCAGCGAGGGTGCGCTCACTTTTAAGACATATTTTAAGGTCTAAGGAAGAATGAACTGTAGATGCTTCTTTTCCTGGTAACTCTTCCAAAGCAAGCTCAAGCAGTCTTCCTTGCACCAAACACTTTTGAAAAATATGCCAAAAATTGGGATCGTTTGTGTTATGTGTAGCTGGCTTTGTGTTCTTAAATATTCCTAAGATGGGGCTTACTGGTCAGTGCAGCGGGAAGCCGCATTTCCATGAAAGCAAAAAAAAAAAAAAAAAAGGAAGGGCCATCATAAGTTGAGATGTCAAAATGTTATATCTCCTAGTTATGTCTGTACAATTTTAACAAAGAGACAGTGCCTGGGAGGTGAATGTATGTAGACTTTGGATCAAAAAATGTCTGGGTTCCATCAACTGCAACATGAGCATATAATGGTGTCCACTTCATAGGGTGATGGTGAAAATTGAATAAGGTCATGTCTATAAAATGCCTGCCTCAGTGTAGCCTAGAGCTGCCTTTTAGAGAAGTTTCGGGAAATATTGCTGGACTGTGACTCACCAGAGTGAGACCATTGTTGCATGCAGTTAGGAAGAGCTTATTCTTGTCTGTGCCTCAGTCTTCCTGTCTGATGCAGAGCTTCAATTTGGGACTCAAATTTGTAGCAGTTTTTCTGATTGAGCAAGAAAATGGACGAAGCAGCTGTCATTCTTTTAGTGTGACCCATAACATAAGATAAAAGTGGCAGTATCGGTTTGTACTCAGCAAGAGAAAAGCTCATTCTTTTGTTTACTTTTTACTTATTTAAGAGTTACCCTCCGTCCTCCCCCTACTCCCTTCTGCTTCTCTCTTCTTTTTAGGCTTTTTGTTCTTCTTCTTCTTCTTCTCCCTGAAGCATTAGAAATAAAGCTTGGTCAGAGTCTTTGAATCACATCCCATGTGCAGTACAATTTACACAGCAACTGCATTGCCTGAGAATAGAATTGTAAGAACATGCATGAATGCTGACTATATCCTAGGGGTAATGGAAGCTGCATATGAATATAAAAATAAACAAATCAAAAACCTTGGGAGAGAAATAAATATGACAGAAGCAGCAAGATAATGTTTTTGTTTTCACCTTTAATTGACTAAAAATATCAACACAACATACTGCCTGGACAGTCTCTCCACCTCCTGCCCCCTTTTCAGTGGGAGTGGGAAGGTGGTTGGGAGGAATAATAGTCACTGAATTGATAAAACAGTGGTTACCCCTGGGAAGTGCAAAGTAGAGAGCTAGGATGTGCTTTGTTTTTTTTTATTTTAAGCACATTCACACCATTTGATTTTATTTTGAAACAGCATGCACTACATTTTTAAATTAAGAATATACCTTTTTAAAACCTGATGAGGGAGAAGAGTTACTTTCTATACAAGATAGTTACATTGTTTTTAAGTAACTTTTATTAACAAGTGACAATTACTTTTTTATGATACATTTAAGATAGTGAATTATGAATGACTGAAAATCCCCTCCAGCCTAATTGAGAACCATTATGTCTGGTAATTGCCACTGATTTCTGCAAACAGTCATTTTTCTCTGGCCTATTAACATAATTTGAATTTTTAATTGCCCTTCCTAATTGTCTGTTGGAGTTAACAAACAGTCCCACTCACCGGAAGGGTTTTAGACCAGGCCCTACCCCCAGAGAACTCATACTAGAAACCTCTAAGGCCATCAAGTGGTCACTTGAGACGCTATTAGGACTTTGTGGATTGTCAAATTGAGGTGGCAGCCACTGTGACAATTGTGACATCTTTTTAAGGACCCAGCCAACCAGGGGATGTTACATTTTCAGACTTTTGCATCACTGAGTTTGCCCACTTAGTATGAAGCTACCTCACCTAAAAAAATTAAAATAAAATAAAAAGGAAGAATGTCACACTTTAAACAATTTTAACCAGGACTTTTCATCACAGCACCTTATCTCTTACAACTTGGTAAGTGTGAACATTCTGAGAAAGAGAAAGGCATGTCCAGCTGTGTCCATTTCCTACGGGATTTGTGGTATAATTAACTCATGACAATAGAAAACAGCAGAATTCTCAGCAAAGGTACATGTACATCTTTATATATGTATAATAACATATTATTTACAAAAGCACTTTATGTTCTTTTTTAAAATTAGATAAATTTAGAAAAGAACAAGGAAAAATGCAAAGAAAATGACTATAATTCTGCTAATAGCATATAGTATATTTTTACATAAACGTGTATATATATATAATACTGTTGTAATATCTTTTCTCGCATGATTTAATATTCTTCTAAAAATTATTTTTAATGACTGCAGATGATTTAACATATGGATTCACCATTGGTCATTTAAGTATTCTATACTTGTTGAATGTTTAGTTTTCGCTGTGATACAGTGATCTACCTTGTGGATTTTGTATACTTCTCTGATAATTACCTCAGGAAAATGTCTTAGAAGTTGAGTAATTCAGGGGTCTGAACATACTGTTGAATCACCCTCCAAAAAAGTTGTATTTCAATATATACACTCCCCATCAATGTATGAGCATGCTGAATTTTTTATACTTTACCCAGCATTAGATATTAACGTTTATTAAAATATCAGTCCAGTTGCTACCTTTAAAAAATTAGCATTGCATCATTTTAAAAATTTGAACGTATTTGATCAATAGTGAAATCACTTTTTTTTTCATCTAATTATTCATGTGTACATGGGTGTGTATTTGTAAAATCCATGTTTACCTCCACCCTGGTGATTTTTCTTACTGATACAGTCAAGATTTTAAATTCTCTATGCTTTTTTAAATCTCTGGAGAGAACTCTGCCTCAAAGCCACCAGCTAGTCGCTGCCAAAAAAAAAAAAAAAAAAAAAAAAAAAAAAAAAACCAGAAAACAGAAAACAAAAAACAAAAAAAACCTGAAGGAGGCTTTGTGGGTTTTTTTTTTTTTCAGCCACTGTCACACTCGTGTGCATTTGCAGTGAGTGGGGGGATCACTCAGTTCTCAGTGGACTATAGGAAACAATATACATAACTTAGCTACCACACAGGCCTGTACAGCCAGCTTCCACCTCCCAGGGCCACTTGATTCCATCTCGGTTCCCCTGGAGAAGTCCCAGCAGAGCCCTTGGGGAACCTACCCCTGGTTTAGTATCGAGGTACATAGGAAACGTCCATAAGAAATATGGACTTGAGCTACTCATCTAAAATACTAAATCACAATCAGTTCTCTTAGCACAAATTTGTAGCATCTGACATAGAGCAATATCCGATCCATATACTGGCGAGGGGTCTGAAGCTTAATGATAAGAGAGGAACCACAGAAATGGTTGGCAATTCCAATGTGAATATCAGATTACTGGACTCCAACGTCTTTGCAAAGCTGGGAGCTCTGGGGTCCATTTAAATATCCTTAAACAAAGCTTCCAGCTGAGATGTTTATGAAATGACTACAGGCAGCCTACTGGCTGGTGTGAGAGGAAGTCCAAAGCCAAGACATTCGTCCTCGCTTGAAAACTCTCCGTACTATTTGTCTGAACGTGTTCAAAGTGGCCACGATTCTTGATAACTTTTCGGACGAGTTCAGCAGGGACATCGAGGAAGGGCACTAAACTAATTCTTCTTGTGGAAGCTTCCAGGGCTCAGTGTCTGCTTGTGACTCCGAGGGCGACATTTATTATAAACACAGCAACAGTTAGTTATCATTCCTGACACATTCCATGCTTTCACATTGAAACCGCCGATCTTATTACTCTTCTTTCTCTCACTTCCCCAAGAAACTTCAGTGATAGCACATTTGTCTGCGATTCCCTTCTCAGCCTGTTCATTGCATATGTTTTTTAAACTCGGTTTTCTCAGCCGAGGCATTGGAAAACCTGCTTTCTTCATCACCTCGACAGAGAGGAAGAGCATTGTATTAGGTGTAAAGCCACATTCTGAACCAGGGTTTCAACCGCCAACGTGGGCTCTTTCTTTTCCAAGCTTAAATAATACATGAAGGCTTCTGTGAGGAAGCGTGGCTCCCTGGGAGAGAATTTCTAGACACTCCATGGCTGAGAGCTCAGGACCAGGACTCGGAAGCTGGTTTGAATTCTGGGTGGTTTGAATTCTGGACTTGCCACGTCCTCACGTAAAAAGATATTATTTTTGTTCCCATGGTGGGTGTAGGGAAATAGGGCTGTTAGAATTACATGAGACCACGTAGGTATACAGTACGCAGTCACTAAGTGTTTCTGAGTATTGTCATTATTATTGGGAATGTAATATTGGTTGGTTGTGAGTAATATTTGAATGAATGTTAGTAAAGCTTGACAAATTATTTTATTCGACACTCAGGGCATCTGTGGATGGGGCGGTTATGTGTTTCCTTCCCTCCTCCGCCACGTCTACAGTCCCCGCTGATCCCCGCAGGCTCAGTCCGGCTTCATGTGGAAGCAGCAAGGGAAACTTAGGCGATGCCTTAAAAGACGCCAGACGAATCTTCGCCCAGAAGCCAACTGTGTATGCAGCTCATGCAATGAACAAAGCATTTCACTCACCGGTGATTTATTGTTGTCCTCAGTGAAATTTTCCTTCAGACGTCTATAATTAAAAAGGGTTCCGAGCAGTAAATCGGTGAACCTGTCGGGTAACATTTGTTAGCCTCGAAAACTGAGGCATCACCACTTCCAGGAAAGAAAAAGGAAGAGGTTAGAGAGACCCTGAGATACGGATTTTTTTTTTTATCAGCTTTTATTTTAGAAATGAAAGGCTCCACGTGGGCGCGGACATGCGAACATGCGTGTATGTAAAGTCTTGAGACCAAAATATAAAGTAAGTGTAATGTCCTCTGGTATGACAGCCTCATTCCCCTCGATATTGGAAATAGCCCTCTTATTAGTCATGAACACATGCAGGGTTTGTAGTGTATTTTAGAGAAAGAATGCTTTTAAAAAAAAAAAATGACAGGAAAAGTTTCTAAGGTTGGAGAAGACATGGAAGTACCTACCTAATTTACAAGATGTCCTTACTTCAGGCAAGTCCTACAAATACCCATCTGGAAGTATTAAAAGGAAAAATAGATAAGTGCCTGAATACAGAGCCTGACCACAGAGAAAAGTTTTTAACTTCTACAGAGAGTCCAGAGCAGAAAAAGCAGAGTCTGGACCCTGACTTGTGTGCCGAGCTAACAAACAGCTTTGGGATTCTACTGTACAACACGGCACATGTATCCAATAGTGGTACTTTTAAAAAGATGATGGGAGAGCAATGATAAGAGGAATTAAAACAGGACGTGTGTATTTCTCCCACGTGGGTTCTGCTAGAACAGGATTTTGCTCTTTGACAGATTCTGCACACATAAAAACGAACTTGATGCAAAACGGTGTTTATTCGGTTCATCTGGGGGCACTTTACCTCTTCTACCCTCCTCCCTGTCCTCACCCCTTTGTTACCTGAGAACCTGATAAATCAGGAAACAATATAGAGGCTTCATTAAGCCCCAAGCAATGCCTAGTCTCACAAGAGAATGGCATTTTGAAAAAGAGAGTAACAGCAGATATAATCACAAGGAAGAAAAACATCAGAATAAAAGAAACATCAATAAAATATACCATGCACCATTAAGGACCACCTCGAGATAAGATACTCAGCCTCTCAGTAAAGATCACAAATGAATTAATGTCAGGAAAAAAACAAAACGAAGCAGAATGTTTGGCCTATCACACTATGTCAGACTGCGTTGAAAATCATGTCCGCCTAGGGAACTGTCAGGCTTCCCCAACCTCCATCTGAGGGGTAATTGTGCCATTTACTCTGAATGCTGGAAGAACCGTGCGACATCCATTTTCTCTGTGCAAAACACCCAATTTGTTGGAGCAACCATGTGCCACCTAGCCAGGCTGCTCCATTCATTTGAAGAACAGTTAACTTTTATTTAAAAATTGGTATCCTCAGTTTTGTAACTTTTTATTTTAATGTGATTTCAAAAATGACAAATAGTGAAAGAACAATCCTTCATCTTTTGTGAGATTCACCAGTTGCATACAATTGCCATTAGACATTTCCAGGTCTCTCTCTCTCTCTCTCTCTCTCTCTCTCTCTCTCTCTCTCTCTCTCTCTCTCTCTCTCTCTCACACACACACACACACACACACACACACACACACACACACAATTTTTTTCTAAACCAACTAAGAGTAAGATGGCCCCACATCAATCCTTCTTACCACTGAATTCACTAGTGTGTTTTTTCCCCTAAGAACAAAGACATTCTCTTACATAACTATGACACAATTACCAATAAAGAAATTTTCCATCGATGTATTATCTGGTCCTCAGTCTGTCTCCCAATACCACCAGTTGCCCCAATAATGTCCTTTATAGCTCTTGTTTTCCACTGCATTTTAATTTTCATGTCTTTTCGGTCACCTTTAATCTGAAACAGTTGCTTTCCCTTGCTTTTCTTTTTTTTCGATCATGACATTTAAAATGTTTTTCCCCCAGAAGTGTTTTTATATAGAAAGGTGTATGTATCATAAGTGTCCAGTCCAGTGAGCTTTCCACAGATGGAACAGACCCCTGGTAGACATTCCAGAACAAGAATCGCAACATAAAACAGCACCCCGGAAGCCTCCTCAGCAGTTAGCTTTTATTGTACATGTTGTAGAGCCAAAAGAAATGTGAATTCGTTGTGACCAAATTCAACTTCTCATCCTAGAATATCTTATGAGTCCGGCTTTGAGTTCTTCTGCCCTACCGCAGCCCGGACCACTCAGATCAGAACTTGTCAAACTGTCTGTAGGTGACGGACACTTTTCTGTCCAATGCCCCCAGTTCTTCAGAAACCCTTTATATATGATCCTGCTGCACGTGACCCATGTGCATTCTGCACCACGTGTGAATCACCACGTGACAAGGACCTTACCCAAACTGGTCTGTGGCTCAGAGGACCACTTCCGACTGATAAGTGCTTCACCATGGCAGTGTCGCGTTGCTCTAAAAGGTCCTAATCATTTGTTCTCAACTTCTGGTGTTGGCTTGTTGGGGCTCCCTGTCAGGGACCACACACACTCAGCGCACGAGGCAAGCACAGCTGGCTCCCATCAGCCAGAGCTCAGCTGATGTGCATCCTTGTGGAGCATCCCTAAGTCCCCAGCATGGCTCAGGCCACCGTGACAGCGCTGGTCTCCGTTTGTAATAATGCTTGTATTTCTGAGGTGATTTCATTAGTGTCTAATACCCTGACCGACTCTGGGCTCCAAGCCACAGAGACTCCTTCGGGTTTGCCCACCGTGGTGTCCTCGGTGGGGCTCGTTACATAATAGACACTCCGTAAATGACTGGCAGGCAGAAGAGTGACTCCATCATTTGTGACTTTGACACATGGGGGAACCAGATGAGACTGTGGGCTAACCCAAGGTGTGTTTATGCCCGATGGAATCTGCTTTTGACGTCAAAGGATCGGGATCCTTCTCAAGGAGAGTTTGGGGAAGTTTTGTGTGTGTGTTTTAGGTTTAAATGGGGGGAATCATACTTTTGAAAACACCAAGTTGTGTCTTCTGTATGCATAGTTAGGACTTAAAAGCATTCGTTTCGTATTAATCATTTTGAGAGTGGAGCTCTACTTTAGCAGTTAAGTTACATGTTACTATTTGGGGGAATTCTCTCTTTGTCCAGATGTATTTCTCTTTGAGAGTCACATTGAGCCAGGCCCCATTTCAATGTGTATTTCTAACATTTGCAGGGGCGGGGCTGCAAAGTTATATTTTACTGAACAACCAGAACCTGACTTATTCAGAAAATGAAGATTATAGATAGTTTGCAGGGAAAAGAAAGTTATGAAAACGACCTGTGAGTGGACTGTTTTCGAGAATTTCAATAGGCTTAGCTGCTTCCTCCTGCATTTTTTTCCATGTGGATAATAATAATAATAATAAAGGTTTATGCTTGACTCAATAACAGTAGGACTAACACCAAAAGGTCCTAAAACTCTGTCACTTAAAACCGCTTACTTTGGGTTATCAAATTCTGATAATTTGGGGTCTATTCTTTGTGCTGTGTGTCCCTGCCTCCAGTTAGGGCCAGGTAGTAGCAGGGGAGCCGATGAGAGTTCTCTTTCATGGAAAGATACCTCTGCTGGCTGGGCAAATCTTTAATAGTGACTACATCACCTGAAATACACATTTCCTCCCCACTTTCTTAACTTAGCTTTCTCGGTCTCTCAGTGGCTTTAGTTATGACTTATACCTCAAGGGTGGCATTTCAGGAGAACTGGTGGGGGAAATAAAAAGGTAGTATAAATGTAAATGTAAAAGATACAGCTCGTTCTGTCTTTGAAATTGTTGGTGTGAAAGAGCGAAACAGCGTTTTATTTAAACAAGGTCAGCTTCGACCTTGATTGACTTGCAGGAAATTGCCTGGTACAAGAGGCAAAAGGAAGTGGAGAGAAAAATGGCAATCAGCACCAAATGTTTCCCGTATTGATTGACAAGCACCAGAGATGTGCTAGAGTAAGATAAATTGGCCAACAGGGCCCATCTTGACAGCTCCTGAGATGGGAAAATTGTTCTTGTTAATTTGCTGCGGGAACCTTGTCATTTATGGAATGTGCACGTAAGTGTCTCCTAATTGTGTAAACAAAGTTCAGATTCCTCTGCAGCCTCGTTCTGTTATTGGGTTCGGTAATTTTTTGGTCTGAATCACCAGGATGCATTTGGAAATGGCTTTCAGACTGGGGGAGAAAGGGGGAAGCAACGCACCTGCTTTAAGCTGGCATTTTCAGCTGAAATATAGGAAATTACTTGGCCGACATTTTCCACTTAACAATCGGTTTCGGGCAAACTCATGTGCATAAGCTTTCGTTCCATCCACGTCCCATGATCTCCTCTTCTGGCGTAATGGATCGAATGGGCTTTATCTCACCTCAGGTTCGACTTTGCAGTTTTCAGATATGTAAATTTTATTTTAGACGTCTGGGAGTGACCCCCAAAAATCCTTTATAGACTGTCCTTACCTTCACCCCTTCGGCATTTCTACCTTTTGCCTTAGTCTTGTCCTATTTCTCCAGCATCCTCGACCTCCTAGTCTCCCTCCCACCGTGCTGAATTAGTGAGTGCTGGTCAGCTCTTAGCCACCGCCTTGAACTCTTCCTATAAAATGCACTACTTACTTTGCACCACATAGTATCCAGACTGCCAGAGAGAGTCATTTGGGAGTCAAGTTGCGGTCCGGTTTGCCATTTTTTCTTTCCAAATTAGGTAAAAATTCCTTTTTTGAGGTTTAATTTAACATTATTGAAGAAGTTTCTCTTTTTTAAAAAAAAAAATTCAGGTAGAAAGTTTCTCCATCATTATTTTTCTCACTCTCTCTCTCTCGAATTTTTCAAACCAATTAGTCCATTCTTGATTGGGCAGAAATGATATTTATTTTCATTTAAAAGAGCTTTGTGGAAAATAAGGCTAACTTCAAAGACCTGCTCGTAATCACCCTCATTAATGATACAGCTCAGAACAATGCATCACTTTCCCACTGTCTAACAGGAAGGTGCAGACTCAAAAATATTCACGGCGTCCAGAGCATTTCATGCAGACCCCGTTAGTATCAGTCCTTCTCATTTTAGGCCGGTCACATAGCTGTTTGACGCAGCCTGACATATGGAACAAGATAGGGGAGGGGTAAAGCCTGAAGCGAGCTGGAGAATGCTGTATTCCCCGCCGAAGGCATTCCATGTTACACTGACAGGCAGGGAGACAGACAGACAGGCAGACATAGCTGCCGTTCTGTAGGCTGTGAGACTGCAGAGTCTGTCCTGCCCAAACTGCCCTTACCACCTTCTACCGGATGTCCCATTCCTGTCTGAAACATGGCCCCAAAACATAGGAACTTGGGGTTCCCTTTTCCCCATTGCATATTGGAAAGAGAAAGCCAAACGTTCAACTTCACTTGTTGGACAGAGTCCAGGAGAGGACCCCAGACAGCCAGTCCTCCTGGCTGGGCCCCCCGTGGCTGTTCCACCTGCTACTTTCCACTTCCTCAACTTCGTACAAGACCTCCTTCCAACACTGTCCTTTAATCCCCACCCCCACCCCACTGAGCAAAGTCCTGTTCTAAAACCATCTTCTCTCTCCCATTGTCATCAAACCCCCTCCCCCAGGAAGAGTTAACTGCACCCGCTCCGGGTTCCCCTGCCACTTTAGTCAGACCCCTTGAAGAGCAGTTACCACATTGAAAATCAAGCCACCTGCTGACGTGTCTGCGTGAATTCCTCGAGGGCACAGGCCCTGTCTGGTTCCTGATGTCCCCCTTGTCAAGTACAGCCCTGCCATACGGTCGGCCCTCCGCGAACACTGGCTGAATGAACATTAATATGTTCTCAGGATGGCCCCGCGACAGAAAAGTGCTGGATCAGGAATCCCCACACTCAACTCTTTCCCTCATCTGCTTGTCCCCACGGTGCAGACCGGCGAAGCATTTGATTTAGAAATTATCCTGAGTCAGAAAAGAGAAGGAAAGTGAAACTCTGGCCTGTCAGCAGGGCTGAGATTGCTAGAAAATGTTCACTCTCACGAAGTCTAGAGTCTTTTTTAGAATGCTCAGGTGTTGTTTACGTGATGCCAAGAATCTTTAAAAAGTTGAAAACAGATGAAGCCACAGAGAAAAATGCTACAAATAACATTGCAAAACTTAAACGCTAGGATATTTTGAGTCTCTTTGATTAACAAATTAATAGCCGCGACGTGCTTATGAACCACATTCCCAAGACTAAGGTTCATCAGGGACCAATTTATTGGAAGCAAACGCCTCTTCGGATTGTCCCTAAGTGGCATCTTTTGCTCCATATAAAGAAACTTGGTTTCCCCTGTCTCCCTGCACAGGATTACATTCCAAATTGTGTATTACCTTGAGGATAGTGAGGGTGTGGTATTAGAGGATCCTGCTTTTGGATTGGGCCACAGAAATAATCTTATCCCATTTTTACCCCCACACAGATTTCTTCTCTAGCATCCCCTTTAAGGGCCATCTAACATTTGCTTGTATGCCTCTATCCATGGTGAACTCACTCCCACATAGGAAAGCCCACTCCATTTAGACACCGGTCAGATCCTTAGAACATCCACCTCTAAGTTAGCCAAACTGTTTTTCTTATCTACTCTATTTCTTGGCCCTTGTTCTTCCCTCTGCAAATAGCAAAATAAATGCCAACCCCCTCCTGCAGGACTGGACTATGCGGTCCAGATTAAATCTGTCCGTGTGACACCAGACCCTGCTTCCACTTTTCCTAGCTGACATCTTAGTGTCTTCAGGACTTCTCCTGACTCTAATTTACTCCCCAACACCATCCTGCCATTTTCTTAGGAACACCTTCCGGTTTACACATGTCCGTCTTGAAATGTATTGCATGTAAGAGTATGAGTATATCCTGACTATCTTAGGGAGAAATATGTTTTTTCTTGATCATGACCTTGACTTCTATTTAGTGATTTATTTGGACCAAACACATCAATCAGTACCTCATACCAGAATTTCTACTGATATAAAACTTCAAAGCCTTTTTTATATGTGTCTATTGAATCATATTTTTCCCATCTATTACTAGCATAGTTTTTTTTTCCCATTTTTTCTTTTCTTCCTAAATGTAGAACTTTATATTTACCCTCTTAGATTTCAGTTTGGGTGATTAAGATATTTATGGGTCTCCCTTCTCTTGTCCAAACATAAGCTTTTAATTCTAGCACTACATTCTCTACAAATGATAAGACCGCTAATTGGTTTTCCTATTCAGTTTTTCAGTGAGCATGTTGAGTATGCCCAACAACATATATCACTAGGAATATGGAAAGAAATAAACTTTGGTGAGGTCACAACAGACGGCGAATAGGTCATGGGTGCTACATGGGCCATGAGATTCGCTTCAAAGTGTTAAATAGTGAATGCATAATAATAGAGTCACCATAGACCCTTAGATTCAAAACTCAAGTTCCCATAAAGACTAGCTAGGTAATAAGAATGAATGAAATAGGCAGGAGTAAGTAAGAGGGAATGGTGAGGCCCATGGACAGTGCACAGTTCAATCAAAGACATTACAATTCAATTAAAATTTTTTTAAAAAAACACTGTTTTTGTTAAACATGTATGTATGCATGCATGCATGCATGCATGCATACATACATGCATGCCAAATGAAGCTAGTGGGCTGCCTCTGGGCACACCCTAGCCTGGAGAGCAGCATTAGAAGCAAGGAATGACGTATGTATTTCTCCCATGCGACAGTAATCGCCAGCTCTTCAAGATCTCCTAAGCTACTGCTCCAAGCACTTGTCCTCCTTGGATAATTAAGATATTTGTTGATTCACTAACTGGTGACTTTTTGCCAGAGCTGACAGTGTCAGTGTTATGTCTGTTTATCGTTGATCTGATTGCTCTTAGAGAGCTCAGTGCCCTGGCTGAAGGTGTTGGGAGCAGGCTAGACAGCTTTCCACTTTGCCCCCGCTTCCCAGCACCCTGCCAGGGGGGACCCTGATACTGACAAAGCCACTAGAGCAGGGCTTCTTTAAAGCCACATCATACATCACATTAGTTTCCTAGTCCCAGTCTAACAAATGACCACAAGTTAGTGGCTTAACACAACACAAATGTGTTATCTTGCTTCTGGAGGTGAGAAGTCCAAAGGCAGCCTCAGATGACAGAAATCAGGCTCTTCACAGGGCAGCCTTCCTTCTGCAGGTGCGAGGGGAGCATCGCTTGCCTCACCTATGCCAGGTCCAGGGGCTGCCTGCTCTCCTCGGCCCGTGGCCCCTTCCTCACATTGCTCCAACCTTTGCTTCTGTGGTCACATCTGCTCCTTGAACTCTGACCCTCTGCCTTTCTCTTATCGCCCCAATGCAAGACCCTTAGTCACATCTGGAAATATCCTTCTACCGTGCAAGCTGACACATGCATAGGTTCCGGGGTTGGAGACGTGGATGACTTTGGAGCAGTAGCTGGAGGGAGGAAGCACACTGCTCTGTACTCTTCATTCTAATCATCTCTGTGAGGTTGTAGAGAGGAAGGCTTCCCTGAGGAGGGGCATTCCGCTAGGACTTAGGTGACAGTGCCAGTCCCTGTGTGCTGTGTTAGGACCGAGATGGAGAGAGAAGATGGAGCCCCTCTCCTGAGCTCAAAATTTAACACACGAAAATTCGTTGCTCCTCCCACCTCGACCCCAGAGATGATGTAGCTCAGCTTCTGAAAGTAAATGAAGTCATAAATACAATCCTGAAAAAGCCTGGCAAATAATTCTCTGGGGGCCGCTCCACCGGATGAGAGATGCAAGGGTAAAAATTTTATGGTACTTTAAGAAAAACTCCTCTCCAAAGCACTCGGGCTCTGCACACCCCCAGCCCTAATTAGCTTGCAAGGATTGGATAGTAGTAGTTCTGTAGTGCTAGCAGGGGGGATTTGTGCAACATAGAGATGGTTTGGCATTAAACATGCTAAATAATTACAACTCTGAATTTTCTCATGTTCATTCACAAAAGTGTGATCTTTCTCACCCAGTACTATCCCTCTTAGCATGCGTGAATCGCTAATTGTTACCCTAATCTCAGGGGGTAAATTTCTCCATGGAACCCAGCAGCAAAGAGCCAAGCCTTGAAATCCTCTTATGAGTGAATGTGTCAGGCTTCCTGGAGATTTCCATTTCCCAACTTGGAAATTATGTTGATTGGAGTAAGCGGAAGCTTAACTGGGGGTCTGCGATCAGCCGGATCGGCTGTTGGGAGGTGGGGAGCATAAACTCTGTAAGCAAGAACCAATTTTATCTTTGTTCTATGACCCACAAATTCTATCCTGGTATGAAGTTCTTTGTCTTAGACAAAAGACATTCCCTTAATGCTTGTGTGTATAGTCATCGATTTAAAGGAAAATAAGAAGAATTACACACACACACACACACATACACACATTTATATATACTGATTTATCCTAGTCACCAAAGGTTTTAAACAGGGATTTTTATAGTACCAAATACTATAGAAATATTTGCTAAGCTGAGAAAACTCGTTATCTATTTCCTTTGTAGACGTTATTTATCTTCTTGTTTTAGGATATAAAAAGTTCCCCTGAAAGGCCTCTGATTTGGATCTTGGATATAACATAGCAGAACTTGAGAGCAGAATTTTTTAAATTTTATTTTTCAATTACAGTTGACATACAATATTATATTAGTTTCAGGTATACAACCTAGTAAGACATTTATATACCTAATGAAGTGATCAACCCGATAATTCTAGTACCCACCTGACACCATACATAGTTATTACAATATTTTTGACTACATTTCCTATGCTGTACTTTACATCCCTATGACTTTTTATAGCTGGCAATTTGTACATCTTAATTAACTTGAGGTTAGACTTTTGACTATAAAGAATAAAAATGTTTCTGAAGCATAAACTAAGGTTGAGGACATTTCTGTCTTTGTAGGAAGCAATGGAAGCAAAAACGAGTCTTGTCAAGACTCATGAGAGTCTTTCTGCTGAGGACAGTGGGAGATGCCCACAGCTCACTTGTCTAGAAGAGAGTTGAATTGGAGAGAAGGAAATAGCAATGTCCTGTTCCCTTCCCCTCTCTTCATTTTTTTTTTTCATGAAAGAAATAAAAGCCAAGGAATTTGACTCTTTTAGAAATGTCTCTGACAGAGTTACATCAGTTGATACTGTCTTCATTGACCCTATAATTAACAAAAATAAGGATAGTCATATTAGCTGTTTGTTGCCTAATGCTAATTGTGTATGCCACATATAAATTTTCCTCCTCCATAATTCTCATTCCATGACCATATCTTTGACACTCTTAATAGAAAACCAGCAACTAGGTATGCCTGAAATAACACTTAAATTATTTGAGAAAGACTTCTCACCCAGCCATTGGGAAATCTACATATATATCTCCATTAAAATTATAGTAGTTCATTTGCTTTTCAACTTCTGTAGAGTTTTGCAAGTTAAATCATTAAAGTCAAAGGTAGAACTAATAAGAGCACAGTTGAACCCAATACATTATGTCAAGATTTCCAGTAACAATTTATTGTTTTTAGCTTTGGAGAAATCATTAAGCATATGCCAAGCAATTGGCACGTGAATGCACGAGGTTCATGAAGGAAAGGATTTTCTACTCGTATCTGGTGGTGTCTTTCCCAAGACAGCAGCATCTTTTATAAAATGATGGTTATATCTCCTCATTATAGAATCTAATCTCCCCAAAAGACATTTGGCAGCTGCAAAAACGCTGCATCTTTTAGTTTTAAATTGTTTTTTATTATTTATCCCTATTTAACTAAAGAAGAGCAGCCATTGGATGATTTAACAAGATGGGAATTTAGTGGTTTTAACATTCACAGCACCAGTTGTTAGCCCATGCATTGATCTCTTTATATCTGAGCTTAATGGTTATTGGTGGGTTTTGCTTTTGTGCCTCTACTGTAAACCCGAGTTATTAGTCTTAGAGAAAGCTAGTCCGCCACTCTTTAATATTTCTTTTAGCATGGAATTTGAAGTTGTGAATACGCCTCATAGAACTGAAGAAATTGTAGGATTAGACCTAAAGGAGTACACGTGTCCTGCCGTAAGTCAAATTTTCATAGCAGGTGTTCTTATGGACTGGGTGCGTCACCCACACAGTGGTGTGGGGAAGTCGGACGGTGGCAGCCTCTGTCTGAGGGGCAGGCGCAATGATTTGCTGGTGCACATCTGTCGCAGAGCGGTGAAGAGAGCAATCGTGCCTGTTTGAGGCTGTTCTTTGGATTTTAAAAATAAAATGGCACTAATGAGTTTTCGCGTCACTCCATTGGTAGAACTCTCAGGGGACAACCAACCAATTTAAATAAATAAGCTTCCGTGACCCTGTGGGAGATTACAGAGGTGACACATTCATTTTGATCGAGGCTCTGTTTCAGAAGAGGCAATTTCACTCATAACACTTTTAAGTAGATGTTTCTATGTGATTTTGTGGCAATGGTTCCTTTGTTGTTATTTTAAGGAAAATGTTTGCCTTTCTTTATAGGACCTGGCATATTTTTTTCTGGATAGCCTTACATAGTTTCTCTATCATTAATGCTGCATGACTTTCTAGAATGGCAGGTCACTCAGAGCCAATTAAGCAACTGGTTCATTCCCTAGACTATCACAATTTGCTTTCCACTTATTCTGTGGAAGACTGAAGTTGTATGTGTGTGACCTATTCCTATCCAAGCTTTAGATTTTCAACTTTATAGCTAGAAATTCATCTTCCAGTTTTGTGATAAATTCAACCACAGAAAATGCAAATAAGACTTTAAAAAAAAAAGAAAAGAACTTATAGAACTTTATATAAATAGTCGCTTCCCTATCATAGTAACTGGGAACATTGTACTGCTTTAAATCTGCATTTCTATTTATTCAATAATTGTACCCTCCATGCTGTTTACCATTTCATTTGTATTATTTATATATTAACCAAAGGGCATGAACACTAAAAAATAATTTGCCATCACCTATCTTCCATTTCTTCTTTATTTTAAAGGCCCTGAAGACATAGTTCTCCTATAAATAATAATCAAAAGGTGCTATATTAATATTTCAGCAAAGATCCCCATCTACTTGCATACACACACAAAAACATATTCTCTAATATATACACACACCCCTCCCTACAAATTAACTGTGCCTGAGGCTTGCAAGAAAATCAGGTCAAGCTAAAGGAGAAATCAGAGAACAGGACTAAAATTAATTTACTACTCTGTACCACATGTGAATATGAGTTTGCAGGGGAAAACGGCTTATTTTCTGGACCGTTCCTATCCCTGTGTCTGTTGAGAAATTTATAACTCTGAGGCATGTGTAGTTTATCTGCCCTGGATGAGGATAAAAGTTCAACTCTCAGCTTAGATTTTATGAGATTTCTTTAGATGGATAAAAGATGGGTTTCTGCCTTGTCAGTTCTCTTCTGTTTCAGAACATCTAAAAGCTCTCTTTGTACCTCTTCCTTTCTGGGAGATATTTTTTTGTTAAAATTGTGAATACAATCATGATTGACCTATCTGTCTAAAAAGGGTTTTCTAGGCAACAAATAGCGTCATTTTCAAACATTTAGAATGGTTTTCGATTCAGTTATGTCTTTTATCTTGCGCTATGTGCTAAAGCAAGCACATAGCATAAATATGTAAATATGGTAGGACTAAGGCCTCTATAACTGTGTTTATTCAGGCTGAAAACTGAATTATTATTGACTTCTCTCTTTCTCTCACACCCACATTAACCCATCAGCCACACATGGTAGCTGTACCTTCAAAATGTTTCCAGGTCCCAGTCTTTGTCACTTTTGTCACCACCGCCACCACTCCAGTCAAAGCCCCGATAGTCTGTGACCTGGATTATTGCAGCCACCTTCTAACAGGTCTCCCCATTCCTGCCCTTGCCTTGCTCAGGTCTCTCCTCAATACAGCAGCCAAAGCGATCTTGCTAAACTGTGCATCGGACCGGCCACTCCTCCCTCAGAACTCTCTAGCAGCTTTCCATCTGACTCTGAGTGAAAGCCAAAGACCTCACGGTGGCTTGTGAGGTCTCCCCCCCCCCTCTCTGTACGTTCCCGTCTCATTGACCTGCTTGCTGTTCCTGAAACACACCAAGCGTGCAGCCAGCTCAGAGCCATGGCCATGCGGTTCTTCCTGTCCGGTGTCTGGATGCACTCCACCTCCCCCCGCCCCACCCCAGATATCAGCAGAGCTCCCCGCTCACTTCCTTCAGGCTCCTGTTCAAATGTTATCTTCCCTGGGACATCTTCCCTGATGACCTGGTAGTAAGTAGACCCACCTCTTGAACCACCTGCCCCCCCCCGCCACTCCCTATTTTCTTGAGTTTTGTCTATTTTTTCCTGTAGCCCAATACACAGGCACATTTAGATGTATTTCTATGCATGTACCTGGATACACGCATTTTTGTTGGTTTCTTATATGTTGTTCTTTTTGCTATAAGACTCCAAGAAGGCAAAGATTTCTGTTTTTTCACTTCATAGAACAGCGCCTGACTTGTATCAGATACTCACAAAATGTGTGTTGAATCAGAGGAAGGAGGGAGGGTGGCGAGGGAGGGAAGAAGGAAGAATTCAAGAATTTCTTTGTATGATGGCTAGCCTAGGAATTCTGATGGAAATCCCCTAGTCCTTTTATCTTCCACACAATCACTTATTTCAACTTCTCTTACACCGGATAGAAACTATTTTAGTTGAAGTACCTGCCTGGCCAACTGTCTGCTTCAGCAAACAATGTGACTGGTTTACCGGGATCCTAATAAAAATAGGTGGGAAGGGGGAGCCCACTGTTCCAGCTCCTTCCTGGACATCACCAGTCATCCCTTCCTCCACCCACGTTGCCAAACACACCGAGCACGTACATCCTTACCTCCCAGGTGAACGTTAATTACTGTTTGCGCCATGCTTTGAGATCCACAGATGAAAGCACTCGTAAAAGCAAAGAGCGTTATTACATTGCGAACGGTTATAGGCTCTCATTTAGCTCTGGAAACTGATCAAGCGGGAGTGTTGAATCATGAGACTAAGGTTGGCCAAATATTACACTTGTTATAATTAATCTGAGCTGAAGCTTCAACACAGTGACATGTTTCCTTTAAATAAAGTTAGGTCCTCTAAGGATGCATGAATCTATGTGGATCTCAGTTTTCAGCTGGGAACTAAATTTTTTTAGATATGCAGAAGGCAGGAAGGCAAATGTGTCTCTGACTTCTGGTGGGACAGGGAGACTCTGAGCAGACTGCTGACTTCAGAGACTTCTTCTAAATGATACCCTGTCTCCTTTACCCCATGGACAGTGACAAGAATGCTCACAAAATTGTGCAATTTAAAGCTAGAAGTGAATTTGCAGGGCCTATAATCCTCTCTTACTGAATGCTTAAACAGTCTCTTTGGCCTTGCTGACAAGGGCTGCTCCGGAATACTTAAATAATCTCTGTCATGGGGAGTTTATTACCTACAAGGGTACCAATTCTGATGCTACTCAGCAACTTTTGTTAGCAAGATCTGCATGTTTACCCATTTTTTTAATACTTATTAAACGCTATGAGCAAGTACTTCATTACATGCTTTGAGAGATAGAAAGATTAATAATGATGACACTTATAGTGCAGATTCAGCCACCACCTAGAGCAGTGTCCTACCCTGAAGAGAGCCTGAAACCTAGTAGCTATTCAATAAAAATGTGTCGAATGAATAGAACAGTAGATAACACTCTAGGAAGAATGATAAAGCACATGCCTAAGGAACCATAACACCAGGTAGAACTTATATAAAGGAGAGACATAAATAAATGCGAATAGGTATCAAGCCGAATACGCCTCCTTTAACTTCTATCATTCCTAGAACTGACATCTGAACCGATTCATAAAAGTCCATTTCTTCTTCCATAAGTCATGGCTCAATTATCTGAGGATTGCTACAACTTTTCTTACCTCTTTTCCAAGCTCAAGAGCTGCAGGGCCTATAACCTATTAAATGCTTTCTAATGCTCACATCAGTCTGCATTTCCCCTAGGCAAATCCAGCTTCTCATCTAGGCTCTTAAGAAGATGTCAGCCTAGAATGGAAGAGACCAATCAAACAAGATATTGATACACCAGCGTAGAGTACCGTGCGACCCTTTTCCTTATGCTTCTCGTACTGTGCCATATTGAGCAAACTAGTTGGTCATGGCACCATTCTTTCCTGGGACACATGTTTGCATCTTGAGAAAATAAGAAAATAAGGCATTCCAAAGAACAGAGTTTGGAAAATAAGAGTGTAACTTATGTGCTGGGCTTTTTTTGGTGGGGGGGAGGCTTGTTTTATACATCTTGCATTAAAATTGTAGCCCATTGATATGATTAGCTGTGAAACCAGATTTTCTTCATCCAAACTTAAACTTTGTGTTTGGTTTTCTATCGGCTTTTCATCTTGAATACTAAGAGTAGTGTGATGTAGTACACAGAGTCCCGAACTCACTATGTCGTCTGGGGAAAGCCACCCTCTCTTTCTCTCTGAACCACAATTTTCTCATCACCAAAGTGAAATAAATGGTCAGTCCAGACACTGTCCACGCTTCTTCCTGGAGCTAGTATCCAATGGCCTTTCGCCATAGCTTTCTTCATCCAGGTCATTCAGTGAATGTTACTAATCTCCGAAAAAGAGCAAGAGATAGCTGGATAGCTGTTCTAAGTAGAAGCGTGGCAGAGGAGATGAGCAGCAAGGCGCCCCTCCCCCAGCCTCTAAGACTTACCTCGCCTGTATACATTGTGACACAAACGTGAACCACTACCCCCCAGGTGTCTTTGTTCTTCATCTGTACCGTGTGGCGGGGTTTCGTAAGGGGAGAAAAAGCCTGAGAAGTTTTGCACGCGTTAACTTCACATCACTTCCTCCAGGCGGGAATTCGCTGGCTGCCCACACCAACCTGTTTGTTCATGCCCCAAGTTGCACGCCTTTGTGTCACCTGGCATGCAACGCCTCACTCAACCTTACGTTTTCCAGCATTCCAGCTCTGGTTGGCAGTTGTTTCTTCTTTGGCAACTGTGATTATTGGAAAATAATGTCAAAACAAATCATTTCCCTCTTTCATCCCCTGACAATCACTCAGTGGCTATGCCTCTTCCAGAGTCTCTGCCCGCGTCTCTTTTTATTCTCCCTCCCTTTTTCCTCTCTCCCCTCCATTGATTCCTTTACCTAATTCAAAATTCTTCCAAGATGATGGGCAGATGCATCTTGGGGTTGAAGGGGAGGAAAGACACGAGCATTTCCAGTGCCTCGTGATGTGTCAGGACCACGGAGAGCGATCGTGGGTGGCGATGGGAAGAATCCATTTTAGTCAGCCCTTACCTGTGGTTTTGAGGTCCCATTTGAAACCCCACAGGTGGTGAAGATGACAAAACTCTATAAGAAAACTTTGCAGTCAGAATGGTTCTCCCCAGAGTTCAGAAGCCAAACCTTACCCTGTCACATACAAAGAACAGCCCCCCACCCCCCTCATCCTCCCAGCCCCCCCCACCCCGGGCATTCACCTTCCTTCCTCGGGCTGACCTCTGGAGAAGGGAGCAGGCTCTCGGGGGCATTGTTCTACCCATGCAAAATGCTGCACTCATTGCGTCGGCGAGAAAGAGCTGCCGGTCCCTTTCCAGCCCCACACTGTAATTTTATCAACTCTGGCTCAGAGAAACCTATATTTATAATGCTAATTAGGAGGGCACACATTTAATTTGAGTGGAAGGCTGTTTGTATCTCGCTGAGCCTGATAGCACGGGGCTCAAGCGACAAGCAGTCAGAGGAAAAGCAGGCTTTTCTCCCTTCTCCAAGTATTTGAAACAGGGCTTACTTACTCTTGCCAGACAATTTCTCTGTTGGATTAAAAAGGGGGGGGGGGAGGGTGCTGAATATGCTGCTGCTCAGAAAAGTTTGCGTTTATCTCCCGCCTGCATAATATATTTCTCCGTGCACTGAGAAAACATGCCTCTTATGTTATCTAATTGTTTCCTGACACATTTAGCAACATTTCACACTCTTTAAAGTGACATTAACATTGCTGACAGTGGAGGTGCTTTCATTAGACCAGCTTTGAATTTTAGCCAGGATGCACTGCAGGTCTTCAAACAGGCTTGTAAAAGGCGAGAAAGGCATTATTTATGAAAACAGAGACTTGGCCAAGAGTACCTTGGGGGTGCGTATTATTAATTTTGCTGACTCTAGTCATTTTAAGAATGTGCATGTGTGTGTGTGTGCGCACACACAAAACAAGTTCTCATGAGCTGAACGAAGATACTTCATCATCCAACAGGCCACTAGCTGGCTTGAATGTCACCGAAACTCTTCCATGATGTCCATGAAATAGCACTGCTATTTCAGACACAAATCAGTCCCTTTGCACCTGGTCCCAAGGCTGGTGCTTACGGTCAGCATGATCATCGTCCTCCCAGCTGTGCAGTTAATCCCTCTCCTCCTCTCTTCCCTTAATGCTTCGTCTTGCCCCTCACAGGCTAGTTTCTGATGTCTCCAGCTACCTGCACTAATGCATAGTGTTCCTTGGAGGGTGTTCAAAGTGAGCCTTCAGAGAATGCTGCCCTACAGCACTTGCCTCTGCAGGGCCTGCAGAGAGAGACTGGAGTTTCCTTCTGACCTTCATGTAGAAAGGAAGCCAGGCTTGGAGAAGATGAGGCAGGTACAAGTCAAGTTGTGGGTTTCTGCTAGGACACAGCCTCACCTGTGATCTTGACCCAGTTATTGATCTGCAGACTTGTTATGTGGGCAGCATAATATTTAGAAATAGTGGAATGTTAGAGCTGAGGAGAGCTCCCCGCAGACCGTTTCGTCACCTCCTTCTAATCTGCCTTCCCAGCTTCTCCCAGCTGGAATTAGTTCCTCTCTCTCCACATCTCTGAGGTTGCCGTCACTATGTTCCCATCCAATCCTAGAGCTTCAAGATGTGATTTAGTGTCTTGGCTTTGCCCAGTACTCGCTATGTGATCTTACTCAAGGACCTTGGTTTCGGAAAAGCCTCAGCTTCCTCATCTGGGAAATGGGGATAATAACCGTGCCGTCCAGACAGTATTGATGGAAGGATTACATAAGATTGGAAGTCACAGAATGTGCTACGCCTGCTGCCTAGAGCATTGTGAATCCTCAAAAACCGTTAGTGAATATTGGTGTCTTCTGAAATACGGGTGCGATTGCGGCTGAGACTAGATCGCATTTCTGTAGCGTCCTAGGCGCAGTTCTGTGAGGCCTGGTGTGAGTGAGCAGCTTCCTCTACGTCACACAGCTGGCATGTAGGCTGCCCCACTGAGGAGCCCTGGTCTCCTAACTCCAGCACTCTTTCTAACTGTGCTGCTAGCGGGGCGGGGGGGGGGGGGAGCGGGGCGGGGGGGGTGTTGGCAGGTGCAGGACGAAGACCGTGCAGGGAAGGAATGAACAAATGCACGTGACAGCCACGGCTTCCTCAGAAGCTAGCCCGCGTACCTGTCTGGCTCACGTCTTCCACTCCAGTCTCAACAGAACGCGTCTACGTCTTTGAGGGGGGCGGTTTCAGGCTTTCTATTGGCTGTTGGTGGTTAGACTCCTAAGATATCGAATCTTTAGGACCTTATCGAGGACCGTTCGATGATGAATGGGGGGAGGGGATACTATGAGTGTGGGCAGCAGAGGTGGAATATTTCAAGTATCTGCCACCTAGGGTCCATGTTTTATCCTCGTTGACCCTAAAACACAGAGCAAAACACAGACTTACAGTTCAGGACGTTTGGCTATCTGTAGACAAAGCCTTTGAAAAGGAAAGCTTCCAATAATGGGAATGAAAACAATTAGTATTCGTAGAGCGCTTTGCCATTTACCATGTACTTTCATATATGTTGCTATTTAATTCTCAAACGTCCTGGCAGGGGACTAGAACACCTATGTCATACTCTGTTTATGGTTGCTAATAACACCATTTACTTCAGAACACTTACATAAATGATGCCTCATTGAATACTTAGAATAATCTGGGAAGCACGTTTATACACATTTTTGTTTATCCAACAGCTGAGCACAGAACACTGAGGTGACTTGCCAAAAGTCACCCAGCAAATCAGTGGCAGAGCCAAGATTTGAGCTTCAGTCTGAGTCTAACGCTATATTGTCATATCAGTAATAGATTCTTTTCATTATAAAGGTTACTTAAATTTCATTAGCATTTCCCGTGCAGTGTTGCGTGAACTCTAGAGCCAGAATGCCCAGGTTCAAATTCTTCCTGTCAACCAGCCTATTCCATCTCAGTTCAGTCTTACCATCTTGGAAATGGGGATAATATTACCTACCGCAAAGGGTTGCTATAAGATTAAATATGTTATTATATGTAAAAAGATTGGAAATGATGCTAGTACATCATAAGAGCTCAACAGATCTTAGTGACTGGTGATATTGTTATTTCCATGTATCATGAACCCAAGAAGTAAATATCAAAGAAAGAAAAATTCCCATATGTCATGGAAGATGTTTTTCAAGGGAGCCCTTTGAAAATTAAGTTTTGGCATGCATTTCTTTACGTCTTTCTCTAGCAGTTTTACCCCCCCAACTGAGTTCTTTTGGTACAAAACGTGGGTTCCAGGAGAACAAGGAAACAGCCCAAAATATCTTCTGGGTGGTATTCAGCTCAGAGATACAAGTCTGAAAGGGGCTGAATTACTCAAACAGTTTAGCATTTTCTGCTTGCATTCCTGAATCGTGTTGGGCCCTATCTCCCAAGCAGCTCCCTAGGGCGGGAAGCTTTCATACTTAGAGTGGAATCATATCTTACTCAGGGGTTGGGTTATAAGTCTGCAGCTGAGGCAAAAAATTGTGGTCCTACCACCACCCTGGAAAGTCTCCACCTTGGAGACTGACCTATCGTCTCTTAATAAATCTAGCAGTTGGTTTTTCCTTGAAGGTTTTCACATACTGCTGTGTCTTCAGTTGAGGAGAAGATGAAAGAGTGACTTAAATACTCTATCTACTTGATTAAAAGGGGGGAAAAACCACATACATTTAAAATCAGAATCACTTCTCAGCAAGATACACACTGAAAGGCACTTAAAACCTAAGACCAACAGCCATAGCACCCAGCAGTGAAGTCCCTGACATGTGCATTTGGTATACATAATAAATGCTTATGGAATGAATTGTTACAATCCACTGATCACAATGCTATTTGTTGGGTATAGGCTCTGGGCTGGGTGCTAGGATACAAAGGAGTACGACCCACAATCTCTATCCAGTCACTCACAGTTCACGAACGAGCCAGACATTTAGACAAATAAATATGCTGATATATTACAAGCACAGTGATAGAAGGACGCCCTGGGTACCAGGGGTGGGAGATCAGCAAAGCTTTATAAAGAAGGTGACAATGGAGCCAAGTCTTTAAGGAGGTTTTCAGGAGGAGGTTGAGACTACCAATGAGAAAGGAATGCCTTCCATGAACAGGACAGATGTGAGGAGGGGAAGGTAGATATCCAATAGCACGGTTACTGTGATGTGCTTAGAGTATAGGGAATGGAAGGGTCTGGCACAAGCTAATTGCCATGCAAGAGTTTGAACTGTATTATGTAGATAGTGGGGAGTCTTGGGAAAATCGAAAGAAGAAGCATGACATGAGCAAATCTGTATATCCAGAAACACATTGGCTCTTGTGTAGAGGGCAGAAATACAAGAGTGAGGGAAACCAGAGACTGGGAAGCTAGACCCGTAGGCTAGGCCGTATCGTCCGATGGTAGCCACTAACCACATGGAGCTGTATACACTTAATTAAGAATTCGAGGCCTCACCTGCACTAGCCACATCACCAAAATAATAATGCCATCTCCTCTCAGAGGATCCGCGAGATGTAATTAAGTTATACGGGCCAAGCGACTAGGAATTTCTCTTCGGAAATTACTTGAGGATCCATTACCTTTTGGTCAGTAGTGGTGTCACTGCAGGTCAAATGGATTCGTATCCTCAAAAGGGGAAGCTTCAAAGGCTCACTGCGTTCCACCATATGAACACGAAAGGTTTGGCCTGAGATAATTATAGAAATCGTATTATTTCAGAAATAAACTCTACCCTCCATCTATAGCCTGGCCTATATTCCAAAGCACAATGCGGTGCTGCCGGGAAGATGTGATACGTAAGCGTGCGAGTTGTCCACGAGGTCTGGGAAGCACAGGCCCATGCACAGAGCCCCAGACTGTGAGGACAGCTCGTGCTCAAGCTCCCGAAAGAGCCCGTTTAACTGAGGCGAGTCCAACAGCCCGCCGCTCTTCCAATAAATTATGTATAATAGCTTGTGTGAAATCGGGACAGTTTTTCCAAGGCCATCAGAAAACGATTTGTTTTCAAGAAAATGCTTAACTGGGCTTTCGTGAGTTCAGTGAAGTGTGAGTGAAGAGGGCAATTAGGTCTTCTGCTGTAAAAATAAAAACTCTAAATGGGGTGATGTGGAATAGAGCGAACCCAGTTAGGCTGATATTGCCTCGTGGAGGAGACATGAGAGGGCCTTGTGAAAAGCCCTCAGGTGAGGTTCAATAATCCACAACCAAGTTGGCATATTCTTCCCCGAATCTTTTGCCTCTATTAAGGCAGCTCAACTCTCTTGACAAACAAGTCTTTTCTAGCTCTGGAGAAAGGTATGCATGCTGTAACTCCCCTCACTGACAAATTACACTCAGCTTCAAGAACCTTTCCTGGTCTCTAACTTAAGTACCCCAAAGGCAATCTAAGCTTATCTATTTGGTGGGGGTTGGGGGGCGGCTCAGGGAGGAAAGAGATGACTGAATTTAAATCTTCACTTCTAACATCTGCCCAATTATTGTCAATTGCAAAAAAAATAAAATAAAATAAAATAAAAGAGCTACTTAAAAATTGACCATGTAACATAAAGTACACAGAAGTACAGCCGTCATACATGCTGACCTGGGGTTTTCCAACCTCTGCAATGTTGCCATTTGGGGACAGGAATTCTCAGTTGTGGGGAACTATGCTGTGTGCTGTAGGCTGTTGGGCAGCATCACTGGTCTCTGCCCACCAGAGGCCAGGCGTGTCCTCGCTCCTCTTCCCCAACCCCCAAACGTGACAACTAACTATCCCTTCAAGAGAGAAATTGGCCCGTTAAGAATGACTGATCTAGCCTAACATCAGCATTAAATATACACAGCCTGCTACGGGAATATAAATATGCATATAATATATATCAATATAAACTATAAATATATATGTCTACATTGTAATTTTAAAATGCTCTATTCATTGAAGTCATTTTGCATTCTACAATTATAATTGAACATACTGGCTCTGTTCTCTTTTTAAGATTTAAGATGTAGGTGAGAAATGGAATCCCTTGCGCACTTCCCCAAGATCAATGTGGTACATGTAAGGCTCGACACTTGCTAGGAGGTGATCCGAGTTTCTCTCCAATGCTGAGGGTGGAAAGCCTCTGTAGTACATGCTTAATTGGTAGCAAGTAGACAGCCATCTGCCTGTATCTCCCCCTGCCACACACACACACACACACACACACACACCCTCTCTCTCTCTCTCTCTCTCTCTCTCTCTCTCTCTCTCTCTCTCTCTCTCTCTCTCTCACCCCTCTTTACTGCTTTCATTGTTTTTATAAACAAACTAAATATCTCCCAACATAAATGGTTTTTCTGGGGCCCCACATGTTTGACTTCTCATGATTTAACAGGGAGTCGGTCAGCTTATGGAACATGAAAATTTAATAATTCCAAAAGCAGAAACCCTGGAGTTTATTTCCTGCTCTTCTAAGTAAAGACATGACGTTGGCCAAGTCATCTCTCGCAGGGGCTCATTGACCAGTTTGAGGCAGGATGCTTGAGTTCTAAGTGACAAAAACCAACTCAAGGCGACTTAAAGGAAGAAAAACAACAACAAAAACAAACAATGAGGGTAGAGTAGAGAATAAATTGGTTCATATATTGAATGTAGGTGCTTGTGAACCAACTGGAACCAATAGGCTGCAAGTCTCCTCAGCTCTCTGGACCCCTTGTACCTACTGTATGTGAACACAGTTCTCCAGGCCTTATGTACATTATCATGAGAACACGTGAGGTCAGGTTTGGTTCAGAGAGGCCCTGAGAGGGTGAGTAAGTTGCTCAGCCTCACACAGAAAGAGCTCGGTCAGTCTGGCTCCACAGTCTGTGCCTTCTCCACTCCTCACAAGGGGCTTTGGAGAAGAGATGCAGTCGGGTAGGCCAAGAAGTTGGAATCAATTGCAGAGCACAGAGAAACACTGCAGACATGAAGGCAGAAATAAACACTTGCAAAAGACAAGGAGGTGATCACATCTCTTGGTACCAGAGTGTTATCTGGAGCAGAGTAGAAATTTAGAATGGGATGGATTAGACTTGGGCCGGGGACTGGTACCAGCCGTGGCCTGCTAGCAACCGGCCACACAGCAGGAGGTGAGTGAATGGTGGATAAGCGAGCAAAGCTTCATCTGTGTTTGTAGCCGCTCCTCAACTCTAGCATCACTGCCTCAGCTCCCCTCAGACCATCAGACATTAGATTCTCCTAGGAGCACCGGTCCCTGGTGCCAAAAAGATTGTGACCGCTGGATAAGATGCAGAAAACATTTAGCAGGCAAACTTGAGTGTGAGGCAACTCCAGGTTTGGAAAGAGCCCATTGTAGTTTGGGTAGCTCGCAGACCTGAGTGGCATCTTGGCCCTGCCCCTTACGTGTGCTGTTACCGCCCTGTGTCTCCAGACAGTGATGACCCTAAATGAAACCTGAGTCTGATACATCACACGTACAACAGGCTGAGTAGATGCGCAGTGACTTCATCCACGTCCCATTCAGCTGGAGATGGGGAGCCCAGCAGGCGTTGTTGTCAGGCCTTGTGTCTTTTGTGGTTGTGGTGATGGCTGCCATGTACTGCCTCAAAGCTCTCGTACCTTGATGGAGACTCCCATCACACAGCCATCCCGAAGTGCCACGGGCAGAACGAGGTGGAACTTGAAAACCCCGATTTTGCCTTAGCAATGTTCTCATGGAACTCAAGAGCAAGCAGAATGATATTCCTGAAAAATTCGCTCATGATAAATTAAAGGAGAGCAATATTTCATGCAGGTTTGGAACTTATTTCTATTCGCACATGTATTCATGTACCTCACTTTTAAACATGTTCAAAAATAGTGGCTTCACAAACCCCAAGCATTTGGGTGGGATGAATGATTTAGTCAGATGTCTAAATAAACAGCAAGTATTAGGATTGTCCCCTAACCAACTGTTTTCCTTATGTTAATACTTTGCCGTATTCAACTTTAATACAAAGGCCCTGTTTTTTAAGTCCTTGAACTTACAAAGCCACAAAAGATTTCCAGTTTTTAACTTAAGAATTGCTTGCTTTCTCTACACATCATTTATTCTGTGAGAGCGGTCACTCTGGCTATTTCTAGAAGGAGCCTTGTTTCTACCCATAGTTAATTACCTCTATGTCCTCTATGGTGCATTCCAGAAGAGGACTGAGTTTGGGGTTCACAACTCATTCATTTTTTTTTTTTTTGATCAATCAATCTTGTCTAACAGGAGAAATAGTGGAATGAACCATTCAAGGCTTGGATTTTGAAGTCAGACTGCCTGGATTCAAATCCCAGCCAGTCTGCTGTCTGCTAGTCTGCAGTGCTGGGAAAGTTAGTCCATCCAAGCCTCAGTTTCTTCACTAGTAAACGGGGATGATAATATTACTTTGTTTTTAGGGAAGTTGTGAATGTTAAAACAGAAAAATGCAAGCAAAATCTTAGCTCAGTTCTTAGCACAAAACAGATCATATATAAGGGTAACAAGGTCATCGAACTTGCTCTGTTACATTTATTTACTCCTGGTAACTTTTTTTTGTTTTGTTTATTTCTTTTTGTTTTTTTTTTTAAACTCGATCATGTCTCTCTGCTCCACCAAATATCCTGACACCCCGTCACTGCGTAGATCAATTATGCAGGGTCTACACAGAACATTTTAATATCTGCTTGCCATTAATCTTTTGAATGAAAAAGGAACCAGTTGGTTTAAGTAAATGTTGAGACCTGATTTGCAACACGCCCTCTATCATACATTAGGGGATATATTAACAACAGTTGGGCAGAGCAGCAATTTCATAGATAATATTTACTGCTTTGGGGGGAGAAAGGAGATTGTAGCCCTTTAATCTTGGGCGGGAGAACTAAATCAAGATCCAAATCAGTTTAAGGAGAAAAATGCTACTGTAAGGAGACAGTGGAAGTTAGAGCAATGTGACTTCGGCTGCAGATGGTGTGGGAGAAGGTTTTCCAGTATGGCTGAAGCAGATGATAGATGGTCTGGAGCATGGCTGGCCAAGAAGCACTGTGCATCTGCCACCTTTCACCCACTGCTAGTCCATATATTTTCTGATCGACAGTGGCACTATTCCCCGGCGAGCCCAGGTCCTCTTCAGAATCCTTCCCAGTGCAGCGTCACAAACAGCCACCCCCATGTCTGGTGCCCTGGAACTGCTTTGCCCCGCTGTATGTATTTTAATCAGAAAAAGTTTGAGTTTGAAACTATCACATAATCTCACTCGGAAACAGATAAGTGAGAAGAATTTGAATGAGTCCCCCCATTTTTAAGGTTGTGAGGAAGCCAATCACCACAAATAATTAGTTAGGCTTTGATTTACGTAGGGATCTTGGAACACACACACATACACACCACACATCCGCAAGACCATATGAGTTTAATGAATGACATATTGCTGCCTTTGCATGTTTTCTCTTGCTTTTTTAATAGATCAGTTAAACAGGGTTTTCTATATATTTTCCAGGGAATCTATACCATTCAGAATGGACTTCAAACATAGTTTTGGGGGTCAGGGGGGTCTCCCTAGTACATCAAGTAGGAACCAGGTAGTCCCTGGTTACATGCCCATCCCACACTAGGTATTTTAATAAGAAATCATGGTCTGTAAAGTGAACCTGTATAAGTTCCAGCCTTCTCCCCTGTACTTTGGAACCTGTCTGTCTGTACAGATGGTCTTTGTCAGTTGGAATAGTCAGGGGGGAAAATGTAGCATAAGTGAACAAACTTAGCAAATGGCATAGCAAATAGAGAACAGCGTACGATCTGACGGGGCAGATTCAGGGACTGAGAAATTTCCCAAGTAATGGTAGGGACCAGCAAGCAAAGTTTAAGGAGCTACCAAAGCACAGCTTTGAAGTAACAGGATCACACAGTTCTGTGATGTGCATTTCAATACACCGAAGTAACTGCATTGTGTTATGACTGCTCTTCCATTGTCTGTATTTGTATAAATTAAAAAGCAGTTCTGTCTGTACTATGTGAAATGAATTCATGCTGAACAAAATTTCAAAAAAGTTCATGTAAAGAATGATTTCACAGCAACTATCATATCAGGCTCCTGGAAAATTGCACTTGAACTTCAGTTCCACCTCAGTCACTCAAAGGAATTTAAAAATTGGCTGCCAGCCATCCTCGTTCTTCAGCATGAGTCTCAGACATGCCTCAATACAAACTTTAAAGCCTATTGACTGTGAGGGAAAATCTGTTGCTCCCAGAGCCTCGCTGCTAAGTGGACGTCCACACCGACTTCACAGCGGCCTGGTCAGGGCACCTCTGCATTCAGGAGCCTTGGAGAAAGCAGAGAGTAACATCGCTATGAAGGGGCCACTTTGAACTTCATAACAGAATTACGACGAAAGCTTTGAACTCTGCTGGATGATAGCTGCTGTAAATGGTTATTCAAAGAAATGTTTCTTATTTGAAATCTTGAGAGTACTTTGGGATTGGGAGCTGGGAAACCAGACCGTGATTGCCTATAAATCACCCCCTTTTTTTTTTTGTATGGCACCTTGTTCTTTTTTTGGTCACCATGCTGTTAGGGCACACACGCTGCGGAGCAGTTGAAGATGGATTTGGGAATAGACAAACCTGAGTTTGTCTCCTGGCCCATGTCACTTACCCGCTATACTGTCTCACCGCTCCGTGCCTCTGTTTCCCCCATCTGTGACATGGGGACTATAGTGACTCTAACCTCATAGGATTGTTTTGAGAATCAACTGAGCTAATATATATGTAAAGTGGCTAACACAGTGAGTGGCAGGTAGTCATTGCACAAAACATCAGCAGTTAAAATAATAATGATATTATTATTATTAGCCAGAGACCTATGGGAGAAGGCGAGTGCTGATTCTGGTGAAACTCTGATGTGTTTGGTCTAACTTTGCTGGGTCATCGGGCAAGGATATCGTGCTTCATATTCTTGGCTCCCAGTTATGAATGAATCGAATTTTTCAAGTCAAACTCCATTTATCAATTGGTCTATTTCAGAGGTGATTCTGGACAGTCGTTGTGGTCCTAGGAAGTAGCCCCTAAACATGTAGGAGTGTCTTATCGCCTATTTCTTTTTTTCCTACCACCCTTTAAAGGGTAAGGAGCTAGTGGTTCAATGCCTCTGTGCTCTCGGTCATCAGCTTTCCTCTCACTTAAGTTTCTTTCTTCTTCATTTGAAAATTGCTCAGGCACCACCATTCCCAGGATTCCTCACCTCGACCTCTATCTGGCCAGGCTGGACCAAGTGTCCCTTTCTCCACCCCACAGCACCACAGTCCTTACACACTACGTCCTGTTCTTTATCACATGGCAGTGAAGCGACATCCTGTCTGCTTCCCCTACTGTCCTGTGAGTTCTCTGAGGGCAGGACTGATGCCTGGCTTATTTTTGCCTCTACAGAGTCTCAGAGGGCACATAAGAGGCATTTGTATATTCTATTGAGCCAAACTGGTCTATTGGCACTTCACACAGTGAGGAATAGATTAGGAAATGCAATTATAAAAGCAACGACGAAAACTGGTATTCATTTGAGGTGCCTGAAACCGTCCCCCCCCCCCCATATAGAATACATCTAAAAGCAGGAAAACATATTGATTCTGACTCAGGAACTTGCTGTCTGAGTAGAAACTCAAGCTCGACTCCTCCCTTTGCTTTCTCAGCAGCTTCACCTTCCCTCTGTACCCCTGGCTCTGGGGCAAATTGTGGGCTGCTACTCCCGGCTCATCTTTCTGAGCGTCCCAAATGAACAAACCAGCAGGCAACACTTACAAGGACCATCTGACATAAGGGCAACTCGGGTGAAAGTACACATGGCAATTACCCGCAGCAATCTGGCTGCCAGGAGCTCCCTGCCATGTGAACAGAGAGGTTGACGCAGCCTTCCGTGCGGGAGGACTTCTTGCCTCAAGAACAATGCCAAATCACTGCCCAGCTCCTGCCAAGCGGCTGCTCCTCTTCGTGGCCTGGAGTGGCTGTGCTGCTTTTACGGGTTTCCTGTGGTGCACCTCCCCCACCCAACCCCCCACCCCCCCCCCCCCCACCAAAAACAACTCTCATGGTGGAGAGAGTAAGGGCATCGGTCAGCTCTTTGGGATGCAAATGTGTTACCCTTTCCACCTCTCCTCCACTCTAATCTAAACTGATTAATCTGGTTTTAGCCTGCTTCATTTAGTCATTCATTCAAGTGCTGTTTGTTAGGACGACATCAAGGATGCAAGAGTGACTAAAATAGACAAAGGTCCATCTTCCGACGGTAACAAAGGCTATGAACATATTTAAACGGGCTAATTAATAGGGTAGAGAAGGTAGGTGGGCAACTTTCAAAAACACAATCAGGGAAGGCTGGAATGAAAAACGGGCTTGTGAATGTTAGTGGGGTGGCAAGTGGGGGAGGATGTCCCGCAGAGGGGACAGGACGTGTAAAGTCTGTGAAGTTGGAATGGCGGGGCCTGTTCAGGCAGCAGAAGTAAAGGTGGAGAAGGAGGGGCCAAGCGGAGAGGGAGATGAGAGGCAGCTAGTGCCAGAGCAGGCAAGGCACGGAGGTCACCCTAAGGAGTTGGGATTTCTTTCCGCATGCCACGGGAAGCCACTGGCAAGTGCCAGGTGGGGGCGCGATATGACCTGGTCTCTGGCTTTAAAATGCCGCACTGGCTACGGAGGAGACATGGGGACAATTGAGAGTACCTGGGTGTGTGACCAGAGGACACAGGGAGACCAGCCAGCACACAGTCGAGTGAGAGATGATGTGGCTTTAGATGAGGAGCAGCAGGGGACAAAGAAAGAAGTGGGTATTCTCCAGACTGGTTCCCTGTCGGCTGCGTAGATGGCTGTTTCTACTCATGCCGGCTTTCTGAAACATGCAACTAATCACTGGTAGTGTGAATTTAGCCATTTGGAGAGACATCACACCACTCGATAAAATACATCTGGAACATTTTCTTTTCTTTCTATCCTCTTCCCCCCCCCCCAAGGTATTTGTATTGCAAGGTGGTTTCGATGTAACTTTCTCTGAATGTCTCAATGACAACCTTCATTGCTGACCTTTGACCCCTCTGTCCTCTTTCCCAGGTCGTCCCATTCCACCTACATCCTCGTCTAGCCTCCTCCCATCTGCTCAGCTGCCTAGCTCCCATAATCCTCCACCAGTTAGCTGCCAGATGCCATTGCTAGACAGCAATACCTCCCATCAAATCATGGACACCAACCCTGATGAGGAATTCTCCCCCAATTCATACCTGCTCAGAGCATGCTCAGGGCCCCAGCAAGCCTCCGGCAGTGGTAAGGAAAACTGTGGTGTCTGAATGTGCGGTGTTGTGTGCTTGACAATGTGCGTCTCCAGCAAAATGACAACTTGGAAACACGGGCCGGGGAAAAGTTGATGTGGGGAAGTATCAAGGTGAAACACACTGGTTGTTTTGTGACATTGCAGTCAGGCACACTTGTTGAAGGTCACAGATAAGGCTTTGCTTATCTGAACAGAGTTTGCTTATTCCTTCCTCTTTGGGAAGGAAGGAATTTGCTCACTGCTGCACGTGAGAACACGCCGGTCTCAAAGGTAACATGCAAAGGGACAGTGGAATGTTGAATTTTGTCTTTTTATGATTCTGGTCATAGCCGGGTGACCCTGGAACCCTTCATATGTCCAGTTTATCTGCATCTCAGATCTCTTGTTTTTGGTGGTTGGCTTCTGACTTTTCTTCCTTGCTTGTTTAGGTGTTTTTGCTATGAAAATGTTTCCTTGTCATGAATACAGAACGTCTTTCTGAGTCTGAGGTGTTTGGTGGTGACTTCTCCTATAACCCTTTACTTGTGCCACTGCACTTGAATTTAGTAAGCTGATCACATGGTATCATGATAAAAACTGCCTCTAAATCCCTAGTTCTCACTGTGGCTTTCATATTCACAGAGCAGAGGAATTGGTCTCTCCCACTTTTGAGGATTTTGTGGCTACTGCCTCAGCTCCCAACCTCAAATCTTAGGTGAAATTGCCCCAGGCCCAGCAATAATCATGCCTTATTTTGATTTCTCCTGTTGGTGATACATTCAGAAAACACATGAATGTAGGAGTGGGCAATATCTAGGGTTATGTACCCATGGCCCAAGGGGAGACATTTGTAGATATTAATTGCTCCTGACTCAAAAGCTTTGGAGTTATCTTCTGAACTGGCCTCTCATGGTGTTCATGAACGTGTCCTGTCAAAAGCATACATTGCTTTTCATGCCAAGACTGTTCTCTGATGAGATCGTGCTTTGGCTCTGTCCATGAGTGTATTCCACCACTGGCCTCAACCTCTGCAATTAGAGAGAACCTCCTAAATACATTCGAGATGATTCATTCTGGAGATGGGATGATGGACTGCTCCTTATGATGGCCCATGCCCTTCTTCAAAGCCAGGCCTGATATATTTAGTAAACTCATATTCTTTTTCAAAAAAAAATTACCTAATCAAATCTCTCATCAAATGAGCAATCCATTGTTGATATTATGAAGGCCTTTAATCTACCATAAATCTTTATTAGAACTCATCAGAGCTTCTAGTTTGAGAGAAATGTGATTATGGCACTCTTAAAATGACATTACATCATTGGGGTGATTGGTTTATCATTTGGAGAAGAGACATCAATCATAACTAGCATAACCACACAGTAAATGAATTCAACCTTTCTACCGCAGAACAATGACACTGTAATTGCTCAAAATCAGGCTTAAAATGAAATCGGAAAATGCTCTTTCTTCAAATATGATGTTAACTTAATGGAATATATTATGAAAAATCATGTTTGAGGAAATTCTATGTAATTAAAAATACGTGGAAATATATTCCCTTTTTCTTTCATCAGAACCTGATTTTAGCTACAGAACCATTTTTTTTTTTTTGCTGCAGAGATTATGTTGCATTTAATTGAACTATCCTCACTTATGTTTTGCTGCTTTTTATTTCATACTATGTAATCGTGATGAATATTGTATTATGAAGGACAAGAGGCTTTTGAAATGAGGTGCACCTGCTGATAGCTTTTTAAAAACAGACAATTATTAGCGAGAAAATGAGCTTTAAAAACTATATCCTTTTATGCATATATGGATAGCCAAGTAAAGATGACTTCCTTAAGAGAGGTCAGTTCGTATCTCAGAGCTATCTACAATGCATTCTTAGTGATAATGCTGTGAGTGATTTCTTTTCTTTTCGGATGTTGTTTCCAATTGTAAGTTGTTGATAGGGTATTTTTGTTGGCTTTATGCCTAATCAAGACCTCATTTTGGTGGACACAACAGATCTGTATGTTCAGAGGCAAACTGGTCCATTTTTCATCACTCACACCAATTTGTTCAGCTAAGTTAAGACTGATAGCGATTTAAGCTTCAGAAGCAGGGGGAAAGCAGAAAATTTGAGGGTCCATTTTCATCCCAAACAAGAGCTGTGCTGATATGATTACTTCATCTAAGGGGTGAAGACCCCATTGTGCAGTTCCCTTGTTTTCAGAGCACACTTATGTGAGGACGTAAAGCTCTGCCCAACAGGCAGCCAGTCATTCAAAATTCTAGACTCCAGCTTAGCTAAAGTAAGTGAAAATCAAATTCATATATTTGCGCACTCACATCTGTGTGTGTGTGTGTGTGCATGCTCACATGTGCATGCACATGTGTCTTATGGAATGGATTTGGGGTCCAGGACAAATTGAGGCTTCTATCAAGATCTGAATGCAGTGGCCATGAATTTAAATTTGACAGAAAGGATCGAAAATAGAGTTTGACACAGAAGATGCAAGGTGCAAAACTGTTCCTGGGTATCCTAAATTGAGTTTGATGACAAGGGCTGGATTTGGGGGGTGGGTGCCATGCCACTAACAAAGTGACCATGTGATGGGTTGTGTTATGTTTCGTTGGTTAATCATACAGAATTTTTTTTTTTTAGTCAGTCTCTTGGCAATGACCTTGTGTTCTGAAGATCTGGTATCAATTTGGTCTATCTTTTTCTGAGATGAAATAAAACCCCCTCCAACACAGTCAGCCCATACATGACAGTGAAAATTATTTCCTGCTGTCCTCTCACTGTTTCTGTTATTATCTAACGTTAGTGAAGCCCATCATTGATGAGTCGCTGTTCGCATTTCCTGCCCAAAGAACCTTTGTTCTAAAGATACAAGCCGGACATAAACCACACAACTAAAATGTTTTTGACAACATGAAAAGCTCCTTGAAGCAACAACAAAACTTTACCTTTATGGCTTGACTGTCATTATTTTCTATGACCGTACTGCATTCTTTAGTGGACGGTACTAAAACCTCGCACCTTTGGAGCCAAATTGCTGTAACCTTCGATCTATGCCATTTGAGCAGGTACTCAGGTACAGCTAGCGAGATGCTCAACAGAGTGGCATTTCCCTTCCCCTCGAGGTATCTAAGCTCCAGCAAGTGGCTCTTCCTGTGTTCTGCCTTCTGCCTGGCCAGGTGAGCTCCAAAGATATTTCGTGTATACAGCAGCATCATTTCAAATCCCATGAAATAACTCATCTGGAAAAAATAATCTGGATCTGAGTGGCAGCATAATAGTGGTCCCCGCAGATGCAAGAATGATAAGATACCCTCCGAATCAGAATAGGGTTTGCACTTTGCTCTCAGCATATGAGGCAGAAAATATACGGCAGCCACACTGCAATCAGAGGCATTGGCTTACCTCTGCTCTCATAAAAGAAGGAGCGTTGGTTTTCTTAAAAGTCTAAATAAAGGGGTTTAGAACACTCATTAGTGACGTCAAGCCATACAGAAGAAATGTAACCAGGATGCCTCTGCCAGGCCCCTGTCAGTCCCTCTTATGTGGTAAGGGAGTGGCCCAGCTGGAGGGTCTCAGTTTGTAACTAAGCAGGTAAACTATGCCCTGGCCCTTTTTAAAATCTCCGTGCTTTGGTTAATTCTAATGAAAATAGTATATCAAAACCAGCAAGATTAGGATTGCTTCGAGTGGTCCACGAATCCAGTTGCCTGGCTAATTAAATGATTGTTTTCTTCATCTAGCACCATAAAGCAAAAGAGCTTCAGCTTCACTCATTTAGCCATCCATCCATCCTTCCATCCACTTATTTATTCATTCCTTTTCTTATATCTCCCCAATAATTTGTGAAAGCTTATGATTTTAAAAAAAAAAAACTGGAAAACTATACTTAGATAATGTAATAAGGGTATAGGAAATATCTAGAGGGAAAAGCATACATATAGGCTCATATATGTAAAGTCCTGTTCCATTATTTAAGATCGACGAATACTTGATTCTACGCATCCTAGAAGCCAAAGCAAAAAGAGAAACAGAGAAAGAACACAATACACAACATCCCTGAGATAAAAACAAATCATCTGTTTCAGGGGAATAACTGTGAATCCTCATGGTGAGACCAGAGAGGAATTCCTCTCAAGGAGACAATTCTGGATGGCCAAATTCTCAGTAATGTGCTATAATGCATATAGTAAAGAATTTTCTGTCAGGGTTTCTTATAACCTCTCTCCACATAAGCCATAGGAAGCATTTTCAGTTAAAAAAAAAATCTACAAATATCCAAAAATTGCACAGCCCAAGGATAAAACTTGATCCACAAGATAAACCTTAGTTCTATAAAGGACCGTGTAAACTGCATGTCCCGTAGACAATAGACCTCAGATGTCATTGCTCATAACTAAATTTTTATGGGAATTAGCTAACCATGAGGTTATAGTCACCACCCAGAGCCTGAAAAGTAGTTGTTCTATGTTACAAATTTGTCTTGACAGCCATAGAGAAGTTAGACTTTATATCCTCTCATGAAAACTAAAGACAACCTTATTTATTGGGCATCTCCCATCAGCCATGGGGCTGGATTTAAACCAAAAAGAAGGGAATCTATAGTATTTTTTTTCTAATTAATGAAACTTCTTTCCCTTATATGTTTTAGGTCCCGTGAAGAATTTTTCCTCTAATATGTTATAAATTCTCTTGCCTTCTTAAGCAGATTATGCCCACTGTGATTTAATTTAGTTCAGGATTTCCAAAATAGCTCACAGCAATTATTATGCACATTGATGATTGTGCTGTGCTGATAATACCAACTCATTTTTTTAAGTCATTGTACATTATGAAGCTGCTTATCCCACCTCTTCTAGGGCACTGCGTTTTAACTTTATCGTCTGTTCTTTCTATGCTTTTCTTTCTCTTCTTGGCTTCACTCCATCATACAGAGACCTCCTGGTCCTGGTATCAGGTCCTTCATTTTATTAATTTATGGCCTCCATCATATATTATGAAAAAAATGGGAATGATGGGGAAGGAGAGTAGATCATGTCCTATTTTAGAAAGCATATTCAAATACCTATATCTGACTTGTTTTGCCTGTTTTTAGATATGTTAGAACTTTGCATTTCATCAGTAAATGAGAAAGTGTTGCAAATAGTATTTAGTCACATCATGACAAGCAGTGGCAGGGCCAATCCAGGAAACCCAGTAGGGTCCCTGGGTGGGGCTTCGGCTAAAGGAGACGGCACCTGTCCAGGAGAAGCTTCATCATCACTCTGGATTCTGGGCTCAGGAAATTAAGTCCCAACGTCATTCACTTTCCTAAGTCAGATTTCTTTTGTGTGTGACCTGCTTGGTCCCCAGTTCTTCTTCTGCCAGCTCATGTCTGGGTCAGACATGCAAGGCTACCTGGCCCCCAGGTAGTGGTGTGGCCCTTGCTGCCTCATCTCCAGAGTGGTTCCCAGCCCCCAAGCAGTGCAGGCCAAGTTCAGTGAGCTGTCTCAGGGCTGTGGAGGGCACAGAGACAGCCCCCAATCTTGCTCCCAATGCACAGCCACACCGGATTTGGCTCTCAGCCCGAAGCCCTCTCCCCCGTGCAGGCTGTTATGCTAAGAACTCTGTACACCTTGCTTGCTTAACCTTTATTTAACCCCACCGTCTCCCAGTGCAGCAGCAATTACCGTTGTACCCATTTTATTGGTGAGAAAACTGTGACACAAAGAAGTTCAGTAACTTGCCCAAAGGTAAAAAGCTGGGAGGTGAAGGACCTGATTTTCAAACCCAACCTTCTAATTCCAAGGACGTTTCCCCTGACCGCCCTGTTAAATGTTAACCTCTAAAGTATTTGCACGGCTTATTGAGATATACAGAAGACAATGAAACATGATATTAAGGGACATTGGTCATTCTTATGGTCCGATAGATGTGGGAAGCCAGCGTGTGCTGGCAAAGCTCTAAAGTGGAGCTTGGGTTTTCTGTCTCTAGTTCTCCGCATGATCTTCAGTGGGTCATTAAAACATCCCACACTCAGTTTCCCCATTTGCGAAGGGTGGATCTTGGCCGAAGGGTCTCTGAGCGGCCCTCCTTACTCGAACGCTCTGTGTTTGTTAAGTTCCCTGCCTCCAGCTAGATCAGGCTGTCCCCGCGTCCACAGGCCCTCTGACCCCTCTTCCTGGACTGTGGATTTCACTCCACGCTCTCGGCCGTTGACAACACTGAGATCCGCACAGTCATGCAAGCAGTTCCTGGCAGTTTCCTTGCTGCTGCTGGAAAGTGTGGTTTGGGGTCCTATGATGCTTGCTTGAAAACGCTGAAGGCAGCCAGAGGAAAAAGCGTAGCGTCACCACCACTGACCAGTGCGCCTCAGCCCGCCTCCTGCACAAGGTCTCCACCCTGAGAACTGGGAAGTGATCGTCCTCAGGCCTCTGTGGACACTGCTCACTGGCCCAGCCATGTAGCAAACAGAGGTCGGGCCTTTGCTTTTCACTTGTGCCTTCTTATGTACCCCACACTCCCCCCCACCAAACACACACACACGTAGTTTGTAGGTCCAGCAGTTGCCAGCCTGGCTAGATTGGGACCACTCTTCCACACCACAGTGCATGTGAGCTCACAAGCAAGACAGGCAGGTGGCTCCTTTGGAGATGCACACTGTGGAAGTGACATCCAGCCCGGAACTGCTCCTGCTCAGCAACTAATCTAGCTATTGACAAAAGTCCCGAGATTGATAAGCACTGTGTGCGTTCCACCTCTCCGTCTCTGGCCCTGGCTCTGGGTACATACAAAAAGATGTCCCGGGCAAGATGTCCTTAGGACTCAGTTGTGACGTCTTAACAACCCCTACCCTAGCAGTTTTTACCCAGAATCTTCAGCTTCTCCCAAATTCCTTTGAAAACTACGATTAATTCTCACTGGCTTCTGCATAATATTCAAGAGCCGCTTTAAAATGTGGCCCCAGCCCCTCGTTAGAGTTGTCTCAGTTCTCTGTTGAATGAAAAGATAGGTTTCTTTGCTCAATGGGCAGTTAGTTATAGCCTCAGCACCCTGGTGACTCTCTTAGACCCCTCCCAAAAATAATAAGTAAACATCACTATATTCTCAAAAGTGGGGACCCTGATAGTCCATACTACTTGCCTTCAAATCATAGCTAATTACCTTCTAACACTATGACCTTGAACAACTTACTTAATCTGTGTCTCAGTTTTATTTGTTGTTGTTGTTGTTTTGTTTTGCTTTTTATCTGTAAAATAGGACTAGAGTCTACCACTCCGCAGATTGTTAGGAATATTAAATGACATTCGGATGCATCTAACTATCTTGAAAGGAAATTCAGAGAATTGGAACAGAGATCAAGTTTGATATTGTTTACTTTTTAATTTAACAAACACCTAGTACGGTAAAACACGGATAACAGGGAACTTACCGTTTTTATCCTTTTTAAAGGTACACGTTCTACAGCCTTAAGTACCTTCACATGGTTGTGCAGCCGCCACCCCTTCTGTCTCCAGAACATTGTCATCCCCAACAGAACTCTGAGCCCATGAAACTCTGACTCCCCATGCCCCTCCCCCAGGCCGACAACCATCTTTTTCTTTTCTCTAGAGTTGGACTGCTCTAAGTACTCACGTAAGCGGAATCGTTCAATATGTACCCTTTTGTGATTGGCTCATTTCGCTTAGTATAATGTCTTCAAGATTCATCCATATTGGAGTATATGTCAGAATTTCCTTCCTTTTTAAGGCTGAGTATTATTTTGGTATCTCTATATCACTTATTTTTGTTTATGCACTCATCAGTGGCTACTTGGGTTGTTCCCACCTTTTGGCTATTATGAATAATGTTGCTGTAAACACTGGTGTACAAATACCTGTTCAAGTGTCTGCGCTGACTTCTTTGGGGTGTATACCCACAAGTGAAATCACTGGATCCACTAGTAATTCTGGGTTTAATTTTCAGACGACATGCTATAATGTTTTTCACAGTGGCTACACCATCTTACATTCCCACCAGCAATGTATAAGCTTACAGTGTCTCTGCATTCTTGCTAACACTTGTTTTCTGGTTTTTGTTTGTTTGTTTTTTTTTATAAAAGCCATCCTAATGCATATGAAGTGGCATCTCGTTGTGGTTTTGACTTGCATTTCCCTAATGATTTGATGACGTTGAACATCTTTTTATGTACTTATTGGTCATTTGTGTGTCTTCTTTGGAGAACTGTCTCTTCAGGTCCTTTGGCCACTCCTTAATCAGGTTGTTTGTTGTTGTTGACTTGTAGTAGTTCTTTATGTATGCTGGACATCAATCACTTATTAGAAATGTGATTTGCAAATATTTTCTCCCATTCTGGCAGTTGCCTTTTGACTCTGTTCAGTGTCCTTTGATGTGCAGAAGTTTTTTTAATTTTGATATTTTCCAACTTAGCTGTTTTTGTTTCCTAGGCTTTCAGTATCTATCCTATAACATTTTTAAGGACTTATTTTTCAGTGGCCATTGTTCTAATTATTTTTACAAAGGGTAACCCATTTAATCCTCATCACGGACAAAGATAAAAGCAGCCCTTGACTCGGGGACTGGCCTGACCCTCACATCCAGGCGTTGATGCTGTTAGGAGCTAGCCTGGCATTCTCAGCTGGGTTATGGTCTTCTCTTCTTGACCATAAACAGTCTTGCAGAACACCAACACTCAGCAAGGCCACTCTGTGACTGGAATGAAATGAGATAAAATAAAAACAAGTTCACTCGATAACACGGCCTAAACACAGATAGAAACACAAACACAAAAATACAAAGCATCTCCCTCTCCAAGCTAAAATGTGTAACTGCTCTTTTCCTGCCAACTAGTTTTAGCCTCTTCTAGTTAGCCCTTCCAGTAGATAAAATATAGCAAGATGTCAGACCATAGAATTATCCCCACTCTGCAGCATCAAAATCAAAGTGAACCTGTTTCTTTGAGCCCTTGCTAAAGCCAGCTACCACAGCCCTTTCTAATACCCTCCTGCTGAAGCACCCATGGCTCTTCACTGTGTGTCTTCTCCCTCCTTGCGATGAGTTAATCAACCCAACTTTGACCATATTGTGCCTTTGTTGGTGCCGTGGCTGGAGGACATTGACACCATAACACTGTGGTTTGGGATTATCATCATCCCTATTTTACAGCTGGGAAGACCGTGGCACAGAGAGGTTAAGTAACTTGCCTGAGGATACATAGTGATTAAGCAGTATAACAGGAACTTGGCCCAATAAATCAGTCTCCAGGGTGATAAATATATAAAAATTTAAGTAGTTTTTTTGAGAACACAACTCCAGAAAAACGAACAAATAAAAAAATGCACACATGCACGCACACACACACTTAAAAGATAAAAAGCAGTCAGTGTGTTACATGGCTCAGCTCTGAGTAGCATTTGCATGGCCGTAATGATGTGTAAACATTGAATTGTGATCTAAGCATTATACCAGGAGAGGGGATGGAAAAGGTACATATGTGGACTGCACAAGTCAAGGAAAAAGCCAGACCTGCATCTTCTATAGCGAGACGTTCCTAGATAATGCCTAAAATTGAAAATGCGAGAAATAGCAGCAAAGCATATTATTGATAATCTAGAGATAAAAAAATAATAATCAGCTAAAAAAAAATGTGGTTGCCTCTGGGAAGGAAGAAATTGGTGGTGTGGAAAAGAATTACTATTTTTGAACCCAAACATTGTATGACTATTTGATCCTTTAAACTACATGCATGTTTCTTTTGCTAAAAAGAAAAAAAAAATAAGAAAGTCCAAGAGATTGGGCATGCAGAACACTTAATCCAATGGTAGGACCCCAAAGTGGTAGCTGTTAATATTCGCCGATATATTTCATTCCACAGATACGTAGCGATTGGGGGCTGTGAGTCTGAGATGACAGGTGCTGCTACGAACGTGAATGGTTAGGCGCTGGAGCATTTTCACTGAATCTGGAGATTTGTTTGTAGCTGCTTCAGTTGATTTGGGAGCCCCGTGGAGCTGTTAGGGATTTAGCTCTTTATCCCAACCCAGCCCCTAGCCTTGTTGAAACATTTCAGGCTTAGGATGGCACGAGACAAAGGAGATGCTGTAACTCCCGTTCCTCCTCATTGCTGACCCAGTACCTGTCTAAGCACAGGTCCCATCTTCTTCCCCGAAGCTTTCCCAACCAACTCTGCCCAAACGGAGGGAGTCAGAATCGCACACCAGTCTTCTCGTCGGCCTTATTCAATTTAGCACCTCATTACATTCTGATTTGTGATATTCTCTTGGCATTTCATGCATATACGTCACTTGTGTCGACATTAGACTGTCACCACTTCCAGACAAGGGTCATTTCTCTGGTCTTTTCGTATCGTGTAGCACTTGGTGCGGGCTGAGATGTGTTCAAGACAACCTGATTGATCTAACTTTAAAAGTGCCGTGGCAGACTGAGGCAACGAAAAGGAGGGATACGTTCCAGCTTGGGCCTCTTGACTGCAGGCCACGAGAATGTTTTCAGATCTGAGATCATTCATGATTGTGGGTGCGCGCTTGATCGCTATTGAAAGAATGGAAAAGGCACCATGGGACATGTGAGAAAAGACGCGTGTTTGTGTAATCTAGTCTTCCTTGGATTTCAGGACTGTGTTTTTCTTCATTCTTTTTAGTAACCGCTGTCCCGAGCTGATGGTGCCTTGAGATAGTTGCCTTTAACGATAAGTTTTGGGTGATGTAGCCATAATCTCAGGAACTAGCCTGGGGGATGCATGGCCACAGCATTGTATTGGTTTCTTGGCTACCATTTTCAACGCACCACAAATTGGTGGCTTACAACAACAGAAATGAATTCTCTCCCAGTTTAAGAGGCTGGAAGCCCAAAATTGAGATGCTGTCTGATCCATGCACCCTCCAAAGACTCTAGGGAAGAATCCTTCCTTGCCTGTCCTGGCTTCTGGTGGTCCCTGGCAACCCTGACATTCCTTGGTTACAGCAGCGCATCTCCAATCTCAGCATCCATCTTCATGTGGTCATGTGCTCCCTGTGTGTGTGTCCCTGGATCTCCACATCTCTCTGTCCCTGTAAGGACAGCAGTCATTGGATTTAGGGCTCATCTTAATCCAGTGTAACATATTAATTACATCTGCAAAGGCCCCATTTCCAAATAAGGTCTTATCCCAGGCACCAGGGATTCGGACATCAAACTATCTTTTTGAAGGGCACATTTTAACCCTCATCAGCATTCAGTCAGATATGAAGCAGGACAGAGCTACCAGATGTTGGGTGCGGGAACAGAGTTGAGGCTTCCTTATTTCCATCACAATGAAAAAAGTGTCATCCCTCTTCTCTCTCTTATTTTCTTGATCCCCCCTGGTCCTACGTTCTCCCTGTATTAGGTGTTTCTTCTCTGGAAGATATTTGCCAACAGGATTTAAATATGTGGGAAATTATTCCTCTCCTTTACAGAAAAATTTCTCAAAAGGCTTGTCCTACCCACCCACCCCCCCACCCTCTGTTCTTTCTCAGTTCCCACTCCCGCAGCCTCTTATTTTTACTTATTTGGTAACTATTTTTACTACATTCACAAATAGCCTCTTATTTGCTAAATTTAGTAAACATTTCTCATCATACCTTACACTTCCCTCCTTCATGACTCCTTCCTCCTGGATATGCCCTTCCCTTGGTCATCTGTGATTCTGCATTCTTCTCTTTCTCATTCCTATGTTGCTGGTCACTTCTGCCTCCCTATGGATGTTTCCTTCTTTTATCCCTTAAATGCCAACGTATCTGTAAGTTCAATGTATCTCAAGCTCCTTTTTCTTTACTTTTAATGTGTTCTACCATGGGCAACCACCTACACTCATGACTAGAATGACCACCTATGAGTTTATGGCCCTGATGCCTATTTCTCCAGGTTGAATCTTTTACCCAATGTATCTGAATGTCCCCTGGGTATTGCAACTAGGATGTCCACTGGACAGTTCAAAAGTAGCAGTTCTGAAATGAAACTCAACACATGCATCGAAAACATACTCTTCCATTTAATTCTTCTCCAGTTTCCCTCACCTCAGTGCATGGCTCTGTCATCTGAAGCCAGAAACCCAGAAACCATCCTTCTTATTCCTCCGTTCTACCTAGACTAAATCACCAAGCCATGTCAAGGTTACCTCTTAAATAGTTTTATATCTCTGCCACTACAGCCTAGATCACATAATTATCTTTGGCCTAGAGATCTAATCGGTCCTCATTGATCCTTTTTTCTTTTCATCTTTCTGACTTCTCATCTGTTCTCACACTTGACTTCGCAGAGTTTCTGTAAAATGCATATTCTGAACACGTGTCTCTGCTTCTCAACACTTTTCAGTGTAGCACCCTTGTTCCCTAGATATAGTCTATCCCTGTTGGCATAGCAAAAAAGGCTCCCATGCAATTCCCTGTCCCCATCTCTCACCACTCACCCTACTACGTGTGCAGTTGGTGAATATGCCACATTCGTGCCTAAGAGTCGTTGCACACAGTGATGGTTTCTCTAGAAAGCGTTTCTGGTCTCCAAAACCTGGGTCGTTCTTCCTTCCGCAGCTCCCAGGTCTCCTCTGTTGTTGAACATACCATTTGACCGCATCTAACCCTGGATTTAAACTCTCTGAAGACAGGAGCCAGTCTCCCTTCTGTCCCATTTTCCTCCATGCATATAGCTGGCACAGAGAAGATGCTCAAGAAAT